>OZ035827.1:36576669-37936669 GCA_964034765.1 Knipowitschia caucasica | reverse complement strand
CTCGACGTCTTATATGACCAAAATATTGACGTTTATATGACGTCCATTTACAGTCCTATTGACCTCTGCAGAATGACTTAATAGTCGAGACATACTTTTTGCAATAGGCAAGGCAAGTTTATTTGTATAGCACAGTCAAAACAAAAGGAAACTCAAAGCACTGAACAAAAGATAGAAACAATCAAACAAGGCATTACAATTATAAATATCGACAGTAAATTAAAAAGATACAAATAAAATCTCTCATAAAATCTCTCAGTTGAAGCAGAAACAGAAGTGTTTTAAACCTGGATTTTAACATTGTCAAAGAAGAAGCCTGTCTCACATTTCCAGGAAGACCGTTCCAGATTTTAGCCTTGTGAATCTGAAATGCAGCTTTATCATGTTTAGTTCTGACTCTGGGCAATAAACGATAAACACAGCATTCAAAAATCATTAGAACAACTGTAGTAGAAGGATATCAGTCATTATTGCAACTGGAGCTGCATTAAAAATCATGTTTCTCTACATCAAAGTACAAGTTAAACCACACAGGGCACAGTGTTATGAACACTAATGTACTGAACAGTTCATGCCAAAGTAAAAAAACATGATTGTAGCGCCTATGTTTGGATCAGTATTAAAACAGCCACAAGCTACACTCTAGGTTCCCCAGATGTAAAAACACAATCTGAAAGGCAGAAGAATGCATTTATTGAATGTTGATGTTCCAACATGTGTCCTCTCTTGGTCTTCAGTCTCTCATCACAAGGTCCAAGCACAGCACCTGAAAATGTGGAACATGTTTAGTTTCAATATAATGTGGCAAAGTGATAATAACACATAACACATAACTTTCTATTAATGCCTCAAACCACTCGATCCATCACCATTTGATACAAACCTTGGCACTGCACTAGCTCGAGACACTGGAAGACACTCCGTCTGAGAAACTTGGGATAAGGCTTTGGTCATTGGAGTAATTCCATGTAAAAAACAATTGCAAATGTGCATTTGTTTTGCACATGGACAAATGAGCCCTGAAAGCTACTTACCCTGTATTACACATGTTGCATTTCCGAGGGGGCATTTTCCCCTTGTTGCTCTTTTCCCTCATCTTGAGTGAGTTGCTGAACAATCTGAGAAAAAGATATATGTTTTCAAAGAGAATACACCAAATAATGGTTTATTCTAAAAACAACATATTAATACAGAACAACAATCAATGTGTGAGAGTGTGATTCTTACCTTTGAACACCTTCAACACAGTCTGACACCTGTAAGACTCAAACACACATGACACATTAGGAATACACACAGAACATTAGTTATTGCAACAATCATGAAATTATACTCTATGGATTTCACAATAATTGACTGCATTAGCAAAGGTAAATGTATTTTAATTAACATATGGCTGGTTTTAAAGTTTATAAGAAAAAGTAAGAAATTGGAATAGAGTTGCAAGCGCTAGTTAGCTTGCTACCAGCAGATGAATGGATATTTAATATTTGCAGCTAACAATAACAAAAATAACAACTGTAGTGGCTCATTTAAACAGCCACAGTGAGAAGAAGTGAAAGTCTCTGACATTGAAGACCTGGGAAGACATTAAATCCATTTATTAAACAAAGCAATACATGAACATTAAACTCTCTTTCTGCAGCAGGTAACATCTGTGTGCTCCTATGGTCCCACACCTGAACTCAACTCCAACTGATGACATCACAGGTGTCTAAATGATGGGAGTGTCCCAAATATTAAAGCTGATCTCCCTGTTTTTAAACTTAGTTTACTAAGTACTGTTGTCTTTTTGCAGTTTATAAACCATTGTGAAATATACAGTAACTTTACATTTTAGAATTGAATTATTATTTTAAAACTCAAGAATCTTAACCTTTTTTAACACATAGTTTGTTGGACAGTCTAACCTAAGAATTCTAATGTGTTAAAAATAGTTTGAAATATGAAAAACAATATCATATTTTAAACTTTAACTTAAAAACAAAAAAAAAGGTGTCTCCCTTTCAGCTGAGCAGTGCCAGCCGTTATTATTATAGATTAATGCACTGGCAATTCAAAATACAGATAATACACAAAATATACTTAACAAAATCCACGTATACGTGAGAAAACAACTTACTTTCTGTCTCCAACTCTTTTCAATGTGGAAATGATACATCTATATCTAAAAACTGTGCAGACTGTGTACTTACTAGAGAGGGTGATTCCAAGTAAATAAAGCAGGGCAGCGACAGAGGTACAGATTCAACGTCATATCAACGTCTGGGAAGACATTGCTTTACGTCCAGATGCACACCTTACGTCGTTTAGACGTGGAAAACAGGTCCTCGACCGAGCGACTCACGTGTCAGGCTGTAAAGCCTAAGTTATACTCGCGCGGCGCATAAGTGTGCGTCGGTTGTTTAGGGTGTTATCTATTATTTTTAGTCAGGAAAAATGCCTGGTCGTGGTGTAGCGGTTGCGTAATGAGACTTCAGTCGCAACGACGCGGGTTCATATCCCCGTCGGAAAACTTTTGACTTTTCACTTTTTAGCGAACAATTTCTCTGTTTGGTTAAAAACGAATAAACACTCAACATAAGATTATGTAGTGGCTAATAATAAAACTTGTGAACCCATGCATTTGCATAAAATCTCAAGTGCTCACCCCTTATTTGCAAACTTGAGATTGTTAGCACAACAAATGCATACATTCACAAGTTTTATTATTAGCCACTACGTAATCCTATGTTGAGTGTTTATTAGTCTTTAACCAAACAGAAAAAAATTGTTCGTTAAAAATCAAAACAAATATGTAAAGATAATAATACACACGTGGGCTCGAACTCACGTAACCAAGGCTGCACACATCTGCTTAACCACTACACTACCGTCAGGTACACTTATATTGCTTCACAGCCTATATATTGTATTGCTAGATCAAGACGTACTGCGTCGGTCGGCCGATGACCTGTTTTCGACGTCTAGGGGAGGTTGGGATTGGACGTCATATCCACGTATATGGGAGGTCATTGTTTTACGTCCAGATGCGCACCTTGCACAGACGTCGTTTGGACGTAAATAAAAGGTCACGACCGACCGACGCGATATTGACGTGATCTGGAGGTTGAGTGGACGTCGGATGTTTAGTGGGAAAAGGGCAGTCTTGAGGGCCACAATCCGGACTGGCCCGGGAAACCGGCTTGAACGGGGGCCCCGACAGTCCCCTCACAACCACTCTCAGGTCCCAGACCGGAGGTGTCCTCCTGAGGACAGGCCTCTTCCTGAGGCCCCCCCGGAGAAAGCGCCTGACAAAAGGGTGGGAGCGGGCCGAAAAATTCCCTAACCCCCCGTGACCCGAGGCAATGGCTGACGCGAACACCGAAAGGGTGCTAGCAGTCCTGCCTTTCTCCAACAATTCCTGAAGGAACCCCAGGACACCCTCCAGAGGGCAAGACATGCGGTCCCAAAAACGCGTCGCGCACCAATTGCCAAACACCTTCCATCTACAGCCATAAACCTTGATGGTAGAAGGGGCCCTCGTCCCCTGAATAGTTTCGACCACCGAGGGAGACCCAGGCCTGCAAGGTTCTGCCTCTCAGCCTCCAGACCCAGAGTCTGCGGCCTAACACCGGGCGTGAGTGAAGGGTCCCCCCTCCCTGGATCAGAGCCCACGGCTCCATCAC
The DNA here is from genome assembly GCA_964034765.1 of Knipowitschia caucasica. Classification (NCBI taxonomy): domain Eukaryota; kingdom Metazoa; phylum Chordata; class Actinopteri; order Gobiiformes; family Gobiidae; genus Knipowitschia; species Knipowitschia caucasica. The sequence continues at coordinate 37,933,001 of OZ035827.1, read as the reverse complement.
CGCCATGCCCCTCAGGAACGGAAACCAACGGGCATGCGGGTTGTCCGGGGCGGTCACAATCGCTTCCCGACCCTCCTGCTCGATTCTCCTCAACAGAAACAGGAGGCGAGACGGGGGACTCCCCCAGGGGCGGATCGTCCGCGGCTCGTAGTGCGAACCAGAGCGGGCACTGAGCGTTGTCTGCACTGCCGAAAAGGTTGACTACCGGGTGACCGAACCTCAGCCAGACCTCTTCCGCTATTCTCGGGTCCAGGCCCCACTCCTCCTTGAGTGGGCCCCCTCTGGACATTATGTCCGCCCCTGTGTTCCGATCCCCCGGAACGTGGCGCACTCTCAGGGACTGCAGGTGCACCGTGCAGTCCCTGAGAGCCCAGAGCAGAATGGTCGTCGTCAGACGATGGAGGTACGGGGACCTCGTGCCCCCCTGCCTGTTCAGGTACGCCACCACGGTGGTGTTGTCCGAACCGACCTGTACATGTCTCCCCTCCAGACGTGGGGCAAAGTGCTGCAGCACCCTGCGCACCGCATCCATCTCCAACACATTGATGTGGCGAGGCGGGCCCGACCAGGAGCCCCTGACCGAGCTTTGATCCAGGACCCCTCCCCATCCTTCGAGAGAAGCGTCCGTGAACACCTCCACGTGTGTCACGGAACTGACCAGGGGCACCCCCTCCTGCAGTAAGGTGAGGAGTCAGCTCCAGCGCCTGAAGCTGAGGAAATCCGCAGGACCGGACGGGATCAGTCCCAGGCTGCTGAGGACCTGTGCAGACCAGCTCTCTGGGGTCCTCAGCTACATGTACAACCTGAGCCTCAGCCTGGAGAAGGTCCCTGTCCTGTGGAAGACCTCCTGTGTGATCCCAGTTCCAAAAACAGCATACGCCAAGGAACCGGCTCACTACAGACCAGTCGCACTGACCTCCCACCTGATGAAGACCATGGAGCGGCTCATCCTCACCCATCTCCGCTCCGTGGTCAGCCCCACCCTGGACCCGCTGCAGGTCGCCTACAGACCCAACATTGGAGTAGAGGACGCCGTCATCTACTTCCTGCAGCGGACGCTCTCCCACCTGGAGCCCGCCGGGAGCGCTGTGAGGGTCATGTTTTTCGACTTCTCCAGCGCTTTCAATACCATCAGGCCAGCACTGCTGCAGGGGAAGATGGAGGACGCGGGAGTGGACAGTATTCTCACTGCATGAGGTGGTAGTCTGCAGCACTGGGGCCCCTCAGCAGGGCACTGTCCTCTCACCGTTTCTCTTCACCATCTACACTTCAGACTTCACACACGACACACACAGCTGTCACCTGCAGAAGTTCTCTGACGACTCCGCCATCGTGGGCTGTGTGTCTGAGGGTAACGAACTGGAATATCGGTCGGTTATCAAGGACTTTGTCGACTGGTGTGAGCGCAACCACTTGTGCTTGAACACCAGTAAGACCAAGGAGATGATCATCGACTTCAGGAGAAAACCACTTTCCCACACGCTGCTGAACATCCAGGGGGAGGACATTGAGCTGGTGGACAGCTTCAAGTACCTGGGTGTTCACATTAACAATAAACTGGACTGGTCCCATAATACAAACGCCCTGCACAAGAAGGGCCAAAGTCGCCTCTTCCTTCTGAGGAGGCTGAGGTCCTTCGGAGTGAGCAGGCCTCTGCTCAGGACTTTTTATGACTCTGTGGTAGCTTCTGCCATTTACTACACTGCCGTGTGCTGGGCCCCGGTCAGCACAGAGCGGGACAGAAACAGACTGAACAAGCTGGTCAGGAGGGCCAGCTCCACTCTGGGCTGCTCCCTGGACTCTGTGGAGGAGGTGAGGGACAGGAGGGTGCTAGCCAAAGCCACCTCCATCATGAACAATACCTCCCACCCACTGCACAGGACTGTAGAGGAGCTGAGGAGCTCCTTCAGTGGAAGACTGAGGCACCCTCAGTGTAGGAAGGAGCGCTACCGCAGGGCCTTTATCCGCTGTCAGACTGTACAATAAGTCACTTTAAATGATCACTGTGTGAAAACCTGCACTACTATTAACACTGTTTCCAATTGACACTTGTCACTTTTGTTGTACATAATTATTGTCACTTTTATTGTACATATATCCTGCATGTAACATGTTTGCACATTTCTTCCTTTTGCACAATCTGAGTGTTCTATCCATGCCAAATGTGACATGTAAATTTCTCCTCTGTGAGATAAATAAAGCACATCTTATCTTATCTTAAACCCGGGGTGAGCCAGAATCTGATCTCCAATGCTACGGTCGGGGGAATCACGAGCATTCTCCCCCTGTTCCGTGATGGGTGAAGCCCGAGACGAGAGAACCATCTCTGAAATCTCCTCATGTGACGGAGGCCCAGACGCACCACGGCATGGGCCGCCGCCATCATCCCCAGCAGCGATCTGAGGCTCCGAGCTGGCACTCTGGGAGCGGACAGCGCCTCCCTGGCCAAGCGGGTGATGCTCTCCTGTCTGTCCTCGGATAACGCAGCCCTGAACCGCACCGCGTCCAGCTGCAGACCGAGATAGACCATGCGCTGGGCAGGCTGTAACCTGTTCTTTTCTCTGTTCTCTACAAAGCCCAGACGTTGTATGTGAGACAGAACCAAGCGTGTGTGAGCCGCGGCCATCTCCCTGGATCCGGCCAGGATTAACCAATCGTCTATGTAGGTTAAAATCCTGACCCCTGCTTATCTGAGTGGCTCCAGTGCCGCCTCGACGCACTTGGAGAAGGTGCGCGGGGCCAGAGCGTATCCGAATGGGAGCCGGCAATACTCGTAGCACCTCCCCCCCACCGCAAAGCGCAGAAACAGCCTGTAATCTGCAGCAATCGTTACGTGGACGTAAGCATACGTCAGATCGATGGAAGACATCCAGTCTCCGGTTCTGACGCCTTCCAGCAGCTGTTTATGACAAGCCTGCGGAACAAGCGCTTGGAATTCTACGTCCTGATGCTACATCCCCTAGGTCTACGTCAGGGGTAACCCTAAGGGGCTACGCGCTCCTTTGTAGAACTAGGTTACATTAGGTAACTAGCCTTTAGTAGAGGGGGAGCATCAGACTCGAAGTACTCCTCTCACAAGCCCCGCCCTCTCCTGGTGCTCCCAGAGTAGGGAGAGAGGGGGGGGGGGGGGGGGGGCAAAAGGGCACGCAACCCCCCTGCGATATGCTGTGTGAGACAGAGAAAGTCCCTGGTCTCTCTACCTCACTTATTGCAGCCTGATTTGCCGTTCCCCTTCACTCATCGGAGAGGAAGCACTGGTTGCTATGGGAACTGGTTGCCATGGCAACGAGGCCAGTACTTTGGACCAATCGCTGTGAGGTCCTCATCTGTTTTCCCGCCTCAAACCTCTCAGGGAGTGAGGCGCTGGGGTTGCCAGGGAGCATTGGTTTCCATGATAACAGCGCCAGACTTCTGGACCAATAGCTGTGCGTCCCTCGACTGGTCTTTCCCGCTCCCTTCTTCTCAGAGGGGGCGGGGCATCTGTTTTCCGAGCCTCAAACCTCTCAGGGAATGAGGCGCTGCGGTCGCCAGGGTGCACTGGTTTCCATGGTAACAGGGACAGACTTCTGGACCAATAGCTGTGTGTCCCTCGACTGGTCTTTCCCGCTCCCTTCTTCTCAGAAGGGGCGGGGCGCTGGTCACCCTGGTAATGGGACCAGACCAGATCTCTCGTCTGGTCTGGTCACACGTTTGTGTGAGATTCAAGGTCCTTTACCCGTGAATACATGTCATAATGAACACAAGCAGAATCTCTGTGGGTCTGTCGTCTGCGCCCACGTGACCCCAGGCTTAGAGCAAGGTGTGTGTGAGTCCCAGGTCTCTTCCAGTGCAGACAACTCGCTTAAGCAAAACACGCAGTTTCACACACGGAGCAAGGTGCTGCGTTGTGTGTGAGTCCCAGGTCTCTCCCAGAGTGATATGCTGCGTGTGAGACAGAGAAAGTCCCTGGCCTCTCTGCCTTACTTATAGCAGCTTGATATGCCCCTTCCTCTCCACTGAGTGGAGAGGAAGCACTGGCAGACGAGTCGTTAAGCAACGAACCGTCTTACACACAAAATACGGGTTGTTTCTCTTTTATTAAGAAAGCCTCTACCCTCCCGTCTGCCCCTACTGTAAGGGGGAGACGTAGGCAATCCGAGCTCCCAAGCACCTCCGCAGATCCACTCGGGACCTCCGGGTCTCGCTGAAAGAGAGCGGGTCTGGAGAGTAGTGATCCGCGAAAGGCAGAGCGCTTCTGGGACTGAGACTGCTCTCTGGTCTGGTCTGGGTCCTGGTCGCGCTGTTCAAGTAAATCGACCAGCCCCTCAGTCAAATCCTCTCCGCTGAGCGCCTGGCCCGCCGAGAGAGACTCATTCAGAGCGCCCAGTTATTAAAGCCCTGCTGCTCTGACAACGCGACCCCTGAGCCGCGTTGGCATTGCACCCCTCCAGTGCGGGCATAGACCTCTTCTCCCGCTCGGAGGGAGAGGGTGGTCTGTTGCCTGGTCCCATGGAAGGCGCGGGGAGCAACGTAAGCCCCAACGCGTCCTCCGCGTCAGACTCCGCTGGACCCAGACCAGTCTTGGACCGTACCATACGGGCCAAACCCTAGGGCGAGCCTCTTGGCTCCTCCGGGATGTGGGCCCATCACGTGTGGCGTAGTGAACACTGGGTTCATACGTGGGCACAGTGTGAGTTCGGACTTCTCCTGTCCCTGCTCCGAGCCCTCTCTGTCTCTGTCTGAGAGGGCTGCGGTGGGAGGAGGATTTCCCAGCACCCAGAGCTGCAGACGGAGGGGAAATGGCTGCGCGGGAAAGCTGTCTCGATGGTAAAGAGGGAGAGACCTCCGTGCTCTGTCTCCACGCCATTCTCCCCAGACACGCGGGAAGGTCAAGCGGGGCAAACCGCACTCCCTTCCCTGAAGTCCGGGCAGCCTTCGAGGCACTGGAGCGTGCAATGCGGCACTCTCACTCTCCCCCTGGGGAGAGAGAGAGGCCCGTGATCTGGGCGGTGCGTGAAGGCGTCAGTCAGCCCAGGCAGGGGAAGCAGAAGAAGCACCGGGGTGCACTCCCTTCCCTGATGTCCGGGCAGCCTTCGAGGCACTGGAGCGTGCATCGCAGGGGGAGAGTGAGAGAGAGTGAGTCTTATTATGGTGCTTTCAGACCGGGACAGTCGTTGCGTCTGCGTTCAATGCAAAGTCAATGGGGAGTCGCGTTTCAGCGTCGCATTGCACGGACCTCTCGGCACACACGCACGGACCGCCCAGTAGAAACGCACGGACTTGGCGGGAAAGTCAAAGGGGAGGAGAAGGAGCGGAAAATGAACGCCCACAGGAGATGGATTCCGCTCAACTTTTCCTCGAGATGTTCGTGCAGCGACCAATCAGAGAGCACGCACACCACTGACGTAATCACGCCACTACACAGCGTATATTTTCCCCATTGTGAGCCAGGAACCGGTCATTTAAACACGCCATTGCGCAGCAGCTCAACCTCCCTGGTAAGTTTTTTGAGTATCATTCATTCGTAAATTGGTTCTTGTTTATGCTAGTTTTTTGAGGGGAAATTCTGACTAGTATCTGATTCTTTGCAGTCGAATTTTGCAAGAAGCGATGGCGGTCACTACGTGACACTTATATGAAAAGGAAAAAAGACGTACAGAGGAGTGGCTCTGCAGCGGGGACTGCGAAGTGGAGGTACGCAAGTGCCCTTTCGTTCCTCGACCCTTCCATTACCCCGCGCGCGCCCCACCACCAGCAATATGGGTAGGGTGGAGGAAGGACCCGCTGTCGAAGAGGCCTCTGCGCGACCTGAAGGTTTGTACTGGGTTGAAATGGGGACATTTGACTATATGAAATTTATATCACGTCATGCTATACAATGGCCATATCTGCAATGGTATTGCTTTCTGTAATTCAAGTTTTTATAGAAGTTTTTCTTCTCTATATATTACATTACATACATTGTATACTTTCAGACAACTGCTATGTTTACTAAAATGACAATGCATTTACAGAAGACATGAGGGTGTCATCTCCTGCGTCGGGGACATCCAACGCCACTATCCCTGCCTCTCCCTACCACCCAAGGCTTCTGTTCCCCCAGGAAACACCTCCAGGTTAGCATCACATATCATATACTTGGTGACCTACTTCACGTCTGCGACCAGTTATATCTGTTGTCCGTAGTGTGCAATTTCTAAAGATGTATTTCCTCCTGTTCAACAGAGCCAAAACGGAAGAGGAGCAAGAAGGCTGAAAGAGAGCTGCTCTCTGCACTCCAGCAGAACTCTCAGGGCTCACCACAGAAATCAGAGGATCAGCTGTTTGCGGACAGTCTGGTCCCTCTATTGGGGAAATTGGAGCCCCATGCCCGTTACAGAATCAAACGGAGGTTTTCGAACATCATCTACAAGGAACTTGCAGAAAAGGAAAATGCGCCGCCATGTGACCTCACTCCATGCAATTGTATATATGTAAATAAAAGTGTTGTGTGAATCTCTTGTGTCTATGTAGATACATTTCGTAGGTTCTTTTTAATCTTGTCATTAAGAGGCGTAGTTGTAGAAGAACCATACATTACAGAATAAATGAGCAGATAGAAAATTTACTTTGGCCCCTCCTTTACAGCATATATATTGGCATATTGACATTGTAGAATTCTCCACAGCTCTGAGAATGTATAAGGCGAGTACAAAAATGTTCTATAGTTTGTTTCAGCCCTTAGCACCTGGTTGATGAGGGAACAAGGTTTGTTCAATGTTTGCATTACTTTCTCTTGTCTCTGTGATATGCTACGGTTGTTTACTGTTGTATGCTACATTGGTCACTAAATGGCGTGAAAACGGCCCTAAATCAAGGGTCGTTTTAAACAGTTTAATTACACTGTATTATGATTAAGCAAGTAAGGATAAGGGAACAGCAACTTCACATTGTAGAATTCTCCAAAGCTCAGGTAATATAAGGCGCGTACTAACATGTTACCAAATTAAAGTACAGAGGAATGCAGCTCGCGGAAATTCAATTTGGAAGACGTCAGCCAAAGCCACCCCTTCCAGGCCGGCCTCGCATCCCCAGCCTATCGCACAGCAAACGCCCTCTTCCAATCAATCCGTGCCGGCCAGGCCAGCCGCTTAAAAGCGGAGAAACTCCCACTTCACGGCCTTCTCGAAGCCTTGCAACCACCGCCTCCCCTCCTCCTCCTCTTCACCCTGCCTCAATCTGCCTTCCTGCTGCCAAATGCCGCCACCAGTGCCTAGGTCCCGGGGGATTGTGCGCGCACTCTCGCAGGAGCCTCGCTGACTGAACGCCGCACCGGGGCCTAGGGCGCCAAACTACCTCTCAATAAAATACTTCAAAGGCATTCTCGTTCCTCGTCTCTCCAGATTGAAATGTCTTTATATGATGATAACAAATGTTGAGGGCCCAATGTTAATATCTGCCATACTCGCACAAATAGTGAGGATTTTAGTAATATCAATTGGAGTACTAGGGAACCAAAATAATATTCTGAACTCACCTACATAAAGTCTATTTACATGATCGCAGTTTCTAATATTTAAAATTCATACTCTATCTTTAATGTGATGTGTGTTAAACAGAGTATTTCTCATGCACAATATTCTCTATGACTCTGTGCACGAGAAAAGGTACGAATGGACTAATCAAAGTATGTGGTACTTTATTTTCCACTAGTGAACCATTCCATTCCAAAGCTAAATGTCTGATTTGACATTGCCTATAATTGGGGCTGAATAAGAAGGATCATAGAGTAACGTTTCAAAACAAAACTAGGTACTAACTTTTAACTTGACTTCACGTCTCGTTAGCTGTAAGTGTTTACCTAAAGCATTTTAAATTAAAACATACATTAAACAGAAACAACACTTCAAGTAAGGCAAAAATGTATTAGCGCTAACAAAATGGTGACAAAGAACAGAAATGCAGTCAGTTTCTTTCAGGGAAACCTGGCTATGTGCGTTGCCAGTGCACTGCTCCTTCCTCTGTGAAATGGGCTTTGAAAACCTCCCTCATTCTCAACGCCGCTCTGGCAGCATAGTTGGCTCCGATACGACCTAGATCAGGAAGTGGGTCGGGTGCTGCAGGTCCTGCCTGCGGAGGAGCTGCCATTTCCGCTGACGGCCGCATGAAGTTGTGAAGGACACAGGTTGCCTTAACACACTTCTCCACAACTTCGGGACGGATTTCCAGCTCCCGATGGAACATCCTCCACTGGGACGTCCAAATCCCAAAAGCGTCTTCCACTACCAGTCGAGCCCTGGAGAGGCGGTAGTTAAAGGTGTTGCTTTCAGGGGAAAGACCGCCACGGCCGGGATAGGGACGCATCATGTGCCGCTGCAGTGGAGCGCCAGTCGTCTGTGGTGGGAACCGCCATGAACTCCTCCACCAGAGAGTCCCAGATGGCCGTAATTACCTCGGGGACGACTTTGGAGACAGTGGACACACCGACCCTGAAGCTGCTCCCGATGGTAGTATACGAATCTCCAGTGGCAAGGAACCTGATAAAATAAAAAGAAGACATTAATTGAATGTGCACATGGAGTGAGAGACAAATGTCCCATAACAATAAAAAGGTGCTTTGTGACTGGTCTGTGAAAGGCGCTATATACATGAAGAATAGACACAGACACACACAGACACACAGAGAGAGACAAGGAAACACAGACAGAAATAAACACACACAGACAGACTCGCTTCCACCCTCACCATGTGTGGAATGATTGGAACAATATCTGAACTCTGAACATTGTAAAGCGCTTTGGGTGACCTTGGTCTGTAGAATGCGCTATATAAATAGACATTACTTACTTATAAAGACACGCACAGAGACAAAGACACACACAAACAGACCGAACACACACACAGAGACAAAGACACACACAAACAGACCGAACACACGCACAGAGACAAAGACACACACTCACATACACAATTACTGACCGTAGGCAGATGGAGAGGCGCTCTGCAGGAGAGATGGAACGTCTGTAGTTGGTGTCTTGGTGAGAGATTCGTGCACCTACGCGGCCCAACAGGTCATCGAACTGGGCCACCGTGAGACGGAAGTGCCGCTGAAATCGCACCTCATCCAGCCGCAGCTCTTGTAACAAATGGTGCAACTCGCCATACTCTGACCGTCTCTGGAGGATATCGTGAACCCAGACACGCCGTCGTACACGCCGTCGTTCAAGAACTCTATGAACCAAGTAAACGAACGCTTGCTGCCCATGGATGTAATATGTTGCTGCCTCGCCTGATCCGCCATCTTGTTGAGTTGTTGTGAATATGGAAAGCCCGCCCATACGCCTCACGCTTCCGGCGGAAGTGTAGTGAGGTGGGCATGCTTGTGTTCGTGCGTCGTTTGGCGGTGTGCAAGCCTCTGCGTCTGAAAACTAGAGAATGCGCGTCTGGTAAGCTGGGCTGCTGCGTTTCAGCGTTTTCGGTCTGAAAGCACCATTAGGCTAAACTCCTTAGACTGCCAGTCAAGCCGCGCAGGGAGTCAGTTTGCTGGGAGAAGTATGGTAACTTGAGCACTATCCTCTCCTCCTTCCTACTCTATCTATCTGCATCATTAAGATTTTGACAATAGTGTGTTCATTGCTATTCACCCATTGTCCCATTGTCTGTTTCATGGCGCGACAACAGGACCGTTGAACCTGGCCTCCCCCACCTTCATCTGCGGACTGCCCTGGCCGACCCGCCTGGGAGCGCTTCAGTCCTGCTCCTGTCTGCATTATTAAGATTTTGACTGTAGTCTGTTCGTTGCTAACATTCATACAATACAATTTATTCTTGTAGCCCTAAATCACAACAGTCATCTCCATCTCACAGGACTTAATAAAACCATTGATATCACCAACACAGATCAGAGAATCAACAGCTAAGACCCAGAAAACACACATATGTATTGGTCCATATGGAGAGGCCAATGTCCATGAATGTTGATAAATGTCCATACATGTTGTACAATGTTAAAGTGTCCTGGATCATCACCACATCCTTCTTGTTTGACACTAACTGTTCAACAGACCCTCCTGCATCGGCAAGGAAAAACTCTAAAACCCAGTGGGAGAAAAGTGAGAAACCTCGGGGAGATCCACATTGAGAGAGGGATCCGCTCCACACGGACGGACGGGCTAAAGATCCAGGACCTAAGCTACAGAACGAGGACCACTGCCACGCAACAGCCGCAGTACGTGGACAGGCTTTGCAGGACTGAAGCAGCTCCCAGGCGGGTCGGGCAGGGCAGTCTGTATGTGTAGATGGAGAGTGCAGGGTTCAGAGGTCCCGTCGTCACGTCATGAAACAGACAAAGGGACAACGGGTGAATAGCAATGAACAGACTACAGTCGAAACCCTAATAATGCAGACAGATAAGGTAAAGGAGGAGAGGATAGTGTTCAAGTTACCATACCTCTCCCAGAAAACTGACTCCCTACCCAGCTTGACTGACAATCTAAGATTTTTAGCCTTCCTTGCTCCTCCAAAGCATATGCTAAACTGAAGAGGACTGTTTTAAGCCTAGGCTTGAATGTAGAGACCGTGTCCGACCAAAGGAGGGACAGCAGTAGCCCCGGCTAGACTAGCCCAGGCTACAGCAGCAAAGAAAGTGTGTAATCCACAATATATAGTTACGAATAATGAACGATGCAGCGGTTCGCCTGGCTGGGTCCTGCACAAGCAGACTCCAAGACCAGACTAACAACCTAACCAGATAAATAACCTAACCATATGCACAATTGAACAAGAGTGTTTTAAGCCTAGCATTGAATGTGGAGACCGTGTCTGCTTTCGTAACGTGGATGAAAAGCTGGTTCCACAGTAAAGGTGCTTGGTAGCTAAATGCTCTGCTGCCGACAGTGCTTTTTGACACCTTAGAAATCACCAGACTTTTGCCGTTTTGCGAGCGCAGTGTTTGGTTTGGTTGATATGACACTAACGTGTCTTGAAGATAAGAAGGAGCCAAGCCATTTATGGCTTTGTATGTTAAAAGAAGGATTTTAAACTTTATTCTGTACTCCACGGGAAGCCACAGTAGTCAAGCCTTGAGGAGACAAAAGCGTGGATGAGTTTTTCCGCGTCACTTTTTGGAAGGATATTCTTGATTTTAGCAATGTTCCGCAAGTGGAAATACGCTGTTTTAGTTGCTTATAGTTGCTTTAGTGGCTTATATAAGCCTTGAAGGAGAGTTCTTTGTCGAAAACAACTCCAAGATTCCTCACAGTTAGTACCCGGGTATGTTAGTACCCAGCAACACTGTGAGGAATCTTGGCGTCGTTTTCGACCATGATCTTGGAGTCATTTTCGACCAGATAATCACTCTCGATAATGTCAGCAGCAGCAACTGACATTATCTGGTTGGCAGGGGAGACGCTTTGGACCAAGTAGAATCACTTCTGTCTTCTCCGGGTTAAGTAGATAGTTAAGAGTCATCCAAGTTTTTAGATCTTTTATGCTAAGCCTTTTCAACTGATCTGTCTGATTTGGTCTCATCCACAGGTAAAGTTGTGCGTCATCTGCATAGCAGTGGAAGTTAATTCCATGCTTTTTAATGATGTTACCTAACTGCAGCATGCAGAGTGTGAAAAGAATCGGTCTGAGTATCCCTGTGGCACACCGAATTCCACTCCAGAATAAGGCGACGAGTTATGATTCACATTTACAAAGTGATCCCGATAAATAGGATTTAATAGGGTGTTCCAATACTTAGGGAGAAGAGGCGAGGGCCCTCACACCCTTAAAAGCCACCCTCGCGCGCTAGTGTGGTCCGGAGCTCACCGCGCCACAATGAAAGAAAACAACATGAAACACCCGCACGCAAGATTGTGCATGTTTGTCTGTGTGCGTGTGTGTCTGCCTTTGTGTGTGTACATGTGTGTCTGTGTGCGTGTGTGTGCTCTATTAGTGCGTAATGTGCAGGAGTTCTGTACTAATCATAGCAAATATTCATATGAAATAGGATTAAAAACGTCTCATTTTAATAAATACTTTGTTTCATAAAGTCATATCTGTGTCAGATCTTTTCTGTGATGAAATCAGACACATTGATAATGCATGTGACGTAGGACACGTTTGCTGCATCATTTGCATATTGTCCCCTAGATCCAGGGGTGTCCCAATTCTTATGGAGAATATCCTGTGAGTGCACTCCCTTATAGGAAGGCACTTTTCTGGTGAGGGCACTCACACCTTGAGGGCCCTCAGAATTGGGACGGGGCCATTTGTGGCTTTGACCAGTGCCGTTTCAGTGCTATAATGAGCTCTGAATCCTGATTGAAAGAATTTAAACATTATTTTCCTGCAGGTGGCAGCAAAGCTGCTCAGCTATAAGCTTTTTCAGGATTTTAGATATGAAATTAAGGTTCGAGATCGGCCTGTAGCTTGTAAGTAGTTCTGGATCCAGGTTTCTTTTCTTCAGAAGGGGTTTGATTACTGCAGTTTTCAAAGCTTGTGGGACATAGCCACATTGTATAGATGTGTTTATTATATTTAAGATAGGCTCTATTATCCAAGCAAGGTGTCTTTGAAGAGCCAAGCCGGGAATACATCTACAATGCAAGTTGAGGCTTCAGAAGATGCGACCACAAAGATAATTTCCTCTTGGCTCACAGCCATGAACTTGTCGAGGCCCACTGAAGAGTCCCAGTGGGAAGTTAAGTACGCCACCTCAGCCTGTCCATCACCAACACTAGGAGTGGCTTCCTCCAGTTTGTCACGGATGGATGTAATTTTATTATTAAAGAAGTGAAGAAAATCAGAGAATCAACAGCGTAATTGAGGTATTTTAGGCCCGATTGCGCTATGGCAGTTGGTGAGTTTAGCGACGGTTCTAAACAAAAATCGACTGTTGTTTTTATTCGCTTCTATTAAAGTTGAGTAGTATTGAGTTTGAGCCCTGCGAAAGGCATTCTTGTAGTTTCGGAGACCTGCTCTCCACTATCTGTGGACAGGCTCCGAGTGGGAGTGGTGACATAGCCACTCCCACTCGGTTCAATTTAATTCATTGACATTGGTCTTTCCTTATGGACCAATACATATGTGTTCTATATTTTTTGTGTTGATTCTCTTATCTGTGTTGACGATTTCAATGGTTAGGGCTATACAATAATAAAGTTTGAAATTGAATTTAATCAAGGTTTTTTTTTCGTGATTTTAAAAGCTTGTGGGACAGAACCACTTTGTACAGGTTTATTTATTATATTTAAGAAAGGTTCTATGATCAATTATTGAATGCCAGTTTAATTCCATTCTACATATTCAGACAAATCAATAACATCTCCACTGAGAATAGAATGTTAAATATATTAATGCAATTTATTTTATTACATCTTATCTGAAGAAAATTTAGTCGTCTGAATTCATACACACATGCATCTACCTGTTTAAGCATCTTTGTTTGTCCGTAAAATATTATTTACGGTCTAAGGTAAAAACTGACCTTTCAAATAATTATTCATTGGCACTAAAGTCACATTTAATCCGACCAACTCAACTCAACTCAAGTCAAAAACTTAAAGTAGAAGAAAGTATAGGAAAGGAGGCTTGTTTCTTGAAATTGGAATAGCCTTACTTAACTCCACGTATTAAACGCAGCCATGACTCTTATTGGTAGTTGGAGTCTTTTCTCTTTTCTTTAGAGCTAGACTCAACCCATACCGAACGTAAGGCGTAACCCAGTGCGCCTACATAGCCCATGATGCTCCATGGCAGCCCCGCCTACAACCTCCTTCTCGCTTTAGCCAAGGGGTTGCCAGTTCTGTTTATTTTGGGCTTTTCTGACAGAAGAACTTTCATGATAGAAAGCCTGTTAATTATGCAATTAAAAAGGTTCCCATTCTGCTGCAATGATAGCATGCAATTAATTTTTTTTTTTCATTTATGTGCGGCATCACATAAATGATAATCAATTTACATTACCTAACAATGTGAGGCATCAAAATGAGATTCCTTCATATTCAAAAGAATAAAAATATAACAAAAGATATTCACATACATTTCACAAATGTAATCACCCACTTTTGACAGTTAAACATATATTTAATGTATTAGGTGATTTCAGTCATATTTGAACACATCAATTAGACTTGTTGCCTTGTGTTACTACGGTAACTGTCACATCTTCAGCAGTTTCTATGGTAACTGCCACATCTGCAACAGATCTAAACTGTTAATTTCTCAAACATATACAGTAATTGTACAGTACAAACAGTAATACAATACTACCACCGATAGTATGAGACAGACCGACAGACAGACAGACAGACACAGACACAGACACACACACACACTTATATATTCTTCTACATTATAAACTTATAATTAGGTAAAACTAATCACAATTATTAGTATTAAATTAATTTTCATAAAGATATCCATCATATATATACAAGTGAAATTTGTCTTCTCCTTGCCCTTGTTTGTTGCTAAATTGGGGGGATTTTTTTTATTATACTTTTCGAAAGCACAGGTTGCTTTTTTTTAAATAATCTCAAAGACTGGGATCATTCCCTAAGGTTTTAATTTGTCTCAAACTGTAATGCAGATTGGGTCGCTTGTTTTATTGTATATTTATTTTCAAGTGGCTATGGTTGCTTGATACATTTCATTTTATCTTCTTTGATAAAAGGCTCGAGTCGCATTATTCGATTTTATTGTTGTTGTATCTATTTAATTTTATCCTTTCGTGTTGGCTTGGTCTCTTGTTGCTGTCTGCCAATCTGGCACCCCCGTCCAGGCCGCGAGGAGAGCTCAAGATGGCCGCCGTGGCTGAACGTCTGCTCCCGTTTGCAACATGAAGCCGTGAAAGAGTGAGAGCGACCGTGCGAGAGGGAGGCACCATCGGGCTTTTCTTTTTTTTCTTTTCTTTTTTAGTTACTTATACTTTCATTTCGTCAAACACCCATCCATCTCATTCCGCGCCGCTTCTCGGGACCCGTCTTTGGGAGTGACGCGTCAAATCACGCCGGGATCTGCGTTAGCTACAGCGGCTAGCCCACTCCCTCCCTCCCGCAGTCAGACATAACCATCGGGGTTGGCTTCGTGTTAGAGGCAACAGGCACTCAGCCTGTCATAAACCGAAAAAGAAGAGTATAAAAGCGGATTTTCGCGTTGATGCTCGCTTTCTGCGCAACATGTCCGCAGACTGACCGTGCAGCCTGTAGCACATCCACTAAATGCGCAACTGTGCATTCTTATTCGTGCATGTTTTCTTCATTTACAGACAGTCCGCGTAAGTGTCCGCCATTCGTGCCAAAAGTTGTTGCATTTCGGGCGAATAATGGCCAAACGTAAACTGAACTTTTCCTGGTTGTAGTAGCTACTTTGGCCTTGTTGGCAACTCACCAAAAATCCACCGAAATGGACACTGCACTCGACCAAAACTAGGGAGGCGTTTTGTTTACCGTGTACTCTTAAGTCAATCGGAAAATCGTGTCAATAGTCGATGAGAAAAAAAAAAATATTTTCATAACTGGACTAGTCTTTCTATCACATGCCAAAAAATAAAAGTAGAGCGATATTTATTTGATCGAAAAGTCATAACAGAATAAAATTTGTGATTTGTACAAATGATATACAAATTATTTGGCGGCCATCCAATATGTGTAACTTCTAGCATATGTTGCAGACCCCATAAACAATACATTAACGCCGAGTAATCTGATAAATATCTGACAAATCGGGAAAATTATTGCTAAGATCACGATTACTAATCCCGGACTCGTTGACTAAATCTGGAGAATAATCTATTTGCAATTTTGGGTTCGTTTCCGGAATATACATTAATCTCGCCTGTTCAAACAATCGTAATCACGGATTTCAGGACGCATCCCGAGTTCACTCCGGTCGCGGGACACACGCACCGGCTCTCGCACACTGTCATGGGCGTGCAGGGCTTTCAGGAGTATCTGGAGAAGCGGTGTCCCGGGGCTGCTGTTCCCGTGGACCTGCTGAAACTTGCCCGTACGGCGGCCCGTCAGCCTCCCCTACACCACCCACACCATCATGGACACCACCCTGGGCCCGTACCCCCGCCGCCCACACGGATCCTCATGGATGCAGACTCGGGCCTGCAGCGGCTCTACGGTGGCTATCAGACTGACTGGGTGTGCGGAGGGGAGTGGAACGCCATGCTGGGATACTTGGCTGCTCTGTCGCAGGCTAGTGATGTCTTCATACTCAAATTCTTGTTAATTGGCATAAAACGGAGATGTCAGATTGCTATTAGAGCCTTGCAATACTATCGCATACAGATACTTTGGTGGTAATTATATCTGAAGTGTACAAACTATAAAGGGAACATTACATCGAGAAGTACCACGTAAAACTCATCATATACAATACATAATACAACTGGCACTATGTTGGATGATTTAGAGTCACTACTCAAATTACAACATACCTAGGAATAGTAATAGGATATCTGCAATTACAATTGACTTCAATTTTTTGATGATACTGTGCGTGTGCAATCTTTTGATTGTGAACAACAGCCAGAAATGAATCCTTTTTATTTATTTTAGGGCTGGAAACTACAAATCTCAAATATTTGTGTCATCTAAATGTTGCCTTCAAATTGGAATTATTTCAATAACTGCCCAGGCCTAGAGCAGAGATATTTCACAGGTTATACAATTATACAACATGACTTGACAGTGTAATATGAAAATAATTCAAATGTTCCCAGAAATTATTTGACAATTTAAAATCTTCCTGGAGTGAATAAAAAATCATGTGTGTTGTAAACTGTGCCAAACTTTAGGGGGGCCTCCAGTGTGATGTCATTAGTTCAACCTCCTACGTTGCAACATTTTCTTCTTGGGCTTATGAACTGCAGCTTCAGTGTATATTTAAAGTCTGTGTCATTCCACTTATAATTAGTCATTTTTTTTTAGAATAGTTCTCATGTTGAGTTTTCTAATGTGAGTACTGGTTTATTATTTAATTTTAACATATTGACACTACTAATTTGGAGTCATTGTAAATCAGTCCAGTTGTTTTGTACATTGTATTTGGCAATGCTTTAAAAAAAAATCTGCCTCCATTTACATTTTTATTTGGAATCTCCATTTATGATCCTCACTTGTAAATATGTTCATATCTGTATGTGATTTGTGTTTCCTTGTCTTCCTTCCCCCAGGCCTGTCTTTACCAGGGTGGGCTGGAGCTCGTGGTGGTCTTCAACGGGACGCTGGGGAAGGAGCGCTGGCCTGAATGGTCACGCAGAGTCCAGGGCCAGCGTCAGACTGCTCAGCTCATTGTGAACCATGTGGGGAGCAAAGCCACACCACCTCCACGTGCATGGTTCCTCCCTCCAGCCTGCCTCAGCCACTGCGTGCGCCTGGCCATGTTCCGCTTCAGAGTGCGGGTGAGTCTGATGCCATGACTCAAACTGTGAATTTTCACTTTACGGGTTTCTGTACCAATAATGAAGTACTTAACAAATTATGCTTGTTAACAATTAGTTAATATCCAAGTAAGAAATGAGTTTGAACTTCTGTAATGTTTTAGAAATGGTCATTCTGTATTTGGAAGTTGGGTACAGGCTAGATTAGATCTAAAGCAACATAATCGACAGACTTTGAAACGTGCAGCGCATTAATAGCAGAGGCTTTATTATATTGCAGATATACCTGGTGCACATATTCTGAACATCTACACTGTTTCCATGCAAAGAGAAGCAGCTTTACAACAGCCATTAGAGGGATCGTTTGCTGACCTGACCAGGGCATATTACAGTCTCAACACTAAAAAGGCAGAGCTCAGAGCTGTCTGATCTTACGTGTCAAAACATTTGTCGAAGCATTAGTTTTCCTTTTCTGGTGACTGTGTCTACTATGCACCATATGTGCACTGCACATCCACCGCACATCCATTAGGTCCACTGGATTGCCACTGCTCTTTACACATCCACAAAATGACCTGTGAAGTATGGCACTCCTTCACAAAAACTTTTCTACATAGGAATTTTCTACTGCCATTATCTTGAGCAAGTGAGTAGTGCAAGAATTAAGCGTTATTTGAGAAGTTCCCTGTTATCATTACGTCGACTTTAAAGGTCCATATTACGCTTTTTGACTTTTCTGCTTTTTAGCCACCCTGTGTAATTTTTGCAGTTGCTCCATATGAAAAAACATGTTAAAGTGATTGTCTGCAGTTTTTCAGAAAATGAGGTACTTGATTTGAAATAAACGACGCAAGCTCCCTCCCCCTTCCTTTCTGATTGGTCTACACCTACGTTTCCGTAACACATTTAAATGTTAATCTGATAACACATTATACACACACATTATTAATACACATGCACGGAGGTTTTCAGAATTATTTGTTAACGTTTTAATGATTTTTTTTTTTAATGCACCAAAAAAGCGATTGCTGCAAACCCGGAAGAAGCTATTTTCATGAATTGCACATTATAGGACACATCTGCAGAGGATCTGATTATGGATATAGGTTCAGTATATAAATGGGTAACTCAGCGCGGATGTTCAGAATTCTTTGTTCAGTTTTCATGTAGTTCCAGAGCCTAATGGAGGCTTGATTCGGAGGTTCCGCGAAAACAAACTGAGCATGCGTGCAGCTACGAACATCAGCGCCGATGATTGACAGCCCTTGGCATGACTCGATTGGTTAACATGGACGGCGTCGTGGATTCTGAGCTATAGCTAAGAGAAGGGAACGCGGGATTTACCCGTAATATTAGAATTAATAAAATTACTTATTTCATATCAACATTTAAGGCCAGGAGGTCAATTTCATACAATTCTTAAAAATTGTAATTCATTTAGTTACAGACTATCACTTTAACTAATAACAAATGTGACCTTTTTTAAGAATATTTACCTCCACCATGTTTATTGTTTTCATAGGCTTAGAATTTCACTTATACATGTCCATGAGAGAGGAGTCCTCTCGGTGTCAATGCGCCATCTTGAAATACAGTGGTGGATAAAGGACAAAAAGAATGTGAAAATCGCGTTTTCGTTTCACATGAGCTACTTATATCCTGCCTTTCACCGTGATCTGATGCGTAACTTTGTCATATGCTTAAACATTTATTTTTCCCTTGTTTTGACCAAAAATAACCTTTTTGTATTTTGCAAATCTCTCCATCCTTGTTCATAAATTTACCAAGGTTATACGGACAAATATAATTTATGTAATGTAAATAGAAGTATAAGGTAGGAAATCGTAACTTTTGCTTTTGAACCCATTTTATGCATGTGTACAGACAAATGAATGAAACAGTCTTGATACAAAGATTTTGTAAAAACAAGTGAAGTGCAAAACCAACAATTTACAAAGTCCAAAGTAAGTATGTCTCTTGAAACCAGGCGAGGGGATGAGTGGTCACTCATTGCTCGTTGGTTTTCTCAAACAAATAAATACACGCAACAACTTAAATACAAGCACAAAACAAATACACATCCACCGCACATCCATTAGGTCCACTGGATTGCCACTGCTCTTTACACATCCACAAAATGACCTGTGAAGTATGGCACTCCTTCACAAAAACTTTTCTACATAGGAATTTTCTACTGCCATTATCTTGAGCAAGTGAGTAGTGCAAGAATTAAGCGTTATTTGAGAAGTTCCCTGTTATCATTACGTCGACTTTAAAGGTCCATATTACGCTTTTTGACTTTTCTGCTTTTTAGCCACCCTGTGTAATTTTTGCAGTTGCTCCATATGAAAAAACATGTTAAAGTGATTGTCTGCAGTTTTTCAGAAAATGAGGTACTTGATTTGAAATAAACGACGCAAGCTCCCTCCCCCTTCCTTTCTGATTGGTCTACACCTACGTTTCCGTAACACATTTAAATGTTAATCTGATAACACATTATACACACACATTATTAATACACATGCACGGAGGTTTTCAGAATTATTTGTTAACGTTTTAATGATTTTTTTTTTTAATGCACCAAAAAAGCGATTGCTGCAAACCCGGAAGAAGCTATTTTCATGAATTGCACATTATAGGACACATCTGCAGAGGATCTGATTATGGATATAGGTTCAGTATATAAATGGGTAACTCAGCGCGGATGTTCAGAATTCTTTGTTCAGTTTTCATGTAGTTCCAGAGCCTAATGGAGGCTTGATTCGGAGGTTCCGCGAAAACAAACTGAGCATGCGTGCAGCTACGAACATCAGCGCCGATGATTGACAGCCCTTGGCATGACTCGATTGGTTAACATGGACGGCGTCGTGGATTCTGAGCTATAGCTAAGAGAAGGGAACGCGGGATTTACCCGTAATATTAGAATTAATAAAATTACTTATTTCATATCAACATTTAAGGCCAGGAGGTCAATTTCATACAATTCTTAAAAATTGTAATTCATTTAGTTACAGACTATCACTTTAACTAATAACAAATGTGACCTTTTTTAAGAATATTTACCTCCACCATGTTTATTGTTTTCATAGGCTTAGAATTTCACTTATACATGTCCATGAGAGAGGAGTCCTCTCGGTGTCAATGCGCCATCTTGAAATACAGTGGTGGATAAAGGACAAAAAGAATGTGAAAATCGCGTTTTCGTTTCACATGAGCTACTTATATCCTGCCTTTCACCGTGATCTGATGCGTAACTTTGTCATATGCTTAAACATTTATTTTTCCCTTGTTTTGACCAAAAATAACCTTTTTGTATTTTGCAAATCTCTCCATCCTTGTTCATAAATTTACCAAGGTTATACGGACAAATATAATTTATGTAATGTAAATAGAAGTATAAGGTAGGAAATCGTAACTTTTGCTTTTGAACCCATTTTATGCATGTGTACAGACAAATGAATGAAACAGTCTTGATACAAAGATTTTGTAAAAACAAGTGAAGTGCAAAACCAACAATTTACAAAGTCCAAAGTAAGTATGTCTCTTGAAACCAGGCGAGGGGATGAGTGGTCACTCATTGCTCGTTGGTTTTCTCAAACAAATAAATACACGCAACAACTTAAATACAAGCACAAAACAAATACAAAGCAAAATACAGCACACTAGCGTAGGATGGACATTTTAGCTTAGCTTGCTATCGATAGCTAAATGTAGCTAGCTCACTGTATACAACAGACAATCAAACTTTTACGTGAGTAAAAACATTTCTGTGAGAGCATAAACGGGATACGTAGCTAACCAGTTATTGCCAGGATTACCACAGACTAGTCACAAATCAAGAGCAGGGCGATCTCCCTGTAAACCTTTTCGTTCCGTTGAGCTGCCTTTGAATTCTTCCTTCGGCCTGAAGAGAGTAACGTGTGGACCTCGTCGACCGAACAGGACGCGGACTTTTGGGGCTTTCTGTGCAATTCTATTTCTCGAGTGAGGAGGACGTTAGGACGTATTGAAGCAGAGCAGCCGGTTTCAAAGATGGCGGGATTGAGTTGTTCTTACCAAGGGTCGGACATCGCTTCCAGTGACACTTGTTGACCAATCAGTGTAAGGCAGTCGGCTGATGTCACGTCATGGTGTGGCTTCGGCCTGTATAGAACCACTGTTGAGGTGAAAAAAAGTACCCTTATCCCAAGCCCAACCCTAGTGGAAATGCAAAATAACCGCGGCGTACCTTACCGTACAGTTACTGTGGAAAAGCGGAATAAAAGATCCATGGAGGACCACAGTTGTGTAAAAGAACGACCTGAACAACAATCTTTTAGAAAAATAATTATGCAAAAGTCTGGCCTCATAGAAGCAAAGTGTAAACATCGCAAACCACACGCACCGAAAGACAGCGTAAACACAACAGGAGGCACATTGTGTAGTTTGTACACAAGACACGTATTGTTCACGTACGAGTCTTGTAACTTTTTTTCACACTGACTATGAGAACGAGACAGAATCTGCAACACGGTCTCAGGATGTTCTGACCCGATCCGAGCAGTCTACTACAGTGCCTTGCGAAAGTATTCGGCCCCCTTGAACCTTTCAACATTCCGCCACATTTCAGGCTTCAAACATAAAGATATAAAATTTAAATTTTTTGTCATGAATAAACAAGTGGGACACAATCGTGAAGTGGAACGACATTTATTGGATAATTTAAACTTTTTTAACAAACTGAAAAGTGGGGCGTGCAATATTATTCGACCCCTTTACTTTCAGTGCAGTAAACTCACTCCAGAAGTTCAGTGAGGATCTTTGAATGATCCAATGTTGTCCTAAATGACTGATGATGATAAATAGAATGCACCTGTGTGTAATCAAGTCTCCGTATAAATGCACCTGCTCTTTTGATAGTCTCAGGGTTCTGTTTAAAGGAATAGTTCACCGTTTTTACATACTGACATATGTTCTTACCTTACCTTAGACTAGTTAATACATACCTGTCTGGTCTTAGTCCGTGCGCTCTGTCATGCAAACGGAGCAAAAACGGGAGCACAAATGCAGCCTCCTCTGTATATTTTGTATCACCAAAAGGTAGCTCCCGCTAGAAGCTACCAAACTCTTCCAAGTGTTCCCTATTAAATGTATATAGTTACGTGACGTGTTACACTACAAAGTATAGTAACACAGAAATGTAACAGTCGATTTTCTCAACGGATAAAACGGGGTACTATATTGTGAGGCGTAGTAATCTGAGGTGCGCTACGTCCGCGCACTAACTTCTCTCCGGAGACTTCTCTCTCGCTCACTTCCGTCAATAGAAGCAGCGTGAATTGTAGTGCACACAGTAGCAGCGAGAGAGAAGTCTCCGGAGAGAAGTTAGTGCGCGGACGTAGCGCTCCTAACTTCTCTGCGCAAGAGTTTGGTAGCTTCTAGCGGGAGCTACCTTTTGGTGCTACAAAATATACAGAGGAGGCTGCATTTGTGCTCCCGTTTTTGCTCCGTTTGCATGACAGAGCGCACGGACTAAGACCAGACAGGTATGTATTAACTAGTCTAAGGTAAGGTAAGAACATATGTCAGTATGTAAAAACGGTGAACTATTCCTTTAAAGCGCAGAGAGAACCATGAAGACAAAGGAACACACCAGGCAGGTCCGAGATACTGTTGTGGAGAAGTTTAAAGCCGGATTTGGATACAAACAGATTTCCCAAGCTTTAGACATCTCAAGGAGACCTGTGCAAGCAAAGTTTGATTTTTGGTTTCATCTGACCAGAGCACCTTCTTCCACATGTTTGGTGTGTCTCCCAGGTGGCCTGTGGCAAACTTTAAACGAGACTTTTTATGGATATCTTTGAGAAATGGCCACTCTTCCATAAAGGCCAGATTTGTGCAGTGCACGACTGATTGTTGTCCTATGGACAGACTCTCCCACCTCAGCTGTAGTTATCTGCAGTTCATCCAGAGCGATGTCATCCTTCTGGAGCTCATTTTTGGTGCGTTTAAAGCTTTTCCCAAGCGGTAGTATGCGGTAGATGCGGAAGTACAGTTTCATAATAATATAAACTCATGGCGCACCTCCGTGAACACATACTGCTGTTATATAAAGTCTCTGGAAGGTCTCTGGACATAGACGCTGCAGATATGCAATCTTGAAGAACTTCCCTCAAAGCCTGCCTGCTACTTCCACCTCTTCCGGCGTGGGGCCACCGCACACCACAACTTCGGGTCTGAACACTCCTAGCGTCTGAAATTTTGAGAATGCGCGCGGAAGCTGCGTTCCAGCGTTGTCGGTCTGAGCGCCCCATTACCCAGCACAAGCTGCAAAAGCCCGCCTCCAGGAGGTGATTGACGGGGGGATGAATCAAAACGGCAAATCAGCGCACATAGTTGTCAGCGACTAAAAGTGTTGGCGTTATGTCAACTTGGAGAAAATGTGTTTTTGGTTGTAAATATGTGACACTATTTGGCCCGAAATAAATGAATGCCTCGAGTGTAGATGCATTTTCTATTTCTACGGAGATCTGCCCTTGAGAGCTAGTACAAATCTGTTCATCTGCGGGTGACTCTTCACTAAAGACTGTCCCAGAACTACAGTTACCATGAAACTGGACTTACTCAAAAACCTTTCTTGAAACATGTTATTCCTACAATAATAGACGCTACCGAGGAGCCTAGATCTGTTAGTACAGTGCTATTAACTCCATTTTATTAACTATATACTTCTGATAACTAAAAGATGAGGGTCCGATTCTGCATTGAGGACATAGGGCTCTATCTGAAGCATTGCCATTGTTGGAAAAAGTTTATTCTCAATTCTGGAAAGACTATGGGGAGTATGGGCTATGAAAGCCGAACAGTTGGCTTTCATACTAGGATTATCTTGTAAAGATGGCGCCGTGGCAAGAGCTCTGGTGTGTGTTGCCTGGTGCACACTGGGGTACTCTTACAGTTTTTCCAATGTGGTTTTACTGCAAATGACAAATAAATGAATCTGAATCTTTTCAAGATAGAATTATTTGCCCGGATGAGATGGACAAATGACTTGCAATTTGGATATCTTGCAGCTCTACTTGTTACATGAGGATGGTTACATGATTAAAGGCGACAGTTCCGGGATGGTTGTTTCCCATGAGCATCGGTGCTGGAGGAGCTCTAACAGTAACTGGATGGAGAGCGTTCGTGTTGAATGAAGACTTCTGCATGTTTCAGTAAAAGCATACATGTGCAGCAGCATGACCCAGTGTGTCCTACACATTACATAAGATGAACTCACTGAACCCTCACAGACACTGGGGCCGCACACAATTTGTCTTCAGTACGTCATTCAGAGCGGTGGGACAAGATCTCTTCCACAAGACTGAGACAAGAATACCAGTTCTGCTATGTCTATTAGAATATTATATTTTATATTGGTCCTCAAACATTAAAGTGATGGTCTGTAACTCTAAATGAATTACAAATTTTAAGAATTGTATTAAATTGACCTCCTGGCCTTAAATGTTGATATAAAATAAGTCATTTTATTAATTCTAATATTACGGGCAAGTCCCGCCTTCCCAGCTCTTAGCTATAGTTCAGAATCCACAGTGCCGTCGAGGTTAACCAATCGAGTCATGCCAAGGGCTGTCAATCATCGGCGCTGATGTTCGTAGCTGCACGCATGCTCAGTTTGTTTTCGCGGAACCTCCGAATCAAGCCTCCATTAGGCTCTGGAACTACATGAAAACTGAACAAAGAATTCTGAACATCCGCGCTGAGTTACCCATTTATATACTGAACCTATATCTATAATCAGATCCTCTGCAGATGTGTCCTATAATGTGCAATTCATGAAAATAGCTTCTTCCGGGTTTGCCGGGATCGCTTTTTTTGTGCATAAAAACATTATTTTTTTCATTAAAACGTTCACAAATAATTCTGAAAACCTCCGTGCATGTGTATTAATAATGTATATGTATAATGTGTTCTCTGATTAACATTTAAAAGTGTTACGGAAACGTAGGTGTATACCAATCAGAAAGGAAGGGGGAGGGAGCTTGCGTCGTTTTTTTCAAATCAAGTACCTCTCTTTCTGACAAACTGCAGACAATCACTAAAACTAAACTAAAATAATTAGTTAATGTTCTAATACATGATTAACTAAGTAGAATATGATTAATAATGCAATGACCCAGCTATTTCATGTCTGATACTTTGGCTTTCAGCGGATACCCCTTACTCAAGGGACTGTAAATAGCAATTACTCTCAAATTACATCTGATTTATTACAAAAACATATTTATCTTGCAAGTAACAGTACAACGTTTTATGATTTAAATGCATAGTGTGACAGAAGGCTCATGTCTTGTTGTGTGACTGGAGAAATCTAATTTATAGCCTGCCTGCGTTTTGTCAATGAGGATTCAAAACAGTGTTCAAGGGAACATAGGTGTGCTAGAAGCCCCCAATACTGGCGTTGATGGAACTTTTGAAAAAGAACAAAGCTGTAACATGGTTAAAATGTCTCCTGATTCTGCTGTGTTCAGGTGGTACAGACGCTGGAAGACCACCACCAGGAGGTGCTGTCTCTTTACCGGGACTTTGGTTTCACAGGGCTAATTGCTCAGGACTCTGAGTTTGCGCTGTGTAACGTCCCAGCATATTTCTCATCTCATGCCCTCAAATTAAGCTGGAATGGCAAGAACTTGACCACACACCAGTACCTGCTTTCCGAGGCCGCCAGACAACTGGGCCTGAAGACCCAGCACCTGCCCTGCTTTGCTGCACTGCTCGGTACACACTCAACTCTTCCTATATTAACTCTCATGACACCAAAATCTGCTGTTGTCGTGAGAAAATATTTTTATGGTTAAATGCTATGCTTGGTCAAGTAAAATCAAATTTAACTGTATATAATATGCAATTACAGCTTTAAGGGTGGTGGTTACCATCCAGGTAACCAATATGTTTCCTGGATGGTACTAGAGATTTTTTTTCCTAATCTCTAGTGACAAATGAATTCAGTAACTCGCAGAAATATATTTACAGTGAAGGCGGAGTGCTCATTTTATTTCTACTGTTTTGTAATGTGTAACCTTTCCCCTCAATGGCAATGTTGTTCCTTATTATTACACTGACACAAGACACTAGCTTGTGTAGTATGAGCTGTATTAATCAGTTTTTCTTTCTTTAGGAAACCACATTCTGCCTGATGAGGACCTGGCTGCCTTCCACTGGAGCCTCCTGGGACCAGAGCATCCGCTCGCTTCACTTAAGGTGCAACTCACCCACATGTTTTTGATTCAGGAACTAGCAAATATGGACAAGAGATAATGATTTTACATGTGTTGGTTGAGGATAAATATTTGCATTAAATGTTAAACAAAGTGTAGGAATTTGAACTTCATGTGTTACACTCCGCATTTACTGAGGTATGAACTGTATGAAGGTGTTGAAAAATATCCCCTTTTTGATGAATAATACAAAGTGGACTTAGCGAAAAGTAGTTTTGGAGTGTCTTTATAAATGCCTTGTTCCTTCCTCCAGGTCCGTGCACATCAGCTGGTGCTGCCTCCCTGTGAGGTGGTGATCAAAGCCGTATCAGAATACGTCTCCTCTATCAAAGACCTCAGCAACCTAGACTCCATCGCCAAAGACGTCTTCAAACAAGCTCAGGTAGGCCTCTGAAAGATGTGGGCCACAAATGATTTCTGTCTGAAGGGCTTGGGTTGCAACTATATCAAACTATTTACATATTCATATACATTCAAAGTACAAGTACGTAATCTTTATTTATATAGTGCATTTCACAAACCTTGGTCACCCTCTTCACAATGTTGTTTGAAGTACAAATAATTGTCATTCAGTCCCCACATGGTGATTTTTAAGGCTAAGTAAAACTGGAACAGCCAGATGAAACCTCTGCAGACATGGGGAGAACGTGCAAACTCCTACTGCCCAGCAAATGTAACCACAAATAAGTCTCAAAAGAAGTTATCAGGACTGAGCAGAGTCTTTAAACCAGGTCTAAAAACCAGGACAGAAAACACTAAATATTGAGGCTCCAAGATTCCCTCGCCTTCTCTTATGTAATATATAATATCTCATAATCTTCCGTAACTTGTGTTTTTCAATTATATAAAATGTTTTTTGCGTCTGAGTTTTTATTGATTTAAATTGCAACTGCATGACAGGTTTGGTGGAGGGCAACATCCAAATGTGGCCACCTGGAGAAAATGATTGCTCATGCCTGCTTTTGCCAGGGGTTCCCAAACTTTTCAGGTGCCCAAAGTCTACAAAATTGCTGGCTAAAAAAAAAAAAGCTTCAATTGGAATATATGAAATCAAAGACCCTGATGATAATAATAAAGTAACAACTAATCCAGAGGAGATTGAAAGAGTATTCACCAACTTTTATTGGGAACCATATGTACAACCTGAAGAAAAGAAAACATTTAATCACCAATTTGATCTCTCCTCAATTGAATCATCCATCCATCCATCCATTTTCTTCCGCTTTATCCATTGCCGGGTCGCGGGGGCAGCAGTCTAAGCAGAGACGCCCAGACTTCCCTATCCACACACACCTCCTCCAGCTCGTCCGGGGGGACCCCAAGGCGTTCCCAGGCCAGCTGAGAGACATAGTCTCTCCAGCGTGTCCTGGGTCTTCCCCGGGGCCTCCTCCCGTTGGGACGTGCCCGGAACACCTCCCCAGGAAGGCGTCCAGGAGGCATCCTGAACAGATGCCCGAGCCACCTCAACTGGTTCCTCTCGACGTGGAGAAGCAGCGGCTCTACTCTGAGCTCCTCCCATGTGACTGAGCTCCTCACCCTATCTCTAAGGGAGCACCCAGCCACTCTGCGGAGGAAGCTCATTTCGACCGCTTGTATCCGCGATCTCGTTCTTTCGGTCATTACCCACAGCTCATGACCATAGGTGAGGGAGGGAACGAAGATTCAACGAATTGAATCAAATCAAAACAATTTGCTAGCAGCTGAGATCTCAAAGGAAGAAATGGAAAAGGCTAAGTTCTCTAAAAAATAATACATTTCCTGGTAGTTACCGAATGGTATAGATTAGTATTTAGAAATGAGTTGGTGCTGATTTTGCACAACTCTTTAAATTGGACACTCAAAAACAACACAATGCCCTCTTCATGGTCAGAGACAATAATATGTCATTTTAAAACCTGGAAAAAACACTGTCCTGTTCTAATTATAGACCGATTTTTGGTATTAAATATTGATTATAAAATGTAAAATGTATACTTCTATAATTTCTAAAAGCTTAAACACATTCATAGCAGATATAATAGACGAGGATCAGACAGGTTTTTATCCAGTGGCGACAGACCCATGATAACATTAGAACTCTCCATATCACATCAAGAGCACAACATAGTTGAAGGGCCACAGTTCTATTGAGTATAGACGCTGAAAAGGCCTTCGACCGGGTCAATTGAGAATTTTTATACTTGGTTCTTGAGAGAATAGGATTCAACGCCTATTCTGTCAGCCAATAGCTAGAACGAATGGAAATTTAACTGGGCCTATCCAATTAGAAAGATCAACTAGACAGGGATGCAGACTTTCTCAAACACTATTTGCACTTTTTATGGAACCCATGGTACAGGCAGTGAGACAAAACCAGCCAACAACGAGCCACAAAGAGGAGACTGAGCGGATGGATCGGGCCAGTGGAGAGATAAGGCTGGGTGGAGCAGAGAACAGTTCTTTTTCTGATACTGTAAAATATTTTCACACAACTGCCGCCATCTTTGTTTCTTCTCCTGAGGAAAGTGCGCGGATGCCCTCTGCCAGCTGATGCATTGTGCATCCTTAGTAAAAACTAGTCTATTTTTACACACTTCTTTAAAAGGTAAAGACATTTAAAAAGATATTCTCATTCATCTTGCCATCCCCAGCCACTAGTCCTGGGACACCCCCCCCCCCCCTCCATGGCAGTCTCCGACCTAAACTTTGGGAACTACTGTTCTTGTTTGACTAACTTTCCTGAATAGTTGGTAAAATGTTTGATTACATTACCCCTGGCAAAAAATATTATGTCTGAGCTGTCTCATTGGCTGTACAAAAGGTTTTTGATGTTGTAACTAGTTAGAGAAAACATAGATGTTAACCCGACTTCTGTTTTGTGTTTGCTTGTTCAGCTTGGTACAATTGAAGATTATTATTTTTTCAGTCTCGAATGGAGGACAAGATCGACCGTTTCAAAAAAGCTGTGGAGTATTTCTCTGCTGCCTCTAAACCACGCTCTCACAACATGGGCCCCTCCGCCTTCATCTGTGAGTTCTACACAACGCACTGCAGTAACGCTGAACCTCAAACTCTGGTAAACTAGCTTATACCCTCCTTTCTATTTACCAGAGAACATGTAGGTCACTCTGGAGTATAGGCTTTCTCTAGCTTCCTCTCATAGTTCAAGTAAATTAATCATCAGGCTAAAGCCACCGAGCCTCAATTTTACAAAGAGACCAGACATTTGTATGTGCTCCCAAAGGACCAGATTTTGACAGATTGGCCTCATAACTGAACTATGACTTCAGATTCAGATTCATTTTATTAGCCATGTGCAGTATACAAACTACATTGGAATACATTTGCAAAGAAAGGTACTCTGTGTGCACCGACAGAATAAAGAACACGATACAATGTAATATAAAATACACATACACTGAATATAAAAGAATAAAAAAAACAGCTGACACTGTGGCACCGATCAACAAAACGATACAAGGGGTAAAAGCAGGAATTAAAGTGCTCTGTTTAGGCACCTAACAGCTTGTGGAAAGAAGCTGTTAGCATAGCGAGATGTCTTGCATCTCAGCGACCGATATCTTCTGCCAGAGGGAAGAAGCTGGAACATGGCTTTCCCAGGGTGGCCAGAAGAGTCATTAACAATCCTAAGAGCTCTGTTTAAAAGTCTGGATTTATAAAGAACCTCCAGAACAGGAAGCTCACAGCCCACGGTCCTCTTTGCAGAGCGGAGCACCTTGTTTAAAGCTCTCTTTTCTTTATCTGTGATGTTACCAAACCACACAGACACAGAACCAATAAGTAAACTCTCAGTGGTGCAGCGATAAAAGTTAAGCAGAATCTTGGAGTTAGTGGTAAATTCTCTAAGTTTCCGCAAAAAGAAGAGCCGCTGACGTGCTTTCTTAACGACCCGGTTAGTATTTTTGTCCCATTTCAGGTTGTTAGAAAGAGTTAAACCCAGGAACTTGCACTCCTCTACGATCTGCACCTGGGAGTTGTCGATAACTACAGGAGTGTGAGAACTGCTATAACTGAAGTCAAAGACAAGTTCACATGTTTTTGCAGTGTTCAGCTGGAGATTGTTTACTTTACTCCACTGAAAAACATGTTCGATCTCTGCTCTATAAGAGGATTCATCATTGTCACTGATGAGACCGATGATGGTGGTGTCATCAGCATATTTGATGATCATGTTTGAGTCAGAGGAGGACACACAATCGTGAGTGTACAAAGTAAAAAGCAAAGGACTCAAAATACATCCCTGAGGAGAACCAGTGCTCACAGAAACAACATCAGAAAGACAGTCATTGATTTTTACTCTCTGAGATCTGTCAGTTAAAAAGCTAAAAATCCATTTACACATGGCAACATTCAGACCAAGGGACATAAGTTTTTCAACCGACTTATCGTTACTGGACCCGTGTGACCTTGTTTGGTGGTTTCACATCTCTACAGATTTTTGCCCTAAACTAAGTTCCCTTCTCCTGTGTTGATGTTCAGTACCAGGTTTTGGACCTCCTCCATTTGGACCTGGACCCATGGGACCCGTGCAGCCCGGGAAGAACCAGGTATAAACAGTTTGAACTTGGATGGTTGGTTTGGATATGACAGAACCACAGATGCATTGTTGTAACATTGCCTGTTGGTAGGGCTGGGCGATAAATTGATTTTAATTTAATAACTCAATTTTACGTTTAGGGCGATTTCTTTTTAATGAAAATCGATTTTTTATATATTTTTTCCAGCGCAGATCTACTGTGCTCAAACGCTAACCGCAGGTGTTGAGCAGTCATTTTGAAAGCTAACCTAATGCTAACAGTGTCCTTTGTTAGCAGCCTGTGCTTTTTTCCACAGGCTGTTATCAGTCTGAACAGAGCACTATAATGATTTGCACTTTTGAAACTGTTTTAGCCGATCGATTTCACAGTGACACTTGTTTACTGTTTTATTTGTTTTATTTCTGTACTTTTAATGTTTTATGTCTGTATTTGTCTGTGCACACTGGTGACTTTTCCTAATGTATTCCAATGTGTTTTTTTTTACTGCAAATGGCAAATAAACGGAATCTGAATCAGTCTGTCCTGACGCTTGCTCTCACAGTGTGGTGCTGTGGCAATAAAACTTCAAACGTTCAAGAATCAGACTTTATTTAATCGCCAGAACACGCATGCATGCAGGCAGGCTCGCCACATCTTTCATTCTCATTCATTCATTTCTCAGCGCTCACGTTCGTTACTTCAAAGGGCGCCGCCGTGTCCGTGGTGCACACA
Organism: Knipowitschia caucasica; assembly: GCA_964034765.1. Lineage (NCBI taxonomy): Eukaryota > Metazoa > Chordata > Actinopteri > Gobiiformes > Gobiidae > Knipowitschia > Knipowitschia caucasica. The sequence goes on along the minus strand of OZ035827.1, from coordinate 37,901,154 downwards.
CGCACACACACACACACACACACGTGTCCCACTGAGCCTCTGCACTTTGGGGAAAGACACGTCTCACACATTGCTCTCATTGCTCTGATACAAACGTGTTCCATGCTCTGTTAGCTACAGTAGCTATGGTGCTTTCAGACCGGATCATGCGTTGCGTCGCGTTTCAATGCAAAGTCTATGGTGACGCGCGTTCGACCGTCGCAACGCACGGACCTCTCTGCACGCACAAACGGACTGTTCAGTAGACATGCACGGACTTGGCGGGAAAGTCAAAGGGGAGGAGCAGGAGCAACAAATCAACGCCCATAGAAGATTGATTCTGCTCATCCTTTCCTTGGGACGTTCGTGCGACAACCAATCAGAGCCGCAAAGTGGTCACGGGGACATTAGCGGACTGAGCGAGCAGACTGAAAATACTCATAAACTGCCAAAACAGGACCCACACCAGACTTCCCCAGAACTCAAACCAGGGTTGACAATGGGGGACTGTGTGCTTGTGAAAATATGCTTTGTCATGCTCCCGTGACCTTATGCAACTGCTTCAAGTGTGTTCGCCGATGCGGAAATACCGTTGAATAATATGAAAAAACGTATGGCGCACCTCGTGAACACATACTACTCTTATATAAAGCCCGTGGAAAGTTTCTGTTCAAAGACACAGCACAGTTACTCTTTCTGTTACTTACTTTCTCTGTTAAAACATTTGTATTTTGAGTAATTACTCAAAATCAGATTGCTCTGATTACTCGAGTAATTAATCAAAATGACTCAAATCTTCATCAGTTTTAAAAATGTGATTTTTCATGTGAATAATGCATGTGTTTAATTCAATTGATATATTTGCTATGGCCCTCGTTTGTGCGTTTTGAGTTATTTTGAAGGTGCATTGTGTCACTAAGTTATCAGAAAACTGTCAAGCTACATTTTCACTGTTTACAATGGCAGGGCTATTTCGTTTACAAGCGTGTTTTAAGGCTTATTTCCTGTTACACCTATGCTCCATGGGGATTAAGATGAAACGGCATAAAGGAAAATCTATTTCTTTGTCAGTTGTAGTTTTTTTTTTTTTTTAAATAGAAAAAAAGAATTGATTAAAATCAAATCGGATTTGGTGTGAAAAAACTGGAGATTTTTAATTTTATTTTTATGCCATATTGCCCAGCCCTACCTGTTGGTAATGCTGCAGGCCACATCAGGAAAGTTGCCTAAGGCAATATTGAAAATATCTAGTTTGGCATTTCTTAAACACTTCCATGCTTTCTGCTCATTTCCCCGTTTAGCACCCGTATGTCGCTAAACCAAGGGTTAGGGTTTGTTTGACTGCTGCACTCGTTTACAAACCAAAATGCAAAGAAGAAAACTTTGGTGTATTCGCTCACTGCTGTGGCTTACAGCAGAAGACAAAATCACTGATTAGATTTCCCGTTACTGACCAAAATAAGCTTATTAAGTGCTCTACAAATGCTCACTTGCTCACTAACTTACACCTACTAAATAATTGTGCTCGTCTCTTGTTCCTCCTCAGTTCTCTGCTCCTCCTGCTCCGGGTCTGAAGTTTCAGAACACTCACTTTTGCTCTGGTTCTCCGCTGTTCCAAGCACCACCCACAGACTGTAACGATTCACTGTCCCACAAAATGGGCTTCTCCGATTGGTCGGCTCCGTATGACTCCACTCATGGCGGGGGCAGATTACCCAATCACCACACAGGACCACAGTCTGGCCCATCCCCTTCGCCGTCGTCTTCATCAGATGGAGACGAACCCAACGAGAACACAAAGTAAGCCCCATGGTCTTCACTGCTTTAAAAACGTATTGACTTTGTGTATACTTCAACTCACGACTCTTCCACTGCAAGGACACATTTAAAGAAATCTAAAATGCATATTTTGACGTCAGATGATTGTGGCAATCATGGCTTTTAGAATTTAGTTTTAGTTTTTTTTTAGTTTTAATTTTTTTGTTATCATTCAGTTTATGTCCAAATCAAAACTGCATCATTGTCAGAATCAGAATTTTTATTTCCACGTAAGTAACAGGAAGTCACAGACTTGGAAATTGCTTTGGCTCAGTGCAACAGTAAGAGATAATAAAAATAAAGAATAAAAAACACTTCCAAGGAAAAAAATTTAGTTTAGAGTTAGTTACTATTGTACGCGCGTTTATGGTTCACGCTCGGTACATGACCACATTACGGCTGTGCGTTTGCTGAGCTGTTGTCAAAGTGGCCACAGTTGCTCCTGGGGTCAGAACGGAGGATGTGGAATCCCGTTCGAGTACGTAACGCGAACAGCCCGCGGCCACAAATGTCAAAGAAAAAACATTTTCAGCGGGAAAAAGTCAGAATTCGCGGATCCGCAGAAAATTCTCATACAGGCCTTACATGCACAAGCCTAAATCCCGGTTTAAGTGGGCCACGGCCCACTTCACGATTAGATCCGAGCTTTAGGTGCTATGTAACCGCGGGATGTGGGCTTGAGCACGATTGCTTCAACCATGCCCAGGCACGCTGAGAGATATAGTCCCTCCAGCATGTCCTGGGTCTACCCCGGGGCCTCCTCCCGGTGGGACGTGCCCGGAACACCTCCCCAGGGGGAGGCGTCCAGGCCACCTCAACTAGTTCCTCTCGATGTGGAGAAGAAGCGGCTCTACTCGGAGCTCCTCCCGTGTGACCGAGCTCCTCACCCTATCTATAAGGGAGCGCCCAGCCACTCTGCGGCGGAAGCTCATTTCGACCGCTTGTATCCGCGATCTCGTTTCGGTAATTACCCAAAGCTCATGACCATAGGTGAGGGAGGGAACGAAGAGTGACCGGTAAATCGAGAGCTTTGCCTTTCGGCTCACCTCTTTACCACAACGGTCCGATACAGCGACCACATCACTGCGCACGCTGCACCGATCCGCCTGTCAATCTCACGCTCCATCTTTTCCTCACTCGTGAACAAGACCCTGAGATACTTGAACTCCTCCACTTGAAGGATCTCTCCACCCACCTGCAGAGGGCAAGGCATCTTTTTCCGGTCGAGCACCATGGCCTTGGATTTGGAGGTGCCGATTCTCATCCCAGCCGCTTCACACTGCTGCAAACCGTCCCAGTGCATGTTGCAGGTCCTGGTTCATTGGAGCCAACAGGACGACATCCGCGAAAAGCAGGGACGAAGTCCTGTGGTTCCCGAACCGGACCCCCTCCGGCCCCTGGTTGCGCCTAGAAATTCTGTCCATAAAAACGGTGAACAGAACTGGCGACAAAGGGCAACATGCACCGGGAACAGGTCTGACTTACTGCCGGCAATGCGAACACAGCTCTGGCTCCGGTCATACAGGGAGTGGACGACCCTCAGCAGAGGACCCCGGACCCCTGCGAGAAACCCCCAAAAGACACCCCAGGGAACACGGTCGAACGCCTTCTCCAAATCCACAAAGCACCTGTGGACAGGTTGGGCGAACTCCCATGAACCCTCGAGTATCCGATGGAGAGTATAGAGCTGGTCCAGCGTTCCGTCGGGACGAAAACCACACTGCTCCTCCAGGATCCGAGATTCGACCATCGGCCGTAGTCTCCTCTCCAGTACCTTGGAGTAGACCTTACCAGGGAGGCTGAGGAGTGTCATCCCACGATAATTGGAACACACCCTCCGGTCCCCCTTCTTATAGAGAGGGACTGCCCCCGATCGCCACGCGATGTTGCAGAGACGTGTCAGCCAAGACAGTCCTACAACATCCAGAGTCTTTAGTCAGGATGGATCTCATCCACTCCTGGCGCCTTGCCACCATGGAGGCTGCCAACCACCTTGGTGACCTCAGCCAGGGAGATGGAAGTATCCACTCCAACATCCTCAGCCTCTGCCTCTGGGACGGAGGAAGTGACGGGGGGATTGAGGAGAACCTCAAAGTATTCCTTCCACCATTTGACAATATCCCCGGTCGGGGTCAGCAGCTATCCACCCGCACCTACACGGTGTTGGCAAAGAACTGCTTCCCCCTCCTGAGGCGCCGGACGGTTTCCCAGAATCTCTTCGAAGCCGACCGATTGTCATGCTCCACGGTCTCTCCGAACTCCTCCCAGTCCCGGGTTTTAACCTCTGCAACAACCCGGGCCGCGTCGCGCTTGGCCTGCCGGTACCTGACAGTTGCCTCAGGAGTCCCACGAACCATCATGGCTCTATAGGACTCCTCCTTCAGCCTGACGGCATCCCTTACTGCCAGTGTCCACCACCGGGTTCGGGGGTTGCCGCTGGGACCAGCACCAGAGACCTTGCAACCACAGCTACGAGCCGCCGCATCGGCGATAGAAGTGGAGAACATGGTCCACTCAGACCCAATGTCCCCCTCCTCCGCCGGGACCTGGGAGAAGCTCTCCCGGAGGTGTGAGTTGAAAGTCCGTCTGACAGGGGGCTCAGCAAGACGTTCTTAGCAAACCAGGTCTGACCGGCTTCCTCCCCTGCCAGCGGATCCAACTCACGACCAGGTGGTGATCGGTTGACGGCTCTACCCCTCTCTTCACCCGAGTGTCCGAGACACGCGGTCGAAGGTCAGATGATACGGCAAAATGCGTTTTACTTCATACAAGTTGTATTAAAAGCCGTAATTTAATTAAAAACTTGAGTTCATTGATTCAGCTTGTATGAATTCAGGCCATAAAAAGTGCTGAGTAGAAACTTAGCGTGAAGCTAGCTCTCCTCCAATCAGGAGTGCCGCTGTTACGAACTGGCTGCTTCCTCTTAGCGTCTACAGTGCTGGTAAACACACCAGCATGGAGGCAGAAAGTGGCTATACTTCCTCTGGCTATAACTGCATAAAAAGCAAAACAGCCCAAACAACGCAACTGTGAGGAAGAGGAGGAACTAAATAAAAAAAAGATAAAAAGAAATAAAGCCCGGGTGAACATAGCTAGCTTACATCGTATCCTCTGGAGAGACCTGCGGGAACAGAACCGCCTTGGACTACATTTGGACACAAAACTAGCGGTAATCTTTGTTATATATTTTGTTAGCAGTGCGTTGCTTTTGTACCATTTTCATCAGTGATTGTTGTACAGCTAACAAGAAGTTGCGCATATGCTAAGGTTTGCATACGTATCAGATTGCAAATAAAACTAGATGGCTTTGTGGGAGGAGAGCGTAGAGGAAATGAGAAGCCTGTGAGCGAGTTGGGGGGCGGTGCTAAACATTCAAACTGAGAAAAACCTTGCAGTAACGGTTATAGCTCCTTTAAGTCGACCGTAAGTGTTAAAAGCAACATTGACAACATGAAAAGAAAATGGCATTGCATTTGAGGGATTGGGGCCTCAAATATTGTTGTATGCAAAATTGCCTGCTCTCTGACAAGTTGTGGGTTTGCCTCACTGTAGTAAAATGCAAAGGGCGTGATTTCTCATGCTCTTATAGATTTGAGATGAGCAACTCGGTGGTGTCCACTCGACAAGCATGGCTTGTAAGTGTGTATACGCCCAGCGTATACAATAACACTGAACCTGTTCTCTTTAGCCATATGACAGACAAGAGCTCTCGCTGGGAGGAGACCTCTGCAAAGCTGGGCTCTGGAGACACTTCCTCTGGAAACGGTGGCTCAACTATCCCTTCTCTGCTCTCCATGGCCACGCGCAGCCACATGGACATCACAACGCCACCCCTGCCACAGGTGCGCAACACTCGTAGGATGCAAATGGTTCTGCTTCTTATTGCCACTCGTGTTTTGGAGTAATCCCGCCTTGTCTTGCATGCTAGAGTACTCTGAAAATGTCTGCTTCACAGAGCCAATGACTTTCTACCCGTTGTTAAGAGATAGATTTGATTTCATTTTACTTAATCAAAATTATAAGCTTAAAACCAAACTAATTTTTACTGCTGCTCCATATGAAAAAACATGTCAACTAATAACAAATGCCACATTTTTAAAGAATATTTACCTCCACCATGTTTTTTGAATTTTATTCATAGGCTTAGAATATAACTTATAAATGTCCATGAGAGAGAAGTGCTGTCCGTGTCAATGCGCCATCGTGAAAAACTGGTGGATAAGGTACAAAAAGATAAGAGAATCACGTTTTCGTTTCACATAAGCAGCTACTGATATCGTTGCTTTCACCGTGGCCTCACAAGTTTGAAGAAGGAACCATGCAAGACCACAGTTATGTAAAAGAACAAACCGAACAACAATCTTTTAGAAAAATAATTATGCAAAAGTTTGGCGTCATAGCAGCAAAGTGTCAACATTGCAAACCACACGCACCGAAAGACGCCGTTAACACAACAGGAGGCACATCGTGTAGTTTGTACACAACCGACTCACACATGAACAATACGTAACTTTTTTCACACTGACAATAATGAGAACGAGGCAGAATCTGCAACGCGGTCTCAGGATGTTCTGACCCGATCCGAGCACAGTCCAACCACTATGTCACAAGTTTCAACTAAACTTAAGGGACAAGCCTCAAATGAAACACACAGAATCCCCACAAAGCAATCGCCAGAATACTTCACTCATTCACTGCCAGCCATTTAAAAAGCAGCATCCCTCATATTGCCAGAGATTTTGGACATTTTTAGTGTTTTTCCGAACCGCATAGAAATGTGAGCCATTGGTTGACACAAGTATGAAACGTATCAAATGAAAGCTCTATCCCTTGGCTTTCATTTTTAAAAAAGGTAAGTTTCTAACCCTTTTAGTTTTTTAGCAATTGAGAGTGCAACATAGGTAACTTTCACACAAAATGCTGTTTCCTGACCAAGATTTGGAGAAAACAGCCTTTTTGTGAAACGCGCAGTTTCAAGCAGAAAAGTGGGGTTTTTTTGTCTTTACTGATATTTTACAATGTATGAGTTTCTTATTATGACACAAAACAGAAACAATACTTTGAATTGTATTTTTAATGTATAATTATTTTTAAACAAATTAAACGTGTACACACAATACACTCAAAGGATTGTCTTATGTACACATAAAATATTCAACTTGTATACAACTAAAACACTTTGTACACAAATATACAGTGAAAATAACTTTCTGAACACTTTGTGAAACAATTTTACTTTAGTTTATAAAGAATAGTAATTGGGTGACCCCACACTCTGCTGAAGTGTGGGGTGGAATCTACTTCATCTGCACTCCCAATACATTTCCAGATTATTTTTTTTTTTACAAACCCAGTGAGAAATGTCAAACCAAAAAAGGTTTTTAGCTGCTAGACTGTCACTGGCTTCCATGCATTTTCTCTGCTGAATGAGAGACGCTGTGTGTGTGCACTGAAATATTGTGCTGCATACAGCTTTGTCTGTTTGACAATAAGATCCAGGATCCAGCAGTTCATCAGTTATGAAGAGCTGCAGAAGTCAGCTGCTGATCCAAATCGAGCTCTGCTGCAGCATTTTGGGGTCCTGGGGTCAACAATCTACAACACAAAGAAAAATATAAAATCACCATACATTTTCACATTATAACAAGTGTTTTGGCTTGTTGACATGGCTGTATGACATTGAGATAAAAAAAAACCTCAATACTCGCTAAAAACGCTACTTTATGTTTATTTTTACTATAGTATAAGCCAGTGATTGCTATAGTCACTCCCTCCAGAATCTCTCAATGTTTGAACGCAAAATCACGCAGTCTCTCTCCCCCTGTTCCAAAGCTGCAGCGGGCGCGCTCCTGACGCACCCTCCACAGTGAGACGCACCACAGCAGAATGCACAACATGGTGCGGTAAATCTAACACTTGTTGCTCATCATGGGTCCCGCTCACCGGTCTGCCATGGATCACCTTCCCCTGTCCCTTCTATAAACCACACGGTAACATCATCCATAGCTCCCTGGCAGCTAATGCTGCATGCCAGATTCACACGCCTCCAAACTCAACAGGGAAACTTTTGGAAAAATGTCCCGCGTAATCGAGCATTTTACCCCGCAATAATCATTCATCAATCAACAATTGCGCGCAAAATCCTGGAGGGGCTGATAGTACATTAGAAAAAGAGGAGAAATAAACTCGTAAATGCAACATGTTGAAGTGAAAAGCAACTCACCACATTACGACGGGGGGAGGAGCCGCTGCTGCCGCTGCTGCTGCTGGACGAGGAGGGAGGGAGAAGGCTCCGAGGATCCTGGAGTCTGAGGTTAACTAAAACCTGAAGAACTAGCATCGTGGCATCTAGCTGTTTCTTATTTATCCGTTTGATGACTGAACAGGCTCTCAAACAGCGTTAGCTGCGTGAGCTTCTCAGGTCCGCTGTCCTTTGTGTAAGCATGGCTGCTCCTCTGGCTGTTACCCGCTCACAGCACCACATGCCCCTTCTCCCTCCCTGGATCTGGCCACAGTGTCACCTCTGCCCCCTACAGGATCGGTTCCAAAGTGTTTACTGGTCTGAAATGTTGACACAGGATGCACAAGAGCCTTGACAAGCCATAGAAAGAAAAAAACGAAAAAAGGATTTAGATTGACGTCTATAGATCTCAGTGCTAGATGACACAAAAAATTACAGTGTATCTTTAATATTTTGTGCCGTGTGCTCCTCATTCCTACTGTTCTGTAACCTGTGATACAACACTGGAATTTCACCACTGTGGGATAAAGAATCTCTATCTTAACAATGGTGTGAACTATGTTTCAGGTCAGTGCTGAGGTGCTCCGTGTGGCAGAGCACAGACACCGGAGAGGACTCATGTACCCACAGATCTACCACATCCTCACAAAGGTACCGTCAACATTAGGGCTTTGACTTTTGCACAAAAATCATATTCGAAGTTTGTTTATTAATTTAAATATTCAAATATAAAGTTCATACACTTTGTCACAAAGGGTCTACGTGACTACTTATGTCTGTGCAGGGAAGATATTGGAGCTAGCCACGCTCAATAAACGCGAAAACAACCAATCAACACATTTAAATATCAATCGGAGAATACGTTATACATAAACATTCTTAACACACTTGCACAGAGGTTTTCAGAATGATCTGTTAAAGTTTTCATGACAAAAATACTGTTTCAATGTGATCTAAAATGATCGCGATAAACCCAGAAGTACAGTGCCTTGCGAAAGTATTCTCCCTAGAGCCTTTCAACATTTCGCCACATTTCAGTCTTCAAACATAAAGATATAAAAAAAATTGTCATGAATCAACAAGTGGGACACAAACGTGAAGTGGAATGAAATTTGTTGGATAATTTAAACTCTTAACAAATAAACTGAAAAGTGGGGCGTGCAATATTATTCGGCCCCTTTACTTTCAGTGCAGCAAACTCACTCCAGAAGTTCAGTGAGGATCTTTGAATGATCCAATGTTGTCCTAAATGACTGATGATGATAAATAGAATGCACCTGTGTGTAATCCAGGGATTAAAGAGTTCCGTCTAGGTGACGGATTTCCGTCAAATGAAATTGGTCTGAAAAAAAATATATATATATAATAATGATAATACACACAATGAAATGATTGATTATAAAAATAATATATAGTAATACATATACGTATGAATCTGTGTATATATATATATATATATGTATGTATATATATATATATATATGTATGTATATGTGTATATATATATATATATATATATATATATATATATATATATATATATATATCTATCGATGTATAATAATAATTTGAATATAATAGTTTTTATATGTATATAGAAATAATAAGTAATATAATGACGAGTGGGCCTTGAACGTGCCGTGGCCACATGAGCGCTCCGCAAATGAATGAAGGCAATGGGACGTAGCTGAGCTCACGCGCAAATGAAGACGCGATGAAGTTAGCATTGGTAACACGGAGGTGAAAGTTTCTGGAAACTGCACGGAGCTTTTGAAAAGGAGAAGAGGAGGAAAATTGAATCTCGAACGGAGCAATAACAGCAGCAGATCCGGACTGGTAAGCTGGGCGCGTAATAGACGAAAGGTAATTAACGTTTACCAAACGCAATGCTATTTTACTTAACGGAATGTACAAAACGGACTTTGCTGCGACTGGGAATGGGGACAAACATGTCTTGGTGAGCTTTTGATATTGTCTTGTTTGCGATCTTCTTGCAAAACTCAGCGTGATGTAAAAGAGCCAATCAACGAGTCATGGTGCGAAAAGATGAAAGTGGCCGGTGCTTGTGCGTACTTTGTCATAAAAAATTGCATATATGGGAGTAATGAGAAAAAAAGTTTTGATTCGCCACCAGCTCAAAACTGCGCACAAGGCAGCTGTTTGTGCACTTTCCCACACTTCATCTTTACCTGGTGCATCAGCAACAACTTAGTCCCAATACTCGCACTTCTACCCTCGCGCCCCTCATTTGCGCGTTCCCGATAAAGGGTGCGAGTGCGTAGGGTGTCCCAATTCTCCAGGGAGGTCTTTGGCCCCGCCCCCTTTGCGCCCCTGATCCACACTTCGCCGTAGCCTGCATCAATGCGCACTCTGGCGAAGGATATTGCCCATAATTCTTTGCGGTACACCTCAAAACGTCGGGAAAATGCATTTAAATATACATTTTGAAATATATATGCAGTATGTGTGTAAATAAGTTTTGCTATGTTACTTGGAAAGAAGCATAAACGTCTGATGAAGAATTACGGACATTGTGTTTTAACAATTTAATAACTTTTTAAAACAAGCGTTTATATAACATTCAATTTAAACTTTACACTTAGTACAATAATCTTAGAATGTATAAAAACTGACCAGATAGTTAGTTACCCACATTTAACTTAAAATTATACAGCTATCTCTAATTAAAAAACTAATATACATGTATTTTAACGTGTGCAGCAATTCAATTTGTTTCCCAAAGGGTCAGACAAAATTACCTTTAATGTTTATAAAGTTTAGGTCTGAAAATGACCATCTCTTGACGAGTCGATGACGTAACCTGCACTCAGTGTGCACTGTCCCAATTCCGCCTTTTTTGCACACTTGTAACCTGCGCACTCCAACCCTGGTGTGCACTTTGAACAAATGCACACTTCGTAGAGGTGTGTAGGGTGCAGTGCAGTGTGGGTATTGGGACTAGGCCTGACACTAGGCTTGCTATGGCGGACCGTGTCTGTGGCTTTATCGGAGAAAATAACGTTCAGAATATCACTACCGCTGGTAGATTTATTTAAATCATTTGCAGTTGATCGAAGTGCACTGTGCACTCAAACTTGATGGGGAAACCTTTTTCTTAAATATTTACGTGTCCACAAACAAATGTGGACAGAATTTTATTGTCCTTTTGCAATATTTTGACGAGGACCGAGCCAAAGTGTTGACGCTCCATATCGCCTCAAGTAAAGCTACTCTCACTAATATTCTGTCAAAAAGTTGACTCGTTGCTTGATCCACTTATATTTCATATCAAAATACACTGTATATCTTTGAAGAATTCATTTGAGCTGTATTCAATATACAATTTATTATACAATAATATATTGTAATTAAAAATATAACTTGGTCCTGCATATTACTGTGATTTACTTGTGATAAATTTCCATACGAAAATTTTCAGTCAAATCTTTTTTTTTTGCTTTAACCCCTGGTGTAATCAAGTCTCCGTATAAATGCACCTGCTCTTTGATAGTCTCAGGGTTCTGTTTAAAGCGCAGAGAGAACCATGAAGACAAAGGAACACACCAGGCAGGTCCGAGATACTGTTGTGGAGAAGCCGGATTTGGATACAAACAGATTTCCCAAGCTTTAGACATCTCAAGGAGACCTGTGCAAGCAAAGTTTGATTTTGGTTTCATCTGACCAGAGCACCTTCTTCCACATGTTTGGTGTGTCTCCCAGGTGGCTTGTGGCAAACTTTAAACGAGACTTTTTATGGATATCTTTGAGAAATGGCCACTCTTCCATAAAGGCCAGATTTGTGCAGTGCACGGCTGATTGTTGTCCTATGGACAGACTCTCCCACCTCAGCTGTAGTTATCTGCAGTTCATCCAGAGCGATGTCATCCTTCTGGAGCTCATTTTTGGTGCGTTTGTCTAAAGCCTAGCGGACATCGACAGAGTAACTGCAGACAACTAGGTGCAAGGCGGCTTTTGGCAACTGAGAGGAGATGATGGAGAGGATCAGTTGAAATCGGTCGATGTGAGCGCTCCAACAACTGGAGATAAACAGTCAATCTCCGTATTCAGTCTGTTGCCAGTGTTCTACTTTAAGGCAACTAGTTGTCCTCAGATCCGGAGATATCACCCGATGTGCGCGCTCCAACATGTGTGTATTGCGCGCCCTCTACAGTTTATGCAGAAAACACTCTGTAGTAGAGGCCAGTTGCTGTCAACTATTATTCCTGTTATTCCCGAGACTGGCCTGCTTTTAGGAGTTGCCCGTTTACGCCAGATTGTTGATGTGTACGGGGCAGCAACTCATATGCGACGGATATAATCAGTTGCCAGTATGATGTATGCTAGGAAAAAGAGATGACATAAGAACAGTGACAAGGAAAAGTGTGAGAAAGTTCCCTCTCTTCACACACCTGGCTCTGGGTCTCAGAGGCAATCAAAATACAATGTCAAAGAGACCTGTTTTTTTGGATCTGAACAACTATTTACCCACATTAAAGCGTCTGGGTCAAAATGACCCGCAACATCATCTTTGTATACAAACTCTGCACAGACATTCCACTACACATCAAAGTGTCCAGATTTTACACATCAGTTCATGACCCTAGATGAGGAAAAGTCACAAAATTTCAGCAAGAAAAAGAAAGGATAACCAGTACTTTGATCAACTCAAAAACTGAAATGGGTCAAATTGACCCTTAACATAATACAAGGGTTAAACTTCTCCACAACAGTATCTCGGACCTGCCTGGTGTGTTCCTTTGTCTTCATGGTTCTCTCTGCGCTTTAAACAGAACCCTGAGACTATCAAAGAGCGGAGACTTGATTACACACAGGTGCATTCTATTTATCATCATCAGTCATTTAGGACAACATTGGATCATTCGAAGATCCTCACTGAACTTCTGGAGTGAGTTTGCTGCACTGAAAGTAAAGGGGCCGAATAATATTGCACGCCCCACTTTTCAGTTTTTATTTGTTAAAGTTTAAATTATCCAATACAGTTTGTTCCACTTCACAATTGTGTCCCACTTGTTGTTGATTCATGACAAAAAATTTAAATTTTATATCTTTTTGATTGAAGCCTGAAATCTGTCGAAAGGTTCAAGGGGGCCGAATACTTTCGCAAGGCACTGTGTATATATACGTGTGTGTGTGTATACATATACATATATACATATACATATATATGTATATACATATACATATACATATACATATATATATATATGTATAATTAATTAATTATTCCTCCTGTGGACTCACCACCTGCAGAGGGGCCGGTGCTATGAGACTTGGGTGGCATCTGATTGCCACCCCCCTGACCCAGAAATGGATTAAAGGGTGGAATATATATATATATATATATATATATATATTTCGAACTTTGAAGTCAAAGCCTTAGTCAACATGCTAAAATCCACTTATCAAAGCTCATTGTACCGTCATTCCTCTTCATTTAGCCATATACTCTTGATGTTTAAAATAGACTTTGATCTACTGGTTACTTTCACTTTTCATGTTCCCCTAATTCAGTGTTAGGACCAGCAGGCCAGTTTGAGGAATACCAAAATCGGTTATTCACAACTGTTGTCTTGTGTCCAGGGTGAGATGAAGATGCCCGTGTGCATAGAAGATGAGTGTAACACTGAGCTGCCTCCAGCCTCTCTCCTGTTCAGAGCGGCGAGACAGTACGCATATGGAGTGCTCTTCAGTTTAGCAGAGACTCACCGGCGTCTGGAGAGACTGGCCCTGCGCAAGAGGGCCCCCCTGGAAGGTAAGGACACTATTGTTCTGTATCACTAAAGCCTAGTTTATACTCGCGCGGCGCAGAGCTTACGGAGGTGACGTGACGTCACTTGCGCAACGCGTTGGTCACCGCAAGGCCCTTACGTTGCCTGCCGCGCAGCATAGAAATTTTCTAACTACGTAAGGGTCGTCGCAAGGAATCTCCGCTGTGATTGGTCCGATTGGGCACTATGGAGCAGAGCTTTGTGCTTCGAAGGAAAAGCAGTTTGGGCTCAGAGCCTGATATACAGGAGACAGTGGACTATCTAACATATATATAACTTATAAACTGTGCAGTCGTTTGTTTTGCACAGTTCCTGTCTTTGTTTGAATCGTAGCTGCGTTTGTTGCTTTCCTCCTGCACTCGTAAATCGTTCATGTTTGTCTCAGATATTTACCACTATTATTGTTTTGCTGTTTGTGCTGAAAACTATTTAATAATTATGTTTCCAACAAGAACTGTGTCTTTATTCACAGCATCACAGTTGAAATGACTTAAAATAAAATAATGAATCCATAAAACTATCACATAAACCTGCAGTAGAAACACGTGTAATGAGCTCAAACAGCTTTGTTTGCTATTGTTGTTCTGTAGCAGCGTAAATGGGACCGCTCCTGTGTGATCGCCCTCATGTGGTTTGTTGTGGGATTACAACATTCTCCTCAAAACTCCGGAAGGGGAACGCACCAGTATAACATCAATTGTGCTTACGTAGGTCCACCGCAACCACTAACGTAAGCCACGCCGCACAAGTATACACTAGGCTTTATGCGTCAGTATTAGGGGTGGAGTCACACTCATCCATATGCTAAGCAATGCTACCTCATGACTACTGCAGCAAGTGCTGTTAAATCAAGGTAAACTCACGGTTAACATCAACAGGCCACTATTTTCTGGTCCGGCAGCATACGCCTCCTTGTGACCGGGTCAAGCCCCTCTATTCATATTGCTCAAAAAAAATATGCTAAATTTGTATAGTCAAATCAGTCAGTGGTCATTTTTACAACCACCAGTAATCTGATCAAAATAATCCAGGGATTAAAGAGTTCCGTCTAAGTGACGGATTTCCGTCAAATGAAATTGGTCTGAAGAAAAATAATATAATATATATATTATATAATTTAAAATGCACACAATGAAATAGTTAATGTATATTTTCTATATTTTATAATTAATACATATACGCGAGTACCTGTTTATATATATGTGTATATATATGTATATATATGTATATATATGTATATGTATGTATATGTATGTATATGTATATATATGTATATATATGTATATGTATGTATGTGTATGTATGTGTATGTATGTGTATATATGTGTATATATATGTGTATGTATGTGTGTGTATGTATGTGTATGTATGTGTATGTATGTGTATGTATGCCTCACACGCAAATGAAGTCGCGGCCAAATTAGCAATGGCAAAACGGAGATGAAAGTTTCTGGCAACTGCTCGGAGCTTTTGAAAAGGACTGAGCAATAACAGCCAGCAGCCCCGCGGACCGGTAAGCTGGGCGCGTTATAGACGAAAGGTAGGACATAATTAACGTTAACCAAACGCAATGCTATTTTATTTAACGGAATGTACAACACGGACTGGGAATGGGGACAAACATTCATTTCACTTTGTACTACAGCAGGAGCAAAGCCATTCAGTGCCATGTCTGGGCACGCGCCGTCGGTCTTGGGGGACATTCGTCCGTAAGACAGTTGAAGAAACCCTCCCCTTTTAACCCTTGTATTATGTTAAGGGTCAATTTGACCCATTTCAGTTTTTGTGTTGATCAAAGTACTGGTTATCCTTTCTTTTTCTTGCTGAAATTTGGTGACTTTTCCTCATCTAGGGTCATGAACTGGTGTGTAAAATCCAGACACTTTGATGTGTAGTGGAATGTCTGTGCAGAGTTTGTATACAAAGATGATGTTGCGGGTCATTTTGACCCAGACGCTTAAATGTGGGTAAATAGTTGTTCAGATCCAAAAAAACATGTCTCTTTGACCTTGTATTTTGATTGCCTCTGAGACCCAGAGCCAGGTGTGTGAAGAGAGGGAACTTTCTCACACTTGTCCTTGTCACTGTTCTTATGTCATCTCTTTTGCTTAGCGTACATTGGACTGGCAACTGATTATATCCGTCGCCTTTGAGTTGCTTCCCCGCACACATCGACAATCTGGCAAAGACGGGCAACTCCTAGTAGCAGACCAGTCTTGGGAATAACAGCGCGTACATCGACAGCAACCGGCGGTCAACTACAGTGTGTTTTCTGACATAAACTGTAGAGGCCGCGCAAAACACACATGTTGTTAGAGCGCGCCACGGAGCGCGCCACGGAGCGCGCCACGGAGCGCGCCACGGAGCGCGCACATCGGGTGATATCTCCGGATCTGAGGACAACTAGTTGCCGAAAAGTAGAACACGGGCATTTGACTGAATCCGGAGATCGACTGTTTATCTCCAGTTGTAAGAGCGCTCACATCGACCGATTTCGGCAACTGATCATCTACTCTCAGTTGCCAAAAGCCGCCTTGCAACTAGTTTGCAACTAGTCCTCAGTTACTCTGTCGATGTGCGCTAGGCTTTAGACAAACAAAAATGAGCTCCAGAAGGATGACATCTGAACTGGGATAATGATGTAGAGGAAGAGAAACAGAGGATTTGACAGAGGACAGTGTTATTGCTGATCCAGATTGTCAATTTTCCTACGATAAGGAGGATTCAGAGTACAAATCTTTGGTCAAGGTAAGAGGAAGGGAGGAAGGAAGGAAGGTAGGAAGGAAAGAAGGAAAGAAGGGAGAAGGGAAGGAAGGAAGGAAGAGAAAAGAAGGGAATAGAGGAGGATGAACAGAGAGAAGGAAAACAGGATGAGAAAAAGGAAGGAGAAAGCATGACAGGAGGAAAGAAGGAAGGAAGAATTGTCATTTTGACCCGAGAGGAGAAGAAGATTAGACTAAATATTTCTTAAATATAGCGTTGGAATTAAAAATGTATTGTATGTCACTTTTCTAAATATTTATATAACCTAAAATAAAGTTGTTATTGGTTTAACCTGTTTTCTTGACTGTTTTGAGTGCATTTACACAGTACGGGTCAAAATGACCCGCAACATAATCAGTCATGTTTTTTCAACATAATACAAGGGTTAATAGGACCTCAATCATTTCACTGTGTACTACAGCAGGAGCAAATGGATTTATCAGTGTCTGGGCACGTGCCGTCGCATGCAGGTCACAATCTCCGGGCTGCGCTGTGACTTATGACAGTTACAAGCAATAGGCCCTAATTAAATCAGTTGCAATAAACTGTAGATTTTAGACATGGTTGTCATAAATCTGATTATATGCCCCTAAGGAGAAAATCACCCATATGCAAACCTGATCACATTATTTCCACTCATAAAGACCCAATCACGCACACAACTTTGATCATTTTTTGCAGTAATAAACAAGCACCCAGAGCTGTGTGCGGCAGCTGGCAGGGTGGCTACATTTTATGCCCGGAGCAGCAACAGGGACATGGCTTAAAGTTCTCCATTACAGGGCCAGTTTTCCAGTTTGAGAGAAAATCATAGGATATCACTTAGATATAGAATTTGCAGACATGATGCTGAGTCCGCATGGGTCACCGGCCGATCAGTGTTTGTTAGGCAAGGACAGGCATTCAACACACGGTGAATAAAAACTAAAACTTAGCTGTTCTGGCACTTCGCCATGAGGGTTTGCAGTAGTTCGGAGTGATACTTTCCCTGGTAGAAAGCTTATAAGTGGTGAAACTTCCACATAGCCGCTTTAAAAGTTGTTTACATTTATTATCTTTTTATTTCATTTTACATTTTACAATCTTTGTATTTTGACACATTTTATTTTACACAAGTTGGGATATTATTTTCTAGTAGGTTTGGATTCAATCACAACCGGGCCAAATATCAAACGTATATAATTGAAGATTCATAGTTAAGCAAAAGAAAATATTTTATATTTAACTTCTAACTACATGTTGATTAACATTTTAGAACGGATTCAATTATTTGGTGATTTTTCCAGAGAAAATAAGCCTTAAAATTAAGTATAACATTCCATAGTATCCTGTTATCATTATTACAGTAACTTGCAGCATTGATGGTAATTACAAATAATTTCAGGGGCCACTTAAAATGATTTAATTGAAATGCATAAATACATACACTGATACTATACATAATGGAGCAACTTATAGGCTTTATTTTTCTGCCGATGCACACATGTCATGTCGTTTGATTTTTTTTTTTTGTGTGTTTCAACAATGTGAAATCAATAATCGGCCTCATTCACGAACTGTTCTTAGGAACACATTGGTGCGTAAATCCTACTTACGAGGATTTTACAAAGATTGTGGCATTCATGAAATGTCCTCGTATCCAGAATGTCTCTTGGGTAAGCTCAGGAAGACTCTTAAGCACATTCAGTGCCGACATGTTCACACGTTGGTGTTGTTGTATTTTATTGAACTTCATAAAAGACATTACAGTGATATGTCTGTCATATTGATGTATGTATTTATTCCATTTTTTGTGGTAATTTAGCCTATTTTTTAATTCATTAAATGTGCCAAGGCTTTATAAAATACAATGGAAATCATGCCGTCTATTAGTGACCCCATCCTAGGGTACAATTCTCCATCCACGGGCCAAAGAACAATGGCATATACACTGCTGCTGCTGGAGGTTGTATTCTCCGCGCTGGTCTCTCCCATGGATCTATTACGGGTCCGCGCTAGTCTCTCCTCGGGTCTGCATTGGTCTCAGCGCTAGTCCACGCTGGATCTCCTCCCAGGGTCCGAAACAGTTTGAGATTAATCTCGTAATATTTTGTAGATTAATCTCATAATGTTGATATTCATCTCATAATGTTGAGATTCATCTCATAATATTTTGAGATTCATATTTAAATTAGTACATAATATTTTGAGATTAATATTTAAAGTAGTACATCATATATTGAGATTAATATTTAAAGTAGTACATAGGGGTGTAACGATACATTTTTAGAACGATACGATCCCTATCTAATAAGAGAGCAAACAATTTCGATATAAAACTATCTTAATTTTTAAAACGATACAATTCGATACGATACAGTAGATTTTGAACGATATATCGATACATTATTATATTGGCTTTTTCTGTAAATGAACTTATTACAGTAATTCAAACTTAGAAATCTAGCTCAGATTTAAAGTGCTGAACAAGAAAGAACTTTTTTATAGCAGTGTTTAAAATTAAATAATATATTTTATTTCTATAGTGGTTAAATAAGAATCAATCTGAAGCTGGATTTGATGGAAATAAGTTCAGACTTAATAAGAACTATTTCGTTATTCCAATGTATTTTCTTAATACTAAATAAAAATTATACTGTTAATTTGAAGTTCTTGATATAGTTTTAATAAAGTTCTTTATGTTATGACATGTGGTCCAAAACGTTTGTTGAGCTGTGAGCACTGAACGTTCTAGTGCTACATATTGAAGCATTTAGCTCGTATAGAACTTTGAAAATAGCAACACCTTTTTGGTCTCCGCTCTTGCACCGCAGTTACTGTTTTTGGATGCTGTTCCCTTGGGTGACTCTTCTGCTTTGCCAGCGATGCCGTGGTGTCGGTACAGATGCGAAGAGAAGCGTAGCGAGAAGAGTAGCTCTACAGAGCCAATCGTTTTGTCAAGATTGCCTCCCTTTTTTCTTTTTACAAAACCCGAAGTATCTCCTGACTAACCCAAATTAGGAGGTTTAAAAGCCTCGCTGCTACCATTATCCATGTTGTTGTTGTGAGCTTGTGACGTAAATTTACAGCGCCGCTGCAAAGGCTTGTTGACACGGGCAAAAAACTAATTACATTTTTGATTAATGTAAGATGACAAAAAGGTTACTAAACAGAGAATGGCCTCGGCAGAAACTAACCAGCGTGAGAAAAGAAAACACGCGATTTAGGAATGTCCACCCCAGAGCAGACATCTGAGACAGCAAAGGTCGAATGGGGGACTAACATTAATCACAAAGATGCCAACCTTCAAACCTGGACAATGATCGACCCCAGAAACAAGCATCTTTACCTCCCTCTCCGGTGAGATCAAAGATCAAATCGGGTCTGTACAATCTCCGATAAGGCCTGAAGACATTCCTCCCAGGCAGACTGGCGATCCACCAACGGCGTTCTGACGCCCCCCAGTGGACACGGGATGCTAGCACACCCGAGATGGACAGTCGACGGACTCAACGACGTCGACAGATTTTCACTGTGTACTGTACTGTTGTAAGTTTCTTTATTTGGCTTTAAAATGGAAAATGTTAGAACATCGTTTTAAATTCTAATCCAAACTATTCCACAGTCGCACTCGACACACACATACACCTTGTGGTTCTTGCAGCATTTGGTATAAGTTTACCATTTCCCCTCATATTTTGGCCATCTTCTTTCTATAAATTGAGATTGGATGTTGGTTGGTAAAGACTTTTTACTGGCTTGAGCTGTGCAGAAATCCACCAAATCAACAACTTTCAATAATTTGAATATATTTAACATATGATAAATAAGGATAAATTAAACAAGTATAAGATGTACAAAGCGTTATGGTTAAGTACCCACTTTGCTTTATTTGTAATAGCTATACTTTTTGATACTTTTGTATGTAATTAATGAGATTTCCAGTTCAAATTTTTGTCTTATTAAAAATTTGATTTGTTACCTTTTCTATTACTTTCTCATCAATAGTTATGGATATATTTGGATTTTCCTTACAGTTGCCAAACATAATTACTTTAGTTTTTTCAAGGTTAAGTGATGGCTTATTATTCATCCATGATTTAATTTTAGCCAATTCCTCATTCAGTGTTTATAACGTCGTCATAACAATCATCTGCATAGAAAATGTTAGTGTCGTCAGCAAATAAAAACAGTTTCAGTAGTGCAGATACATTGAAGATGTCATTGATATACAAATTAAATAATTTCGGCCCCAATATGGAACCTTGTGGCAGTCCACATGTGATAGTTCTGCATGTAGGTTGGTACGTACCCATCTTTACAAACTGCTGTCTCTCAGTTTAACTTTTTTAATCCACTCCCCTGCTACCCCTCGGATCCCATATTTCTCTAGTTTTTCAAGTAAGATTGTGTGGTTAATCGTATCAAACGCTTTAAGTCAATAAAAACTCAAACGCACACTCCTACGCACACTCCTACGCACACTCCTACGCACACTCCTACGCACACTCCTACGCACACTCCAAATCATTCAATGTATCCATAGTTATAATCAGAGTAATATTTACAATTCACATTAGAAAAAAAAGTGCTGTCTGGATCATGTCTTTCTCTGGGTCATAGTCCTCATGCTCTGTTGAATCAAATGTATTTAATTTCAACACATTGTCCAGGACTCTGTCTCTTAACCCTTTAAGCCCCAAAGTCGCAATATTGCGACAAGCAACATTGCTCACTTAAACAGGCTGTATGTAAAAATGTGGTGCAGAATCTTGTTGATACTTTTCACCAGGTGTAACCCAGGTAAAAAAGGTATATATATTTGTGTAATGTGTAAGTATAAAATATAAAATATAAAATAATATTAAATGTATTTTCACTGCGTGTATAATATACGTCATCATGTCTCAGTCACATGACCGTCAGTAGCCATATTGACAGACTGTGTGGTTGCCGGTAGAAGCGGATTGGGAAAGAAGCTGCAGGAGCCTCTGTTGATCCGTCGGCTGTGAGGGAAGCGTGTGTGTGTGTTTCACATTGGAGAACTGGCCAGGAGTTTCCGGATGGCGAGTTTAGTCCCGAACCAGAGTTGAGCTCCAAGAGAGGAACTCAGTCCAGTCAGACAACTGCATCCTCCTGCTCCGGTCGGGTAGGAGGCTCCTGTAGCCGCCCTTTTTCCCTTTTGATTTGTCCTCGTGTTCGAAGTGAGGGGCTCACTTCATATTGACTCACATTCACCCGTTAAAACTCACTCAACCAAACAACCGCTCACCGAAGGAGTACTTGGATTATATTTTGGTGTTTTGTGCGCTTCGCGTACTCTGACATTTGTGCAACCGTTGAAGTGGACAATTCCGGAAGCCAATTGTCATTGTCTTGTCTTGTCTATATATGTAAATTTGTTGTATGTCATTGTTTGTTGTTTGTCATAGTCTCTTTAAATTCAATACATGTGGTGGTGCCATCTGCAAAATTCAAGTGTTTCATTGTGTCTCTCTCCACTCTTAGAGCCGAAACTGGGACTTCTGATTTTTAGCCCAGAACTCTATAGTGTGTGTGTCAAATTATTACCTGACCTGTAATAGTTTAGGTTGGGCTTTGATGCTAAGTGTTAAGCTAGCGGCTTTTTGTGTAAAGTTCTTCTCCAAGAATGCAGCTCTGCAGCGTCTGTGTCCAGAGACCTTCCAGAGACTTTATATAACCGCAGTATGTGTTCACGGAGGTGCGCCAAGTTTATTGTATGATTAAACTTTACTTCCGCATCGGCAAAAACGCTAGTAAATAGTAGTAAGTAAGTAGTAAGTAAGCTTTATTTATATACCGCCTTTCACAGACCAGAGTCACAAAGCGGTTTACAATTGTTATTTTTTGGGCACTTGTCCTCTCACTCCACACAGAGATGGGAGCGGGGTCGCCGAACAGGAGGCGCATGCCAGACCTATTGTACATATTTTTAGTGGTAGGGGAAACCGGAGTACCCGGAGGAAACCTACGCAGGCACGGGGAGAACATGCAAACTCCACTCAGAAAGGCCCTGGTCCGGCCGGGATTCGAACCCAGGACCTTCTTGCTGAGAGGCGAGAGTGCTATCCACTCAGCCACCGTGCCGCCCGCTAGGCTAGCGCTAGCTGCGCTAGTTTTGTCACTTAGAGCCTGAATGAGAACTCAGGCTGGCATACTGTATGTTCACAAATACTTTGTCCCCCATTGTCAATCCTGGTTTAGTCCTGGTTTAGGTCCCGTTTTGGCTGTATTTTTTATTTTTGAATATTTCCAGTCTGCACGCTAGACCCCTAATGTCCCCGTGACCACTTTGCGGCTCTCTGACCCGAGAAAGAGAGGGAGAGAGACGT
Source organism: Knipowitschia caucasica (assembly GCA_964034765.1). Classification (NCBI taxonomy): domain Eukaryota; kingdom Metazoa; phylum Chordata; class Actinopteri; order Gobiiformes; family Gobiidae; genus Knipowitschia; species Knipowitschia caucasica. Next base: position 37,878,232 of record OZ035827.1, on the reverse strand, counting down.
GGAAAACAAACAAGTATACAAATGGAACTTATCGCAGCCAGAAAAATTATCGAGCTAATTTTAATTATCATGCGATTAATTGATTTATTGAATATCACGACAGGCCTAACCGTGAAAACCCTATTGCCATATATCTGATAATAGAACCGTGATACTGGGCTTTGGAAACTACAAATTATCTAGTGATGAACGAGTTATTTAGTTTTCTTTACTTTTTTACGCAGTTACCACCAATATTAACACCATTCTATGATTTCTGACGTTAGCGTGTGTGTGACAGTTCCCCCAGTGATCGTGAAGGAGTGGAGTTGTGGTAAAGCGAAGTCAGCTCTTACCCCGGAGCTGGTGCCTGCGCTGTGTTTCCGTGAATGGACCTGTCCCAACCTGAGGCGTCTGTGGCTAGGTCGTGCCTCTGAGGACCGCTCCCGGAGAACAAGGGCCTTCTTAGCCTGTCTGCGCTCTGACTGCCCCGCACTGCTCAACCCTGCACAAGTGCCCCAACACCTGCTGCTCATGTGCTGTGTGCTCAGGTACAAGACACTGGTTATGCATTCAATTTAGGTTATATTTCTTATACTAATATGGTTTCAAGAAATATGAGTATGTATAAAAATGTATGAATGTCATTTCAGGTGTTGGGATTTTTAGATATCACCAATCAAATCTTAATACAGGACAAAAATAACAGAGAACTGAAGAATAAAGCATTATAATAATACACAATACCTTTTGAAACATTCCTTAAAGTGATAGTCTGGAACTCTAAATGAATTATATATTTAAAAAATTATATTAAATGGACCTCCTGGGCTTAAATGTTGATATAAAATAAGTCATTATATTAATGCTAATATTCTTGTCTAAATCCTCCCGTAATTAGCAGGGAAGGAGGTCTGGGTATACAAAAGCCCACTCCAGAGTATCTGGTAAAAGCTCGAACTTGTAAAGTCCTGATGTGCTGTCTGTTTGCAGGTATATGATGCAGTGGCCTGGAGGCAGAATTCTTCAGAGACATGAACTCGATGCCTTTTTGGCTCAGGCAGTTTCTAGTCAGCTCTATGAGCCGGATCAGCTGCAAGAACTCAAGGTAATGGAATGGTTACTGTGGGCTTTACTGGAACACATGAACAGAACCACGAAAGGATGACGTGGGCCTCGCTCACCACTTTCAAAAGGAACCATGGGGGTCCGGTGCAAAGAGGACTGGGTGGCAGTTGAAGGCGGAGACCAGCCAGATGCTGTTCGGGCATCACCTCCACTTTTCTGGAGAGGCGGCGAGCGGGAGTGGCTATACTCATTGTCCCCCTCTCAGCTTCAATGTGCTGGGAGTTCTCACTGTTGTGGCAGCCTATTGGCCAAACGGCAGTACAGGGTTATCAGGAAGAACAGCACCACTGTTCTGTGCCCGAGTGGTGTTCAGTTATTGGACTTCTGTGCTAGTCACAATAACGTGCACTGGTGGCACAAGGGTGTCCACCAGTGCACGTGGCACCAGGACACCCTAGGCTGGAGGTTGAGATCGACATTGTTGTCATGTCATCTGAAACTCTGGTGACGAGGGGGAGATCTGTCAACCAATCACCACCTGGTTGTGATTTGGATCCACTGGCAGGGGAGGAAGCCGGTCAGACCCAAGCATATAGTGAGGATCTGCTGAGAACCACAGTATCACAGGATTTCATTTCTGCTGTTTGCAGACAATGTAGTCCTGTTAGCATGGTGCTCGACCGGAAAAAGGTGCCTTGCCCCCTCCAGATGGGTGGGAGAGGTCCTTCCTTAAGTGGAGGAGATAAAGTATCTGTCTTGTTCAGTGGCTCCCTTTAGAGAAGGGGGTAAGGAGTTCAGTCAGACGGTAGGAGCTCGGAGTAGAGCCGCTGCTTCTCCACGTTGAGAGAAACCAGTTGATGTGGTTCTGGCGTCTGTTCTGGATGCCTCCTGGACACCTGGAGGCACGGGGAATACTAAGGCCACGTTGTCTCTCTGTTGGCCTGGCAACTTGCTGTTTGCTGTAAATCTGTGATTCCACATCCTCCGGTGCCGCAGTGTTCTGACCCCCAGAGCAGTTGCGGTCGCTTTGTAGTGAATGGCAGCAGTTCCCACTTTCAGTGACCTGTGAGCCGCTTTGACAATAGTGCGGAGATCGTACAGCTGCTGCGTGGCCATAATGTATCCAGCGGGGACAGAACCATTCCCTGCAGCTTGTTACGAGTGCGTGTCTTTGCACTGGGTAGAGAACCACCGCTGCACGAACAAGAGCTGGACTTTGGGAGTCTCGGGAAGTGTCCATGTCTCCCGATCTAAATATGTAAGGGGGGAAGTAAAATTTGAGTAAAATCTTTATTACGATGAATAGCCCCTTGAAATGCATCATCTCGTTTTCAAGAGGGTTCTAAAAAACCAATAAATAAATGTAGTTACAGTATGGTGTAAGTTTCAGTAATTCATTAAAACAAACATTCACTCACTCAATCCCACACACACAGGTCACCCTACTCCTCAACCTGGGACAGTGAAAATGAAAGGATAGCCATATTTAAGAGTAGCAGATACAAACATTACTCAGGTGCCTTCATACATCAACTGTTAAAAAGCGGAAAAGAGGTTAAGGAGCGAACGGAGGTCAGAAGATTTCAGTTGTATGGTGCTTTATAATGAAAAGCCAAGTTCTTTTTTGACACTAGAATTGTGAAAGAAAAGCTGGTTTGTGTGACGAAGATGATAAAAGGAATTGAAAGCAGTTAAAAATTGCTTTAGATGAGTAGGATAGTCCAGGTAATAACATTTATAAACGAAAACATCTTTCGTATTGTAGAGAGTTGCAGATGTAAGGAATACTAGATTTGGAACAGTAAATAAGTGTGCTCTGCAAAAAATTTAATAATACAGTTGGAAAAGATCATTAATAAAGATAGAAAAGAGAAGATCCTTGTGGAAAGCCTTTATCAATTCATGCAAATTTGGACTGGCTGCCACCAAAGGAAACAATGGTGACGAGAGTGCAGGTAAGAGTTGATCCAGAGAAGTGCAGGTCTGGAGAGGCCAATATTTTAGAGTTTATCTATAAGTAATAAATGGTCAACCAAGTCAAATCAAGAATTGCCCCCAGTGAAGTTTTCAAAACTAGAAAACCCGTCATTTATTTCAGGAGGGCTGTAGTTGTGCTGAAGTGCTTTCTAAATCCTGATTGAGACTGGGATTAGGGATGTAAAAAAATATGAATTTTCATGACCGACCACTGAGCCTCAATAACCGGTTAACCGCTTAGTTTAAAATAGTCCACGTTCTTTGAAATGACAGCCATTTCGAGCCGCATACTTTCTTTAAGAGCAGTTATACGTTCTAATGGATCAGAGCTGAGACAGCGGCACCAAAACACACAACAGCTTCGGCACCTTTGCGCACTGAGAACTGCTGTTTTATTCTTCCCATTCTGCTGTGCTTCGGGTTAAAGTATTTTTAAGAAAAAGACTGCTCGTTCACATGGTAAGAGCAGCGAGTGACGAGCGTGTCTCACAGGTCTCCGCTAAAGTTTAAAAGTGATGTGCGTGGAGCTGATGCCAAGGACCAGCAGCACAAACATGTTCCATGTGGTTTGACTGGAGCCGCGTATTTGCGAGGATCCTTTGGGCTCCGTGACACAGAGCGCGACAGACCGGTATGTGTGTGTGTGTGTGTGTGTGTAAATATAAGCTCCAATGTAGTTCTGACCCGCGCCAGTGTGCAACTAGCAGGCGGTAACGGGGGAGAGATGATGCGTGTGGATGTTACCTATCAATGGAGGGGGGGAAAGTGTGTGCGTGCATTTGTGGTGCGTGAGAGTCGGCCCGGAGTTTACTGTTACATCGGCGCACACAGCAAGATACGGACCCGCTCGTCACATCGTTCAAATAGGGCTTAAAAAGAGACCTCCCTTCTCCCCTTTTTCTTTTTTTTAACAGACAGCTTTGACCGGTGAACGCTGTGACGGTCAACCACTGGTTAAACAGTCACCGATTTACATGCCTAATTGGGATAATGAGTTGTTGTTTTGTTTGTCAATAGTGATTTTCAGAATGTTATTTTATTTTTTGTCTCATAGTTAAGATATATGTTGAAAATTACAGGCATCTTTTCATTAGTGGCTGACCAAATACTTTTTGCCCCAGTGTTGGAGCTATTGGTCCATAGGGAGCGGGTTACATAAATAAATAAATAAATGTTAATAAATGTCCTTAGATGTCCAAGATCATCACTGTCCTTATACTCTACCAGATTCTGCAAGGATAGACAAAAAAAAACACCCCAGTGGGAAACGAGCAAGAAAGGCCCATATTTAAGGGGCGTTCACACCGGACTTAACTTCGGCGTCAAAAGCGTCAGGTTTCCATTGAAAGTGAATGGTGAAGCGCGTCAGGTGAAGCCGAGAGCCCCGGCGTCACTTGACGCGCGAAACGCTCGCGTATCACAACAATCCCTTTGACGCCGAAGCTGAGCAAAGCTGAGCTTTTGAAGCTTTGACGCGGGCTTCAACCAATCAGGAGACGAGGAGCAGCAGCAGCAGCAGCAGAGGGTCTGTCTCTGTCATGAAGAGAAGTCATGTATCTGCTGCTGCTGTTTTATTGTCATTATTGTTATTAGTAATATTATTTGTATGAGTAGTAACGTTCTGAGTAACAAAATCATTGTACACATGCTGTGTAGTAAACGTAGTTTATTTAAAATAAGAACAGGCTGACGATGAGTCTGGCTCAGAGCAAGGCAGCTCCGGGCGGGCGAGAGCCAGGGTGAGGCAGGGAGAGGCGAGAGCGAGGCGGGGAGAGGCGAGAGCGAGGCGGGGAGAGGCAGGGAGAGGCGAGAGCGAGGCGGGGAGAGGCGAGAGCGAGGCGGGGAGAGGCAGGGAGAGGCGAGAGCGAGGCGGGGAGAGGCGAGAGCGAGGCGGGGAGAGGCGAGAGCGAGGCGGGGAGAGGCAGGGAGAGGCAGGGAGAGGCGAGGGAGAGGCAGGGAGAGGCGAGAGCGAGGCGGGGAGAGCCAGGGAGAGGCGAGCGAGAGCCGGGGAGAGGCGAGCGAGAGCCGGGGAGAGGCGGGGAGAGGCGAGAGCGAGGCGGGGAGAGGCGAGCTCCGGGGTTTGAGAACTCAAACCGGGCGAGTGACATGCGGAAGTACCGCTGAAAGCGAGACTCCTCCGTACGCAGCTCCTGGAGTAAATGACGGAACTCTGCAAACACTGCAGCCTCTCAAGTCTGTGGTGAACCCATAACATGTTTTGTTGAAGCCCTACAACAACGTTATTTTGCTTTATATAACAAATAAAGGCTCGCTGCTCATTGAAAAATCCACCGCTGTCCTGACTACAGGCAACAGAGAAGCTCCTCCCACCGGCGTCAGGCGCGTCACTCGCGTCAAAAGCTTCAAGCACCAAAATGACAAAACTATCCCGGCGTCAGTTGAAGCGCGTCAAAAGCTTTTTGAAGCTTTTGGTCTGAACGCGCCTTTAGAGGGATCAGCTCCCACAGACAGGCTATTGATCCTGGACTCAGACTGGAGAACGAGGACTCAGGCTGTGGGGTGCAGGACTGAGGCTGGGAGAGGGATGAAGCCCACAAGTCAGGGCCGGGGTAGACCAGTTCACTGGGTGAATCCAAGGGTCCCATCCTCACGCCATTAACTAATTCAGTTTTTTTCTTTCTATGGCTCGTCAAGGCTCTTGTGCATCCTGTGTCATTATTTCAGACCTGTAAACACTTTGGAATCGATCCTGTAGGGGGCAGAGGTGACGCTGTGGCCAGATCCAGGGAGGGAGAAGGGGGCATGTGGTGCTGTGAGCGGGTAACCGCTTACACAAAGGACCGCGGATCTGAAAAGCTCACGCAGCTAACGCTGTTTGAGAGCCCGTCCAGTCATCAAACGGATAAATATGAAGCAGCTAGATAACACAATGCTAGTTCTTCAAGTTTTAGCTAACATGAGGCTCCAGGATCCTCGGAGCCTTCCCTCTCCCTCGTCCAGCAGTAGCGACTCCTCCCCCCGTCGTAATGTGGTAAGTTGCTTTTCACTTCAACATGTTGCATTTACGAGTTTTTCTCCTCTTTGTCTAATGTACTATCAGCCCCTCCAGGATTTTGCGCGCAATTGTTGATTGATGAACGATTATTGCGGGGTAAAATGCTTGATTACGCGGGACATTTTTCCACAAGTTTCCCTGTTGAGTTTGGAGGCGTGTGAATCTGGCATGCAGCATTAGCTGCCAGGGAGCTATGGATGATGTTACCGTGTGGTTTATAGAAGGAACAGGGGAAGGTGATCCATGGCAGACCGGTGAGCGGGACCCATGATGAGCAACAAGTGTTAGATTTACCGCACCATGTTGTGCATTCTGCTGTGATGCGTCTCACTGTGGAGGGTGCGTCAGGAGCGCGCCCGCTGCAGCTTTGGAACAGGGGGAGAGACTGCGTGATTTTGCGTTCAAACATTGAGAGATTCTGGAGGGAGTGACTATAGCACTCACTGGCTTATACTATAGTAAAAATAAACATAAAGTAGCGTTTTTAGCGAGTATTGAGGTTTTTTTTTATCTCAATGTCATAGAGCCATGTCAACAAGCCAAAACACTTGTTATAATGTGAAAATGTATGGTGATTTTATATTTTTCTTTGTGTTGTAGATTGTTGACCCCAGGACCCCAAAATGCTGCAGCAGAGCCTGATTTGGATCAGCAGCTGACTTCTGCAGCTCTTCATAACTGATGAACTGCTGGATCCTGGATCTTATTGTCGAACAGACAAAGCTGTATGCAGCACAATATTTCAGTGCACACACACAGCGTCTCTCATTCAGCAGAGAAAATGCATGGAAGCCAGTGACAGTCTAGCAGCTAAAAACCTTTTTTGGTTTGACATTTCTCACTGGGTTTGTAAAAAAAAAAAATAATCTGGAAATGTATTGGGAGTGCAGATGAAGTAGATTCCACCCCATACTTGAGCAGAGTGTGGGGTCACCTAATTACTATTCTTTATAAACTAAAGTAAAATTGTTTCACAAAGTGTTCAGAAAGTGTTACTTTTACTGTGTACAAAGTGTTTTAGTTGTATACAAGTTGAATATTTTATGTGTACATAAGACAATCCTTTGAGTGTATTGTGTGTACACGTTTAATTTGTTTAAAAATAATTATACATTAAAAATACAATTCAAAGTATTGTTTCTGTTTTGTGTCATAATAAGAAACTGTCATACATTGTAAAATATCAGTAAAGACAAAAAACCCCCACTTTTCTGCTTGAAAATGCGCGTTTCACAAAAAGGCTGTTCTCCAAATCTTGGTCAGGAAACAGCATTTTGTGTGAAAGTTACCTATGTTGCACTCTCAATTGCTAAAAAACTAAAAGGGTTAGAAACCAAGGGATAGAGCTTTCATTTGATGTTTCATACTTGTGTCAACCAAGGGCTCACATTTCTATGCGGTTCGGAAAAACACTAAAAATGTCCAAAATCTCTGGCAGTATGAGGGATAGGGTAGGTAGGGATACGGGATTCCCGGGAAATCTGATGAAAACTATTATGACGGGAAACGGGAAATGAAAGTAAAAAAAAAAATAGTGCGCTCCTATTATAAAGCACGTTTATTGTTGTTCAAAGTTCAAACATATTTCATTTACAATCAACATGTCTACAGCTGAGAGGATGGCTCATAAATTGTGTTTTTGACAACAAATATGGGTCTTAATCGCGCTAAACCACGACTTGTAATGAGGCCAGCCTCGGGGTACGGGGCAGTGTGTGAGCCCAGAATTTCGTTACGTCCAATTCTATCAGAAAGCTCCTTTCTTTTTTTCCATCTGCTAAGGGCAGCAACAGGTTTGGCGAACATACATATAACACATTTTAAAATCATATAAAATGCATTTAGGGTAATGTTCTGCTTAAAATGACTCTTTGGGCTTATTTCCAAATGGGGGATTACATATCTGCGCTCAAACTATTATCTGGACTTAAACATGAAACTGTTCTGAACTGAAGTGGTCTGTGCTGTTCATTAATAACTAAGGTAAGACCCATAACACAATTGGAAATGTGCCTTTTACGAACTTTTGCCTTTTGTTTGAGAAAATAATGCGGGCCATGGAAAACATTCTGCTGTAGCCAAACTAATTGTGAATAAGCCGCTCTGTAGGTTCTGTTGATTTATATGATATATGTTCATCTGACAGGGCTGAAATCAGTGCCTCCAAACCACACGTCACTGGTCGACAAGTGGATTGGGCAGACATTTAGAATCTCATAATAGTGAAATTCTTGAAGAAAGCCCAACAACAAAACGCTATGGCCACTTTAGCAAAGCTAGCAAGTCGCTTGGCAAGTCCACTAGTGGAGATGGCAGCTTTTGTTGGATTATATATTTGAGTGATATCATACATTACTTGGGCTAAAAACAACTACAAACAGCTATTTCCCGGGATTTCCCGGGAAAGGCGTCGTCTTTTCCCGGGATTTGATAAGTCTCATTTTCGGGAAAAATATTAAACCCTAGTATGAGGGATGCTGCTTTTTAAATGGCTGGCAGTGAATGAGTTAAACACAGTTGAATAGTAATGAACAGACTATAGATGAAGTCATAATCATGATATATAAACTGATGGGTAGGTGCACTTCTGCAAGGTTATGTGATGAGGTACGTTTGTTGGTCTGTCTGGGTTATGATTCAAACAGTTTTGTGGAGTTTAAAGGGAACGTGATTGGGTCCTGTGACTCCCAACAGGCGTGATTAATCTTAAAGCCACATACTACAGACCCTTGCTCTATAGCGGGGGACCTAATGAAAGGTCCCCTTTTCATTTCACGAGGTCCCCCGCACCAATCAGTTCAATAGATTAGGGTCGGGACATCATACAAATATTGGATTTCATAGAAATCCATTAGAGCTATTTCTTTCATATGAAATGCTTTGAAAATCTTAAACTACTACAATAGTAAATATTATAAAAAATATTATAGCAAATATTTAAAAAAAACTATAGGTGTGTACAATTCACACACAACATTAATCTCCTTTGTTTTGTTTCTCACAACACACCACAAACCTCTCCCAAACTCTGAGGAGAGGGTGCAACATATGTTAATTGTGGATAAGTTCTTCTTTCCATCAAATAACGTTTCTGTCATTGTTTCCACACCAAGGCTTTATGCACAAAATCCACTGCACTCAGTGAGCACTAAAGCTGGGCATACACTGTTAATGCTTCAATTATGTTTTTGACATGTACGTTCGGAACACACCTGTCTGCTCCTCCTCCTCCGCTCATACACAGAAGTGTGTCAATTTGGACAACGCCAGTGTGAGCATCTGAACGCAAGCGTCCAGCGCTCATTCCCGTCCCTTTCAAGTCTTTGTCTCACTCGGATTTAGACACTGCTAAAGTTATTTTGACAGCTCCGTAATGCGCACATAGCTGCCCTCACGCCTTCTTGTTTACAAATCGCTTTTGGTGAAAATTTGACACATAATTGTAATAATGTACTCTTGAACAAAAGAATCACGGAGGTTCAGAGAAAAGGTCTCGGGGTCCGGACCTGGAACGCGGTCCGCCATTTAGGGACCCCTGCTCTATAGAATGAGTGCTTGATCTCAGACGTTCTTGTCCACTGCTGTGTTTGTGCAGGTGGAGAAGGTGGATGCCCGCGGGGTGCAGCTTGCTGCACTTTTCATGGCTGGTGTGGACACAGCACTCTTCATCAATGACGTGTGTGGACAGCCATTGCCATGGGAACACTGCTGCCCCTGGGGATTCTTTGACGGGAAATTGTTCCAAAGTAAATTGTCAAGAGCATCCAGAGACCGCTCCTCGCTCCTGGACATGTGCGAGGGACAGGTCAGTAGTGTGTCTTATCCATCAAATCGATGTTATTTTGTTTTGCCCATTCACAACAGTAATTCACAAAATTGTGGATTTGCCAACCACTGATATAAGATAGATAAGATAGATCCATCTATTAGATAGATAATATCAATTAGATATTAATTTGAATAAGTCTTTAGGTCTGTAGGTAGTACTTAAAAGCATAAAATAATTTAAATCGTTTTGGAAATACCTTGAAAACAAACTTTAAAGTCAAGTTTTTCACACAAAGTATTAAAATGTGTGTAATATGTGACTTCTCTGTAGCTGTCTCCTCAAAAGTAGCATTTGTCAACCACTATTTTTATTTAATGACATGAGCCTACCTAAATAGGGGCGGAATGGCTCCATTTCAAAGTGCAGGTCATTCAGGCCAGTGAAACTGCAGGCCACCTGCTTTTGTATTCAGAAATTGAACACATTTTTCAACATTTTTTAGAGCAATAACATAAAACTTCTTCCCCATGTTGAAACCTAAGAGCCTGCATTGGAGACCTTAGCTATTGGAAATTATGATCTATGATAGATCTATGTTCTAAGGCAATAAATAGATAATTTTGAACATGCATACTATACATGCAGCACATGGACAACAAAAGAATATTTGCAGGAAGATTTAAACATAAAAAGAGATCTACTGTGAGAATCTGAGCCAATATAAAAGCAGGCCTTCCTCTCCAGTTTACGTCTCTTGCGCTGGGGAAGACGCTTGTATCCTAACCTAAGTTCCGGGAAAAGATTTTCCTCAGTAGGCTTTTTAGCAACGAAGGACTCGTAGTTATGTTGGCCTCTCATACAATGAGAATACTCATGATCATAACACGCTCCTTCCAGCCATACAGTCAAGCGTTTCCACAAGTTAGTACAACCACGCACCGCACAGAATTTCCCAGAACCCAGTTTGTCTTTTTGCTGCATTCATTTTAAATTTTGAGAACGTGGTTGGTCTGATCTGGAGTTGTGTAAACTGTTCTAAGAGCTAACCGGAAGTCTGAAACGGAGCCTACTTGTTTCCTCGTAGGAAACTTGTCTATATCCAGTGTTCCCTCTAATTTTTCATGGGTCTGAGCAAAACACAAACTCCCTGAGCGGCACATGGAGCACTCTGAGCAAGAGATCACTGTTGAAAACTATTAATTTCGTTACACAATCTAATTTTAGTAAGTTACTTCAGCTTCAACCAACGATGATTCCGTTCAATATTCACCTGATTCAAATGCTGAGTCTTTTATGGAATTTTGAATTAAAGTAGATTAAGGAATATATTTTCTATTTCATGATATAGATTAAGTAGTCTATATGAATACATTTTATACATTGTTTTATTTAGTCATATGGCAATATAACACAAATCAATTATCTAAATAGTCATATTGCCACAAAACCCACTTTACTTTGCAATGGACAACTTTTTGCTGAAGGGGGTGCTAGTTTTACCAACAAAGCTACTTGAAAAGATGGCGTTCATCAGACATAAGTCTCCCTGCATGTGTGTGTGCGTGTTGTGTGCGTGTAGCTCCACGCACACCCCGCAGCAGCTGGTGTAGTGCTCATGAGACACCAACCCGCAAGACAGAGTCTGCGAGTGCAGGGTGAGGTTGGTCCTAGCCCTGTTCTGGATCAAACGCAGCTTCAGACTTCTGTGTCGGGCGCACTCGCGAATAGTGTACCTCATCGTTATAGACCAGGGGTCTCAAACCGGTTCCAGAAAGGGCCATGTGGCATCAGTGCTCCTGCTCAGTTTGGAACTGTTGGAATTAAAACCTGCAGCCACATGGCCCTTTCTGGAACCGGTTTGAGACTCCTGTCATAGACGGAGAGCTGACTTTTTCTAGTCAGTCCATACTATAGAAGTATGTGGTCGCGTCGTATGTGCTCGCGGCACAGGATGCTAGATTTTAGTTTTTGGGGGAGGTTTCTCAGCACTGGGACTAAAAAAACACTGCTCAATTGAGCATGTGCGCAGCTCAGCGGGGGACTGTCTATAACGCCGTATTATTCTTTTGAAACGTTGAGAATCAATCATTTTTATTGCCACCTAAGTAACAGGAAGTCACAGACTTGGAAATTGCTTTGGCTCAGGGCAACAGAAAGAGGTAAGAGAAGCGAGGCATAATAAAAAATAATAATAAAAAAAGCACTTCTAAGGAATACATTTAGAATAGTTACAATTACTATATACAATATACAAGGGCACACAATGTAAGGTGACAGCAGTACAGTGAAGTAAAGTGACGTATGATGGGCAGTAAAGTGACATAAATGGCAGTGAGACAGGGGGACAAGTTAAGAAGTGTTCAAGAGTCCAACAGCAGAGGGGAAGAAACTGTTCTTGTGGCGGGAGGTCCTCCTGCCTGAGGGGAGTGGTTGGAATAGTCCATGTGCAGGGTGAGAGGGGTTGGCTGTGATACGACCAGCCCGCCTTTGAGCTCGGGCGACGTACAAGTCCTGCAGTGATGGGTACGTCGCCCGAGCTCAAGGCCGGGCTGGTCGTATCACAGCCGACCCACTTCACTTCATGTTTTTGGTGTATGAATTATTCTGGCATTACTATAATAAACCCCAGAAACTTTCTCTGACTGCTCTGCCTGTACATATCTCAATGTGTTTTCAGGAAGAGCTGATGTCCAAAGTGGAGAAGATGCGTCAGGCCATCTTGGAGGGCATTAACCTGTCACGCCCACTTCCCCCTCCTCCTCCTCTGCCTCCCTCTGCTTTTCTGCCTCCCTCCATGGTGCCTCCCTTCTACCCCCTCCCCCCTCTGTACCCTCCCAGACCCATGGGTATGCCCCCCCATCACCCGCACCACCCCCACCACCCACACCACCCCTCCCAGCACAGACCCAGAGCATTCCCAGGTAAGGACCAGGATCATAATGTTGTACTCACAATATCCTATTTCCATGTTGTTGCGAACTGTGCTGCTGGTACCAAGCACCAACTAGGGGGCTTTTATGAGCGAGGTGTGATTAGATGAAAGGTTGTCTATACTAGTCCATAAAAAAAAAAAAAATGCATTGCTAAAAATGTTAAATTAACACATTTGAAGCATGTGCCGAATGACCCACCCATGCATCCTGTGATAACACTCAAATGCCGTGGACACATGCGTGCGTAAGATGGCGACAGAGCAGGTAGGCCCTCTGGGAATTCAAATTTAAGAATACGCGCGTGACCACCCAGCACTTGCTGTTTGCCAACGGGAGTCCGCATCTTCCTGCAGCGTTCTGACCCGGGGCAGCTGCGGCCGCTCTGGACAGCGGTTCCCACCTCCAGCGGCTGTGCGCCGCTTTTACAAAAACCCGCAAACGGCGCTGCTGTAACACGATCAAATCCAAGATATTACACGTGCAGAACTATTCTCTGCTTGTTGTGTGCGTGTCTTTGCATAACCTGTGCTACATGCACAGGGGAATTGTCCGTGTCTCCTGAAGCGCATTCAAACTCGCTAAATTAAAGCTGGGGTACCTAATTTTTCCCTGCAAATGTGAGCAAATCCAACAGATTTAGTGACAGCCATTGGCTTACATTGTGCATTTCAGACTTTTTTGAAATGTCCCATTCTCATCCCTGTAACAAACAAGTTTTGGTCTGTGATCATCTTCCTCAGTCAAGTAGTGAGATGTTTTTTTACTCTTGTAATGTAGACTATTGCACTATATTTCAATTGTTGAAACTACATACATCCTCTACAGTATGTGGTCCACATACCATATAAATAACCTTGAAAAAAAAAAGTTTAGTCCCTGTCCAGGCCTGGACCGATTAGCATAGTTGAAAATAAGGGTCTCGCTAAAACATTGAGCGTTGCGTCCCTCGACCCATCCTACAAGCCACCAGCAGGAGGCACAATAGTGAATCGGATCCAACAATGAAAAAAATACTGTACTTCAGAAAGACTGTTAATGATGCCATTTTATGTGGATTTATTGTTATAATAAACAAATACAGTACATATGTACACTATCATTTATCTCTCCAATCAAACTACCATTTACAGAAAAATATGGCATATATTTGCCAATAGTTTGAAATGCGATTAATTAAAATTTTGAAGCTGTCATTAACTTGGTTAAAAAGGTTTATCGTTTGACATATACGGTACACCCTTCATGGTATAAAACTTTGCGCATTCCCGGTTTGAAGGCACTGTTTGACCCTGTGGGTTCTTGTAGGCCTCCAGTCCATCCCTCCTCAGGGTGGGAAGTTGGAGATCGCAGGGATGGTGGTGGGACAGTGGGCCGGAAACAAACCGGTGCGCGGTCGTGGCGGCTTCAACATGCAGGTGGTGTCTGTGGGAGTAGGACGAGGGTGAGCGCCCCTCATTTACTCACAATTTAACCTCAGTTATCAGAAGTACCTTTGTCTTACTGCTTTTTTATCTGTTTCTAACAGTAGAGGTAAAGAAATTCCAGCTAAAATGAGAGGAGGAAAGAAGGCCACTGCCAACAGATCCCAGGTACAGCACACTCTCCTGTTAGATATGCATCATTGTTAATATTGGCCAAAACATGATTACTGTCAAATGACGGGGAAAGTTCTTTATCCGCATGTCAACTCTGTCCATAAACAGTTGTCTCCTTCCTTCAGCGGGAAGCAGCCTCCATGTATGTGACCGCATATATTAGGGCTGGGCGATAAAACGATAAGGATATATATTGCGATAGACACATGTTCGATATCAATAGAAAACGGGGTCGATAGATCGAAAAAAACAGGAACAAAACACAGGAAGTAAAGCAGTCACAAGCACGCGGCATTCTGGGGTATGTAGGTAAAGGCTTCTCGACCTATCACAGCCGACTACAAACCGCACATTTTTTTGGGAAATGCAAAAACAACCGCACCATGCGTAGCGTCCATGGATCATGGATCTAAAGAACGTGTTTCAGTGCCGTGTCAATGGTTATGCACGTCCGTGCAAGAAATGGCATGTGCGGCGCGGGAGAGGCAGTGGGTACCGAGACTCGATGCATTCAGCAAAAGTAGGAGATAAACTTTTTCCGGAGACACTCAAACAGCCAAAACAGGAGCTACACCAGGACTAAACACCAGGACTAAACACCAGGACTAAACACCAGGACTAAACACCAGGACTAAACACCAGGACTAAACACCAGGACTAAACACCAGGACTAAACACCAGGACTAAACACCAGGACTAAACACCAGGACTAAACACCAGGACTAAACACCAGGACTAAACACCAGGACTAAACACCAGGACTAAACACCAGGACTAAACACCAGGACTAAACACCAGGACTAAACACCAGGACTAAACACCAGGACTAAACACCAGGACTAAACACCAGGACTAAACACCAGGACTAAACACCAGGACTAAACACCAGGACTAAACACCAGGACTAAACACCAGGACTAAACACCAGGACTAAACACCAGGACTAAACACCAGGACTAAACACCAGGACTAAACACCAGGACTAAACACCAGGACTAAACACCAGGACTAAACACCAGGACTAAACACCAGGACTAAACACCAGGACTAAACACCAGGACTAAACACCAGGACTAAACACCAGGACTAAACACCAGGACTAAACACCAGGACTAAACACCAGGACTAAACACCAGGACTAAACACCAGGACTAAACACCAGGACTAAACACCAGGACTAAACACCAGGACTAAACACCAGGACTAAACACCAGGACTAAACACCAGGACTAAACACCAGGACTAGACACCAGGACTAGACACCAGGACTAGACACCAGGACTAGACACCAGGACTAGACACCAGGACTAGACACCAGGACTAGACACCAGGACTAGACACCAGGACTAGACACCAGGACTAGACACCAGGACTAGACACCAGGACTAGACACCAGGACTAGACACCAGGACTAGACACCAGGACTAGACACCAGGACTAGACACCAGGACTAGACACCAGGACTAGACACCAGGACTAGACACCAGGACTAGACACCAGGACTAGACACCAGGACTAGACACCAGGACTAGACACCAGGACTAGACACCAGGACTAGACACCAGGACTAGACACCAGGACTAGACACCAGGACTAGACACCAGGACTAGACACCAGGACTAGACACCAGGACTAGACACCAGGACTAGACACCAGGACTAGACACCAGGACTAGACACCAGGACTAGACACCAGGACTAGACACCAGGACTAGACACCAGGACTAGACACCAGGACTAGACACCAGGACTAGACACCAGGACTAGACACCAGGACTAGACACCAGGACTAGACACCAGGACTAGACACCAGGACTAGACACCAGGACTAGACACCAGGACTAGACACCAGGACTAGACACCAGGACTAGACACCAGGACTAGACACCAGGACTAGACACCAGGACTAGACACCAGGACTAGACACCAGGACTAGACACCAGGACTAGACACCAGGACTAGACACCAGGACTAGACACCAGGACTAGACACCAGGACTAGACACCAGGACTAGACACCAGGACTAGACACCAGGACTAGACACCAGGACTAGACACCAGGACTAGACACCAGGACTAGACACCAGGACTAGACACCAGGACTAGACACCAGGACTAGACACCAGGACTAGACACCAGGACTAGACACCAGGACTAGACACCAGGACTAGACACCAGGACTAGACACCAGGACTAGACACCAGGACTAGACACCAGGACTAGACACCAGGACTAGACACCAGGACTAGACACCAGGACTAGACACCAGGACTAGACACCAGGACTAGACACCAGGACTAGACACCAGGACTAGACACCAGGACTAGACACCAGGACTAGACACCAGGACTAGACACCAGGACTAGACACCAGGACTAGACACCAGGACTAGACACCAGGACTAGACACCAGGACTAGACACCAGGACTAGACACCAGGACTAGACACCAGGACTAGACACCAGGACTAGACACCAGGACTAGACACCAGGACTAGACACCAGGACTAGACACCAGGACTAGACACCAGGACTAGACACCAGGACTAGACACCAGGACTAGACACCAGGACTAGACACCAGGACTAGACACCAGGACTAGACACCAGGACTAGACACCAGGACTAGACACCAGGACTAGACACCAGGACTAGACACCAGGACTAGACACCAGGACTAGACACCAGGACTAGACACCAGGACTAGACACCAGGACTAGACACCAGGACTAGACACCAGGACTAGACACCAGGACTAGACACCAGGACTAGACACCAGGACTAGACACCAGGACTAGACACCAGGACTAGACACCAGGACTAGACACCAGGACTAGACACCAGGACTAGACACCAGGACTAGACACCAGAGACTAGACACCAGGACTAGACACCAGGACTAGACACCAGGACTAGACACCAGGACTAGACACCAGGACTAGACACCAGGACTAGACACCAGGACTAGACACCAGGACTAGACACCAGGACTAGACACCAGGACTAGACACCAGGACTAGACACCAGGACTAGACACCAGGACTAGACACCAGGACTAGACACCAGGACTAGACACCAGGACTAGACACCAGGACTAGACACCAGGACTAGACACCAGGACTAGACACCAGGACTAGACACCAGGACTAGACACCAGGACTAGACACCAGGACTAGACACCAGGACTAGACACCAGGACTAGACACCAGGACTAGACACCAGGACTAGACACCAGGACTAGACACCAGGACTAGACACCAGGACTAGACACCAGGACTAGACACCAGGACTAGACACCAGGACTAGACACCAGGACTAGACACCAGGACTAGACACCAGGACTAGACACCACCAGACACTAGGACAGACACCAGGACTAGACACCAGGACTAGACACCAGGACTAGACACCAGGACTAGACACCAGGACTAGACACCAGGACTAGACACCAGGACTAGACACCAGGACTAGACACCAGGACTAGACACCAGGACTAGACACCAGGACTAGACACCAGGACTAGACACCAGGACTAGACACCAGGACTAGACACCAGGACTAGACACCAGGACTAGACACCAGGACTAGACACCAGGACTAGACACCAGGACTAGACACCAGGACTAGACACCAGGACTAGACACCAGGACTAGACACCAGGACTAGACACCAGGACTAGACACCAGGACTAGACACCAGGACTAGACACCAGGACTAGACACCAGGACTAGACACCAGGACTAGACACCAGGACTAGACACCAGGACTAGACACCAGGACTAGACACCAGGACTAGACACCCAGGACTAGACACCAGGACTAGACACCAGGACTAGACACCAGGACTAGACACCAGGACTAGACACCAGGACTAGACACCAGGACTAGACACCAGGACTAGACACCAGGACTAGACACCAGGACTAGACACCAGGACTAGACACCAGGACTAGACACCAGGACTAGACACCAGGACTAGACACCAGGACTAGACACCAGGACTAGACACCAGGACTAGACACCAGGACTAGACACCAGGACTAGACACCAGGACTAGACACCAGGACTAGACACCAGGACTAGACACCAGGACTAGACACCAGGACTAGACACCAGGACTAGACACCAGGACTAGACACCAGGACTAGACACCAGGACTAGACACCAGGACTAGACACCAGGACTAGACACCAGGACTAGACACCAGGACTAGACACCAGGACTAGACACCAGGACTAGACACCAGGACTAGACACCAGGACTAGACACCAGGACTAGACACCAGGACTAGACACCAGGACTAGACACCAGGACTAGACACCAGGACTAGACACCAGGACTAGACACCAGGACTAGACACCAGGACTAGACACCAGGACTAGACACCAGGACTAGACACCAGGACTAGACACCAGGACTAGACACCAGGACTAGACACCAGGACTAGACACCAGGACTAGACACCAGGACTAGACACCAGGACTAGACACCAGGACTAGACACCAGGACTAGACACCAGGACTAGACACCAGGACTAGACACCAGGACTAGACACCAGGACTAGACACCAGGACTAGACACCAGGACTAGACACCAGGACTAGACACCAGGACTAGACACCAGGACTAGACACCAGGACTAGACACCAGGACTAGACACCAGGACTAGACACCAGGACTAGACACCAGGACTAGACACCAGGACTAGACACCAGGACTAGACACCAGGACTAGACACCAGGACTAGACACCAGGACTAGACACCAGGACTAGACACCAGGACTAGACACCAGGACTAGACACCAGGACTAGACACCAGGACTAGACACCAGGACTAGACACCAGGACTAGACACCAGGACTAGACACCAGGACTAGACACCAGGACTAGACACCAGGACTAGACACCAGGACTAGACACCAGGACTAGACACCAGGACTAGACACCAGGACTAGACACCAGGACTAGACACCAGGACTAGACACCAGGAACCGCTGGACCGCTTGTGAACATTTGGCTCCAGCCTCATTCCCCTTCGTAACTGTAAACAAGGCTGCTAACATGTGTTAGCCCACACGACAAATGTATTTATTTACGTTTAAAAAAATAAATAAAAAACAATCAATATATATCGTTATTGACCGATATGAATTACTTGTATTGTGATAGTTTTCAGCCATATTGCCCAGCATATATTTATATATTTGTACATTTAAACCATAATTTGCATACATTTTGGTTAAAGACAATGCATTTTGTCTGACGTTATACGCACTCCTGTTCACAAGTATGTATAGGTTTATATTACTCAATCCCACATTATATTGAGAAGTCATTTTTAAGAAAAGTTTATTGCGTTCTACAAAGTCAGAAGTGTCCATACATTTTGTTAGTATTTGGTAGAATTGCTTTTAATGCTGTTTTGACTTGAGTTAAATGTTCTACAAGCTTCTGGCAGTAATTTGTTTGAATTCTGGCCCATTCTTCCTAAAAGAACGGATGTACTGATGGAGTCAGGTTTGGTCACTCACACGGCCAAACATTTTCAATAGGATTTAGATCATGGCTTTGCAATGACACGTTTTAACTCCTTTGGCCGTCTGCCTGGGGTCATTGTCCATTTGGAATATCTTTATTTCGTTTTAGTTTGAACAAATTAGCACTTGAGTATTATTTGTGTTAGTATGCATATGTGATATTTGTCTGTCTGTCCTACAGTCGTCTCCTCCCTCCAGCCCACTAGAAGAGATGGGCTCAGTGCCAGACTCCGTGTCACAGATAAACGGTAGTTTGGCCGCTGCCATTGGCCAGCCCCTGGACCTGGCCCCTCTGGCCCAGCCAATCCCATGTGCCTTAACCAGCAGAGACAACCAATCAGAGGAGGCTGTGTGTTGCCTTGAAGACTGTTCGTCAGACGGAGCGCTGTTGAAGGAGGAATGATGTTCGACTGCCTTCCTGTCAAAGCCCCGCCCCTGCTGTTGTAGCCCCGCCCCTCTGCGCGCTAACCTGAAGCAGGAAGTGCCTACTTCAGCTTAGCGCTGACGCAGTTTGCGGTGCCGCAATTTTCCATGTGATTTTCACTGTTTGTCTGTAAGCGCCCCGCCCTGAACGCCCTTGTCAAACACAATAAGCCCCTTTAGTTTTAGTTTTGTTTGAAGCCCTTTTGTATCTCTGCACAGCAAAGACACAGGACGATGGTTACAGCCCTAGGCCTGGTCAGCCTTGTTACCGTTGATGGAAGTTTGGACTCGTAGTGTATTCTGAAGTTTATAATTGTTAAACTTGTGCATTATTCCTCCATTTTTAGCGATGCATGTGTGCATGCGCAGTCCTTTTTAATTTGGTGTACTGGAGCAGTTTATTAGCGCACTAACGCTAACTCCCTCTGACCTATGTAGCAAAGTCTAGACCTTTGCTGTGCTAAGAGACCCTGTGTTTATGCACCTTACGCCCTGTATGCAAGAGAATGCCCCGCTCCTTAAAGTGCATTACCAAACCCCTCCCCCTCAAAGCTTTGATTGTATCATCTCGACAGAAGCACTTAATGTTGTATTTAAATGAATTAAACGCTCTTCTGCCCTAAATATGACATATAGATCTACCGCTAGAGTCTATGAGACGTCAGAATGTCAACTGAGTGTTCAGAAGAAGCACTTAGTTTTTAAATATTACCCACACTGGAGCGCCCTCTGAAAGTGACTCCGAGGCACCTTCCATTCTGGCCAAAAACAGAAATGGACTTGAATGTGGAGGCTTGGCCCTGCCAGGCAGTGCGCCTTACCTTACATTCATACGACTTAACTACAACGCTAAAAGACACGTTTCAGATATCTGAAATGTCCAAAGTCTATTTTGATTGGCTGCGAGAGCCAATAGTCTTACACAGGTGTGTGTGCGTGCTGCACAAGCTGCACAAGATTCATTTGACACAAGCACTTCCCCTAAGTCCTTCGCCAATAGGCACAGGCCGGGACTGAGACTACAATCTGAGACCGAACAGGCTAGTTTAGAGCACTTATGTTTGTAGACAATGAGACCCCAAAATCTATCTGACAATACAAGTTTCACCTGCAGACTGTCCTCACATTACTTTTAAACTAGCGCAGGTCCACAGATACTGCACCTTAGTCTGAACTGTTGGCCTGCGTTTGTTTATAGCCATGACGATGTCAAGCATTGAGGTGAAGACAGAACGTCCCAGAGTGCACTGCGCTCAGCCCTGGGCCCAAGCTCAAGACCACTTTAGGTTTTTAGTTTGCTTTCGTGGCTCTTCACACATGTTATAGGTGCTGTAGGACAGCACCAGGCTCAACACAACCGTAAAAGTGAGAACAAGTCCACTGGCTCAAAGCATGACTGCCAGGAGTCATACTATTACTACATGTAGTACAAAGGAGTGTCAGCCATCTGTACTTCGCATGGTTGAATATGGCTCTCTTCAGTGGCACGTCTGAGTGAGGTCTGCACTCGTGACCGACCTGCCATACATGCGCACACACAAACACACACTCACACTTATACAAACAATGTTACCGAGTGTGTTGCTGCTTTTGTGCTGAAGTTCCAGTGTGTGTAGTGGAGCGGTCCTCGGTCCTTAACAGATCATTTGGTAACATTTCACTGACAAAGCCACAGTCTTCATACAGACATGGAAAATCCCCACTTACATGGAACACCACACATCAGATAAACGCAGTAGATAGAAACTGAAAAAGTCAACGCAATTCAAGGTTTAGTGTCCTGCTTTTTGTCCTTGTCTGATTTAGTTGGATAGTTTTATTATTGGTGATTTTTATGCTTCGTATCCGCGGAACGTCCCCGCTACTCACTTTTTCCCCCGCGTTTTCATCCTGTAGTCAGTTGTTTCCCTCAAACTCGTAGATATACATACATTTTAATCATACTCTGTAATAAAGGTCCTATATCACGCATTTTTTTTTTTTTACTGTTATTGGGCGGTTTTCTGTATAGTTTTTTCACTTTTTAAAGTTCCAAAGTTGTAAATCTTCTACTTTTTCCTTATAATTCCAATCCTGAAATCCAGTAGTTGGGTGTATTAATTCCACGAATTGTAATGAATGCAAATTAAAACCAGAAATAATCAGAGGAACTGTTTCACATATTCAATTCTTATCATGCACTTTTACTTAGTACTTTGTTAGTACTTTGAGATATATATATATATAGAGATATATATATAATCTCATAAGTGCATTGTATTACTGAAATTAAAGTTATGTAGCCTAGCTTTAACCCCTCAAAATGGTTTATAATACGATTTGACATTTTTTTTTATCAGCAAGACTGTAAAAGCCTGCGTGCTATGGGACCTTTTATTCCTGTACACACGCTGTCACTGGATTGGTGTAACTCTGTCCACCTCTGTGAGCTTTAAAACACATTCATTTCACACACTCTACACGCGCGTACGCTCCTCCCCTCTTTATAGCTCTAAAAATCATTTTCTCTGGGCGGCCCTGCCCCTTACCCGATTAACAGTCAACTTATATTAACGTGGATAATCCGTATTCTCTATGTATCTAGCCAGTCTCAAAAAATGAAAAAGTGGAAAAGAAAAAAAAATTGTTTTATTCAATTGTGCAAAATGTGTTTTTTCTTACTATTTTAATGTTGTTACATCTAATCTAATCCTACCATTGCTTCAGTTTTAACCTAGTACTGAAATGCGCTTAGCCAACCTAGAGATTTCAACTGTTATGATCGCAATTCCTTACATGTACTTTATATGGCATCCTTTAGAGCACTTCACCTGTTACGTAATAAGTATAAGTAATAATAATATTGGCCGTTTTGGTTTTAATTAGTTTAAAGATGCGCAGCCAAACTTTTCTGAGGGTTTGCTTGCCGGCATATCCAAGGCAATTCAAGGCAAAATGTTTTTTTTTTTTAGCGCGTTCTCTGACAAATCTGACTTTGAAAAAGTTTGATTTTTGAAATGCCTTACTATGGAATATTGCAGGCAGAACAGTTATAATGGCTTGCACAGTTTCTTTTGTTTATCAATGTGAATGCGGTTTAAATTGACAACTACAGAAATTGAATCCCTCCTCAGATTTCCGGTTATTGTCCCAAATGAGCCGCAAACTCAAACCCTCCGGTAGAAACGTCCCAGAGCGCATCTTTAAACTGTTCTGCACTATGTTTGACATAAGTAACCCCAAATAGCAACAATCGAAGCTGTAATCTGCTCCCTTGCACAAAGCCTATCGAAAAAGAAAACTTTATTCTTGAACGTTAAGAACCAAAGTATACATAGAATTGAATTTAAAATCCTTAAAGATTTATATCCCCCCTCGTATTGACAGTTTGCCACCCCGAGTTTTAAGATGTGATTTAGAAGTGTAAAAGACCGCACAAGTTAGTTTTCAGAGTATTTTATTGTGGTGAAAGGACAGCCTCAGACAGGACTGGGAGAATGGGATTTTTTCAAAAGATTTACATTGTAATAAGTTGTGTTTACATGAAGGATTTGTCATAGAGTTGGAGGGCAGCTAAAGTCAACTTTTCAGAGCATTCAAAAAATGTAATTCTCCTCAAAATTGCACAAATCTGGAAAATATGAAACTGCTTTTTATAGACCAATATTTGAAAAAGGCCGTCATTGTCCCTGAAATGACAGATTGAATTCTCGATCTAATTTTGAGTTTGATCACTAGATTTATTGGTGGCTGCGATTATAATTTTTCTTATGCTTTTTTTAAATTATCTTTTTTCCTTTTCTGCTATACTTTGACTTGTATTCTGATACCCTCCATATGAAATTTGAAACGTGTAAACACAATTTGTATTTTTTGTTGCTCTGTTGACAGATTGAAAATACATTTTTTTTGTGAGCTTGTAATGTAATTTTTATTTTTTGAACTTTGAAATTCAAATGTAATGCAAATGCTGCTGAATTTCCCTGTAAAAGTGACATGTCAAATTACAAAATAAAAATGGACATTCATTTATTCTCAAAGTTAAGCCTTGCCATTTAACCGTTGAGATATTTTTAGAAATGGGAAATTCGGTTTTGCATTTGTGTTAAATGGACCATGGCAACAGAGCACTAGTTATGTTTTAAGAAATGTGTGAATTTGTTGTGAAAAACAAAGTGGGATTTGGTAACACACAAATGTACAATTTGGATCAAATTATAAACACATTTCTTAAATTCTCTAATTAAACCTTTTTGCTTGATTTCTAAATTTCATTTCATTTTTGTCTAGACCTAAATCACTGCAGGCGTCTTGGAGGACTCTACAAAGTTGTCAAGTCACCAACAACAAAAATACCAATTGAGTAATCTGAATTTTCAAGGAACTTAAATGTCTTTTTCTCATGTTCCTGTCTGTCTGCCCAATACTGCCACTGCCCCTCCCCAATGTTCATCAAGATTCTTTTAGAGTTTTACAATAACTAATGCATATACACTTCACCAGTTGTACCAATATATGTAACCCATTCAAAACTATCTGTGCAGCATTAAGACTTAAGATATCCTAATTATATTGTACTAGAATAATCGTTATCTTCATTATTGCTGTTTTAATTCCAGTTGGTATAATTTGTCATCATTGTTAGCATTATGGAAGCACCAGAAAAGGAAGGACAAAGGAAGATATTTTTAGTTAATTTCGTCTGGATGTGGGTGGTCTGATTCTGCGGAGGGGAGAGGAAAGATGGCAGTCAAGTTTGTACTGGTGGGAATGACTTACAGTGCTGAAATAAAATTTATTCTTTTAGTAAAAAAAGTGTCTTGTAATTGTGTGTAGAAAATATTTTAGTGAAGTACATAATTCTTTTCAACAGCTAATTTGATAAATTAAGTAGCTTTCTAAATATTTTACCTATGTTCATGGAATTAATCTGTGTAAGTGGACAATGGCTTCAAACTTTTTTAACCTGTTTTCAGTCTAGAGCCAATAACACATTTCAATTTAGACTTAAAGGGTTCAAACTGTTTTCGCGAGAGGGCCTCTAGTTTACCAACATTGCCCAGAGGCCAACACCGCCCATTGTAGAACTATTATGACTAGAACCGGCCTTTTCAGAGTCGTAAAATGAGGTATGACATGACCACATTTGTTAGAGCAGAAGTTGGCTCATGGCTGTCGGCTGACAAATGTTTACATTATCAACAGCTAGCTACATCAGTGCCATGATGCAATTTTGTGACAAAATGAAAAACGACAGTCAATATATATGGTAAATTGCTGGATGATGGTATGCAATTGGAAGTCAAGCCTCTGATACTTTATTGATCCCCGTAGGGGAAATTCAGATGTCCAGTAGCAGCAAAAATAAAATTGATCATTCTAAAAATCATTCAACAGCCCTTCAGGTCACAGCAGCAGAGA
This sequence comes from Knipowitschia caucasica, assembly GCA_964034765.1. Lineage (NCBI taxonomy): Eukaryota > Metazoa > Chordata > Actinopteri > Gobiiformes > Gobiidae > Knipowitschia > Knipowitschia caucasica. The sequence goes on along the minus strand of OZ035827.1, from coordinate 37,852,541 downwards.
TGGAGTAGCATCTGGGTGGAGCAGGACGGGTCAAAGCAGCAGAGATGGAGTAACCTCTGGGTAGAGAAGGACGGGGGACAGCAGCTCAGGTGGAGCAGGACCGGTAACTGCAGCAGATTTGGAGTAGCCACTGGGTGGAGCTTGACAGGTCGCATTTTCTCTGCTCTGGTCCAAAGTGAAAAGCTAATTGCTTCATTAGCATTTTTCAAAAAGTCAGCATTCCTCCAGTGGATTTTCCCCTGATCCGCTTGTTCGGACCATGAATCCTCTCCGCTCCGGTCTGGACCAGTGCAAAACCATGAACACTGTACTGCAGCAAAAAAGCAATAACAAAAAAATTGTAAAGCACAAAACTGTTTCAGAGCAGCTTAGGATTTGCAGCCGTTTTTCCAGCGCATTCAAAAGTAAAACTTAGTTTGACAAAATGTGAAATGCAGCATCTAGCGTCACGTGTTCCGCGAGCCTCTCTCTGATTCGAGGATCTGATCCCTATCTGCTCCCCTCTTTGCTATCTTACCAGAGATTATTTACGAGACAGATCTCTCCCCTCTAATGCTTAAAAGAAAAATAAAATCAAGTAATGGAAAACGATACGCGTTGCCATAGTAATTGTGTTTTAATCCTTCGAATGAAAAAACATCTTTTGTTGCACGAAATGGAAACCGTTCAACCATTATCACACCATGATGTCAATTAGTAAATCTTCATTTGACCTTTTTATTATTATTTTTTACTGTTTTAGCAATGTTATTCATAAACGAAAAACGAACGACGCTGACTTAAATAAGGACGATCAATATGGACCCTTACATCAGAGTATTCCCTCCTGTCTCTTTTCACGATCTCTGTTAAAGATGGCGAACATTCGTTGCGTGAAGGTGAGTTCAACTTTTACATGAAATCCCTTTTTTTCACTTCATTCATTTCTGATGATTACCACACGAAAAACCTGAAGGCTGCGTATTTCCACCCAGTCTCTCCCTCCTTACGTATCATTATCAAGTCCATATCAATTACTGTTAAATAAAAGTTTAAATCCACAATATCAGCACCAGCACTGACAAGACAACTGTGACAGGTGATTAGTAGCTATATGTATGTGTGTCTTTAAAAAAAGGATGGCTTATCTATAACAGCTTAGTCGACCGCGGTAAAGTGGGCCGCATCTTTCACCTCCGAAGTAAAACGGCCCGCATCGAGAGAAAAGCAGTGCGCGTTTTGTTGACTGCTTACGGTAATAGCAGAACAGCCTTTCGCTGTCAGCTTTTCTCCTCGAACAGAAAGCGCGCTTAGGAGACTCGTTTTGTGAATAAACCCTTATTTGGAAAAGCATGTAAAAACTTAAAATGTTCGACATTTAATTTGGTCAAAAAGTGAAATTTTCAGCTGCTGTCCATTTTTACAGTAAAGACTTGAGTATCTTATTCCACTGGGTGTATGACCTCACCACTGCCTTCACCGCTGTGCCTACAACCACAAACCTTTACTTTGGAAATTGTGGGTAAAATTGAGACAAATTACACGTTTTAGTCCAAAATACACAAAACTAAGAAAATTCCCACCTTTGATCTACTGCAGTGTCTCCCCAAAGTGGGGTCCGCGGCCCCCTGGTGGGCCGCGAGGGTACTGCAGGAGGGGCCGCGGGAGGTCATAAAAAAAATAAAAAAAAAATATAATTATTTAATGTTAAATTTATAATGTTTTGTTTGTAATATTAAAGTATCTGTGTTCATTATTTGACTTGAATAATCCACTGTAATCATGTTTTGTATTACAAAATATACTTTTTATTTTGATCTCCTTTAGTGCAGAAACGAATGAAAAGGAATCGAATGTCAATATGTATTACTCTTTGTCGGTTATAAGGGTTTTTGGACAATGCAATTGCAACCCTGGTTATCTGCATGACTGGTAACAAAGGTAAATATTGCTTTTTCTGAGTCCATCCTTTAAGTAGTTTGTGCAAGGTATAAACACTCTTGTACTGTGGCGGCATCGCCATTACTCCGCCTCACACGTTGAGCAAAGCTAACCGTAGCCTAGCTTTCCTGGTTTCCAACAATGATAAGGCCACTCTCAAATAGTGCAAACCAGTAGCCAGTTGTACTTCATTCCTGTCACACAAAATCTGTGGCCCAATCTGCATCACTGTATGCTATAAGGCTACAGGTTACCGTCTGCCTTTCTATAACATAGCTCATTGTTTAGTTCCATTTAAATAGCGTACACATGTATTGTCTGCTGTCCAGTGATGTTCTTCTATGAGCAGGACAAGTATTGTGATAGTTTACTCACTATCCAACTTAATCTGGTCTGTGGATGTCATTAAATAAATCAGGCTGCCACTATTCTCTGTATCTACCAGAATCTACTAGTTCACCTTCTACTCGAAGTTTTTGTTTCAGCTCACAAGGAGTGAACGTGGGCTTCAGTCTGACTGACATGTTAAATCTTCCAGTATTTTTGTTATATACCTTGTTTGATTCAGCTTTTACTCCTAGTTCGTCATGTGTACAAGTCAATCCACCCAAAAAATGTTGTAGAGCTTAAACCAAGTCCTTTCATTTTGAATTCTCCTTACTCAACATTTCCTTACATTTTTTAAGAGAATTCTCACACTTTGCACCAATAAATAACATCATCAACCCAATAATAAGAATTACAGTCTCGTTCTTAGTCTGTCTACTATAGACACAATGATCTACAGGATATTGATGAAAACCATTTCACATATTGATCATGTAACAATTATTCAGTTCCTCCCTGTATGATTTCAAACCATACCATGATTTATTCAACTTATAAACTAGCTTCATACCATCCTCTGACTTAACTCGTACAACCATCAGGTTGCTCCAAATACAACTCACAATCAATAGGCGCGTGCAAGTTAAGCGTTTTTACAATACACCCATTGGGTGAAGTTTAAGTCGTACTGTGTGCCATCTGCATTAAACAACGAACTGACTTCATGTCTGGCAGGTCGGCGAAAATGTTTCCTTGAGTCAATCCAAGCTATCTTGGCTGTAGCCTTTAGCAACATATCTGGCTTTAAATGTCTCAGATTGCCTGGGCTTCTCCTTTTTTGTATACACCCATCTTCCCCCCCACTGCGTTTTACCTTCTGCAATGTGGTCAGGGGGGTAAAAGTGTCATTTTCTGTTAGCGATCTCATTTCGTCCTCCATGGCATTAGACCAACACCCCCGGAACAACCGGAGAGTGCATAAGCCTCATCAAATGTCTTTGGTACGCCGTACATCAACCTGTAACAATAGTCAATGTGATCATCAAAGTTTGGTCATCATCAGCATAAAACATAGTCTTTCAAATATTGTGGATCTTTTCCTATCTCTTCTCGGATATCGTCCTTCAGTGTTTTCATTGGGGGGGGGGGGGGGGGGGGGGGGGGGGGGGGGGGGGGGGGGGGGGGGGGGGGGACTGTGTTCTCCCGTTCTTTTTTCACTGTCACTTGTCACAAAGAATTGTCCTGTTTTCAGTGTCCGGCTCTTTTGTCTCTTCCATACTTTTATTATTGTCTTGTCCAACCTTTACAGAAATATTCCAACTGGTTGAAATCATCTTCGTCCAAGTCTTTTCGTTCTGTGCACCATCTCCACTTGTATGAGGAACTTAACCAATCTGTGTTTGAGAACTCGACCCGTTTCGGATAATAACAAGAATGACGGACTGTTTTATCGTATCCCACAAAAACTCCCTCATCACATTTTGCGGTCTAGTTTTTTTTTCTGTTTTGTTCGAGAACTGAAACAAAACTGATACCCGAAAACTTGCATTTTAGACATGTCAGGCTTTCTCCCTGTCAACAAATAGTAAGGGGTTCTGTCCTGTGCGTCTGTTTGTAACACCTGTTCGAATCTCTCAGCAGTCATAACCAGCATAAGTCCATAGTCTTTTAGGTAAATTACTCCTCAAGCAACATACCAACGTGCCATCTCAAATAGTGTTCTCCCCAATTTCTCACGCCTCTCTCTCGGCCGTCCCCATTCTGATGGGGTGAGTACGGTGGCAGAGGTTTCATGTCTTATTGCGATCTTTTCTATAATGATTGAAACTCTCTGGAAATGAACTCGTGGCCGATGTCTGATGCTGATTCTTTTTCACTTTCCCCATAAGGGTGCGACATCTGCTAGAATTTTCTCAATCGCTTCTACAGTGTCACTTTTTTTTAGCTTTCAAGAAATAAACAAAAGTTGTACCTGAATAGGTCGTCAGTAAAAGCATAGAGTATCTGAACCCGTCTTTTTCCTCTGGGTCAATCGGTCCCGCTAAGTCCCAGTGTGCACGAGCTCTAACGCCGCTTTTGCTCTCTCGTCAGGCTCTCTACTTCTGGTTTGTATAAACTTCCTTTAACACACACTTTACAATCGTGCTTTAGCTTTCCCCTTCCCTTTGATCTTCATACCCATAGTAACATTTCTAGTTTAGACAAATCTTCATTAATTACAGTGTCCAAGAATTCTGTGCCAAGCTTTCAATATCAGGACATCCATTCATCATCATAGTCCATTGTTTACCTTCAACTGTACTCAGGTAGACAAGCGTCCATAATTCATTGATGTCGAAAAACCTTGTACCATTCTTTGTGAACAAGTTGGTGGTTGCATCCTTCTTGAATGTGACTGCTGCTCCGCTGGTCGTCCGCTGGACCTGGACTGAGAAATGTCCGTGGATATGAGGGATGGAAAGTGCTCCTTCCCGCGTTGCCTTTAACACGGTGTCCACGCAGGTCCTGCAGGTAGACCTTCTGCCGCTCCTCTCTTTAAGCCGCGACACCACTCACGCTCTCGTCCCGTCCCCGCCAGCTCCATGAAGTGACTTTCCGGTGTGAAAGCATCGTCAAAAACCTTTTGAAACTTTTAATGTACGTTAACAATGTGAGACGTGGCTCCTCGATCGACCATCATAAGCCTCTCTGTTATCAGCCCCGAACATTCCAGTCATTTTACTTTGAATGCAAAACTATGATCTTCAGAATCTGCTACATGTTTTAACATTCGTCTTTTTTTGTAGTCTACAATTATTGCTTTAAGTGTGGAACTGTTTGCAGTAACTACAACCAATGCTTCTCCTAGACTCAGGTCTTCACTCTTCGCATAGCATTCACCAGTGCCAAAATGACCTTTCTTTCCACAGTTGTAACATGTTGATCTCTAACCTTGTCTCTGTTTTTATTTCTCTGCCAGTTTACACATCTTCATTACGTTGTCTTCTGAGTTTACAGGCTTTTCTGTATCTCGTAGCTCCTTAGCTTTGCTTTGAACTCGCTGAATATGATTTTCTTTTTTCGCTCTGGGAAATGTGATGGAAAATGGCTTGAAACTTTTCAAGGCAATCCTTTTAGTAACCGAATTGGCCAACATCAACAACCCATCGCTCAAAGTCCTCTCAGCATTTCTTGAAAGCTGTGATGCATCTCTGCTCGTATGAATATAGTCTGTCCCACGCCTCTCGGCTCTCAGTCATGCTGAAGCGATGTTAGTCTCCGTAGTAACAGGCTAATAACATCGAGTCTTGGCCTTTACCAAGTAGTGCTCTCTTAGTATCTTAAGCGCTTCCTCTTCCATTGTCTGTAGCTTCTCTATCACAAGTGAGATGCTTCAATCCGTCCAAGACTTGAATAGGCTCAGCATAACTTCTCGTTCTTGAAGCTTCGTGAGAACATTATCTTCCTCTGCTCACCCACCCACCTTGGCTCGTTCAAATGGCCTCCTTCAGGCCCGAGCAAGCCGCAGGTGTCCCAAGAATTTAGTTTCCCACAGTTCATAATTTCTTTTCGTCCCCGTCGAAGCACAATCGGATTCCATCGGCCTCCTCCATCCCTTCTGGGCCCATAACCTGTTGATCGCAGCATTATGAGGGCGGGATAACCGTGGTAACAAAGAATCTAACTGACGGAGGAAAACACAACACAAACAACTCATCAGTCTCCATTGAACCGGCTTCAATCTCACGCAGTGGAGCGCACCGCGTCATTTATTGGGTACAGACATACACTTTTCCGGGTTTGACCCTTTCAGGTGTAAAGCAACACACACCACATATATAATAATACACAGATACCTAACAAGGCAACACTCTGGATGTTGTAGGACTGTCTTGCTGACGACGTCCTGCAACATCGCGTGGCGATCGGGGCGGTGCCAATGGAGTGGCAGACTGGGGTTGGTGGTCCCGTCTCTGGCCCTCCTCTACAAGAAGGGGGGGACCCGAGGGTGTGTTTCAATTATCTGTTGGGATCACACTCCCTCAGCCTCCCCGGATAAGGTCCCTACTCCAAGGTACTCGGGAGAGGAGGCTATCGGCCGAGGTCCGAATCTCGATCCAGGAGAGCAGTTGTGGTTTCGTCCCGGCGCGAACACTGGACCAGGCTCTATACTCTCCCTACGGATACTGAGGGTTCATGGAGTTCGCCCACCTGTACACATGTGCCTTTGTGGATTTTGGAGAAGGCGTTCGACTGTGTCCCCGGTTTTCCCGTTGGGTGGTTTCCCCGAGTACGGGTCGGAGGTCCTCAGCTGAGGGCCATCCGATCCCTGTATGGACCGAGCCAGAGCTGTGTTCGCATTGCCGGCAGTAAGTCAGACCTGTTCCCGGGGGGGGTGAAATGTTGGCCTCCACAGGCTGCCCTTTGTCACCGTTCTGTTCACTGTATTTATGGACAGAATTTCTAGGCGCAGCCAGAAGGGTCCGAGGGGTCAGGTTCGAGACCACAGATTTCCATCATCTGCTGTTTGCGGACGATGTCCAACCGAACCCAGGATCTGCAGCATGCACTGGGGCGGTTTTGGCTAGCCGAGTGTGAAGTCGCTTGGATGAGAATCAGCACCTCCAAATCCGAGGCCATGGTGCTCGAACCGAAAAAGGTGCCTTGCCCCTACTACAGGAGGGTGGAGAGGTCCTTCCTCAAGTGGAGGAGTTTTTCAAGTATCTCGGGGTCGTGTTCACGGATGAGGGAAAAATGGAGCCGTGAAGATTAAACAGCGGGCGGACGGTGCAGCTTGCCGCAGTGATGCGGTCCCGCTGTAATCGGACCGTTGAGGGTAAAGAGGAGGGACTGAGCCGAAAGGCAAACTCTCGAATTCCCCGTGCAATCTTTGTTTCCCTCCCTCACCTATGGTCCATGAGCTTTGGGTAATGACCACAAGTAAACGAGATCGCGGATACAAAGCGGTCGAAAATGAGCATCCTCCGCAGAGTGGTCTGGGCGCTCCCTTAGAGATAAGGGTGAGGAGCTCAGTCACACGGGGAGACTGGAGTAGAGGCCGCAGCTTCCTCCCAACGTCAAAGTAAATGGAAAAGGGAGGGAGAAGGAAAAGGGGGGGGAAAAAAAGGAGAGGAACCAGTTTGAGGTGGCTCGGGCATTGCTATTCCCGGATGCCACCTGGGACGCCTCCCTGGGGAGAGGTTCCGGGCACGCCCACCGGGGAGAGGCCCCGCGAAGACCTAGGACACGCGGGAGGGACAATGTCTCTCAGCTGGCCCTGGAACGCATTGGGGTCCACCCCGCAGGAAGCTGAGGAAGTGTGTGTGGATAGGGACGTCTGGGCGTCTCTGCTTAGACTGCTGCCACACCCCCCCCCCGCGACCACGGCAACGGATAAAGCAAAAAAGAAAATGGATGGATGGATGGATGGATGCTTCCTAGAAGTGTTTTTTTACTCTTATTTTTTATGATCTCATTCTGACTGTTTTGCACGACCAAAGCAATTTCCAAGTCCTGTGACTTCTTGTTTTACTTACTTAGGGTTTAATCCCGGGACAACGGGATTCCCGGGAAACTGATCAAAACTATTTCCCGTTACCCGGGAAAATGATATGACGGACGGGAAAGGAAAGTTTTTTAAAAATCCAGTGCGCTCCTATTATAGAGCACTTTATATTGTTGTTCAAAGATCAAACATTATTTCATTTACAATCTACATGTTCTACCAGCTCAGAGGAGTGGCCCTCATAAATTGTGTTTTATGACCAACAAATATGGTCTTAATCGCGCTAAACCATGAACTTGTACTGAGGCTAGCCTCAGGGTAACTGGCACATGTGAGCCCAGAATTTTGGCTACGTCCAATTCTATAGAAAGCGCCCTTTCTTTTTTCCATCTGCTAAGGGCAGCAAACAGTTTAGGCTAACCATACATATAACACATTTTAAGATCATATAAAATAGCATTTATGTAATGGACATTGAAATTGCTCATAATAATTGGTCAATGGACTATACTCATGCTGTTACTTATACATTTTCAACTGTTACACCCGAGGAGGCATACGGTTCAGAGTTGATTTTATTTGATCACCCCTACCATGTGTGAGCTGATCCAGCCATTATGCGCCTCGGGCCGGTCACGGACCCTTACGGTTTCGCTGCTTTCATATGCAAAGTAGGGACATTAGCATGGCTACGATTTAGGCAGTTTGGAGCACAGGGCACCCTAATCAGGCGTTTTGTAAACAGCCGAAAACGGAGGTGATCCTTCCTTGCAGTTTAGGGTGCCGGAAATCTAACTTTTCATGCAGTGTTTTCTCCACTTGAGAGGATCGGTCGCAGCGGCCGAGCGTCCCAGCTATTGTAAATGTAACAGGTGAAGGCTTGTGAGGATACAATTGTATTAATCTCCATGTAAACTAATGGTCTGGCATGACTTTGGTCATTTGTTGTAATTGGGTGTGGGCCCGCGACAAGCTTCTTTCGCTTCTGCATATCCTTTGACTTTTCTTTGAACTTATGTGCAGCCATGTTTGACGGGGGGAATAGTGTTTCATCTCATATGGTGCATTACAGACAGCACAAAACGCTCAAAACACTGAAAGCCACCGGTGCAATATTATTCGGCCCCCTTGCGCTAATACTTTGTAGCGCCACACCTTTTGCTGCAATTACAGCTGCAAGTCGCTTGGGTATGTCTCTATCAGTTTTGCACATCGAGAGACTGGAATTTCTTGCCCATTCTTCCTTGCAAAACAGCTCGAGCTCAGTGAGGTTGGATGGAGAGCGTTTGTGAACAGCAGACTTCAGCTCTTTCCACAGATGTCTCGATTGGATTCAGGTCTGGACTTGACTTGGCCTGCTTTAACACCTGGATACGTCTATTTGTGATACCATTCCATTGTAGATTTTGGCTTTATGTTTTGGATCATTGTCCTGTTGGAAGATAAATCTGCCGTCCCAGTCTCAGGTCTTTTGCAGACTCCAACAGGTTTTCTTCCAGAATGGTCCTGTATTTGGCTCCATCCATCTTCCCATCAATTTTAGCCATCTTCCCTGTCCCTGCTGAAGAAAAGCAGGCCCAAACCATGATGCTGCCACCACCATGTTTGACAGTGGGGATGGTGTGTTCAGGGTGATGAGCTGTGTTGCTTTTTACGCCAAACATATCGTTTTTGCATTGTGGCCAAAAGTTTGATTTTGGTTTCATCTGACCAGAGCACCTTCTTCCACATGTTTGGTGTGTCTCCCAGGTGGCTTGTGGCAAACTTTAAACGAGACTTTTATGGATTTGATGTCAAAAATCCCTTTGAATGACGTGTTCGAGTTGATGCAGAAGTTATGACAACAGATCTCCAAGTTTTAATCATCTGTATTTAATTTTCCTTACAATCAGATACAGAAATTCCAACAAAAGAGCAGCTCCTAAAAACTAATCCATGTCCTCTCTCGCCTGTGCTCACTCTCCGACACCAGCCTCAAGCCAGAGCATAAAAGAACAGGATGGAGGGGCGTGTCCTATCAGCATGTTCCGGGCTCCCCGTGATCCGCTTCCAACATCTGGTCTCTCGTCCCCAGTCCGCTCCTAAAAAGGATTGGCTTTTCTAGGCTTTAAGACTCCAGGCAGCTGTCACTTGGTTCTGACATGCAATTCTCCTTCTCCATATTAGTAGCAAACAGTGCCCCCCCTCATCAGAGGCGCCTGTCTGGGGACATAAGTAAACGCAGCTGCGCGTGGGGGTGTGCAATAGGTCAATATTGCCTCACATGGTTTTAGACTGTCAGGCCTTTGTCCATGGTGCTTCTCTGAATTCCATTAAAAAAAAAAAAAATTTCCCAGGCTTAGTATTGCACAATGACATCCTACTGTAACATCATTAGTTATGACAACATTTTAATTCTACAACAGTATCTTTGAAGAAATGGCTTTCTTCTTGCCACTCTTCATAAGGCAGATTTGTGCAGTGCACGACGCATTGTTGTCCTATGGACAGACTCTCCCACCTCAGCTGTAGTTATCTGCAGTTCATCCAGAGTGATCATGGGCCTCTTGGCTGCATCTCTGATCAGTCTTCTCCTTGTTTGAGATGAAAGTTTGGAGGGACGGCCGGGTCTTGGTAGATTTGCAGTGGTCTGATACTCCTTCCATTTCAATATAATTGCTTGCACAGTGCTCCTTGAGATGTTTAAAGCTTGGGAAATCTTTTTGTATCCAAATCCGGCTTTAAACTTCTCCACAACAGTATCTCGGACCTGCCTGGAGTGTTCCTTTGTCTTCATGGTTCTCTCTGCGCTTTAAACAGAACCCTGAGACTATCAAAGAGCAGGTGCATTTATACGGAGACTTGATTACACACAGGTGCATTCTATTTATCATCATCAGTCATTTAGGACAACATTGGATCATTCAAAGATCCTCACTGAACTTCTGGAGTGAGTTTGCTGCACTGAAAGTAAAGGGGCCGAATAATATTGCACGCCCCACTTTTCAGTTTTTTATTTGTTAAAAAAGTTTAAATTATCCAATAAATTTCTTTCCACTTCACGATTGTGTCCCACTTGTTGTTGATTCATGACAAAAAAATTAAAATTTTATATCTTTATGTTTTAAGCCTGAAATGGTGGCGAAATGTTGAAAGGTTCAAGGGGGCCGAATACTTTCGCAAGGAACTGTATGTGTTGGTGCTGTACTTGCATTTTTCTGTGGCGGGTAGGCAAAAGGGCCACCCAGGAAACGAGTTCCCGTTATATGGTTCGGGCCACGAGGGACCACATGGTTTTTGTATGGTGGCGTTGGAGGGGGGGGTATTTTACTAGTTAAAGGGTTTAATATTACTTGGTTGTTGGTTTTAGGCTTTAGTATTAAATGGTAGATGGGTATTTTTGATGGGTTATGGGTTTGGGTTTTGTAAAATGGATGTTTTAAAGTTGTTTGATTAAAGCTAAGCATTTTTTAACACCCCTGCTTTTACAACTTTTACAAGCAGTCGGCACAGATAAAAGGGCCTGGGAAACATCAGTTGGGGCTGCTGCTGGAGAGGCAAAGACACTCCATTTGCACTTACTGCACTTTATTGCTGTTTGCACCTTTTGTTGGTATTTTATTGCAAAGCCAAGAAAAATAAGTAAAAATTTGTGGACCACGGCGAACTCTTTGTTTTTGATTTGTTTTAACTGCACTCCAACCCGGTCACGGCACGACTGCCTCACAGGCCGAACTTCCATGTTCCCATGGTCTCATTTTACCAAGCAAATTTCTTCCACATGAAGGATGGTGTCCCATTTGGTTTCAATCCTTAACTGTGGGTTTCATCACTCTTGGTGGGATTCCGATAACCTTTTATAGTGACCAATATAATTGGAACTAAGCAGAGATTAGATTACACTTAGATGATCGATCAGTCTCCTAAACACTTCAAGGACAAGTGACCTCAAGAAAAAAATAATTTTGTACATTGATTTTTGCTTAAAAAATAAATAAAAATTGATAAGGGGGTAAATGGAGGTATTGCATAAAAAAAAAGGGTTAGATTAAAAACTGGAAGGTAAAATGCCGGGAATAATTTAATTTTATGGATAAAAAGAGCTGTTGTGTTCCAATTTAAAACAGAGGTTATAATAAATTAATATGTTTTAATATCATTTTATAAAAATAGTAATTAAAACAAAGGATTAAAAAAAGGAATTAAATAATATCGATGGCAGTCCATGTGGGTCTGGTCCCTCTCGCCCGGGGGGCAAATGAGGAAGGGCCAGCACTCCCACGGAGTCCCAGGTCCCGCGCACGCAGCGCTGGCGCCGCAATGCCTGCACAGCAGGCACACCACTCGGGCCAGTCACGCCAGGGCTCCAAGGGTAAACCTCCGTCGAGCCACAAAGAGTTTCGTACCCCGGCTTTACATCCACGGCGTTGACTACGCTGGGAGCTAGTGTACGCACCTGGCAGGGCAGGGTGCCGCGTTAACAAGGTCCCGTTGCCACTAAGGTGTAGGTCGGCTTTGTGTGGTTGCGGCGGTGGTGTGGGGGGTCCACCAGTGTGTGGGCAGCCATTGGGTGCTGGCCCGAGTTGCGTGTTGGTCCCTCTCACGGGCCTCACCCTCCGCCGTGCGTTTAGTACGCCGCACGCTTCCGTTGGGTTGCCCACGCGAACGTGAGCGTCTCTCGGGGCCTCGGATTCTTTGCCTGGCTGTTTGGGTGGCGGAGGGGTTGTTTCGGGCTGTTTGGTTCTTCTTCTGATCTTCTGTTGTTTATTGGGACATCGATGTGGCCATCCCAACTTACCAATGTGCATTTACCGCCATCTTACTGTATTCGGAAGCTGATATGGAACAGGAGATGCACACTAATACCAATTGCTGGCACTCCAATTCAGTCACCATGAGGCCTGTTAGTCGTGTATGATATTTAAAAATGAGCACTGCGTTGCACCTTGTTTTTGTAGCGGGTATGTTGATTAGTAAGATTGCACCTCGAGCGTGTAATTGAGTGTGTTCAATTGTTTCTGTGAAATAAACCCATGCCGCTTTATGTGCCTCTATAATGAGCGCTACATTGGGATTACCACATGGTTTCAACAGTTTGCTCTGGCTCTTGACAGTAGTCACAAAAGTCCAGTTTTAGAGGTTGTTTGTCCTATCCGGAAATTAACGTTGAACTGTTCTAGACGTGCTGTGACCGTCAGATGCTCAAGACGCGCAGGGGTGATGGCGCTCTCTTCCTGTTGTGCTCCGGCCCCGGGGATGGTTATAGGGACCCACAATCCGCTAGGTATACCATAATAGATTGACCGCCCCCAGTATCACATGATGTCCCAATATTTCTCCATGCTCCTGACCCGTCTACAACATGCTCTCGGTATTACAGGGTTTACGGATGATTTACTCAAGGCCTCACATCTATTAAATACGGAAGGGGATTTCAAAGCATTCTGTTAGACTGCATATTCGGAACCACTTACATTACCCTCGACTCCAACATGGGCAGGAACCCAAAGAAAATGATACTCCAACAGTCTTACCTATACAAGGAAGGCAAGCATAGAGAATGTTACAATTAGAAGGAGTATCTAGTCTAACAGTCAGATGTTCCATATTTAATGCTTTTGTAGAGCAGACATAACTATCACATATAGCAGATAACAATTACTTGAGACGCTGCAAAGTTGTGTTCAGCCCTATTCCAAAGCTAGGTTTATGGCTGTTCAAGGTCTTCCCCCCCCCCACCCCTCGTAAACACAGAGTGATTATTAGTTAGTCTTCTCTTCAACTGCTGTGTCATAGCTCTGGTACAAAGAAGGACACTGACCCAGTGACGCCCACTCACAGGATTTCTTTGGTTATCCATTCAGTAAAAACAAACATCCAATGCCCAGAGATGTGCATCACATTCAGTTCTTGTACAAGAAATTGGCGAGCGGCCGTTTTGTGTTCCTCGTTGAGTTTTTATGCTCTCGGGAGACTCATATCAGTTCAACTGGTGCTAGATACGTTGATACTAATTTCCGCTCTTTGAGACCCAGCAAGTTGAGCTGTTGGCCTCTGCCTATCCAACCAAAACTATAGCGCGTCTTTCTCTTACTTTTCATGTTGCCAAACATTCTTTGAAGGGACACCTTTTCCGGGGGGTGCAGACCCAGGTTTGCCCTTCTTATATTCAGCCCAAGATGAACAACATGAGTTGCAATCTTCCTAATTCGCATGGCATTTCATACCAAGTCGGGACCGGCATTGCAGAAATTGAGAGATGTTTTAAATAGCTCTGCCATGCTGACCCGTTAGCGGCTGACGCTTGTGCGCCACATGCAAGAGTTGTGTGTGTGTAAGGAGATTGTCTTAGGAGCACGAGTAAATAAGGTTTCTGGCCTAAACACCCATAGTCTCGGACGAGTAGGAACGCATCACTGGGGCCCAATATATATTGTTATAACATTGATTGGACTACTGCAGACCCAGTCAGGTCTGGACAGATTTTAAGACAACGCAATCGTACAGAGATTTTATTTAGTTAGCTTTTTTATCATGGTATTTTGATACGTTTTCAATATGAGGGACGCCATTGTGAGGTTGTGCATCAAAAAGGTTACACCTAAATAACGTAGGGTTTCACTTCACTTGTTCAAGCGCTTAGTCCATATAAGTTTCAGGGAAATGCTGTGTGTACGGGAGGCTGCAGAAACAAAGGCAACTTAGGGTCCTTTGGGCAACGGAGAAGATAAGAATAAGAGATATGTGTGGCTTTTAATTTGTAGTTCACGCTAGGGGTGAGGAGAATGGACATGTGGCTACATTGGGGCGTTGTCGTATGGATTAGTAACACTCAGATTGTGCAAAGGGAGGAAATGTGCAAACTTGTTACATGCAGGATATATATGTACAATAAAGTGACAATAATTATGTACAACAAATGTGACAAGTGTCAATTGGAAACAGTGTCAATAGTAGTGCAGGTTTTCACACAGTGATCATTTAAAGTGACTTATTGTACAGTCTGACAGCGGTGGGGATAAAGGCCCTGCGGTAGCGCTCCTTCCTACACTGAGGGTGCCTCAGTCTTCCACTGAAGGAGCTCCTCAGCTCCTCTACAGTCCTGTGCAGTGGGTGGGAGGTATTGTTCATGATGGAGGTGGCTTTGGCTAGCACCCTCCTGTCCCTCACCTCCTCCACAGAGTCCAGGGAGCAGCCCAGAGTGGAGCTGGCCCTCCTGACCAGCTTGTTCAGTCTGTTTCTGTCCCGCTCTGTGCTGCCCGGGGCCCAGCACACGGCAGCGTAGTAAATGGCAGAAGCTACCACCAGAGTCATAAAAAGTCCTGAGCAGAGGCTCTGCTCACTGCCGAAGGACCTCAGCCTCCTCAGAAGGTAGAGGGACTTTGGCCCTCTTGTGCAGGGCGTTATGTGATTATGGGACCCAGTCCAGTTTATTGTTAATGTGAACACCCAGGTACTTGAAAGCTGTACCACCAGCTCAATGTCCTACCCCTGGATGTTCAGCAGCCGTCGTGGGAAAGTGGTTTTCTCTTGAAGTCGGTTGGACCATCTCCTTGGTTCTTACTGGTGTTCAAGCACAAGTGGTTGCGCTCACACCAGTCAACAAAGTCCTTGATAAATTCGACCGATATTCCAGGTTCGTTCCCCTCAGACACACCAGCCCACGATGGCGGAGTGTCGTCGGAGAACTTCTGCAGGTGACAGCTGTGTGTGTCGTGTGTGAGGTCTGAGGTGTAGATGGTGCAGAGAAACGGTGAGAGGACAGTGCCTTCTGAGGGGCCCCAGTGCTGCAGACGACCACCTCAGACTCACAGCTGCGCAGCCGCACGACTTACTGTGGTCGGTCTGAGAGGTAGTTGATGGTCCATGCAGTGAGGCTACTGTCCACTCCCGCGTCCTCCATCTTCCCCCGCAGCAGTGCATGTAGCTGAGGACCCCAGAGAGCTGGTCTGCACAGGTCCTCAGCAGCCTGGGACTGATCCCGTCCGGTCCTGCGGATTTCCTCAGCTTCAGGCGCTGGAGCTGACTCCTCACCTGGTCCGGTGTGATGGAGAGGGGGGGGGACTGGGGTGTACTGTCCGAGGTGGGGGCTGGGGATGCGGGGGCAGGAGGGCCCGGGGCAGCCGGAGGCAGTGTCCACTGGGCTGGGGACGTGTGAAGAGGTGGGGGCGGGAGGGGGGGGGGCAGATGGAGAGGGGGGAGAATCAAACCGGTTGAAGTGCTGGTTAACTTCGTCCGCCCGGTGCTGGTCTCCATCTGCTGTTCCTCTGGCACTCTGTCCAAAGCCGGAGATGTTCTTTAGGCCTCTCCACACGTCGCGGGCGTTTCCCTGGGCCAGCTTCTGCTCCAGCTTTTTCCCGTAGTCCTTCTTGGCCCTCCTGATCCTCCACTGGAGCTCGTGCTGGATCCTCTTCTGCTCCTCCCTGTCCCCTGAGATGAAAGCCCTTTTCTTGAGGTTCAGGAGGGCTTTAAGCTCAGGGGTCACCCATGGGTGGTTGTTAGAAAAGCACCGCACCTTCTTAGTTCTTCTTAGACAACTTAAATCCCCAGTCTAGTGTCCACTTCTCCACTTGCTGTATTGCTCTTTGTAGCTTCTTTACAATAAATGCAAGGTTTCTCCCCCTAACCCACAATGCACCATCATCCGCATACAAACTTCGCCCAACAGAACGATCGACACCCTCAAAAATATCATTAACCATAACATTAAACAGGATTGGGCTACACACGCTTCCCTGAGGAATACCATTTTCAACATTATAAACATCGGAAAGCGTGGCTCCAACCCTGACTTGAATCTTTCTATCAAACAGGAAACTTTTAACCCAATTCAGTAACTTACCCCCAATACCAACTTTGCACAACTTAATGAGCAGGCCTTCTTTCCACACCATATCATACGCCTTCTCGACATCAAAAAACACAGCGCTAACCTTTTCTTTATTTGTCTTTGCTTTTTGAATATCTGATTCCAGGCACAGTACAGAGTCCATGGTATTCCTACCTTTACGAAAGCCGCTTTGGTGAGTGGAAAGCAAAATCTGGGTTTCTAAAATAAAGTTTAATTTTTCTGTTACCATGCGCTCCATAGTCTTTCCCAGCTGTGATGTTAATGCAATAGGCCTGTAGCTTGACGGGACAAAAGGTGATTTTCCCGGCTTCAACACTGGGACTATAACAGACTGTTTCCAAGACATAGGAATGCTCCCAGTGTCCCAGACAAGATTGAACAAACTCAGTACTAATTCAAGTGTCTCCTCAGTCAATTGAAATAGCATGTTATAACATATAACATGGACTCCCCCCTGGACTGCTCTCCCCCCTGGACTGCCACCTTAACGTGGTGGGGGAGTTTGAGTACTCGGATGATCCTGGGAGCTATGCTGTCTGGGGCTTCATGCCCCTGGTCGGGTCTCCCATGGCAGACAGGTCTCAGGTGACGAGTCAGACAAAGAGCGGTCCGAAGACACCATGGACAGCACTAAAAGAAAAACAGTGACGTCGCCCGGCATGGCGCAGCCGGGGCCCCACCCTGGAGCCAGGCCTGGGGTCGGGGCTCGTATGCGAGCGCCTGGAGGCCGGGCCTTAGCCCACGGGGCCCGGCCGGGCTCAGCCCGAAAGGACGACGTGGGCAGTCCCTCCTGTGGGCCCACCACCTGCAGAGGGGTCCGTGGTGGCAAAACGGTGCTGAGAGGACTGGGCAGCAGCCGAAGGCGGAGACCTCGGCGACCCAGTCCGCACACACAACATCTGGCTCTTGGGACGTGGAACGTCACCTCGCTGGGGGGGAAGGAGCCAGAGCTCGTGGGGGAGGTCGAGCGATACCGGCTAGAGATAGTCGGCCTCACCTCCACACACAGCTTGGGCTCTGGAACCCAACTCCTTGAGAGGGGTTGGACGCTCCACTTTTCTGGTGTCTCTCGCATGGAGAGGCGGTGAGCTGGGATGGCCATACTCATTGCCCCCCCATCTCAGCCGCCACGTGTTGGAGTTCTCCCCGGTGAATGAGAGGGTCGCGTCCCTCCGCTTTCGGGTGGGGGACAAGTCTCTCACGGTTGTGACGGCCTACGGGCCTAACAGCAGTGTAGAGTACCCGGCTTTCTTGGAGTCCTTGGGAGGTGTACTGGACGGTGCACCGCCCGGGGACTCCGTTATTCTCCTTGGGGACTTCAACGCCCATGTGGGAAATGCCAGTGACACTTGGAGAGGGGTGATAGGGAAGAACGGCCCCGCTGATCTGAACCCGAGCGGTGTTCAGTTGTTGGACTTCTGTGCTAGTCACAGTTTGTCCATCACGAAACACCATGTTCGAGCACAAGGGTGTCCACCAGTGCACGTGGCACCAGGACACCCTAGGCCGGAGGTCGATGATCGACTTTGTGACGTGTAAGATGTGTTTTTAAATATGCAAAGAAATTTGGGTTTTCCCAACTTTTTTGCACAAACCAAAATGAGGCTGGTGTTTAACGTGGATGGGAAGCTAATTCCACAGTAAAGGAGCTTGGTAGCTTAAAGCTCTGCCGTCGTGCTTTTTGAGACCTTGGCAACCCCCAGACGTCTGCTGTTTTGCGCGTGTAGTGCTTGGTTTGGTCGGTATGTGTTATGGTTGAATTTAGAATGATCCGAGGCAAACTAGTGTCTTTGTGTGATTTATTAAAGTAATGAAATACATACTCAAAACTCAAAACAAAGGCCGCCAACTTGAAATACTCTACAGAAAAACTGGACTCACTTTTCACCATGAAATGTACATAACACACACCCTACATTACAAAGACTCCATCTCCACTGCCAAATCCACATACTACTGCGGTTTAATCAGCTCAAATGAAGGTAACGCCAAAGCACTTTTCTCACCA
Organism: Knipowitschia caucasica; assembly: GCA_964034765.1. Taxonomy (NCBI): domain Eukaryota; kingdom Metazoa; phylum Chordata; class Actinopteri; order Gobiiformes; family Gobiidae; genus Knipowitschia; species Knipowitschia caucasica. The sequence goes on along the minus strand of OZ035827.1, from coordinate 37,833,971 downwards.
ATTTCGTCCATCACAAAACCTCCTGAGTCCCTTCCCTCTCATCTCTATTCATCTGATTTTTGCAATACCCTGGCCTCATCCAGCAGCAACTCACTTCATCTTCTCCCAATGCTCCTGCTCCATTCTTCGCAGCTCCAACCCACCTCTTCTCTTCCTTTACCTCCCCATCTGTCAACCAAATCTCCACCTACATCCAAAAATACAAATCCTCCTCCTGTCAACTTGACCCTCTCCCCACCGTCCTTGTTAAAGCCTCCTCTCCTGCACTTTCCCCTCTCATCACAAACATAATATAAACCTCTATCTACTGGTACTGTGCCCTCCTCACTCAAAACTGCTGCCGTCACTCCCATACTCAAAGAAACCTGGTTCTGATCCCTCTGACCTCAATAACTTCCACCCTATCTCTAACCCTCCCTTCATTTCCAAACTGCTTGAAAAAACTGTTTCTCAAGCCCACTCTTACCTTTACCACAATAACTTCTATGAAGAACTGCAATCTGGCTTCCGTTCACTCTCCATCCTCCTCCTGCTTGATCTCAGTGTTCATCCAACTTAAATCCTTTTCCTCTCGTTCCTTCCCCATCACTTCTGGTGTTCCACAGGGGTCTGTCCTCGGCCGACTGCTTTTCCTAATCTACCTTCTACCTCTTGGTCACATTTTCCGAAAACACCGCATTAACTTCCACTGCTACGCAAATGACACCCAGTTCTACATCTCCAGCAAACCAGATTCCACACTCTCACTAACTGCCTCACAGAAATAAAGTCCTGGTTCACAGCAAACTTCCTCAAACTTAACAGCAATAAAACTGAACTCCTCCTCATTGGTACCAAAGTCACCCTCAATAAAATCAAAACATTTTCCATCTCCATTGACCGCTCCTCTCTCTCTCCCCTCACACCACTGCCATACTGTAAAGAACAGCTGTTCTTTACATGTAATATCGCACTGCACTTTATGAATTTACCTTTTAAATGTCACATCACACTTTAAATTGCACTGTACACATATTGTAACATGCTAATTTGCACATATAATAAATTGCACACAACTGTTGGGTTTAGAAAGACATTTATTGAGGGCTTGGGTTGTCCAGAGTCCGGTCTGCGGAGACAAACAAAACAGTTTGAATGGGGCTTGGTGCAATATATGTGGTGTTTGAGTTAGTTGTGTTTGGTATGGGTTCGGGTGTGTGTGATGTGTGGTTTTAGCAGGTGAATGATATAAGTGTGGCTGTGATATGTGTAAGGTAATAAAATGCACTGCAAACAAAGCCATAGACAACACCCATGGGCCGGCAACGGCGTTCCACCACCCCCCCAGTGGACACGGGACGCCAATACACCTGAGACGGACAACTGAAACCACGGATGAATATGTTGTTTTGCTAACATCTTAAATCAGAAAACGTGTGTACCATTGTCTGTAAACAAGGTGTGTTGTGTGTCTATGTCTAAGTAACGTGTATGTGGTTAAAACTATGATACAATACAATTACAATACAATACAATTTATTCTTGTATAGCCCTAGGTCACAACAGAAGTCATCTCAGAGGACTTAACAAAACCATTGAAATCACCAACACAGGTCAGAGAATCAACAGTTAAAACACATGAAGAATATAAAGCACACACAGAAGAAAATGTCCATACATGTTGTAGAATGCTAAAGTGTCCTGATCATCACCAATCCTTTCTGTTGGACACTAACTGTCCAACAAGACCCTCCTGCATCGACAAGGAAAAACTCTTAAAAAACCCAGTGGGAAAAAGTGAGAAACCTTGGAGGAGAACTAGGGAAACCCACAGGGAGGGAGACCCATATGAGAAAGGGATCCGCTCCTCCGGACGGACAGGCTAATGATCTAGGACCTAAGCTAGCTACAGAACGTGGACCAGTGGACGCTGAACGTGGACAGGTCCGGTGCAGGACTGAAGCACTCCCAGGCGGGTCGGGCGGGGCAGTCCGCAGGTGTAGATGGAAGAGGCCAGGCTCAGAGATCCCGTCATCGTACCATGAAACAGACAATGGGACAACGGGTGAATAGCAATGAACAAACTACAGTCAGAATCCTAAAAATGCTAAACAGATAAAGTAGGAAGGAGGAGAGGATAGTGCTCAAGTTACCATACTTCTCCCAGCAAACTGACTCCCTATGCAGCTTGACTAACACTCTGAGGAGTTTAACCTTCTCCGAGTCTTACCTTCCTAGCCATATGCTAAACTAAAGAGGACTGTTTTAAACCTAGCCTTGAATAAAGAATAACATACAGCATAATATATAACATAATATACAACATAACACAATACATTATTGAATAATATATAACATAATACAGCATATATATATAATATATACACTACATATTATATATTACCTAATTATATGCTAAATTAAAGTAAAGTGCTTTAAGCCTGGTCTTGAATGTGGAGACCGTATATGCTTCCTTAACATAAATGGGAAGCTGATTCCACAGTAAAGGAGCTTGGTAGCTAAATGCTCTGCCACCAACAGTGACCTTTGAGACCTTAGGGACCACCAGACGTCTGGCGTTTTGTGAGCGCAACGCTCGACCTGGTTGATACGACACTAACGTGTCTTGGAGATAAGAAGGAGCCAAGCCATTTATGGCTTTATATGTTAAGAGTAGGATTTTAAACTTTATTCTGTACTCCACAGGGAGCCAGTGGAGTGATTTTAACACCGGAGTTATGTGCTCCCTCCTTTTGGTACCTGTTAAGATCCTAGCTGCTGTATTCTGAACGAGCTGGAAGCTCTTCAAAGAGGCTTTAGGGCACGCTGCCAGTAAAGCGTTACAGTAGTCGAGCCTTGAGGTGACAAACGCGTGAATGAGTTTTTCCGCGTCACTTTTAGGAAGGAAATTCCTAATTTTAGCGATGTTCCGTAAGTGGAAGTACGCCGTTTTAGTTGCTTGGCTTATATAAGCCTTGAAGGAGAGTTCTTGGTCAAAAATGACTCCAAGATTCCTCACAGTGTTACTGGGTATTATACTGACATTATCGAGAGTAACCATCTGGTTAGTGAGGGAGTCACGCAGGCGCTTCGGACCGAGTAGGATCACTTCTGTCTTCTCCGGGTTGAGAAGTAGGAAGTTAAGAGTCATCCACATTTTAAGGTCCACTGAGCTTTTCTAGCTGATCTGTCTGATTAGGCTTCATCGACAGATAAAGCTGTGTGTCATCTGCATAGCAGTGGAAATTAATTCCATGCTTTTTAATAATGTTTCCCAGTGGCAGCATGTAGAGAGTAAAAAGAATCGGTCCGAGTACCGAACCCTGCGGCACACCGAATTCCACTCCAGAATAAGGCGACGAGTCCTGATTCACATTGACGAAGTGATATCGATCTGATAAATAGGATTTAAACCAGCCAAGGGCTGTTCCTCTAAGACCTATATCACATTCTAGCCTCTGCAGTAGAATGCTGTGGTCTATTGTGTCAAATGCAGCACTAAGGTCCAGTAGGACCAGCACTGACACTTGTCCATTATCGGCAGCTAGTAGTAAGTCATTTGTGACTTTGACTAGTGCCGTTTCAGTGCTATGATGAGCTCTGAATCCTGATTGAAAGACTTCAAACATATCATTTTCCTGCAGGTGGCAGCGGAGCTGCTCAGCTATAAGTTTTTCCAGGATTTTAGATATAAAAGTGAGGTTTGAGATCGGTCTGTAGTTTGTAAGTATTTCTGGGTCCAGGTTTGTTTTCTTCAGAAGGGGTTTGATTACCGCGGTTTTAAAAGCTTGTGGGACATAGCCACATTGTATGGAGGCGTTTATTATATTTACGATAGGCTCAATTATCAAAGGAAGTATGTCTTTGAAGAGCCATGTCGGGACTGCGTCTAACATGCAAGTTGAGGCTTTTGAGGATGTGACCACAGAGATCACCTCTGCTTGGCTCACAGCCATGAATTTATTAAGGCCCACTGAAGAGTCTAAGTGGGAAGTCACGTATGCCGCTTCAACCTGTCCACCACTAACAGCAGGAGCAACCTCCTCCAGCTTGTCACGGATGGATGTAATTTTATTATTAAAGAAGTGGAGAAAGTCGACACTGCTCAGTGAGCTTGGAATTTTAGGCTCGATTGCGCTATGGCAGTTTGTGAGTTTAGCGACGGTACCAAACAAAAATCTACTGTTGTTTTTATTCGCTTCTATTAAAGTTGAATAGTATTGAGTTCAAGCCCCGCGAAGGGCCTTCTTGTAGTTTCGGAGACCTGCTTTCCACTCCCTGTGGACAGGCTCCGAGTGGGAGTGGCGATATAGCCTCTCCAATTTTCTGACGTCCTGTTTTAAAGTGTGGAGTTGAACACTGTACCAGGGCGACGATGATCTAATCCTAATGGTTTTCTGTTTTAAAGGAGCTGCTGCATTTAATGCAGATTTTAAAGACACATATTCTTTGCATAGAGTTTATCAGATTGTCAATTGTAGCCTGATAAGGAGTTCTGGAGGCGCGGAAAGTAGACGTCATAAGACACGCCCCCAGAGCCGGAACAAAAACAGAGACACAATAACTTTCGTGGGGACTTTTGCTTGTGAACCTTTTGGGAACTCTCTTTGAAACTTTCTCTGGGCCAGTGGGCCGCGTCTTGGAGCGCGGCACACTCCCCTGCGCGATCCAGGGCCCACAACTTCAACCCAGGTTGGAGCTCGCTGCCCGGACTAATGCCCGATCCTTTTCCCTATCGAGCTGAACTCGACTTGCCTGTCCCGCAGCGGCGCAACTGCGCTCCAACTCCCACCAAAAAGGAGCACCGTGGACCATCGCGCCTCAAGCCACCTCTGGGCTTCCCGGGACCGATCCCCCGCTCCCTGCCCCTGTGTGTGGGAAAGACTGCACCAGTTCTAATATCCAGAAACTTCATTATAGAGGAGTGGACCAACATTCCACAGGCTACAATTGACAATCTGATAAACTCTATGCAAAGAATATGTGTTTGCACTGCATGAGGCAAATGGTGGTCACACCAGATACTGACTCGTTCTGAGTCCCCAGACCCCAGATAAAACAAAATAATGGCCTTTTTATTGTGGACAGTCTAAGGCACACCTGTACACCACTAATGTCAGATCAGCATCTTGATGTGGCACACCTGTGAGGTGGGATGGATTATTTGTAATTTTGTAATTTTTAATAATAAAACGAGAAAAATAAAACATCCGCTGGCAATAGCAGATGTATTTTGAACTTCATAAGCCACAAGCTATATATCATATTAAAGCTTATTTTCTCAGCTATATTTATATGTAAGTGTAAACGATATCAGACTTTGCATTAAAGGAATAGGCCACCGTTTTTACATACTGACATATGTTCTTACCTTACCTTGGACTAGTTGATATGAACCTGTCTGGTCTTTGTCAGTGCGCTCTGTCTTGCAAACGGAGCACAAACGCAGCTTCTTCCACAGACTGTATAGTACCAAATCAGCTTCCGTTAGAAGCTACCAAACTCTTCCACGTGTTCCCTATTTAAATACAGTTACGTGACGTGTTACTCTACAAAGTATAGTAACACAGAAATGTAACATGTCGATTTTCTCAGCGGATAAAAAGGGGTACTATATTGTGTGGCGTAATAATACGAGGAGCGCTATGTCCGCGCACTAACTCCAACAAGTCACGCTGCTTCTATTGACGGAAGTGAGCGGGAGTGAAGTCTTTGGGTGTTAGTGCGCGGACATAGCGCTCCTCGTATATCGCCACACAATATAGTACCCCTTTTTATCCGCTGAGAAAATCGACATGTTACATTTCTGTGTTACCATACTTTGTAGAGTAACACGTCACGTAACTGTATTTAAATAAGGAACGGACCAATCCCGGACCAAATAGGGAACGGACCAATCCCAGCGGAGCTTCTCTGCGGTGGCGTAGTTAGAAATTGTTGAGGGTGCGCGGCAGGCTGCGCAAGGGTCTTGCTGTAATCCCGGCATTGCGCAAGTGACGTCACGTCACCACCGTAAGCTCCGCGCGACTATACTGTACACTAGGCTTTACTCCCTCTCTCCCCCCCCCCTGTGTCTGTACAGGTGGGTCAGGCTGCATACTCAGCCTCCAAAGGGGGTATTGTGGGAATGACTCTGCCAATCGCCCGAGACCTGGCTCCCGTGGGTATCAGAGTGGTCACCATCGCTCCAGGTACAGGGCATTTTATATTTTAGGCATGCTTTATTCAAGAAGTCTTTCAAGTATTCTCCCTACAACCATTGTGATATAATTTTAACATGTCAAGTTTGTTCTCCACTATTACTCTCCAGTTTTATGCATTGTGTGTTCTCAGAGATTCCAGATTACTTAGACTTACTAGAATTTAGAGTCACTGTATAGTTAACAGCTTTATCTTGGTCTTAAAGCTGCACTAACTGACTTTGGGATATTGAAGCAGCGGACTCGCTGGCCTCGCTCTTTCTGCTCCCCTCCCCCCACACACACCCACTGTTGTTGACTGAGCTAGCGTCTCCCAATATGGATAATACATGGATATGGATTTGCACGTGGATGGCGTGACCATAGAACAATAGAACCGGGAAGCGCGGAGGAACGGGATTTTCTTTTGGATGGCTGTTTCGCTGTGTAAGCAGTAACCGGTGACGCAGACGAGGAAGTTTCAGGTTAGCTCCTCGGCTTGTTGTGCTAACTAAGCCGTCTATGCTAACGGACCTGCAGATTTCTCACGAAAGTGGAGGCCAGTGGTCCGCTGTGATTGGTCACAATCTGCGACCCGAAACACATTCTCTTCCTTGTTTCATCAAAACTCGATCTAGAATATAATGTCACGCCAGCACAAATCTGCTACTTTTTCTTCAAAAGGACGTTTATCCCAATGCACTACATGGACATGGATAGCATTTTCGTAATGAATACACTAAGTCAGTTAGTGCAGCTTTAACAACTGTTGTAGAAATATTAGACCGGTCAGTCCCCGGGCTCAACCACTTTGTCTTGAATGTGAACGTGCACATGTTTCAGTTATACTTTTAGAGCCCTCCAAACTCTCACCACATGGTACTGACCGGTCTTGTCGCTTCTGTCCCCTCTGCCCCGCCCCTGCCCTCAGGCCTATTCTCCACGCCGCTCCTGGCCAGCCTTCCAGAAAAGGTGCGCTCCTTCCTGGCTCGACAGGTGCCCTTTCCGTCTCGCCTTGGAGACCCTTCAGAGTTTGCTCACCTTGTGACCTCCATCGCTGAGAACCCCATGATTAATGGGGAGGTAATCCGGCTGGACGGAGCCATTCGCATGCAGCCCTAAGAGCCACAGGAGGGGTCACAGCTCTGTTAGGACAAATGAACATTTACTGTATGTTTGAAAGTCAATATCCTGGCATCACATCTTTCCATACAGACTGGACCTCAGTACAAGTATGTTGTAACACATTCTTCATGTTCAGCTTGGCCTCAAACAGGACACATTCCTGATATTATTGTGGATGAAGCTAAATACAAATCCAGATGTGTATTTGATGAGGAACAATGTTAAAACTTGGTGACACACTCCAGTGTGTGGTGTCGGAAGGCTTAGAAAACGCTATTGCTATGAGAACTCAATTGTCCATGCTTCATGTTACTTTAATTTGTTTTTAGCTGAGATGACAATATTTCCTGGGTGACCACAAACGGCTCTAGCAATGAACCTTTACATTACAACATTGTTTGAATTTCGGTTGAATTATAATATAAACTGTAAATACATTTGTGTAGACTTGATGCCTTGTGTGATTATGGGACAATAAAAGCTTTTGTCTTTTGATGTTTTCTTATGTTGAAAAGCATGTTTAAACAGCCATGTGCTAGTTCATGAAAGAGGTCTAAGATTTTACTTTCGTTCCAGGATTGTGGGAAATAATTTACTTTTTCTTTATGTTAATGCTATATAGTAAAGAGTTAGCCTTGAAAGAGTTCCAAAAACAATCCCTGTCGTTAATTTTTTTTTTTAATTGTCAAAGTTGTGGTTTTGATCGAAATTTGGACATTTCAGCGTGATGTACCATGTTTGGAGGTTTCTAATTACAGAACTATCTATTTCATCAAAACCAACTTACTCTGCCATAGAGATCACACCCAAAATAATGTATTCCTGGAATATTACTATTATTGAAGAAATATTTAAATACCCAACGTTATTATGAAAAACGATGACATTCAAAAGTGGGCACTAAACTGGAAAAACTACCAAAAACGGATTTTATGTCTAATGATTTGACTGTTTGTTCAAATACCTCTAAGATATCACGAGTAATACAATGAATTGAAATGAATAATAAGTACTGAAAAATGTAATGCATTTCTAGATCTAAATATTGCAATGTAACATAGTTTACTATTTACCCAACAAAGGAAAATATATATACCACTGTACATACATATACACATAATTATTTCAGTAGGAATTTTGTGCGTGAAAACTGGCGCTAGAACAATGAATTTCTCCCAATGAAAATGAAAACTACAATACTATTATGACCATTTATATTAATCCATCATTTTCATGAATATGTAATACTAATTACATATTAGGCTTATATGTAGAAATGTACAGTATAGCTTATTATACTGCCTTTGACTATTCATTCATTTCAATGTCAAGTGTATTATTTTTGTTTTGTTGCACATTTAAAACAAACACTGCCCAAAGTGCTGCACAGTATAATACATCAAATATAAAAAAGCTATAGTAAAAACAGTTCAACAGATATTACAACAGTGCAACGCCGCTTAGTTGCCAAAGGCCAGAGTAATAAGGTGAGTCTTACATAAAGATTTGAAGGAGGCTGTTCCAGAGTTTAGGAGGCCCGGTCACCTCTTGTTTTTAGCTGTGATTTCGGTATGTTTAGCAACTTCAGGACAGCAACTCGAACAGGTAGGCTGGAGCCAGACATAAAGACGACAGAAGAGGTGTGTTGTGTTCTCTATGCCTGCACGAGCTGCAAATGGTTAAGAGATGACTGGTCTAGACCACAGTACAAAGAATTGCAATAGTCGGGACGGGACGACATGAACACGATCAAACTTATCAAAGGGAAGATAAGCTTTCACTTTGCTAAAGACCCGCAGTTGAAAATAGCTGGTTTTTACGACAGAAGTTTGTCCAGCTTAAGGGAGCTGTCCATTAGAACACCAAGATTCTTAACCACAGTCTGTGGAGCTAATGGACCAAGGATTTAAGGCTCCTCAGAAGGTGGAGACAACTTTGGCCCTTCTTGTACAGGGCGTTGGTGTTATGGGACCAGTCCAGTTTAATGTTAATGGGAACACCCAGGTACTTGAAGCTGTCCACCAGCTCAATGTCCTCCCCCTGTATGTTCAGAAGAATTATAAATTTAGTCAACATTTAAATGTGTTGCTCAAGGCTTCTCTTTACGCGTCCTAACGCTGATACAACTCTGATATATGTAACAATCTGCTTTTTGTAGTAATTTGCACACCACAGGCGCCAGAATAAACTGACAGAGGCCGAAGCTAAGTTTAAGTAGGTTTATTTCATTTTGCTTGAAGCGTTTTAAAAATGTTGGGCAAAGTGCAATTATGTTACGTACAATAACAATTAAAAAGACAGTACTGTTAAAAGAACCAGGTAACAAAAGAATTCAGTCTCTAAATCAAACAGTGCACAGCAAACACAACAACACCAATAAGACGGCCTTAAAACAGTACCACTGTTCTCAATAGTATAAGTAAATAATTGCACGACCCGTCTAAAGTATTTTGTAACGTTAAAAACTTCTAGGGCCCAACCTAATCAGTTCATATAAAACATGGGATAAAACAATGACAGGCAAGCGGCGCTTGATTCCTGGAATTACATAGCATGTTAAGTATTCCATAGGTAAACACAACAGGCCTAAATAAAGATCGTTTGATGTGTGAATACCTTTCTCGAATGTAGACCTTTGACAATTGTGGTGTCTTTTGTTTTTGTTTGTCCACGACCACCACTAAATAAACAACATTCATGTTTAGTAGTTTGTAAATAAACAATTGTAAATTACTAGAGCTGGGACTCACATTGTTAAGAGTGACGCTGATTACGCAGACAGGTGTAGATGGTTGGAGGTATGAGATTTGTTGTTTAGGCTTTGTTAAACGGCTCCTAAGTGCAGAGGTACGCGTTAATGAAGCTATGGTTAGAAATCCACATAAAACGCCTGCCTAGTCGGCGATCAACAGTCAAATGCAAATATCATGCTTACGATAGATTGTTTGAGGTCCGCGCGCTGCCTTCACAAGACGTGCTCCAAGTGACAGAGGCAAAAAGGGAGGTGCGTCATCACGCATTGCGGCTTAGTGCTGGGACTAGCGGAAGTCGCCCCCCACCCACCAAAATAAACGTATTCATCCTACTACACCGGCCCCGGTTTTGAAAGGTCGCCGTCCCGGTGACTAAGCAGTTTCTGGTCGTAACTAACTACTGTTGATACGGGGGATTAAGTCATAGACCGCGGAAGGCGATGGAGATTTGTATGCTGACCTGCGGTTGTTCTCTGCGAGCGTCTTTGTACTGTAGTGTCTAACAGGGACACCGCACGGGCTGTATTTTGAGGACCCTGTTGCTGGTTTTGAGTTGTTATAGGTGGTGGGGTTACTTCAGTACTCTCTGCTTGGCATGGACGCGGAGGAGAGAGGGCCCTGACTCTTTGCGGCTCTTGGTCTAATATTATGATAAGAGCTTCTGATTCACTTTCTTCTGAAGAGTGTGAATGACTTCTTTGTGAGTGGGTGTCCACCAACCCCGGGTCTAAGTGAGATTCTTGTTCCATCTGTTGAACAGGTGGAATAGGCAGGACTTTGAGTTCAGCTCTATTCACATTTCTGTGATTACCCGCGGAATCTTTTGGATGGATTTGATACACTGCCTTCTGGATCCATACTTTTGATGACAACAAACACAGTTGGATCCCAAGCATCATGCAGTTTGTGACGCCCTAACGGGTGGCTCCTTTTGTACACCAAAGTACCTGGTGGAAGGACAGAGATCACATTGGGCTTGTAATGTCTATTCCTCCGTTCGGTTGCCTGCAGCAATTTCTCTTTGGCTTGGGCATACACTATATTTAGATAGTTTTTATGCTCTTCCACCCAATCCTGAGCTGAAGTAGAGGTAACATCCTCATGTGATGTGCCAAGCAAGGCGTCAACAGGAAGGTGGGGCTTTTGGCCAAACATCAACTCATATGGTGAGAAGCCGGTGGACTGATGCTCCGTGGTATTATATGCAAAAAGTACTTCGGGCAGATGTTGTGGCCATTTTCTTTTACTCTCGGGTGGAAGAGTGCGCAACAAGTCATAGAGTGTCCTGTTGAATCTTTCACACTGCCCGTTGCCCTCCGGATGATATGGCGTCGTCCTACTTTTTTCGATTCCATACAAGTTACATAGCCGTCTCAAGAGATCTCCTTCAAAATTTCTTCCTTGATCGCTATGAATCCGTTTAGGGACACCATAGGTGTAAAACCATTTTTCCGTGAGGATCTTTGCAACGGTACATGCGCGTTGATCACGAGTGCCATATGCCTGGGCAAATTTGGAGAACACATCAGTTACCACTAGCACATTTTCTCTGCCGTCTGTTGATTTCTCAAGCAAGGCAAAATCAATGGCCACAATTTCTAAAGGCTTTGAGGCCACAAGACTTCCTCTGAAGGTGCGAACCCTCGGATAGGTAGCTTTCGCAAGTGTGCAGCGGTGGCATTCTTGGCAGTATTTTTCGATCTCATGCCCCATAAAAGGCCAATAGCATCTGCTTCGGATCAGATTTATAGTGCGCGAGACACCTTGGTGGCCATGATTATCGTGAAGGCTCTTTAGAACTTCAGCTTTAAGGCATTGTGGCAAGAGAAGCTGCCATATCTGTTGCCCACCCGGAGGTTGAATTTGGCGGTATAAAACACCATTGCGCATTGTTATTCTTGACCACTGCTGTACCATTTTCCGAAGGCCTTTACATGACGTGCTTAATTCCTGTTTGGAGGGGGGTCTCTTCCTTTTCCAGTATTGAAGAAAACCACCAATGACTGGATCAGCTGCTTGCAAGGTATTCAGATCTGCTTTTGGGCGGAACGGCAGCGCTGTGATTATACTGCAAGAGGCATCAGCAGTGGAGCTGGTCTGGTGTCTTATATGGGCCTCCTGGGGCACCGCGAACCCAGGTGTGGAAGGAGATATGTTCTGTGGTTGTACTTGGCGTGACAGTGCATCAGCATTCCGATTAGCTGGTCCAGGGCGGTACTTTATTTCAAAATCGAAAACTGCCAACTCTGATGCCCAACGTTGCTCTACTGCACTCAGGTTTGCGGTTTGAAGGTAACTTAATGGGTTATTGTCAGTGAAGACAAAAAACTTCTTCCCCAGCAAATATTCCCGGAATTTCTTAGTGACAGCCCATTTAAGGGCCAAGAACTCAAGTTTTCTGGAACTGTAGTTTGACATATTCTTTTCTGTGGGTCTGAGCCCTCGACTTGCAAAAGCGATCGGTCTTCGTCTGCCCTCCTGGTCTTGAGACAACACTGCTCCCAGACCAGCATGACTTGCATCAATCTCAAGAATGAATGTCTTTTTGAAATCAGCAAAGCCCAGCACTGGAGCACTGATCAACATTTGTTTGAGTTTTTGAAACGCACCTTCACAGTTCTCAGTCCATAGCTCCGCCATGACACCTTTCCCTCCCGACCTTCTGTTTTTAGTGCCACCTAATGTAGCTACCAATGCATGAAGGGGTGCAGCATACTTGGCAAACGCCTGCACAAAGCGTCGATAGTAGGACGCAAAGCCGAGAAAAGACTGCAGTTCTAAACAGGTGGTCGGTCTGGGCCACTCTGCAACGGCATTTATTTTGGAGGGATCTGTTGCTACTCCAGCTGCTGAGATTATGTGGCCCAGATACTGCACCTCCGGTTGAAAGAAGTGGCATTTCTGCAACTTAAGCTTCAAGTTATGTTGCTGAAGGCGGGTAAGCACTAGATCCAGTCGTTGAAGATGTTGTTCAAAGGTCGCGGAAAAAATGATGATGTCATCTAGATATAGTAGCAAGGACTGGAAGCTCTGATCCCCAAATATCCGCTCCATCAATCTTTGAAAAGTGCTTGGGGCGTTACACAACCCGAAGGGCATCCGATTGAATTCAAAAAGGCCGAAGGGCGTACAAAAGGCAGTTTTAGCGTTATCCTTTTCCGAAACAGGCACTTGGTTGTATCCGCTTGCAAGGTCTAAAGTTGAAAACCACCGTGCACCAGTGAGGGCATCCAAGGTCTCCTCTATGCGGGGAAGAGGGTAAGCATCCTTTCTAGTTCTTGCGTTAAGCAACCGGTAATCCACACAAAGCCTCATTTCTCCATTTTTCTTGAAAACTATGACTATGGGTGATGAGAATGGGCTTGAGCTCGGCCGTACGACCCCTTTGTCCAATAGGTCCTGTATATGGGCCTTCACCTGCTCGTACTGTGATGGTGGAAGGCGGCGATAGCGTTGCCGTACGGGCGCCTCGTCGAGTAGGTGGATTTCATGCTCTACCAAGTTTGTACATCCTATGTCCCCATCACTTTGACTAAACACTGCGCCATGAGTCTTAAAAAGCCCAGCTGCTTGTTGGCTTTGTTCAGGGGACAAATTTGACAAATGAAAGGCCGAAAGATCAAGGGACTGCGAGCAATCCACTTCCACCTGGTTAATCACAGCCGTTGCGTCCTGGTCTTCACCTTCCTCCAGCGTAACAGTATTCCCGGGATGCTGGGTGTCCACCACGTGCAACTCTCCCAACTGCGTAAGGGGATTCAGCCAAACATCTTCCGAACCCACATTAACGACTGGGATTTCTACATTTCCTTGGTGGACCGAGAGGAGGGCAGATGACACCAGGAGGCCTGCTGGCAAATGGTTGGTGCCTGATAAGGGCTCCAGCAAAACTGATGGAAGAGTCAGATCAGATGCAGATGGGCAAACAGTGTGAATCCAAGTTAAAGAACCAGCTGGGACGCGTACTGCTCGACCTTGGACCTTAGCTTTACCCAGGTGCCCTTGTGTGGTCACAGCTTCAATATGCTGGCATTTCACCAGTGCCTCTCTCCATCCTCTTCCAGCCGCTTTGATGACGGGCGACTGAAAGAAACTGGGTCCAAATTGGTCAGACAATAGATTGTAACAGCATTGAATGATGTTCATTCCAAGGAGACCAGGCACTGTTGAGCTTTGGTCTATGGGCTCGTTAGGGGGGTCTTTGACCACGAGGACGCCGATTTGATCCAGGCTCCTGCCCAATACATTAACTTCAAGCTCCATGTATCCTTTGTAAGGGATATTGAGCCCATTAGCCGCCTTAAGCCGCAACCAATGGCATTTTTTCAACAGTCCAATCCCCTGTGGTTTGAAGAATTTATTAAAGAAACTTTCTCGTATTGTGGTAACCATTGATCCAGTATCAAGGAGGCAGGGGACAATGACGCCCCCCATGCTAACCTCTACCACCGGGCAGTTTCCAATGAGTCGGGAATAATCTTCAGGTGAGCCCACAAACCCCTTTTCTGACGCCTGGCTCTCCGCACCAGAGGGGTCTAGTTTTCCGACGGTTGAGAGTCAGGGCCCTCCCCCAGTACTTGACTGCGCAAAGCAGCTTCAGACACGGACAGCGCACGCCGATTGCCTGGATTTAGGTTTACCCTACAATACCGCGCAATATGACCGGGCTTATTACAGCGATAGCAGATAGGCTTACCGTCTGCCTGAACACGGGGCCGTTTAACAAAACTCTGAGGGACATCATTACCTTCAGTTCGAGGGAGCTGTGCTGTTAAATGCTGCATGATAGTATCAAGTTGGGACTGTTGTTTACGAAGCGATTCCTTAATCTCAGCAATCTCATCAATCGGCTTTATTGCTACCACATTAGAGTCAGCTTCAACCACGTCCGCATAGTGAGAGTCGCAAGAAAATGCGCGAGACCGAGTTTTACTATTGGGTCTACTGGCTTCAGTCCACCCAATAGCTTCTGCGCGGAGCTCAATAAATGGAATATCTGGGGTTCGGACAATGCGTTGCTTCAACTCTCTGCGCAAAGTCTCATCTGAAATGTGTTCGATAAATTGATCGCGTAAAATCATGTCGTTATTAGGAATACCACCCGGGGTTTTGCGTATGGCTACCTCCATTAATGACTTTAAAGCATGGGAGTATTCACGGAGAGATTCACCTTCTCGTTGAGTACGTTGAAACAACTGAAGTTGCGCTGCTACATAAGACTGTTTACAGCAATAGTTTTCAGTCAAGATGGCAAAAATTTTCTCTGGTGTATTCCGACTAAGACTAGGATGGAAATTAACCTCCGCTTTTGCTCCACCATCTAGGTGGTCAATAACAAACAATACTTGTTCAGAGATTGGCATATGTCTAACCTCCAAGCATCTCCGTACCTCTTCAACCCATTGATTAACAGTTAGCATATCAATACTCATTTTACCAGTAAACTTCGGACACTTGCGATCTTTAGGTGCATATACATAACGTATATTTGCAGTTTCATGAGACGCATTGCTCATGGAAGCCATGTTGGTATTAGAAGACCCAGGGCAAGGGTCAGATACCTGAGTGCTTTGAGTCTGTCGAATTTGTAGCTGCTCTCTCAATTGTTCATTTGAGGCTTTAAGTTGCTGCAGCTGCTCCATAAGAGCCTGTGCTTCTTCCATGTTGTTGCGCTGAAGGTGGAAGAGTAGAGTGGTGAAGCTTGAGTACGGTGCTCCCTCGATGCCGATGACCTGCCACTGTTTTATCCCACTAACCGTAAAGGGCCATTAAACTTAACTCGCCTAATCCTGCCAGCAACGCCAATTCTGTAGTAATTTGCACACCACAGGCGCCAGAATAAACTGACAGAGGCCGAAGCTAAGTTTAAGTAGGTTTATTTCATTTTGCTTGAAGCGTTTTAAAAATGTTGGGCAAAGTGCAATTATGTTACGTACAATAACAATTAAAAAGACAGTACTGTTAAAAGAACCAGGTAACAAAAGAATTCAGTCTGTAAATCAAACAGTGCACAGCAAACACAACAACACCAATAAGACGGCCTTAAAACAGTACCACTGTTCTCAATAGTATAAGTAAATAATTGCACGACCCGTCTAAAGTATTTTGTAACGTTAAAAACTTCTAGGGCCCAACCTAATCAGTTCATATAAAACATGGGATAAAACAATGACAAGCAAGCGGCGCTTGATTCCTGGAATTACATAGCATGTTAAGTATTCCATAGGTAAACACAACAGGCCTAAATAAAGATCATTTGATGTGTGAATACCTTTCTCGAATGTAGACCTTTGACAATTGTGGTGTCTTTTGTTTTTGTTTGTCCACGACCACCACTAAATAAACAACATTCATGTTTAGTAGTTTGTAAATAAACAATTGTAAATTACTAGAGCTGGGACTCACATTGTTAAGAGTGACGCTGATTACGCAGACAGGTGTAGATGGTTGGAGGTATGAGATTTGTTGTTTAGGCTTTGTTAAACGGCTCCTAAGTGCAGAGGTACGCGTTAATGAAGCTATGGTTAGAAATCCACATAAAACGCCTGCCTAGTCGGCGATCAACAGTCAAATGCAAATATCATGCTTACGATAGATTGTTTGAGGTCCGCGCGCTGCCTTCACAAGACGTGCTCCGAGTGACAGAGGCAAAAAGGGAGGTGCGTCATCACGCATTGCGGCTTAGTGCTGGGACTAGCGGAAGTCGCCCCCCACCCACCAAAATAAACGTATTCATCCTACTACATTTTGAACTGAACATATTGTTCTATGACCCAGATGAGGTCAAAGACATGATGCAGCACGTCTCCATCTATCACTGACCTGCTGCCAACAGACCATTATGGCCTGTATCTGAATCCAGAGTTGACTATTAGTTAATAACTTACACTCATAACTATTTGGTGTTAATTCAGATTGCTTTACTAAAATATTTCCTATAAAACAATTCCTTTGCAGGCGCACCCCTCAAAAAGTTTCTGGCAATGCCACTGATGACAACAATGACTATGTATTAATCATTATTATACCTAGTTATACATAACCATTACTATAATAATCATTGACTGACTGACCATGCCACGCCCATGCCATGCAGTCAGTCTTTGTTCATTTCACATCATGTTGCATTCATTGATTGATAAAAGTTTATTATGATAATCTTTTTTACAAACTTTACGTATAAAGAGGCATTACTCAAGTAACTAAGTGAACATTATTTATATAGCGCCCCTCAAAGACCAGTCTGAAAAGAGCTTTAGAGCTCTTTTCAGACTTTTCTGTGAATTTCAGTCACTGATTATCAATTTCATAACGTTAAATTCAACAGTAAAATTTAAAGAGAAAAAATTCAATGGTGAAAAATGCACATGACACATCCGGTGTTCTGACGAGTTGTGTGCTCTGTCAGTTGCTCTGTCAGTTGGTCTGCGCATGCGTCATTTTACTGAGGTAAAGACAGGCGCTAGCTTTCAGCAGGTCCATCGGTTGATAACATGAATCTAACAGGTTGATATGGGATTTCTGATGAATGGATTGTAATGAAACCAAGGTGAATAACAAGATGATACTACATTAATTTGATAAGTTAGTCTTTTGAACATTTTGGGCAAATGTGCTTGTTTCAAATCATTATTGCTGTATATTCCTGTTTATTTATTTAGGCTGTGTGTGTTTGTTTGTGTTCATGAAAACCATCACATTTGAACATTTATAGCAACAAAGGACAGTGTTATTGTTGGTAACGTTACACAGTATTTGGGTCTAGTTTCCCGTGTAGCAGTTTCCACAGGGCTCACTCGTGTTACTTGAAAAAGAGCTCCATGTAAAGGAATTAACAAAAAACAGCTCGAACTCTTGTACACTAAATGATATTTTCTGAGTTGTCTCTGAAATAAAGTAACAACGGTAAGAACACCGTATGGCTCCTTATTTCTTGTGCTGTGAAAAGTTACGTGCTCTTTCGGCTCCACTCGCTCCGTAAACAAAGCGAAACCTCTCTCTCTCAAGTGACGGTAACGTAAATATTCTAAGTTAACAAAATCTCCATTAGTTCTAAAGGGTCTAATGTAGATAACGAAAGATTCCAACGTCAGTGAAGAGAAAACAGAGTTCATTATGCGCAGACCAACTGACAGACCAACTGACAGAGCACACAACTTGTCAGAACACCGGATGTGCCATGTGCATTTTTCACCATTGAATTTTTTTCTCGTTGAATTTAACATTATGAAATTGACAATCATCCATCCATCCATTTTCTACCCTTTAATCCATTTCTGGGTCAGGGGGGTGGCAATCAGAGATGCCACCCAAGTCTCATAGCACCAGCCCCTCACTGACCCTCTGCAGGTGGTGAGTCCACAGGAGGACGGCTGCTCTGAGTTGAGCATAGCCTTGATCTTTCAGCGGGGGCTTTGGGCAAAGTGGGGTTAAGTGTCTTGCCCAAGGACACAACGACAGCAGTCATCAGGGCGAGTCGGTGGAGAAGGTGCAGAGGTGGGAATTGAACCCACAACCTTCTGGCCTTAAGGCCAATGCTCTACCAACTGAGCTACTGTCGCCCCAAATTGACAATCAGTGACTGAAATTCACAGAAAAAAATATTCAAGATGTTAAAAACATTCAAATAGATAAATTCAGGTCCATTTAAAATTCAATTTCTGATGGAACAAATAATCCGTCTTTTGTTTTTTCATTGACATTTTTTTTTTGTATATTTTGAAGGTGAATATGTCATTTTGAAATTTTAATCACATTGAAATTTGTACACAGATTTTTTTGTGATTGAAATGTAAAGAAAAAAATATTCAAACATGCTTTTTCAGGGTTAAAAATTTCAAACGGAAAAATTCAAGCTAAAAAAAAATTCTAAATCTGATGACACAAAAAATCTTCCATACGTTTGTCTCTTGCTCCACTCAGAGATGGGAGTGGGGTCATTATACAGGAGGCGTATGCTTCGTATGGTGTTTTTAGTGGTAGGGGAAACCAGAGCACCTGGAGGAAACCTACGCAGACACAGTTAGAACATGCAAACTCCACTCAGAAAGGCTGTGTTCCGACCAGGATTTGACCCTAGGACCTTCTTGCTGAGAAGAGAGAGAGCGTAGCACTCAGCCACCAAGTGAAGCTTTTTGTCTCTCTTTGCATAAAACAGCTGAAGTTTGTCAATGAAACGCTTGTAACAAGACGGAAGGCAGTAGCCTCTCCAGGTCCGAGTATTCAACATTGAGGAGATGTGATAGTGTTTTAATAGCATCTTTTTGCCATGCAGCAAATAACACTCTTTAGCAATTTTTCTAAACGTAGCCCATCTAAATTAGTTGGTGCTAGCAAAAATACGACAAGGATTCTTTGTATGGAAACTTCAGATAGTGTTCATATTGTTATAAGCTTTCAGAAAATTTTTGAAAAGCACTATATCCTATGATGTTGGAACGGAAGATAATAATATTCAATCTAGCACGCGGCCTATATTTAGTGTCTGGTGTTTAAGATATACAACAACAACAAAAACTAAGGACAAGTGTGGTGAAGTACTGAACCTTTTGTTTGATTTTAATCTTAATGGATTTTTAAAAGTACAAATGTGTTTTGAAAATGATATGGACAAATTCTCCCGTTTTGGGCCAATTATGTTTATATGTAAATGTTTGTTTGAATTTTTATCCTGTTCTGTGATGTTCATCACAGAACAGGATTTTTAAATTAAATAGCAAGACATAATAATAAAGTAATAATTATAATTATAATCTGAAAAGTGCTTCCCTTGCGTGCAGTAGGTGGCGCCCTTTCGACACGTCACATACACAGAGCAGCACTGCGCTGCATAATAATGGTTCCTTTTAAATCTTCAAAATAACGGCCTATTCTGTATTGTTAGAAACAGTGTGCCTACTCGCCAACATTTATCATCAAGTAATATTGATTCCTGTCTACAGTTTTGACAACGTATTTAAGGCTGATTTCTACTGATTTAGTGGGGAAAAAATAATTGGAAAAAGTCATGTTCACACACACACATTTAGTCTTATACCTGTTTGTTAAAACCACATCTCATTCACAGCATCACACATACACAATACATCTACTCAGTCACATGTCATTAACACAACCATACATTCAGATGATATATTTTAACACATTCAGTGCATTTCACATCTCATCATAATAGTTCATGTACATCAGTTGTCCTCAGTGTTCGTGTGAGCAGCTTTGATTGCTCCATAACCACTCTTTAAGTTCTACTGTAAATGTTAAGTGGTATGTTTGACTCTTCAGGTCTGTAGTGAGCTCGTTCCATTCCTTTATTGCTTTATATGAAAAGGCTGACTGTGCAAAAGCAGTTTTACACAAGTGTTTTGAGTAGAGCTTGTGCGGTGTTGTTTAGTATTCGATGTGCGATTGACGTATGCATGCAAATCTTTGAATACTGTCAAAATTTAGCAAATTTTGCAAATCTTTGAATACTGTCAAAATTTAACAGTCTGTATTTTTGGAGAACTAAACAGTGATGGTGACGTTGTGGTTTCTGGTCGAGGATATTGAGTGATTGTTTGTGCAGAGTGTTTGTGCATACATCCATTTGCCATGATTGGGTCTGCTATAGCAAAATGAGTAAACACTTTTTTAAAGGGGACATACTGTGCTGTACTGAGCTTTGGGCCAAGATCCAACTTTTGGACCAGCCTGTAAAGACGTTTTTGACAGGTCAGAAGATATGTACATTTGCATTGAATAATTACGTTTCTGGGTCTAGCCCTCTTGCTTGGTGTGGTATTGCAAGCATGTCAGCGCCCGTCATTTTGGCCACGTTTGAGCCGGGACCCGCCCCCAGTGGTTATAATAGATCCATGTCTGTCTGCAGCTTGCAAGACAGAGGCGTGCCGTGAAGAAGGCGTGACTTGAAGGGATGTCACTACACAACACGCCCACTACACGAATGAAGTTAAACCACACGGAATTAGGCTGTCAATAACTGGAAGAGACATGGCTGACCGTACGTAAACAGTAAGTGACAACCAACAACGTGTTTTATTTATTTTTAGTCCGTCACACAAGTTACAGTGTATTAATGAATAAATGCACATCACCCTGAATAGATGAATTGTCCACGAAATGTTTAAAGAAGTGAACTAATACATTGCAGAGAAAACAATTTGTATGGGTTTCTCCTGAGAGTCATAGTGCCTTGCGAAAGTATTCGGCCCCCTTGAACCTTTCAAAATTTCGCCACATTTCAGGCTTCAAACATAAAGATATAAAAATTACATTTTTTGTCAAGAATCAAGAACAAGTGGGACACAATCGTGAAGTGGAACAAAATTTATTGGATAATTTAAACTTTTTTAACAAAAAAAAACTGAAAAGTGGGGCGTGCAATATTATTCGGCCCCCTTGCGCTAATACTTTGTAGCGCCACCTTTTGCTGCAATTACAGCTGCAAGTCACTTGGGGTATGTCTCTTTCAGTTTTGCACATCGAGAGACTGGAATTCTTGCCCATTCTTCCTTGCAAAACAGCTCGAGCTCAGTGAGGTTGGATGGAGAGCGTTTGTGAACAGCAGTCTTCAGCTCTTTACACAGATTCTCGATTGGATTCAGGTCTGGACTTTGACTTGGCCATTCTAACACCTGGATACGTCTATTTGTGAACCATTCCATTGTAGATTTGGCTTTATGTTTTGGATCATTGTCCTGTTGGAAGATAAATCTCCGTCCCAGTCTCAGGTCTTTTGCAGACTCCAACAAGTTTTCTTCCAGAATGGTCCTGTATTTGGCTCCATCCATCTTCCCATCAATTTTAGCCATCTTCCCTGTCCCTGCTGAAGAAAAGCAGGCCCAAACCATGATGCTGCCACCACCATGTTTGACAGTGGGGATGGTGTGTTCAGGGTGATGAGCTGTGTTGCTTTTACGCCAAACATATCGTTTTGCATTGTGGCCAAAAAGTTCGATTTCGGTTTCATCTGACCAGAGCACCTTCTTCCACATGTTTGGTGTGTCTCCCAGGTGGCTTGTGGCAAACTTTAAACAAGACTTTTTATGGATATTTTTGAGAAATGGCTTTCTTCTTGCCACTCTTCCATAAAGGCCAGATTTGTGCAGTGCACGACTGATTGTTGTTCTATGGACAGACTCTCCCACCTCAGTTGTAGTTATCTGCAGTTCATCCAGAGTGATCATGGGCCTCTTGGTTGCATCTCTGATCAGTCTTCTCCTTGTTTGAGATGAAAGTTTGGAGGGACGGCCGGGTCTTGGTAGATTTGCAGTGGTCTGATACTCCTTCCATTTCAATATAATTGCTTGCACAGTGCTCCTTGAGATGTTTAAAGCTTGGGAAATCTTTTTGTATCCAAATCCGGCTTTAAACTTCTCCACAACAGTATCTCGGACCTGCCTGGTGTGTTCCTTTGTCTTCATGGTTCTCTCTGCGCTTTAAACAGAACCCTGAGACTATCAAAGAGCAGGTGCATTTATACGGAGACTTGATTACACACAGGTGCATTCTATTTATCATCATCATTCAAAGATCCTCACTGAACTTCTGGACTGAGTTTGCTGCACTGAAAGTAAAGGGGCCGAATAATATTGCACGCCCCACTTTTCAGTTTTTTATTTGTTAAAAAAGTTTAAATTATCCAATAAATTTCGTTCCACTTCACGATTGTGTCCCACTTGTTGTTGATTCATGACACAATTTTTTATATCTATGTTTGAAGCCTGAAATGTGGCAAAATGTTGAAAGGTTCAAGGGGGCCGAATACTTTCGCAAGGTACTGTACCATGTGCCATCAACATGGCGTTAGGCACATAGCATAATTGCCCAAGTCATTTTGTTTCGTTAAAATGGGAATAAGAGGAAAAACAAAAACAGTGGAAAATGAATTAGGCAATGTAGCTCAAGATGTTTCCTATCACAGTTCTACGTCATGGTGCTTCGCTAGTGGGATATCACTCGTGACCCCCAGGTCACACGCCAGAGAGATCAAAATAATTTGCTCCAATCACCAGCCACCCTCCTCTATAAATGCCCCTGCACAAGGCCGCACCCCCTCTTTCACTCTGGCGCCGTTTGAGATCTACCACAGTACTTACTTCATTCTGAGATGTCTTCCTTGTTCGTCCGAGTTCCCTTCGCCCTCCGGCGTCGGACGTCGTCGCTGGATCCAGACGGTGGAGGACTTCACCTCTGTGGGTGCCACCACTCGAGGAAGGAGGAGGATGCAACCCACGTTGTGCCCGCGGATGGACCCGTTCGTCCATTACGCGACACGTGAGTGGCCTAAGCCCCTAGCAGCCAAGAGGCCTGCTCTGGGGTACGACATATACTGCAGCGGGCAGGACTGGTCCTGGACCGGTGATCGAGGATTCAGTCCGCATGGCCCTGCAGCCCTCCGCATCCGTGTGGCCCGGCACCAGACCTCTCCTTCCCTCCGAGCGGGACAGGATGTCTTGCCGATGCTGGATAGATATTATGCCAATGCGGCACAGGTCGTCACATTGGCTAACAACATGACTTTCATCACGGGGGCCCTGGATAGGTCGCTCTCCTCTGGCCAGGCGCTCAGTGGAGACCTCCTGTCACAGGCGAGGACCACCTCGGCGGCGATCCTGCGCATGTGCCAGACGCTAGCCGTGGATGGTGGCCCGGACACCGAGGATTCAGTCCGCATGGCCCTGCAGCCCTCTGCATCCGTGTGGCCCGGCACCAGACCTCTCCTTCCCTCCGAGCGGGACAGGACGTCTTTGGCTATGCTGGACAGATGTTACGCCAATGCGGCACAGGTCGTCGCTGTGGCGAATAACATGGCCTTCATCACGGGGGCCCTGGATAGGTCGCTCTCTTCTGGCCAGGCGCTCAGTGGAGACACCTTATCACAGGCGAGGACCACTTCAGCGGCGATCCTGCACATGTGCCAGGCGCTAGCTGTTGATGGCGGCCGCTCCATGGCAGCAGCTCAAGTCGGGGCCAGGCACCTTTGGCTTGGGCTTGCTAACATCAGAGAGGCGGAGAAGAGGCAGCTGCTGGACCTGCCTGTTTCTCAGACGTCCCTCTTCGGTCCGGACATGCAGACCCTGGTGGCTAGACTGGAGACCGCAGCCAAGGACTCGGCTAGCCTAGCCCAGCACCTAGCGCCGAGGCGCGAGGCCCGCCCACCAGCGCGGGAGACAGACCCACGGGAGGCTCGCGGGACCAACGCACCCACCGCCGACCTCCCTATGGCAGAGGAGGTCGGGGTAGGAAGAATTCTTTCAATAAAGGCCGACCGGCATTTCATCATTACTCGCTGTCTGAGTCTCATTTGGGGGTATGTAACATGTCAAATAATCTTGTGAATTCTGATTGTGTTACTTCTCGAGCACATAACGTTGCTTCGCTAGGCCTGCAGCCCCCAGAGCAGGGTGTGCAGTGCGCTACGCGAGCTACGAGCTCCGGTTCACTGGTTCAGGCTATGCCCTCCCAGAGAGAGGTCAGGCGGAGGGATTTGGTGAGTAGTGGTGTGTGTGCTTCGGCCGAACGCGTGTTAGCATCTCTGAGCTACAAGGCTAACACGGGGTTTCCCACTCCAGGGGCTCGCCCCCCCCTCCATGAGGCAAGAGCCAGGGGGGGGCACAGCAGCCGAGTCACGTGTGATGAGCAGTCCCGTACTTATGACGTCGGGCCTGCAGGACACGTGACCGCCCCCGGCGCTCACGGTGTGACGCAGGGGGCCCCCCGGCCCTTTCGTCCACCCCCCCCTCCCTGCTAGGAACACCAGGAGAGGGCGGGGCCGTGACGTCTCGTGTTCCAGCTCCCGTTCCGCCCCTCACAGACTTCTACGACATCTGGAGGGAGCAAGGTTTGCTGACAGATCTATGGCTGCAGAAAACATTGCGCAGGGGTTACGCACTGCAATTCTTCCAAAAGCCACCACCATTCCGAGGCGTACGGGCAGTACGCTCTCAGGTACGGGGATCAGTAGAGGCACTGCAAGCGGAGGTCTCCTCTCTGCTGAGTCGAGGCGCGGCAGTGGAGGTAGACCCGCAGGACGCCACCAGGGGGCTGTACTCCCCTTACTTCTTAGTGCCAAAGAAGTCAGGCGGGGTGCGTCCCATTTTGGATCTGCGCGTGTTGAACGAGTGCATTTCCAAACGGCAGTTTCGGATGCTGCCCACAAAGCAGCTCCTCGAGTGTGTCAGGCAGGGAGATTGGAGGTCTTCCATAGACCTGACAGATGCGTACTTCCATGTGCCGATAGTGCCGGAACACAGGAGGTTCTGCGCTTCGCAGTGGGAGAGAGGAATTACGAGTACTGCCGTCTCCCCTTCGGCTACGCACTCGCGCCTCGGACTTTTTCCAAATGCGTGGAGGCAGCACTGGAGCCGCTCAGACGCGCAGGGGTAAGAATTTTAACCTACATAGACGACTGGTTAATTCTGGCCTCATCCAGGGAAGTGGCCGTGAGCCACACGCACTGGGTCCTGTCCCACATACAGCGTCTGGGCTTTGTGGTAAACGGGGAGAAAAGCAAGCTGCAGCCAGCTCAACGCATGATTTATCTCGGGCTGCAGTTACACTCTGTGACATTCCGTGCTGCATTGTCCGTGGACAGACGGATGAACATTACCCGTCTGGCCAGGGAGGTTCTGGCGGGCCCCAGAGTCCCCGCTCGGCGCCTCAGGTCCCTGCTGGGAATGATGGCGGCGGCTCATGCTGTGGTGCGGCTAGGCCTTCTCCACATGAGGAATTTTCAGAGGTTGTTCTCACGCCTCAGGCTTCACCCCTCCTGGGACGGGGGGAGGCTGATCTGGGTTCCCCAAGTGGCAGCATCGGACATCAGGTTCTGGCTCACTCCGGGTCTATTGCGGGACGGAGTGACTCTGGCCTGCGCCGTGTCTCACGTGGAGGTGTTCACGGACGCGTCGCTCGAAGGATGGGGCGGGGTCCTCGGCCAGAGCTCTGTAGGAGGCTGCTGGTCGGACTCAGCCCATCACATCAACCTGCTGGAGATGGAGGCAGTGCACAGGGTACTGCTGCACTTTGCTCCTCAGCTGCAGGGGAGACACGTGATGGTGCGCTCGGACAACACCACAGTGGTCTCCTATCTGAACAGGCAGGGGGGCACCAGGTCCCCCGCTCTCCATCGCATGGCGATGGTGACGCTGCTGTGGGCGGCGCTTCACCTCCTGTCTCTCAGGGCGCGCCACGTCCCGGGGGTCCGGAACGTGGGGGCCGACAGGATGTCCAGGGGGGGCCCACTCCAGGACGAGTGGGGCCTGGCCCCACGGGTAGCTGCGGAGATCTGGCGGAGGTTCGGCCGTCCAGTGGTCGACCTTTTCGCCAGTGCAGAAAACGCACAGTGCCCGTCCTGGTTCGCCTTAAGGGCCGCGGACGAGCCGCCCTTAGGCGTGGACGCTCTGGCTCATTACCCCTGGCCAGGGGGCCTGCTGTACGCTTTCCCACCAGTGCGTCTCCTGCCGGTCCTGCTGCGGAGGATCGAACAGGAGAGGAGGTCGGTGATCCTGGTGGCTCCGGACAGTCCGCATGCCCGTTGGTTCCCCTTCCTGAGGGGCATGGCGGTGATGGAGACCTGGGCCCTCCCGGACGAGCCGGGGGCTCTAGTCCAGGGGGGAGAGCCCTGTTTTCACGCCCGATAATCGGCCGCAGGCTCTGGGTTTGGAGGCTGAGAGGCGGAACCTCGTAGACCTGGGTCTTCCCCCTGCGGTGGTGGAGACCACTCAGGGGGCGAGGGCGCCGTCCACTGTGAGGGCCTACGCCACGAGGTGGAGGCTCTTCAGCGACTGGTGCGGTTTCCGTTCCTGGGATCCCAGGCGTTGCCCGCTGGAGGGGGTCCTGGGATTCCTACAGGAGCTCTTTGACAAGGAGAGGGCTGTCGCCACCTTGGCGGTGTTCGCGGCAGCCATTACTTCGGGTCACAACGGATTCGGGGGGTTCACAGCCCGCTCTCATCCGTTGGTTAAACGTTTTCTGCGGGGGGCGCGCAGGAGGAGGCCCCCGCTCCAGAGAACGCCCCCGGTTTGGGACCTCAGGGTGGTCCTTAGGGGGCTGTCGGGTCCGCCTTTTGAACCGGCGGCGGAGGCGAGTCCCGAGTGTGTCGCTTTGAGACGGCCCTCTTGTTGGCGTTGGCGTCTGCTAAGAGGGCGGGCGACTTGTGTGCGCTCTCTGTCCATGCGTCTTGCCTGTCCTTTGGAGAGGGCGACGGCATGGTGGAATTGTGGCCCAATCCGGCTTTTCTCCCCAAGGTCATCACGTCGGCCTTTAGGTCGAGAGTCATCAGGATTAGGGCTTTCTATCCGCCACCGCATGCCTCCCCCGAGGAGGAGCGGCGGCACCTTCTGTGTCCTGTCAGAATGCTGAGGCATTATCTGGCCATGACGTCGTCATTCAGGTTGGGTGGTCAGCTGTTTGTGTGTCTGGGCCCCAAGAACAGGGGCGCCCCGCTGTCGGCTCAGCGGCTGGCGCACTGGGTCGCCACGGCTGTGCGGCGGGCGTATCAGACGCAGGGTCTGGCCCTCCCGGTGGGCTTCAGGTCGCATTCCACGCCTGGGATGGCGGCCTCTACGGCCCTTCTCAGGGGGGCGTCGGTCGAGGACGTCTGCCGTGCGGCTTCTTGGGCGTCGTCCTCCTCTTTTGTCCGGTCTTATCTTTTGGATGTGTCGGACCGGTCGGTGGCCCATTCCGTGCTGAGTGCAGCGGACTGAGTTAGACCGTTAGGTCCCTCCTCTGAGGGGGCCTTCGGTTTACTTTCCGCCCTGGTTCAGGAGCTCTTGGGAGAGGCATCCTACAGGTGCGGTACATATATGTGTGTTTGGTCGGTCAGGCAGTCCACGTCAGGAGCCCTTGGGAGAGGCGTCCTGTGACTATGGATGACCTACATCTGTGTTACGTGGGGGTATCCTTGGTAGGAGTGGCCCTGTAACACGCATTGTTTCTTCTGCCCTGAGTCCTCTCACGGTGTGAGGGTCTTGCTCGGGCGGAGCTCCAATCACCCTTCGCTGGCCTGCTGGGAGTACATGTTCCTACGGCCTCCGCGTTGTGTCCCACTAGCGAAGTCCTAAGGGACGTAGCACCATGACGTAGAATTAATAGTGACCTAATGTAACTTAAGTTCTACGAATAGGTGCGTAGTCCCTTAGCTACGAGCCCATCAGGCCAGCCCGGCTTGGCAGAGTTCAAGAGGGGGTGCGGCCTTGTGCAGGGGCATTTATAGAGGAGGGTGGCTGGTGATTGGAGCAAATTATTTTGATCTCTCTGGCGTGTGACCTGGGGGTCACGAGTGATATCCCACTAGCGAAGTCCTAAGGGACTACGCACCTATTCGTAGAACTTAAGTTACATTAGGTAACTATTAATTACAGAAGTCACTGACCATAGTAATTAGATTAGGAGGGTCTGTTGGGCAGTTAGTGTCCAACTAGAAGGACTATGGTAATGATCCAGGACACTTTAACATTCTACATGTATGGACATTTATCAAACATTCATGGACATTGGTCTCTCCCTATGGACCAATTCATATGTGTATTTTTTGTGTCTTAACTGTTGATTCTCAGATCTGTGTTGGTGATTTCAATGGTTTTGTTAAGTCCTCTGAGATGACTTCTGTCGTGATTTAGGAATAATTTGTTGTTGTTGTTATGTTACATGACATTTGTGTTTCTGATATAGTGTGCACAAATGTATGTGTATATCTGCTTACAGCTACATCCTACGATTGTCATAGGATATAGCTCCAGTGGTGAAGCTGGGGAACACGCTCACGTGTGTTACTTGTTTTGAGCAAGACAGCAGGACGACTGTGTTTACGTCGTCATGCATGTGCTGTTACCAGAAGTATTCCATGATTTAGGCAAGGCAAGGCAAGCACAATTCATACACAAGGCAACTCAAAGTGCTGAACAAAACAAAATAGCATTAAAATCATAAATAATCACAGTACATTAAAAAGAAAGATAAAAATATAAAATCCCTCATTTGTATGCACAGCTAAACATAACTGTTCTTAACCTGGTTCTTTCTACATTGTCAGAAAGGAGGCCTGTCTCACATTTTCAGGAAGATTGTTCCAGATTTTAGCAGCATGAATCTGAAAAGCAGCCTCCCCATGTTTAGTTCTGACTCTGGGCACTAACAGGAGTCCAGTCCCTGTGCTCCTCAGAGTCCGGGCTGGTTCATATGGGACTAACATGTCACTAATATATTTTGGTGCAAGGCCATACACAAGCAGAGCTGTTTTTAGTCTATTCTCTGAGCCACAGGAAGCCAGTGCAATG
The DNA here is from genome assembly GCA_964034765.1 of Knipowitschia caucasica. Classification (NCBI taxonomy): domain Eukaryota; kingdom Metazoa; phylum Chordata; class Actinopteri; order Gobiiformes; family Gobiidae; genus Knipowitschia; species Knipowitschia caucasica. The sequence goes on along the minus strand of OZ035827.1, from coordinate 37,804,658 downwards.
ACCTGAGGACTGGACTAATGTGATCATACTTCCTGGTTCTAGTCAGGACTCGAGCTGCTGCATTTTGAATGTACTGCAGCTGTTTTACAGCCTGTTTGGACAGACCTGTGAGCAGACCATTGCAGTAGTCTAACCTACTGGAGACAAGTGCATGGATAAGAATATCTAAGTCGGCTTGAGACACTATGTTTTTGATCCTGGCAATGTTTTTTAGGTGGTAAAAAGCTGCTGATGTTACTGATTTGATGTGGCTATTAAAATGTAAGTCTGAGTCCAGTATTACCCCTAGATTTCTGACCTGGTTTGAAGGTTTTAGGGAGAGGGACTGGAGGTGACAGATGACGCTCTCTCTTTGTTTCTGGTTACCAAAGACAATCATTTCGGTTTTGTCTGCGTTTATCCGAAGGAAGTTGTTTTGCATCCACTCACTGATCTGTTGGATACCAACTGGTCCATGTTCTCCTGCAGTCAGTGAGACATAGATCTGAGTGTCGTCTGCATAGTTGTGATAGGACACTTTGTTTCTGAATATTAACTGACCTAACGGCAGCATGTAGAGATTGAACAGAAGAGGTCCCAGGATCGACCCTTGTGGTATTCCACAGGTCAGGGCCATATGATCTGAGACAGTTTCACATCTCCACAAAGTACTTCCTGTCTTCAAGGTAAGACCTAAACCAACTTAAGGCAGTGCCAGCGACACCAACCCAGCCCTCTAGTCTCATCTCATGGTCAAAGGCAGTGTCAAAGGCTGCACTCAGATCTAACAAGATTAAGATTGAGACTTTGCCTGTGTCAGTGTTCAGCCGGATATCGTTTGTCACCTTGACGAGAGAAATCTCAGTGCTGTGGTGGTGTCTAAAGCAGGACTGAAACAAATCAAATGAATTGTTGATTATAAGAAATCTACTAAGCTGTTGGTAGACAACTTTTTCAAGGACTTTCCGCATAAATGGCAGATTTGAGATGGGACAATAGTTGTTAAGTACCGTGGCATCCAACATGCTCTTCTATAGCAGAGGCCTGATGACTGCAGTTTTCAGAGCCTTTGGGAATATTCCAGAATTAAAGGACATGTTTACTATCTGTGCGAGTGAAGGTAACAGACTGCTCAGAACAGACTTTAGAAATCCTTTTTCCGGTTGAGCACAATGGCCTTAGATTTGGAAGTGCTGATTCTCATCCCAGCCTCTTCACACTCGGTTGCATACCGTCCCAGTGCATGCTGCAGGTCCCTGAACCGGACCCCCTCCGGCCCCTGGTTGCGCCTAGAAATTCTGTCCATAAAAACAGTGAACAGAATCGGTGACAAAGGGCAGCCTTGGCGGAGGCCAACATGCACCGGGAACAGGTCTGACTTACTGCTGGCAATGCGAACACAGCTCTGGCTCCGGTCATACAGGGACCGAACGGCCCTCAGCAGAGGACCCCAGACCACGTACTCCTGGAGAACCCCCCAAAGGAAACACGGAACATGGTCGAACGCCTTCTCCAAATCCACAAAGCACATGTGGACAGGTTAGGCGAACTCCCATGAACCCTCGAGTATCCGATGGAGGGTATAGAGTTGGTCCAGTGTTCCGCGACCAGGACGAAAACCACACTGCACCTCCTGAATCCGAGATTCGACCCTCGGTCGTAGTCTCCTCTCCAGTACCTTGGAGTAGACCTTACCGGGGAGGCTGAGGAGTGTGATCCCACGATAATTGGAACACACACTCCGGTCCCCCTTCTTGTAGAGAGGGACCACCACCCCGGTGTAGCAGGCCAGTTTAACCACTTTGCAACAACCGGCGCGCCGGCGGCCGTTTTTATGTTTTTAAATGTTCTGCTGGCAATAGCAGATGTATTTTGAACACCAAACCCCAAAAGCTGTATATCATTTTAAAGCTTATTTTCTTATCTACATTTATATACAAGTGTAAACTACATCAGACTTTGCATTCAACAACAGTCCAGTCCAAAGGAAAATTATATCCACTTGTATTTCCCAAAGTAAAATCCATTCTGCAGAAATAATCCAAAAATGTGCATTTATCTTTAGCGAAAAAAACGAAAAAAAAAGAGCACAGATGTTACTCTTTCACTTTTAACGGACTTTTAGCTTTGTTTTTCACCCAAACATCTGGTATCTACGTGTTCCTTAGCTCCTTATCTTTCAAATGAGACTACTCCCGAAAAGCTAGACCAATTTTTGGGTCTGCAATAGCTCCCGCAAGTACCGCTCGTGCTGCTGTTTGCGCATGGAGGACTGATCTTTGTTGTGCTCCCAACTTGTTTGCTTTTACTTCCGGGATTTACGATTGACATGTCCTTGTAGCCAATGAGGAAAGCTTTTGAACAAGGGGTGGGACAATGGTGTCCTGTCTTATGTAGTGCCTGGACAATTGTGCGTAATGGAAGCCAAAAGACGCTCTCGAAGCTGCAATGAATTTACACTCATAAAAAAATAACTTTGACATTTAAAAAAGAAAAACACACATAGATTAGTAACTTATAAGTACCAATAATGAAAAATATTGTTTTTATGATGATTAAATGTAAGTAAAGATATTTGGCACAATTTGGCACACTTGTGCCAAATTGTGCCAAATGTGCACTACTTGATGAAAAGGAGAAACTGCATAAAAACTATAAAACTTACAAGTCTGAAACTTTAGACAGTTGTTGTCAACAACACAATGAACAGAGGGTTTGAATATTGTGAACTTACAATGAAGTATGCCTTTTTTAGGGCCTTTAGAAATTGAAAATGTTAGGCGAGGCTAAAAAAATTGGGTTTTTTTCCCTAACTTCAAAGGATGCAGAGGAAAATAGGAATGACAAACATTATTTTAGTGTTTTTTTACATAAACTAGAAGGCTCTAGCTTTAAAATTATGCATCACACAAGCATGTGAGATGTAAGATGTGTTTTTAAATAAGCAAAGACATTTGGGTATGCCCAACCATTGTGCACGAGCCAAAATGAGGCGGTTGTTAAGAGGTTAACCCCCCGCCAGAATATACCCGGGGTTAAAGAAGCCCAGGCCAGATTACACCCCGGGGTTAAAATAGCCTAGGCCAGAATAGACCCCGGGGTATAAACTGGCCGAGGCTATTTTAACCCCCCATAGGCAAGATTAACCCCTCCCTTTCATTTTATATAACAACAAAATACAAGCAATATTTTATTTATGTATTTATTTCTTACTAAATACAATTAGGAAAATATATGATTTATGAAATAAACTATTCTATATAAAACTATAGCAATGATAAAACTATAACAATCTCCTAATACTCCCGTACTGTACTTTACAGAACCATACAGCAATATGCCCATTTTTAAGGAATCCTTATATTGAATACAAGTATATTTAAATATAAGAAATCCTTATATTGAATGCAAGTATAATTAAATATAAAAAAAATTTACAGAAAAAAAGGACTGCACTCTATGCATACATCACAGTTGACGCATCAGCACTCACACCAAGGAAGCCAGATGTAACTCTTCCATGATCCAATGAGACTCTTCAACACAGACACCATTGATAAGCGATAAGTGAAGCAGCGGCTGCAGAGTCCGAGACACTGGCTGTTTACAGTATGTTCAGTCTGCTCGCTCAGACTAATGTCCCCGTGACCACTTTGCGGCTCGAGGAAACGCTCAGCAATATTTATCTCCTGCGTGCGTTGATTTTCCGCTCCTGCACCTCTGCCGCGCAGTTCATGCGTGCATCCCGAGATGCACATACATGTCACCATTGACTTTGTGTTGAAAGTCAACGCAACGTATGATCCAGTGTGAAAGCACCATAAGATAAGATAAGGAAGTTATCACATGAAACATGGAGTCATCACCTCACAAACAAAGTGTGAAAAGCAATCACACTTATTCGGGCTGCAGTAATTAATTAACAAACTACTTCTAAATTATTTTCAATAATTTTGAAGTTTTGAAGCGATGTTGCAGAGACGTGTCAGCCAAGACAGTCGTACAACATCCAGAGACATTAGATAGTCAGGACGGATCTCATCCACTCCCGGCGCCTTGCCACCATGGAGGCTGCCAACCACCTTGGTGACCTCAGCCAGGGAGATACAAGTATCCACCCCAACATCCTTAGCCTCTGCCTCCTGGACGGAGGACGTGACGGGGGATTGAGCAGAACCTCAAAGTATTCCTTCCACCATTTGACAATATCCCCAGTCGAGGTCAGCAGCTCTCCACCCGCCCTATACACGGTGTTGGCAAAGAACTGCTCCCCCCTCCTGAGGCGCCGGACGGTTTGCCAGAATCTCTTCGAGGCCGACCGATAGTCATGCTCCATGAACTCTCCGAACTCCTCCCAGTCCCGGGTTTTTGCCTCTGCAACAGCCCGGGCACGCTTGGCCTGCCAGTACCGACAGCTGCCTCAGGAGTCCCACAAACCATCACGCCTCTATAGGACTCCTTCTTCAGCCTGATGGCATCCCTTACTGTCGGTGTCCACCACCGGGTTCGGGAGTTGCCGCCGGGACCAGCACCAGAGACCTTGCAACCACAGCTACGAGCCGCCGCATCGGCGATAGAGGTGGAGAACATGTCCACTCAGACTCAATGTCCCCCTCCTCCGCCGGGACCTGGGAGAAGCTCTCCCGGAGGTGTGAGTTGAAAGTCCGTCTGACAGGGGGCTCAGCGAGACGTTCCCAGCAGACCCTCACTACACGCTTGGGTCTGCCAGGTCTGACCGGCTTCCTCCCCTGCCAGCGGATCCAACTCACGACCAGGTGGTGATCGGTTGACAGCTCCGCCCCTCTCTTCACCCGAGTGTCCGAGACACACGGTCGAAAGTCAGATGATACGACAACAAAGTCGATCATCGACCTCCGGCCTAGGGTGTCCTGGTGCCACGTGCACTGGTGGACACCCTTGTGCTCGAACATGGTGTTCGTGATGGACAAACTGTGATTAGCACAGAAGTCCAACAACTGAACACCGCTCGGGTTCAGATCAGGGGGGCCGTTCTTCCCAATCACCCCTCTCCAAGTGTCACTGGCATTTCCCACATGGGCGTTGAAGGTGACATTCCACGTCCCAAGAGCCAGATGTTGGGTGTGCGGACTGGGTTGCTGAGGTCTCCGCCTTCGACTGCTGCCCAGTCTTCTCTGCACCACGCCACCATGGACCCTTCCGCAGTTGGTGGGCCCACAACAAGCAAAGCAGTAAATTCAAGGTATGGACTACGGGCCCTTTGATGTCAGACAGGGCCTGTGTTCTGTCGAGTCGGTCTGCCCGTCGAGATGATCTGGCTCAGCTGTTAATGATGTAATGCAAACCTGCGCTGTGCGTCTCTCGGCAGCCAAAGCAAACCAAGATGGCGAACATGTAGTCCGCGAATTGCTTTAAAAGTTAAAGCAAGTGTCTTAATTCGTTTGTATTTAACTGTTAAAGCAATTCGCGGACTACATGTCCGCCATCTTGGATTGCTTCGGCTGCCATGAGACGTGCATGCGCAAGTTTGCATTACATCATTAACAGCTGAGCCAGATCATCTCGACGGGCAGACCAACTCGACAGAACACCGGGTGATATTCAAAAGAATCACCGGCAGAAGAGGAACAATTGTCTGCACAAAAAAGAAGTATTCGTTCCATGTGGCGCTTATAAGTAATAACAGCTCTGTTGCTACAGAAGGCAGGTCTGAACCAAAGCAAAAACTGAAAGAATACTCATAGTAAAGTTATGTTTACAAGGTTTTGAACAAATATGAAATGGCTCTTAGTTTTGAGTTTTTTGATAAAGCTTAATATTTACAGAATTAAACATTAGGGCCGGGAATGTGAGAGCCAAAACAGTTAAATTAAGTGTTTAATTTAAAGTTAAAAATATAAAATAGTTTTTTGTTAAAGGTCAATCAGATTATATGTTAAAAATTATTAAAAACCCTTAAAAGTTTAAGTTAAATGGTTAAAATTCTTGAGTTAAAGAAAGATTCTAAAATGCTGCAACATGTCTTCGACCTCATCTGGGTCATAGAACAATATGTTCAGGCCAAATCAGATTATTACAAGTATCAGTGTTATATCAGCGTACGAAAGCGTAAAGAGAAGCCTTGAGCCTTGACCAGTGGGAAAAAAGTGAGAAACCTCGGGGAGAACCACATATTGAGAGAGGGATCACTCCGACAGGGACGGACGGCCTAAAAATCCAGGACCTAGGTCATAATGATTAAAAACTGTAAAAGACAATTGCAAAATATCTAAGTTTAAAAAAAGGTAGAGCAGCTTTAAAATCAGAAACACTCCCATTATTTAGACTGCTCTGAGGTCATCAGTTTGAGTTTGAGTTCAGGTGTGGGAGCACACATTAATTATAAGTCATGGATAGTTAGAACACAGTTGGCTCTGCATCTCGCATGTTGTGAAGGCGTATATGCAGCAGCAGCAGTAACGGCAACAACAGCAGCGGCCTAGACGTCTGCCTCTGACACAGCTGTCTTTTCTACAGTGTGCTCATCACAACCTGGAAAAAAATGAAATCAAAATTATTAAGATTTAGTTCTTTGTGTCTGAAGTGTAAGCATCTTTGTGTGTCATGAAAAGTGATGTATACGTTTATTTTATCCAACCACACAATCAGTGAGCAAAATGTTTCATGTTTTATTCAGGTACTTATACTTCTATTTGAATTAGGGCTGTCAAAATTGTCGTGTTAATGCACGTTAATTCAGTTTTTTCATTAATCACATAAATTTTTTTAACACATGCCCATTCATCCCATAATAACATCACGGCACCGCCATAACGTGATCATATCCAACACCGTACACGTACATAACTAATCTCTGCTTATTGTGTGCGCGTGTCTTTGTCTAACCGGTGCACACAATAAATACAGCGTTGAAGCCGGACTACGGAGCCTCTTAGTCTCCTCCCATGTCTTCTCCCAAAGCGCACTTGCCAAATTAAAGCTGGGGTACCTAATTTTCCCTTGCACTACCAGTTCTTGTTGGTTGTGCCCAAAAGTAATGGTGTGAGCAAATCAAACAGATTTGATGACATTCTGCATTTCAGACTGTTTGAAATGTCCCTCATCCCTGTAACAATAGTTTTGGTCTGAGTGACTACAGAAAGACAGAATGTTAATAATGTTAATGCCATTTTATATGGATTTATTGTTTTTATAATAAAAAAATACAAATGTTGATAGTTCGAAATGTGATTAATTACGATTAATTAATTTTTAAGCTGTAATTAACTCGATTAAAAAGTTGAATCGTTTGACAGCCCTAATTTGAAAAAAATTTAAGCCATTAACTCTGACATGATCTGTAACAGTCAGTTTGATTTTCCAAAACTAATAAATGACCTGAAATCTGGTCCACAAGATCACGTCCACGCATCTTTTGTGTCTCACTCCATGTTTACAGATGTCCCCCTGTCATCAGTAAATGCACGTTAGCACATTTAGGCCTAATACAAATTACTTTATATAAAATCATGCGCAAACAAGGGCCATACGCAAATATATTAGTTGTGTCACACATGCATTATTTACATGAAATATCACAACAAATAATTACTGTGAATACAATTGCTATAACAGAGAAAGTCTGTTACAAAAGCCTCCTCTTTGGGTTTTCATAATTACTTCCACAATTAAGGGAGCTCTCAAAATGACTCCCTGTGTTTCACGCTCTTTTCCGGGCATCAGCGCGGCTCAACACCCGCGGTTAGCTTAAAGCACCAGAGGTTCACCCTGGAGAAAAAGTCCGGAAAAAAAATCACCTAACAGACCTCTGATATGACAATAGAGTGAGATCTGACCCACCTCAAATGTTATTACAATTACCTTTTATGTCCTACCTCAAATATATATTACACTTTTTACCTTTCATCATGGCCGTTATACTCTTCGCTCCGTGATCTAAGTACGACGACTGATTGATTGACAATTAGGAGGACCAATAATTTAGGTGATACACCCGGAGGACAGAATCCTCTAGTATACCTTTAACTTTAAAACTATGTGTAACGCGCCATATTTCCTGCTCTGGACAGAGCAGTCGCATTCTCTTGCTGCTCCTCGCTTGCTGCTTTTTTATCTCCTTAAATCATTTTTGCTTACATTTTTATTCCACAAAACACAGATTACTCCTTTTCAAAAACTTCAACACAAGACTTGATGACGCTATTTCATTTCCCAAAATCAACAGAGACAATTGTTGGAACACATATGGTGCCAAGCCCAAACAAGGCAAAGCTAATGATAACAAGAGTGTCATAATGCCACAGCAAAAATCTTTAATTACAAGGAACCGCTATTCACCACTTTTGGAAGATGAATCAGCAGTAGTCTCTCAGTCCCAGTCTCAGTCTCAGTCAAGGTCAAATGCAGCTGAGTCGCTCTTTATCGGGGATTCTGCGATAAGACCTATAAACATGCTTAATCTGAAGGTACACTCAGTACACTCTGCCAAAGTGGATGAGATAAGGCTTTTGGCTCCAAAGCTTCTGTCTGAGACTGGCGGGGTAAAAAGATTGTTGATCCACGTGGGGGCAGTAGACGTCTATGACAACACAAGTGAAAAGTTGAAACGGGATTATTCTCTCTTATTGGAAGACCTTGCTAAAATGGACGTAAAAATCGTTATTAGTGGCCCACTACCAAATGTGGACGGGAAGCAAATGAAATTCAGTCGTCTGTATCAGCTAAATACTTTCCTACTCAACGAATGTTCACGCAGAGGACTTGCCTTCATTGAGAATTTTAATCTGTTCTGGAATAGGCATGAGCTTTTTGAAGGGAAAGGGCCACATCTGAACACTTACGGAGTAAAAGTGTTGATGGATAACCTTTCTTTTGCCCTGAGACCTCAGCCTGCGCAGCGCGTGCAGTCATCAAAAGGGAGGAAGCCGACTCTAAAAGTCTCTGCACCTCCACCACCTCGAAGGATCTCAACACCACCACCACCTCGAAGGATCTCACCACCACCACCACCTCGAAGGATCTCAACACCTCCACCACCTCGAAGGATCTCAACACCATCACCGCCTCAAAGGATCTCAACACCTCCACTGTCATCAGAAGCAGCTGCATCATCACCAGCAGCAGCTGCATCATCACCAGTAGCAGCAGCACCAGCTGCACGACCACCACCACCAACATCCTCATCCCCAGCCTGCTCCAAAGCAGTCACGCCTTCTTCATCTACAGCGCCTCTGAAGCCCCCATCCTCACCCCAGGCTATAGCAGACAGGCCTGTGCTGGGGTTTCCTCAACCACCTGCCCCTCCATCAAAGACTCCCTCGCCACCTCCCATGAACCTGTCTTGGGTCCCCCCCGCCACGTCCACTCCATCAAGAGAGAATGGGGACACGTCCCTTTGTTTTTCATCCCCGCCTTCACTGTTAGACCTACCTGAACACTCTGCAGGGCTAATAAAATCGGCGATGAAGACTATTCCTCTCACACCCATATTAGCTAGATCTAGAGTCCTGTCCAACATTCTAAATCACTCCCCATATGTACCTCCAAAACCACCTAGGGTTTCCAATTCACCTACAAAAACCACCTCAGCCAGTCCCTCCCCTAACCTCATGACCATTCCACCCCCACTTCCCCCTCGTTCAACACCCAAAACCTCTGCCTCAGCCCACCCCGGCCCTAACCCATCACCAAAAACCCATCCACCTCCCTGGCCCCCTCGTTCAACACCCAAAAGCCACCCACCTCTCCATCCTCCTCCCCCGCCTTCCCCTTCCCCTCTTTTGTCTAAACACTAGGATGCCAGGGTCTCTGCTTCGCAGCCACTGGCAGTCTAGTTAGAGGAGAGACCCGGCTGGGGCCCTGTCATGAAGCCACATGTGCCATTCCCTTAGTGATAACATAAAGAATACATAACAGAAAAACATCTGAAGTTAATCAGTCCAATCTGAAAAATCGAATTCTTGTTCCGTGTAAGAATCAGCCGACCACAACCGCTGATACTGAAACTTTGAAACTTGCTACGCTTAATGTCAGATCTCTTTGTAACAAGTCTTTTTTTAATCAATGATTTTATTTGTTCTCATAATCTTGATCTTATGTTCATGGCTGAAACTTGGCTTGACCAAAATTCAGGAAATGCAGTTTTAATAGAAGCATCACCACCAATTTTTAAATTTGAATCTGAAATACGGGAAAACAAAAAAGGAGGAGGCTTAGCTGCCATTTTTAGAGACCACTTTGTCTCCCATAGAATGTCTCTTGGGAAGTTTTCGTCATTTGAATATGTGTCTTTTAAAACACAACAAAAACAGTCTCCTCCAATACTCTTCATTGTCCTATACAAGCCACCGCAGTCATGTCACAGTTTTATTGATAATTTTACCGAGTTGCTTTCAGTTGTATGCACAGATTTTGATAGTTTGGTTATTACAGGGGATTTTAATATTCATGTGGATAATGTTGATGACAGAAATGCAAATGATCTGAGTTCTGTACTTGAATTCTTGGATCTCACTCAGCACGTAAGTGGCCCCACCCACAGCAGAGGGCACACTCTAAGGCTGTATCCGAATGTCCACACTATACCCTATTCACTCACTCACTATATAGTTCGGGACTATATAGCGACTGAGTGAGTGAGTCAGTGCACTCATTCTGTTGGCGATTCGGACAGCTGCACACTATTTTTTGCCGCGGCCCACATCACACCCCTGTCACATGTCATTGGATCAATATCATTTTATATATAAATAAAAGTATATTAAAATATCAATATTTGTCTAATATACATGTATAAAATGTTTTTACAATTTATATTCATATTTATGAATTTTGGTTGACGTCTTTCATATTCCCGCCACCTGACCGGCTCCTCTAACACCGGTGAAATGGCACCTCCACTGAATTTTGCGGTGTTTTTCATAACTATTATACAAGTTATCATAATGCGAATTAAACACCGCCGAACAGAGAGAAGGCGAAGACAGGCGATGAGGGCGAGGAGGAGAATGGCTCTTCGTTCATTAGCAAGGCGTCGTGTAAGTATTGTATTCGTCCTTTGTCTATATAGCATTAGCACCATCTACTGGGTAAATTATAGTACTTTTGGTGTACTTACTAAATAAAAATACTATTCTCAGTCAATGAGAAACACATTAGTCATATACATTTAGACATATTTCAACAAGAAAACACATTGTATAGACACACTCACTTAAAATGCAAGAACATTAAAATATTTTATTGGTTGAAAGAACACAAAACCAAAGCAAGGGAAATGGATTAAGTACTCATTTTTTCTAAATGAAAAATGAGTACTTAATCATTAAACAATAATAGAATTTGCTTGGCCATGGGGCACAGGGCTTCTGTGATTTTTTTGTGTGTTATTAGGTGCGAGTGATGTAGTGAGGGTTTCTACTTCAGTTGTCTCAGGGCAGCTCCAGCTCCCTGCAACACACAATACATTTGGCAAAATCAATGCCAGGGCACAAAAGAACATGACTTCAGCTATATACTCTTCATTTTTATTTACATTTTTAAATCTCAAAATGAAAAATGAGTACTTATTCCTGTGTCTGCACTCATAACTAAAAGTGCAGATACAGAATAAAAAAATGAATCTAGAAGTATCATATTAAGTTTAAGAGAATTTTTGTTTTGTTTTAGGGTGAACCACCGGTGTACTGCCGACTGAACCACCATGTACCCCTAGTCAGCATGTACTTAAATGGCCAGTCTGACCTTCGCCCCGATTTTCGCCTCACTCGAACCACCATCACCCGTCTGGTTAGCCACCTGAGGAGTGCTCATCACCAGGGCTGGAGCCAGGACATGGAGGTTTTGGTCTTCCTCTTTTGGTTGGCCAGTGGCACCGCGTACCAGTGGCGGCCGGCCAATAGAGGGCGCTAGGGCGCCGCCCCACCACTCACAACTTGCCATGTTACCTTGGATAAAACGTTAAAAAAAATAATAACATTAAAATATTTCGAAATTTATGTGTGTTTTATTTCAGATGTGGAAGAAATACTTTATAGTTTATGCTGAGTTGGATTGATTAAGCTCATCAGCGTTGTCTGTGTCGGACTGAGGACGTATTTCCGCCTCAGGGCGCAAAAGATTGCGCCCTGAGCCGTCTATGGACTCTCGTTAAAAGTTGTACATGCGCAGTAGCTCCTCTTCAATGCAAGAGATAAGACGATTTGGGGGCGCAGGAGAAGTGCGCCCTGAGGGGGCGGGGTCGCCCGCGACCTGTACTGTCACTGTCTGTGACGTCCGTTTACAGTGATTGACAGGTCAAGCTGTGGGAGTTTGAGACGAACGTAAAGAGACGCAAAATGGAGAACGAGAAAAAGAATAATTCAGTTAGATCACTCAAAACAATACCGTTTGAGAGAAGATCATACCAGGAGAAGGTTGAGGTTAAAGAGCTTGGACCTGATCAGCCAAATATTACCATTAGTCAGCAGTCCAGCGACAGGGGGAGACGGTACACTCGTACTTTTTCCAGGACCTGGTTCAGCGCCAAATCTTGGCTAGCAGCATGTAGCGAGGCTAATGCTTTATTTTGCTTTCCATGCCTCTTGTTTCAAACATCAGGATCTGACCCAGCATGGATCAAGACAGGTATGACTGATCTGAAGCACTTTTTAGAAAAGGCAAAGAAGCATGAGCAGACTGGTATCCACATGCAAAATTCAAATTCAAATTAGCTATGTTTGGGAAGATAAATATTTCATCCCAGCTGGATGAAAGCTACAGGGTAGGGATCAGAAAGCATCCCTACCCTGCTGGTATATATCTAGTCATCATATTCATAGCCCCCCCAGTAGAAAATTCCACCAGCCGCCACTGCCGCGTACCGTGTTGTCGCCAGGGCATTTGACATGCCTCAGTCTACGGTCCACGATGTGATCCACAGGGTGGCCAACCAGATCCTTCAAATGCGTGGCCAAATAATTCATTTCCCTTCCCTGGAGGAACTTCCCCAAGTTGCAGCTGGGTTTCAGTTGCTGGCTGGATCAGCTGCTCTCAATAATGTTGTGGGGAGCATCGACGGCTGCCACATCAGAATAAAGCCCCTTCAAGAGAATGCACAGTGTTATTTTAACAGGAAATTGTTTTGAAATGAGATAAATTAGAAAAGTCATAGATTGCATAACAAAACCATTAACTTATATTTGTAACATTTCACTGCAAAATGGGTTATTTCCAAACAAAATGAAAACAGCTAAGGTAATTCCAATTTTTAAGTCTGGTAACAAGCACATCTTTACTAACTATAGACCTGTCTCTCTCCTTCCACAGTTTTCAAAGATCCTTGAGAAAGTTTTCAATGATAGACTTGAAAATTTCATTGAAAAACACTGCCTGATAAATGACGGACAATATGGGTTTAGACCTGGAAGATCGACCTCTATGGCCATTATTGATGCTGTAGAGGAAATTTCACGTTCATTGGATAAGAAAAAAATAGCCGTTGGAGTTTTTATTGACTTGAAAAAAGCGTTTGATACGATTAATCATACAATCTTACTTGAAAAACTAGAGAAATATGGGATCCGAGGGGTAGCAGGGGAGTGGATTAAAAGTTATCTAACTGAGAGACAGCAGTTTGTAAAGATGGGTAAGTACCAATCTACATGCAAAACTATCACATGTGGACTGCCACAAGGTTCCATATTGGGGCCGAAATTATTCAATTTGTATATCAATGACATCTTCAATGTATCTGTACTACTGAAACTGATTTTATTTGCTGACGACACTAACATTTTCTATGCAGATGATTGTTATGATGACGCTATAAACACTATTAATGAGGAATTGGCAAAAATTAAAACATGGATGAATAATAATAAGCTATCACTTAACCTTGAAAAAACGAAAGTAATTATATTTGGTAACTGCAAGGAAAACCCAAATATATCCATAACTATTGATGGTAAAGTAATACAAAAGGTAACAGAAATCAAATTTTTGGGAATAATAATCGACAAAAACTTAAACTGGAGATCTCACATTAATTACATACAAAAGAAAGTATCGAAAAATATAGCTATTATAAATAAAGCAAAGTGGGTACTCAACTATAACGCCTTGTACATCCTATACTTTAGTTTAGTTTATCCTTATTTATCATATGTTGTAGAAGTTTGGGGAAACAATTATAAAACTGCCATAAGAACATTGGAATTACTTCAAAAGCGAGCAGTACGAGTTATCCACAAGACGAGTTACCTGGAACACACACATTCACTCTTCTTACAGTCTAAATTATTGAAATTTGTGGATTTGGTGGATTTTTGCACAGCTCAATTGCTTTACAAAGCCAGTAAAAAATCTCTGCCGACCAACATTCAATCTCAATTTATAGAAAGAGAAGATGGCCGTAATCTCAGGGGAAATGGTAAACTTATACCAAATGCTGTAAGAACCACGAGGAGAAGTATGTCTCAGTGTGCGGTGTGCGACTGTGGAATAAATTGGATTGGAAGTTAAAACAATGTCCCACCATATACCATTTTAAAGTCAAATATAAAGAAAAACTTTTACAACAGTACAGTACACAGTGAAAATCCTTACTATAGTCATATAGTAGCAACACCATCATACATCATTTACTCACAATAACAGTATTACGGAGCTAAGGGTTGCAGTGTATGTTGATTCTTTACTAAATCATGTAGTATATGTATTTTATTAAGTGTCAAAATCTGCAAAACACAATCTTGAGTCTGTACATGAACAGAGTATAAGTTATTGAATTAAAAGCTATGCATGAGTTATTAGAATTATTGATGTATATAATAAAGGTTAAGCTACTACACAAACAACATAAGCAACCACCAAACATTTATGCACTGGGGGTGGGATTTAAAAAGTATTTACTTCTTCCCACTCCCTTTCGAACTTTCTTGTTGTCATTTTTTTTTTTTTTTTTGTATCTTGTATTAGTTTTGTTTTTTGCAATTTTGTATTGCTTCTCATATTTTGTATTTACTATTGTTTTTTCTTTTCCTTGTTTTTTCGAATGAGAATAGAAGTACAGAGTGTACAAAGTTTATTTTTTTATGCTTTATGAAATGACATGGCATTTGGATTGACAACAAAGTTCGAAATAAAAAGATTGATTGATTGATTGATTTTATTCCATTCAAATGCAGGCTGTGTGTAATCACCGTGGCTAATTTATTGATTTGTTTGTTGGCTACCCCGGATCTGTGCACGATTCTCGAGTGCTTAAAAACAGCCCCCTCTACGTCCACCGGCTCTATCCCCCAAATGGACACGTCCTCCTTGGGGATGGGGGTTACCCTTGCCTCCGTCAGCCCATCACATTCCTCACTCCATACAGAGAGCCTGTTTGGAGCCCAGTGGAAGCCCGCTTCAACCGGCACCATGCACGGGCACGATCTGTAATAGAGAGAGCGTTTGGCATGATGAAGGCAAGATGGCGATCCATTTTTTTCAAGGCACTGGAAGTCCAACCCACCTTTGCAGTCGAGGTGACTGCCTGTTGCGCCATCCTGCACAACATCTGCTTCAGCGATGGTGATCTCTGGGAGCCAGTGGAAGAGGAGCCAGGGCCTGATGATGAGCAGGACCAGCATCAGCAGCACCAGCCTGATCAGCAGTGTGGACAGGAGCTGCGTGGACGGATGGCAGCAGCACTTTCCGCCCCAAGGGAACCAGCTCTTCGGGACCACGACTATTAATTAAATGTTTGAATAATCTGTGTTTTGGCCTATTTAAATAAAAACAAAAACAATTGAATATGTAAATATCTAAAAAGAAATTGTTGAATGTATGTATAGTTCTTTACAAATGTCTAGTTGATTAAATTTTTTTTGTGTAAATAGTGTTCATCATTGTATGTAGTTCAAACTACACTTATCAAAATACATTTTTATTTATAATTTCTCCACTATTCTCTCCAACAAAAAAAAAAAACATTTAACACAATAAATGCTACATGTATAACACAAGTGCTTTAATAACATTAATGACTGACCACCAGTGACCCGTTTCTGTAGCGTTAGCTTGAGATGTTAATGTTATGATACGCAAAAATGCTAACATTTTTTGCGGCATAACATTGGTACGTTGTTTCGCATTAAAAGGCAATGGTATTCTGACTTCAAATGTGTATTTTGGCAGCTTATCGTCAACAATATATCACGGTTTACACATTTCCATATTTATGATGATCAAAAACTCACATTTGGAGCTCATGTCCCGCTCCTGTTCCAACACGTCTCTCTGTGCCTCCGCCATTTTACTTCCGTATAGTGACCACTGCTGTTCACTACATTTTCGAGATGCATTGTGGGAAAATTCCAGTGCACTACTTTTTCTCTCTGGACATTCGGACACCCCTACAAAATGGCGTGACCACTATATAGTGCACTATATAGGGTATAGTGTGGACATTCGGATACAGCCCCTATCTGTTGGTTACTAAGGGGGTGAATATTTCAAATGTAAACGTGGTCAATGTTGCTCTTTCGGATCATTTCTGTGTTTTTTTTGACATGTGTTTCACTAACAAACCACCAGTGGACTCTGCAACTGTACGAAGAAGGCGCATAAATGAAAATACAAGTGAACTATTTATGGGAATGATAAACTTTGAGAATGCATCGTATTCTACTGTAGATGAACTGTTTAACTCTGTCACCTCTAGTGTTTTGAATGTTCTGGATACCGTTGCCCCTATGAAGGTTAAAATAGTGAAAAATAAGCAGAAGGCGCCGTGGGCTAAAGCAGACTCGGTCAGGGCACAAAAGAGAAAGTGTCGGAGGGCTGAGCGTAAGTGGCGCAAGTACAACCTCCAGGTTGATTACAAGATCTTCAAAGATAAGTTGTGCGAGTTTAACCAGGTGCTACGTAGTACGAGAGAAAGGTATTTTTCTGAAATGATTGAAGGCTGCAGCAACAATCTGCGTGTTCTGTTCTCAACAGTTAATAGATTAACAAACCCCCCTGTTCAAATGCCATTAGATCTTACTTCCAAACGTAAATGCAATGAGTTTGCTAATTTTTTCAATGACAAGGTTCAAGGCATCAAAAACGCCATTGTCTCCAATCCACAGATAACCATCCAACAGCCAGAAAGGTTCTTCGAGCTAACTCACTTTGCACCTGTAGATGATAAAACTGTCCAAGAGATAATCTCCAGTTTGAGCTCCTCCACATGCAGCCTGGATGCACTACCCACTAGATTTCTGAAGTCTGTTCTGAGCAGTCTGTTACCTTCACTCACACAGATAGTAAACATGTCCCTTCATTCTGGAATATTCCCAAAGGCCCTGAAAACTGCAGTCATCAGGCCCCTGCTAAAAAAGAGCAGTCTGGATGCTACGGTACTTAACAACTATCGTCCCATCTCAAATCTGCCATTTATGGGGAAAGTCCTTGAAAAAGTTGTCTACCTACAGCTTACTAGATTTCTTATAATCAACAACTCATTTGATATGTTTCAGTCCGGCTTTAGACCCCACCACAGCACTGAGACTGCTCTCGTTAAGGTGACAAACGATATCCGGCTGAACACTGACGCAGGCAAAGTCTCAATCCTAATCCT
Source organism: Knipowitschia caucasica (assembly GCA_964034765.1). Taxonomy (NCBI): domain Eukaryota; kingdom Metazoa; phylum Chordata; class Actinopteri; order Gobiiformes; family Gobiidae; genus Knipowitschia; species Knipowitschia caucasica. The sequence goes on along the minus strand of OZ035827.1, from coordinate 37,787,116 downwards.
GTTAGATCTGAGTGCTGCCTTTGACACTGTCGACCATGAGATCCTCTTACAGAGACTAGAGGACTGGGTTGGCGTTGCTGGCACCGCCCTAAGTTGGTTTGGGTCTTACCTTGAGGACAGGAAGTACTTTGTGGAGATTGGAAACTGTGTCTCAGATCATATGGCCCTGACCTGTGGAGTCCCACAGGGGTCGATCCTGGGACCTCTTCTGTTCAATCTCTACATGCTGCCGTTAGGTCAGTTAATACGCAGAAACAAAGTGTCCTATCACAACTATGCAGACGACACTCAGATCCAATCCAATCCAATCCAATCCACTTTATTTATATAGCACATTTCATAAACACGCAGTTTCCAAAGTGCTGCACAACATGCAAAATTGCAACAAATAAATAAATACACACATTTATATAAGAAAATACATAAATAAATCAAATAAAATAAAAACACAGAGGACCACACGACTCACGCGGTGTTAAAAGCCAGAGAATAAAAGTGGGTCTTAAGACGCGACTTAAAACATTCCAACGAGGGAGCTGTTTTGACGTGGGGGGGCAGGGCGTTCCAGAGCTTTGGTCCAGCCACAGAGAAGGCCCTGTCCCCCCGGGTTTTAAGTCTCGTCTTAGGCACCACGAGCTGGACCTGGCTCTCGGACCTCAGTGCGCGGGGCGGGTGGTAAATCTGGATGAGGTCCGAGATGTAAGGAGGGGCCAGTCCATTCAGAGCTTTAAAAACAAACAATAAAATCTTAAAATCAATTCTAAAATGAACAGGAAGCCAGTGCAAGGACGCAAGGACGGGAGTGATGTGGTCGCGCTTTTTGGTTCCTGTTAAAAGCCGTGCCGCAAAGTTCTGGACTAACTGTAGCCGGTGAAGTGCCTTGTGTGAAATACCGGAGTAGAGTGCGTTACAGTAGTCCAGACGTGAAGAAATAAAAGCGTGCATAACTTTTTCAAAAAGGTTAAAAGATAAAAAAGTTTTAACCTTGGATAAAAGCCGCAGATGATAAAAACTCGATTTTAAAACACTGTTGACCTGCTTGTCAAATTTAAAATCACTGTCTATAGTGACGCCAAGGTTGGTGACTGTGGGACGCACATGTTCACTCAGCGGTCCCACATCCACCTGGTTGGCCCCAAAGAGAATCACTTCTGTTTTTTTATCATTCATTTTAAGAAAGTTTTGGGCCAACCAAGCCTTGACGTCACATAGACAGTCGAGTAGGGGTGTCAGGGGGCCATAAGCATTTTTTGCGATGGGAAAATAGATCTGACAATCATCCGCATAAAAATGATACAAAAGGCCATGCTTTTTAAAAATCTCACTGAGTGGCAGGAGATAAAGAGAAAAGAGGATGGGGCCCAGAATTGATCCCTGAGGGACTCCACAGTGAAGGGGGGCAGAAGATGAGGTGGAATCCCCCAGCCTAACAATGAAGGACCGCCCCGACAGGTAAGAAGCAAACCAGGTAAGGGCGGTCCCCCCGACACCCACACAGTGTTCAAGTCTATTTAAAAGAATCGCATGGTCCACTGTGTCAAAGGCAGCAGTCAGGTCTAAAAGCACTAAAATGGAAGAATTACCAGAGTCTGCCATTAAGAACAAGTCATTAAAAACCTTTAAAAGTGCAGACTCAGTGCTGTGAAAAGCTTTATAACCTGACTGAAAAGTATCTAAAATCCCATTGGCCTCCAGAAAAGGTTGCAGCTGTGCAATAACGCATTTTTCTAAAATTTTGGACACAAACGGAAGTTTAGAAATGGGCCGATAGCTTGATAGAACTGTTGGATCAAGACTTGGTTTTTTAACTAATGGTTCGACAACAGCTCTTTTACAAAAAGAGGGAACAATACCAGAAAGAAGACTGCTATTGATAATTTTTGTGACTGATGTTCCAATAATACCCCAGACCTCTTTAAAAAACCGAGGTGGGAAAGGGTCCGTGCAACTGGACGAAGGTTTCAATTTGCTCACAAACTCTGTAAGTGCAGACAGTGAAACAGGCTCAAACTGACTAAAGACATTAGCACACAGAGTGGCTCCAACCACATTAGCAAGTGGCAAAACTGATATATTTCCCCTAATAGTAGCGACTTTACCATTAAAAAATGAGAGGAATTTTTCACAAGTGTCCCTTGTCATCTCCAGTGTGGTGGATTGGAACGGGTTAAGAACAGAGCCAATAGTTTTAAAAAGAACATGAGGCTGACTTACTTTACTCGCAATCAATTCTGATAAGAACTTGCTTTTTTCAGTTCGGACCACACATTGATAATTTCTCCAACTCTCTGTCAAAATCTGATGAGACACCACCAAGTGGTCATGCTTCCATTTGCGCTCAGCTTGGCGACACACCCGCCGCGCAGCCCGTGTAGTGTCATTAATCCATGGCTCTTGTTGTCGATTTGGGCGCATAGCCTTCAAAGGAGCGACATTGTCCAAAACAGCAGTGCAGGTGGACAAGAAAGCATCCATCAATTGTTCAGTCGTCATGCATTGAGAAGAGCCTACAGGAAGAGCGGATGAAACAAAAAGTGGAGCAAAAGCTGCAGCCGTGTCTGACTTAATCACCCGGCTTTTACGCACAGGGGCTGACTGCGCCACCTTCTCCAATCTAAAGCTAAACATGACAGGACTGTGGTCAGAAAAAGTTGCATCCCCAACAGAGACGTATTCAACAGAGACACCATGCGACAATACAAGATCTATGTCTCACTGACTGCAGGAGAACGTGGACCAGTGGACTCACTCCTTCACTGTATCCAACAGATCAGTGAGTGGATGCAAAACAACTTCCTTCAGCTAAACGCAGACAAAACTGAAATGATTGTCTTTGGTCCCCAGAAACAAAGAGAGAGCGTCATCTGTCACCTCCAGTCTCTCTCCCTAAAACCTTCAAACAAGGTCAGAAATCTAGGGGTAATACTGGACTCAGACTTAAATTTTAACAAATCAAATCAGTAACATCAACAGCTTTTTACCATCTAAAAAACATTGCCAGGATCAAAAACATAGTGTCTAAAGCAGACTTAGAGATTCTTATCCATGCATTTGTCTCCAGTAGGTTAGACTAATGCAATGGCCTGCTCACAGGTCTGTCCAAACAGGCTGTAAAACAGCTGCAGTACATTCAAAATGCAGCAGCTCGAGTCCTGACAAGAACCAGGAAGTACGACCACATTAGTCCAGTCCTCAGGTCTCTGCACTGGCTTCCTGTGGCTCAGAGAATAGACTTTAAAGCAGCTCTGCTTGTTACAAATCTCTCCATGGCCTCGCACCAAAATATATTAGTGACATGTTATTCCCATATGAACCAGCCCGGACTCTGAGGAGCACAGGGACTGGCCTCCTGTTAGTGCCCAGAGTCAGAACTAAACATGGGGAGGCTGCTTTTCAGATTCATGCTGCTAAAATCTGGAACAGTCTTCCTGAAGATGTGAGACAGGCCTCCTCTCTGACAATGTTTAAAACCAGGTTAAAGACAGTTCTGTTTAGCTGTGCATACAACTGAGGGATTTTATACTTTTATCTTTCTTTTTGATGTTCTGTGATTATTTATGATTTTAATGCTTTCTTGTTTTGTTCAGCACTTTGAGTTGCCTTGTGTATGAATTGTGCTATACAAATAAACTTGCCTTGCCTTGTTGCACTGACTTTAAAAATTGATGTCCACTGAGACCACACACATGTTACCAGAAGGCAAAAAATTAAGCGGCAGAAAATGGATGGATGGTTTTGTGATGGTTACATGTTATTTCTTATTTTTGTTTATTATGGCGTATATTATGGTGGTAATTTTGTTTGTTCTAGTTGAGTTGTAGTTTTCTTTTTAAAGGTACACTGTGTAATTTTTTGTGCCATCTAGCGTTGAGATCTTATATTGCAGTCCAATATAGTACGGAAGCCTATACTGTCTTTGACAGTGCTCCTCAACTCTCAGTCATTCACCAGACTGCCAAGGAAAGAATGCTTTAGTTTGATAAATGACCGGATCTCTCAGAACGTCTCGGACACTTGACAGTTGCGTGGAGAAGTGGATGTAAACAAGACCACGTTCAGACGCAGCACCCTGCATAGAGGCTGCACTGAGTTTTACCATGGATCTATTATAATATATAGAGATGCATGGAGGAATAACGTCTGTGGTAGCTTAAAACTACGATGATCAAAGAAGCAAGAGATATACTGAGCCGCGGCTCATGTTAGCATTAGCATTAGCCACAGTGCTGCATACCATCACGGTAAGAAAACAACATTCACACTCACGCTGCTGGTAAAGTATTCTGGTGATTGTTTTGTGGGGATTCTGTGTGTGTGTTTTTTAGGCTTTTTCCCTGAATAAGTTTAGTTGAAGCTTGTGACAGTAGTTGGACTGGGCTCGGATTGGGTCAGAACATCCTGAGACTGTTGCAGATTCTGCCTCGTTCTCATTATTGTCAGTGTAAAAAAGTTACGTATTGTTCACGTGTGAGTCTGTTGTGTACAAACTACACGATGTGCCACCTGTTGTGTTGACGCTGTCTTTCGGTGTGTGTGGTCTGCAATGTTGACACTGCTGCTATGACGCTGGACTTCTGCATAATTATTTTTTTAAAAGATTGTTTTTTGGATCGTTTTTTTATATAACTGTGGTCCTCCATGGTTCTTTTACATAACTGTGGTCCTCCATGGTTCCTTCTTCCAACTTGTGAAGACACGTTAAAAGCAACAATATCAGTAGCTCATGTGAAACAAAAACACGATTTTCGCATCCTTTTTGTTCCTTATCCACCAATGTTTTCCAAGATGGCGCATTTACACGGAGAGCACTCCTCTCTCGTGGACATTTATAAGTTAAATTCTAAGCCTATGAATACAATTAAAAAAACATGGTGGAGGTAAATATTCTTAAAAAGGTCACATTTGTTTTTAGTTAACATGTTTTTTCATATGGAGCAGCTGTAAAAATTACACAGGGTGGCTTTAAAGTTTGATATTTTTATATAATTTTTCCCCATTACAAGTTATAGCAGGATGTCGCATCCTGCCGCCTTTATCACCCACTCCGCGGCCCTAATTTCAGCCCAATTTCCTCCTTGTTGCCTTTAAAAATAAAACACTGTTCACCCATGTGTCTCTTGATTGAGTTTTCCTGGTTGTATTCTGTATTCATGTGTAAATATCTATTTGCTCTAATGTTCACATATTTTGCACACAGACAAACATGTGATAAATACACCCTTTATATGGCCCAGCTTCACCTAGACCTGTGCCGCCCCGAGCAAAAAATAGTTTGAGATCCCTGAATTAGACTATTGTTAATTCCTGAAGCTGGCTTTTGCTGTGACTGGGCAGGGCTCTGGTCGTACGTGATGTGGGGCTGTTTCCGGTCAGAGATGCTGCGTCACTGATGGGAAGTCATGTGCGTGTAACAGGAGGAGGAGATCAAGGACACAAGACGACAGAGAGCTCCAGGACATGAAGAGGAGGACAACAGATGAAAATTAGCCTTTGGCTACATTATGTTCACGCATATTATGTTCATTGACATGTACTGTCCCAGTCAAATCAATACAATATGAAACAAATACAAATCCATGAATTAAAACTGCACCCTAACATTTTGTTTGTGTGTCGCAAGGTCTGGAAAAAGATTCATTCAATATCATCCCTGACACCTCTGTGGGGTTCCTTGGACTTCATGATACTATTTAGTAACCAATACGTGCTGAGGCCCTCACAGAACTGCTGAAATGATACTGAGAGTAGATAACACTCTGGACTCTATTCAAGCCTTAGGGCAATATGTGATTCAGCACTATAAGGACATTTCCAAAGGCTATTTAATGCTGTATGAATACATATGCAAGCCCCCCTTTTCAGTCTTTCACTTAACAGTTATAGTATACTAGACAATGCCTTTTTCATAGAAGACACTATTTGAATTGAATGCCTCCTTTAAATCTATATAGTTTCCATACATTTGATTGAGCGATTGCATGTGTTTGTTCTTGCAGTGAAGGACACGGGGGCAGCGCTGCCGTTATTTTCTCAATCGATGGAGATGAAGATCCATCAGTGTAAGTGGATTAAGCCTTAAGAGATGCAGAGAAGGAAGCAGTAGCAATGGGCTCAAATGGAACCAGAGGAAACTCAATTTACTCTGAGATAAAAGTCTGCGGAGGAGAAGGCTCGTGTGGCATTTAAGCCAATAGAAATATAAGAATGATCATTTTGGTTCAAACTGTGACGCAGTAACATTTAAAGCAGACATATTTTGTTTTCTGCTGTAATCTATAACAAATTTGCATCATTAATATGTGTCTTTAACAAATTGCATAAAGAGCCAAAGTGTGTGCAGTAAAAGTAAACCCAATGGCGCCTTGAATGATTAGGAATATAGATGACTAAACTCATGATGTACAAAACTATTACGTATTATGTACAAATTCTCTACATTTGAATACAGAAATCAATACTGTGATTTTAAACCCTGATTTCCACGGAGCAAAAACATTTTCACACTGAGCAACACAGGCTGGTGTGTCAGAACAATACTGCATTTAACTTCATATTTTTTGCCGGTGCATGTTCAATTTAACCACTGATTTAAGCAGTGATTTAGAGTAGGGCTGGGATTAAACGATTAATCTAGCGATTATTTATTTGATGCATGAGTTTTTTCAGTTCGATTCGATTATCTCCCCATTAATTGACTAATATCAATGTATACATGTTGATTTACATATCTGAATGAAAAAAACATGCATTTCTTAACAAAATATATTGCTCTTAAAATTCAAAAATAAAACCTTGAAGCCTTAAAAACACATCAAGCTTACTAAAAAAAATGCATCTTGTTATTCTTCTTTCAGATGGTTAGCATTCAATAAAATAAATAAAACCAATGTAATATTGAGGGCTTTAAGCTAAAGAGAGTGCTTTTCTAGCAAAAAATAATGAAAAAAACCCATTTATAATTCAACAGTTATGTTGAACATAGGCCCAGCTGACTTAAAAAATCATCTTCATTCACAAATAACAACTTCGACTAGGACACTTTCCTTTCCCCTTAAGAATATTGTCTGTCTCTTTGTGTGCTTGTGAACATTCCTACAGCCTGAGTTGTCAATCTCTAGTGACTAAACTAGTGCCGCTAGCATGTAGCCCCGCTAGCATGTAGCATGTAGCCCCGCTAGCATGTTTGCCTATGCGGAAGTACCGTCTAAAAATAAAATAAACTGATGGCGCACCTCCGTGAACACATACTGATGTTTTATAAAGTCTCTGGACACAGAAACGCTGCAGAGCTGCCTTTTGGAGAAGAACTTTACATAAAAAGCCGCTATCATAACTCTGCTAGCTCCGCTAGCCTAACTTTGCTAGTTTAACCCTGTGACCCCAGGGCTTACACAATACAATACAATACAATTTATTCTTGTATAGCCCTAGGTCACAACAGAAGTCATCTCAGAGGACTTAACAAAACCATTGAAATCACCAACACAGATCAGAGAATCAACAGTTAAAACACATGAAAAATATAAAGCCCCTACTGAAGAAAAGCAGCCCCATGATACACGCCACCCCCATATTTGATACTGGAGATGGTGCACCGAGGATGATGAGCAGTGTTCGTTTTGAGTCATACATAATATTTTGCAATTAAACCAAAATGTTAAATGTTGGTCTTAGCTGACCACAGCCTCTTCTTTCACAACGTGTCCCCACTTTGCTTCTTGTGGTTTAATTTCAACATTGGAAAGATGTGTGTAGTGTATGACTAATATTTCCCCCATGTACAGAGTCCCCCAGGTGAGCTGTGGATCTCCACTGCTCCTCCATTGGCCCCCTGGCTGCATCAGTGATGAGTGGTGTCCTTGATCAAGCTGTGAGTTTGGGCAGACAGCCAACAAGTTATGGTAGATTTGCAGTGGTTTCATACTACGTATAACTCATCTCCACAACTTCCTCCCTGACCTCTTTGGTGTGCTCTAAGGCCTTCATGATGCTGTTTAGTGACCAATACACTCACTATTATTACAGAACAGCTGTAATAATACTGAGAGTAGATTACACACAGGCTGGCTCTTTTTAATCATTAGGGCAAGGTGTAAACATTGAACAGTCATTACGTATAGTTTTTCTTTCCCTTCACAGTTGTCTGTTACTTCTGTGACCTTTCAGTAAAAAGGTTGCAAGGTAATTGTACTTTAAGGAGGCACTATATTCATTCTTTGGAAATATTATTGAGAATGCTTATGTCAAAGTGCATCAGCAGCAGGACACAGCTCCCAAAGTTGAAGTGTGTGTGAGGCAGAACACAAATCTCTCTGTGTTTGGAGACACGGCCAAAAGAGGCTTCAAACATGCACTACCATCTGCTCCTCGCTCCCCGTCCCCCCTTTTGCTCTGTCACTGGGCTTTTCTCTCTGGCACGGGATGGATCCAAGCAAGGCGGATGTTTGTTGCTTCTGCGTCCCAAAAACGACATTCTCTCTCAGCACAGAGAAGAGCATTTCCATGGGCACATCTGCAGCCGGGACAAGGACAGACTGAGAGGCATCTGCAGTCAGGACAAGGACAGACTGAGGAGTGAATGAAGCTGATTATACAATCTTGCACAACACTTATCGTGCAATTTTTGTGTTTATTTTAAATAAGTAGCTGATACAAAGAGTAACTCTGTCATACACATTTATTATTTGTTACAAGTACTTGATTTCAGTTTTAGAGTCACTTTATTCCTTTGATTCCAATTTGTTAGATTTTTATTGATGATTTATTGTGCATTGTGTGTCCATATATTTTCTACGTCTAAATGATTTAACATTCTAACACATGAATGTTAAATCATCTTTTAAGCTCAAAATGAAGTCGAGATGACAGTGATTTTGAGTCCTTGCACACTCTACTAGATCGTCATTTGGCATGTTCAGTCAAAGCGGAGGGCTCTGTCCCGGTGGCCCAGATGGTTTGTCTCACAGCTCTTTTGTCTGTTTGCTTTAGACCAAACAGTCTCACAGGACACAGCTCTGTTCATGTAATGGCCAAACACACACACTGTTTGACATTGTTTCTTTTATGGTGCTGAAGGATTTAAGTTATTAAAATAATAATTGTTGACTAGTCGACCTTGTCCTAAGGGAGTAACATTGTCTATAGATTGCCCCCATGGTTGTGTATCCAGACTGTTACATCTCAGCATGTTAAAGGTTCATTATACTGTTTGAGAAGAATAACAGTTCCACACTAAATGGGAGTGTTTTGTCCAATCTCTTACTGCATTCATGTTTATCCATATATTTTCTGCTTACTGTATGCTACTATGTATATTGCAAAACATGGTGTGCTCAAGGAATTATTCCAAACATAATCTTTCTGAATATAATAGGCTTCAGTTACGGACTGGAGAATGTAACCAATAACGATTTGAGTGACGTAGAAGATATCATTATTTACGCGTGTGTGTCCAGGGCTTGCTAAAATACACAAACAAATGAGATCTCCACTCCAGGTCTGGTCCAGATCTGAATGTCATCCTGGTACTTTGGTGGGTCATGACTACATAAGTGTATTGTGAGATGGGTCCAAGAGTCCTAATTAAAGAACTGTCCAAAGAAAACAACAGGACTAAAGACTGAAGCCTATGTATACTGGAGAAGGTCCATTTGTTTTTGCTCCATCTGATTTTCCTCCATATTTACAATCAATACTTCAGGACAGAGCGCAAAAGCATTAGCACAGACTATCAATGAGGACCAGCTTCACTATTAGACCATTGTCCTAATATGTGGATGTTTGTTTTCACTCAAGATAAGGTTTATTAGCACTGGTTTAAATCTGTCTCTGTGAAAATCAGTGAAAATACATTACAGTAAAGCATCGAATTTCAAATACTGTGCAGTTTTACATCATGAGATAATAAAGAACTGGTGTATCCCTGTTATGCCCTAACAGCCAGCAGGTCCCATCAGCCATTGGGGCAGAGAAGAGGATAAGGAGGAGGAGGGTCTGTGGGGTCCTTGGGGAGTGCACTGCAAAAATACAAATGCTGTGCCTTCACTTCCCTCAGCGTGCCTTGTTTTTATGTGCTTACATTAAAGAGTTTAATTTACTGCATTATCTCAGAGTAAATTGTCAAAATAGGAGCTGCAGTTGTCATAAATAAGACTTCTAAATATTTGACTGAATATATCTTTCTTTCATTTAGAAAATTTACAATAACTTGAGGAAATAAAAAAGCATAGTTTTATTTAATTTTACACAAAATCTGTGTTTAATATTGGCTGAAAAATTGCACACAGACTCGACTATCCCAAATAGATTCATCCCATTTAAAATCTTCCTTTAAAAATTAGGTTTTAGTCAATAAATCATTCAATTCCTGTAGGTATGTTTCTAGTGGAACAGACAATCCATTAACATAAAAGACATTTTAGAAAAAGTGTTGTGTTTTTCTTTAAACGGCCATATTAGATTTCTCCAAATTAAATGAAATGTCAATTGACTTTCTCAAAAGCACACTTTTAGGCCAAAATGTATATTATGAATGCAAGGGAATTTGCGTGATTAATTCAACCAATATATAATCATTAGTCTTCAAAACCAAAAATGTGCTCACGCCGGTTCCAAATTAACAACATAACAATACTGATTTTGTCTCCCTTTTTTTGCAGTGCGGACAGGAGCGGAGGCTGATGTCATGTCTTTTGTGACGGAGGGGGCGGGACCGGAGTCAGGGCGTGTTTCCACTGCAGCATCACTCAGAGCACACGCACACAGGGAAATCAAAAAGGAGCAAAAAGGAAAGACCCCGGGAGATATATGAGACTAAATGAGCAAAGGAGCACGACCAAAGCCAGGGGAATCCTCCGCTGAATAAAGTCTGAGGTGAGTGGACACCATGCTTTCTGTGGAAGACATGCTGCTCAGCCGAGTGCAAGGATGGCTATAGGGCTAAGCTGGATGAGGTGTAGCCACAGCATAAGACTTGAGATAGGGATGGTATATACAACATATCTAATCAATTTGTTTGTATTGGGTAAAAACAAAACAGAAGTTGCCTTGTGAAACTTCACATTTTTGGTTTGACATTTGCAGAATACAACTTAATTCAGTTAAAAGCTGTAAGAAGATGGCACATGAGCCAATAGTGACTGGATTTGTGGATTGCCTCAGGGCATCTTCCTTCAAGCTTTGGAAAAAACTCCCAATAAACCTGAGCAAAACAAGGACAAGACATGCTGAGCAGGACAGCCAGACAGGACTGAAGAAGGGCTAAACCAGGACAAACCAGAGCTAAATAAGGTCTGGACTAAAAGCAGTTCTAATCAACCACTAACGCCCTTGATTGAGAGATATTCATAAATCAACTTTGTCCAAAGATTTTGTGAAGAAAAATGGCTAATATAATATGAACAATACAGAAAACCCTACCTTTAAAGTATAGGAAGGAAATGTAATCATACCAGTGTTTGCCAATACATCTTGGCAGGGCAATAATAGATGTTGGCCGGCCGATTGGAGACGTGGATGGTCCTTATGGTTGGGAAAGATGAATTCATACAGTACAACATTCAAAATTAGGACACACATACGCTGAATTCAGGACTCAGATAGTACATCATAATACAAAAGAGGTTGACCAGGACTGAACAAAGTCTGAAGCAGGGTTGAACCAGGTCTAAACCCTGTCCACAGCTCCAGCTACATGCCTTCAGTGTGAAATGGTCCGGAGGGTTTAATCATCATCTCTTACATAATCACAGACATAAAACTGCTGCTGCTGTTGATAGAGTCTGACATACCGTTACCACTGCTGTCTGTGACGGCTGCTGCTTTCTCTTGTGTCTGCTAATGAACCTTTTTTATTTATTATGCACATAATAAATAAAAAAAGGTGTTTATTACACACTCTTTTGACTTCTTGGTTTTTGAATATGCTGTTTCAAATTGTGTGTGTTGTTGCTTTTATTGTTGTATATTCAAGGTATTATAACCAGTGATGGGAATAACGGCGTTACTAGTAACGGCGTTACTAACGCCGTTACTTTTTTCAGTAACGAGTAATCTAACTAATTACTTTGACAGTAACTATAACGCCGTTATCATTTCCGACATCCCGTTACTGCGCGTTACTCAAGACGCACAATGAACGTGTTGTCATGAGAGAAGGGAGGATGAGAATTGAGAAAACCTCTCAGCAATTATTGGCTGATGTAAATCATATTTCCTTTACAATCTACATGTCTACAGTTGAGAGGATGGCTCATAAATTGTGTTTTTGAAACAAATATGGGTCTTAATCGCGCTCAACCACGGCTTGTATCACCGTGAGGTCAGCCACAGAGGAGCGCATGTGAGCTCAGAAGTCGGCTATACATACAATTCCATCGATAAGCTCCTTGCTCTTCCTGGTTTATCTGCTAAGAACAGGTTTGGCTAACATACATATAACACATTTTTACATAATCTAAAATGCACATAGGGTAATTTTTCAATTACTATAGGAATGATAAGAAAGAGAGGTGAAGTGTAAGACAGTTGATTTTAGAAATTGGATGCAGCCGGCTGCAGCAAAACAGAGGAGTTTACGGAGGACACACGCGTTTTGTTTTACTTTTTAAAACTCATTGGACTCATTTCCAAATGGAGGATTACATATCTACGCTCAAACCATTCACTGGATTTAAACAAGGAACTGGTCTGAACCGAAGTGGACTGTGCAGGTCATTTATAAGGTAAGACCCATAACTCATAGTTTTGCGTTTTGTATGAACAAACAATGCGGGCATAAAACATATTTTGCTGTAGCCAAACAAATTGTCCACTTGATTTATATGATGTATATGTTCATCTGATTGGGCTGAAGTCAGTGCTTCACCAGCCTCACCGCTCGTCACCGGTGTTTCCACATTCACAGTGGCGGGCTTTACAGCATAGTGAGAGATGAAGAGTGAACAGGACTTCAGCAGAAAAACAGCCTTTTCTAGATGGAAATATTGGCACTGTTAAAGGTAAAAATGCGCACGTCGGGTGCACATTATGTTCCAGAACAAAACGAAAAAGTAACGCAATAGTTACTTTTACTGGTAACTAGTTACTTTTATAGTGGAGTAACTCCGTTAGTAACTCAGTTACTTTTTGGGAGAAGTAACTAGTAACTATAACTAATTACTTTTTCAAAGTAACGTGCCCAACACTGATTATAACATAGTTTTCAAATTCATGTTTGTTCACGTTTTATGAAAATTACAACGCCATCTGGAGGATTATAATGGATATACTTTGTTAACTATCTGACCCAGGTCTAACCCCACAATTATAGTTTTTTTCTTTCTTTGTGGTAACAGCTTGGAAGCACCTTGGCCGCTCTTGCAGCTCCTGTTTGCTTGTTTACTTGTAAATTCCACCTTTCGTCCTTGGCAACTTGTTCCGGCTGTGCACAATAAGATGCCTCAGTCTGGGCTCGTTGTGTGGACACTGGCTCTTCTCCTTTGTCCTAAGAGATGATTACACCTAAAGACAGAACCGACGGGGAAAGTCTGTGGAAGTCAGTGGAAGTTTTTGGAAGCCTGTGGAAGTTTGGAAGAATGTGTTTCAATTGGTTTGGATGGAAATGCCTGGATAGTTCCTCTATGGTTATCAGGGCTGGGTCTCACATAGAGCTTTGGAATATGATTACGTACATGTATCTCAATACACATGACATAATTTGTTACATATCAAGATACATGGGACTTTCAATTCTACATGATACGATACATTTCTAAACGATACAATACGCTCCCCTCACGAAATAGAATACTATTGATGCTTTTTTTTTTTTTATTAAAGATAAAATTCCATCCATTTTCTTCCCCTTAATCCATTTTGGGTCGGGGGGGGGGGGGGGGGGGGGGGGGGTAGTCAGAGCTGCACCCAGTACACATACAGTAGCACCAGCCCCTCACTGATCCTCCTGGGGGGGGCTTTAGGCAAAGTGGGGTTAAGTGTCTTGCCCAAGGAATTGGCAAGAAATTGTAAGAAATTGTCAATATATATCTAAAAATTGTCTATATATCCATCCATCCATCCATCCATTTTCTTCCGCTTTATCCGTTGCCGGGTCGCGGGGGCAGCAGTCTAAGCAGAGACGCCTAGACTTCCCTATCCACACACACTTCCTCCAGCTCGTCCGGGGGGGACCCCAAGGCGTTCCCAGGCCAGCTGAGAGACATAGTCCCTCCAGCGTGTCCTAGGTCTTCCGCGGGGCCTCCCCAGGGAGGCGTCCAGGAGGCATCCGGAACAGATGCCCGAGCCACCTCAACTGGTTCCTCTCGACGTGGAGAAGCAGCGGCTCTACTCCGAGCTCCTCCCGTGTGACTGAGCTCCTCACCCTATCTCTAAGGGAGCGCCCAGCCACTCTGCGGAGGAAGCTCATTTCGACCGCTTGTATCCGCGATCTCGTTCTTTCGGTCATTACCCAAAGCTCATGACCATAGGTGAGGGAGGGAACGAAGATTGACCGGTAAATCGAGAGCTTTGCCTTTCGGCTCAGCTCCCTCTTCACCACAACGGTCCGATACAGCGACCGCATCACTGCGCACGCTGCACCGATCCGCCTGTCAATCTCACGCTCCATTCTTCCCTCACTCGTGAACAAGACCCCGAGATACTTGAACTCCTCCACTTGAGGAAGGACCTCTCCACCCACCTGCAGAGGGCAAGGCACCTTTTTCCGGTCTATATATATATATGTTATTTCTAAACATGGAGACGATGAAACAGTAAAACTAAACAGTTTACTATCGGATTGGCCTTTCATTCACACAGCAACGGTGTTTCAGGGGGGTGAAAACACAAGCGTTGAGAAATGGCCTCCAGAGTGGAACTTAATGCCTAGCGTACATCGGACTGGCAACTGATTATATCCGTGGCCTATGAGTTGCTGCCCCGCACACATCGACAATCTGACAAAAACGGGCAACTCCCAGTAGTAGGCCAGTCTCGGGAATAACAGTGCGTACATCGACAGCAACTGTCCGTCACCTACAGTGTGTTTTCTGACATAAACTGTTGCGGGCTCGCAATACACGCAATACACACACGTTGTCGGAGCGGCGTATGGAGCGCGCACATCGGGTCATATCTCCGAAACTGAGGACAGCTAGTTGCCGAAAAGTAGAACACGGGGAACTGACTGAAACTGGAGACCAACTGTTTATCTCCAGTTGTAAGAGCGCTCACAGCGACCGATTTTGGCAACTGATCATCCCCCACCATTTGCCAAAAGCCGCCTTGCAACTAGTTGTCTCCAGTTTCTCTGTCGATGTACGCTAGGCTTAAGATATGCTGTGCGGCAGGGGACTGTTTCACAGCCGGTGGATCAACTTATGCTATATTTGCTTCAAGCGTTACATGGAGGAGCAATTCTACTCCTTCTTCCGTCCAAAGGAAACAACGCAAAGATGTAGTAGCAGTTTCCATTTTAGCTGCTACTGTTAAATATTGAAAGATGTTGGTGACGCGGTGTGAAGACCATCATTTCACGGGAGAGATTCATAAAATGGATGTAAATTTGTAAATTGTGAGATGTGAGATAAATAAAGCACATCTTATCTTATCTTATGCTAGAAAGTAGAGCGTTTAGAGAAAATGGGGGATGTGTTTGTGGCTGAAGTTCCTTATTTTAGCATGGATGGATATAAAAACAGGGCGACAGTGGCTCAGTTGGTAGAGCATTGGCCTTTGGGTCTGAAGGTTGTGGGATTGAGCCCACCACGAGACATACTTCACGACCCCCACTGATGTCTGCTGTCATTGTGTCTTTGGGAAAGACATTTAACCCCACTTTGCCTGAAGCCCCCGCTGAAAGATCAAGGCTCCTGTGGACTCACTACCTGCAGGAGAATCAGTGAGGGGCTGGTGCTATGTGTACTGGGTGCAGCTCTGACAATTTCAGTCTGTTTTTTATACGTAACAATGTTGTAACAGGATTAAAAATGTCTCACAAGAAATAGTTAAGGCAGCAGGGTGTGGGCTAGCTGACAAAAATAATTCTACAGTCACAACCAATATTTTATAGTGGAATTGGGAATGACAGCAAGGGGACATATAATTGTGATAATGTAGTGTTGAGTATGAAAATTATGTAATGTAATACATGTAATGCAAATAATAACGAAATCATGATCAGTCAAATAGAATGGTGATCGGTGTTCATAGGTAATAATGGTATATGGTTATTATGTAAATGAAAAAATAAAATAATTAATAATAATAATAATAATAATCTTACCTTGGAAGTCTTGTGATTTCTTGTAAAACAGGAATGCTATTCTAATCAATGCTGACATTTGTTAGGATAATGCGGACAATTGTAATCGTTGAATAATTGTGATCATAGATGGGCACACCCACAGAGCTTTGTGTGTGTGCCCACGTATGGAAAATATCATTCACCAATTGCTTGTCAGTAAACAGGCTCATGCACCTTCTGATGTGCATGTGCCTGGGTAACTCAGGAACTTATAGTATTTAATGTGTAAACTGTATGCTGCCTGTATTCACCGTTATTGACTGCCGCGGAAAGTTTCGGGCCTACTCCTTTTGAGCTACTTTATAACAGTGTAATCTTGTAATATGCAAATTATTTTTGTAAAGAATGCTCATATAAATAAATAATAATCAATCAATGGTGCGATTATAAGTCTCCTAGAATGAGAAAGGACATTGTGTTGTTTGCAAAGGACATTAAAAAAATCTCTTACAAATGCAACAATTTAGATTTCTATTTTTGTATCTCAGAGACAAGAGTGAAGTTCCCTAGCAAACCCTTAATCTTACTTCATGCTGTATTGAAAAAAAAGTGACACATTCTCTTTTTCTTTTCTTTGATTCTGAGAGCAGATGTGTGAAAACCCCCCATCCACAAATCTACATCTGTCACAAGTGTTTCAGTGCACACAGCAGTGGTGTCAGCTCTAATCTAATTTACAGTGGCATGTCTTCCTGATCATTACAAATAAACATTTTCTTATGAAGGTTATTTTGGTTAGTTTTTATCATCAACACTTTTTAAAATTCTGAATAATGATTTTCACGGCACCCAAAGATCCATGGCAATATCTACAGAAGTAATAGCTGCCCTGGGACAAACTGACAAAAACGAGGCAAGCGGTTATGGTGCCAGACTTATACTAGGCAATGTGGGTGAAGTGTCTTGCCTAACTACACAGCGACAGCCGCCCCTCTTATACCACTATGAATAATTACCTTATTCCATAACCATATACTTTATATTTTTTTGTTGGATTCACACTTTTATGTATTCAGTTGAATATAATCTGGGGTACCTAAACTAAATATCTCTATTAATAATACATTTTGTCAACAAAAGCTGGCCACAGAACACAGAAGTTTTGTCTCATGAGATTCCAAATTGTGAAATAGACAGGATAATCTGAATCGATATTCTGACTCACACAGTCGCAGAGCCTACACTCTTTAATTTGTGATTTCTGTGAAGGACATGGCTCATCCGAATTAAACCGTTTTGTACTATCTGAGCAGCTGTGAGAAACATGATTGTAAAGAAACTTGCAATAAAGTATGTTGCATTAAAAGAGAAGAATCTATAAAAACCTGGACATAACTTGTGACAACATTATGAGCACAAGTCAAACTATATGAGTGCATTCAAAAGGGTCTCAGTTTAACCTCTTAACACCCGCCTCATTTTGGCTCGTGCACAAAAGTTGGGCATACCCACATGTCTTTACTAATTAAAAAACACATCTTACACGTCACATGCTTGTGTGATGCATTATTTAAAAACTAGAGCTCTCTAGTTTGTGTAAATATACACTAAAATAATGTATGTCATTCCTATTTCACTCTGCATCCTTTGAAGTTTAGGGGGAAACAACAGTTTTTTTAGCCTCGCCTAAAATGTTCAATTTTAAGGCCCTAACAAAGGCATACTTCATTGTAAGATCACAATATTCAAATCCTATGGTCATTGTGTTGTTGACTTTCTAAAGTTTCAGACTTCTAAGTTTTACAGTTTTTATGCAGTTTTTCTTTTTCATCAAGTAGTGCCATTCGGAACCAATTTGGCACACTTAATGCCAAATAGCTTTTTTTTTTTGTGGTACTTATAAGTTTCTTATCTGTGTGATTTTTTCAAAGTTCATTTTTTTAGTAGTGTAAATGTATACAAAATTTGCGCTGGCTCCCGAACCAGCGTCTCTCTCCCCCTCCTTCTTGCTCTACTCACGGGTCAGGTTTTGTTTTTCTACCCTTTGGATTGCTATTCTTTTTTTGGCCATTGGATGGCGAGCTACCCAACCACTGCCCTCCTACCTGCATTGCGGTAGAACAATTTAACTAAATTCTATTTCTCCAAGTCCTGGACTTCGATCCTTTTCGAACTGAAATGGAATTTTGATGAATTATTCCCTTTCGGGAATTGATTTTTGTTTTGTCTTGCATATATGTTTTTTATGCCTTATTGTCTAAATATTCTATCTATTATTCATACCTGGTTAAAATGTGGTATTTTTAATACACATCGATTTATAGAGCTCTAAACGTGATCTTGGTTGTTTTTTCACACACTTGGCTCCGTGGCCGGATCTAGTTCTGGGTCATACATTGCAGTCAGCGCCCTAGCCTGCTAGCGTTACAAGATACTTTATGTCCAAATGTCTCCCTGAATGACATTGGCATTGTATCATGGAGTACATGTCACCCAGGCCACTCGATTTCAAATTCCAGCTTCTTATGAAGAATGTCTATTACATTATACTAAACTCTAGAAGCTGTGGACATAGATATCTTGAACCTGAAGGCTAAATCTTTCAGTGGAAGATTTAGTCTTATCCTCAGCAGAACCAAAATAAACTTTTCAAAGGGCCACAGGTGATGTCAGGTTCACACAGCTGGAAAATTTGTATTAAAACCAAGAAATTGGGGAGCCCCGAGTAGAACCTAGTCTTTTCTTCATTGTTTTCAAAGGACTCCTGGCAGAACTGGGTTTCCAGTGCCTTGCTACGAAGATCTCTAAGTTAAGAGAGCCCCACTAAGTTTGCTCTGAGCACCTCCTTCTTCTCTATGTTGTCAATGGTCAGATCCGTCTGGCATCCAGCATTTGCATAGCAGAAAGGGAGAATAATTAGGCAGTTCATGAATAATATTACGAGTTATCTTTTTCACACAACATGCAAGTTCTCGACAGCACAATGTTTACAACTTAAAACGTGCACTGCAAACAGCTGTGGTACACTTAAAAACTATTTGTCTGACAGGCACTTGAAACAAATTATAACAGTACATAGACTTCAAAGATATTATTACACCACATCTGTACTACAATAATTACAATAACAATGTTGTTGAACATCTTAGTAGTACAGTGATCTTACCTTGATCATTCCTTGTCCCACTGAGGTCCTCTGACTGTGGGTAGCTACTGTATGCAGCCGGCGCCGCAAAGTAGCTTCACTGTGATTGGTCCCTGTGATTACTTTCTGGGAAGCATGGAGTAGCAACAGGGAGCATGGACGAGGCACTTCGGAGCAGACTGCTTCGTGCTTCAAAGGAACCGAAGGAAAAATAGTTTGGGTTCATGGCTCTGAGCCTGATATACGCGGAGGCTGTGGACTAGAGTTCTGTTGCATATCTAACATATATATAACTCATAAACTGTACAGTCGTTACTTTTGCACTGTTCCTGTTCCTGTCTTTGTTTGAATCTGCACTTGTAGCTTATCGCGTCTGTTGCATTCCTCCTGCACTTGTAAATAGTTCATGTTTGTCTCAGATATTTACCACTTATTGTTTTGCTGTTTGTGCTGAATACACTTTAATAATAACTATATGTTTCCAACAAGTACTGTGTCTTTATTCACTACATTACAGTTAGTTTAGAACTGTTACATAAACAGCTTGATTTGCTTTGCTATTGTTTTTGTTCTGAAGAAGAGAAAGTAGTAGACCGCTTTGGTTTCCCAGGCAACTCCTGTGAGTTCGCCATCACGTGGTTGGGTGTGGGATTACAACATTCTCTTCAAAACTACAAGGGGGGGTGCGCAGCGTGCGCTTGTGTGTAACAGCAACTGTGGCTGTGTAGGTCCAGCGCAACCGCAAATATGCTGTAAATATTGTTATTTCTAGCGTTCCTACTTGTTGATATAATCTACATTCATGGATATTGGTCCTCCAATGGATTAATACATGTGTCTTTATTGTTGATTCTCTGACCTGTGTTGGTGATTTCAATGGTTTTGTTAATTCCTCTACGATTACTGCTGTTTTGATTTAGGGCTATACAAGAATAATTTGCATTGTATTATATTGTATTGTATTGTTGTTTGTAATCTTGCTACAGTTTAAGTTTACGGTTTTAAAATCCTGTAATCTGTAGCCAGTGATGGGCAGTAGCTTACTACATTTTTCAGTAGCCTGACAGTAGCGTCACTATTTACATAACCAAGTAACTTTTCTGTGGCTAAGCTATTTTATTGATCGCGTATTGATCTATTTTATTGATTAACAATATTAACAATTGTAAACCGCTTTGAGACTCAGATCTGCAGTGAAAAGGCGGTATATAAATAGGCCTGTCGCGATAGTCAATAAATCAATTAATCGCACGATAAATAAAATTTGCTCAATAACTTTTCTGGCCGCGATAAATCCCATTTGCATGCTTGTTTGTTTCCCCCGTCTCTCTCTCCCCCGTCTCTCTCGGGTCAGAGAGCCGCAAAGTGGTCACGGGAACATTAGCGGTCTAGCAAGCAGACGGAAATTACTCAAAAATACAAAATACAGCCAAAACAGGACCTAAACCAGGACTTAACCAGGATTGACAATGGGGGACACAGTAGTTGTGAACATATGCCTGCAGCTGAGTTCTCATTCAGGCTTGATTAGTGACTATACTAGCGCAGCTAGCGTTAGCGTGTTCGCCGATGCAGAAGTACCGTACCATACCAATAAAATAAACTTATGGCGCACCTCCGTGAACACATACTGCTGTTATATAAAGTCTCTAGAAGGTCTCTGAACACAGAGATGCTGCAGACTTGCATTCTTGGAGTAGAACTTTACACAAAAAACCCGCTAGCTTAGCTGTTAGCATCAAAGCCCGCCCCGCTACTTCCGGTGGGCGCTACCGCAGCAGGACTTCTGTACGCCCCATTGGTGAACCCACATGTCAGTCACTTGTCATTCGCCTGGTGTGTGGGGAGGTGGGACTACTCCTGAGAGATCCTGTCTTAAGCCACACAAAGTCAACATGTTGGTATTTCTTTCTCGTAATCTGCCATAAAGTCTGAGAAATTATTGACATTTGAGGCATCTGTTTCATATTTTCTTTACAAAGGTCCTGGCAGTTTTATTCCTGGTCATTTTTTGTTAAGAGACTGAGTCTATTTTATTTGTTTTTGGTTGTTTGTTAATTTATTGTGTTCTAGCGTTAAATATTTGTTAAAAATAAAAGTTTATTTCTCTTTGAAAAGGTGTACCTGCATTATCATTGTAATCGATGCAAATGATCTCAGAACGGCAATATAATCGCTTATCGCAATAATTTCTGAGACAATTAATCGTCCAGCAAAATTTGTTATCGTGACAGGCCTATATATAAATAAAGACTACTATAAATAAAGACTACTAGTAGCGTCCACCAAAACTATTTTCTCAAGGACATTTCTGATGTTCGTATATTACAGCATTTTCCCGCGGCCATAACACAAACAAATTAGAAAGACAGAATTCACATGCGTAGGCCTTGGTAACGACACACACGCGCACACACATGCGCGCACGCTGCTTGAGGGAAGCGACAGGATGGCAGAAAGCCCAGGTCGAGGAGTCTCAAAATGTTATACCATGGCCATACCTCCAAAATGACGTCACTTTAGTCGAGACGAGCAAAAATATGTTTTCAGATGCCTATACTTTGTAATCCCAAGAGAAAGTTCCTGTCAACGTCAACAACATCTAAAACAAACACGCAATAGTTTTTACAATTGTTTTCCTAAACAGACATAGTTCTTTGCAAAGTTCATTTTGTAAACTTAATTTATTTTTTTTATTTCAGAGGGCATTCTTGCTTAAAGAGAGACATTAATTGGCTCTGATTCACATTTGTTATGTGTATATTGGGCTATTGTTATTAACAACATTATGAAATACATGTTAATTTGTGATGGCTCATTGCTATAATTTCTCAATTTAATTTATTTACGATTGCAAAAGGCATTCTTGTGTTTTGTTTTTGGTGCTTTGGGCTATTGTTCAATAAATATCTTAATTTTAAACTTCATCTGACTGACGGTTGTATTTATCACTAAAATTGCATGGACTGCAGTTTGTTTAATTGAAAGTAGCTACTTTGTATCAAGCCACCTTTGACAAGATTTTGTTTTATGGGTGGTAGCGTCTGTGGAGTGAAGCTGAATTTATTCTAGAGTGGCTTATAGCTTAGCTCACTACACAAATCAAGTATTTCCCATCACTGTCTGTAGCCACTGCCAGCATAGACTCTTGTTGGTGTACATGTTGGGAACAAATCAGGCCACAACATGCTATCTTTATATCACAAGAGAACAGTTTATCTTTTGAATACTGAGCCTTGTGAGTCACTATTTAAAGCTGATTGGATGCGTAAAAGGAGATCCCTCTTTTTCACTTTTTCAACGATAGGAACTAGGTAGACGGAATAATATGTTTTGCATTTGGAAAGTTAGGTTACCCAACTTTAACAAGACCCTTTCTTCAACTAAACCTTGTATACCATCTTTAGTGAATAGACACTAGAACTGAACAAGTGCAGTCATACTGAGCAGTGGCTGTGAGTGGGCCTGATGCTATCACAGTGGGGCATTGATCACAGGAGGTCACAGGGAGTTGTTCAGGGGAAATCAGAGGAAATGAGATTATGTGTACAGCTCTTTCCTCTGATCATCCGTCTGTGTCTTACTGTGACTGGCTCTATCTGCATTAGTTTAAAGAGGAAATATCATGCATTATATTTGGCCCATAAACATGATAATGATAATGGCACAATATTTACTTTGGCATTTCATACAAGTAAAACTCAGATAATGCAAAATGTTGTTCAAAATTACATTTATTTTATATAGTCAACTTAAAATGGAAAACTAATAGACATTACATGCAAAAGTTACATATTTCCAAGCTTTTGTTTGTCATAGTGTGGATTTTATTTCTGTATATGATTTTATTTTCTATTACTTTTGTTTTTTTGTTTTTATTTTTATTTTTTGGCCTTATGTACTGTATGTGCTTATTGTCTTGTCTGTCTTTGTGGTCATGTAAGTAATTTTAGTTTGATAACCGTTTGACAGAGCAAACGGATGATGTGGACCCCCTCGAAAAAGAGATCATTCATCTCAAGGGGTGATCCACAATAAATACATAAATAAATGTTGCATTGTCTGCCCCGCCCTGATGTTTCACCTGTGTCGCTCTGTGTCTGTATGCACCCTGTGCCCTTGTTGCTGGTCCATTGTATTGTCTCCGTGTTTGTCCGTCTGTTATTCTGGTTCCTGAGATTTTGAGTTTGTTTTTCACCTGGACTTGTATTTTATTATCATTAAACCCTTATTTTTTGACTTTCCTGCATTTTTGGGCCCTTCATGCACTTCACCTCATGACATGATTATGGAAATCCATTTTCTTAATGTTTTAAATGGGTTTTTTAGAAGCTATGAGCCAATTATCAACATTATAAAAAAACAACGGCTTGATACATTTCACTTTACGTAATGAGTCGATAGTATCAATTCACATGAGTTAGATTACAGAAGTAAACTGACTTTTGATGTTCTTTTTTATCTACCTTTCACCTGTATGTATAGTTTTAATGTTGCTACAGCTGCACGCTCTGTGCTTCACCAGAATTCACTTGGCCAGTCCCCTGCCTTCATCCCTCTGTCTATTACGAAGGGGAAATGCACCGAGAACCGGTTTCTTCCTCTTCAGGTGACAGAGAGACAGAGTTCTCATCGTGCTTTGCCTTAAATCAAAGCCACAGTGCATTAAATCTCCAATAATCAGTGATCTGATGAATATGAAGTCCTCACGGACTAGAAAGACTGGAAAGCAAGGGTGTAGGTTTGCATGGGGACATGTCCTAATATTTTGGGAGGACCATAATATCCTCATCAATACAACATGATTTCCCTGGCCAAATCCACTGTCTCCAGTTTATCATTTACACTCTTTTATTTAAAGGTCAGCTCATTTGAATAGTTCACTTGAATCATAAAACAGAATTGCCTAACTCGTCCTCTGACCTTTGGATGCAGGGATTTTGTGACTTTACAGCAGCGTTTTTGTTTTCCACTGAATGAGATCTTTGTGTCCAGAAATGAGAGGAATGTCCATCAGTGTGGTCTGCTCTTCCACAAAAAGAAATGAAAAAAGACTTTATAATGACGGAAAAGTAAGGTTTCCTCCGAAAGTATGAAAATTACAAACATTTTCACTCACTGAAAATGACACGAACAAAATTATGCAAACTGGCATACCTCATAATTCATAATCATCTTTTGCCGAGTGCATTGGACTGAAATGAGAAATAGTTGGCAGCAGTCAAATTACGATTTTGTTTTGATTCCAATTAATTTTGAGCTCCCTTGGGAGCACCCACCCAGGCGCTGGCATGTGGCCTCAGAAACTCCTGCCTCGCCGGGACACATTTCTTATGAGATTTTTTATAAAAATAATGTTTTTTATGCTTTTCGTTTTATGTATTGCTTTTAAATAAAATAAAAAATATAGGGGACAACCGACTGGGTTTTTGGAAACGTCCATCCATCCATTTTCTTCCAATTCATCCGTTCCCGGGTCGCAGGGAAAGCAGCCTAAGCAGAGACACCCAGACTTCCCTTTCCACACACACTTCGTCCAGCTCATCTGGGGGGACCCCAAGGCGTTCCCAGGCCAGCTGAGAAACATAGTCCCGCCAGCGTGTCCTGAGTCTTCCCCGGGGCCTCCTCCCTGTGGGACGTGCCCGGAACACCTCCCCGGGCAGGTGTCCAGAAGGCATCCGGAACAAATGCTTGAGCCACATCAACTGGTTTCTCTCGACGTGGAGAAGCAGCGGCTCTACTCCGAGCTTCTCCCGTGTGACTGAGCTCCTCATCCTATCTCTAAGGGAGCGCCAAACCACTCTGCGGAGGAAGCTCATTTTGACCGCTTGTATCCACGATCTTGTCTTTTCGGTCATTACCCGAAGCTCATGACCATAGGTGAGGGAGGGAACAAAGATTAACCGGTAAATCGAGAGCTTTGCCTTTCGGTTCAGTTTCCTCTTTACCACAACGGTCTGATACAGCGACCGCATCACTGCACAAGCTGCACCGATCCGCCTGTCAATCTCACGCTTCATCCTTTCCTCAATCGTGCAAGACCCCGAGATACTTGAACTCTTCCACTTGAGGAAGGACCACTCCACCCACCTGGAGAGGGCAAGGCCCTTTTTCGGTCGAGCCCCATGACCTCAGATTTGGAGGTGCTGATTCTCATCCCAGCTGCTTCACACTTGGCTGCAAACCGTCCCAGTGCACCCCAGAGCCAACAGGACAACATTTTCCGCAAACATCAGAGATTAAATCCTGTGGTCTTCGAACCGGACCCCTTCCGGCCCCTGGCGGCCTTGGTATAGGCCAATATGCACCGGGAACAGGTCTTACTTACTGCCGGCAATGCAAATGCAGCTCTGGCTTTGGCCATACGGGGAGCGGATGGCCCTCAGCAGAGGACCCCGGACCCAGTACTCCTGGAAAACCCCCAAAAGGACACCCCGGGGAACACAATTGAACGTCTTCTCCAGATCCACAAAGCACATGTGGACAGGTTGGACGAAATCCCATGAACCCTTGAGGATTAGATGGAGAGTAAAGAGCTGGTCCAGTGTTCCGCAGCTGGGACTAAAACCTCACTGCTCCTCCTGAATCCGAGATTCGACCATTGGTCGTAGTCTCCTCTCCACCTTGGAGTAGACCTTTCCGGGGAGGCTGAGGAGTGTGATCCCATGATAATTGGAACACACCCTCCGGTCCCCCTTTTTGTAGAGAGGGACCACCACCCCGGTCTGCCACTCAATTGGAACCGCCCCCGATTGCCACGCAATGTTGCAGAGACGTGTCAGCCAAGACAGTCCTACAACATCCAGAGACTTTAGATAGTCAGGACAGATCTCATCCACTCCCGGAGCCTTGCCACCAAGGAGGTTGCCAACCACCTTGGTGACCTCAGCCAGGGAGATGGAAGTATCCGCCCCAACATCCTCAGCCTCGGTCTGCGGAACGGAGGACGTAACAGGGGGATTGAGGAGAACCTTGAAGTACTCCTTCCACCGGCCAACAATATCCCCAGTCCAGGTCAGAAGCTCTCCACCCGCACCGTACACGGTGTTGGCAAAGCACTGCTTCCCCCTCCTGAGGCGCCGGCCGGTTTGCCAGAATATCTTCGAGTCCGACCGATAGTCATGCTCCATGGACTCTCCGAACTCCTCCCAGTCCCGGGTTTTTGCCTCTGCTTGGCCTGCTGGTACTGGACAGCTGCCTCAGGAGTCCCGCGAACCATCATGGTTCGATAGGACTCCTTCTTCAGACTGACGGCATCCCTTACTGCCGGTGTCCACCACCGGGTTCGGGGGTTGCCGCCGGGACCAGTACCAGAGACCTTGTGACCGCAGCTACGAGCTGCCGCATCGGCGATAGAGGTCGAGAACATGGTCCACTCAGACTCAATGTCCCGCCGGGACCTGGGAGATGCTCTCCCGGAGGTGTAAGTTGAAAGTCCGTCTGACAAGGGGCTCAGCAAGACATTCCCAGCAGACCCTCACCACACGTTTGGGTCTGCCAGGTCTGACTGGCTTCTTCCCCTGCCAGCGGATCCAACTCACGACCAGGTGGTGATCGGTTGACAGCAAACCTGCGCCATACCGGACGATGTCACGGTTGTCCTTGTCGTGCCTTCCATAGTGGCTTCAGACTGCGCTTTGTCTGACTCGTCACCCAAGACCTGTTTGCCATGGGAGACCCTACCAGGGGCATGAAGCCCCAGACAACCTAGCTCCCAGGATCATCCGAGTACTCAAACTCCCCAACCACGTTAAGGTGGCAGTCCAGGGGGGAATTTTTTGGAAAAAAGTACAGATTTTTAGGATTTTTCCCAATTTATCAACCAGTTCTTTCACCCATAAAATATATTTTTTGTCATAAAAACAATAAAAGCTCCATTGTTTGATTTTGGGTTGCCACAAACAAAGTAAAATAGCAAAAAGTGCTAATCAGCTGTGTGAGTTTTAACTTTACCAGATGGAGCTGAAGTTGGCCTGATGACGATTGTTTATTATCTCACCAGCTATTAGCTAATGTGTGGAACAAGTCAGTTCTGATGATTCAAAGCTCATTGGTAAATAAAGACAAATGAATCGACTTACCAAATACATTTTTGAATCAAATCTATTTTTGCACCGCCCTACTGACATAGAAATGACCATTGTGAGTAACTATGAGAGTGAAGTTGTTGATAAATCCACTTGGTGACAGTTTTCCTGTTGGAGACAATATGCAAAATTGTCTTTTTGAGTTTTTAAGCACGATGCAAATAATGCATAATTAGAATTAGTACTGGAATTGAATTAATCTGCTTATGCAGTCAGGTCTGATCTGTGCTGTCTGTTTAGAGCAGTGTTTCCCAACCAGGGGTACACAGACCCCAAAGGGTACAATAGGGTACTTGAAATGATATTAATACTGACTTGCAAACACAGATAGAATGAGTTTTATATGGGCTACCATGACATGTGATACATTGTTTTAAAGCAAATTGTCTTGCATAAGTAATTTTATTATAAATGTTGAACACATGATATGATTAATAATAGTACTTAGTATATCACTTTGCAATAACAAGCTTTTCTTACTTTTGGTCCAGTTTTAGTTCAAATAAGAATTTGCCATCTTTTTAATGATTTTTTTTAAAATCAGTTATCATAGAGCTTGAAACAGCTTTAGGACTGGATGGGTGTGTTTTTCTATTTGTGCCAGAAGTTCTTGATATTAAAAGAAACTCCAGGTGTATTTGTTGCAAATACCAAAAAAGGACTAATGCATACTTTTGTGTCCCATAAATCATAAATCCCATCCTTGTGGCTAACGCGAGAGACAAAGCGAGCTACGAACATGCGGCTGTTTGTGTGGAGCTATTTGAGTCAGACAGAAGAGACTTTATCAGACAATCTCTCGTAAACACTTTTACAGTCAAATGTCACACATACTGTAACGTGTGACTGCAGTTGGGTTGTCACGCACAAACACACATTACGAGCTCTGGAAAATGAGTCACTAATCACGTTGTATTCGCAAATATCCAACTCCACACATTATTCTTTTTTATTTCATATCTTACAGCATTTCTCTTTAGGGAATTTTAAACCAGTGGAAAGTATGTCCCTTTAGATATCAAAGGGAAAATTTTCATAATGATCAAACTTGATATTTGATCATTTTGCTACGCTCGGGTCTGCTACCTGTAAGAAATCTCAGAATAAGTTTGGCCTACTGTAAAATAAACGTTCTGTTTTGTTTATTATCTTAGCTTTGACTACCAAGTGTTGTGGTTGCAGGAAGCAGAAATAGAAATGCAATTCTATCGAACAATAAACTGTTTGTCAGTCCTAGCAGTCAGACACATTCTGGTCTGAAAATGTTTGTCTTCAAGCACTGTACGTGCATTACATTACCAATGCCAATCATCCTAATTTTACACCATATCTACAATACATGGCTATTTTCTTTAGGTTCATGATTGCATATATTTAACGCTTGGGTACATACATAATACAATACATTTCAAGCTACACATAAATGTCCATGCAAAATGAGTTTTGGCCCACATGACCCACAGACAGGTGCATTTAAGCCACTGGCTCCGTATGTCCGGGTTTGCCAAAACGCACCACGGAAACGCCACAAAACCGCCAGCACAGAGGCAAGTGCAATGACACATGTAGCGAGATGTGACTGCACCATGTAACGCTTCCAAGTGTGCACTCTGAAGACGCGTTTGCTCACGCTACATGTCACAAACACAATCCTTATACCAGCAACAGTCAATGAATGGAGTTAGGGCACAGCGCGCAGCCACCATGGCACTGGGCGCCCACATCCTCACATGCGCTCCGTGGAACAGCGTGCTCAGGGACGGGGTCACCCCGTCACAGCCTCCACCCGTCTTTTCCATGGTGGTTATTGTTTCGCATGGCTCCCACGGTTGCTCTTATAGCCAAGCATCTCTAGGATCACTGCTGCCGAAGTGTATATCAGCTCATTGGTTTCTATATGAGGCATCAGCCGTGTGTTTGGCATCAGGTGGTAATTCAAAGTGGATTTGCTACAGCAGTAACTAAGTTCACACCAACAATACACACAGATACACACTGACCCATCTGGGGGTCAGTGGCATGGACCGTTTGGAGCCGGGCAACGCCCCTACAAGGCCACAGCTAAAAAAACTACATGTAAAGTAGGCCACGCAAATTACTCTTGCGATAAAAAATTTTTGCCGTTAATTTTGATTTGTGTTAACGTGATTTTGGACAACACTAATAAATGGTGATAAGTGTATGTAAATTGATTTTGGTAAAAGCAAAGGGAATGTGGAACAAATAACTAGAGCAAAACAATATTTTGTGAAAAAGAGATGGGACTATTTAAGTTTATACTTTAACTCCTTTTTTTTAATTCAAATGAATTCACATGTCTGTATATACATGTTTCAAATAAATACAATATGCACTTTTCAAAACAAGATTGATCAATATAATAGAAAAAAGTTTGGATAATATTGTTCTGGCCACTTAAGAAACCCCACAAAGTAAATGAGAATCCAATGCAGCTTGGAGCCATTGTTTCCATCTGTCAGCAATGACTGGTCCGGGGCACGTGAACAAGCATTGACTGGTGAGCCGGGTTAAACAGGCTGCTGTTGGAGTGTAAATTGGTTTATCGGACGAGTCAAGCCTGGTGCGGTGAATCCATAAAGTCCGGTGAGCTGTGACTAATCCCGCTGAAGCACCGTAATAAGCACACATTTACACTGAGAGGCTCATCTGCTCATTACATCGCTGTCTATTTACATATGAACGCAAAACTGGCCTGTACGATGCTATGCTTACTGCTAATACAGTTTTTCTCTATTTCTTAAACACATTTCTCAATACTGCCCTCCCTTTTCACAGAACTCTAAACACAAACCACTTTTCTAAAGCTACGTACACACAACCTCACAGTCTCTTTTCAAAACCAACCCCTCACACCAAAACAGTTGCTCATATTCTCAAAAGTAAACTCTGACAGCGCAATACCTCTCAAGGCCTGCAAAAATGTAAACACTACTGAGCATCATTAACCACATTACCAAAACAATTGAAAACACAATTTTCAAAGTGTGAGACTGTTCTTTTACAGTTTCACAACTGCCAGGATGTATTTGAGCAACCCTTATTAATTCTCAAATATGTATTGGTCATTTACTATAGATTTGTGCGTTTCATGGGAATAGTTACATAATGCTTGTTCGCTTGTTTGTGCACAAATACACTTTAATAATACCCATCTGTTCCAACAAAAACTGTCTTTGTTTACAGCATCATGGTTGAATTTAGTTATGAAATAATGAGTCTATAGTACTGTCACACAAACCTAGAATACAGATTTAATGATATTCTGACAATTTCTTCATTGATCTCAAACTCAAGCTTGTTTTGCCATTGTTTTTGTTCTGAAGAGGAGAAAGAGCGGAACTTTATTATGGGACCCGCTTTGGTGTCCCAGGCAATTCCTGCAAGATCACCATTATGTGGTTGGGGTGTGGGAATACAACATCTCGGGGGGTACGCTTGAGTATACGAACAACTGTTGTTGCGTAATCAACCACGCATCCGGGATGATCCAGCGCAAACGGCAACGCACACAGTGGGCAGAAACTGTCTTGTGCGCACTGGGGACTTTTATGGATGTATTCCGATGTGGTTTTACTGCAATTGGCAAATAAATGAATCTCAATCTGAATCCTTCAGATTGCATGTTTTGTTCATGTTTTGTTCATATTTCCTTACATTTGCCATCGCTCCCCTCTGGCTCCACGCCCACTGTACTTTATTTGCCTATTTTCTTTGCATTTATGCCATTGTGATGATTCTAGAAGCATTTTTTCTCAAATGAGAGCTCAAATTTTGCTCTTTGAGAGAACTGCAAGCACATAGTGATGCTGTGGGACTGAATACGGAAGTACACCACCCCGTCTCTTTTATTACAGTGCTTTAGAGCAATATTGAGATTTGAAATCTAATAAATATATGAATATGAGTAACTTATAAACATATAGAGAAAATAATAGCTGTCTAATCTAGAACTAAAGCAGATCCAAATGTTGTGAAAAAGATGAAAAAAGTGCAAAAGGCTCCATCTGCCTTTTCTGCTGCTGCATTAAGGTGTTCAAAACTATTAAATTATGAACCTCACAGGAAAGCAAATCAAGCAAAAAGGAACTGCTTCAAAAGGCAGTCAAACTGAGAGATTTTGGCACATAATGAGGAAATGTAATTGAATTCCGACTAATCATTTGCTTTTGAGTGGCATGGTTTGAACAGCTTTTGATTGGCTCACTTGTGTCCGCCTGGTTTGGAGATGGTTTCTGCCTTCTGTCTGAAGTAAAATCATTCCAACACTGTGATTGCACCTGGAATGATACTAAGAAACCCTCTTGGCAATAAATGTAAAAAGTGAATTTTGTCTTCTTTTGTTTAAGGCTTAAAAGATTCTTTTATTAAGACAAAAAACGCATCTCTTATCAGCTGTTGTTGGCCACATCCGGCAACAACAGCTGATAAGAGACACGGCACACCATCACGTGTCACCTCTGACGAAGGCGGAAGTCTACCGCCGAAACATGTCAGGTAATTAAGCAGTACTAGCTTTCTTTACTTTTGTTGTCTTATTAAAAGAACTTCTAAGCCTCTTCGCAATAATCGCCAATTATTCAAAAAGTGAGTCATCTGAGAGACCTGGTTCAGACTTGGCTAAGTCCACATTGAGACCAGTTGTAGACCAGTCGGACAGGACACAACTTATTTACATGTACTTAAAATGAATTTAAATAATTCAGCATCATTTGTGGTCATGCTGGCTCTTAAACATAATCTTTAGAATATTTCCTTTGACTTTGAGTAACAAATTGGATTATTCATACAGAGGGTCTGTACCATAGACTGTATGGCCAATTCTCACCCATTCCCTTGATGAAGGCCAAGAGAGAACTGCTCATTAATAAAGTTTTGATCCAACTTGCTCTGGTTCCTATTGTATTACATTGAAATGTAATCTTCTTTCCAGCTAGCTTATGTTCAAATCGGCTTCTTCTGCATCTGGCTCAAACTCTATGGTTGACATCAGCACTCTAGAGTCCACTCCTAATATATGGCCTATGATATAGTATGAAGCAAGACTGTTTTCCAGAGTCATAATCAGGACCATCCCAGAGCAGCTTTAAAGCGTGTCTATTCCGGGACTAAAGCAGGTCTGAAGCCGGTCCACAGCAGGTCTAAAGCAGATCTAAAGCGGGTTCAAATCAGATCTGAAACAAGACTATAAAGCATGCCTATTCCAGGTCTAAAACAGGTCTAAAGCAGATCTTAAAAGCAGGACTATCCCAGGTCTAAAACAGTACTATTATCTAAAACAGTTCTAAACCATGTCTATAAGAGGACTATCCTAAGTCTAAAGCAGGACTATCTCACATGTCTAAAGCAAGACTATCCCAGGTCTAAAGCAGGACTATCCTTGTCCAAGCCCAGACTGGAGCACACACAGGGAGTGGCATGAGCGGGGGATGGGATAGGGAGGGGCTGTGGGGGGATGGGGGTTTCCATGGCGACAGGAGAGGGATGCTTCAGTGACGCTCACATCCGGCTCCTCATGGGTCTCGTGTTTCATCATTAGTAAGAAAAAGAATGACACAATTGTGATGTCAGAATACTTAAAACAAAACTATATACAGTATGTGCTTTAATTAAGTACCTTTTTAATTTTCTATTTTTACACAAAATTTGTTATTTTACAGTTTTTCTCTATTGCTTAAACACATTTCACGATACTGCCCTCCCTTTTCACAGAACTCTAAACACAAACCACTTTGCTAAAGCTACATACACACAACCTCACAGTCTCTTTTCAAAACCGACCCATCACACCAAAACAGTTACTCATGTTCTCAAAAGTAAACTTTGACTCCAAAATACCTCTTAAGGCCTGCAAAAATGTAAACACTACTGAG
Organism: Knipowitschia caucasica; assembly: GCA_964034765.1. Classification (NCBI taxonomy): domain Eukaryota; kingdom Metazoa; phylum Chordata; class Actinopteri; order Gobiiformes; family Gobiidae; genus Knipowitschia; species Knipowitschia caucasica. The sequence continues at coordinate 37,753,771 of OZ035827.1, read as the reverse complement.
CATCATTAACCACATTACCAAAACAATTGAAAACACAATTTTCAGAGTTTGAGACTGTTCTTTTTTACAGTTTCATAACTGCCAGGATGCATTTGAGCAACACTTATATATTCTCAAATATGTATTGGGCATTTACTATAGATTTGTGCGTTTCATGGGAATATTTACACAATGCAGTTATATTGTCACATATTGTCACAATGGTTGAATGCATGTAGGACTGGCTGTATGATTGGTTCAACTCTTGTAAATGACCTAATGCACGCTGATGATGTTGTTGTATTGAGTCCAAGCAGTGCTGGCCTCCAAGAACTTCTTCATGTTTGCTCCAAGTATGGTCTGGAATATGACATCAAATATAATGCCAGCAAGAGTGTCATAATGATTTGCAGAGATGACAAAATCTTGAAGTTTCCCCAATTTAAATTGTGTGGAAATAATTGAGTAACAAATATAAGTACTTGGGACATTTTATTACTGATAACCTGTCTGACGATGACGATGTGTTACGGCAGTGCCGCATGTTGTATGCACAGGCCAATAGGCTTGTGCGCAGGTTTGGTGCATGTACAGATGAAGTGAAAAAGACACTTTTTAAAGCTTATTGTACACCGTTATATACGACACATCTGTGGTCAAACTATAGACAATCCAGCATGCGGAAGCTAAATGTGGCATACAATGACTGCCTAAGAATCCTGTTGAAAAGGCCTCGGTGGGAGAGTGCCAGCCTATTATTTGTTTCTTCTGGGATTCTAACTTTTCGTGCTGTCCTAAGAAACCTGATGTACAGATGTATTTGTTGACTGAATCAATGTCAGAATGTGATCATAATGAGCCTGACCAACATCAGAATCAGTGCCACACGCTATCAGTCTGAACTGTGGCATTACTGGTACAATAGTCTGCTGTAATCATCTATGCTTTTTTTTGATTATATTTGTTTTTGTTTTTGTCTAATGTCTTTCTTATCTGGACTTTGTGTCTGTAATAAAGTTTAATAATAATAATATCACAACTCAATGCAAACATGAGTAACTCCATGGGATCCATGACGCACAATAGATACTACAGTACAGTAACAATTACACACAATAGATACCACAGTACAGAAAGAAAGCACATGTTCATTTTATTTATTATAGTATGTTGTACTGTATGTTGTACAGTATGTTGACACTGAAATCATTGGGCGGCATCATGTCATCGGGCTGGGTCGGGCCACAGGACCTCATCAACATCACAGGCAATATTGTCCAAATAGCCAGACAACGCTCCTCTCCCTCCTTGACCTGCTCCTCTCCCTCTTTGACCTGCTCCTCTCCCTCCTTGACCTGCTCCTCTCCCTCTTTGACCTGCTCCTCCTCCTCCTTGACCTGCTTCTCTCCCTCCTTGACCTGCTCCTCTCCCTCTTTGACCTGCTCCTCTCCCTCTTTGACCTGCTCCTCTCCTTCTTTGACCTGCTCCTCTCCCTCCTTGACCTGCTCCTCTCCCTCTTTGACCTGCTCCTCTCCCTCCTTGACCTCCTCCTCTCCCTCTTTGACCTGCTCCTCTCCCTCTTTGACCTGCTCCTCTCCCTCCTTGACCTCCTCCTCCCCCTCTTTGACCTGCTCCTCTCCCTCCTTGACCCGCTTCTCTCTCTCATTGGCCTGCTCCTCTCCCTCTTTGACCTGCTCCTCTCCCTCATTGGCCTGCTCCTCTCCCTCATTGGCCTGCTCCTCCCCCTCATTGGCCTGCTCCTCTCCCTCCTTGATCTGCTCCTCTCCCTCTTCTGACACAAACTCCTCTTCTTCTGCCTTGATCATCCATTTTTGTTTGGAACCTTCATCAAACTGCACAGTTCTGAGTGGTTGTGTTTACTGAATGACACCAAGTTTATTCATTGTGTTCAGGTTTTGCTGACTGTGGGAGGCATTTTGCATCACATGAGCTTCACAATGCATATTGGAGCAGAGATACATGCCAAATGTGTTTTAGCAAAAGCAAAATGTGTTTAGAGTTTTGAAAAAAAGGGGATGGGTTTTGTGAACAGTGTCTACAGGTGAATTGTGTTTATGATTGTGGAAAGCGGGGGTAGTTTTATTAAATGTGTTTAGGCAACTGGTCATTTGGTTTAGAGAACTGGGTTTTGTGTTGTCGCGATAGAGAAAGACTGTATATAAAAAAAATCTAATTAGACAATTCTACGTCATGGTGCTACGTCCCTTAGGACTTCGCTAGTGGGATATCACGTGACCCCCAGGTCACACGCCAGAGAGATCAAAATAATTTGCTCCAATCACCAGCCACCCTCCTCTATAAATGCCCCTGCACAAGGCCGCACCCCCTCTTTCACTCTGGCGCCGTTTGAGATCTACCACAGTACTTACTTCATTCTGAGATGTCTTCCTTGTTCGTCCGAGTTCCCTTCGCCCTCCGGCGTCGGACGTCGTCACTGGATCCAGACGGTGGAGGACTTCACCTCGGTGGGTGCCACCACTCGAGGAAGGAGGAGGATGCGACCCACGTTGTGCCCGCGGATGGACCCGTTCGTCCATTACGCGACACGTGAGTGGCCTAAGCCCCTAGCAGCCAAGAGGCCTGCTCTGGGGTACGACATGTACTGCAGCGGGCAGGACTGGTCCTGGACCGGTGATCGAGGATTCAGTCCGCATGGCCCTGCAGCCCTCCGCATCCGTGTGGCCCGGCACCAGACCTCTCCTTCCCTCCGAGCGGGACAGGACGTCGAGGATTCAGTCCGCATGGCCCTGCAGCCCTCCGCATTCGTGTGGCCCGGCACCAGACCTCTCCTTCCCTCCGAGCGGGACAGGATGTCTTGGCGATGCTGGATAGATGTTATGCCAATGCAGCACAGCAGCCCAAGTCGGGCCAGGCACCTTTGGCTTGGGCTGGCTAATATCAGGGAGGCGGAGAGGAGGCAGCTGCTGGACCTGCCCACCTCTCAGATGTCCCTCGTCGGCCCGGACATGCAGGCCTTGGTGGCGAGACTGGAGTCTGCAGCTAAAGACTCGGCTAGGCTAGCCCCGCACCTAGCACCGAGGCGCGAGGCCCACCAGCCATTACGGAGCCGGGACAGAGGCAGAGAACGTTGGCCCGGGAGGCATCCTGACCCGTATCCGCGCTCTGTTATCCATCGTCCCCCCTCGACGAGGCCCCCGGGTCCAGACAGACCCATGGGTGGCTCGCGGGAGCAACGCACCCACCGACGACCTCCCTATGGCAGAGGAGGTCGGGGTGGGAAGAATTCTTTCAATAAAAGCCGTGCGGCATTTCATCAGTACTCGCTGTCTGAGTCTCATTTGGGGGTATGTAACATGTCAAATGATTTGAATTCTGATTGTGTTACTTCTCGAGCATATAACGTGGCTCCGCTAGGCCTGCAGCCCCCAGAGAAGGGCGTGCAGCGTGCTACGCGGGCCACGGGCTCCGATTCACGGGTTCATGTTTTTGCCCTCCCGGAGAGAGGGCAGGCGGAGGGATCTGGTGAGTGATAATGTGTGTGCTCCAGCCGAACGCGTGTTAGCATCTCTGAGCTACAAGGCTAACACGGGGTTTCCCACTCCAGGGGCTCGTCCCCCCCTCCATGAGGCAAGAGCCAGGGGGGGGCACAGCAGCCGAGTCACGTGTGGTGAGCAGAGCTACAAGGCTAACACGGGGTTTCCCTCTCCAGGGGCTCGCCCCCCCCTTCATGAGGCAAGAGCCAGGGGGGGGCACAGCAGCCGAGTCACGTGTGGTGAGCAGTCCCGTACTTGTGACGTCGGGCCTGCAGAACACGTGACCGCCCCCGGCGCTCACGGTGTGACGCAGGGGGCCCCCCGGCCCTTTCGGCCACCCCCCTCCCTGCTAGGAACACCAGGAGAGGGCGGGGCCGTGACGTCTCGTGTTTCAGCTCCCGTTCCGCCCCTCACAGACTTCTACAGCATCTGGAGGGAGCAGGGTTTGGATGACAGTATATGGCTGGAGAAAACATTGCGCAGGGGTTACGCACTGCAATTCTTCCATAAGCCACCACCATTCCGAGGTGTACGGGCAGTGCGCTCTCAGATACGGGGATCAATAGAGGCACTGCAAGCGGAGGTCTCCTCTCTGCTGAGTCGAGGCGCAGCAGTGGAGGTAGACCCGCAGGACGCCACCAGGGGGCTGTACTCCCCTTACTTCTTAGTGCCAAAGAAGTCAGGCGGGGTGCGTCCCATTCTGGATCTGCGCGTGTTGAACGAGTGTTTTTCCAAACGGAAGTTTCGGATGCTGCCCACAAAGCAGCTACTCGAGTGTGTCAGGGAGGGAGACTAGATGTCCTCCATAAACCTGACAGATGCGTACTTCCACGTGCCCATAGTGCCAGAACACAGGAGGTTTCTGCGCTTCGCAGTGGGAGAGAGGAATTACGAGTACTTATGCACTCGCGCCTCGGACTTTTCCAATGCGTGGAAAAGTCCTCAGACGCGCTGGGGTAAGAATTTTAACCTACTTAGACGACTGGTTAATTCTGGCATCATCCAGGGAAGTGTCACACGCACTGGGTCCTGTCCCACATACAGCGCCTGGGCTCTGTGGTGAACAGGGAGAAAATTAATAGTTACCTATTGTAATTTAAGTTCTACGATTAGGTGCACGTGTTATCCCACTAGCGAAGTCCGCTAAGGGACGTAGCACCATGACGTAGAAGCAGGCTGCAACCGGCTCAGCGCATGATCTATCTCGGCCTGCAGCTAGACTCTGTGACATTCCGTGCTGCACTGTCCGTGGACAGACGGATGAGCACTACCCGTCTGCCCAGGGAGGTTCTGGCGGGCCCCAGAGTCCCCGCTCGGCGCCTCAGGTCCCTGCTGGGAATGAGGGCGGCGGCTCATGCTGTGGTGCGGCTAGGCCTTCTCCACATGAGGAATTTTCAGAGGTGGTTCTCACGCCTCAGGCTTCACCCCTCCCGGGACGGGGGGAGGCTGGTCTGGGTTCCCCAAGTGGCAGCATCGAACATCAGGTTCTGGCTCACTCCGGGTCTATTGCGGGACGGAGTGACTCTGCCCTGCGCCGTGTCTCACGTGGAGGTGTTCACGGACGCGTCGCTCGAAGGATGGGGCGGGGTCCTCGGCCAGAGTTCTGTAGGAGGCTGCTGGTCGGACTCAGCCCGTCACATCAACCTGCTGGAGATGGAGGCAGTGCACAGAGTACTGCTGCACTTTGCCCCTCAGCTGCAGGGGAGACACGTGTTGGTGCGCTCGGACAACACCGCAGTGGTCTCCTATCTGAACAGGCAGGGGGGCACCAGGTCCCCCGCTCTCCATTGCATGGCGACGGTGACGCTGCTGTGGGCGGCGCTTCACCTCCTGTCTCTCAGGGCGCGCCACGTCCCGGGGGTCCGGAACGTGGGGGCTGACAGGATGTCCAGGGGGGGGCCCACTCCAGGACGAGTGGGGCCTGGCCCCACGGGTAGCTGCGGAGATCTGGCGGAGGTTCGGCCGTCCAGTGGTCGACCTTTTCGCCAGTGCAGGAAACGCACAGTGCCCGTCCTGGTTTGCCTCAAGGGCCGCGGACGAGCCGCCCTTAGGCGTGGACGCTCTGGCTCATTACCCCTGGCCAGGGGGCCTGTTGTACGCTTTCCCACCAGTGCGCCTCCTGCCGGTCCTGCTGCGGAGGATCGAACAGGAGAGGAGGTCGGTGATCCGGGTGGCGCCGGACAGTCCGCATGCCCGGTGGTTCCCCTTCCTGAGGGGCAGGGCGGTGATGGAGCCCTGGGCCCTCCCGGACGAGCCGGGGGCTCTAGTCCGGGGGGGGAGGAGCCCTGTTTCACACCCGATAATCGGCCGCAGGCTCTGGGTTGGAGGCTGAGAGGCGGAACCTCGTAGGCCTGGGTCTTCCCCCTGCGGTGGTGGAGACCACTCAGGGGGCGAGGGCGCCGTCCACATTGAGGGCCTACGCCACGAGGTGGAGGCTCTTCAGCGACTGGTGCGGTTTTCGTTCCTGGGATCCCAGGCGTTGCCCGTTGGAGGGGGTCCTGGGATTCCTACAGGAGCTCTTTGACGAGGGGAGGGCTGTCGCCACCTTGGCGGTGTTCGCGGCAGCCATTACTTCGGGTCACGACGGATTCGGGGTGTTCACAGCCCGCTCTCATCCGTTGGTTAAACGTTTTCTGCGGGGGGGCACGCAGGAGGAGGCCCCCGCTCCAGAGAACGCCCCCGGTTTGGGACCTCAGGGTGGTCCTTAGGGGGCTGTCGGGTCCGCCTTTTGAACCGGCGGCGGAGGCGAGTCCCGAGTGTGACGCTTTAAGACGGCCCTCTTGTTGGCGTTGGCGTTGGCGTCTGCTAAGAGGGCGGGCGACTTGTGTGCGCTCTCTGTCCATGCGTCTTGCCTGTCCTTTGGAAAGGGCGACGGCATGGTGGTATGGTGGCCCAATCCGGCTTTCTCCCCAAGGTCATCACGTCGGCCTTTAGGTCGAGAGTCATCAGGATTAGGGCTTTCTATCCGCCACCGCATGCCTTCCCCGAGGAGGAGCGGTGGCACCTTCTGTGTCCTGTCAGAATGCTGAGGCAATACCTGGCCATGACGTCGTCATTCAGGTTGGGTGGTCAGCTGTTTGTGTGTCTGGGCCCCAAGAACAGGGGCGCCCCGCTGTCGGCTCAGCGGCTGGCGCACTGGGTCGCCACGGCTGTGCGGCGGGCGTATCAGACGCAGGGTCTGGCCCTCCCGGTGGGCTTCAGGTCGCATTCCACGCGTGGGATGGCGGCCTCTGCGGCCCTTCTCAGGGGGGTGTCGGTCGAGGACGACTGCCGTGCGGCTTCTTGGGCGTCGTCCTCCTCTTTCGTCCGGTTTTATCTTTTGGATGTGTCGGACCGGTCGGTGGCCCATTCCGTGCTGAGTGCAGCGGACTGAGTTAGACCGTTAGGTCCCTCCTCTGAGGGGGCCTTCGGTTTACTTTCCGCCCTGGTTCAGGAGCTCTTGGGAGAGGCATCCTACAGGTGCGGTACATATATGTGTGTTTGGTCGGTCAGGTAGTCCACGTCAGGAGCCCTTGGGAGAGGCGTCCTGTGACTACGGATGACCTACATCTGTGTTACATGGGGGTATCCTTGGTAGGAGTGGCCCTGTAACACGCATTGTTTCTTCTGCCCTGAGTCCCCTCACTGTGTGAGGGTCTTGCTCGGGCGGAGCTCCAATCACCCTTCGCTGGCTTGCTGGGAGTACATGTTCCTACGGCCTCCGCGTTGTGTCCCACTAGCGAAGTCCTAAGGGACGTAGAATTAATAGTTACCTAATGTAACTTAAGTTCTACGAATAGGTGCGTAGTCCCTTAGCTACGAGCCCATCAGGCCAGCCCGGCTTGGCAGAGTTCAAGAGGGGGTGCGGCCTTGTGCAGGGGCATTTATAGAGGAGGGTGGCTGGTGATTGGAGCAAATTATTTTGATCTCTCTGGCGTGTGACCTGGGGGTCACGTGATATCCCACTAGCGAAGTCCTAAGGGACTACGCACCTATTCGTATAACTTAAGTTACATTAGGTAACTATTAATTATGAGCAGTTTCTCACTTGAAATGAGGGAAACAAATGCAACTCTTATAAGTAGAAAGACAGAAAGAAAGAAACAATACAAATATCCCTGTACCATTCTCAGATATTATTTTAGACAGCCTAAATGGGCTGTAAAGAAATGTTTAGCAGCGATGAGAAATTTTAGCCAATAATCTTTAGAAACCGATTGTTAGTTGTTAAAGTTGATGGAAAAGGGGTGGGGTTCAAAAAAGTGTTTACTTCTTCAGATTACGTTTTGAGAAATGTTTTATTTTATTTTTGTGATATTTGTATTAAGCACAATTACATTGTTGTCTAGGTATGTGTATATTCTATGTACTAGGGCCAGAAATAAATAAAATTCATTGTTTAAAAAAAAACATGCAAGTTTCTTTGGGATCTTCTATTCTTCTCAGAGCCTCCGTAGTTGTGCAAGTCAGGTGTAAAGCCTCTGTACAAATTAACCAGTGTCTTAAGTGACTTCGATACAGATTTATTAAAAACGTATAGTCGGGAATGGAATCGAGATATCACTATTTTACCATGCACTTTTTAGTAGGGCTGACTTTATAACATGCTCAATACATTCATTAATTCATCTGTTTTCAATGCTTCAGTGAAGCAGTGCAGATCTTGGAGCCATATCGCCCTTTCTTATTCTCCATATTCTAGACTTTTCTCAGTTTTTGTCCATGAAAAAGTTGTTTTCTCATTTACACACTGAAAGTTTATTTTAGTTTGTTTCATGCTTGTTTGAGTCTTACATTTGCCATTGCTCCCTCATGACTCCTCTTACCATCGGGGGAGACTGTTTTAACTTTCTTTGTTTATGTTTAAAATTTGTGGATTGTGACGGTTCGGCGGAGTTGTGCAGTTTATGTTAGCTCCGAGAGAAAAAAAAGAATGCTTGATAACTTGAAGTGAGCGGAGCCTGCAGGGCAAGACAGGTTTTTATCACATAATTTCAAGACAATGAAATTATGTTATAAAATAATTTAAAATAATTGAATATCCACAACAAATTTGATATACCGATAATTCAATCTGGAAAGACAAAGATTGCATTAGAATATTTGTCAAGATGCATGAATAGACACCAGTAGACTTATTGATTGAGTACTAATATATTTATGGCATATGAAATGTTCATTAAGATTGGCGATTAGACCCCGGCAGGAATACCTCATGATGTATGCAGAAGGGGCCCAAACTCTGGAGGCAAAGAAGCTGAGCCGAGGAAATTACATGATACACTGAAGAGACTAGATGGGGAGGAGGTGGGTTGCTGCTCGCACAGCAGTTTGAGCTACAGAGAACTGAAAGGCTCTGTTTAACCCTTAAAAGTCTATCTTGTCGTCGGCGACGAGTGCGCACATGTTTTACAAGTGATCAATTTACTCGCGAACGGTAAATGGTAGCGACCTACTTTTTTTCTCTCCGTGAAGTAAACATCCCAGGTATTACGGAAATACCTTTGGTTTGTCCGTGGCCCGTATGGAGGATATACTACGTGTGGATGAAAGTCAGTGTCTAATCGGATCTTCGAGCAGTGACCCTTGAGCCAGTTTTTCACTCACGCTGGACTCACACGGGGAATCACACAAAGATTGTCAGAGAGTAAGATGGCTCACTCCTTTGTGTACTTGCTGCTGCACAGGCAGCAGTGCTCAGAGGAGCCAGAGGAGTGCGCATTATTGATATAGACAATAATAAATAAAGTAAAATTATATTATGTGTATATAATGTATTTATATATAAATATTAGATGTGTTTTATATTTTTTTCTTAGTTTCTTATATTTTACGTATTTTACAGCTGTGATACTGAAGAAACCCCAGCCTTATAGACAAACTGCTTCAGGAAGGGCATCAGGAGTACAGCGTTTTTGGCTTTAATAGTGGAATTTTGTAAAAAGTATAATAGTCACAGGTAAAAAAAATTCCCCATTATCCCCAAGACCATGAATAACATTTCTATGCAGTGTAAAAAGTTGTTCATAGCATTTCATTGAGTTTTTTCAATACATTTTTGTGATATAGATTTTCCGTTTACAGCTGTCGTTTAGGGCGACAGTAGCTCAGTTGGTAGAGCATTGGCCTTAAGGCTTGAAGGTCATGGGTTCAATTCCCACCTCTACACCTTCTCCACTGACTCCTGCTGGTGACTGCTGTCGTTGTGTCCTCGAGCAAGACACTTAACCCCACTTTGCCCAAAAGCCCCCACTGAAAGATCAAGGCTATGCTCACACTCAGAGAGCAGCTGTCCTCCTGTGGACTCACCACCTGCAGAGTGGCTGGTGCTTTAGGGGCTGGTGCTATGAGACTTGGGTGGCATCTCTGATTGCCACCCCCTGACCCAGAAATGGATTAAAGGGTAGAAAATGGATGGATGATTTTCCGTTTAATTTTTTTATTTGTCTTCATGATTCCATAAGTTTTATAAAATTGATATGACAGTTCTACAATATGAATATTCTAAAACGCCAGGTTGTACTGAAAAAAACAAAGTATACTTCTTGACTCTGCATCAAAAAATGACTCTTTTATGAGCAATTATACACAAAACCAGGCAAGGAAAGTTCCCCAAAATGACCCTAGACCTTGGAGGGTTTTAAGCCATGAAGAGATGATGAGCACAGGTGTGTTACTGAGCAGCTGAGGCTGATTGCTGTTGCTGTTGCAGCTCAGGTGCAGGCGTGTAGAGGGGGAGGAGTGTGGCAGGCAGGATGTCTCTTTGGTCTTCCAGTCTGAATTTACGCTTAAGCTTCATTTGAAAGCCAGAACCTCAGTGACTGACAGCTCAAATATTTTCATTTACTGTGATCCAAATGAAAAAATTGTGGGTTTTTGGCCCATCACCTACTCCATTATTGAACTGCAGTAATCTAAACATGCCACAAAGCCCAAAAACGTCTGCAGTGATGCAGTGATGTCATCTCCAACAGCTTTTGCACCAGAGTGATTTGAAGGATTAAAAAACCTCCAGAGGCAAAAAGGCTTCTGACCTCACCTTTGTAAGATGGACGGGGTATTCTAACATCTAATCTATATAAAGATTAGGCCTGAAATACAGTTGAATGGACAGCTCCTCATTCAATCATCTGACAGCAAAAGTTTGTCTGGAGAAGAACTAATATACAATATATACGTAACACACAGTTATCGTCTGTGGAGTTGTGATAGTGTACTTTTTTAAAAGAACATTGGGACAGAAGGTGCAGAGAGACATGTTTTATCATGGATGAAGCTTAAAGCATGTTGCATGTCTCTTGTAAGTAAAAGTCCCCTACTGATCACATGGGATGAACCAATCTGCATAACATTTCTTGGAATACTGTAGTTGTGAATGGTACAGAAACTATGTATTTGTTGTCATATTACCCAAACCTCAGGTGTATTTAAAAAATATATTTTAAAGCTGTTAAGTAGATTAAACTGTATAATTCCCTTTCATAATCAAACCAAGATCAGTCAGCAAATACAGGTAATAATGATTTTTTTCAAGTGAAGCTCTTGAGCGAATATAGTTAGTGCTGTGACCTTGGTTCGAGGTCAGCAGGACCATATCTGAGAATGCTTTGGCCGTTGGACATTACACCCTGACGTCATCCCCTCTATGAGCCAGCTTCCAGAAAGACTCCTGTGCCTGTATCTTTTACCAAAGAAATCAATAGACAAGGGAAAGTTTAGAGCAAAGTAAGCGTAGCCCTTTTCTGACTGATGGATCTTTGTCTATTTGGAAACTAAAGGTCAATGAATACTCATGCTCATACATTTTTGTCCCTGAACTTGATATTGCGACTATATTTTCCGTTATTTTTTGGACTAAAAGCCACTAGTTTTTTAAAGTTATTTAAACTCTGTGGTTTATATAGCTATTATATGCATTGTCTACATATAATTTTGACTCCACTTAGGCCCTTTTTAGACGGAGGCGCTGCGCAGACGTTGCCAAGCTATTAACAGAAACGACCAGGCTCCTCTAATGCAATATTTCACAGCGTTCATACCATAGACTGTATATATTAACGGACAGAGTCACGCCTATCTCCGCCGTTATAACTAATGGGCCAAAAATAGTGCTCTCATGGAGCTATCCAAAATGGCCGCGAGTGGTCCCACCCACAAGAAAATTGTGAACAAACGCATCTGTGCATGCGTCAGCCGGAGCAAGCTCCATTCATTTGAACGAGAGACTTCAAAAATTCACCGCAAGTAAACTAGAGTGGACCAACCGACATCCAACTATAGAGTTTTACTGCAGCAGCGTCTCCGTATAAACTGGGCCTTAGATTTAGTAGCTATAGGACACTTGTTTATTGTCAAAATAGACTTGTGAAAGCTGTTACCCATCATTGAATAATGTTGTGACCAATTAAAATAGTCTGCTACATTACAAAATTAAAACCTGCCTGCGGCTTTACAGTACCCCTAATAGTCCACAGATTTAGAATGTGAAATAATTTTCCACAAGATATTTAGAGAGATTGAAGAAGATGACAAAGTCTGGGATCGCGTCTTTCATTCAGACAGAAGACATGTCTTGTACAAAATGTGTACAAAAATAATTCATCCATCATATCCTCATTGTCAATCTGTTTATAAACATTTAAGTGAAACATATATATACAGTCTATGGTATAATCACGAAACAAACAAAAAAGCTGTGTGATTCTGTACTACTGCCACCAAGGGGATGTGTTGAGTAAATGTTATTAGTGCTTTGCAGACACGGTTGTAAAGAACGTAATTTCATTTTTTTCAGTTTCCAAAACTACCGTTTGCAGGAATAATGCTTTGACATGGTTAAAACAATGACTTGCATAATACTGTATGTCTGCATAACCACCAATAAGATTTGCTGGAGGACAATAGTTTGACCAATGGGGGCGCTCTTGTCCGATCAGAAAAGATCACATTTACGGGCCAAAATCCGCCCCATTAATGTCTGAACCATATATCACACAAGAAACAGAGCCGAGGATATCAAATAGCACCACTGAAAAAACAAGAATAAATTCACAACTAGGAGTATTAGTTGTTAGTAAAGATGTTGATTTGATCCATAATCAATGTGACATCTGAAATGAGTTCTAATAATAAAACAGTGGCTCTTGCTGACCTCATTGAGCTGTGTGTAAGAGCAGGTGTTTGTGTGTGTGTATGCGTGTGTGTGATGAAGCAGAGAACTGTATCAAAGAAAGAAAATGAAGAAAGGATTTGAATGTAAATGTGGCTGTGGCGCTTTGGGAGCTCAGGATAGAGTCTGAGCCAAACCAACTGGAAAGAAAAGAGAGCGACACATGCACACAATGACACTAGTGTAATGTCAGCTTTTTCTACTATGTTGACATTTAGAAATAAAACATCTGACCATTTTCAAGTAGTATTTCAATAAGGTATTTGAGTTGTGAGCGATTATATATGGATGAACATGTACATGAGGATTTGTCTGAGGATATACTGTCAATGGCGCTTAGAACTAAATATGAGCGTTGTAGTAGCATGGTTCAAAGCTCAAGGACAATTTTAATTCTGTTTACTTTGATAATTGTGAGCTTGACATATTGTATAATATTAATTCCATACATAACTGAACAGGGGAAAAGTGAGCGTTGACGGCAATTCGAATGGTAAAGTAATGATGTGTAGTGGCCAGACACACACAAAGCCACATGTCTTATATTGACTTATTCATTTATTCCCAAGTCCTGGGGGACTCGGGGGTCTGCTTAGGACAAAGGCAGTGAAGTGTGTGCACAAGGGGGTGAGGGGGCCAGGAGCCAGAAAAAACCCATGTGTCACTTCCAGACAGAGCAGGGCCAAAATGATGATGTCTTTTCATGTGATGCATGTTTGTTCAAGTCTGAATATGACTGAAAGTAACGGTAGTAATGTTAAGACTGGCTATTTCACATACATAAAATTCATATGGTGTTTCTGTCTCCTGAATTTTATCATTGATAACACACGTAGCTCATTATTATATCTGTACAACAAAAACACTGGGAGCCTGGACACTTACGTTGAGGGTTGTAATATACGTTTTGAGACTTACAAAGACATAAACATGATGAGTAGAGGGTTTATTACCCAGACAATTCCATAATGACTGTACTGGGCGGCACCGTGGCTGAGTGGATAGCACTCTCGCCTCTCAGCAAGAAGGTCCTGGGTTCGAATCCCGGTCAGACTAGGGCCTTTCTGAGTGGAGTTTGCATGTTCTCCCCGTGTCTGCGTAGGTTTCGTCTGGGTACTCCAGTTTCCCCTACCACTAATGTCCAATAGGTCTGGCATGCGCCTCCTGTTCGGCGACCCTGCTCCCATCTCTGTGTGGAATGAGAGGACAAGTGCCCAAAAAAATAACAAATGTAAACCGCTTTGTGACTCTGGTCTGTGAAAGGCGGTATATAAATAAAACTTACTTACTTACTTAGAAGGAAATTAAAATGTGTTTACTAAGTCATTTTAATCTATCAACCCAATGTGTAACAAGTAATCTTTATGAATTGCGACCACAAAAATTGCCATCACTGAAATTGTAGCCACTACAATTGTGATTACTAAATTGCCACAAATCATTTGACCACTACGACGATCACAACTACTACCAAATTGTGACCCCTAAATCCATTAAAATTGTGACCACTTTTGACCGCTTTGTTACAGCGTGCATCATTCATGAGTGTGAGGGATGCTTTTGACCCACATTGACGCTGCAGCGGTGGAATGGCCTGTGCTGCCGTCACTGCCTCTAGGCCGTTTCCCGTCAGCATTTATCTGTGAGGAGATGAAGAAATGCACCAGGATGAATAATGCAGCGGTGTTGTTGGGTCAGGGAGGGTCACACGGCACATTGCTCCTCCCTCTCTTGGATTGGGATGGCAATTAGAACCTTATTCAAGATCACTTTTCCTTTTGTAGTTTTTGTAGGTCAAACACAAACAAATGAGAGCAGCGTTTGAATGAATGTTTATTTTCTATTTGCAGAATGTGGGTTGTTGTTAGCTTTACTGCAATCAAATGAAACTGAGGAATACATTTAAGCCGTTAGATAAAAAATATAGGGAATTTGTCGTATTGCTGTGGTGTATTGCTTACATTCTCCCATATTCTATCAGCTTGGTGTGACCTGATGTGTGAAAAGCACTATATAAATGAATATTACTTACATATATACATATAATACAAATATCAATACTATTCATATCTATACTATTTTTTCGCATGTTTGTGTGTGTGTGTGTGTTAGTGACATTCATGCTCCATCGGATCAGTCGCACTAAGGTCCTTTATCAACATTATTACACAAAACAAATCCCTTTAAATGATAAACAGTACATGCGAATATCAGAAATATAGGCAACACACTAATTTTGATCACTGCAATGAGGCATACAGTCCCTCGCTGCACATGGTCCATTGTTGTGTTGTCTTACATGGAGCAAACATGGAACTTTACAGGAAACATGGTGTGTTTAATTGTGTTTAGGATATTCTGTGAATTTGGCTGCCGCAGGTGAGCGGGTGTGAAAATCAAATGCTCAAAGTAAACCAAATGTTTTGCGATAACATTTGTCAAACATGTGCTTAAAAACGAACACATGTTAGTGATTATATTTACAACTATTGTTCCAATGTTTGAGGGCAAAAGCAAAGTGTCGCATAGCTGTATTGGATCAGCCCCTGCATGTAAACTGGGACCAGAGTGGTACAACCGGTTTGGGGGCAACACTGAATAGAGCCCCTTTTTTGTGTGCGTACTTAACTTATACTTTGTAAATGTACTCTATGATGTAACAGATGGGAAAGATTCAACGTTTGGTCAAGAGTATCCGTTTGTCCTGCTCATAAAGCAAAAACCAACTTCCATGTCCTTTGTGCGCTTCCGTCTTTGCTTTTGCTTAATCTCAGAAGTCCAATCCTGCTTTCCAGATCAGAATCTATCCATGAATGTATTTCTCGCTCCGTCGGGCACCATACATCCACCTCTACACTTTGCTTTGATCAGGACCCCCAGCCCACACCAGCCCCCACCCGTCCCAAAGGCATCCCCCAGCCACTCAGCCCGGTGCCTAATCAGAACAGCCAGAGGTCGTCCAAAGAATTATTTATAAGCTGTTTCCTCAACTAAACATGTCAGGAGATGTCTATTTCCCCACAACAAAGAAAAACCCACGTTGGCTAAATTGACTTTCAGCTCATTGAGATTCAAATCAAAATGTACAAGCTGCTGTGCTTCCATCATAATTTAGACTTAAAAAATAATGTAACCGTATCTGGTATAGCGTGAATGTTTTTATTTATTTGAGTACCTGTGACCCACTTTTGACTTTTCTCTTAAAATGTATAAATTATATGTTTACACATTTGTAATCATTTTATATATACATATATATATATATATATATATATATATATATATATATATATATATATATATATATATATAATTTCTTACACTATATAGATGAACAATAAAACACCTGCATCTTGTAGAATTTGCTAATTAAATTCTGATATTAATATAAACATCTCACATGGCCTGATGTATTTGTATCAGTTTGTCCAGAAATGTTACAACAACAGTAACAATATTACAACAACGATTATTGAGTCAATTCGGAAATGATGGTCTTCAAAGCTGGGGTACCTGACTTTTTATATCCCAATTGTAGTTTGTCTTACTGAAAGAGTAAAGGTTTAATGCTGTGAACAAATTGGACCACATTATGATGTCTTAATAGAAAGAATACTGTGTGTCACTATTTGAGCCTTTGGGATGAGAGTAGGTCCTCTTTTTAACATTTCTGCCTAAAAAAGCTGATCTAAAGATGAGACAGAGGCAATATATGAGATGTCAAAACTTCCATATATGACAGAACCAAACCGTGTTGAGAGCGAGAATTTAAGTGTTTGTTTTGGTTTTAAAGTTATTCAAGTAAAATACAAGAAACTTCTTCTTATGCCGTACCGTCCGTGGGCGGCACGGTGGCTGAGTCGCCTTGCCTCTCAGCAAGAAGGTCCTGGGTTCAGGACCTTCTTGCTGCGTAGGTTTCCTCTGGGTACTCCGGTTTCCCCTACCACAAAAAATATGTACAATAGGTCTGGCATACGCCTCCTGTACTGGCGACCTTGCTCCCATCTCTGTGTGGAGTGAGAGACAAATGCCCAAAAATAACAATTGTAAACCGCTTTGAGACTCAGATCTGCAGTGAAAAGGCGGTATATAAATAAAGATTACTTTCTAATTACTTACTTACTCTTCATCATCACTGGAAACAATTGTTCTATAATAACAAACTGTTTTCCTCCCATCACTGTAAATGACTCCTGTAACAAGTTCAAGCAGCAATCACAAAAACAAAAGCTCTCATGTTGGAACGGTCTATCAGAACCAGACGGATCAGGTCACGTAGATTTCCTGTCGTATGCTGCTGATTAAGACTTAATTAGCTAACGAGCACCATCTCTCCCCCTTCCCTCCACAGCGGGTGCTCATACATATTTAAATGATGGGATGTCCACATGGATCCCCTCTCCATTTTTACATCTTCACTGCAAAAAAGGGCAGAGTTTGCCACTTTTAATTTGGTTTTGCTTTGGATGAAAATATGAACCCGGTCAGCAGATTATGTAGATCAAAAAATTAAGTTAAAAATAATATTTTTTTTATAGTATTTTTTTCCCGATTCTGTTCTCTATAATATGATGATCTATTAGATAGATAGATACTTTTATCAGGCGTCCAGTAGCAACAAAAACACATCCATCCACACAAACAAAACAAATAAATTGATTATTCTAAAACGCTAACAATAGTAATAATAATAAGAAGAAACAGCACTTCAGGTCACAGCAGCAGACAAGACCTGATGGTGGAACCTCTGGGTGGAGTAGGACGGGTCACACCAGCAGAGGTGGTGTAGCCTCTGGGTGGAGCAGGACGGGTCAAAGCAGCTGGAGTGGTTCCTGCTTGGTTCGGACCATTTTCTCTGCTCTGGTCCAAAGTAAAATGCTAAAGGCTTTGTTAGCATTTTTCAAAAAGTTTCCCCTCCTCCAGTGGATTTTTGTCTGATCCGCTTGTTTTGGACCATGAATCCTCTCCGCTCCAGTCTGGACCAGTGTAAAACCCTGAACACTGTACAGCAGCAACATTTCAGGTAGAAAAAAGCAAGAGAAATAATAATTGTTACGCACAAAAACAACTCTTTCAGAGCTACTTAGGATTTGCAGCCGTTTCCCAGCGCATTCAAAAGTAAATTGCATTATGTGAATCTTCCACAAACCTTGTGGAGGGGCTAGGTGCTGGTAGTCAGAGGACTGATGGGAGAGCAATGACAGCATGCCTAAATAAGGATATAGATAACTGAAACATGTATGAATTGCACCAAAAACAGCTTTGTAGGAGTAAGTCACAAGTGGAAACAGCTACTATAACATAACTGGCCAAAAGCTGAGAAAAGTAGATTTTTTTGTTATGGCCCCCTTTAGGAGTTAAGAGTATTCGGGCCACTATAGGCACTAATGTCCCAATTTCCCATGGTGTAACCCAATAGCGGGAATAAAAAAGCAGGCAATGGGGGGTTGCGGCTCCAGAAGGCTGAGAACAACTGTTTTACAAAAAAAACAAAAAAAAAGGAATGCAATCAGTTGCCACATTTTTAATGCCACAGTATAATTAAGGTACACAGGTCTGACCTGGTCAGTATTGTGACGGGATATTAAAAGTTAATTGTTTTCATCAACAATTATTTTGATAAACAATTTTTTGTCCGATTATTCCTTTGATTCAGTAGTTGTTTAGATCCCAAAAGTGAATATGGGATTTTTTCATCTTCATAGAGATGACTTACACTTGGGTTGTTTGATAAAAAAAAATACTTTGTAAACACACCGCATTCCATACAGAATGACCTGAAATGAATACCTCCTAAGTCTATGTGATGTGGTCATCATACTGTATGTGAAGCAGATTTGGCCAATTACATGAAAAAATGTGTGAGCTCACCTCTGCTTCACATGCAGAAAGGCGGCCGTGTGCTGGGACATAGTGCTCTGTCATCTCTCATGTACGGGCCAGGCTTGGCCCCCTGCTGGCTCCCCTCCTCTCCCCTCAGGTCGCGCCTCATTTATGTTGTAAATAAGCCAGGCCCGGGGGACTGCACCTCGTAATTGACACATGAGACCAACAATAGGCAGCAGAATGGGGGGTCGTGTAAGCTGTTTTTTTTAAGGATTTATCAAGAAAAACAACAACGCCTATAAGAAAAGATAAACAGAAATAGAAAATACAGCACTTAAACTACCAAATAATGCTGCTCATTATGTGACTATGGTTCTGGTTAGCCCAGTTTGATCTGTTTTATTACATATTTTTCAAATGTTTTAACTTAACCACAACATTATTTATATTCCAAGAAAACCTATGTATGTATTTTGATTTTTATGACATTGGGGAGCCGCACGGGTGACTATTTGCCCCTTTGGGCTGAGAGTGGTTTTCTCTTTTCTCTATCTGATTTGTCACTTTTCACTCAGATCTAAAGATCTAAAGACAGAGGCCAACCATAAATGCACGTATGAGCCAGGAACAAGAGACAAGTTGTATTACTTTGTTCTATTAGTGTTCTATTACATAAATACTACATATGTTCAATTTCATTAAGAAAATCTTGCTTGGACCTAGCTTAATTGTAGAACTTATTTTTTATGTTTTGTCATTTTTGTGTGTACAAAGGACAAAGACTCATATCTGTCTCACATCAATTCAGTGCCACATGTGCTTATGGACATGCTCTTGCATTGGGGGTTATGATTCCCACCAATAAATGTACCCTTCAACAGACATGACAAATGAAATTAATATCTAAATCTGAAATGCCAAAGTAAAGATTGTGTTAAAGCCTAAAATGCCAGCCGACATTTTGTGCAGATAAAGTTTCAATCAGCTGTTATGTCGAATACAATGTCTTTCTTGCATGCACAGTGGGGTGATGGAGGCAAAAGGACAGTGTGGTCTCAGGTTGTGTTATAATTGCATGCAGGAGGTGGGGGAGAGGGGGGTCTGCATTAACCAGCTGTCCCCCAGCCCCTCACCCCTGTGAGGGTCCCATCTGAGGCCCTGCTCCCTGTAAACTCATCAAATATGACGTTATGTGACCTCTGTTGGAAAGCCTTTCCTGTGTCAGCAACTCATGCAGGCCCACCAGAGCCAAATGTATGGGGAAAAGGAGGGACTTCTGTCCTCTGTCATGTTCCTCATCATGAGCAAACCTTTAGGATCTCTCCATGAAGTAACATGGAGGCTTCAGGGAAAAGATACTATAACCTTTGTGTGTGTGTGTGTGTGTGTGTGTGTGTGTGTGTGTGTGTGTGTGTGTGTGTGTGTGTGTGTGTGTGTGTGTGTGTGTGTGTGTGTGTGTGTGTGTGTGTGTGTGTGTGTGTGTGTGTGTGTGTGTTAACCCTTTGGGAGCTTTTCAAAAATGTTGTTGCATTAGTTGAGATATTATAGCTTTTTTCTATTCCGAATGATGCAATTTTGGCTGTAAAGGGTTCAATATGCAAGTGTGTGCGGTTGTTTTAAAAGGCAGAAAACTGCCCTGAGTGTGATGTTACAGTGGTACAATGACATAATACAATTACTGGACTGAGACAGGAGCTTTTAGAGAGCATTGGGTTACATGTCTGTGTCAGAAGGTTCTGATATTTGCGTGGATGGATTTAAAAACAACTGCAAGTCTGAGGAATCATTGATGAGGGAACAATTTTGCAATGGGGTTTAAAGCTCCAAACAGTCTACTTTGCATCAAAACTTATCCTTTAAACTGTTAATCTGTGGCTTCAGGCTCAGATTATATACTAGGATGAGAGAACTATATATGTTCTCTCATCCAACCCTCAGTTCTTATTACGATGAAAACTGTATCCCATGGAAATATAACTGAATAATCCAAACCTGGATCCAGAACTACTTACAAGCTACAGACCGATCTCAAACCTCACTTTCATATCTAAAAGCATATAGCTGAACAGCTTTGCTGCCACCTGCAGGAAAATAATATGTTTGAAGTCTTTCAATCAGGATTCAGAGCTCATCATAGCACTGAAACGGCTCTAGTTAAAGTCACAAATGACTTACTACTAGCTGCTGATAATGGACAAGGGTCAAGTGTTTGTCCTACTGGACCTCAGCGCTGCATTTGACACTCCAGAATAAGGTGACGAGTTATGATTCACATTGACAAAGTGATACCGATCCGATAAATAGGATTTAAACCAGCCAAGGGCTGTTTTCCTTCTGAGACCTATGTCAAATTCCAGCATTACACTGCAGAGTCAAATGCAGCGCTGAGGAGCAAATCCCAGGCGGGTCGGACAGGGCAGTCCACAAGTGTAGATGGAGAGGGCCGGTGAAAACAGACAATGAAACAGACAATGGGACAACAGGTGAATAGCAATGAACAGACTACAGTCAAAATCCTAATAATGCAGACAGAAAAGGTAGGAAGGAGTGTGAGGATTAGAAAGTGATTTGGCCTACGTGCAGGACAACTGCAAGACTATACAAGGACTCTGGTGGTGCATCTATGTTATGACTACGATTTGCTCTGTCTCTGTCTGACACGTATGTCTTTCGATGTGTGACGTAACAATTTCACTTTGGAGAGACCCAAGAGGGAAAATGCAGTTAGAAGTTTGTTGATTGAGCATGTTTGGCGCCCCAGGCCCGGGAGAGATGCTGTTGAGCGCGGCGCTTGCTCGCGCGCCTGATCCCCCCCGGGGCCTAGGCACTGGTGGCGGCAGAGGCAGTAGGCAAGCACGCTTCGATGAGAGAAGGAGGAGGTGGGGCGGCGGAGGCTTTGCAAACTTCAGAAGGCCGGGAAGTGGGCGTCTCCGGCTTTTAACTTGCTGTCCTGGTGGTTATTGGTGGATTGGATGTGGGCGTTTTGCTGGTGTAATGAGTAGAGGATGAGCAGGCTTGTAGCAGCGGCCGGGTCTACCATAGTGAATTTTCGCGAAGAGCTCCATTTCACTTTGGAGAGACCCAAGAGGGAAAATGCAGTTAGAAGTTTGTTGATTGAGCATGTTTGGCGCCCCAGGCCCCGGAGAGATGCTGTTGAGCGCGGCGCTTGCTCGCGCGCATGATCCCCAAAAACGGGCAGAGTTATCTTTAAGCGCCGGGACGTGAGCGCTTGCATCACGATCAACCGGACGCTGCCTGGGACGTGAGCGCTCGCATCACGATCGATACCAGACGCTGTAGCAGAGTTATCTTTAAGCGCCGGGACGTGAGCGCTCGCTCACGATCAACCGGACGCTGCCTGGGACGTGAGCGCTCGCATCACGATCGATACCAGACGCTGTAGCAGAGTTATCTTTAAGCGCCGGGACGTGAGCGCTCGCTCACGATCAACCGGACGCTGCCTGGGACGTGAGCGCTCGCATCACGATCGATACCAGACGCTGTAGCAGAGTTATCTTTAAGCGCCGGGACGTGAGCGCTCGCTCACGATCAACCGGACGCTGCCTGGGACGTGAGCGCTCGCATCACGATCGATACCAGACGCTGTAGCAGAGTTATCTTTAAGCGCCGGGACGTGAGCGCTCGCTCACGATCAACCGGACGCTGCCTGGGACGTGAGCGCTCGCATCACGATCGATACCAGACGCTGTAGCAGAGTTGTCTTTAAGCGCCGGGACGTGAGCGCTCGCATCACGATCAACCGGATGCTGCCTGGGACGTGAGCGCTCGCATCACGATCGATACCAGACGCTGTAGCAGAGTTGTCTTTGAGCGCCGGAACGTGAGCGCTCGCATCACGATCAACCGGACGCTGCAACAGAGTTATCTTTGAGAAAGTGCGTGCCGCCACCAGAATCTTTATTGGATAACTTACTTTGCTTTGTATTGCTTTGCTGGGAGCTTACGAAGAAGCCAGTAGCCGTTGTGCAGCCAGGATGGCGGACGCGTCTAGCCTGATGTAGGCGGAGAAGGCCGAAGAGGAACAGCGCCCCAGCTGTTGCAGAGAGGTGTGGGGGAGCCCCAGCGAGGCCGCGCGCGTGGCAGCGCCTATCCTGAAGGAGTGAGCTGTGTAGAGCTGGGGAGACAATTTACAGAGGAGCAGTAGGGATCTTAGTTGAGCTCTGAACCAGGTTGCTGTCATGGGAAGAATGTCTGGAGTGAGAAATAGAGGTCCGTTAAACTCTCCTTTTTGCAGCGGAGGCGAGTGTAACGCATCATGGATTTGTAGGGGCAGAGAGATGTGTCCGAGCGAGCTGTTACTATATTGCAGGCTCCTTTGATTTTTGAATGTTTGAAATGAAGGTTGAAATGGTCAGGGGACATTATGTTGGGTGAAAAATAGCGACCTTTGTGTAATGCTTCCACTACATCGAGATTATCACACATGACGCGCAGGCCACGACCACTGGGAATATTTCGTGTAGGGCAGAAGAGATGCTCCGGTGGAAAGTAGCGGCCACGGCCAGGCAAACCAATGGTCCTGGAAGAACCCCCAAAACCCACGGAAGGGGCAGCGTCCGTGTAGAAGCGGAGACCTGTAGGGGCAGAGACATATCGGAGAGGGCCATTGATGTTTGCAGGCGCCCTTACGCTTAGAATCTTGGGTTGGAGAGTAGATAATCAGGATAGTAGGATGGCCGGGAAAGCCGTGTCTCGGACCGCATGAAGGTTGAGTGAGCAGTAGTGAAACGCTTATGCAGAGAAGCCATAGAAGGCGAGCAGGAAGATGCTGCGAGGAGGGCAGACATGTACTTGGAAGATGAGCCGGAGTTCAGTGCTGCTGCAGGATGGGCAGCATGATGGGGAGCCTGCGATCAGAAGAGTGAAGAATACAGGTATGGATGCGTTTAATTAGGAGTCCGATTGACGGCTCAGCGCAGCTACTCGGCCAGCTGCATCTGATAGAATCAGAAGATTAAGTAGAGAGATGAAGCATGACCGCCGAAGCGACCCTGGGAGCATAGGTGCGAGTCCAGCGCAGCGCGGCATACTCAGCCGGGCTGCGTCCATTAGAAGCAGGATAAGCTTCTGAGAGAGTGGGTTGCAGCAGTAGCAGTAGCAGCAGTGGCAGCAGCAGTAACCTCAGAAATAACAGCAATAGTCCTGTATCAAGCCGCAGCAGCAGCAGCAGCAGCAGCAGCAGCAGCAGCATCCTTAGAAAATAACAGTAATAATCCTGTATCAAAGCCACAGCAGTAGAATGTTGTTGTAGCTGTTCAGTGTTTCAGTAAAAGAGATGCAAGTGAAGAGAGATGTCAAAGTAAATGAAGCAGCAGCAGCAGTAGCAGTAGCAGCAGTATTAATATGAAGCAGCAGCAGTAGCAGTATGAAGCAGCAGCAGTAGCAGCAGTAGCAGTATGAAGCAGCAGCAGCAGTTGCAGCATCCGTAGATAATAACAGCAATAATCCTGTATCAAAGCCACAGCAGTAGAATATGGTACATATTCTACTGCTGTGGAATATGGTTGTACTGCTGTTTAGTGTTTCAGTAAAAGAGATGCGAAGTGAAGAGAGGTGTCAAAGTAAAAGAAGCAGCAGCAGCACGGCAGCAGTAGCAGTATGAAGCAGCAGCGGCAGCAATAGCAGCAGTAGCGGCAGCAGTAGCAGCAGTAGCGGTAGCAGTATGAAGCAGCAGAAGCAGCATTAGCAGGAGCAGTAGCACCGCAATGCGATTCATACGAACAAACAGACGTGTCACGCCAGCGTGCGCCGCTTGTCTCCGTGAGCCAGGTTACATACGTGTCTGAAAGAGCCGAGCCGTAGAGACAGGTGCAGCCTGGGAGCCCGCGGAGCGGCAGCGGCAGGAACAGTGCAGCGGCACATGTAGTAGCAGGAGCAGCAGGAGCAGGCAGTAGGGACAGGCAGCAGCAGGAGCGGCAGCAGGAACAGGCAGCAGCAGGAGCGGCAGCAGGAGCGGCAGCAGGAACAGGCAGCAGCAGGAGCGGCAGCAGGAACAGGCAGCAGCGGGATCAGGCATCAGTAGGAACGGCAGCAGGGACCGCAGCAGCGGCGGTCAGAGAACCATGCCCATGGTTGTTTAAGAGCCTGAGGAAATAAATCAACCCGAATCCGAAACATTCCCATGCGAAAAACAGATGTCCCCTGGAGCCATCTTGCTGCTTTGGTTATGGCAGATACGCATGAACGATCACTTTTCCATGCGTTCATTAGCTCCAACTCCACTTCAAACCCATTGCAGATTCACATTGGGCCCTTTTTCTTTCTGCTGCACTTTCAAAATGCAACAACTGCAGTTTAGTTACCCAATTTAATACTAGTGACCTAGCTATTTAAATGCATGGCCCCTCCTTCCTCCTGCAGATAGACGAATTTAAATACATTCATTTAACAATAGTGACCTGCGAGTAATGAGATTAATGCTGTAAAGATGGCGCCGTGGCAAGAGCTCTGGTGTGTGCCGTCTGGAGCACGATGGGGTAGTCTTTGCACATTTTTCCAACGTGGTTTTACTGCAAGTGGCAGAACATGAATCTGAATTAATGCACATTGCATATTAAATGGCATCAATCTCTATTGTCTGAGGGATATAAGAGGAGCTTATATCCCTCAGACAATAGAGATTGATGCCATTTAATATGCATTGCCCCTCAGTTAGCTCAAACACGTGTGAAAACGGAGCCTGCAGACCAAGCACGGGGCGAAAACTGACGCCTGCAGTCAAGTGCGCGGGGCGAAAACCAGCCGCCTGCAGCCTAGACTCCGGGATTAATCCGTCCGCGGTCGGCACACTCACTGTACTCACATGCCAGGAGACTTGGGAAAAGCAACGGGACAACGCGGCACCGCCAATCGGAGGCAGGGACACGCACGGCACCGCCAGACCGTCTGCGCGCGGCAGCAGACCACGAGGAACGAGCAGCACAGAACCCGCGGAGGGGCCCCGCGGAGCAGCCCGCAGAAGAGCCCGCAGAGGAGGAGAGCAGTGGAGACACGCGAACCACAGCAGGTGCAGGGACGCGGAGGAGGAGCAGACCACGAGCAGCCAGACTGAGGACAGCCGGGTCACGCGCACGAGCAACACGTGAGCAGAAGCGACCCCTCCAGAACAACGCATGCATTTGCGAACAGGTACGTTAGCGACATGCACCTTGCAGGCTTCAAAAGTTTGCAAACTTCAGAAGGCCGGGAAGTGGGCGTCTCCGGCTTTTAACTTGCTGTCCTGGTGGTTATTGGTGGATTGGATGTGGGCGTTTTGCTGGTGTAATGAGTAGAGGATGAGCAGGCTTGTAGCAGCGGCCGGTTCTACCATAGTGAATTTTCGCGAAGAGCTCCATGACTATATAAACTGTGTACTGGCTTTGCTCTGTCTGAAAAGATGGGAGAGAAAGAAACATCAGAAACCACTGGAACTTGAGAGAAACCAAAATAAACTTCCTGAAAACAACCAGAGAATGACGCACACTGAGCACTCACTTTTTTCCCACTGGCTGTGAGTTTTTTCTTGCCAATGCAGGAGGGTCTGTTGAACAGTTAGTGTCTACGATAAGATAAGATAAGATAAACCTTTATTCGTCTCACAGTGGAGAAATTTCAGTGCCATCGTTGCGCACATTACAGCAGAGAAAGGAAATAAGAGCAAATTGTAAGATAAAAATAAAATAAAATGAGATAAAACTCTGGGCTATAATTGCACTTGGTTCGGAAGTATTTACAGATGTGTATATTATACATTAGATTAAATATCAGAAATAATATCAACAGGTAAAGTGACTCGACTGGGAGAATTTTCAGATGGATATGTAATAATACAGTAAAATATCAGCAGGTAAAGTGACTGGTGAAAGGCAGAAATATCAGATATCTAATAATGCAGTAGCACTGATAACAGGTAAAGTAACTAGTGACAAAGTTACTAGTGAATTATCAGTGACACTTGTGCAGACTCAGCAGTTCCTGTTACATATTCTCGTTGTACAGTCTGACAGCAGCAGGAAGGAAAGACCTACGGAACCTCTCCTTCACACAGCGAGGGTGAATTAGTCTGTCACTGAAACTGCTCTCCAGGGCAGAGAGAGTGTCCTGCAGGGGGTGACAGTCATGGTCCAGCATAGATGTTAGTTTGCCCAGGACCCTCCTGTCCCCCACCTGCTGCACTGTGTCCAGGGACACATACCAGCATACCACACCGTACAAATGGCTGATGCCACCACAGAGTCATAGAAGGTCTTCAGGAGCGGCCCCTGCACTCCAAAAGACCTGAGCCTCCTCGGCAGGTAGAGCCGGCTCTGGCCCCTCTTGAAGAGGGCGTCTGTGTTATGAGTCCAGACCAGTTTGTGGATGTTCACTGGGGCTGGAGCGGCAGAGTGACGTCTGCGGAAATCCACCACCATCTCCTTGGTCTTCCCCGCGTTGATGAGGAGGTGGTTCCGCTGACACCAGTCCACAAAGTCCTGTATGACTCCTCTGTACTCTGTGTCATCGTCCTCGGAGCTGAGTCCGATGATGGCAGAGTCGTCTGAGAACTTCAGTAGGACACAACCGTCCGTGTTGTGTCTGAAGTCCGCAGTGTAGAGGGTGAAGAGGAACGGCGAAAAGAAAGAAGGTTGAAACTGAAGAGCGCAACGCGACGGGCAGCCAGCTCCTCCAGCGCCTGCGCAGTCTGACAAGAAGGATGTGGTGATGATCCAGGACACTTTAACATTCTTCAACATTCATGGATATTGGTCTCCCAATGGATCAATGCATATGTGTATTTTCTGTGTCTTAACTGTTGATTCTCTGATCTGTGTTGGTGATTTCAATGGTTTTGTTAAGTCCTCTGAGATGACTGCTGTTGTGATTTAGGGCTATACAAGACTAAATCGTATTGCATAGTATTGTAATGGCCATTTGCTAATTGCGGCCACCAAATTGGCGATGAATCCTGCAGTTCGCCCCTTCAGTGTGTTTCAGATTGTGTGCCCTTAATTTACTAAAAGGAAAAAGTTGGCTACAGTCTCAAAAAGGCATCAGTGCCTTTTTGACATATGCAAACAAACTTGTCATAGATTATCACTATAACAGATGAAAGATTTAGCATTGTAATGCAATATCGACAGACAAGACGGTGAACTATCTTTGAATCTAACAAATATTGTACCTTCTTTTGTGTCTTTTAAATACCAGATAGTCGTTTCTAATCTGTGAGGCTGCTGGTTAATGCGTTTTTCTTGTGCACACATGACCCCAGAGTTAATACGATCAGTGTTTGATCTTGGTCTCTTCATTCTATTGTTCTGAGATGTTTGATAAGGAAATCCTCCCTAAAAACCATTATCTTCCTGTCCCCATTCCTAGACTGCAAAACCTGATATACAGTGGGGCAAAAAAGTATTTAGTCAGCCACCGATTGTGCAAGTTCTCCCACTTAAAATAATGACAGAGGTCCGTAATTTTCATCATAGGTACACTTCAACTGGAGAGACAGAATGTGAAAAAAAAATCCAGGAATTCACATTGTAGGATTTTCAAACAATTTATTTGTAAATTATGGTGGAAAATAAGTATTTGGTCAATAACAAAAATTCAACTCAACACTTGGTAATATAACCTTTGTTGGCAATAACAGAGGTCAAACGATCACTATAGGTCTTTACCAGGTTTGCACACACAGTAGCTGGTATTTTGGCCCATTCCTCCATGCAGATCTTCCTGAGAGCAGTGATGTTTTGAGGCTGTCGCAGAGTAACATGGAATTTCAACTCCCTCCACAGATTTTCAATGGGGTTGAGGTCTGGAGACTGGCTAAGCCACTCTAGGACTTTCAAATGCTTCTTACGGAGCCACTCCTTCGTTGCCCGGGCGGTGTGTTTGGGATAATTGTCATGCTGGAAGACCCAGCCACGTTTCATCTTCAAAGCTCTCACTGATGGAAGGAGGTTTTGGCTCAAAATGTCACGATACATGGCCCCAATCATTCTTTCCTTAACACGGATCAGTCGTCCTGTCCCCTTAGCAGAAAAACAGCCGAAAGCATGACGTTTCCACCCCCATGCTTCACAGTAGGTATGGTGTTCTTGGGATGCAACTCAGTATCCAAACACGATGAGTTGAGTTTATACCAAACAGTTCTACTTTGGTTTCATCTGACCACATGACATTCTCCACATCCTCTGCTGTATCATCCATGTGCTCTCTGGCAAACCTCAGACGGGCCTGGACATGCACTGGCTTCAGCAGGGGGACACGTCTGGCATTGTAGGATTTGATTCCCTGTCGTTGTAGTGTGTTACTGTTGGCAACCTTTGTTACGTTGGTCCCAGCTCTCAGCAGGTCATTCACCAGGTCCCCCGTGTGGTTCTGGGATATTTGATCACCGTTCTCATGATCATTTTGACCCCACGGGATGAGATCTTGCGATCGAGGGAGATTATCAGTGGTCTTGTATGTCTTCCATTTTCTGATAATTGCTCCCACAGTTGATTTGTTCACACCAAGCTGCTTGCCTATTGTAGATTCACTCTTTCCAGTCTGGTGCAGGTCTCCAATTATTTTCCTGGTGTCCTTCGACAGCTTTTTGGTCTTGGCCATAGTGGAGTTTGGAGTCTGACTGTTTGAGGCTGTGAACAGGTGTCTTTTATACAGATAACAAGTGGAGGACAGAAGAGCTTCTTAAAGAAGAAGTTACAGGTCTGTGAGAGCCAGAGATCTTCCTTGTTTGAAGTGACCAAATACTTATTTTCCACCATAATTTACAAATACATTCTTTAAAAATCCTACAATGTGAATTCCTGGATTTTTTTTTCACATTCTGTCTCTCACAGTTGAAGTGTACCTGTCATTATTTTAAGTGGGAGAACTTGCACAAGCAGTGGCTGACTAAATACTTTTTTGCCCCACTGTAAATACTTAAAGTGGAAATTTCACGTCTTTATTGTCTATAAAAATTTTCAGCGGAAGAGCTAAAATCCTAACAATACAATCTTATTCTTCTAATACAGCTGTGGCATAATCAAACTGGAAGCACTGGAAGCTGATTGGCTGAGTGAGGGTGGTCCTTTCTTTTTCACTTTTCTGTCTCAGAAAAAGCTGATCTGACAGAGGCCAAATCTACATGCTTGTGTGAACTAGTGAGAAAATCAAACTAAAACCAGTGACATTGATTTTTTTACATTTTTAAATAATTTGTCCAAATGTGACATAGCTCTTATGTAATTAATGGAAATATGGCTCAGCATCTGTCACTTTCACCCCGGTTCAAAAGGCATTAACACATTGGTGGGAAAGGACTTCTGACTGACCACCTCCTGGTAAAGACCTGACTTCAATATGGCACCATCTGCACACACACACACACACACACACACACACACACACACACACACACACACACACACACACACACACACACACACACACACACACACACACACAAAGTTTGTCCTATTGTCCTTTTTTAATCTGTTGTATAATGGATGGCACATTTTCTACTTTTCATTTGCTCTTTCCCAACAGACCAGACCGTGCTGGTGTTGGGTCCCTGAAGGTGATCCCCCTTGGCTCTCTGGGAGAACTTTGCGGCAGACCAGTGGGGGTGCTTTGGTGGATGCGTGGTTCCTTTGGGTGCTGTGTTTGGATGGGCCGCTGAGAGATGGGTGCAACACAGCGCTGGAGGAGGCCATGTGCCCTGCTGCCGCTGCTTTTACTCTGCACTCAAGCATTTCTGGACATTCCACGCAACTGTGAGTACACCATGGTGCACGTGTATGCGCTGCTGTGCTTTTGGACATAATTGAGAGGTTTATGAGTGATACTGCAAACACATTTTCATTCATTGTTTGTAGTTGTGTGAAGCCATTTTTTGTTGGACAATCACCTTTGAGTTTTAACTGTGAGGAAGGTTGTGAGGAATTGTAAGACCACATGCACTGTCAGAACAACAATAATCTCAGATAAGCAGAGGTGCAGGATGGTGAGAACAACTCACAAACCAGCTTCAAAGAGCTCCATCAGATTGCTGCAGATAGTGTCACTGTGCACAACTATTCACTTTACACAAAAAGATGCTGAAAGGGAGAGTAATGCATACAAATATTTTTTTCTACACACGCTACAAACAGTGCCGCTTAAGGTATGCTAAAGCACATTTGGACACGCTAGGTTTATTGTAGAATAATGTGTCGTGGACTGAAACTAAAATGAAATTATTTGGGCAAAAAAAAGCCCGTTATGCATGGAGGAAAAAGAACACAGCATTCCAAGAAGAACACACACTAACTATAGTAACATTTGGTGGTGGTTCCATTATGCTGTGGGGCTGTGTGTCCAGTGCAGGCACTGGGAATCTTGTTAAAGTTGAGGGATGCAGGAATTCTACTCAATATCAGCAGATTCTGGAGAACAATGTCCAGGAATCAGTGACAAAGTGGAAGTTGCGCCAGGGCTGGATCTTTTAACAAGACAGCATAAACACTGCTCAAAATATACTGATGGTGCTTTCACACCGGATAATGTGTTGCGTCAACTTTCAATGCAAAGTCAATGGTGACCCGCGTTCGAGCGTCGAACTGCATATGCGTCTTGGGATGCACGAGGGGACTGTGCGGAAGAGACGAACGGACTGCGCACTATTGCTGAGCGTTTCCTCGGGACGCTTGGCAGCGACCAATCAGAGAGCCGCAAAGTGGTCATGGGGACATTAGCGGTCTGAGCGAGCAGACTGAACATACTCGTAAACAGCCAAAACAGGAGCTACATCAGGACTAAACCAGGGTTGACAATGGGTGCCTTTTCATGCTCCCGTGACTTTATGCAACTGCTTCGAGCGTGTTCACCGATGCGGAAGTACCGTTCAATAGTAAAATAAATGTATGGCGCACCTCCGTGAACACGTACTACTTTTCTATAAAGTTTGTGAAGGTGTCTGGACACAGACACGCTGCAAAGCTGCATTATTGGAGAAGAACTTTACAAAAGAAGCCGCTAGCTTAACTCCGTTAGCATCCAAGTCCGCCCGCTACTTCCACCATTTCCGGCGCGCGCCACCGCAGGCCAGGACTTCTGGTCTGAAGACCCCTGCGTTTGAAAATTAGAGAATGTGCGTCTGGTGCGCGAGGCATCAGCGTTCCTGCGTCGGCGGTGTGAAAGCACCTTTAGACATTCATGCGGAGGAACAAACATAACGTTCAGGAGTGGCCATCTCAGTCCCCAGACCTCAATATTATTCAAAATGTGTGATGTGATTTAAAAAAAAGGCTGTCCATGCTCGCAGCACATCATATTTGACTGAACTAGAGATGATTTGCAAAGAAGAATGGTCCAAAATCCCTTCCATCAGAATCCAGACTCTAATTGTAATTTTTCAATATTTTTTTTGTGGGAACATTTTTAAAAGAAATGTTTGGTATACAATGTATTGTGTTCATTACAATCACATGCTTCCATTTATATTTTCAAACATGTTGTTAGCTCAAATTGGGGGTTATAAGTCCCGCTGACACAAGAAGATGGTGTCAATCCTGCTTAAACCTGCTTTAGACATGCTTTACCTGCCCTAGACCTGGTTTAGACCTGCTTTAGACCTGCGCTAGTCCTACGTGAGACCAGCTTGAGATTCTCTTTAGGCTGGCTCATGGCCTGCTTTATAGACCTTCTTTAGTCCTGCATTAGACCTGCTTATACTTCAGACCTGCTATATTCCTGCTTTAGTCTTGCTTCAGGCCTGCTTTAGACCTGCTTGATAATACTTGGAGCCTGCGGGAGCATAGAGCGCGTGTAAATGGATCTCTGTTGCCTGTGTGGCTGTTGTTATAGTTTACAAAATGGCTTTAATCTGTTTACTGCATGATCACTAACCCTTATCTCTGCTTTCTGCTGCTTTTTCTGCCTCCGTTCGGACACAGATTCATTTCTGAACAGTAAGTGACTTTTTCATATAGAGGTGTTCTGTGTGCTAACAACAGTTGTGGATAACAAAAGTAGGGATCCTTTTCCACAAACAACCATAGGTAGAATAGTTACAAATAGCTTAACAGAAGGTTTGAAATAATTTGTTAATAAATGAAACGATGATATGGAGGATAACATGGTTTTGCTGTGTGTTTTTGGTTCAGTCCTTGTTTAGTCCTGGTTTAATCTTGGTTCAGTTCTGGTTAGTATAGTCTATAAGCGGAGGACACTTCTTTAACTTTTTTGGAGTGTGGTTTTGGGCTAACCCTTAGTTTGCAGTCTGCAACCTTAGTCCTATAAACACTGGTTTCAAAATAGATCAATGTTTGAACTCTGTAAAATGCAAATCAAAAATATAATTCCAAGGACTGCCTGTAAATCTTGGTTTCAAATAGTTAGTTTGCAGAGTGTCAATCAGTATAGAACATTTATCTGGAATTTATGGTTTGGGTTTCAAATGATAAAAAAGAATGGGCAGAAAATATCTGCCAAATTCAATCATTATTTGGTATAGACAATAACCGTATATCTACCGTATATACAAGTGGCCATTGGTCAGAACAAATTTGGCAGCGACCAGAAAAAACAATGTTAGTCAATCTGTTTTTGAACAATACTAATTCTATCCCAGTTCAATACAAGTCCTGCCAATATATGGCATATATTCTTCCGTTGCAGAAATGGGTTTGTTTTGGACTTAATAATTTAAGATAAGCTTTATTGATCTCACAATGGAGAAATGTACAACTCACGACCTTCAGATATTATCATATTGTATTGTATATGTGAATATTGTGTTTGTCCAGTACCAGCACCTCCGGTTCTACTCGTGACCCCTGAGTCCTTCACTGCCTTTTCCCCAGCCAACGTAGTCCTGCCATGTGAGGCCAACGGAAACCCCACTCCCACGTATGTCGGTCCGATAAGTTTCAGTGTTCTAAAACCATTGATAGCAGTATATCAAAAGAAAATTAATCCAAACAAAAACCATGTGACCAATCATTACGGTTGGTCCTCGCATCTCCAGCGGCTGGGGCCTGTGTCATCAAATCAAAAGTCCTGTGTGCAATATATTATTATTGTTTGAAGGGTCCATTTTGTTTGTAGTTTGATGAAGCTCTAGATTGTTTTAGCATGCCTCTTATTTATTTGAGTGAGATTGAAAATCTTTACTAATTCATTAATTCATGAAATTAAGTTCTTCAGCTTTAAGTAGGATCTGAAGAAAAGTTATGCAGAAAGACCAAATATGTCACTCTTAAGATTAATGTTTTTGTTTGTGTCAGGGTATGTTAGCAATTGATGAAATGGACATAAGATAAGATAAGGTAAATAAGGTAAGTACCTCAATTGCCTCTAGCTGGAGAAATGTGTCTTTGGCATCAGAGGTACAAGAAAACTAGCCTGACTCTCGCCAGACCCATGTAGTTCGCTGCACTTCACACATGAGTCTGGTACTGAGCCAGATTAGGTTCACTTGTGAGTGTGTTTTTTTTTTTCGCTGGTATCATGTTATTTCATGATACTTTCATGAAACAACATGATAAATATCATGTTATTTCATGATACACAACTATCATGTAATTTCATGATACCAATTTATCATGTTATTTCATGATACACAACTATCATGTTATTTCATGATACCAGTTTATCATGAAATAACATGATCAATTGGTATCATGAAATAACATGATAAATTGGTATCATGAAATAACATGATACCAGCGGAAAAAAAAAACACACTCACAAGTGAACCTAACAAGCTTCCGTAGATTTAAAAAAAAAAACCACTCAGAATGATTTTTTGGCTAAAAATGTAATGTAATCAACTTGGGCTATCATGATTCTGTTTATTGTCTTTCTGTTTATTTAGTACCTACAAATCTCTTGGAAAAAAAATATGCGGGAACCTCCAAACCTGGCAACCCTGCTGCATAGTGTGTAAACAGGAACACTGAACCAGTGCTTCAACCAAACTTTACAGGAACATTTGACTCTTAAAACACACATATATCAACATAAAACCATCTACATCTCGCCTCAAATTGCATTAAAAGTGACATCCGTGTCTTAATTTGATCGTATTTACTCTTTTAAAAAGATTTGCGGACTTTACGTCTGCCATCTTGGATTCCTCTCGCTGCTGCATGAGAGAAGCTTGAGAAGGCAGTGCAAACCCCACGTAACACCGGCAATCCTGATTGGTCGATTCAAAAATAATCTGGGGAAGGCGTTCGCTATGGCGTCGATACCAGACTCATGTGGTTCAGCCAAACGCCTCTGGTGGAGCATGGCGGAACTACAAGGGTCTGGCAGAGCCAGGCTACAAGAAAACAGCACATACTGTACAGTAGATGAAGGGCCACCTTAAGCCCTGGGATTTACACAGGATTGGCACCCTCCTCAGTGCCAACCCTAACCATATATGTCCCTAAATCTGATATTTCTGCATGTAAAAAAATAAAAGTTAAAGGATATCTTGTACCACTTATACATAAAAAAGTACAACACAACCAAAAGAGACAACAAGGAGAAAACCTGCTTCAAAAAAAGTTTTGCCTTTACCTTCATAAAACCAAGAGCTTCACCAAAAGAAAAGGCATTGGACATAAACATCCACGTACACACAATTACACCTACTGATTGCACATTTCCTACATGGCATTTTTTATAGCACTGCTCCTTATCCCTTATATATATTATATATAATTGCAATTGGGGAGATGCAATAAAATATATTGCCCTCTACAAAATTACCATTGCATTTCCCCAACAGACCGAAAAAAGGCAATAAATGTTTAATTTGGCAGTCATGTGTGAGAGCAGATTATAATCTCTTCCCCTGTGCTTCTCTTGCTAACCCTTCTTGTGCTTTCTCAGGTTCCGTTGGGTGAAAGATGGCGAGGTGATGGACCTGGAGCTCATTGGCGATGGGACACTCCGTGCAGATGCTAATGACAGTTTGGACATGTACCATGGCGCATATCGCTGCTACGCCTCCAACACCCTGGGGACCGCGGTGACCCAAACCGTGCATGTCATCGTAGAGCGTGAGTCCCACTCCCACATTTCCATAGTGCAAAAACAGATGCCATGAGAAGCACGTGTGACAGACATACATTGAAATCTATTCTTCTGAGTTTCACCTGTAAATTTAAGTACCACACAAATAAAGTTGAACCCTAAAAATGTGTTGACAGAATGTGTTGAAGATAGTAACTAGAGGGATACAACTTCTTTAATAGATTTTTCATACCCTCCTTCCGTCCGTCACAAACTAATCTAAACTCTCTAAAGTGTGTAAATCATGTGTATCAAATGTTCTTTTTTATTGAGAGTATATTGTATTGAATACATTTATTTTTTATACTCGTACTATTATATGCATTGTTGTGATGTTGACTGCATCAGTTGATACCTTGGCTCTTGAAAAAAAGATTTTGAATGTCATTGGAACTTTCCGGGTAATTAGAGGTGAATATAAAGTAGAAGACTGGGCATGATACAGTTTCTGGATACAATGAAATTCTGTGTTCAGAGGCTGCAGTCTGAGCAGAGATGCCTAGACTTCCTCCTCACTCACACTGAGGCTTTCCCATCTGAAACACATAATCCCTCCAACATGTCTTTGGAGGCTGACTCAAAGACTCAATCTTTTCCTGGGGTCCCACCTGGGGTCCCACGTGGGTCACACTCAGGGTCACACCCAGGTGATCACACTCAGAGGATGCAGGAAGCATGACTGTGCAATTCTGTCCTTTGTGTTTCCATGGAGACTGGGCCTGGGCTGTCTCAATGAGTTGTGTGTGCTTTTTATAGGTCACCCAGTTATTCAGAAGCAGCAGAAAACAAAGAAGAGAGCATTTGAAGGGGAAAGCCTGGTACTGACCTGCAATCCTCCAGAGAGCTCCACCCCTCCACACATTCACTGGATGGACCGGAGTGAGTCACAACCTGTTGAAATACCATTCACACTAAATAGATTATAGTGTCTTTTGGACTTATATATATAATATATATATATATATATATATAGTAATATGTGTTGTTATTTTTTTGTGGTCCACATGCTTCATCTGCTGTCCCCGTGCTTTGTCCAGAGATGGTCCACATAAAGCTGAGCGAGCGTGTCACAGCTGGTCTGGATGGAAACCTGTACTTCTCAAACCTGCTCAAGTCCGACTCCAGGTCTGACTACACCTGCAACGCACAGTACCTGGCAGCCATGACAGTCCTGCCTGAGACCACCGTGGCCTTGACTGTCACGCCGAGTGAGTTCAAACACTTTGTGGTTCTGCATCAGCATAGTTGTAGTTCTTATAATGGAAGAGGAGAACACCCCCATCTAGTGGGGGAAGAGGTAAATGACATCCTGTTTTTAAGATTACGATTCTAACATGACATGATTTAAGAGGAAGATAGCTGTGGTAAAGCATGTTGTGTGTTTTGTTGAAATATGTTGAATAATGCCTTTGATGTCAAAGATTGATATTATCCTTTAAGTCGTGTTCGTTTCTCGCCCCT
Source organism: Knipowitschia caucasica (assembly GCA_964034765.1). Lineage (NCBI taxonomy): Eukaryota > Metazoa > Chordata > Actinopteri > Gobiiformes > Gobiidae > Knipowitschia > Knipowitschia caucasica. Next base: position 37,716,829 of record OZ035827.1, on the reverse strand, counting down.
TAATTTGCCCCAATGACTAATGTTTTAACTTACATTAGTCTTTTCCTATTGCTTGAACACTATAGACACATGCTTAGACCAAAAGACCAAAAGACCTTAAACAAACAAAAGTACTGCCTTGCACTTTACTGTATTTCTGCAACACACTATCTACTTCTCCAACACACTTTCTCTTTCTGCAACACACTTTCTCTTTCTGCAACACACTTTCTCATTCTGCAACACACTTTCTCCTGCTCACTACACACTGTGTCATAAGATACACATAAGACACTTTGTTCATAAATGCAATCCTGGGAAAACACATCTATTCAAAATACCAAACGCATAGTGTGATTAAAAACACTGACTTACAAAACGCGACACACATCAGACAGACATAAACAGGCCTCACTTGAATTTCAAAATTCAAGTGAAGTGATGCTCATCTCTTTTGTATCTTTGGGTGCACAGTGTGGAGGATATCATAAAGTCTTGGGGCAATGAGATGTAAAAAGTGGTTTAAATGTGTGCTTAAATGAGTGTTTAAATGTGCAAATTGTTCTAATTTGACCAGAACACAACTCAAAGGTTAATTAAGAAATAGAATAATTAATTTGGTGGCAATAGAACGCAGCTTTATTTATTCACAGGGGAAATTACTCAGTAGCTCACCCATACACCTTAACTTGCAATTATAAAAGTATTAAAAGTTCAAAACAAATAAAGGTGTGAAAATAGCAAAGTTCAATCAACATCCGGGCTGAGTATTTGCCAAACATAGGCCCAGTTTAGACGGAGGCGCTGCGCAGACGTTTCCAAGCTATTAACAGAAACGACCAGGATCCTTATGCAAATTTCACAGCGTTGATACGACGATCAAAAACGATGTAGTTCTAGCGCCCGGACAGTAGTGGGCAGAGAAACTTTACAACACGGACACACGCGACCCCCAGCCCCCCCAGCAGTATACTCACTTCCTTAACAACTTCCTCCTCAGGCGCCGCAAAGACGTGAAAGAAAGCACCAACATCATTCTGCATTTTAACGGCAGCTGCAAAAATGGAAACTGAACCTAGAGCTTCACGTGGTTTCGTTTGGACGAACAAAGGAGTAGAATTATCCTCTATGTAGCGCTCGAAGCACACGTAGCTAGTTAGCGTACCCGCCGCCATTGTTGTTTTCGATTGTTCTCGGCTACTGCGCCCCACTAAGCAAGCCGACGTTGAATCAACGTAATTTGAACGTCGTTGTCCGACGTAGAATATAGGTCACTGGTGGGTGCAGAATGAAAGTTTTCTCGACGTCGTTTCCCGACGTCACCTCAACCTCCAAATGTTACGTTGATGGCACGTCAATTCAAGGTTTGAATGTGGTACGGAACCGGTCGGGTCTGACGTCCTATCAACGTCTCATATGACCAAAATATTGACGTTTATATGACGTTCGTTTTCAGTCGTTCCCACTAAGCAAGCAGATGTCAAAACTATGTCATTTCAACGTCATCTGGACGTTCATTCAAGGTTGCAATGTGGTACAGAACCGGTCGGGTCCGACGTCCTATCAACGTCTTATATGACCAAAATATTGCCTTCATATGACGTTCGTTTTCCGTTGTTCCCACTAAGTAAGCAGATGTCAAAACTATGTCATTTCAACGTCATCTGGACGTTCATTCAAGGTTGCAATGTGGTACAGAACCGGTCGGGTCCGACGTCCTCTCGACGTCTTATATGACCAAAATATTGACGTTTATATGACGTCCATTTACAGTCCTATTGACCTACTTAACCTCTGCAGAATCACTCACTGGTCGAGACATACTTTTTGCAATAGGCAAGGCAAGTTTATTTGTATAGCACAGTCAAAACAAAAGGAAACTCAAAGCACTGAACAAAAGATAGAAACAATCAAACAAGGCATTACAATTATAAATATTGACAGTAAATTAAAAAGATACAAATAAAATCTCTCATAAAATCTCTCAGTTGAAGCAGAAACAGAAGTGTTTTAAACCTGGATTTTAACATTGTCAAAGAAGAAGCCTGTCTCACACTTCCAGGAAGACCGTTCCAGATTTTAGCCTTGTGAATCTGAAATGCAGCTATATCATGTTTAGTTCTGACTCTGGGCAATAAACGATAAACACAGCATTCAAAAATCATTAGAACAACTGTAGTAGAAGGATATCAGTCATTACTGCAAATGGAGCTGCATTAAAAATCATGTTTCTCTACATCAAAGTACAAGTTAAAGCACACAGGACACAGTGTTATGAACACTACTGTACTGAACACTACTGTACTGAACAGTTCATGCCAAAGTAAAAAAACATGATTGTAGCGCCTATGTTTGGATCAGTATTAAAACAGGCACAAGCTACACTCTAGGTTCCCCAGATGTAAAAACACAATCTGAAAGGCAGAAGAATGCATTTATTGAATGTTGATGTTCCAACATGTGTCCTCTCTTGGTCTTCAGTCTCTCATCACAAGGTCCAAGCACAGCACCTGAAAATGTGGAACATGTTTAGTTTCAACATAATGTGGCAAAGTGATATAACAACACATAACTTTCTATTAATGCCTCAAACCACTCGATCCATCACCATGTGATACAAACCTTGGCACTGCACTAGCTCGAGACACTGGAAGACACTCCGTCTGAGAAACTTGGGATAAGGCTTTGGTCATTGGAGTAATTCCATGTAAAAAACAATTGCAAATGTGCATTTGTTTTGCACATGGACAAATGACCCTGAAAGCTACTTACCCTGTATTACTCTACACATGTTGCATTTCCGAGGGGGCATCTTCCCCTTGTTGCTCTTTTCCCTCATCTTGAGTGAGTTGCTGAACAATCTGAGAAAAAGATAAGATGTTTTCAAAGAGAATACACCAAATAATGGTTTATTCTAAAAACAACATAATACAGAAGAACAATCAATGTGTGAGAGTGTGATTCTTACCTTTGAACACCTTCAACACAGTCTGACACCTGTAAGACTCAAACACACATGACACATTAGGAATACACACAGAACATTAGTTATTGCAACAATCATGAAATTATACTCTATGGATTTCACAATAATTGACTGCATTAGCAAAGGTAAATGTATTTTAATTAACATATGGCTGGTTTTAAAGTTTATAAGAAAAATAAATTGAATAGCCAAGAACAAACGTAAACATCAATGGCGGCGGGCACGTTAACTAGCTTCGTGGGCTTTCAGCGCGGCACAGAGGATAATTCGACACCTTCGTTCTTCCAAACGAGATCACGCGAAGCTATAGGTTCAGTTTTCATTTTCACAGCTGCTGTTAAAATGCAGAATGATGTTGGTGCGTTCTGAGGGTCTGGCACAGGAAGTGAGTACACTGCCGAGAGGGGGGCTGGGCACGGGGCTGGGGGTCGTGTGAGTGTTGTAAAGTTTCTCTGCCCACTACTGGCCGGGCGCTAGAACTACATCGTTTTTCAACCTCATGTGAACGCTGAGAAATTTGCATTAGGAGCCAGGTCTTTTCTGTTAATAGCCTGGAAACGTCTGCGCAGCGTCTCAGTATAAACAGGGCCTGGGCTGTCCCACTCTGCAGGCTGGATCTGAGCACTTACGTTTTCACCTGGAACACAGTCTTCGTATGAACGGGGGGTAGCAGCAATAGCGTTTTACTGCATATGGGGCCATAGTGTAACTAGTTTGAAAACAGAATTTAGACAGACGGGTTAGGGGGATGTGTTTGTGCCTGTTAGTTCCTGACTAAGACCACATTTATTTCGAGATCATGTATGTAATTTTTTTAATGTAGTTTTCATTTTGCATTATGTAGGTTCAATAACAAACCTTAGTAGTCAGTTTGCAATAAGGCTTGTTATTGCAGACTAGATCTACTCATGGTAGCATATACAACACTCTTACTTACTTCGTAATACTTCATTCAAAGTACCCCTGTATTTCCCTCACGTACCCCCACACTTTTCTATAGGATTTGTATCCTATAGAAAAATCAAGTGTATACGATTACACTTGATAAATCTTCATAAAGTGCGTGTGATGAGAGCTGTGGTGGTTGGCTGGTGGCTGTCACAGACATGGAGATTGTACTGTCCTGTGTTCCCAGGTAACAGTGTTCTCCACGGCAGAAAGCCCCGTCTCTTCACTCCCTCTGGCCTCCGAAGCTCTGTCCTGACTCTGAGAGGAAACAGCCTGACCCTAGAGTGCATACCCAGCGGACTGTGAGTACACAACATTCATGCACTGGTCATCAAACCGCTACTCAAAGGGCTGTGTCTGTGTGGCTGCGGGATTTCTTTTCAACAAATCAAGCAGGAGCCCACCAGACTCCACTCCTTTCGTCATGTGTTCAGGTTCAGTCTGGACTTGATGAAAGGAGTGAAGTCTGGTGTGTTCCTGCTTGGTTAGAATGAAAACCTGCATCCATACGGACCTTAGAGCAGTGCTTAGGGCTTAGAACTTAGAAAAGGGCGATTAAGCTAGTACCGCTTAAGTACTTGACATTTCTTCTAAGCTGACTTCTGTGTGACGTGTCTGTTGTTACCGGATGTTGTTACCGGACAATATATAGAACCAAGACCAGCTACATTTCACAAAAAATCTGGTTACACAAATAGCAGCCATTTGATTGGATAATCTGTTCAAAAATTGTAAACATAAATATCAAGTCCATGATCATGACCATCAAGTTTTTTTTGTTAGGAATAACTCCACTTTAAAATGTTGTGACATGCTATCTTTAGTTTGTCAAAGTTTCGGTTTCAGATATTACAGAATGAAAATCCTGTAAGTGAACTCTTATTGTTTATATTGTCATAAAAAGTCACATGTGAAAGGCGTTTCACTTCTCCCTTTGGTAAATGATTGCAATCGAATTAAACATTATAAACTGTAAAAACAAAGCTTCTGTTTGTGGTACATTTATTAATTCCAAAAGTAAAAGTAATACAGTTTTTCTCTATTGCTTAAACACATTTCACAATACTGCCCTCCCTTTTCACAAAACTCTACAGCTACATACACACAACCCCACAGTCTCTTTTCAAAACTAACCCATCACACCAAAACAGTGGCTCATATTCTCAAAAGCAAACTTTGACACCAAAATACCTCTCAAGGCCTACAAAAATGTAAACACTACTGAGAATCATTAACCACATCACCAAAACAATTGAAAACACAATTTTCAGAGTGTGAGACTGTTCTTTTTACAGTTTCACAACTGCCAGGATGCATTTGAGCAACACTTATTTATTCTCAAATATGTTTTGGGAATTTACTATAGATTTGTGCGTTTCATGAGAATAGTTACATACAGTTTTTCTCTATTGCGACAACACAAAACCCAGTACTCCAAACCAAATTTCCTAAACACATTTAATAAAACTACCCCCCACTTTTCACAACCATAAACACAATTCACTTGCAGAAGCTGTTCACAAAACCCACCCCCTTTTTCTCAAAACTCTAAACACATACCGGAGACTTTTTGCTAACGTATTCCAATGTGGTTTTTTACTGCAAATGGCAAATAAATAAACTGAAACCGAACTGAACTGAACTGAACATTTTGCTTTTGCTAAAACAATTTTTTCTTTGCTAAAACACATTTTGCATATATCTCTGCTCCAATATGCATTGTGAAGCTCATGTGATGAGCTCCCACAGTCAGAAAAACATGAACTCTATGAACATTTCTGGTGTCATTCAGAAAAAGGAGCAGGTCAAGGAGGAGGAGCATGTCAAAAAGAGAAAGGAGCAGGTCAAAGAGAGAAAGGAGCAGGTCAAAGAGAGAAAGGAGCAGGTCAAAGAGAGAAAGTAGCAGGTCAAAGAGGGAGAGGAGCAGGTCAAGGAGAGAGAGGAGCAGGTCAAGGAGGAGAAAGAGCAGGTCAAAGAGAGAGGAGCAGGTCAAGGAGGGAGAGGAGCAGGTCAAGGAGGGAGAGGAGCAGGTCAAGGAGGAGAAAGAGCAGGTCAAGGAGGAGAAAGAGCAGGTCAAGGAGGGAGAGGAGCGTTGTTTGGCTTTGGACAATATTGCCTGTGATATTGATGAGGTCCTGTGGCCCGACCCAGCCCGATGACGTGATGCCGCAAAATGATTTCAGTGTCAACATACTGTACAACATACAGTACAACATACAGTACAACATACTGTACGACATGCTGTAATACAATAAATCAGACCCTTCACATTGTGTATTCTTACTGTATGTTGTATCTATTGTGTGTCATAGGTCCTATGGAGTTACTTATTTTTGCATTGAATTGTGATATAACTATAGTCTGACACTCTGAAAATTGTGTTTTCAATTGTTTTGGTGATGTGGTTAATGATTCTCAGTAGTGTTTACATTTTTGCAGGCCTTGAGAGGTATTTTGGTGTCAAAGTTTACTTTTGAGAATATGAACTGTTTTGGTGTGATGGGTTAGTTTTGAAAAGAGACTGTGAGGTTGTGTGTATGTAGCTTTAGCAAAGTGGTTTGTGTTTAGAGTAGAGTTTTGTGAAAAGAGAGGGCAGTATCATGAAATGTGTTTAAGCAATAGAGAAAAACTGTTAACCGTCAGCGTAGAAGCTTCAACTTCAAGAGTGCAGATGTCTTCTTCACAGGCTTTGCTATCTTTTGATACATAGTTTTCCCCAAAAAACTATGTATCATTACTTTCCGTTTGGTGAAAGTAATGTTAACACAGTGACAAAAATAAACCATCTTCATGTTTGCGTTTATGAAGAGCCACGTGAGTCACTCAATGCCTCTTTGGGTGGAGAGCTGATTGGCTGCTGCAAGGGTAATCCAGCCTACTCTCTCGTCAGATAAAACCTTTTTATTCTATGAGGACATAATGGCTCTTTACAGTTTTACAGAAGTACACAGCCAGAAGTTTGTAGGTTCAAACCCATGCCGACCTGCGCCTTTATTATGTGTGAAGTTTGCATGTTTCATCCATAGACTTTTCTCTGCATTGCTGGATGGGTTTCCATGGGTTTTGGGAGCTCCGTTTTCCCCATCACCCAAAACATGCACCATATAAAATCCTCCAGCTCCAGTCCTGACAAAGGGCATCAACTGACAGAGGCCCTTACGGCATTGCAGGATGGGTCAAATGCAGGGTACACATTTCTTAATGGGGATTATACAGTGTACCTAAACATCTTATATACGTATACTTTTTCTTTTACCAAAGTGACATACAGGTTGTTTCTTTTTTTTTTTTTTTTACATGACCTTGACAGGCCTCCTTTATTTTACATTTTATGTAGATAAAAGCCAAAAAAAAATCACACAAAGGATATTTTTGGTTTTGGTTTTTGATATTTTGTGTAGTTCAGAAACATTTTTTTTGTGGATAAGAATGATACACAAACACTAATCTGATTTGTTTCTCAGGCCGACTCCGAAGGTGGAGTGGATAAAAAAGGACGGGCGTCTGCAGGACACTACAGCGGAGGTGTCCAACTACGGCCGCTGGCTTCACTTTGAGAGCGTGGAGCTGAGCGACGATGGGGAATACCAATGCAGGGCCTACAACGAGCACGGAGAAACTAGACACGCCTACAGCATCACTGTGGAAGGTATGGGCAAGACTAAAGCAGGTCGAAAGCAGAACACAAGTAGGACTTGTGCAACACTGAAACAAGACTGAAAAGTAAGATTGAGTTGGACTGAGCAGGACTGAAGCAAGACAAAAGCAGGAAAAAACTCTTGTGTTCAATTTGGCTATATAAATATATGTTCTTTAGAATTTCATACTATGTGAAATGTATTATGGGTAAGCTGAAGAGATATGTACAGGCCTTCCGTGATCCAAACAACCACACGTCAACAGCATCACTGTGGAAGGTAAGAGCTGGACTAAAGCAGGTCTAAAGCAGGACAGGAGTAGGATTTGAGCAGGACTGAAAACAGGCTGAAAGTATATTGAGGTGGACTGAGCAGGACTGAAGCAGGACGAAGGAAAGGACTAAAGTAGGACTAAAGGAGGACTAAAGCAGATCGGAAGAATGACTGAAGTTGGATTAAAGCAGGACAAATAAAGGTCTAAAGGTTTGAACCAGCAATACCCTATCCAGAAAATATAATACATCCATGATCAAACTTCAAATAGAATCCATCTCCTTTTGTACACTTGTTTTAGGAAGACACATAGAAAGTGATTGTGTAGTTAACACCACTAGTGGACAACTTGAGGTTCTGTATGAATTCGGCTCTCAAACAAACTATTTTCAGGGAGCCAAATCTGTGTGCTGGAGCTGTTGATGTGGCAGTCCTACTTAAACCGAGGCAGATTTCAGCGCACTGGTTGCAAGGAGATCATTGAAAGAATGGAGTTGGACTATTTACAGTCTATGAGTTGGACACAATAAAAAAAACTGTCATAGCCCACAGGACTTCAAGCCCTGTGTTTCAAACAAGGGATATTGCACGGAATATCTACTTAGACATTCTGTTCTCTAAAGGGACAGATTGAGATTTTTTAACAGTAGTGTACCCTTGAGAAAGAATGTTGCTTCCAAACAAAGTCATGTGTGCATGTGTTGTGTTCAGCCGCTCCATACTGGGTGAAGGAGCCGCAGAACCTGATGTATGCTCCAGGAGAGAATGTGCGGCTAGACTGCCAGGCTGAAGGCATCCCCACCCCGACGGTCAGATGGACCATGAATGGATTACCCATGTCCCGTAAGCAACTGTACTTTGCAAACACACGATGGGTCTTTATCTATTGTATTTTCATTCACATTTTACAACTCATCCAGGTGCTTTCAAGAACAAAACAATCATGTGTTCATTTTGGCCATATAAATATATTCTTTTTTTATATTTCTTTACCATGTAAAATGTAAAATGGTAAGCTGAAGAGATTTTTACATGCTTTCCGTGACCCAAACAACCTGTCAATGAATTGAATCAATGAAATAAAATGTGTGCTTAGATGAATATCTTCCAGCATGCTTGACACCAGTAGTTGGTCATTGTAGCTTTGTTCTGACCCATGCTTTGGTAAAGATCATGTTTAAGCTAAATAAAAGTGCAGTTGTTGTTGTTGAAAGTGCGCGGTGTGCTGTCCCGTCACAGAAGTAGACCCCGAGCCTCGGCGGAGTGTGTCCGGTAGTGTCCTGAGGCTTCTGGATGTGGAGGTGTCCGACACTGCAGTGTTTCAGTGCGAGGCCCAGAACAAGCACGGCTCCATCCTCCTCAACACATACATCAACGTTGTGGGTAAGAGCTGGGAACAGTTATTTACTCTTACGCATTTGAATATTTAAAAACATATATATTAGGGTGGTCAAACAGATTGAAAATCTGATATTAAAACTGGGGCACCTTTCCCACGAATGAAACTACAGGTGAAATTATTATATCAACTTACGATATGAAACTAGTATAGGACATTAATTACATGCAACGTGAGATATATGAAGTCTTTATTTGTTGGCTCGAAGCTTGTAAAAACCTCAAATAAAACAGCAAAAAATTTGAATATTTTGAAAATGGACTGTAAGCCACAGGCAATAAAATGAGTCCAATATAATGAGTCTGTATCATATATTGGTTTCACATTTGACTAACAGAAATAAATCAACTGTTGAACAATATTATAATTGTCTTTCCCTTTTATGTATTATATCCATACTAGTTCCCGGATCTAAAGCATCCATCCATTTTCTTCCGCTTCATTCGTTGCCGGGTCGCGGTAGCAGCAGCCTAAGCAGACACGTCCAGAATTCCCTATCCACACACACTTCCTCCAGCTCATTCGGGGGGACCCCAAGGCGTTTTGTTAATGCTGATTATTCAACCACAGTTGAACCTGGACAAAATCTCACACAACAAACAGACATAGTTAGGCAATATTTTTACTTGTTACCCAGTCCAAGGAGAAAATGTCTTGACAGAGACAGAGCACACAGCTCAGGCTCTCTCAGGACAGGTCTAAAGCCTTCCCGTCTGCAAGGTCCTTTTGATAGTACAAGACACACTTTCATATGCAGATACCAAAGGAAGAACCAAATACACTCTGTATTAGTGTATACAAAGCCTGCTTCCTCCTGGTGTTTAACAGACGAGCCCCCCAGACTTCCTGGAGCCAAAGTGAATACAATACAACCTTTCAGTATACAATATATCTAGCCACATATAGGAATTATTAAAATGATAACTTAAACAACATTCCAATTACACGTTCCCAGGCCAGCTGAGAGATAGTCCCTCCAGCGTGTCCTGGGTCTTCCCCCGGTAAAAATCCCTAGGCATCTGTTCCGGATACCCGAGCCGCCTCAACTACCAGCCACTCTGAGGAGGAAGCTCATTTCTGTGGAGGAAGCACATTTCTGAGTGCTGACTGGGTTGTTGAGGTCTCCGCCTTCGACTGCTGCCCAGTCCTCTCTGCACCGATGCCCCATGGATCCTTCTGCGAGTGGTGGACCCACAGGAGGGCTGGGCCACGTCGTCCCTTCAGGCTGAGGCCACCAAACGCTTGCTTTCGAGCCCTAACCCCAGGCCTGGCGCCAGGATGGGGCCCCGGCTGCGCCATACCGGGCAACGTCACGGTTGTCGTGCCATCCACGGTGGCTTAGTCTGACTCGACACCCTGTTTGCCATGGGAGGCCCCACCAGGGGCATGAAGCCCTAGACAACATACCTCCCAGGATCATCCGAGTACTCAAACTCCCTCACCACGTTAAGGTGGCAGTCCAACGAGGAGGGTTAGTCGCGTTTCCACAAGCCCAGTTAATGCGTGTCTCTACAGCAGAAACCTCTCCCACAGGGCCCTTTACAGAAACTTTTGCAGGGCCCAACAAAGTACCTCCTCCATGCTAGGTACTCAGTTGGGCCCTGAACAGCTCCTGGTGGGCTTATGGTTAACCCGGCACTGATTGGCTAAAGCTAGAGCAGGCTGCTCTGACACCAGCAGAAAGCACCAAAACAACCCGGCATTTTTAAAATCCAGCAGCGTTAGCCAAGTAGCATTAGCCTAATGCTAGTTTCCAGACACTGGCTCTGTCACCGCCATAGAGAGCAGTTTTGCTGAGCTAAAAGCGGAGATCATGGCTGAAGACAGGATCGTGTCGCCGAAGATGACATGGACGGGGTCAAGTCAGAACTGACTGACGCCGTCAAACGCATTGCTTATTTGGAGACAAAGACTGAGCACTTGGAGAACCGAGGGAGGCGCAAGAATCTGAGGCTTGTGGGACTACCTGAGTCGCCCGAAAAAAACATGCCCATGGTGGAGTACGTTCAACACATGCTACCAATCTGGCGTGGCCTCGACACCTCCAGAACCTTCGCCTTGGAAATGGCACACCGCATTTTGGCGAAACCCAGACCGGGACCGAACAGAGCTGTAATCATTCGTTTCACTGTTTCAAGACCAGGAGTTTGTGTTTCAAATAGCCAAGAAGGGTATGATCACCCATGAGACCCACAAAATCTTCTTTGCACAAGACTTCTCAGTGTAAACCATGAAGACATGCAGCCCATTCAACGCAGTGAAGAAGGAGTTCATCAAGGCTGGATCCTTCAGGGGATTTCAACTGTATCCTTGCAAGATGAGGATTCTTCACGAGAGGAAGATAATTTCTTTATCCACACCTGAAGAAGCTGAAGACTTTCTATCTAACTAGCTTAATAACTTGAATACAGTGCACAATTTTTTATGTATTGTTTTTTTATACAATATTTGCACTTTTTTAATACAGGTATGTGGACTCTACCGTATTTGGTGGACACTTTTTGTTTTGAAAACCTGAGCAATTTTCTTTATGTGTGGTTGGGCTGTTTGGCGCTGAGTTACTATTAAAAAAAAAGTGTATTTAGGTCGAATTTTTTTAAATTTCATTTAATTATCTTTAATCCACATTTCAGCATTTTAACATGGATTAATCGCATTTTAATTAATATTAAATGCTGAAACGCGGGGTTGCTGGGGGGATCTAGGTGGGTTGTCAGGACGTAGCTACACTTTTGCCACTTGAAGTTTTAAAGGGCTTTGTTCTAATTTGTTCAATTCTTCTTTTTTAACATATTCTATGTCACACTATGTATGGATAATTATGCTCTTATTGTGGAAAATACTAAAATATCTGTTTTGAGATTTACGAGCTGGAATGTTAACCAAGCTAACCAAACTGAAACAATTCTTATCTGTACTTAGATTATCTCCTTCTAACTGGTGTCTGCCAGTAAGGTGGCTCCAAGACCCAGAGTTATTATATTGAAAATAAGATAAGATATTTATTTTGAAATTAATACTTATCAAACTACATCAATTAGATGGGAGGCATTCAAAGCATATATTATAGGGGAAATCATCAGTTAATGCCATTAATGGTATAACCACGCAATCAGGAGAGATCACAAATGATCCACAGGACATTAACAATGCATGTATTGATCACTGTATAGTGAATCGTAAATTCTGGTAAAGTGCCAGGGCCTGATGGCTTGCCTACAAAATTCTACAAAAGTTTCCAGAGGCAGTTGTTGACTCTTCTCTTTAATATGTTTAATGAATCATTTGATATCGGTAAACTGCCCCAACTTTAAGACTTGCTACAATAACACTTATTTTATCCCTTAAAAGACGATGCCATCGCCGACGATGGTGGCGCACATGTTTTACAAATGATCAATTTACTCGCGAACGGTGAACGCTAGCGACTTACCTTTTTTATCTCCGTGAAGTACACATTCCAGCCTTTCCGAAACTGCCTTCAGTTTGTCTCTGCTACATACGGGGGATAAACTACGTGTGTATGAAAGTCAGTCCCCCAAACGGATCTTCAAGCGGTGACCCGTGAGCCAGGCACAGCCGCATGTAAAGTTGTTTACACACACGGGGACTCAGACAAAGATTGTCAGAGAGTGAGATGGCTCACTCCTCTGTGTTTACTTGTTGCAGCATAGGCAGCAGCGCTCAGAGGAACCAGAGGAGTTCGCATTATTGAGAATAGACAATAATAAATACAGTAAAATGATATTATGTGTATATAATGTATTTATATATATAAATTTGATGTGTTTTTTTTTTTGTCTTAGTTTCTTTTGTTTTACATATTTTACAGCTGTGATACAGAAGCAACCACAGCCTCATAGACAAACTGCTTGAGGAAGGGCATCAGGAGTACAGCGTTTTTGGCTTTTATAGAGGAATTTTGTAAAAAGTATAATAGTTACGGATTCAAATTTTTTTCCCATTATCCCCAAGACCATAAATAACATTTCTCTGCAGTGTAAACAGTTGTTTATAACATTTCATTGTTTTTTTAAAATACATTTTTGTGAAATTGATTTTCCGTTTCGATTTTTTCTTTGTCTTCATGACTCCAATTTTTTTAATATAATTGATATGACAGCTCCAAAATATAGATATTCTAAAACCCCAGGTTGTAATGCAGCCAGCGAAAGTTCAATTTGGTAGACGTTAACCAAATTTACCCCTCCAGTATCAGTTACCTGTACCATTGTAGTTGGGGCAGCCATCATTCATATGCTCAGTAAAAAGCTTCAAAGACTATGTCCATGGTCCATCTGACCAGATAACTTGAAAGTGTGTCAAGGCTTGATCTGGTGTGGGACCGCTACTTGTCTGATTCTCTGAAAGTTGCTAGAAGAGCAAAGCAAAGGTGATGTAGCCATTCCCAGGAACTGGCCAAACTTTCTCAGAGTTGACAGCTATAAGACAGAAATATTTGCCTTTCTCTCAAAAGCTCTGCTTCCATTGTTACTGCAGGAGGAGACAGGGGAGGGAGTGATAATAGCTTGTTATCACTAGTGACATAGAAGTCCTCAGCAAGCTACCACTCCCGGATAGGTCTTTGATTGCTCCTCGGACACATGAGGAAGCCAATAGTCGCATGTTATTTGATACTGAAGGCTTTCGGAACTGGAAAGAGTTTCCGATACTTAGTAGCCCATGAAATTGCAGCAGGGCTAGGACCTTAGAAAGAATGTGCGCTACCACTGTTCCATACGGTGACCAGTTGCGACACTGTGTCAAGCTTTGTTGGCCATGGCTGGATGGCTGGTGTTTCCTGAACTTACGAATGCTCTGTTGAAACTGTCATCAACCCCAACTGAGATACCATAATAGGTGACAATTGAGAGGTTTGTTATCCTAACCAGCACTTGCACAGAAAGAGATTATTATAGGAAGTTATTGGCCAAGAGGCATAATGTAGACTCAATCCCTCCAACCAAGACTGCCCTGGATGAGTATGTCTAGAAAGCGGTATACCAAGGAGGTCATGTGTGGGGTCAAGTGCTGATGTCAACACCAGAACTACCTTCAACAGGAAAATGGGGTTGGTCAAAGACATCTGAGGGAAACTATGAATCCTTCTGGACATGCTTATCAGATGCAGGGAACTCCGGTTATGAACTTGTCTCTTGTAAATGTAACAAGGGTTGTGGGTCTGCTTCTATGAAGGTGAGTGTGAATAGTCTTCCTTGTGACAGAACCTAGATTTGGACTCACTTAACATACTGTATGTCTTGTGAGATAAAGCAAATATTCTCAGAAATTCTTCATTTACTTTACGTTTTTGCGTACAAACAATGGCGGCCATTTTCATTTGTATGAACATTATCCAAAAAAACACATTAGCAAGCACAATTTATCAAATTATGTGTACAATGTCACATTCTATCCATCACTCATAAGAAAACTGTTGTTTCTGGCATGATGCCTCCATATCCAAATCTTTTCTGTATGCTTTTGGCTATATATGACCAAATGTCATGCTTTTATCACAAACTGAACAATTCTTATACACATCTTAAGCTGCTGGACACTGAGGGTGGAGGGGGGGTGTTTGGGCCAGAAAGTTTGTATTCTAACACACTGCCACAACTGACTGTCTGTGATGATGGCTGGAGTCATGACCGCTCTGACGTGTAATCGGTTGCAGGAGATGGAGAAGCGGCTGCACAATGGTCAGGGCTTCATGTACAAAGTGTGGTGGCGCGAGGCGGGGAAGAAGGATCAACGCTGGAACAGCAACTCCACCAACGGCCCCCCCTTTGTGGTGACAGGCAGTGGCACGTACACCCCCTTCGAGATCAAAGTGCAGGCCGTCAACGCCATCGGGGACGGGCCGGTGCCAGAGGCGGAAATTGGCCACTCCGGAGAGGATGGTGAGCACCCTACCCTGGGCCTTTTGGAAAAATGTTGGGTGTTTGTGCCAGAAGTTTGTAATATTAGCGTGATTGGCGCTAAACAAATCCACCACTGTATTTGTTGATGAGAAAAAAAGTATTTTGCAAGGTTCTTACACAACCTTTGATGTAAGTGTTTGGCAGATTGTATAATATTTGAAGCTGTTTTAGAAGTCGTTTTTCAGATATTTTGATAAGATAAGATAAGAGTTCCTTTATTCGTCCCACAGTGGGGAAATTTTGTTGTTGCAGCGCACATACAGGACAGTAGTAAGAGCACACAGGGAGCAGACAATATATACAAAATACGTAGTAGCTATGTTTGTGAATTTGCATACAGGCTCAAACATTTATTCAAAATTGCAGATTTTGGTGCAGATATGACTTGATGGAATAATTCAGAATGGAACAATGTGGATTAGCAAAAAATTCGGTTATGATTTTAACATATATGACCCTCTGGGCTGAGAGATGATTGGTCTTATTTTTTCATTTCTTCTAATTTAAAGATGTGACAGTTTCCAAAAAACATGCCTGTAAAGACTGACCAATCTGTTTTAGAGTAAGATTTGTATTTCATTTTATTTATCTAAAAAGAGACCATGTACAATTAGAACATAAATGTTTCCATTTTTATGCATTGTACCGAAGTTAGCCTTAAGCTAATATATATCCGTAATCCCCCGGCAGGGAAGAACTTCATAGATTTTCACCAAGTGTGTTCTCCACAGTGCCCCTTGAGGCCCCTGGTGGAGTCACAGTCAGAGTGATGAACAGCACCATCAGAGTCAAGTGGAATGAGGCTCAGAACGTACGTGGACTGTTGCTGGGATACAAGGTACTCCTCTTCCCTAGACACTTCCCATCCAGTCTGCCAGTCTCATTTGATTTATTACTGTAGTCATATTTCTGAGCGAGATACAAAGAGACAGAATGTTGAAACAGCCTCTTCCTCTTCAGATCTACCTCCGTAAACAGGGCCCAAAAGCAGAGCGCCGCCGCAGGTCACTGGAAGAAGTACAGTTTGATGAGCATGACGATGAAGAGATGCAGCAAGAGGAGGAGATGGAGCGTGTGGTGGAGGTCCGAGGCATGAGGACCTCTGAGGAGATTACGGGACTCAAGCTCTACTCCATATACCACCTGTCAATCACAGCCTTCAACAGCAAAGGACAGGGCCCGCCTTCTGCCGTGGAGCGCTTCGAGACTCCGGAGGGAGGTAGGCACTTAGAGTCATTTATACAAGGTTAATTCAGACAGGGTTGAAATGGTTAGCAGTGCTTCTAAGTTAATTCATATGAAGATGAAGATTCAAATTGGAAGACCTGGTTTATCTAAACACTGCACAGTTTATGTAAAAATTCCACCTGCCAATGTTCAAAAGACATTTAATTTAAAAAGAAAATTAGTAAGAGAGCAAATAATATGAACCACTACAGAGACAATAGTTATTGTTATGGTTATTACCAGTAGGGTATAAGAACATTCACCATTAAAATAAAACAAATAATAAAACAGGGGTATATATGTAGTTATGTGAAAATATTTGTGTGTATGCTTGTGTGTATTATGTCTTTATAGAGAACATTTAATATTTCATAAGTTGGTGTACTGAGTGTAAAATAGAGGTGCAACAGTGATTGGTGTTGCTTTGGCGGGCATTGGCGCGGTCTTTTGGGCTGGTCCTTTGTCATGGGAGGTGGATGCTGCGATGGTGACTGGTGGTGTGGAGGGGCGGTGGACCTACGTCATGGTGAGGATCAATGGAAACGCAATGAGTTAAGACCTCCCTTTCTAGATTGGATTTGGTTAAACCAAGAATAACGAATAATGCCTGACGGTGGAGCTAAGAGAGATAGATTTGTGGGCGGCACGGTGGATAGCACTCTTGCTTCTCAGCAAGAAGGTCCTGGGTTCGAATTCCGGTCGGAACAGGGCCTTTCTGAGTGGAGTTTGCATGTTCTCCCAGTGTCTGCGTAGGTTTCCTCTGGGTACTCCGGTTTCCCCTACCACTAAAAACATGTACAAGAGGTCTGGCAAGCGCCTCCTGTACTGGCAACCCCGCTCCCGCCCCAGATAGCCTTCCTCCAGTGGATTTTTGCCCAATCTGCTTGTTTCGAACCATGAATCCGCTTCGGTCTGGACCAGTGCAAAACCATGAACACTGCACTGCAACAACATCTCAGGTAGAAAAAAGCAAGAAAGATAACAATTGTAAAGCACAAAACAACAACTGTTTCAGAGCAACTTACGACTTGCTGCCGTTTTCCACCCATTCAAAAGTAAGACAGTTACACACAATTTTCACAGTGGTGATAATCGGCTATCCAGGGTATATAGAAAGCACTGAAATGAGCTCAAATCAAACTCTATAGAATTGATTAAATGCCTTTTCATCTGAAAGAATAAAACAAGTAAATGATATGAACAACCAGTGATTGCTCATGGTGTTGTTAGGGCCTGCTGTGTGCTGGTTCATCCGTCCTCTGCATGGTTTGTCTACTGTTGTGATAAATGCTTCTTGCGTCTATAGGACTGGCATGGGTTGGGGCACTGGGTCTTCTGGGGCACAGTTATCATCGTTGCAGATTTAGCTATATTGAAGTGTTAAAACGCACTGAACACAACAAGTTATTATAAAGTGATCATTATTAAATGCCATATAACTTGCATTTAATTATGTTCATGGGGTGGGAGTCTTAAGTTCTTTCTCACTCCATTTCAAGCTGACAAATTGTAAATAGAAATGCATTTGTAAATAAATATTGAAATCTCAAATATACAACACATGGTGAAACTAGGGCAAATACTGTTGCTTAATTGTATACAGTATTTATGTAGATTTATTTGCACGTGTAAGGATTTTTGCACTCCTAGCATAGGCAACTTGTTCAAAAGGTCATGTAAAATGAGGAATGTAAATATTATAAATACTTATGAATGTAAAATATCTGCTCGAATGAATAAAATCAATCAATCAATATGGGGTTCAACTGAATAGCAGTACTTCTAAATTCAAAGTACCTCAACACATGTATTTGAGGCACATGTATTTTAGAAGCCATGCTTCTAAAATCATAACCAGAAAAGCTACATTTTGCTACATGGTTTTATTAGTATATTCAGCATGTGTATGAATATCTTCTACAACTGTAACCTTTGACCCGTATCGTAAATATTATCTTTCAAAAGTGAGGTCCTTGAACCAGTCTGAATATGTGAGGTCTTTGAATCAGTCTGTAAATATGTGGTGCTTGTACTCAGCTCCAGGCCCTCCCGCCTTGCTTACCTCGGACAGCTCCTCAGACACCTCTCTGGTCCTGGTCTGGACTCCTCCAGTGGAAACCAATGGCATCCTGCTGGGATACATCATTCAGTATCAACAAGGTGAGATCATTTCCACACATGTAGCAGTTACACAATTTTATCAATCAATCAATCAAAGTTTATTTGTAGAGCGCAAATAAACACAAGGAATTTAAAAAAAATAATAATAATAACAACAGTGCATTAGAAATGGAGATAAAATCCTTCAGTTGTATGCACAGGCAAACAGAACAGTCTTTAACCTGGATTTGAACATTGACAGAGAAGACGCCTCTCTCACATCTTCAGGGAGATTGTTCCAGATCTTAGCTGCATGGATCTGAAACGCAGTCTCCCCATGTTTAGTTCTCACTCTGGGCACCAGCAGGAGGCCAGTCCCTGTGCTCTTCAGAGTCCGGGCTGGTTCATATGGCATCAACATGTCACTAATGTATTTTAGTGCAAGGCCATGGAGAGACTTGTACACAAGCAGAGCCGTTTTAAAATCTATTCTCTGAGCCACAGGAAGCCAGTACAGAGACCTGAGGACCGGACTAATGTGGTCGTATTTCCTCGAGCTGCTGCATTTTGGATGTACTGCAGCTGTTTTACAGCCTGTTTGGACAGACCTGTGAGCAGGCCATTGCAGTAGTCTAACCTACTGGAGACAAATGCATGGACAAGAATCTCCAAGTCTGCTTTGGACACTATATTTCTAACTTTGGCAATGTTCTTCAGATGGTAAAAAGCTGTTGATGTTATTGATTTTATGTGGCTATTGAAATTTTGGTCTGAGTCCAGTATTACCCCTAAATTTCTCACCTTGTCTGAAGGTTTTAGGGAGAGAGACTGAAATTGACAAATGACGCCCTCTCTTTGTTTCTGGGGACCAAAGACAATCATTTTGGTTTTGTCTGCATTTAGCTGGAGGAAATTATTTTGCATCCAGTCACTGATCTGTTCGATACAGTGAATGAGCAAATCCAGTGGTCCATGTTCTCCTGCAGTCAGTGAAACATAGATCTGAGTGTCGTCAGCGTAATTGTGGTAGGACACTTTGTTTCTGCATATTAACTGACCCAACGGCAGCACGTAGAGATTAAATAGGATCGACCCCTGTGGCACTCCACAGGTCAGGGCCACATGATCTGAGACGCAGTTTCCAATCTCCACAAAGTACTTCCTATATTCCAGGTAAGACCTAAACCAGTTTAGGGCTGTGCCAGTGACAGCAACCCAGTCCTCTAGTCTCTGCATGAGGATCTCATGGTCGACAGTGTCGAACGCGGCACTAAGATCTAACATTACTAAAACTGTGAGATTTAGAGGTAAATTCTAGGGGCAACTTTTCAGGGGCATTCGTTAATCTACCAACTGTTGAAAACATAACACGAAGATTTTAGCAACCTATCTAAGTGGGATTAATTAGACAAATGTTGCTGCTAGATTTATTATGCATCAAATTAATACTTTAAACCAGCTGTGCTTAAGATAATGCTACATTTAAGGTTTACTTATGTCCTGTTGGGAAATTTGCCTTCATGCATTTGCTTTAATGCCACAATAGGGCAATTGGTCTCTACAGTACTCAAATGTTGTGTTTCTTACCGTGATGCAAGGCAATGTCTTGGCTTCTCGGATCATCGTGTTTTTAATTCCCACCAGATTTCCCATTCCTCCAGGTGTCTCTTCTCACCGCGTTTGTAAAACTATATATTATAATAGATCCATGGTATAACAGCTCTGTGCAGCTATTTATCAAACTAAAAGATTCTTTCTAGTGGTCCGGTGAATTACCAGGTGTAGGGGACCACTGTCAATCACGACATATGGTCCTCGAAGGCTTCCATAGTGTTAGACTTGCATCATATGATCTCAACGCTAGATGGGAGTAAAACTTCACAGTGTACCTTAAGTGGCCATTTGTACTCGGATGGCCTCATGCGATGAAACTGATTACTAATGACACAAGACAACCAGATGCAGTACTGCAAGTAATGCAAGTGCAGAGGACACAGACATGCAAATATTACAGATGTACTGTACATATTTGGATGTATGAAGGCTACTCATTTTGATAATTTCAATAAAAATCAGTCCCTTCACCGTAGTGCATCCTTTTGTTGTGAACAAAATTTTTCTGCAGATAGAAATTGACAAAAGACGTGGCTAGACTTATTGTCTAGTGCTTCTACTGAATGTAAGAGCGCTCCAGTTTGAGTGCTGATGAAAATTTATGATAAGGCAGCAACAGTCAGTGGCTCTGCCCCGGGACACATGATGCCATGTGTATCCAATCTCAGATACAGAAAGATATAGAGTTGATCATTGTTTTATCCTCCTTCCCTGTTGAACATGAACCTCTCGTGATCTAATGGAATTGGGATGGCCTGCACTGCTTGAAAATCCAAGCGACACACAGAGTTTGCACTGTTTGCCTGCATGTAGAGTGCACTTTGAAGACAACAAACCTAATCACAAGATTTATTGGAAAACTAATGCAATTAGTATGTGGACAAAATGGTTCAGCCCTAATAGAAGTCTCATTTCCACTGTAGAAAAACAAATTCTCTTCCTTCCACACTTAACAACACAAGTTGACCGTTGCTTACATGTTGTCATGCATAATGACAACACAGCAAGCCTTACCATCAACGTTTGTGCTTCTGCATTTGCTTGCCTTCCTTCATAAATTTGTCCTTGTACAAACTATGGTTGAAAATAATGACATTGCTCCAAGTGGAGGATAAACTTGCAATAGTCCAAGTCTGTAGCGGTGACTTTATAAAATGTATTTTCAAATTCATAAGTTTGTTTGGACTCTTTTACAGGTCCAAACCATAGACTGTATATATTAATGGACAGAGTCACGCCTATCTCTGCCGTTCTAAATAATGGGCCAAAAAATGTGCTCTACTGGAGCAATCCAAAATGGTCGCGAGTGGTCCCGCCCACAAGAAAAATGTGAAAAAACGCATCTGCGCATGTGTCAGCCGGCGCAACTCCATTCATTTGAACGAGAGACTTAAAAAATTCACAGCAAGTAAACTAGAGTGGACCAAAAAAATCCACCCCCCTCAGCATTGACACACATGTGGAACGGAGCTTTGGGCCAAGAGCCAACTTTTGGTCCATCCTGTAAAGACGTTTTTGAGAGGTCTGCCAATGCTATATGTTAGCATTGGCTAATTCTACTTCTGGGTCTACCCCCATCGGCCCGGGGTGGTATTGCAAGCATGTCAGCGCACGTCATTTTGGCCACTTTTGAGCTGGGACCCTCCCCCACTGGTCCAAACACACAGGTCCCATGTTGACACACTGTGGGACAAAGAAAGGATCTTACAATACAATACAATACAATTTATTCTTGTATAGCCCTAGGTCACAACAGAAGTCATCTCAGAGGACTTAACAAAACCATTGAAATCACCAACACAGGTCAGAAAATCAACAGCCAAAACACATGGAGAATATAAAGCACACACAGAAGAAAATGTCCATACATGTTGTAGAATGCTAAAGTGTCCTGATCATCACCAATCCTTTCTGTTGGACACTAACTGTCCAACAAGACCCTCCTACATCAACAAGGAAAAACTCTTAAAAAACCCAGTGGGAAAAAGTGAGAAACCATCTTAATCTTAAAAAAGCACGGAACTGCAGTGTCTGTGCGCGTGTGTTCATGAGTGTGTTTGTGTCTGCGCAGAGGAGGGTGGGGACCTGGAGTACCTTTTCATCAGTGATCCTAGTACCACCCACACAGAGCTGCAGTCTCTGAACTCTAGCTCCTACTACCTGTTCAGTGTGAGAGGGCGGACCGCGGCTGGTGACGGGCCCGCGGTGAGGCTCCGAGCAGCCACACAACTGGACGGAGGTGAGGCCCATGGTTCTTTTTCAGAAACCCCCTCCCAGTGCATGTGGCCGACTCAATAACTCAACAATAGCGTTTGTTGAGACAGACACTATTTACAGCTGAAATATGTCCTGCATCAACATGTTTGCACATTTCTTAATTTTTGCACAATCTTTAGTGTTTCTACCAATGCCAAATGTGACATGTAAATTTCTCCTGTGTGAGATTAATAAAGTATATCTTATCTTATCTTATGTTTAAATACTGGAAAAACTATGGACACATTTGACTAAAGTTTGAAATCTTGAGTAAAATGTTCTGTGTCGTTTCACAGTTCCTCCGTCAAACGTCACCATGTATTTTGGAGACACGTATTTGAACCTGAGCTGGGTCCCCGGTCCCAGAGAGGGAAACCATGGCTTCCACATCCACTACCTGACCAAGAGCGGTGCGAACTGTCACTCATTATGTTACACCGTTATTTCACATTCATTACAATGATGGGTCTCGAGGGTAAGACAAAGACTCACACAATAACAAGGGTAAACTACTATAACATGGGCAAAAGCTGTGAAAATGTTGTATGTTATGTCCTGTTTAAGTTAAGAATATGCTTATTTTTTAAACTGACTTCTTGTTGAGGCTCTTTTGCATTTGATCTGGTTTATGTAAACTTTGTCCACAAAGATGTTTTAGCAAAATCCAAAAAAGAAACTATTTTAAATGACAAACTCAAAATATTCTAAATTAAAAGTGATCATAAAAATGACGAAAAACAATTAATATCCACAAATGGACACTAGATCTAAGCGTTCAACCCGAGAGCCCCAAACCAGATCCTTAAGAAACTCAGCAAACATGAACACATCAGTGGATAATAGGTAGAACGAACTTTCAAACCATAAAATGGTTCGTGTCATGAATTCCTGGTTCTAAAACAGTTTTATCACTAGTTTTCACATGCCTTCATTATGCAGACAGAAAGGTGAAAAAAACAGAGGCCTGCCCTCACTCATCAGCTCTCAGCCCAAAGAGTACTTTTTTTTTTCTTATAAGATGAAGACCGCAAGACTTTTTCACAATATTTTACATGGCACAAACAATGTATGATTTAAGAGGAAAAGGGTTAGGATTTTCCAATGAAGAAAACACTAACATGTCTTGTTTTTAAGAGAAAGGACCAGTCATTTCTTACCTTTATATGAGAAAAATTCCATTATGCTACTAAAGTGACTTGTCTAATCTGATAGTCAATAAAGTTTTGTAGAAAGTAAATAAATACAACACTCTGTTTGTAATCTCATTGTAAAAATCAAAGTGTCCCTTTAATATTTGGTGTGTGTGTGTGCGTGTGTGTTGCGTTGTGTTGTGTTGTGTTGTATGCTACAGCTGGAGCGGCCTGGCGACAGTCGGAATTGGTAAACTCATCCCAGGGCTTCTACACGCTGAGCGGACTGGAGCCTGGGACAACCTACCACCTGCTCATCCTGCACCACAACAGCACACAGTGGGAGCAGATTGTGCAAACCAAAGGACCAGGTGTGTGTCCAGTTCCATATGGTCTGTACAGACATGAGACCACGCATTTCCCTTCCTAAGTCACAACGTTACTGTACATATGCATGAATGGTGGTCTGCTTTCAGCCCTCATTTTTGAGCACTAGTACTTGGACAGTAGCTGGTTTTTGGTACCAGTTCCTGAGCAGTTCATTTTCTTGTGTCGAGCACAGAATGAAAATGATTCCAATATTCACCAATGCCAATTAAATTCTGCATCATTTATTAGAATGAAAAAAAATAAAAATACTTTTGACCGCCCTAGAGCTGTCTCCCATGTCCTTTAAGCTGGTCATACCCCAGTGTGTGCTACATGTAATGTGTGTGTTGTGTTGTGTGTGTTGTCGCAGAGCTGTCAGAGATGCCTGGAGGGTTTGCCACTCAAGGCTGGTTCATCGGACTCATTAGCGCCATCATCCTGCTGGTGTTGATACTACTGATCCTCTGCCTTATAAAGCGGCGCAAAGGAGGCAAATACGCAGGTGATTGCTCTTGAAAATTAGAGAGGCTTTTGATGGAACAGAAGTTGTGGGATAGGCTAGAGGTTCATGATAATAGTCTATTTCAGGCTGATACAACTGATAATGAGATACTTTGTCATTTCAGATTTTAGAACTGAAAGAGATTTGTGAATTTGGAGATCTTGTGAATTTATATCTTCAGTAGAACCTATATGAACAATGTATGGAGGGTGAAAATGCTTTCTGCCTGGAACTCCCAATGAATTTGTTTTTTATGCAATTGTAATAAGAAGCGTAATTTCACCTGAAAAAATACAGAAAACTGCCTTGAGTGAGATGTAATAGACACCATCTTATAAGAAGTTACATATTTTGTCTACAAATTCCTGATATTAGTGTGGATGGATCTAAAAACTCACCTGTGCCATTGTGTTTACTCACCTGTGCCATTGCCTGAAATAAATGAATAAATTAAGAAAAAAATGAAATGAAAACCACTCGAGGCCTATGATGATGTCACAAAGTCAATTTTGTATATATCTCCTTATATATAAAACTGTGTGTGTGGTTCAGTGGGATATTTTCAGCACAGTCTAAGAAAAGAAGACATGTACGAAGCCCTGAAAAGGAGGATAAATATTATATTATTCTTATTATTATTTTGTGTTTTCCAGTGAAAGACAAGGAGGACAAAGAGGTGGATTGTGAAGCTCGGCCGATGAAAGACGAGACCTTTGGAGAATACAGGTAAGTTTAAACTAAATCTACCTGCATGACGTTAAAGGAATACATAGAAAAAAATATATGGAGACCGACGTTTTCATTAGTTTGAAGCACCGTGAAGAATAGATTATAGATAGAAACAAACTGTTTTAAAAATCCAAACGTTACGTTTTTGCTTGTGTTCTATGACTGCACTAAACTTTCTCCATTTAGAGGCTTCTTAATAACAAAGTATCAATTGATAACATTAAAAGTTTACTGCCTGGAAATACTAAGTCAATGTACGATTCCAACGGAAGCCTGCGTCTAATTGATCCTAAAGCATTTGTCTCATTTGCATAATGCATTTGAAGTTATTCTATTGGATCTCTTCTGCCTGCTCTTCTGTGCGTTATGTTGACATCCTAAGCTTTTCTGTTAAATCTGTGCTGTCTCTTTCCTTTCCATGCTTTCCTTATAGATCACTGGAGAGGTGAGACAAAACTCTGAAATGGGCTGCCTGGTTTAGTTATGAAACAGCCAGGTGAATATTAGACATGCCAATCTATCTATTGTTTTGGCATCGCGTCAGGAAGGTGAAAGTAAAAACCACCTTGAAAAGGCTCTATGTTTGAGTACGAAAAAGCATGTAAGTGACATCATTCAAGCATGTTGTCTATCTATGTCAGAATCAGAATCAGAATAATTTTTATTGCCATGTAAGTAACAAACAAAAGTTTCCACTTGGAAATTGTTCTGGCAGAGATCGTGCCACTTCGCCATTTGCGGCGCTGTGTGCAAGCAAGAAACAGCAGAGAGCAATAACATACAGTTTCACAGACAATTGGATAGACACATTGTGCTTTGTGTAAAACAAGATTTTTTTTCTCGGGATGAGCACCTCCGACTGCCGGCCCAATGTGGCTATCAGAGGGGGGCAGGGTCAGGGAGGGGGTGAGCCGGAAAGACAGTGAGGAGTGGACTACTGTCACATCAATTAAAACAGTCAACAACATCAGGTTCCATAACAACTATCATGGATGAAGGTGGACATGTGCTAACAAACCAAAAAGACATAAACAGAGAGTTCAAGCTATTCTACGAGAAATTATACACCTCTGAAGCTGGTAATGCGACTCAAGTCAAAAGCTTTTTCAGTAACGTGACAATGTCCTGGTGGACAAACATCTGTTGGAGACAGATGTCGCCCTCTCTGAAATAGGTAATGCCATCAGCAAAATGAAATCTGGTAAGGTGCCTGGCCCAGACAGGAATCCAATTGAATTGTTTATAACATTTGTCCCTAAATTGGCCCCTTTGTTGTTAAAAGTCTTCAAAGAGTCTTTGGAGAAAAAATATCTCCCTGATACAATGACTCAAGCTACAATTTCATTATTATTGAAAAAATCTAAAGATCCATCCCTCTGTGAATCATATCATCCCATTAGTCTTCTTAACTGTGACTATAAGATTTTGGCAAAAGTGCTGGCAGGACGAATGGAGACTATTCTCCCAAAATTAATACAGGATTTGTCATGGGGAGATAAATATCAAGTAATCTTGGGCGAGTGTTTAATGTGGTTTACCAACGGAATGATATAGAGCCCGAAGTAATAATTTCTCTTGATGCGCATAAAGCGTTTGATAGAGTTGAATACAACTTACACCGAAAAGAATGGGTTTTAGCCCCAAATTTTCCTCGTGGATCAACAAATGAGAGGGTTTCCTCTTTTTTCCCTCCAAATCGCGGTTGCAGGCAGTGGTGCCCGCTGAGCCCAATCCTGTTTGATTGCTAGTGAACCTTTGACAATCATGCTGAGATTCCCTCAGCACAATTAACTGGAATAAGGAGAGGATGGCACTGTCAAAAATTGTCTCTATATGCAGATGACCTCCTCCTCTTCCTCTCGAATCCACAACAACTATTCCCATCGCTCTTAACCTTATAAATTGGTTTGGGCAAGTCTCTGGGTACAAATTAAATCTATCTAAAAGCTTCTTTTCCCAATAAATAATAAAGGTAAACAATTAAATTTACAAGGTTTCCCCTTCACAGTCAATATGGACCATTTTAATTACTTAAGTGTATGTGTGACCTTTAATTGTGATCTACTATTTCAAAACAATTTCCAAAAGGCACTTGATAAAGCCAAACAGGATATGGAATGACCTCTATCTTATGGAGAGGTGGTCAAAATGACCTCTGTCTCTTGTGGGGAGAGTTAACTCAGTGAAAATGATACTAATGCCTAGGCTGTGCCAGTTTTCATCCCTAAATCCAATAGTCACATGTCACATGTCCATGTTCATCTGGAGAAAGAGCATCCCTCGAATAAGAACGGAATTCTTCAAACAACGAAAAGAGGTTGGAGCGCTATCCATACCTAATTTTCTCTATTACTACTGGGCAACAAACTTGCGTAAGCTGCTGATGCATCGGAATCAGAGTCTCCATCTTGGGTCCACCTTGAATAGGCTGGTAACCCAGTTTCTCTTCCACTCCCTCTGAGTAGAGGCCAGTCAACAAATAATGTGGTAGTGTGCGGTGCCTCAAAAATATGGTCGCAATTTAGGACTCACTTCAAATTCAAGCATCCTCTAATTGCAGCTCCTGTCCAGGGCCATCTTTTGGGGAACTTTTTCCGATACCTCCAAATACGTGATTGCCTTTTGCCTTGTGCCTAACTCTTTACTGCCTTCTCTTTGACTCTGCCTCCAAATACTTGGTTTGATGAGTGTTTGGGTTTAAATCCGTCTGACAAAGGCATGGTGTCCGGCATTTTTAACAAAAAACGAAGAGCTGCATCCCCATCCTTAACACACCTGAAAAGGAAGGTAGGAAGAATTAGGTGACCATATCACAGATGCAACCTGGCATTCTGCCATCACAAGAATCCACTCATTATCTGTATTAGACATGGACTGTAACAGTTTAAGGTGCTTTTGATGCGCGTTGTTTAACGCTGGGTCCGGTATGAACCCGCCTTGGTGCTTGAAGCTCGTGACGCGCTTGACGCGCCTGACGCCGGGTGGGAGGAGCTTCTCTGTTGCTGATAGTCCAGACACAACGGTGGATTTCCAGAGAGCAGCGAGCCTTTATTTGTTATATAAAGCCAAACAACGTTGTCGTAGGGTTTCTACAAAACGTATTCTAGGTTCACCACAGACTTGAGAGCCTGCAGTGTTTGCTGAGTTTCACCATTTACTCCAGGAGCTGCGTACAGATGAGTTTCGCTTTCAGCAGTACTTCCGCATGTCACTCGCCCAAGACGAGTACCGGCACCCCGCCTCGCCCCCGCCTGGAGCTTGCATTGATTCCCACGGAGGAGCGCCTGTCTATCAGCAGACTGATAGACAGTCTGAGCCAGACTCAGCGTCAGCTTGTTCTTATATTAAATATATTACTTTAACTTCACAGCATGTGTACATTAATTGTGTTACTTACTTATTAAGAACGTTACTACTCATACAAATAATATTACTAATTACAATAATGATAATAAAACAGCAGTAGCAGCTACATGACTTCTTTCCTGCTGCTGCTCTTCATCTCCTGATTGGTTGAAGTCTGGCGTCAAGCTTGAAAAGCTCAGCTTTTCTCAACTTTGGCGCCAGGGGATTTTTTGACGCGGAAAGAGAGAGCTTGTGTAAGCGTTGCGCGTGTCAAAAGCTTCAAGTGACACGCGTAATGCCGTAATGTCTTTTTAAGCTTTTGACGCGCATCAAGTGACACCTGACGCATTAAGTGTCACCTGACGCGCTTTACCATTCATTTTCAATGCAAACCTGACGCTTTTGAAGTTGAGTCCGGAGTGAAGGCACCTTTTTTCAGAGAAGGCGACTGTCAAAACAAACTGAGAGAAGACACAGCATGAGCTCGATGATGCCACCCCAAATTAGTTCTATCAAGCTCCAACTAAAACCAGTTTTACGAGTTTCAACCCAGTATTCAGCAGAAAATACAATGACTGTCATTGAAGCATGAATCCATGTTTCACTCTCTAACTGCGCTTGGTAAAATATATAGATATGACACACCAGCACCCCTTCAGCTGTTTTACAGTAGACTTTAGAACCATGCACACAGACACACGTTCAATATAAGACTTTAGAACCACAGACACACGTTCAGAATAAGACCATATATGTTTGCATTTGACTGAAGACAGACACTCACCATTTCTCTCAAACTCAACATCTGGAGCTGGGACATAGAGTTGAGGCTTCTCCCTCGGTGTTGCGGGTATTGACGTGTTAGCGTGTTAGCGTGTTAGCTGGTGTCCGTAAATATAATCCATTTTGTCAAACCACCTACAGACTTTTCCATTCTATCCACTTTCACTGCTGTGATCTTTCATTTCACGGTAGTCACTTTTACGCTTCTTAACTTTTCTCTGCACTACGATGTCCCTGATATCCATTCCTTCGTCTCTAGCACCATCTTCGCTAACACTTATACACCAACGAGCTCAAACTGAAGATGTTGACTGCATCCGCAAACCGTGTACGTCACTTCCAGTCTAGGGTCTGTCAAAATGAGTTTTATTTAACAGAAAAAGACCACAATACACCAAAAAAATGAGAATAGGTCCCTTTTAAAGATGTTTCTACTGACACCGGTCAATTTTATGCCACAAATGTCAATAGAAATTAGATGAAAGGACAAGGAAAGAGAAACTGGTATCAGAGAAACTGTTATCAAATCGAAGGCAGGATGAGTTCTGTGTTCCTAGATCTGTGATTGGTTGTCAGATTTTCTGCTCGAGGTTCTGGGAACAAATACGGCGGGTTTCAGACCCGTCTGCGTTCACAAATATTAGAAGTCTACTCTAACTAAAATCAATCTATTACATGGTCAAACCTATGATGTCACTTTTGCACATCACCTCCCCTTTAAACCACTGACACATATTTCCTTTGGCGCATTTGCAGTGACGGAGATGAGAAGCGCTCGGACAGCCAGCCCTCCTTGTGCCCCTCCAAGGCTAGTGACGACTCCCTAGCTGAGTACGGCGACAGCGTGGACATCCAGTTTAATGAAGATGGCTCCTTCATCGGCCAGTACAGCGGGAGAGGAGCGGCTCCCAACGAGAGCTCGGGGCCCGCCTCACCCATGGCCACCAGCCCTCCCCCTCCCATACCACTCATACCATCCATACCACCCAACGCACTGCACCGGCACAGCTAGACACATAGACACACACACACAGGGAAGGAAATGACTTGGATTCGGAATATATAATAGCAATATCTCCATGACTTTTATTTAGTGTGGGATAAAGTTCTTTTTAAAACTGGAAGTGTTTGTCAGTATAATAAGAATGGATATTAAAGCTGGGGTTCTAAACTTAAACAAAAAAATTTTACTTGATGAAAAATAAATGAAAATTGTATGTAATAACATCCATGTAACAATCCTTGCTCTCAAAACAGTTTGCTTCTATCACTATTTTCCACATGATTTTGGCCTCTGTCACATCTTAAGATCAGATTTTTCAGACAGAAAAAGATTCGTTATGAATGTCCACTTCAAGTACCTACTGAGTCGTATATTCTGACTGAATGCACTAACAATAGTATAGTTTTACGTTATTTTTGTGGATCGACTTTAAGCTGTTGTTCCACTCACAGATGGTGTACATACTGTAACTTAAAGTATTTCAAAGTTAGAACATCCTTATGTTCTAACTTTTAAATGTCCGTGTGTTCCTGATTAGCTTGTCAGTACAAGCTAATCAGGGCAATGCACATGTATTCGGGCTGTAACAAATTAATCGCAACTAATCAATTAATCTAGTAGTTAACTATTTTTAGCAAATATGGTTATTATCACTTACTGCTAGAGGCCATGTACCCCTGGTCAGGAAACCCTGATTTAAAGAACTAATCGAAAGATAAATCAATAAAGTATTTTTCATAATAGCCCTAGTAAATATATATAAAGATCTATGCACTAGGATATATTATCACCTCTTGTCCCCACTCTGGATCCAAGGCAGCCTTCCACACCGTCACCAGTTCAACATAAAACCCACGTTTTAAAACCACTCCATATTCTGTTCCCAATCCAAGTCACGTGCAGGCGAGAGGACGGCCCTGTTCCACTTCTATCTCAGTACATTCCACAGGTTAATGCAGTTTACATCTTTTCAACACATGTATTGAATCTTCACTAACAATGCAAGTGTGGAGGGAATTTTCAGGGCATAAAGGGACATCTCCTCCATGTACAGACTCTTATGTCATATTTTTACGCTACGTTTATGTTTGTTGGCCACGTTGAACTCACTTTTTCACACTTCACATTTTTGGTTTGACATTTGCAGAATACAACTTAATTCAGTTAAAAGCTGTAAGAAGATGGCACATGAGCCAATAGTGACTGGATTTGTGGATTGCCTCAGGGCATCTTCCTTCAAGCTTTGGAAAAAACTCCCAATAAACCTGAGCAAAACAAGGACAAGACATGCTGAGCAGGACAGCCAGACAGGACTGAAGAAGGGCTAAACCAGGACAAACCAGAGCTAAATAAGGTCTGGACTAAAAGCAGTTCTAATCAACCACTAACGCCCTTGATTGAGAGATATTCATAAATCAACTTTGTCCAAAGATTTTGTGAAGAAAAATGGCTAATATAATATGAACAATACAGAAAACCCTACCTTTAAAGTATAGGAAGGAAATGTAATCATACCAGTGTTTGCCAATACATCTTGGCAGGGCAATAATAGATGTTGGCCGGCCGATTGGAGACGTGGATGGTCCTTATGGTTGGGAAAGATGAATTCATACAGTACAACATTCAAAATTAGGACACACATACGCTGAATTCAGGACTCAGATAGTACATCATAATACAAAAGAGGTTGACCAGGACTGAACAAAGTCTGAAGCAGGGTTGAACCAGGTCTAAACCCTGTCCACAGCTCCAGCTACATGCCTTCAGTGTGAAATGGTCCGAAGGGTTTAATCATCATCTCTTACATAATCTTGTCTTATTTGGCGCAC
The DNA here is from genome assembly GCA_964034765.1 of Knipowitschia caucasica. NCBI lineage: Eukaryota > Metazoa > Chordata > Actinopteri > Gobiiformes > Gobiidae > Knipowitschia > Knipowitschia caucasica. Next base: position 37,684,795 of record OZ035827.1, on the reverse strand, counting down.
AGTTTGGTTCAGTTTTGTGCATGCATCTGGGAATGGTTTAATCTCTTTTTATGGATGTGTTGGCGTGAAACCGAAGAGCATGCCCCTATAGTGGCACCGCAAATAGTGAAACACACTGAGGTCAAAGCTCCCGTATTGTGCAACATTTGTGACTGCCTCCCCAGAGCATCTTTCTCTAGAGATCGACCAAATATGGGTTTTCTGACTTCCACTCGCCAATTTAAATTATGGTGATTATTTTGATTTATTCTGTTATCATTATTTTATAAGTTTATTTCATAAGAGCTTCAGGGATTTGAGAATCTGTTTGAAGAGAAGAGGAGGAAAACTTGAATGATATGCATTCATTTATTTGTTGACTTTTTTGTAGTTCATCTTTTGCATTTGTGGTTACTTTGTGTATTGAGAAAATTACTGAGATGGGGTATAACATGCCATGGCAGCATATTGACCGGATGGGAAGCAGTTGGTATTTCAAAAATGTAAAGAATTGCCCCAATATATTGGTCGACCTCTATATTGGAAATGTTTTCATATGATTCCAAGAGAGACGGTTTTTTTACCTTTTAAGTGTGATTTTCTCTTGGCTGGACAAGATAAACACTGTCTCTTAGTATTTGCTTAGTTTTAGCATCGAAATTGTTATTTCAATTCTAAAACTGTCTAAGAACAACACCTTTTCAAGGTTAAAACTGTCTGAGAACAACTCTCAGTAAATGTTTTAAATACTGTTACCAATACTACAACCAATACTGACCATGTAGAAGTGGCAGATCCAGATAACAACAATATGGGAGCTTGTCTTAGTGTGTGTCTGCGTAAGTATCTATGTGTATGCTAGTGTGTGTGTGTGTGTGTGTGTGTGTGTGTGTAAGTGACCTGAAGCCTTAAGTCCAGTTTGGGCTCTGTTCCTCCTTGTACTTGATCATTTCTCTCAAAGCTAATATAATCCACAGTCAGCCTGGCCAATTGTTCATACGACTTTGTATTGATCATCTCCTTCTAATGCAACTTTGAACTGGATCTGTTATGATATATGTTTATATTTATTTATGAGTTATGTTGAGGATTTAGGGCATTGCTGCCTCACCCTGCCCCCAGTATGCAATGAATGGACAGCCCACAAACAGCTATAGTTTTATCCAATAGACAACAATTCACAATAGATAAATGGCAAAATGTTGAAAATTATAATTGGCTGACTACAACTCAAAGGCCAAAACTAATTGAATACAAAAAGACACTGTGTCTGCTTTGTTCTGTTTTTTCAAACAAAATTACCACTTCTGTACATTTAAGTTTTTTGAGTAAATATGATGAATTATTTTTCAGCCAGCTTAAGGCTGTGACTTTTTACATTGTCACCGCATGTTTGAGGTTGTGAAGTAATATCTTAGGTAGATAATCCATGGTAAAACAAGTATGGAGGGTAAACAATGCAATTGGTGAACAATGCTGCCACCAGAGCGTCACAAAGATATTATTATTATTTTTTTTTTTTAAATGACCAGCTGCAAATACAGACATGCAATTTTAAAGAATGTAAGAATATGACAAATTACCAAAACTAAGATAGAAGGAGCGGGGTTGGATTCATTTATTCAGTTATTGAAATTACCCAAAAAATTGAGACTTATTTCCTGCCTATCCCAAGAAGCTGTCGCTGGCCAGGCTTGCCACACTTTCAGACTTAGAGAGAAAATATTCAAACACAGGAGGACGAAGCCAATATTTAACAATGAAGGATTGACGAGAATCAGCTGTACTTTTCTCTGAATGTAAATACAACCTTACGATTGTCCTTTTTTTATTTGTATTCTTATTTTATACAATGATGAAATTGTAAGGTTAATATGTGTTGTCCCTCTGGTCTCTGGAAACTGTAGCCTTGTACTGTATCATAGCCTCACTCTTGTCGACACGTAGCCTTTAGAAACCCAGGGGACATGTAGAAAAGTCTAGAGCAGCATCTCCAGTTTATTGTCAGCGCTGTTATTAAAGTCAATTAGAATTCCATAATCACAACATCGAGAAAGACAAGGATTTTACAAGTCTGCAACTATTTATTGTGAAGGAGAGATGGAACACATAATCTTATCTGAGGTCTTAACCCTAAACTTAAGCCGGTGCCCACTGCATATTTTAATAAGCTCTGGAAATATAATTATCAAAAGAGCTTACTTTGATGTCTTCAGTATACAATAAGAATGGTTCATCTCAATCAAAATACAAGTGTAGTAGTCGCAAAAACTAAATCTTTTTAAGTTCTTTTTCATTGAAAAATAAAGGACCAAAACACAAAAATCAGGGAGAAATTATGTTAATTTGAGTATGTTTGGACTACATAAAAACATTATTTTTGGCCCTTTCTGAAGAAAAGTCTAAAATTGGAGTTATTCCTAACTAAATAATACAATGGACTACCTTGGCTCTTTTGGTTTGTCGTTGGGTTCGTAAGGTGAAATACAATTCAGTACCCATTTGTTTACATTTAAAAAAACAGTCGTTCACATGTATACACATATATAATACACAGCGTTTGTAGAATTTCTAGATAAACTCCAGCAGGTGGATTTCATGAGCTACATGCATCACTGGCAGGAATATTCTGGCAACGAAAGGGTCATTGTAATTGTGATTACTTTATTTGACCACTAAGAGTGCATACATAATGTCCCTTTTTAGGTGAATTTTCCAATTCAAATTATATCTTTAGCCTTATACAGTAAGTGCAGTAGTAGTATTTCATAATTTAGGTTAAACAAAACATATTGTTATTCTATTGCTAAAAGTAAACTTATTTATAAGTAATTTTTTTTTTTGTTGCAGTTAATCCATTAATTTCACTGACTCTTACTAACAAAAAGAACATAAATATTTTGAACATCATGTCCATTGTATTTTTAGTTCATATAATAATAACTCCACACAAAATATGTGCCTTTACATACGGTGCCTTTAAGTAGGTATGTAAATTGACTGATTAATCTGGGCACAAAAACTGGGCCCAAACATACAATACTTCTTGTAATTTTGAATCGGTAGATCATTCAAGTCAAATTGGCTCCAAACAAATTGAAAGTAAATCAGTTTCAACTCTCTTTGGTATAATTGTAATTATAATTTGTGAAAGTAAATGTAGTGTGTCACCAGGTGGTCTGTTGTAAAAATCCTCATAATGTTCCTCATATTCCATCCTTCTCTTTTGACAAGTCCTGCATAGAAAACCTGCTTTGAAGACGCTCCATTTGTGTGTCACGGTGTCATATTATACCAATACTAAAGAAGCATTTATTGCACTGTGTAAAGACTAATGTAACTCCGACGTGTTGCCTTGTCTCTGCTGTACATTGATTTTTTACTAATAACGTAACATCAGAGCAGAAACGTGCGGGTGTCCAGTTCCCCCTGCTTCATGGCCGTCCCCTTTGACCGATTCAAAGCATTCAAATTTGGCTCAAAATGATCACTGACTGATGTTTAATTCATAAGTTAAATTGGGAAATAATTTTGAGAATAAACGATATGGATACTTTCATTTTGAATGCCCTTGATGTCATAGTCTGAGGATTCAAGTTTGAAAACAGAACATTTAGAAATGTTTTTTTTTTCTTTCTCCAAAGTAGGTTTGTCAAAAGTATTGATACTAATAATGACTACATATACAGGAATAACAAATGTAATTTCTTTCTCCTCATATTTTTTCGCCAAAAAGAGCATTTATAAATAATTGCTGTGGTATTGAAAGTGGTAAAGAGTTTTTTTTTCTTGTATCAAATCGATTTTGCCACTTAAAAGGGACCCCAGCAGCAGAGGGCGCTGTACACTAAACAACGAATGTCTCAGAAATGTTGTAAATCAAAATTGTAACAAGAGGAATGAAGGAATGAAGCTGCTTTTGCATTGTGCGCTGAACTGTATCTAACTAACAGACTTTAACTAATAAAATAAACATGGACTACACTGGAGCTGGCCTTTTTACTTCACTTGAAGCACCACTAAGTCATTCTTTAACCCAAGAATAAACATATAATTGCATGTTTTTCACTTACTCCAACATGCAGGCCTGTGAGTGTTTTCTTACTACATCACTTCCAGTAGTCAGACATGCATTAAGGCTATGGTACCTAACGTTTACATTATATAGTTTCTATTTCATTTCAGAGCAGCTTTTTAAAACAGAAGAGTGAAAAAGAGAGGACCCTCACTCAGCCCAAATGAGTCAAATGGGACTCACCCTATCCACATGCACGAACGGGGGTAAAGTGATTTTCCGAAGCTGCATGAGCTGACACATATCAGTCATCATTGGTTAGAATGAACAGAAGAAGAAAAGGTGGTGGACATCTTTGGTAAATTTTGAATTAAGTTCATTTGTTGGGTAAAATTGATGTCAAATGTTATAATGCAAATACAATACAATACAATTTATTCTTGTTTAGCCCTAAATCACAACAGTAGTCATCTCAGAGGACTTAACAAAACCATTGAAATCGCTAACACAGATCAGAGAATCAACAAGACACAAAAAAATATAGAACACATAATGTTCATACATGTTGTAGAATGTTAAAGTGTCCTGGATCGTCACCACAGTCCTTCTTGTTAGACACTAACTGTCCAACAGACCCTCCTGCATAATTGACTGATAATCTAAGATGTTTAGCCTTCCCTGAGACCTACCTTCCTAACCGTATGCCAAACTAAAGACAACTGTTTTAAGCCTTGCCTTGAATGTGGAGACCGTGTCCCACATTCCCTCATTTTATTGAGTATACAGAATTGAAATGGTAGCATCCATGTTTTTTTTCCAGTTAATGTTTACACATTTTTCATTCCAGTAAGCTTTGCTCTTTGGTTTTACACTTTTTTCTTTGCAGGAAAGATTTTCTGAATAAAAAAAAAAAAGAAAAGACACATTTCAGTCCGTACCATATCTGTACTAGAGCCACAGCGCCCCCCTCTGGCCACAACAGTTCTCATTTGTTCTTAAATATAGCGACAGCACATGTCAACATTTGCCCTTCCAATTAAATAGGACTTTCTTTGGGTCGTGTGTGGTGGTGGATTAAATGCGGTGTGTGACTTTGGTGCGTTTATTTCTATTATGATGGAGATCATGTTGGGAAAACAGATCAGTACAGTACCTTCATAAAAAGTGATCTGATTATTTTACCATCAATGTCGAGGTGTAACCCAGAATATGTATTTAGAATATATATATTCAAATTCATATACACATACTGTCTTTTACTAGTATTCAAAATTAAATTTGTATTCAATACATTTGTGTTTGAGCATGCAATTTAAGATAGTATAATACAACATCCAAAACATTATCAAAGCAGAGCAAAATATGCTGCATGTATTTTACTACTTTTTAAAGCAGACATTGGTATTCTGTCATTAAATGCATGTTTCACGTATTCTCTCCAACACCAGATCACATGTATTTTACTAGAAACAAAAAATAGACACCTGTAAAATAAATTTGAGATGATGAGTGAAGCACTCCGAAATCTGAATTTAGAAAAGCTTTAAAACATGTTATATGTTTATATGTTCGGTGTGATTTACATGTCAGCACATAAGCCCAAGATGCGCTCATACATCGGGGCCGTACCTTTAGTGGCCGCTACAGGTAAGAAAGGCACTGTTCTTTGTTATTCTATGCATCTTATTAACATGTAAAGGGCGAGTTTACAGTCACTATTGAGTATTGAATACCTTGCATTTAGCATAATACAGCCATCACCCGAACAGCTCATTGAGACACAAATGAGCGCTTCCCCGTGGGGAACACACACTGCGCATGCTCAGTCTTCTGATGTACGGACTTCACGGATTTCAAACCAGAAATACTTGTTTTTTTCCCTTTGAGACTAAACACGTCGTCAGTGCGCCATCTCCAGAGCCAGGAGCACAAGAATTCTCTGCGCAGAAAGGAGGAGGATGAACGGAGCAGCCGAGAGGACGCTCTGGGTTCCGAGGCGCACGCACGGTAGGAGACAGCCGCTCCGAGGCGCACGCAGGTAGTCGGAGACAGCCGCTTCGAATGCGGGAGTTGTGTGGATGTAACACGTGTCTGTTTTATTATAAGCAGCGCACAAACGAGCTATGCGCAGAGGTAAACAAGGTGCAGGCAAGACAATATTGTTTAAATCATCCAATTACATAAGCAACTTTTGGGTGTCCTCTGCCTGTGTACCTTCAGTCAGTGTAGCGTGTTCTCCATGTGCTCCGAGAGTCTGGGCACACAGCCCTCCTGGTCTGGGGGAGAGCAGGTAATGCAAATCTAATCCTAGCCCTCACACCGAGGACGCCTTCGGTACTCATAAAGTCACAGATTCGTTTCCAAAGACGTGAAGCCAGTTCTCTTATGTGAATACAGCAAAGGTGTTCGTTTGGTCATATGCAGTTGCCCATCCGCAGAGCCGGTGCTGTTGTGTTAATGTGTGGAGTTAGAGAGAAATGCCCACAACAATTGTAAAGCGCTTTGTGACGCTCTGGTCTGTGAAAGGCGCAATAGTAGGCGCAGTTGTATGTCTGTTATTTGTTATTGAAGAAAGTTTGATTCAAACATTAATTTCCCCCTAGCGAAATAATACAAGACTTAACCCAGGCAATTGCCTTTTGTTTATGGCGACAGTGGCTCAGTTGGTAGAGCCAATGCTCTAAAGTCTCTCTCACCAAAAGAAAGCAGAATATTTCCTCATATATTGTAGTGTTTTTGTTACGTCCATTTGATATCGATATATTTTATGATGTGTTTTCACATCCTTTGAGGTCGTGGGTTCGAGCCCACACTTTCTCCGCCAACTCCCACTGATGTCTGCTGTCGCTGTGTCCTTGGCAAGACATTTCACCCACATTGCCTAGAATGAGTCTGGTGTGTGTGTAAATAGTTAGAGGTGGTCGGAGGGGCCGATGGCACATACTGGTTGCCTCGCTTCTGGCAGTGTGCCCCAGGGCAGCTGTGGCTACAGTGGTAGTTTATCACCACCTTGTATGGAGTGAATGAATATTGACATGTGAAGCGTCTTTGAGTGTCCAAAAAAAACGCTAAATAAAACCGATTAATTATTATTATTTTCACACATTGAACATTTAGATTCATAATTTAATCTAATCTATATCAATAAATAACTCAGACAGATGTAAAATTATCTCTAAAACAAAAGCAAGTGTGTAAATGAAACAAGGGAAACAACTGGAAGATGGACAAAAGCTGAGAAAAGTATCTGAGGACACTTGAGCAACAAAGACTATACAATGAAAGAACGGGTCACCCCATTGCCCTAAAAACGGAGCAAATAAATGATAATTATTTTAATTGTCCAAAGGAGACATATCACCCAGTGACCCAGCCATATGTATAATAAATAAAACACCAGAATGAGCAAAACAGCCCCTTCTAGTGGTAAAAGTGTGAATAAATTATAACCCTGAGCTTGCAAGGAAACATAATGAATGAATGTGTGATATAATAGTGTTTTCAGCGAGGCTCCTTTAAGTCCTGTGTGTTATGTAAGTGTATGTGAGTCCACACGTGTGTGTGTGCAGGTTTTGAATGTCAGTGTTGCGTTAGCTCTAGAGAGCAGCAGCAGCCGTCAGTGTCCGGTTAGCTCAGGGGCACATGGTGTCTTTGGAGTTTCAGTGTTGAATGAGACTGAGCCACACTGACCATGGAGCCACAGTCAGCTCCCCTCAGGCTGATCATGGAACTGAGACCAGAGGCAACTCTCCTCAGGCAGAGAAGGAGGCGCTGTGAAAGCACAGGTCAGAGGAAGGCTTGAAGAACACCTATTATGCCTTATCGGTGCTCTTGTTAACCATTACATACGATCTAGGGAATGTTTGCTTGAGCATTTGATGTTTTAAGGTTGAGATAGACCTATCCAAATCTTGGGCGTTTGGAGGACTTGGGCAACAAATTGGTTTTGTGTTTTCCAACATTTTGGAAACAGTTGGTACTGTGTGTCATGTTGAGAACGATCGGGTCTATTTCGCCATGAGAAGTTGGACACAGTATTCTTATTGGTCTGTGCTCGTGACGTGTTGGAGGGAGAGTGGGGGGCAGAGGGGGAGGGTGACCCGCGGTAGAAGAGAATAGGCCCTCGGAGGAGAGAGATCCGCTGCTGCTGTTGGCCCTACGGGCAGGATGTGCTGATGTAGTCGTTCAAGACCATATTGTCAATGCTGAGCAACAGAGCGTTTGGCTGTTGGCTGGTTGGTGCATCAAAGCCTTAAGACTGTGGAACAATTTATTAAGCAAAATGTGTACGGAATGGATGAACAAGAGATTGTCCGGACTAGCAACATATTTATTTTGTGGGAGATAATAGAATCATGGAATAGAATAAATGGAACATATAGGTCATATATTCCGTATTGAATACGTTCATATACGGTATATCGTATTTTATCCAGAGGTACATTGTCTACTGTAATGCCTGTAATATCATTTCACTTGCATTGCTAGTGGGAGTAACTAGTTACTTTAATATATTCCTTTTTAAGGGACTCAGTACTGTGACTAGGGGTGTTGCGATATATCGATATATCGCGATACTTTCTCCCGCCATTCGATTATCGATATGCATTTGCCAAGTATCAATATTGATTTTGAAAAAAATAATAATAATGAAAATCTTTATTTTTGTATTTATTAAATTTTTTTTTTTTTAAATTGGTATCAATACTTAGTATATGTCTACATTACGCATCTCTATTCCATTTATCATGAAATAAAGTGTATTTTTTCTTTTATTTATGCCATAAATTGGCATATCGTATTTTTCTGACCAATATATTGATAATCGTCATATCGTGATAAAATCGTTATCGTGATATCGTTATCGTGAGCTTTGTATCGTGTATCGTATCGTGAGGGTTCCCACCCCTAACTGTGACTGTCTGAGACTAGTGCCTAGTGTATAGCCTAGCCCTAGTGTATAGTCGCGCAGGCCGCGCCGCAGAGAAGCTCCGCTGTGATTGGTCCGTGTGTGTGTTTTGGATGGAAGCTGGAGCGGCTGCAGGGAACATGGACGAGGCACTTCGGAACTGCTTTGTGCTTCGAAGGAACCGAAGGAAAAATAGTTTGGGTTCATGGCTCAGAGCCTGATATACACAGAGCCTGTGGACTAGAGTTCTGTTGCATATCTAATGCCGTTTTTCCACGGTCCGAGTATGGTACGTTTTGACTCTACACGGTCATGGCCCAGTTTGCGTGCTTTTCCATCAAAAATAGTACCCCCTAGTATGTCCTCAGCGTTGTCAGACCACGTCATTTACGTGTGACGCGTAACTAGTACTGGTGCTGTGCATGGATTTATTATAATACCAGAGCAAGTGTTTAATAGAAAATTCAGCACAGCACGAGTAGTTTTTGAAAATGCTTATGTCTTAAAAGAATGACCCAGACACTGTGAAGTCAATGGTGCCGACTGCTCTGTACAATCTGAATGGACCTGTAGCAACAGCAGCCAGTGTAGCAGAGGAGGAGGGCTGCATGTCCGAGGATACTGCTAGGCTATAGCTAATGCTAGCGCTAGCTAGCATTAGCTTTAGCTGGATAAGAAGTGTTCAAGAGTCCAACAGCAGAGGGGAAGAAACTGTTCTTGTGGCGGGAGGTTCTAGTCCTGATGGACCGCAGCCTCCTGCCTGAGGGGAGTGGTTGGAATAGTCCATGTGCAGGGTGAGAGGGGTCGGCTGTGATACGACCAGCCCGGCCTCGAGCTCGGGCGACGTACAGGTCCTGCAGCGATGGAAGGCTGCGGCCGATCACTTCCTCTGCAGAGCGCACAATGCGCTGTAGTCTCTGTTTGTCCCTGACTGTGGCTCCAGCGAACCACACGGTGATGGAGGAGGTGACGGAGGAGGTGATGGAGGAGGTGATGGAGGAGGTGACGGAGGAGGTGATGGAGGAGGTGATGGAGGAGGTGACGGAGGAGGTGATGGAGGAGGTGAGGATGGACTCGATGATGGCCGTGTAGAACTGCACCAACATCGGTGCAGGCAGCTTGGCTTTCCTGAGCTGCCGCAGGAAGTACATCCTCTGCTGGGCCTTCTTGATGAGGGAGCTGATGGTCGGCTCCAGAGCTTACATTAACTGAAAATTCTCCGTCATTGACGGATTTTTTTTTTTTCTGACGTAAAATTTGGAAGGCCGTCCGTCAATTTGAAGGATTGAAAATTAAGTTATAATTTTACATTGCGAGTTGTAGTTGACCGTCCTCTCCACTTGATGGCGCCAGCGCCGTTTATACACGAACAGCGCGCTGCAGAAGTACGGCTTGGATGCTGTCGAGCGCCTTTCTGACTTTTATGGCGCGCACCCAAACACAGCGGTCTCACTCGTTGAAAAGGAAAGGATGGTACGGGACTTTCACTCCGTGAAACGTGTGCTTGCAGGTTCAGGTAACCCGCCATTTAAGGACTCCTGTAAGCTTCTCATCAACATATACGCGGAGATGTTCCCAGACTACAAAACTCTGGCCGAAGTAGCGCTTGTTATTCCTGTGTCAAGTGTCGCTGCTGAGCGCGGCTTCAGTCCCCAAAATAAAATCAAAACTGCACTTTGAAGCCGTCTGACCGAGACAAAAACACAAACTCTAATGACAATCGCCTCGGTGTCGCCAGCCCTGCACACATTCAATTAAGAACAGGCGAGTGCTCAGTTTAAGTCCACAAAGCCGCGAAAGAAGGTTTAATAACCGCATTCAGGCAAACTCCTGTACGTGTTTGTTCCACATGTTAATGCAGGTTAAATGTTACGCAGAGTTGTCGATTGTTTTGCGATTTTTATGCAACTTTATATATTCACAAATTAAATGTATTGTACATTTGTAAACGAACAGCTAATAAAGCACGTTATAAAGCCTGTTTTTGTTTATACAATTGTTTAATTAATAGCCTATAGGGTATTTCAAACGTGAAAATAAAATGACGGATAAAAATAGCTCATGACGGATTTTTTTGGACCCTGTCCTTCATTATGACGGGCTGAAATGATCTCTAGCGAAACCACTGGTCGGCTCCCACTTGAGGTCCTGGGTGATGGTGGTGCCCAGGAAACGGAAGGACTCCACAGAGGTGATGGGGGAGTCCATCACGGAGGGTGGGGGCGGGGGGACAGTGCTCTTCCTGAAGTCCACAATCATCTCCACTGTCTTCTGGGCGTTCAGCTCCAGGTTGTTACCACTGCACCAGGACACCAGCCGGTCCACCTCCCTCCTGTAGGCGGACTCATCGTTGTTGGAGATGAGTCCAATGAGGGTGGTGTCGTCCGCGAACTTGATCAGCTTCACAGAGTCGTGGCTGGAGGTGCAGTGGTTGGTGTACAGGGAGAAGAGCAGGGGAGAAAGAACACAGCCCTGTGGGGCTCCTGTATTTATAAACCGAGAGTCCGAGACATTCTTCCCCAGACGCACTCGCTGCTTCCTGTCCGTCAGGAAGTCAGTGATCCACCTGCAGGTGGAATCGGGCACGTTGAGCTGGGAGAGCTTGTCCTGGAGCAGGGATGGCAGGATTGTGTTGAAGGCAGAGCTGAAGTCCACGAACAGGACCCTGGCGTAGGTCCCCGGGGAGTCCAGGTGCTGTAGGATGTGGTGGAGGGCCAGGTTAATGGCGTCGTCTACAGATCTGTTGGCTCTGTAGGCGAACTGCAGGGGGTCCAGGAGGGGGGAGGTGAGGGACTTGAGATGGGAGAGAACCAGGCGTTCAAATGACTTCATGACGACAGACGTAAGTGCTACAGGTCTGTAGTCATTGAGTCCTGTGATCCTGGGCTTCTTCGGGACGGGGACAATGATGGAGGATTTGAAGCAGGCCGGGACATGGCAGGACTGCAGAGAGGTGTTGAAAATGTTCGTGAACACAGGAGTAAGCTCACTGGCGCAGTGTCTCAGAGTGGCCGGAGACACGTGGTCCGGGCCAGGAGCTTTGCGGGGGTGCAGCCTCAGGAAGAGTTGTTTAATGTAAGTTAGTAAGTAAGTAATTAAGAGTAGTGGGGGGTGGGGGAGGGAGAGGTGTCAGGGGCAGCATCAAAGCGACTGAAAAATAAGTTCAGTTCGTCAGCTAGCTTGTGGTCGTCAGCACAGGGGGGGGGGCTTTGGGTTTGTAGTTGGTGATCTCCCGTAGGCCCCTCCAGACAGAAGCAGTATCGTTGTTACCAAACTGCTCCTGTACAGTAGGTCCCACTTTGTTTTGATTCATATACTCCCCCCGCTAATAAAAACTGAGGATTGGCCGGGGCTCGAACCCCGATCGTCCAAGCGAAACAGCTGATATGGTCCTGTCCTCGATAAGTTACAGATTTGCGGGGATGACTTCAACAGAGGTAAGACATGTTACTGTTTTGTATGATATTTAGACCAAATCAAATCTATATTTTCCAAAATGTGATACTTCAGCAAATGTAAAGCAAAGTGAATTATCAAAAGCCTGAAGCCACATTATATTCACACAAATGAACAACATTTCAAAGGGGAACAAAAAAGTGTCTATTATGTATATATAAACGTAAGCCTAACTGTAATCATTCAATTCCACAGATAGAAATGCTTCCATGACAAGCCAAAATCATCTTTTCATTGGGCCTTATAAGGTTAGCGTAGCATGAGACTTTTTGTGGTATATTTACTACTCATAAACATAAATCAGTGAAGTCACTGTTATTTTGCAGCCAAGACAAGCTAACATTAGCAACATTATTATTCCCATAGAAAATACAGCATAATTACCACTGTTACTGTTTTGTTTTTATTAGTGTTATTACTGACACTAGTCTGCTACTAATACTACACAAGTTGTCTGTAGGTATAAAACTATATCAACTCTTCTGATAAATTCAAAATATTTTTTGATGAAGTTTGTACAAAACACACATTCCAGAACAGTGACATCTAAATCTTTTTGCTTTTCCTTCCAGGACTCCAGTCCAGTTGAATCTGTAGTTTCTGAGAGCAGTGACTTTGAATGGGGGAGAGGCAGACGAGCAGCAAGAAGAGGAAGAGGAGCAGCAAGAGGAGGAAGTGGAGCAGCCAGAGGAGCAGCAAGAGGAGGAAGAGGAGCAGCCAGAGGAGGAAGTGGAGCAGCCAGAGGAGCAGCCAGAGGAGGAAGAGGAGCAGCCAGAGGAGGAAGAGCAGCAGCCAGAGGAGAGGCCAGGCAGGAATGAGAAGAGCAGGACATGTGGGTTATAAAGAAGCCCCTTTATTCGTTCGACAGTAGGGAATTAAAACTAAAATGCAACTCATCACCACTTTAGAAATGAGTCTTTCTTTTATTTCAATGTTTGGGGGAAATTTTTTTATATTTGACATAATATAAATAAATGTGCTGTGTCCATCTTTGATTGCTGTCAGCCTCTGTTCAGGGACCAGATAAAAAAGTCCTAGAAAAAGAAAGAAAAATATTTTATATCATAGAGACTTGTTTTCCACTTGATTATCATCACTACCTGTCCTCTGTTGTGTCTGCTCCAGTTCAGCTGCAGGAAGAGGGATGAGGAGGACAGAGGACCCATGGCCCTGGGGTCATCTGCTTACATTTTTTGAGAGTCCCCCAGCAGAGCTGAGGCGCTGGTCTGGGATAGAGCTGTAGTCTTTAGTCTCCTTCACAGTGTAACGCTGAGACTTTTTTCTGTAGACATCAGTAGAATTAATATATTTCTTTATTGCTTTTATACTGTATCTTGATAATAAAGTATGACGTACGATACTTGGCCTTTGCTGCTCACATGCACTGGGCGATGGTTATGGAGGTTGTAGTCTAATGCAGCGAGGAGTGTACGAACTTCATAGGCGCCAAGTAAATCCAAAACGCTTCCCTCCGTACATCAGGACATGGTTTTGGAAAGATTCGAGCTTCGAAGTTGTCCTACAGAACAAAGATTATTGTAACGTCAAACATACAAATAAATTCGATCTCCGTGTAATAAAATATACTTTGTAGTATTAAAAAGGCAGTTCCTGTACATTCCCACAAGATGCCCCCCACGTGACTTACCGAAAGATGAGCAACTTCTCAATATCCTTCAGCCACCTCCGGTTAAGAACCACGTGGAATGGGCTCTTCGTCCTGTTTATCCTCCAGAGGCGCACATGGTGAAGTACATCTCTCCACACACCCTAAATGTATACAATACGTTGTATATCAAAAGTTATACCATGTCACCACACAAAGAGAAAAATTACATTATCTAGTGACGTTATAAATATCCAATGTTCATACAGACCATAAACTCCTCTCTGGTGCTTGTGTGCTGACAAGCATACCAGAAATGGTTAAAGATGTCCTCGATCCATACAAGTAAAGCCTTTTGACCAGAAACGATTCAGCCTGATTGAAGACACCACAATTATATTTTAAAAAGTCTTACCAGACATGTGTTAAATACAATTAAACACTTACGATGTCCATGGTGTCTAGCTCCATCGTTGTGTACGTACAGCACATAGCAGAGTGACCTTTTTGGAAAAATATATAGATTGTGGGGGAAATAATGACAAACATTTCAATAACAACACACCGATATTAATGAAATACCACAGAGATTTGTGCATTACCTGGAAAGTAGATCCTCCTGTCACCTAAAACATAAACACAAAAGGCATGTAAGCATACGTATACACGGGCTTAGAAATGAATATGCTTACTTACCAAGGGCAACAACGTTGTCTTTGGACTCTAATCTGTTGATGATAGCAGTCCTTTTCTCCTCCCAAAACTGCTTTATTGTTTTTAGACAGTAGGTTCCCTGGACTGCAGAAGATGTTGAGGAGGCACCATGCGGATATTCATGAATTTGAATAAGAGGGAAATATTGGAGAACAACATAAAATCTCCTCCGTGCATAAACTCCATAATTTGTGGCTGTGCGGGCAAAACTATATGGGGAAGAAAGTGTTAACAAGTCTGTAACTTCACACATGTACCACCTTAGTCTGGTAAACACATGTGCAAACCATGTAAACTCACCCACTCCAATATCAAAGATGTACCTCACGCATGTGACTTTACAGAAAAGGGTGGACGGCCGTCACACTCTGTGCCTGTGTGGTCACTGTAGTGGCATTTATTGACAGACAATTGGAGAAAAGTTGCCATCTGCAGCAGGTTTTTGTTGTATGCTATGCATGCCTGCTGGTTTACAAGGTCACTTTCAACAACCACTCGATATGGTTTTGGGAAAATGGGAATGGTGGCTGCTGCCTCCTCTTCAAGATCTGCTTCTTGGACTTCCTCAACACAGTCAGCAATGTCTAATATAGATTATTCCAGCCCAATGCAAGGAAGTTTGTCGACCATATCCTGCGATGCACCGCTATTTTACAACCCAAATGAAATGTATACTATCAGTGAGTGAAAAGTAAAAGATAAGAAAAAAAATACATACCGTAATGAGATTGGTGGCACATAATCTGAATCATACGGGTCTGAAACTCCATCCCCCTCAAACTCTATTCTGGAATTAAAAAAGAACAGCCCAATATGTAAATTATGAACCAACACATACACATAGAATTTTTTTGACAAAAAACAGTATTCGTCAAATGTTAAAATTCATGCATGTTTACCTTTCCTCTAACGATTGTAACCTTGTATCTGCTGTCAGAGGTTCAACTCCTGCAATGTGAAATTCTTCCCTGTAGGACAAAATACTTTTTAGTTGACGGTGGATGAGTGGTAACCTGTAAGCAGAAGTTGCATTTGGCAAACTTACCTATCAGATTCGCCTGCAGTCACTGAACTGGGGGGATGGGGCCCCATCAACACCTCTGCTGATGGGCCATGGGGTGTGGACGTGAGTGGTCCCTTTGATAGAGGGTGCCTCTCGTAACTACAACAATAGAGCCATTGTTACTGCTAGCGATGGCAATATCAAGTATTGCAGTGAGACAATTACAATAACACGCGTATGTTTCGAAGACTCTACACGCTCAACAACTAACTAGTTACTATTGCGATTGCAATGTACATACATTTAAAAGGGAAAATGTTCGTAAGGTTCTAGAAAAAGCCCAGTTTGTAAACAAACCGCAGTTCACTGGGCTTTGCCAGCTAATGCTAGCTAGTGTGTTAGTTTGACGCGGAGATCTTGCTAGAAATGCGTATTACAGATAGTATTTAGAAAATGACCCATCATTCTCTCATTCTGAGCACTTTCCACAAATAAAAACTTAGATGTAGACAAAGGTCCCAGTCTTTAATGCTAACCATTCGGCCAACATATCATCTCTGGGATAGACAGGTTTGCACGCAGTCTTATACCTGAGCGTCTAAGTCGCTGGCAGAGCTAAAGCGGACTTAGCCTGCCACCTTGTGGCGATAAGATGTAATATTTTTCACGCAGCTGCGTGATTCCCGAAAAGCGTGAATGAAGACGACAAAACGAAATGGGACCTACTGTAGTCGTTCTCTGTGCCGGGACTTGGCTGCTTTCAGTTCTTTCCTGAACTGATATTTAGCTGCTTTGTAGCCGCTGCGGTCCCCCTCCCTGAAAGCAGACTCCTTTGCTTTCCTGAGCTGCCGGAGTTTAGCAGTGAACCAGGGTTTGTATTAAAGTTGTTGTTATAGATGACCCTGGTCCTTGTTGGAATGATGCTATTCCATATTGTAAAGGCCATAAGTGTTTGGATCCAAAAGTGAAACCATGGTGTAAACATAAAAGTTATTATAAAAAGGGAAATGTGTTAAAGAGGCCTTTGTTACAAAAGCTTTGAAATTGACGAATTTCAGGCTGATAAATGAACAAAAGTAAAGAAGCAACAATATTTCAGTGATCACGGTTTAAATTACATACAGAAAAAGGGAGTTTTTGTTTTTGAAGTGAACAGAGTTCACCGGAGAATGCAGAGTTTTATCTAAAGTTGAGCTATGAGAGCTTTCGTGAGTTATTTACATTTTTTTTACCGAGTTTTATCTACAGTTGAGCTATGAGAGGGCTGTATCCAACAGTTGTTTTTGTTTTTTAGAAAGAGATTTTAAGTTTAAATTAGTTTGCTACCTCGATAAAATAGAAGCGTAAACGTTAAAGACAAGAGTGCCTTTTGTTACTAGTGTGGAAAGTGATCACTTCTAGATTTGGATGACAAAAGTATAAAGAACAACATCAGTTATATTCGCTTAACAAAAGTAATCTTGAAAGTTATTCTTCTGTATCTTTTTGCCTGTGTGTGTGCGTCGCTCTATCTCTGCCGTTGTCAGGGAAACGGCCCCCTCCTTTGCTGCTCTGGCTGGAATCTGAAGCAAAGCTACTGCTTTAGGACTTTTGGCTTTTCATAGTTGTTATTCCGTTAAATTTGCTAAATTTGCCATTTGAACATGTGTTAGACCACCAGTTAAACGTTTTTAAACACCATTAGGGAATAGAAGTTTTGAATTAGTATGTTTTGAAACCCAAAGATTAGTACAAAAAGGCTTTGCTTTTCTTTTTAAATCTGCTGCTTATTTTGTGAGTCCATTATTGTATCTCTGATAATATTTCATAGCTGTTTGTGAGAATTTTTTCATGTATTTTTTCATTTTAGTTACAAAAGCCGTTTTTTCAGAACAATTTAAATTAGAATCTGTTAAAAGTGATTTAATGATTGTAGACTTCGTCTAAAAAGAAAGAGAGAATTAGGCTGTAAAAGTATTATATTATTAAGATTTTAAACTACCCAATTCACATTCAAGCGGTGACTTTTGTTTTGTTTTGACTACACCGCGTGACCTTGCTGCTGCTCAGAGACATGAGGAGGCAGCTCCGACGCACAATTGAGTTTTATTGAACCAAATCCAGTTTAGCTGGAGCTAAATCTTTTGTTTGATTTCAAGTTTTGTTTTAAATGTTTTTACAAATTAATGTTCATTTTTATAGAGATTTTTTCATAATTTCATTTCATGGCGTCTTTCAAGAAACCCAAGGACCGCATAGATAGATTAATCACACAGTACAAAAATATATAATACATGTTTTAAAGATTAAAAGGTTGTTTGTTTTTGAG
Source organism: Knipowitschia caucasica (assembly GCA_964034765.1). Lineage (NCBI taxonomy): Eukaryota > Metazoa > Chordata > Actinopteri > Gobiiformes > Gobiidae > Knipowitschia > Knipowitschia caucasica. The sequence continues at coordinate 37,666,805 of OZ035827.1, read as the reverse complement.
TATAATTGTTGTTTTGAAAACTTCTTTAGTTTCTGGTCTTAAAAATGTCATCATTAGTAAGAGAATAAGTAATCTTTATTTACATAGCGCTTGGGAAAACCCAGAAGCGCGTCAAATTGTTTTTTTTTGACTTCAGAGAGAAAAAAACAATCTCATTCACATACTGATACTGTATCTGTTATTTTTAAATTGGCCGTTTCAAGGATTGTTTTTTCAGACTCTGCCTCACTGTACGAGAGGTCACTGCTGGACACTGGACAGCGCAACGCCCACCCAGCCCACAGTCACAGATCAAAGAGCAAAGGGAAATGCCACCTCCTTGCCCCTCCCCAACACGCCACTGCAGAACTGAGTGGGTGTGAGAGAGACCGGGCCATGAAAGAGAGGTATCTGGAGACGTGATGGTGGAGCGTCCAGGTAGAGACCTAGAGGGAGTTGAAAGTGTGTCCAGTTGGTTTACATCACCACAGTGTGACCTTTGACACCTACGGGTGGATCGAGGAGTCTGGAGAGACAAACCCAAAATTCATATACATACACACACGATACACACATAACACACACATTCCCATTTACAAATAGATACATGAAAAAGCAGCAGAACATGAAAAAAGCATTTTAAAAGTTTACTTCAATGTACACATATTTTTAATTGTCTATCACTTGAATCTTTTAGTTGAATCAGTATTTTTTGAGAACCAGAAATGTTCATTTGAAATCTATATTGTCATGGACTTAATTGACGTCCTGTCCTGACACTTTTGATTTGTTGATTTTGTACTGTGTGAAAGTAATTACATTGATGAGAATTAGATCTGATAAAAAACAGCAAATTAGAGAGCGAGGAGTGTAAACTTCATAGCTTCGATTTGCAAAGTAAACTGCGCTTGCGTTTTTCCGTCTCCGTGTAAACTAAAAATTAATATACTGTTGAGAATCATTTTCCTGCTGCTTTCCCCACAGCAACAGCATGAGCAAACTAGAAATGGGCCTCATCGTCCTGTTTCTATTCCAGAGGCGCACATGGTGAAAAGTTACATCTCTCTCACACACCACCTAAATGTATAGCAATACGTTGTATATCAATTAAGTAGTTATACGATCGTCACTCACTACTGATAGAAGAAATAATTTACATTATCGCTGTGACGTTATATAATATCCACAATGTACTTCATCGATCAGATCCATAAATCTCCTCTCTAGGTGCTTGATTGTGCTTGATCAAGCCATAACCAGTAAATGGTTAAAGAATGTCCTCGATCCATACAAGTTAAAGCCCTTTTGACCAGAAAACGAATTTCCAGCCTGATTCGAAGACACCAACCAGTTTGATATTTTAAAAAGTCTTACCAACATGGGTTTAAAACAATTAAACACTTACGATGTCCATGTGTCAATAGCTTCAATCGTTGTTTACGCGAAGATACAGCACATAGCTAGAGGACCTTCAAACAATTTTGGAAAAATATATAGATTGTCGGGGGAAATAATGAAAAACATATCAATAACAACACACCGATATCAATGAAATACCACAGAGGATTTGTGCATCTAACCTGGAAATGTAGATCCTCCTGTCACACTAAAACATAAACACAGAAGGCTGTAAGCATACGATATACACTGGGCTAGAAAAATGAATATGCTTAAATTAACCCAGGGCAACAACGTTGGTCTTGGACTCTCTAATCTGTTGCTGATAAGCAGTCCTTTTCTCCTCCGCAACACTGCTTTATTTTTTTAGACAGTACGGTTCCACATGGTCGCAGAAGATGTTGAGGAGGACAAAACACACACACACACACATCACATGAATTTGAATAAGAGGAAATATTGTAGAACAACATAAAATCCTCCTCTCGTGCATAAACTCCATAATTTGTGGGGGCTGTGCGTGCAAAACTATATGGGGAGAAAGTGTTAACAAGTCTGTAACATCACACATGTCACCACCTTAGTCCCTGGTAAACACATGTGCAAACCATGTAAACCACCCAAATTCCAATATCAAAAGATGTACCTCACGCATTGACTTTACAGAAAAGGGGGGACGGACCGTCACACCTCTGTCCTGTGTGGTCACTGAGTTGCATTTAATTGACAGGCAAATTGGAGAAAAAGTTCCATCATTGCAGCAGGCTTTTGTTGTTATGCTATGCATGCCTGCTGTTTAACAATGTCACTATTCAAACAACGCAATCGATAATGGATTCTTGGGAAAATGGGAATGGTGCTGCTGTCCTCCTCTTCAAGCATCTGCTTCTTAGGACTTCCTCAACACGTCACAATGTCTAATATAGATTATTTCGCAGCCAATGCCAAGGAAGTATTGTCGACCATCATCCTGGCGACCGAATGCGCACCCGCTAATTTTCACAAACCACAAATGACATGTATACCTAGCAGTGAGTGAAAAGTAAAAGATACGAAAAAAAATACCTACCAGTAATTTGGTAGGCACCAGTCTGAATCATACGTTGAAACTCCATCCCCCACAAACTCTATTCTGTTAAAAAGAGACAGCCCAATATAGTAAAATTATGAGGACCCCCCACATAAACACATAGAATTTTTTTGACAAAAAACAGTATTCGTCAAATGTAAAATTCATGCATGTTACCTTTCCTCTAACGATTGTAAACCTTGTATCTGCTGTCAGAGGTTCAACTCCTGCAATGTGAAATTCTTCCCTGTAGGACAAAATACTTTTTAGAGTTGACGGTGGATGAGTGGTAACCTGTAAGCAGAAGTTGCATTTGGCAAACTTACCTATCAGATTCGCCTGCAGTCACTGAACTGGGGGGATGGGGCCCCATCAACACCTCTGCTGATGGGCCATGGGGTGTGGACGTGAGTGGTCCCTTTGATAGAGGGTGCCTCTCGTAACTACAACAATAGAGCCATTGTTACTGCTAGCGATGGCAATATCAAGTATTGCAGTGAGACAATTACAATAACACGCGTATGTTTCGAAGACTCTACACGCTCAACAACTAACTAGTTACTATTGCGATTGCAATGTACATACATTTAAAAGGGAAAATGTTCGTAAGGTTCTAGAAAAAGCCCAGTTTGTAAACAAACCGCAGTTCACTGGGCTTTGCCAGCTAATGCTAGCTAGTGTGTTAGTTTGACGCGGAGATCTTGCTAGAAATGCGTATTACAGATAGTATTTAGAAAATGACCCATCATTCTCTCATTCTGAGCACTTTCCACAAATAAAAACTTAGATGTAGACAAAGGTCCCAGTCTTTAATGCTAACCATTCGGCCAACATATCATCTCTGGGATAGACAGGTTTGCACGCAGTCTTATACCTGAGCGTCTAAGTCGCTGGCAGAGCTAAAGCGGACTTAGCCTGCCACCTTGTGGCGATAAGATGTAATATTTTTCACGCAGCTGCGTGATTCCCGAAAAGCGTGAATGAAGACGACAAAACGAAATGGGACCTACTGTAGTCGTTCTCTGTGCCGGGACTTGGCTGCTTTCAGTTCTCTCCTGAATTGATATTTAGCTGCTTTGTAGCCGCTGCGGTCCCCCTCCCTGAAAGCAGACTCCTTTGCTTTCCTGAGCTGCCGGAGTTTAGCAGTGAACCAGGGTTTGTTGTTGTTATAGATGACCCTGGTCCTTGTTGGAATGATGCTATCCTCACAGAAGTGGATGTATGACGTCACAGTGTCCGTATATTCATCCAAGCTGTCTGTGGCAGCTCTGAAAAGGTCCCAGTCTGTAGATTCCATGCATGCGCGCAGCTCTTCCACAGCTTCATCAGACCACACTTTGGAGCTCCTCACTGCAGGTTTCGAGAGCTTTAGTCTTTGTCTGTAAGCAGGAACCAGATGTATCATGGAGTGATCTGAGAAGCCGAGGGCTGGCTTGGGAACAGCGCGAAAAGCTCTGCGTATGGTGGTGTAACAGTGATCCAGAGTGTTCTCCTCTCTGGTAGCACAAGGAGGACGTTAGCTTAGCTTGCTATCGATAGCTAAATTAAGCTAAATGTAGCTAGCTCACTGTGTACAACAGACAATCGAGCATTTACACAGTAAATATATTTCAGTGAGAGCTTTAACGGGATTCGTAGCTAGCCGGTTATTTCCAGGATTACCACAGACTAGTGAACAAATCCAGAGCTGGGTGATCTCCCTGAAAACTGTGTTGAGCCTCGAGCTGCCTTTGAATTCTTTCTTTTGGCCTGAAGAGAGGAACGTGTGGACCTCGTCCACCGACCAGGACCAGGACTTTTGGTGCTTTCTGTCCAATTCCATTTCTCTGGAGTGAGGAGGACGTAATGTAGCCGAAGCAGATTCGAGCAGAGCAGCTGGTTTTAAAGATGGCGGTTGAGTTGTTTTTCCCAAAGGGTCAGATGTCGCTTCCAGTGACGACACTCGTTGACCAATCAGTGTAAGGCAGTGGGCCGACGTGACGTCATGGCACGGGTAACATGCTGTAACATGCGTTTTGACAGCAATGCTGTCAAAACGCACGGACCTCTCGACACACACGCACGGACCGCTCAGTAGAGACGCACGGACTTGGCGGGATAGTCAAAGGGGAGGAGCAGGAGCGGAAAATGGTCGCCCATAGGAGATAAACTTTGCTCGACCTTTCCTCGGGACGTTCGTGCAGCGACCAATCAGAGAGCTGCAAAGTGGTCACGGGGACATTAGTGTCTGAGTGAGCAGACTGAACATACTGTAAACAGCCAAAACAGGAGCTACATCAGGACTAAACCAGGGTTGACAATGGGGGACTGTGTGCTTGTGAATATATGCATTGTCATGCTCCCGTGGCCTTATGCAACTGCTTCGAGTGTGTTTAATAATACAAAAAACGTATGGCGCACCTCCGTGAACACTGTTGTATAAAGCACGTGGAAGGTCTCTGAACAAAGACACGCTGCAAAGCTAAATATTGGAGAATATCTGTACACAAGAAGCCGCTAGCTAAACTCTGTTATTATCAGAGCTGGCCGGCTATTTCCGGCACTTCCGGCGCTGGCCAGGACGTTCTGGTGTGAAGTCCTAGAGAATGCTCGTCTAGTGAGCGGGGCTTAAGCCTTTGAGCGTTTGCGGTCTGAATGCACCATTAGTATCACAGTCAAATCGCAGCTCTGAATATAAACCACAAATGCACAGATTAAGCTAGCCCTTACCTGTTATGAAATGGTCAGAACAGACCTTATAGTGCCGTTTTTCAGGTGTTAGGGTTGAATCCCTCTCGGTTGATCCTTCCAAGAAAAGTGTTCTTTTCTCTGTCGAGTGTCGCTCCCCTGGCTCGAAATAGCCTTCGGAATGTCCCCACAATCTGCACGGTTAGTACACCCCCAAACGATGCAGGCAGTCGGCATGTTTTAGCGCAAAAAAGTTATTTGAACGCTTTGTTTACATACAACTTTTAAAATGGCAAACTGCGGAATTGTGGGTAGTGCGTGACGTCAGTGGAAAACCATGTTTAGCACTGTAATCATGTTTAAACCATAGAACTCGAAATGTTAGACATGGCTCAATGCATCAGGGCTCTCTATCTGAGTCATGTTGTTTTACATGTATATTCCCCTTTTTGTGGTTTGTGTCAACAACAAAAAAGGGTTGGTAGTTGAGCAATTCAGGTGATCGCCACTAGTGGGCGTTGAGTTCTGAGTTTCTGTTTTTATTTTCTCAAGTCTACAGTTAAAAAGTGCACCATAGGAACTGAATAATCAAAGTCACTTAGGTTGCATTTGGTAGTTTGGTAATACTTTATTTGTCAATCATATCATCTGTGGGATTGAAAAATACTTGAATCTTGAAATACATTCAATTCATTTATGCAATATGTTTTAATATTATTTGACTCACAAATGTGAACTTTGAGTCAATGAAAATGTTGAAAACAGTAACAAGTTTGAAAGCAGAGCATTTTGACTGAAAGGGCAGGGTAAAGTTGTTTTAGTTGTTTTTTTAGAATGTCACTGATTCACCTACTTTATGGGCGTAGTGAGTGATTGATCCAGTCCAATCACAGCCTGTCTTTTCATCTATTATCCCCCAATCAAACTAGAATACCACACACTAAGTCCCACCCCCCACACATGACAGAAGTTCACCTGCTGCATGGACCTCTCCACCACTCCTCAAAACCTCCTCACTTGTCAAACTTAGAATGTCGAGCAAACACGTGTCGCTCACTCAAACTCCACTGGAGAAAACTTGGGTCCCATGGATGAAAAACAGACTCAGCAAAAGGAGAGGATGTGAGTAAAAATAGAATTTTTTTTACCCAAATTCGAAACAAAAACATGTATTTTCAACTTGGCTTTTCCTTGTTCAGATCAAGTTCTATTTTGTCAAAGCAGTATTTTAATAGGCCACATAACCCCAACCCCCCATATTTCTTTTAACTTGACTTAAGATACAGAAATGGCTGCTCTAAATTCTGGAATATAGTTTTTGTTAGTTTGTGTGTAATTTGAAATCAGCCCAGTGTCCATCAGTCCGTTGACCTGTTGGACATTAGCCTTCACTCTGATGTAATCTGGGGTCACTCTGAGGGTGAGAGTGGAATCTACAAGTCCAATTATGCAACTTTTGTCTTCTCGGGGAGGGAATAGGGTTTGTTTACATTTTCTTTTCTGTAAATATAGGCCTGACACATTAACAACATATTGATCGAAATCATTTTCCTTCCTACATTTTTCTCACTTTTCTCAATGCCAGACGTTGTGTGAAGGGACATGTTGGATGTTGGTTTGATTTTTTGTAATTAAAGGCACACGTATGCAGCCTGTGTCAGTAATTCAGCGTGTGTAAAAGTCCATGACCTCAGACGGCCTGTCGTTTATTGCTGTTCAATAACCTATTCACTCATTACATTTAGAGAGGGAGACCCGTTTGAGTCACTATCTGCCTCTTTGGGCTGCTGCAGCAGTAGTTCATGCTGAGTCGCTTTTGTGTGTGAATAAGAAAAAAAAAATATGTAGTAGTAGTGCAGAGTTATATACTGTACAGTTATATAGTGCAGGATAATAAGTAGATAAGGTAAAGTGACATTGTTCAGTGACATTCTGAAGTTGCAGTATTGCACATGATTTAAGAATTCACTTATTTACAGATGAATTTTATGTTTTATGATCCCATTTTCATCTCCATTATTGGGTTAGGCTTCACAGTCCTGAAACATTGATTTGGAAGTGCAAATAGCCATGCCATGAAATATACACTGTTCAACAGTAGGTGAACAGTTGGACAGGTGAACTGTCACTTATTATCATATCCTGGGCATTTCCAGTTTTGGGCGTTTCCTGTGTTTGATAGCTCAGTTGAGGCTGAGCTCTCTTTAGATGAAGCATCCACTGGGCTTGACTGAGGTAGTATTTGCTAATACTTCAGCTAATAAATTCTGCATATGCTTCGGTCCGTTCTGATCCCTAAATGATACGTATTGTTTTTCACCTGTTGTTGTTGACTTTCATTTGGTGACATTTTTTCCTCTTGTTTCCAGCCTCGGTGCCTCAGTTCACAAACTCCCCAACAATGATTGTGATGGTAGGACTGCCGGCACGAGGGAAAACTTATATCTCCAAGAAGCTCACACGGTACCTGAACTGGATTGGAGTCACCACCAAAGGTCTTGCTGCATAAATATATGCATTGTCCCATTATGACATCACACAAAAGGAGGGATGAAGGCGTATCAGATGTTGAAGCTTTAAAGATTCTTCCTTTTATACTGACTGATGTTTTTCTGTGTTGTAGTGTTTAATGTGGGTCAGTATCGCCGAGACGCTACCAAGACTTACAACAGCTTTGAGTTCTTCAGGCCAGACAACAGCGAGGCCATGAAGATCCGCAGGTCTGCACCAGGACTGAACCAGGGACTGAACCCAGGACTGACCAGTTCCCTTGAATTACCTCTGCTGGGATACACATTTAAATGTAAAAGTAAAATGCGTTTGTTTTGTGCAGAGCCTGTGCCATCTCCGCACTGAAGGATGTGTGCGAGTACTTCACACGAGGCATGGGACAAGTTGCGGTATGAACCAGGACCTACGCACTGGTCCTTTGTTTATCCCGGGGGGTTGTTCTAAAAAAAAAAAAAAAAACCTGCAATAAGTGAAATCTGCAAACTAGCAGCTATATATTTTAAGGCTGTAAAACCTCTCACCACACACACTGAACTCACGACTGTTGAAGTGCGGTCACAGAGATATCAAATCTGTTCGTTGTAGGTCTGAGCGTTGCCGTGCATACAAAGTAAAATATTGCTGCAGAGAACACCATGCTGAGGGTCAGGAACAAGACTGAGGACTACGGGAGGACCACGGAAGTCCTATGAACTAATCACTGCAGTGTACACATGCCACAAATGTTAAACAAGCAGTTAAATTATGTTGAGTATACACAGCGCATGAAAAGCACACTGTGAAAAAGTACGCAAAATTGCACACAAAAAAAGTACACTTAACAGTGAGGCTGCAAACGGTGAACCGCTTTATTGCCAGGCATCACTGTACTGAACCTGTAACTGGACAAAGGAATGAAGCAGGCCTGAAGTAGGACTAAAGCTGAACTGAACCGGAACTGGACACAGGGCTGAAGCAGGACTGGTGCAGACCACAATCACATCAAAACTGTATTGAGGTTTTTGTTTCAGGTGTTCGATGCAACCAACACGACCCCCGATCGCAGAGACCTCATCTTCAGCTTTGCCAAAGAAAATGGATACAAGGTTCATTTTGAATAATAATATTGAAAGTATTGAAAGTATTTATTGAAAGTTTTGAATTACTTGACTTTAGGTTTTCTTTGTGGAGTCCATCTGTGACGACCCAGAGATCATTGAAGAGAACATTAAAGTAAGTAAGCATGTGTTATCATGTACTTCTCAAGGATCTATTCTCAATGGTGTCTGAAGATGATCAATGGACTTTAAATCCTGAGATACACCAACCCGATCCTTCCCACAATCTGGGAATAATTTACCCCCAATACAACAGGCGTGCATGTGAAACAAACCCCACAACCCCCAGTGCAAGCTGCTTCTCTTACTTTTCCCTCCACTGGGGTCAAGGTTTGTAATAAGTGGGGCAACAAGTTGTTAGCCCACCTGGGTGAAGAGAGCAGTTGGCTGTTGGGTGTTGAATGTTGGCTGCAGCCTGGTTAGTGTATCTAGACCTTGTTCTATCAAGGGCTACAGGGTGACAATCTGGACAACAGAAACATAAACAGCTGTTAAAAAAATCACAAGAGGAAATACTGTAGATCTTTATTCAAACTTACCACTGCACTTTATAAAAGGTAGTTATACACTTCACTGTCTCAACATGAGCAGGATGCTTCAGGGCCCAGATAAAATGCTCGGCTCTGAATGTGTGTGTATGTGTGTGTGCAAGCAGCAGGTGAAGCTGAGCAGTCCGGACTACGTGGACTGTGACAAAGAAGAGGCGGTGGAGGACTTTCTGAAGAGGATCGAGTGTTACAAGCAGAACTATGTCCCACTTGATGACCACAAGGATAGGTAGTTTTTCAAAGATCTGAGGGCTCAAACCTCTCTGTGACCACACCCTAGACTAGAGCCTAGAGTGTTTCAGACTGAAAATGGTTTTACAATAACAAAAAACCAAAACAAACACACACAATTATTATGTATTGTAACCTCTTCTGTGTTCCTCAGGAGCCTGTCCTACATAAAGATCTTCAATGTGGGCAGTCGGTACCTGGTCAACTGCGTGCAGGACCACATCCAGAGCAGGATTGTCTATTACCTCATGAACATCCACGTCACGCCGCGGTCCATCTACCTGAGCCGCCATGGGGAGAGCGAACTGAACCTGCAGGGGCGTATCGGAGGGGACTCGGGCCTGTCTCAGAGGGGGAACAAGGTACAGGACAGGAGGGGACTTGGGCCTGACCTAGAGGGGGAACAAGATACAGGAGAGGGGACTCAGGCCAGTCCAAGAGGGGGAACGGGGACTGTTGTCCCATTCGGTACAAGACCGGGTGGGACAGGTGGGTGCCTGAGTACAATTACAACGGGACAGGAAGGGATGACTCGGGTCGGGCATTTGTAGATTTTTGAAAGCTTAGAATCTGCAGAATTCCTTATTTTATTACAATCTACACATTAGTCAGGAGCTGATGAGAAAATGGGAAAATGGGTCTCCACTGAATGATTCTGTTCTGCTTAGTTTTGATTAATTTATGGGATAAAAATCTGTAATATAAGTCAGTTGATTTCCGTCTACTTTATGACACATGTTTTGTTTTGTTTTGAGTATTTATTTGAGGGATTGACCTGGGCTTCTTCCCTCTCTCCCATCTCTCCACTCTTCCTCCTTAGTACGCACACGCTCTGGGTCAGTACATGAGCGGACAGAACATCAAGGATCTGAAGGTTTGGACAAGCCACATGAAGAGGACCATTCAGACTGCCGAGGCTCTGGGAGTGGCCTATGAGCAGTGGAAAGCCCTCAATGAGATTGACGCGGTGAGCCCTGCTTTAGACCTGTCTTAGACCTTTATTCTTGCTGTAGGCCTGATTTAGTCCTGCTCTAGACTGGTTTTAAACCTGCTTAAGACCAGATTTAGTCCTGGGAAATGTCCCTTTGACTTCATGGAATCCGGCACTTTAACATGCACTGGAATAGATGAAAATCAGTAGCTCCCAATCCTCTCCCACGGTTCCAGACCAGAGAAAGGGCCTCTGTCCTCTCCAGGTACAGAGCTCCTTCCTCAAGTGGAGCTCCAGTATCTCAGATCTTTTTCTCAGTGAGGGAAGGACGGAGCATGAAATTGTCAGACTGCCGCTGCAGTGTATCAGACTGTTGTGATGATGAGAGAGCTGCGTTTACTGTCAAAGCTCTGGATTTACAGCTCAGAATACGATGCCACCGTCATCTATGGTCATGAGCTTTGGGGAAGGACAAGGACAACACATGTGATGATGTTGTTGTTGTCTGGTCTCAGGGAGTGTGTGAGGAGATGACGTACGAGGCCATCCAGGAGCACCACCCAGAGGAGTTCGCTCTAAGGGACCAGGACAAGTACCGATACAGATATCCCAAAGGAGAGGTATTCAAGTCTCTCAGTCCTCCACAGATGATGTACACTCTATTATGAAGAACATGTTAGTTCTTTCAAATTCAAACACAATAAACATAATACACGTTACAATTATACATTTTGTTAATCAGTAGGCCTATAACTTCATTATAATATTTGTAAAGCTTTAAGAGGATTGTTGGAAGAAGCAGTGTTGGCACTTGTTTTGAACTGTGGAGCAACCACATAATACTTTTTTATATCAGTAGGTGGCAGCAGATAGGTAAGTACTTTGAAACATAAGAATTGGACGCGACCAACAAATGTAACAGGTATAGCAAGGAGCCTTGTGGCGAGTGAGAAGTGAAAGTGATAGAGACGTTTTTGAAAAGTTCCTATTTCTGAACAGGATTCACATCCTCGGCTCTGACCCCGGGGCAGCTGTGGCCGTGTTGTACTGACAGCCGTATGACAACAGCTCAGCGAACGCACATCCGTAACGTGGTACCGAGTGCCGACCATAGTCGCGTGGACAGAACCATAGACGCGCCGACAGAACCTTATACGCGCACGACAGAACCATGGACTTGTGGACAGAACCATGGACTCGTGGACAGAGCCATGGACTCGTGGACAGAACCATGGACTCGTGTTCAGGACCATGTCTCGGGTTTCTCCCGTGTCTCCTCCCGAAGCGCAACCAAAACTCCTGAATTTAAAGCTCGGATACCTACATTTTCCCAATGCATTAACAATGCGTGTTATTTGTGCACAAAAGTAAAATGTTGTGAACAAATCAAACAGAACACACAACAGGCCATTTTTGTATTATTATTTTGCATACATAAGAGTCATTATTTGACTTTTTGGGCTGATAGCGAATTTGAATATGTTTTTTCCACACAGTCATTGTCACTTTATTTCCAAACTGTTGTTAACTCAATGTATTGAGAAATATTAAACAAAGCTTAATGTCAAGGCCTGGATTTAAGCACTTTGATGAGAATCACTTTATATTGTAAATATAGGCTACAGAGTAGCCTAAATGTGAGTCATCACATTTTCTCCTGGTGGTGTGCCGCAAGATTTTTTCAATGAAAAAAGTGTGCCTTGGCTCAATAAAGGTTCCCCTATACCAAACACTGGTATAGGGGACATTATAATATAAATAAGTCTTACTATTTAAAGTGTTGCTTCACAATTCTGTGCGTAATAAATTGTGTGCGTGTCCCTGTGTTTATTTATTTGAAACGGGTATGTGCACATTAATCAACATTATACATTGTAAATGTGCCCAAGTTTGCTAATTTTCATCTGTAGTCCCGTGGGCAGATGTTAAGGACAGCCTAAAAATAAAAAAAAGAATTAAAAACACAATTAAATTTACAAATACAATACAGTACATTAACATTGGTGGTGCAGTTAGTGGTCACAAGTCACTTTTTGGCGTTCTTTTTCAACAAATAGAACGAGGGTGATTCTCTAATGACCTCAGGTACTGTGTTCCACTGTTGGGAGGCTCTATGGCCCTCATTTTGGGTGTATATTCCAAATACACAAGAGCCAGCGTGGGATTTATGAACGTGTGAGATCCGCCCAGATCCGAGCGTACGCAGCTGTGGTTGTTCTGAATGTTGTAGCGTGTGTATTAGATATGATCATCGCGAATAAATATACTTTTGCAGCTTGGCTTGACTAGCAGTCTCTAATGAACCAATAATCTGATATACAAATAAACAAATGATAAATCTGTGTGTGTAGTCCTATGAGGACCTGGTGCACCGCCTGGAGCCTGTCATCATGGAGCTGGAGCGGCAGGAGAACGTGCTGGTCATATGTCACCAGGCCGTGATGAGGTGTCTGCTTGCATACTTCCTGGACAAGAGCGCACGTGAGACACACAAACCTACAGTGTTACTTTATAAAGAGCATAAAGGAGGAATTATTTGTTTTGATTTTGGCCCTGAGGAAATAAAAAATGCCATCTTCAAGAGTACATTGAACGTGTGTCCCTCCTTTGCCCTGGTCTCATGCTGGTGCTGTGCTTGTGTTTGGTGCAGATGAACTCCCATACCTGAAGTGTCCTCTCCACACTGTCCTGAAGCTCACGCCTGTGGCCTACGGTCTGTTTGATTAGAGTACATCTCTTGCTTCTGTCCACTGTGACTGAGTGTTTTCAACTCTCCTCAGGCTGCAAAGTGGAGTCCATTTATCTGAACATTGAAGCTGTGAACACGCACAGAGAGCGGCCTGAGGTGAGTGTCTCAGTCTGAGGAGCGCCTGTATACGCACACTGGCCCTCATTTATGAAACTTGCGCAGAAAAGGGTGTATTTTGGGTGTATATTCCAAATACGCAAGATCTAACGCGAGATTTATGAACGTGCAAGATCCGCCAAGATCTGAGCGTACGCACAGCGACTGTTGATGAATGCCGCGGCTGAAAATGAACATATTTATGAAAGTCACGCCTAGAAATATGCAGCAACTGCCTGTTTCACGCCCCATTTTTATGAAATTGAGAGGAAACGGCAAAGAAAAAAAACTTCACGGAGCAGAATATTGAGACCATTATGAACAAAGTGGATTTTTTTTTAAGTCTCACGATTTGGAAGCCTTAAAAGTGGCATCAAGGGACTCAAAAAAGATAATGTCGAAAGAGATGACAACATCTGTAAACAGCGTGGGGCCTGTAAGACGCAATCCTGAAGAGGTGAGGGTATTCATGTTTGAAGAAATATACCCTATATTATGTCAAACAGTTGACAGATATATTGGGCCAATAGTTATAATTTATCTATTTATGCCTACAGGTTAAAAAAAAATGGAGCGACCTTAAAAAGGTAACAAAAAGGCGTTTAGCAGCCCATTTTTTAATCTTTTTGTATGTGATTATTATTTTAAAATGGTTGAATGAGAGCCTGTCTGAGCTGTACAGGCCGAAGGCGGTGCTGGCCTCTCATCCAGGGCTGCTCCACCAGTGGCACACCGTGGTCCTGTGCCTGCTGTGGAGAACCAAGCCAGGATCACATGGCACACTTGTACCGGGAGGTACCAGAGCGTACCCCCTGCATGTCCCAGAGCAATCTTCCTCTGATCAGACCCGCGCAGCGCTCCACGGTGGCGCGTGTCTTTGCTTGGAACCGCATGAACTGATTGCCGTTGCGCACTGATTGTAGGTGCTACACATATACCCACACATTTGTGGGAGACTTTTGAGTTTGACATCTTGCACGTTATTTAATCACACAAACTAGCCCTAACATACTGTAACTTCGTAAAATTGCATATTTGTAATGTGAGAGGTTTCCCTATAATATTGCACACACAACATGTTTATTGTTGTCCAAATCTTGAAGGTCATGCGTGTTATTTGCGTGTTGAGATGGGTGTAAAATTTACACCACCTCCAGACCTGGCGTACGTCCAGTTTGATAAATACCGAAAAGTGTACATTTTTTGCGTACGCCTCATTTACACCCTGATTTGGCCGTACGCAAGTTTTATAAATGAGGGCCACTGTATCTGATACAATGAACACATTTCTCCACGTTTTGACATCACACAAAGTGAAGAATTCAACACTTCTCTTGGGTGATTGACCTGGATCTATCCAATCAGACTGCCAATTCAACATCTATTTTTCAACAAGTTAGAATTTTCTGTTTTTTCCATGTTTGACACATGAAAAAAGTGTGTTTACAGACCATAGAGTGTGTACTGTGTACGGCTGTGTTGGACTGGACTTGGGACTTAATACTGACTGGGACTATAGCTCCTGCAACTTATGCAGGTTTGTGTCGATGGCAATTAATTAATATTGTGGACATAGATACTTTTAAAAATCAGCACCTCCTAGGGGTGTTAGAAAATATGAATTCTGCCTTTTGTCATGATATATATTCCCACAATTCTACTTGCATTAATTACAAAAATAAACACAATTTTGTCTTGTACATTTGTTTTGGACTCAATCATTACATCATCATAGCCACGAGATTAAGAAACAAAATGGTAAATGGTAGTAACATTCTAAATATGTGGTTATAATTTGGTACACTAAAAAAGGTTAATAGCTTTTATAAGATGGTGCTGTTTACGACTGTGCTACTTATTTCCCAACTATTATTGAAGAATTGAAGCTAGACGTTTGCCATCATTTAGGGAATTAGTCCAAAGCAGAAATAGTCTAAGTCCTAAATTCATGAAAACAGTGTAATTTCCATCCCTTTACACATAACTTATTTTTAGAACATCCAGTACCTGTGGCAAGGGATGAAATAAACAAATAAGCTCTCATGAGATCTACAATTTATTGTAGTCTCACAATTGATCAGGAATATAAGTGCAGGACAAGTACAAAAACAGACTCACTTTATTGATATTTTCTCATACAGGCACTTTTTTTTTTAAAAGCATCTATGTCCATACATTATGAATACATTTACAATGCTTCATGTCTGTGCTTAAAAAAAACTAAAAAGCAGATTTGTATTGTGCAATTTTTGTGTGGTGTCTGTTCACCAGTGACTCTTGTTCACTTGCAGAATGTAGAGGTGGACCGGGATCCCGAGGAGGCACTGGAGACAGTCCCAGACCACGTCTAAAGAACAGCCTTTCCAATGGGACCAGAGCGAAACCACGCACAACTTATTACATGTCAGTCTGTGAACTTTGTTGAAGCTCAGGGTTTGAAAAACATGAAGACTGAAGAAAAACTACTGCACCTTACAATAAGTTAAAACTTTGTGTCAGTCGTGAATACTGCTTTTTCACATCAGAAATAGCATCTGTTTATTTCGACGGCTTTCAAATGCGCTAAAATTGCTGACTTCACAAATATCATACTCTTAGCAGTGCCCATTTTACCATTAAATTTATATTGTAATTTATTGGTAAAATTCACTTTTTAAATATTGCCTTATATCTGACCTTTACATATGAAACCAAACTTGTCATATATTCAGACAATTTATGTGTCATGTGAGATGCTAAAAATTTTGTGCGGTCATTCAGCCACGCACACATGTATCTGCAAATTAGCTTTGATAACAGTAATCTCGATTTGTCGCTACTCAAATAAAGACCAGTGTTGGCTGTAACTTAGTTACTGTAGTTTGATTACTTTTTCAGTAGCAAGTAGTGCTTTGCTTGCTATATAAAGCATATAGATGCTATACTTGAATGGACACTAACAAAGAAAGTAATCCCAAAGAAAGTTTCTTTCTTCAGACTAAGTAAAGCAACTTAATAAATGAAACTTACCCAACACTGGTCCAGACCAATATACCTTCATTCAAAAAACCGTCAAATCTGGAGTTTTACTGGATTTGTATTCTCCAAGTAGCAAAAGTGCCAAAAATCTAATCAAGTCTCCAATAAAAAAGCCGACTTGCCAAATTCTTTAATAGCACAAGTATGAAATGTGCACTGATTTAATCAGTGGCCCACTGATTAAATCAGTGGAGCAAGCTGATCTGATGCTCTGCTTTTTTGATAAAAAGAACCAGTGAGTGCATTTACCTTCGTGGACATGTGTTCTATGCAGTCTGTAGATTTTAGCTTTAGTTTGTAAGTAGCAATAGATCCATTTCCTCAAGGCTGGGATCACGGTCGGACAGAAAAAAACACTTGTCCCTTTTTTTTCATTAAAAGATTTCACAAAGTCTGCTGATGTTGGGATGTGTTCATGTATGAACATAGCTGCTTGTCAAAGCCCTATCTCAGAAGTTAAGCAATGCAGTTATGCCTCATCAGTGCTATGCTGGGAGATTGCTGCTATTAAAAGAAAAAGCTGTCAGAATATGTAAATGAAAAAGTAAATGAAAAGGTGCACGAAAAACTAAGGAGATGCAGCCTGCTTCTCCTGTGGGTGGATCCCTTTATAGTTCCATCACTGACCAAACCCACATAATATACATTTACGTGAATCAATTGAGAGCACACAGAATATACGTAGGTACATAGCTGTAAATGCTTAAATTGGAGAAAATACTTCAAAATGAAAAAATACATGTATATGGGAAAAGTTGCAGAATTCCATTTTACTTTGAAATGAGGTACCTCAGCCTGAAGCTCTGGAAATGACAGATATCTTACCTTGGCTCTAAACCAGGACACACACAAAAATACAGACTAGGTGATCCCTGTGTGGATGTCCCCCAGTTGGTGATTACACGTTACTGTCAATGAAATTAAATAATATTTAATTGAATAAAACTATGTGCAATAAAATAAGTGACAACATAAACATGTGGGAACTGTTTGCATGAAATAATAAATAATAAACTGACAATGATAGCTACTTACGTATTTATGTATTTTCAATCAAACAACTACACTCCCCAGCTCTTAAAAAAAACACACATTCTGTGGCTTCAACGATGTAAGACCCTTGGCAATTGGGAACATTTGCAATGATTTTATAACGTAACTACTGTAATGTATTCATGTGTACAAATTTACATTAATTTTGTCCAAATAAGAAAAATATAATATTTATTAGGATTGGTTCCATCCCATAATGGATATCGGATGGAACCAAACAAATAATGGTCAAATAGTCATTCAGTATGGTGCATATTCAATAATGGGGGTATGCACCGGAAAAACCAAACAAAGTCTAGTTATATGTATTATTGTATAGATAAGGAAATTGAATGTTGAAAAGTTGATGTTGAAGAGAGTGCTGCTTGGTGAGCAGGGGCTCATCTCTGGCTCCTGCTGGGCTGTGAGGGACCAGGGGCCCCAAGGCTGGGGTGGGCGTCTCTGTACTGTTGGCTCCAGGACTGAGGCTCCCGCTCGTGAAGCTGAAAAAAAGATTTTACATTTTAGAGAGGACCTTAGGACACGTATTACACCTGTGGGTGTAGTGCAAGGAGGTTGAGGAAGTGTTTGTTCCACTGCCCACTACTGGGCGGGCACTAGAACTACATTGTTTTCCGTCACCATCTAAACGCTGTGGACTTCAAATAAGGAGCCTGGTCGTTTTTGCCAATTGCTTTGCAGCGTCTCCGTAGAGTCTCCGTCTAAATGGGGCCTTATTACATCCAGTGTGTAGCTCCAGTAGGCCTTTAGAGCAGGGGTGTCAAACCGGTCCTCAAGGGCTGCAGGTTTTAGTTCCAACCTAAGCAAAAGCACACCAGACTCCATCCATTTCCAAACGTGAGTCCAGTCTAAGAGCAACACACTTGCATTTGGCGTAAGACAGATTTTTTCCAGTGTTATTTATATCACCATCTTTATTTTTGTCCATATTTGCCCAGTGCTCTGGACAATACTTGCCGCTTGAAAAGGCTGAAAAGACAGATCCAACACGGTGTTTCAGTTTTTGTTTCAGTGTGTGTTTGCAGAGCATGAGTGAAAACTGAATTCTCCACTTACTCCAATTGAATGTGGTAAAGACACACGTAAACCTGTGGCCCATTCCTTCATGCAGATCTCTTTTAGAGAAATTATGTATTGGGGCCTTCGCTGGGCAACACAGACTTTTAACTTCCTCCAAAGATTTTCTATGGGGTTGAGCTCTGCAGACTGGCTAGACAGGGCGTTTGCTCTTTTTCCAATTTAAAATTACAGACTTTCAATAGACCTCAGCAGTGACATCACAAAAATGTGCCAGACTAGGCTAAGGAAGCATTGCTTGGATATCATTCCATTAGGCTAATACAGTATGTGACCAGTTAGTAAAATAGTTTTTTAGCCTACCTTTCTCATTTCACAATGCCTATGAGCATACTGTAAAATTCTACCATACATTTTTCCCCATACTTATTAAGACTTTCAAGACTTGCGCAAGCACCCTGCTAGGCCACTCCTCCTCCTCAAACCTTGAAACTAATTTTTTGCCCGGGCGATGGATGTTTGGGATCATAGTTATGCTGAAAGACCCAGCCAGTTTTATCTTCAATGCCCTTGCTGCTGATGGGAAGAGGTTTTAACACAATCAATCGTTCTGGTCCATTTGCAAAAGTTCCAAAGCAAGACATTGCCACCCCCATGTTTAACAGTATGGTGTTCTGTGGATGCAATAACACATGTGTGAGAGCTTCTGGAGGATCCAGAAGAGGATTGGGAGACTTTCCTATGGTGTAATGATGCCTAAATATAACTTTTTGGTAAAAGCTCAACTTGGTAAAAGCTCAACTTTTTACCGTGTTTGGAGAAAGAATGCAGAGTTCGCATGGCGCCGTGGCAAGAGCTCTGGTGTGTGTCTGGTGCACACCGGGGTAGTCTTGCACAGTTTTTCCTATGTGGTTTTACTGCAAATGGCAAATAAATGAATCTGAATCTGAAATCTGAATCTGAGTTGTATGCAAAGAACACTTCACCTACTGTGAAGCATTGGGGTGAAAACATCATGCTTTGAGGCTGGTTTTTACTGCCAGGGACCAGGACGATTGATCCATGTATAGGAGAATTAGGCTATGTATTGTGCTACTTTGACTGAAAACCTCCTTCCAAGCCGCAAGGACATAGAAAATCTGTTGAAAGTGAAAGGAGATGAAAAGACTGTTGCCTAGCGACAGTCCTAAAAAAAAAAAAAAAAACACTGTTCTAGTAGAGATCTACATGGAGGAATGGGCCAAAATACCAGCTACAGTGTGTAAAAACCTACACACATACAGAAAACGTTTGAGCTCTGTATGATGAAAACAACAGGGAACAGGTACCTTGCGTAATTGGTGGTTGACCAATTACTCTTTTGGCCCACTGTATTTAGACAGGTACAGGGTACTCACAGGTACAGGGTACTAGATAATATTTAAACATTTTTGTGACTTTCTTTAGAAATAAGGTATCCAAGTTATCTATGCCTTTAAATGTGTCCCTAGGTCTTGAGCATTGAGCGGATTCTCTGCAGGGGCCACCAAAGCTCGTCAGACCGGTTTGATAACCCCACAGAATGGCATTTTTGCATGTGGATTATTGAATGAGACCAAATCCAACTCCAAGGATGTTACTAGTGAGACATTAGAGGTTAAATGTATTAAAAGTAGTATGGAATGAAAGGTGAAAAGATCACATGGAGAAGATGCTTTGCTAGCAGCACTGACCTGTCCCATGAAGTGCAGGATCTGTGGTTTGGACACCTCCAGCTCAGCACGTTGGCCCCAGCGAAACTCACACTCAAGGGGCTCGGTGTGAGGGATCCTCACGTACTCCAGATACCTGCCACATGGATTGATGAATGCCATTTCCTCGTAAATTGAGCCAGGTGAGTCATTAGCATAGGTAACCGCCCATTAACGCCCATAAAAGGGACTGCAGGGCCGTGGAGCGTTACAACGGAGCATAAGGGTCATCCCTTTTTTTTTCTTTTGCCAGATGCTATGAGATTAAATTCATAATATTTTGTCTTTAAAGTCGAAATATTATGAGAATAAAGTATAACTAGCAAAATGATGAGTTTCATCTCAAAATATTATGAGGTCAATCTTGAAATATTTCGGACCCTGGGAGTGCTGCAACGAACGGAGACCCCGAGGAGAGACCAGCGCGGACTCTGCAACCTTCTGCAGCAGCAGCAATATATATATGCCATTGTTTTGTGGCCCGTGGATGGAGAAATGCGCGCTATTTATTTATGATTATAATGCCATCTTCTTTTGTTCAGCACTTTGAGTTGCCTTGTGTATGAATTGTGCAATACAAATAAAACTTGCCTTGCCTATAAATAGGGTTGGGTCACCAATTGAGGGCATAATTGATGATTTGTTCTTACCTAAGAGAAATCCTGGATGAGAAAATAATTCATTATTGCCACAATCCTTGTAAAATCCTCGTAAGAAGGACTTAACAATTTTTTTTCTAAAAGGGCAAATATTACGCTTTTTGACGTTTCTCTGCTTTAAACATGATTACAGTGCTATTTGGCCTTCATACACATTCCCAGAGTAGTTTTTTCATTGATTCTGTCAATCTTTAGTAAGAGAGCATTCTGTCTCCTTCACCCTCGAGAGGCAGTGAAACACTCGGGTCCACATTCGTGACGATTTCCACATTGATGATACTTTTGTCAAAACAGGGTAAACAATACACAAAAAGTATGCCGTTTTTGTCAAAAATAATAAAAATAATACTAAAAGCCAGGAGGTGATTGACAGATCGAAACAGTGAATCAGAGCACGCAGCCAGCTCCCAAGTCCGGCTACCGAGTCTAGCGTATCTGTGGTTTGATCCCTCGGACACCACATGGAGCTACTGTTTTTCTGCTTTTGTCGTCAGCGACTAAAAGTGTTAGGATCATGTCAACTTGGATAAAATGTGTTTTGGGTGTAAATATGTGACGCACCATTTGACCCGAAGAGGAAGAAAGCGGCTCGACTCACAGGATCTGTCAATGTTTGAGTAGATGTGTTCATCTGCGACACTTCACTAGACTTGGAAACCAGTGTTATTCCCACGATAAAAGACCCTCCGATCTGTGGGCACAGTGACGCTAACTCATCTTATACCTCTGTAAACTAAATAATTAGGGTCTGATTGTGGATCGCGGACATAGGGCTCGATGTTATGGATTGTTATTGATGGAAAAAGTTTATTCTCATGTCTGAAGTAAGTAAGTAAGTAAGTAAGCTTTATTTATATACCACCTTTCACAGACCAGAGTCACAAAGCGGTTTACAATTGTTATTTTTTGGGCATTTGTCCTCTCACTCCTCACAGAGATGGGAGCGGGGTCGCCGAACAGGAGGCGCATGCCAGACCTATTGTACATATTTTTAGTGGTAGGGGAAACCGGAGTACCCGGAGGAAACCTACGCAGACACGGGGAGAACATGCAACCTCCACTCCACTGTACCAGAGTCATTTGTATCTCTGGTACATGGACTTTGTACCAGAGATAAACAACTCAGAGCATGATGCTATGTCACCGTGCGGGCGGGGGGAGGTGGGCTCACAGGGAGACGAGCAGACTCCTCTCTGGATCAGCTCGTTTGAGTCGAGGTGACATCACCTCTATCCAAGAGATGGCTATAATCTCACAAGTTTTGAGTGTTGTGTGATACACCATACAGGTGCATAGAATTGACTGTGAAACATGAACAAAAGTGTAATATAGGACCTTTAAGAACAGTTTGTGAATGAGGCACAATGTTCTTTATTAACTGAATGAAGAAGCGGCCACAGGGCTCAGTCGCCCTCCACCCTCAGGCTTGAGGGCAAGGAGGGTGGAGGTGTTCACAGTAACACAAGTATTGAATCATTGAAAGCCCTACAAAAAGGTTTGAGAATAGGTTTGTCACATGTGAATAGTACTTAGGTCACTGTGGTGACTTGCACTGAATTGAAACAAAACTCAGGAGTTCCCTGAACTTACACCAATCCGCCTATTAGCAAGTGTTCTCTACTATAGGGAAATAAAAACTGAAGTGCAAGAAAAAATTATGATCCAACAGAGGATCATGTCGCATGAAGCAGCAGATCCACTGATAAAGGTTTTTTGGCAGATTTTCTATCGTTTTTTTATGAGGGAATCTTTTAACATTGAATTCAAATAAAGACCATTTAGGTTACGGTTAAGGTAACCCATCCATCGACACAGTGCAGCGCTCAAGACCCATGTCCAGATGTTGTAGGTACAAGCCTTCAGCTCCTGATCCAGTCTTGATCAAGACCTGTAGGGTTGTACCTATTGTACTTGTCGTTAGTGGTAGTGATAGGGGAAACCGGAATGCCCAGTTCTGACTGGGATTCAAACCCAGGACCTTCTTGCTAAGAAGCGACTGCCATAAGACAAAAAAATATTCATTGCATATACTGAATCTTGAAACCTGAACACCAATTCATTCTACTCACAATACTGAAAATAAATCTTTATGAAAGAGTTTTAAGTTGCCTTGTCTATCAGGATGTAAGGATCAATGCTTTCAGACACACATACTTCCATGTTCTGTTCACACTTCTCCTGTTTGTGTGCGGTGTGGTATAAACCAGAGTCTATGGTCTGAGAGACTCTGGCTCTGAACACACCCAGATTTGAACCGGCAACCTACTGTAGACCAGGCCAGCGCACTAACCCCCTGCGCCATCTGGGACAGTGCAGGAGATAGACATATCAAACAACGTAATGTGCAACAAGTACAAAGTACACATCTGGAGGATGTTCTCCAGCAAAATCACTGGAGAAAATGAATCAATTAAGTGGAAAGAATAATCTGCCAACTAACTTGATTATCATATGTATACAGTTTAAATGTATGGCTGTAATTAATATATTTTCGTTGACATTTCAAATCCTAAAACATGGAATGCTATAGTGTTTTTTTATTTATTTTTTATGAATACATCATAAACAATAAAATTAATTCCCTCTTTTAATTTCAATGCTATGGAAGCCTGTTTCCGCCATGTAAAAAAAAAAAAGCATACAGAAAGTCAAAATTTTGAGTTTAAAACTCAAAATTACGACTTTTAAAAGTCAAAATTTCAACTTTAAAGGTCAAAATTACGAGTTTTCAACTGCGCATGTGCAGTTGAAAACTCGTATGTGTTGTTGTCTGGAACGGTCTCTGGACGTCCTTCACCTGCAGATTATGTGAAGATATTGCTGACAGCGACCACTGCATCCTTGAAGTAGCCAGAAATAATGTTGTTTGATTGATTCTGTAAAACTTTCCTGTTTAAGCCCCAGACCGCGGTCGTAGGAGGCAGGGAGGAGCTGTCTTTTTATTTATTTATGTTAAATTCAATTTACATATATACAACATTTAAATCAAACGACTTCTTATTTCGACATAGTAACAAATAATGTGAGCAATACGTTTTTATAATAAATCAAAGGAAAATGAGCCATCGAGACATTCCAATCCAATCTGCTGTAGACCACTCTGACCAGACGATGGCGCTGAGAGGGGTCCACACGGAGCGAGTATTTCCACGGCTGAAAGGATGCGCTTTCTACGTGTTGAGTACGAGGTTTTATTCATGCATCTATAATGGGTTTATCTATTTCTAACCCTTTTCAAAAGACCCTCACTGTTATCTGCGGAGTTATTTCTCCGGATTGTTGCTAAAAGAGTCGTGGGCTTTATTTTGTCACAATAAAATAATCAGACAAGGTACTTATTCCCTGTATGTCTCTGTGTTCTTGCTCATACGGCAACAACTTTACCCGCACGCTCACTCCATCAGCTCACCCCCGCGTGCACGCAAACACGTCACATACTCTTCAATGCACTGATCGCAATTCCAAAAGGGTAATAATGTCAGTGCCCGTGACTGTGGTTTACCTGCCTCTGTCTGTGGTTCTCCTGCCTCTGTCTGTGGTTCTCCTGCCTCTGTCTGTGGTTCTCCTGCCTCTGTCTGCGGACCTCCCTCACTATCCAGTAATCGCGAACGGTCTCTCTGTCAGTCACAATAATATTCACTGCATTTCTGGTGCATCCATCGATAGCCGTGATACTGACCAGACGTCACCAGTTGATGCTCAATGACTTTGAACAGCCACATGTGTTTTATTATTAATCTTCCACAGTCCGTTTAGGATAAACTAAATAGAGGCTTCTGAAGCGGATTCTAATCATAAACGGAGAGACCGTTTGCATTTTAACGCAATTACTACCACAACATTATTGCTGCTACTTCATGGATGTGGTCACTGTCTGTAGGCAAAATCTTCACATAATCTGCAGGTAGAGGATGACCCATGGTCATGGATCTATAACAGGGATGACCAGAGACCGTTCCAGACAACAACACATACGAGTTTTCAACTGCACATGCGCAGTTGAAAAGTCGTAATTTTGAGTTTTAAACTCAAAATTTTGACTTTCTGTATGCTTTTTTTTTTTTTAACATGGCGGAAACGGGCTTCCATACAATGTGGACTCACCTCTGCCGCACAAACTCATCCGTGACCAGCTTCTTCACGTCTCCAAACACTTCATGCCTTTCCCTAAATACAAGTCACACATCATCACCATCTCCTCACGCATTTCAACACGGGGACATTCTGAGAGAGAATCAAGTACATTTACTCGCATGTTAAAGTGAAAACTTTTCAGTAACAGAAACTTATTAAAAACGGCTTAGTCTATGCAAGTGCTTTAATCTCGTCTCAAGTTTAATGAAGCCCTTCCATGAGGAAGTATAAGTATTATTTAGAACAGAGTACTCTCATACTAAACACAGTTAGTGGGCAGAGACTTACCCAGGATCCACTCGCAGCTTCTTCAATGTGTTCCAGATGAGACCTGAAACACATAGCAGAAAATAGTATAGTAGTTTGTCTGTATGTTACTTGCAGTTATCATAGACTTGGACATCCGGGGGGGGGGGGGGTCACTTTTTAATTGTACATAAGATACCTTTATTGCACATAAGATCACTTAACATGTTTGCACATTTCCTGTCTTTTTACACAACACTGATCCTATTGATGCCAAATGTAACATTGTACATGTACATTTCTCCATTGCGAGATCAAAAAAGTTCATATTTTCTTGCTTCTTAATATTTAATGCCACAATCTCTCAACGGTAACGCCCTTAAAAAAAATTCTTGTAAATCTTTTGACACCTTACATTCGGTTGCATCCAATGAAACCTTTTTAATGGTTTAAAGACCTCTGGGCTGCCTTGTATAACTGTTGGAGCTTGACGTGCAAAACAATGTAAAATTATAAGCTCACCTTCTTTAACGGCTCCTCGTTTCATAAAAATCACACTCAAAATGACCCACAGGAGGCCTGTCTTGGGGTTAACGGAGCCCCTGTAAAAGTCAAGCACTGGTCAGAGGAGCAATGGAAATGCAGGTGTAAGTCGTAAACATGCATGTAGTATGTAAATGACAAGGGAAAACTACCAGAACATGGACCAAAGCTGTACTGTGTCCCCTTTAAGCAAACACACTCACTGATTGGTTGTCAATGCTTCGTGCGGCTCCAGTTTGTTGATCAGAATGTAAACATGGGCTTTAGTGTCAATTTCCACCAGCTCCAGACCAAAGACCTGTGCCAAGACATAGGAGTGAAATGTATCTCCCACTGGTGTCAAACAATAGTACAAAAACAGAAGTAAATTGTGTGGAAAAACGGACCTGAGAGAAGGTCTGCAGCACTCGTTTCATGATCTCAGGGTAAATGTTTCTGTAATCTTTGATCACGTGTTTCACCAAATCTGAAAAGAGAACGTCACAATTAGTCCATTATTGGCTCTAAATAAAATATAAAAACTATCACAGACAGACACTGACCTGCTCTGCGGACTGGAATCTTCTTCTGGTCCTTCACCATGATGTACTGAACCACCTCAGCTGCCTGCACACCACACAATCAACTCTTTATTATGTCATTGTCACATCTTACACAGGACTTTCATCACTTGCTGCTGGAAGCATTTATATAGGGGAGTATTGTGTGAAATGACTTCACAGTAAAGGTAGTCTCATCTCAAGATTTTACTTTACCTGTTGTCAGCCAGTTGATAAACTAAAATGTATCAATAAATTCCTGGAAATGTGAAATTGTGTTGGACCTCTTTTGTTCTGTCCAATCAAACAATAATGACACATTCCAGTCAGTGGACACTATTTGAGGCGCAAATGTCCTTGATGTGAGGTCTTAAGAGTTGGCACGGGCAAATGAGGGTGATACCTAATAGTAGTAGAAAGTAACTTTTAGTTATATACCGCCTTTCACAGACCAGAGTCACAAAGCGGGTTACAATTGTTATTTTTCGACACTTGTCCTCTCAATCCACACAGAGATGGGAGCGGAGTCACCGAACAGCACTCAGAAAGGCCCTGGTCCGACCGGGATTCGAACTCAGGACCTTGTTGCTGAGAGGCGAGAGTGCTATCAGCCATACCGCCGTAGGAGCTTATAGCTCGTTTTAACATTCCAGCTAAATCTTTGTCACAATTTCAATCAGACGCCTTCAAATGAGAGTGCTATGGCTCAATCATTTATTTATTTTGTTTTTTTACCCTGCTCTGGACCAGAGTTGCAGTGTGGAGGATGTTACCGCAGCGACTGACACGCAACGGTATCTGAACTCTTTTCAACTGGAAACTCTGATATCAATAAACCCGAACTTACACCAAACCACTTACACCGTGTTCCCACCGGCCGAACCTAAAGGGGTTCACAAAGAGTGCAGCGATGCGTTTCTGGACCAGAAGGTTTCTCAAAAACAAATAAGTTTGCTTTTTTCCTCCAAAATATAGACAGGGAGCGTAACGGTCATATGTTATCATTGTGCCTGCGGTCTGACATAAAGTATAACATGGAGATCCAAAAAATGTACCTTCTGTTCAACTTGTGCGTTAGAGACCCTCGCCAGGCCTCGCTGCACCTGTGAGGAGCTGGGCTGAGTGAAGGGCACCTCGCTGTCATCTTCTGCTAAAGAATCTGAGCGCCTCTGTGTACAACACGACATTTAGATAGGAAGGAGATCATAATAACATGTTTTACTTTCCTACCTTGTTTTGAGAGGCGCCCTGTGTGTTAGAAAGCCGTTTCCGCTGGCTCATAGCAGAACTAAACGGTAAAAGCGTTAAAGATAGACGAAAGTTAAACGAGCGTTAAATGTTTACGGAAGCGGTTGAGTGTTGCCTTTAAAAGACGCGCGGCTCTGCGTCTGGATGTGGTTTGATACCACTGATCTGTCGTCACATTGATCTGATGATGAACTGGTTCTGAACCCAGTTTCACAGAAAACAAAGACAAAAGGAATAAAAGCTTTTGTCGAGCAGTCGAACCAGTACACCCATGAGTGAAAATTGGTCGAACTCCCGCGGTCTGCAGATAGCGGCGCTTTCTGATGACGTAAAACTCTCGACTTGTCAAAATAGGCGGACTATTCAAAACAGGGCTCGGGGATTACTTTTCACAAGAAAGTTTGACCATATTACCGAACTGTATTTATGTCACCAACGAAATCAGACACATAAGATCTGAGCATTGAATAACAAACAAGCTAAGTCAGCAGCTTTGGTTCACCATCATAATACGAGTTTTGTTGAAGAAAATTTCCAAATCATTATGTATGAGGAAAATAGGAAGAAGAAAGTAGGAGTAATAGGAAAGTGTATATGAAGATATTAAATACATGTTTTCATACATTGTTTCTTCTTTTGTCAACTCATTAAAAAGGCGGAGTTCAGTAATTTTACTGGCACTAACTGCTTAGTGTACATACAGGGCTCTATCACATATTAGTGTATATACAGGGCTCTATCATATATTAGTGTATATACAAGGTTCTATCATATATTAGTGTATATACAGGGCTCTATCATATATTAGTGTATATACAGGGCTCTATCATATATTAGTGTATATACAGGGCTCTATTATATATTAGTGTATATATAGGGCTCTATCATATATTAGTGTATATACAGGGCTCTATCATATATTAGTGTATATGCAGGGCTCTATCATATATTAGTGTATATACAGGGCTCTATCATATATTAGTGTATATACAGGGTTCTATCATATATTAGTGTATATAAAGGGTTCTATCACATATTAGTGCATATAAAGGGTGTATAACTGTTCAGTGTCACTTGTTGCATAATTTTCACCTAAAAGTCAAATGTCCCTAAGTTTTGTATGTGTGTTTTGCAAAAACCATTATACATCACATAATCATATATCAGCATATTATATTACTGTTAAACCCACTAATAATAATAATAATAATAATGAATGATAATATACGCCAAACCATGTATCCTGTATCATAACTACATGTGTGACGTTAACAGTAAAGAAAAAAGTGTGAAAATCGGTAAAGTATTCAGTGAGTTATGATTGTTTAAATGCGCTGACACGTCACTGCACCTGCTAAACAGATTACACTGTGAGGAGCGGGTGACGGGTCCAAGATGGCGGGCCACGGCAGTAGTGGTAGATGTGGCGTCTATGGGGTAATCAACAATGCCATATAAATATGGCTATTGTTGATTACCCCTGATTGTGTAACCATGCCTCAGAGATAACAATCTCAAATGCACTCTTAACTGATCACTGTCTGCTTAATCTGAATTTAAAACCAAACATAAGTATATACAAAAGGAATGCATACTGGACATTTAATGCAGATTCATTGAAAAACCAGGAATACTGCAATCAAGTAAAGGACTTCATAACAGAAATCAGATATTGGTACTACTGTTGTAGATCGGAATTTTTTTTATCTTGTGGCTACTTAATGATCTGTATAATAGTGTATATAATGTATTTGCCTTTGGTTGAATGTTTCCATCCTGCAGGTGAAATGCTTTGTTTTTTCAGTTAATCCTTCAGCTATTATCTTCTTTAGATTGCTTGGCTGGCCAAACATTGTGGAGTAAATGTGGAAACACCATAAAATTAGTCTTGATGCTGAAAATGAATGAATAGACCTCACAAGTAGTAAGTGATTTGCTGATTTTCCCTTTTTCTGTCTGAAAAGCTAATAGCTAAAAAAAGCTAATATAGATGCACGTGAACACTAGTGATGGAACCAAACTGCTTTAGAGCAGGAACTAGTTACTTGTTTTGTTTTTCTTGTTACCCCAGCTTTGAAATACCAATTCTCTGCCCTCTATATTGCAATGTAGGTACATTAAGTCACCACATGGGATCACTGTTTCTTCAGGTTTTGACCGTGGTCTTCGCAGATTATCTTCAAACATAGACATGAACAATAGGTGATATTAACAGACCATGTTCACGCTGCTAAACAAAATAAAGCCAATTCCTAAATAGGGGGTTGTCTGCATTATTTGGATAGTACAAAAATAAGACTTTGTGGTGGTTGCAGTAACATTTAAAGTTAAATACCGCTGATTAAAAAAATATAAAAACAAAATTCCAGAACACCAGGAGAACTGCTTCATAAGCAAAATATGATTTCATATGTCTAATAGATAAATAAATAGAAATTTGAATCAGAAATTACCAAATTCCAGATACATGTGTCTTTATTTTGGGGACCAGAACCACATTCAAATGCTTGGAATCGGCCCTGTCCTGGAGGTCCTGTCCAAAGTCCGTGCGTAAAATCTGTGCGTGAGAAGCCAACCAGGGACAAGCCGAGCTCGCTGCCAGAAGAGCTGAGACTGCAGAGACTGTGGAGTGGGCTTGTGCGGCGGAGACGCGCTGTTTAGGGTCTGTCGTGCAGGAAGGACAAGTTTGAGGGTTTGCACAGTCAAAAGGTGCAGTTATTTGGCCATGACGCGTGGGCAGGATGGGACAGGAGAGACCGATCGCTGACAGAGTTTCTCCGCTGAAAAACTTCGTTGCTGGAGGATTCGGAGGCGCGTGTTTACTGCTGGCAGGGCACCCACTGGACACCATCAAGGTGAGAGCCAATACTGGCCTATGGAAAAGTAGAAATGTGTGTTTTGTTCTTTTGAGTTTGAGTAGTTTGTATAGTACTAATGGACTGGTTGTTTAAGCTGCAACATGCCTGCAAAACACAACACTAGCGATTTAATGATAGCTCAATGGCTGGACCGGGTCTTTCAGTATTGAGTTTGTAAGTTCCCCTTGTGTCTAGGTGAGTCTGGTTTCCTCCATCGCCCAAACCATATCCTCTTGCTTAGGTCCTGACCAGAAACTGTATAGCCCCCTTCTTTGGACCACGACATGGCTCCTGAAAAAGGGTAGGAAACATAATTTTCACTTCTACCTACTCCTTTTCGAATTGCACAATTAATAATTCAAAATAAAGACTACTACTACTACTACTACTACCACCTCTGTGGCATTGAGGCACAGTCATACAATTACCCCAGTGAGCCAGTCCAAAGACATTAGCATGAAATACTACAGACAATACTACTCAAGACATTCCATGTAAAACTAGCCTAATTATTCTCTGTCGACTACAGCGTCAGTGATTAGACCCTGTTTCAGAGAGGATTATCAGATTAAAATGTCACCATGGCTTTTTGTTAAAAGGAAAAAGCAACTAGACACTAGTCTGGCAAAGAAGTGTGTCTGTGTGAGAATATTATGGTTATCGTGTGACTTTTCAACTGGGTTTAGGAACCATCTCAAAAGTATTTCCCCCACATCTTGCAGAGGGACATCCACAAATCTTGAAAGACAGTGTAGTCAATGCCAGTTTTCAAACCAAACTTAAAGCTGGGGTGCCTTACTTTCAAACTTCCAAATGGAGTTCTGTAATTACATGAATCTATAATTCCACAAAAAAAATCATATTATTTATTGAAGATCAGCACCTCCAAAATCCGAGGCCATATGCTCTCCTCAAGTAGAGAGGTCCTTCCTCAAGTGGAGAAGTTCTATGGGGGGGATATCTCCCAGGCCTGGGAACGCCTCAGGATTCCCCTGACAGAGCTGGAGGAAGTGTGTGGACAGGGAATTCTGGGTGTCTCTGCTGTGGAAGTGAAAGAAAGTATTGGTTGGATTTATTTAAACCATCACAACAGGCTGTCTTTATCCCATTAGAAAACATGTGTCTTTTTCATACTTGTAAGAAAGTGCCCTGTGAGTTACTATTTGACTCTTTGGGCTGATAGTCTATGGCTGGTAGGTGATTGCATGAGCAAGGATATGAGGGTATAAGCTGAAATGTGATAGAGGCAATTTTATCTGCCCCTAACCTCTCTTCATAGAATAATAATTGTTTATTATGGGTCGTCTTGCCTGTTATTTGCAGTATGCTTGGTAAATTATGTCAATGCTGACACACTAAACACAGGATTGCAGAGAACAAGGCAACTGGAAACACCAGTCAGTGATGACATCTGACCACAGTCACATCTGACCATAGAAGTGAAGTGAAGACCGTGGATCTTTCTAGGAAGCAGGTGGAGGTGTTTGCTTCAGCAGAGGGAGAGGTCACAGAGTCATGGTCAAACCTGGTCAGCCCATGACACTAATCTCTCTAAATCCTAGGCACTTTGCTGTAGCTGTTGCATGTAACAACATGTAGCTCCAGTCGGGACAGGACAAAATAATGAGCCAAAGTGGCAGCCCGTCTGAGTTACGACAGTCACGGTGGTATTTCTATTCTTAGACTTTCAGTTCAACTTCACGTGTGACAGAAAACATCTGTTCTGCTATTGTTGGCGATATGTACAGTGTATGTCCTTGGTTTAGAAACTTCACGACCTGGACTACCACGAATGACCAAAAATACAATAATTAGGCTTAAACGGCTTGAAAAGGATCACATTTCTTCTATGTTAGTTCTTATCTCTTCATTAGTTATCAGAATGCTGCAGCAGTGGGTGGGGATTATCCTTGTAACATGTTATCTAACTGTTTTTTGCTTTTATTTCCAATTACAACCTGATGTTATGCCACAGCTCTAGAGTGTTCCATCAATTTTCTTTTGTTTTATAACTTTTTATAACTTTTATAACTTCTGGACTGACATAGGCCTTGTTTCCAGAAGCCCTACTCATCTTTACTATCTCCCGGTTGGGAGAGTTTCCTCCTGCTATGTTTAACCGGTAGCAGGTACTGTTTAGTACCTGCTTGGTTCTGGTTCTATTCAAGCGGAGCTGGTACTGAAGCTGACTAAACTCACAGCGATTGACTAGAGTGCTACTGGTGGTCAGGGTTACCAAAGAATTTCCACAGATACTGGTTTGTTTTGGATACCAGATCCTAAAGCCTAACGGTAACGCTATCAGGTAGAGGAAAGATGAGTAGAGTAGCAGGACACCTCCCAAGGGCAGCATCCAGGAGGCCGACAGAATCCCAAACCACCTCAATTGGCTCCTCTCAATGTGGTGGAGCAGCGGCTCTACAACAAGCTCCCATGTGACGGAGCTCCTCTGTGTATCTTATGATTATGTTTGATTATGATAAAAACCCAGCAAGAACAAGCTATGCTAATAAACTAAACTAATAATGGTCATTTTGTGACAGGTGCGTCTGCAGACTCAGCCCAAAGCTGCTGAATATGTGCTGTACTCAGGGACGTATGACTGCTTCAAGAAGACTGTGTCCAAAGAGGTAAGACATACAAGGAACAGCTAATTGTTACACTATAAAAGCCAGTATGGAACAGTGACATTGTGAAGGTAAACTAAAGGCATTGGCACACCTTTAGGCATGTCCAAAACCAGTCCACAGCCTGACCGACAGTCCAAACCCAGTCCACAGCCTGACCGACAGTCCAAACCCAATCCACAGCCTCACCCACACTCCAAAACTAGTCCACAGGCTGATCAACAGTTAAATCTAGTCCACAGAATGACTGACACTCTATAACTAGGCCACAGCCTAACTGACACTCCAAACCCAGTCCACAGCCTGACCAACAGTCCAAACCCAATCCACAGCCTGACTGACACTCCAAAACCAACTCCAGCTTGGATACTGTGGATACTAAACCAGTCCACAGTCTGACCAACAGTCCAAACCAACTCTAGTCTGACCGACCAGTATAGTACGTTTGTGTACTTTTCTGTTCGAACATCACCTGAACCACTTTTGTCTGGGGCAGACACTGCTGTGTGACTCGAGTGACATACACTGCTCCTAAAATGCATTTAATCTGCATGTAACCCAAAAGATCTTAAAAGTGCCCTACAATCATCATACAACAAAAATTATATCTGGGATTACGTCCGTAAGTAACTCCATACTGACACTCTTTCCTCTGACCACAGGGTCTGCTGGGCCTGTACAAAGGCATGGGGGCTCCTCTGGCCGGAGTCGCTCCCATGATGGCCATCAGTTTCTTCGGCTTTGGATTGGGGAAACAGCTGCAGCAGACCGAACCCAACCAGACACTCACGTATGGACCATTTGCATTCTTATAAATCGTATATGACTACTTGATGGAACATTTATAGGTATGGTCTGGGATTTTGTCTTCACTTGGGGTTTATCAAATAGCACAAATCGAGTGTGCTATACTCGTTATTACATGATGGGTTAGTTGTAAGAGGTCATATTTGGATCTACAAAGACCATGATCATGTACAGTAGGTCCCATTCCGTTTTGTCGCCTTTCACGCGTGAATCACACGAGAATCACGTGTGATTCACGCGTCTTTTATTTTCCCCCCTCCCAGTGACGTTGCAATGACCAAAACAACCACCCGGTGGCACTTGTGAGCAGGGTTACATTGGCGAGTTTCTGCCCCGCGCACATCGACAATCTGGTTTAAACGGGCAACTCCTTGTAGCAGGCCAGTCTCTGGAATAACCCGCAGACATTAAAACTACTGCATATAACGTAAACTTTTGCATCACGTTGGTGATCTTTCCAAAAAGAGAGAATATCGTTATGGAAAGAGAAACTATTGGTAATATAACGCTGAACGTTATTTGACTCAAACAGCTCCGCTGGTGTCTCCTCCCACTCAGAAAAAAAGCAGACGCCTTTTCTCTGGCATGTCTAACATTTATAATAAATACATAAATATAACAATCATAATGAAGATGCTTTCAAATAATTTAGCAAGCTGTAATTCATTTATTTCAACTGCCAAACTTCTCTCGCTGCTCCTCTCCTCTCCTCCGCAAATCACTAAATGAGGAAAAGGGAATATTCACTCAATCTATTTTGAATGTTACACATACAATATTAATATAGTCTAAGCACGTGTACCACATGTAGCCCGTGTATTTACCACAGACTGTAAAGTAATGAGGCCCCTGCTTTAGGCCTCTGCTGTGAGGCCCACACCGTCATCAGTCTCGGTGCCTCTGTGTAGATCACACGTCTGTCCTCGGGCTGGAGTGTTCTGAGGCTTTAAGCGGGGAGTCAGGAAGGAGCGATCCTGTTTGTCAGCATGATTTTTTTGTTTAACAGCCTCCCTGCGCGATTGCAAATGTACTCAAGGGACTCCCATACCGTGGCTCACATATATAATATTATATAGGGATCAGGAGCTTTCTGACCCGACCCACCCGCACCTGACATGACTCATATTTTTGAGGCATCCAACCCGCCCAAAACCGCGGGACCCGCGGGTTGACTGCGGGTTTCGGGCCGACCCGCGCATCTCGCATGTCCTGTTCAGGGCTGCAGGAGCAATTGTCCATTATTTTAATTGGACTTCTGGTCCATGCACACTGTAAAAAAGATAAAGTTAGTTCAACTCAAAATTTCAAAGCAACCAGCTGCGAAGGATTTTTGAGTTGAAGGCATTAACTTAATTCTTCAAGTTTTGAAGAACTACACTTATTAAGTTGTGTCAGTTAAGTTTTCCAAGTTCTGCCAACTAAGTGTTTAAATTCAAGTTACTGGAAATTTCAAGTCTGTGAAAACTTACTTTTTTAAGTTCAGATTACTGTCCCCTACAACTATTTTGAGTTTAAATTAGCCCCCACATTAAAAGATCATGATGTTTATTTATATAGCGCATTTCATGGACCAAGGTCACTTGGGTAGGGGAAACCGGAGCACCCGGAGGAAACCTATGCAGACACAGAGAACATGCCAATTCCACACAGAAAGGCCCTGTTCCGACCGGGATTCGAACCCAGGACCTTCGTGTCAAGAAGCGAGAGTGTTATCCACTCAGCCACCGTGCCGCACACACTGTGAACCAGAGGGGAAACTTAATGTTTCTAAGACTGACCCAGAGAATATAAAGGGCTACTTTGGCTTGGCCCTGTCGATTACGGTTGGTAAAAATAAATACAGTGATTTTTTTGGTCAAATTAGTTTGTTCAAAATGTTGAATGCAGCTGGTTGCCATAACACATATTTAAATGAGCAAACGCAGATAAGTTGACCTCACTATAGCTCGGTGAACTGTAAAAACGACAACTCAAAATTGTTCACCTTACTCAGATTTTTGCATTCACTGACAATACAATTTCCAGTTGGAACTGGAACTATCTTGTGAGCCACTTGAACTTTCAGAAGTTCACTACAACTTAAAAGTCAAATCAACTTAATATATCAAATAAGATGAACTTTTCATCAGAAACTTCAGAAAGTGAGTGTCGAAAATCAGACGCATAGGCAGGGATCTTTGCACACCAGAGCAACCTGGAAGTTTATTCACAACAGGTGGTAGATTCAGGCAGAACAATAAACAGGGAAACATTATATATTGGATATATTGGCGTCAGTCAGCTAAAAACAACGGATACACAATCGTAGCAGATATACAATCAAAGAACATTGTGTGTCTTGTACTTCTATTTTATCTTGTTTTTGTACTACTATACAGGCCATGGCCTTCTATTGTTCATAAGTTCCAACTGGCAATTTTATTGTCAGTGAATGCAAAAATCTTAGTAAGGTGAACAATTTTGAGTTGTATTTTTTACAGTCCAGCACCAGAAGTCGCATTAATGGTGAGTGTTATAACAACATTATTTAAAAGAATAAATTCAGAGGCTTATTATATATATGATTCGAAGTTTGCGTGTTGGCCCCTGTTTTGAAAAGAAGGATAGGTTGGCTGCTAACATTTGCATGTATTGATTTGCAAATGTAGGTAATGACTTATAACAGCAGGGGCCTGGGGTGGGCTTTGTTTATTCGTGTGGGGGAGGGAGAGCTGCTTCTGTCCCGTGATTTTTAGCAGTGGTAAAAACCCTGAAGGAGCTAGCTTGTTTTCCATATCTGGACACAGCACATTTAATTGACTCTACTTTGTCTGATTGGTCTTTGAAGGTCTTCTCGTGCTTCGTCTCAAAATGACGCTTAACACTTGAAGTTCTGCACACAACATTTTCACAGCATAAAGTGCACACAGCACGGTCCTTCACAAACACAAAACCAAACTCTTGTGTCCAGTAGGACACAAGAGCCGGCCGGCGTTGCCATTGTTTACATATCTTATCACTATCATGCTATCTGTCATTCATTCGGCGCGAAGACAGCTGAGAGGGCGCTAATCCACGTAGTGGTCCTAGTGCCGGCAGCTAAAGCGCACAGACAGAGGCAGATGCTTTTAATTGAGAATGAGGAGTTGACGTCACGGCACAGAGTCCCCCCTCCCCATCCCCCCTTTGCCGACATATTGGCTGCGCACCGGTGGCGGCAGTACAGTTTGTTTACGTGTGTTGTGAACGCGGTAGTAGCGGAGGTTCTTGCTATTCCGCACTGTTTTATCATGCCTGGAAATAACTGCTGCGTTAAAAACTGCTCCAATACCTCCCACGATGGATATGGAAAACCTAGTAACAACGGGATACAGTTTTTTAGGTTACCGAAATGGAAAAAGCATCAAGGGGAGCAATTCTCTGACCTGACAAGGAGACGTCGGATTGCTTGGTTGGCTGCAATTAGAAGAAAGGACCTTACTTTCGATCACACACCCCTGTCGACGAGAGTGTGTTCTCTGCATTTTCACTCTGGTACGTTCTCTAAAAATGTATTTATGTAATTGTCTCTTAAAGCTAGGAAGTGTAGGTTAGCATATGTTATTATGGTTTCTGTAGTGCCTTTGTCTCTGTGTCTTTGTTACCCTCTCAGGCTGTTTCTTACTTAGCACGTGTTCTGCGAGGTCTTTGCCAGTGTAAAGCATAGATTACATAGATTGTACACATAATCTAATTATTCTGTTGTACATAAACCTTCATATGACATTATGAGGTGACCTAAAAAGTACTTGAGATGCTGTTCATGACATAGTTGCCAGTTTAAAGCATTGATTACATAGATTGTGCAAATTATTATATTAATTATATGTTGTTATTATTCTCGTGTAGGTAAACCAGCATATGAGATGTTGGAGAACCACCCTGACTGGACACCATCCCTGTTGTTAGGCCACAATGATGTACAAAAAACAGATGAAGCGAGATATCAGCGGCAAGTAAGGCGCAGGTCCCTGCCACTGGAGCGGCAGCCACCTCCAGCCCAACACCAGCCGCAGGCGCCGCCGCCTCCAGCCCTAGACCAGCTGCAGCCGCCACCAGCCCTAGACCAGCTGCAGCCGCCACCAGCCCTAGACCAGCCGCAGGCGCCGCCGCCACCAGCCCTAGACCAGCCGCAGGCGCCGCCGCCACCAGCCCTAGACCAGCCGCAGGCGCCGCCGCCGCCAGCCCTAGACCAGCCGCAGGCGCCGCCGCCGCCAGCCCTAGACCAGCCGCCAGCTGACCCGGACATGGAATGTGGACTCTGCACATCTAGACGAGATGTTATCAACAATCTTCTTGAAGAAAACAGACAGCTGAAGCGTGAGCTTGATACGTACCGGATGAATGAGAACTTTCTGAGTGGTGATGATAACACAGTGAAGTATTACACGGGGCTTCCAAACTTTGCATTGTTCCAGACACTTCTACTCTACCTAACTCCAGATCTGCCTCAAGGCAGAATGAAGAAGCTCTCACCCTTCCAGCTTGTCCTATTGACTTTAATGCGCCTCAGACTGGACCTTCCAATACAGCACCTCAGCCATCTGTTTAGAGTACATAGGACAACAGTCGCCGATGCCTTTCACCATACCCTTGGTGTGATGTACGCACAGCTGTGTCCATTGGTGCACTGGCCAAGTAGGGAATGCTTATTGACCAGTATGCCACACCAGTTTGTGGAGTCATTTGGGAACAATGTGGCTGCCATTGTGGACTGCTTCGAGGTGTTCATCGAGAAACCTTCCAATGTACTAGCAAGGGCACAGACTTTTTCTCAATACAAACACGCATACACTATGAAATACCTAATCGTGATCACGCCCCAGGGTGTAATTTCCTTCATATCGAACGGGTGGGGTGGGCGCACAAGCGACAAGCATATAACCGAGCAAAGTGGTTTCCTGAACAAGCTGTTACCAGGTGACATTGTGCTGGCAGATAGAGGCTTTAATATAAGAGAACATGTGGGCATGATGTGTGCTGAAGTGAAAATACCTACATTCACCAGGGGTCGTGCTCAGCTTGAGGCGAAAGATGTGGAGGAGACTAGGGCCATAGCACATCTCAGAATTCACGTGGAGAGGGTGATCGGTGTTGTGCGCAACAAATTCAAATTCTTACACTCAACTGTACCTGTGCACATGCTTGTCAAATGTGAGGGTGAAAACCTAATGCCTTTGGATAAGATTGTCATTGTTTGCTGTGCCTTAACGAACATGTGCAAAAGTGTTGTTTGAGTACCTTATTCTTTACTGTATCTTTTATTTTTAAATAAATGCATGAAACAACTTGATATGGTTTACCAATATTTATTGAGAAATGAATATTTTTTTTGTTACAAACGTGTGCAGTCAAAGTACTGTTTCCAGCATGTAAACATGCCCAACATAGGTAAAAATGATAATAAGAGTCATACTTTTCTTAGTGCAAAGGGACACAAAACACTGCAAAACAACGTGTGCATTCAAAGTACTGTTTCCAGCATGTAAACATGCGTATAATTTAAAGTGCTCTGGAATATGAGGAGCGCGTGAAATTCTGGGGGCGTGCCCCCGTTGCGCAGCCAATATGTCCGACAGGCTCAGAGCCCCCCCCAAATCACCCCAACTCGGCACGTGACTCCTCATTCTCAATAGCCATAAAATGGCCACATCAACATTTCAAAGACTGAAAAACAGCTAGCCTACACATTTAAACTAAAACAAGTGTAGGTTGAGGCAACATCAAATGATCAGATGCATATAGCAGACAGACAGTGACGTGCGGTGAGGATTGTGATTGGGGAGGCACTGACTTTAAATGTCAGATTTACTATCATTATTAAAATAAAATAGCATTTAATCACCGATGCAATAACATTCACAAACTTCCCATGCTGTAAAGATGAGAGAACTAGCTTCTTTTAATAATCTCACAACCAATCTAGTTGCTGACTCTCTGCTCCGCATCAAACAACATCTTTAAGAAGAACAGGTGCGAGAGACGTGAGCAGAGAGAGAGAGACGTGAGCAGAGAGAGAGAGCAGAGAGAGACGTGAGCAGAGAGAGAGAGACGCGAGCAGAGAGAGACGTGAGCAGAGAGAGAGAGACGCGAGCAGAGAGAGACGTGAGCAGAGAGAGAGAGACATGAGAGAGAGAGACGTGAGCAGAGAGAGAGAGACGTGAGCAGAGAGAGACGTGAGCAGAGAGAGACGTGAGCAGAGAGAGAGAGACGTGAGCAGAGAGAGAGAGCAGAGAGAGACGTGAGCAGAGAGAGAGAGACGTGAGCAGAGAGAGACGTGAGCAGAGAGAGACGTGAGCAGAGAGAGAGAGACGTGAGCAGAGAGAGACGTGAGCAGAGAGAGAGAGACGTGAGCAGAGAGAGAGAGCAGAGAGAGACGTGAGCAGAGAGAGAGAGACGCGAGCAGAGAGAGACGTGAGCAGAGAGAGAGAGACGCGAGCAGAGAGAGACGTGAGCAGAGAGAGAGAGACGTGAGCAGAGAGAGACGTGAGCAGAGAGAGAGACACGCGAGCAGAGAGAGAGAGAGAGAGTGAGCAGAGAGAGAGAGAGAGAGGTGAGCAGAGAGAGAGAGACGCGAGCAGAGAGAGAGAGACGTGAGCAGAGGGAGAGAGACGTGAGCAGAGAGAGAGAGACGTGAGCAGAGAGAGAGAGACGTGAGCAGAGAGAGAGAGAGAGAGGTGAGCAGAGAGAGACGTGAGCAGAGAGAGAGAGACGCGAGCAGAGAGAGAGACGCGAGCAGAGAGAGAGAGAGACGTGAGCAGAGAGAGAGAGACGCGAGCAGAGAGAGAGAGCAGAGAGAGAGAGACGCGAGCAGAGAGAGACGTGAGCAGAGAGAGAGAGACGTGAGCAGAGAGAGAGAGACGTGAGCAGAGAGAGAGAGAGAGAGGTGAGCAGAGAGAGAGAGACGCGAGCAGAGAGAGAGAGACGCGAGCAGAGAGAGAGAGAGACGTGAGCAGAGAGAGAGAGCAGAGAGAGACGTGAGCAGAGAGAGAGAGACGCGAGCAGAGAGAGACGTGAGCAGAGAGAGAGAGACGTGAGCAGAGAGAGACGTGAGCAGAGAGAGAGAGGCGTGAGCAGAGAGAGAGAGAAGTGAGCAGAGAGAGACGTGAGCAGAGAGAGACGTGAGCAGAGAGAGACGTGAGCAGAGAGAGAGGCGTGAGCAGAGAGAGAGAGAGAGAGGTGAGCAGAGAGAGACGTGAGCAGAGAGAGAGAGACGCGAGCAGAGAGAGAGCAGAGAGAGACGTGAGCAGAGAGAGAGAGACGCGAGCAGAGAGAGACGTGAGCAGAGAGAGAGAGACGCGAGCAGAGAGAGAGAGCAGAGAGAGACGTGAGCAGAGAGAGAGGAGACGCGAGCAGAGAGAGACGTGAGCAGAGAGAGAGAGAGACGTGAGCAGAGAGAGAGAGCAGAGAGAGACGTGAGCAGAGAGAGACGTGAGCAGAGAGAGAGAGACGTGAGCAGAGAGAGAGAGACGTGAGCAGAGAGAGAGAGAGACGTGAGCAGAGAGAGAGAGACGTGAGCAGAGAGAGAGAGAGAGAGGTGAGCAGAGAGAGACGTGAGCAGAGAGAGATAGACGCGAGCAGAGAGAGAGATGCGAGCAGAGAGAGAGACGCGAGCAGAGAGAGACGTGAGCAGAGAGAGAGAGAGAGAGACGTGAGCAGAGAGAGACGTGAGCAGAGAGAGAGAGACGTGAGCAGAAAGAGAGAGACGCGAGCAGAGAGAGAGAGGCGTGAGCAGAGAGAGAGAGAGAGAGGTGAGCAGAGAGAGAGAGAGAGAGGTGAGCAGAGAGAGACGTGAGCAGAGAGAGACGTGAGCAGAGAGAGAGAGACGTGAGCAGAAAGAGAGAGACGTGAGCAGAGAGAGAGAGGCGTGAGCAGAGAGAGAGAGAGGTGAGCAGAGAGAGAGAGACGCGAGCAGAGAGAGAGAGAGAGGTGAGCAGAGAGAGAGAGACGCGAGCAGAGAGAGAGAGACGCGAGCAGAGAGAGAGAGACGTGAGTCCGCGTGTCTATGGTCCGCGCTCGGAGCCCAGACGGCAGTGCGTTCACTGAGCTGTCAGAGCGGGGGTCACAGCAGCTGCTCTCGGGGCCAGAGCGGAGGATGTAACGTAACGTTCGGTTTATCAAAACATATCACAATATTTAACGTATAACACTAGTGAATTTCACCTAGATTTTTTCAGACATTAAAGACAAGATGTTATATAATAATTGTTTAATGAAAAAACAATTTTGCCACAAGCAACCAAAAGATGTGCCTCAGACAAGAATCGAACCTGGGTTCTCCAGGTCCTTGTATTTAATGCTAACCATTCGGCTAACATAGCACCTCTGGAGTTACACAGGTTTGCACGCAGTCTTATACCTGAGCGTCTAAGTCGCTGGCAGAGCTAAAGCGGACTTAGCCTGCCACCTTGTGGCGATAAGATGTACTATTTTTCACGCAGCTGCGTGATTCCCGAGAAGCGTGAATGAAGACGACAAAACGGAATGGGACCTACTGTAGAGTGTTACACGACAGAGAGAGTCATTGTCTATTTCTATATGTCATAGAAATATGTTTTTGCCAGAAGATCGTGATATTAGCTTGCAAAACAAACACCAGGTCTGTTTGTGATGAGCAACAATGTTGTATGCTTAACATCTGTCTTTCATTCTTTTACGTCATAATCAAACCCTCATGGCATTTGTTAGTGTTGTGCTTACAGTCTGTTCTAGAAGCAGGACATCTGAGCTCTACTCTTGCATAACGACAGCCCCTTGGAGTTCATTGGTTTATTCACAGCCACACTCCCCCTCCACTCCCCCAACTCGAGTCTCCAGTAACCCCAATGTTTACAATCAGAATGTTTAAGTTTTTGAAATAATAATAATAATAATAATAATAATGCATTGTTTTACCTAAGCTATACCATCATTTATTTCACTCTAAACAATGAAGTCTGAAGGCTATTATTAGTAATATTAATAAACTATATGTAATTATTACTAAACTGAAAATGTTAGTGTTCCTGTTTTCCTGGAATTAACCCATTTCATCAATATCCATAATGGCATTATGCAGTGGCGGACCCTCATGGCCAGCAAGGCCTTCTCTGCTGGCCTAAATGTGATTACATACCTATATATTTTTTCTTAATTTTATTCTTTGTTTTCTATGTTTATTTTTTCACAAACTTCGTTGGTTGCACAGTTCCAGCTTCAGGTCGACATTTGGGAGGTCTGGCGTCTAACAGAGTTTTTATCCAATCATTGCTCATGCAGCGTCATTTGTTGCTATGGCCCAGAATCTGCCTCTGGGCCCTGGGTCCTGAACACTTGTATTGTACTCGGTCATGTTCTCAGATACTGTCAGAGTGAGAGAAAGTTACGCATTGTGCATGAGTGCGTCAGGCGTGTGTGTGCAAACCACAGCGATGTGCCTCCTGTCATTTTAACACAGGTTGGAGATTGCTGGCTTAGGACATCACTGCAGGCGCAGGTCTGAAATGCACGGTTCATCCACTGGCATTATGTAAAAACCTATAATGTCCTATCTGCTAACTAGTGCATTAGGCATCGGTATCAATCACAAAAGACTCATATTGATCGATCTATTGTGGATCTTTGTTAGGAGACATAAATGTTCAATACTTGACAAAATGTTGGTATTTTAGTGACTATCCCTTAACTGTGCTCAGGCCTGTGGGTTGCTATTAAAATATGCATTACATAACATGATGCAATGTTGTTTATAATCAACATTTTCTGTACGGCATGGTGGCTGAGTGGACAGCACTCTCGCTTCTCAGCAAGAAGGTCCTTGGTTTGAATCCCAGTCGTAATAGGATCTTTCTGAGTGGAGTTTGCATGTTCTCCCTGTGTCTGCCCGACCACAAAAACATGCACTATAGGTAACAATCCTCCAGCTCCGGTAGTCCTGACCAAACCGAGC
This sequence comes from Knipowitschia caucasica, assembly GCA_964034765.1. Classification (NCBI taxonomy): domain Eukaryota; kingdom Metazoa; phylum Chordata; class Actinopteri; order Gobiiformes; family Gobiidae; genus Knipowitschia; species Knipowitschia caucasica. The sequence continues at coordinate 37,623,104 of OZ035827.1, read as the reverse complement.
ATCAACATCAGGAGATGGATTCCGGGTGCTGTACTACGGCTCCTGATAGACACACTAGTGGCATCAGGATGGATCAAATGCAGAGGATGAATTGCTCTACGGGGATAAATAAAGTGCACCTTTACTTTAATATTTATAAATTAACTAAAGAGGACTTGTGCTCTGCTCCTCAGTCACTCTCAGCTCTTCCTCTCCGGGTGTTTGGCCGGAGTCTTCACCACTGTCATTGTGGCTCCAGGAGAAAGAATCAAATGTTTACTTCAGGTACGTTTCACTTCACAGACATTATCATGTTGTTCCCTTGAACAGGATCTTAAATATATACATTGGCAGTTCATGTTTTAGAATGTGAAGTGTTTTTTTTTTTTAAATAAAGTACAGAATATCTGGATGTATGGATGTCTGAATGCAGTTGTTTTTAGTTCTGTCCATCAGTAACTTCTGAAATGAAAGGGCAATTCTCTTAATCATTTTACCAAATGTAATGTATTCAAAAGTGGTTTCTCCACATTATGTTATTTACAACTGTGTGCCTTCAATTGTTCTGTGGCAGCTCAGTACAATTGAAGGGGGGTAGCCAATCAGTCACCCAATGCACCAGTCCCTCTGCAGGTGGTGGGTCCACAAGATGATGGCTTCTCTGTCATTGAAGACACAGCCTTGGTATTTCAGCAGGGGCTTCAGGCAAAGTGGGGTTAAGTGTCTTGCCCAAGGACACAACGACAGCAGACATCAGTGGGAGCATGTGGGGCATTGTGGGTAGTGCCATATCTCCGTATTGATTTATGTCTCCAAGTTAGTGTCTCCCTATGCTAAAAGGGCTAATAAAGGTGATCCCTTTCCTCACTGTTCCTTGACGTTACAGCCCAATTCAGATCCTCCTCATATTTTTACCCTATATTTACAGCTTGTTAAGAAGCATTGACAGCTTCATATTTCTGTATTTTTTGTGTGCACTTTCTACTGTCCTATATGCACGCTGCAACATTGTTATTGCCAGAACACTGGCTTCTGGGTCATCGATAAGGAAAATAATATTCTTAATGCATTTATGGTTTTTGGTTGAGCTTCTACCTCACCACCTGCATGAGGATCAGTGAGAGGCTGGTGCTCTGTGAATTGGGTGGCAGCTGATTGCCACCTCCGACCCAGAAATGGACAAAGGGAAGAAAATAGATGGTTGAGCTTTTAGACATAAAAGGCGGAGTTACATGTTTGTGCCAAAAGCTCCTGATATTAGTGTGAATGTGACTGATGAGGAACAATGTTGGAACATGATTGAAAGCTCAAAAAGGTTACAAATGTTTTCTTTAAACTATTTCACAATCTGTAACATGAAACAGAAAATTAAACATTCTCAATTGTTCTATTCACACACTTATTATTCAGTCTTGTTCACAGGTGCAGGCGAGCAGCGGAGAGGTGCGCTACTCAGGGCCCCTGGACTGTGCTGTCAGACTGTACAAAGAACACGGCCTGCGCAGTGTTTATAAGGGGACTGTCCTTACACTCATCAGAGGTACGCACAGACGAGAATCTAACATAATCGGAGTCACAACTGGAACAGGCGCAATCATCAAATCGTTTTTCATTGAAAAAAACATATATTACAAATATGCTATGATTAGGACGATATTTACTCTGGCATATAATACAAAATATTTTAAGTAGAAAATAAATGGAAATAATGTACTCTCTCTAGTGGTAGAAGTGTGAAGTTGTAGAGTGCGCTGCAACACAGCCCCATGCACTCCTCCACATGCTTTTCTTTCACTTATTTATGTAAAGTCAATAGGCCATAATCATGTTGGTGAAAGTAGCATCAATATGTATTTCATTTTTTATTTTTACATAAACACAACAGCAGTTGTCTAAGGTTGTCAAATAGTTGTCAATAAATCAATTACAGATTAGACAAATCAATCAATTAATGGCAGTACCCAAGCGTAATTGCTCCATAGGATCACAAGTTAATGACCAAATGTTTTAACCCTGCTTTAGAGCACCCTGCTTTAGAGCTCAAAGTCAATTTAGCTGGTGGGCCACATTAAGTATGAACCCATCGTGTGTGTCCGTGTGAAACATTTGTGAACATCAGAGCAAATGAATCTATACACTTGCCCATACAGAATTAAACACTAAAACTGCACACACTATTTTACTTTGCACACACAGTTCAGCTTCTGGATTGATAAACATTGAAAAACATAAAATCCCTCAGTTGTATGCACAGCTAAACAGGACCGTTTTTAACCTGGTTTTAAACATAGTCAGAGAGGAGGCCTGTCTCACATCTTCAGGAAGATTGTTCCAGATTTTAGCAGCATGAATCTGAAAAGCAGCCTCCCCATGTTTAGTTCTGACTCTGGGCACTAAAAGGAATACGTGCGTGACCCCGGGTGCACTTGCTGTTATTTGCTATGAACTCGAACGGGAGTACGCATCCTCTGTGGCCGCAGCATTCTGACCGGGGCAGCTGTGGCTGCTCTGGACAGTGGTTCCCATCTCCAGCGGCTGTGAGCCAACAACAACACAACACGGCGCACAGCGCCACCGTAACATGATCATATCCAAGACCATACACGCACAGAACTATTCTCTGCATGTTGTGAAGCTGGACCTAAGGAAGTGTCCGTGTCTCCTCCCGAACCGCCACTAAACTCTCTAAATTAAAGCTGGGGTACCTAATTTCCCTTGCACTACCAGTTCATGTTGGTTGTACCCAAAAGTAAAATGGTGTGAGCAAATCAAACAGATTTAATGACATTCTGCATTTCAGACTGTTTTGAAATGTCCCTCATCTGTAACAAACAATAGTTTTGGTCTGAGTGACTACAGAAAGACAGAATGTTATGTGGATTTATTGTCGTTATAATAAACAAATACAGTACATATGTACAGAATGTCCTTTATCATTCCATTCAAACCACCATTTACAGAAAAATACGGCATAATTTTGCCCATAGTTCAAAATGCGATTAATTACGATTAATTAATTTTTAAGCTGTAATTAACTCGATTAAAAAACGTAATCGTTTGACAGCCTTAGAATATACATCATATATTTCTATGAAAAATTTGAGTATAGCAGATTGGATTGAAACAACATTGGATCAAGGCAATGAGGCTCAGTACTGTAGACTGCTGTCCTGGTTAATGGTTAATGACTACTTTGAGTTATTACTTATTGCGTTAAAGCCAGATTAATACTCGCACTGACATTAAACTTTGATGGTCGGTGTATAATCCGTGTATCATCCGTTTTTTTGATTTTCTAAATAAAACCAACATTGAAAAAACGAATAACAAGCGATGTTTTTGATTCTCAAACAAAACATCCCTCGTTTTTTGTTTTTTCAATGTTGGTTTTATTTAGATATTTATTTATTTATTTATTTAAAAGAACGGATGATACACCTTTGATGTCCACTTGGGTGTCACAAAATACTTTTTTTTTATTGGTTCGCAGGCCGCATGTTTGAGGCCCCTGCTATAACGTTTGCTGATGCACAGAACTTCCTTTGTATGTGCAGATGTGCCTTCAAACGGCCTGTACTTCCTCACATATGAATACTTGAAAAACCTGCTGACAGCGGAAGGGAAAAGGTGAGTGCTGAAACATCTTCATTATGTGGAACTGAGCTTTTATGAATCCCTTTATAGAGTTACTTAACTTTCAAACTATGAAAATGGAACGATAAATATATAATAAAATTCACTTAACTAAGACCTTCCTCTCAAAACAATTTGGTTCTATCTCTATGTTTTCACATTCATGTATCCTTTAAGCCCTGTTCATCATCGCAGGGGCTGTAATCACACGTTCCCAGAATTTTTATCTCCCACCTTCCCATGAGAGGCTATAAAACCTTGTCTGCCCTTCGCCCCTGGGCAGAGCAGACCTACGACCATGGGCCTACGACCCATTTACAAGCCGGTTGTGAGTAGTTGTGAGAAGGTGTGGAACAAGTGAATCAGTCATGTGTCTTCTTGAGAGTGAGAGAACCCTGGAAGGTTCTGGGGCCTTAGCAATAGGCCTGTCTGCTGCATGTTCTGCATAAAGAGTTAATACACCAACCAAGAGAGCAAACTAGCCCATCCCAGTTCTCACACTGGCAGGAAAAAGGGGGAAAGTCCATACCAACATTTTCTGTGTTATCTTTGTATAATACAAAGATACTTTTGTACTTGTTCTTGTGCCTGCCTATAGGGACTGCGTATGAATCTATAATCCGTATTTACATATGGTCACGCATATGTTCATTAATGTGTATTGTCCCTCTCAAAATAAATAAATACAGAACTTAGGTACCCCAGGTTTGAAGGAGCAGTAAAATCTGGCCAAAAGTGGTTCTGCAACATACAGTATCATAGGGAACATAGTATCTGAATAGACAAGAGTTTTGTCAACAACAAATCTATATCGAACACCTTTTTCACAAAGGCCCCAATAGAAGTCCTCTTTATATTCCTTGTTTTGTCATTTAGGAATCATAACAAGACCTTTTCTAGTTCTGCGGCCACATGACTGCGGCAGGTGACTGTTCCACCTGCTGCCCTCGGGCCGGAGGTACAGGTCACTCCCTGCCCAAACCAGCAGAATGACCAACAGCCTTTACCCCCAGGCTGTCAGACTGGTCAATGAACACTGCCCCCTTTCTCACCCTCCGGACCCCCATTACCCTCTACTTTTGATTTTACATATCTGCCATAACTATGAACTGGTCGTGCATTGTTGCAGCTACATACTCACTTACAACCTGTTACTGTTTCTGCTACCTCTGCCCTGTGCTGTTTACATCCTGCCAACTTCTGCACTTTTTACGCTTATCATGGTGATGCTCTAAATGTAATTTTGTTGTTTTTATGACAATGACAATAAATAAATTATTATCATTACATGTTACTTTATCAGTGGGATTAGCTCGGCGCAGTGAGTTCTGGCGACCCGGATTACAGACTTTCTGATTGGTAAAACGATGGAGGGCGGGAAATCGAAATGAAAACAATAACAAGATTTAGGGGCTGTAAAACTAATTTTGAAATACAAATATCTCGGCTGAACTACTGTCATCAGTTAAAACGTATTCAAAAAGAACATGGTTCATTTATGCCTTTTGAAGTATTAGGGCCATTTAATGATGACTTGACATGAAAATCTTACATATTGCTACTTTAAGTCATCCATCGATCCATTTTCTACCCTTTAATCAATTTCTGGGTCAGGGGGGTGGCAATCAGAGATGCCACCCAAGTCTCATAGCACCAGCCCCTCACTGACCCTCTGCAGGTGGTACTTTAAGTCATGTTAATATAAAATGTATGTATATATTTGATTAATATTATTATGGGGTGGCTCAGTTGGTAGAGCATTGGCCTTTGGGCCTGAAGGTCGGGGGTTTGAGCCCACCACAAGACGTTCTTCTCGACTCCCACTGATGTCTACGATCGTTGTGTCCTTGGGCAAGACACTTAACCCCACTTTGCCTGAAGCCCCCACTGAAAGATCAAGGCTCCTGTGGACTCACCACTTGCAGGAGGATCAGTGAGGGGCTGGTGCTCTGTGTACTGGGTGCAGCTCTGACTGCCACCCCTTTGACCCAGAAATGGATTAAGGGGAAGAAAATGGATGGATAATGTTATTCTTCATTGTAATCTCTTGTGCGTGTGTGTGTGTGTGTGGCAGTGTGTCGGAGCTTAGCACTCCAAAGATCTTGCTGGCTGGTGGAGTGGCTGGCATCTTGAACTGGACCATCGCTCTGCCTCCAGACGTGCTCAAGTCCAACTTTCAGACGGGTCAGGGCACTTTTTCATGTGTGCATGCGTGTGTTTGTGTGTACTTGTTTGCGAGTGTGAATGTGTGCATGTGTGTGTACATGGAGTGATGTTTGTTTGTGTGTGTAAGGTTAGTGTATGTGTAATCTGACCAATGTCCTGTGTCCTTTCAGCGGCGGATGGGAAGTACCGTGGGCTGCTGGACGTGCTCAGGACTTTGCTGAAGGAGGAGGGACCTAAAGCTCTCTATAAAGGATTCAACGCAGTGTTCCTGCGAGCCTTCCCCGCCAACGCTGTGAGTTTGTGGACTAGAAGATGTTGTCAAATAGTTAATTGATAAATAACTAATCTATTTTAGATATACAACTAATAAATAATGAATGTATTTGTTTTTTGACTGAAACAGGAGGAGGTTTGCAATTTAGATAATTCAGCACAATGAAATTAAAATGTATTTACAAAGTATTTTCTACCAAACAATGTGTAGCAAGTTAAATTAAAATTAATATGCAATGTTAATTAAATATTAAAAGTATAGATACATGATATTGTGGTTCACTAAAATACGATATATTGCAACACTTTATTTTGTTACAGCCCTATCTTTGTCCCTTTGTATTAATGACTAACATAATGTTGCCATAAATACAAAGGGAAATTATGTGGTCCCATGAATCACAAAAAATAAGGAAAGCAAAAAATACACCGGCAGAAAATAAATGAAACTATTAAAAAAATTGAATTAAGGAATACATACATAATTAAAGCTGCATAATAATAATAATGATGATGATGATGATGATGATGATAATAATACAATATATGAAACAATGGCCCACAGTGCCCACATACTTCTCTGCAAGATCAGGCACAGATCTTGATACCTGCTAAGAATGGGATCAAATATAACATGACTTCTTTGTGTTGTAGGCCTGCTTTCTTGGATTTGAATTGGCGTTAAAAGGTCTGAACAAAGCTGCTCCGAGCTGGTAAAGTCCACGCTCAGTCTGCATTTGCACAAAACCCAAAGACACAGAATTATTTATCATATTTTTATAGTTCATTTTTGAGCTGTTGTGATATGCTGTGTTTTTATTATGTTTGTATGTGAGCTGTTTTTGGACATGTCATGATTAAATATCTTTAAAATAAAGAGAAAACATTGAGTATTTTTATGTTGTTTGATTTTTGGTAATTACAAAGAACAACGTCGGACTAATACTGGAACCATATGCACTATATGAACAAGAACAAAGGATTTGTTTAATCCATTGTTATCAATGTACTTTGAGTGCACATTTGGATACAATATATTATTATTATTAAAGTTATTATAATTAAAAACTGGTGCTCTTCCCCCACAGAACGCACAGGTAAATCTGTCCAATCTGTAGCATTATACAGAGCTGTGTAGAAATTTCCAGCCTTTTTAATCAATTTAGTTCTGAACATTTCTTTTTCATGGTGTTCATAACAACTGTGTGTTTATAAACATGCAGATGTTTTGCATTGGGGGTTGTATTTCACACTGACGCGAAGTAGATTACTCTTTCAGGTGAAGATATGAAAGCACGTTCAAGGGACAGATTGTGTATGTAAATCTCAATCAGGTCTAATACAAGATAAGACACGACCATTTAAATCTGGCAAGAATCCTAAACAACTTAAATAAAACTAGAAATTTTACATTCATTTGTAACTTTTTTCTGCACACACCACATCATAATTGGAGTAACCTGTCCTGGAAGAGTACTAGAACAGGTTTACAGACCAAACCAAACTAGAATGCAGTTGCCTTTCACCTTGCAGCAGGACAATGACCCCAAACACACTGCTAAAGCAACACTTCAGTGGTTTAAGGGGAAACATGTTGTGTTGGAATGGCCTAAGTCAAAGCCCAGACCACAGAAAATCTGTGGTTAGACTTAAAGATTGCTGTTCACAAGCGCAAACCATCCAACTGGAAGGAGCTGGAGCAGTTTTGCAAGGAGGAATGGGCAAACATCCCAGAGGTAAGATATGGCAAGCTCATAGACTCATCCAAAGCGACTTGGAGCTGTGATTGCCGCAAAAGGGGGCGCTACAAAGTATTGACTTTAGGGAGGTGAATAGTTAATAATACTGACCATTTCTGTTATTTTGTCCTATTTGTTGTTTGCTTCACAATAAAAAAAGACAACATCTTCAAAGTTGTGGGCATGTTCTGTAAATGAACTGATGCAAATCCTCAAACAATCCATGTTAATTCCAGGTTGTGAGGCAACAAAACACACAAAATGCCAGGGTGAATACTTTTGCAAGGCACTGTATATTCATCACACGTTTGTGTCTAAAATGTATGTAAAAATATATGAACATTGTAGACAACAGATCTATGCACATGCAGAGACCACTTAAATTTCACTCGCTATTTTTTTGCATAGTTTATCACCAGAATTAATAAATACTGCCCTACGTTTCAAATGGTCCCATCTTCTCATTCTTGGAAAATAAAAGTAGAGACAGTGAAAAACAATAATAATAATGCATTGGTTTTATATAGCGCTTTTTTGGACACTAAAAGACGCTCTACATGTCATTATTTATTCACTCCAAACACAGTGGTGAGGAACTACTACTGTAGCCACAGCTGCCCTGGGGCACACTGACAGAATAAAGGCAACCAGTCACCATTCACACACACAGACTCATTCAAGGTAATGGGGGTGAAGTGTCCTGCCTAAGGACACAACGGCAGCAAACAATGGTGAGAGTCTTAAGGTGGGCTTGAACCCACAACCTTCTGGCTCAAAGGCCAATGTTGTGGCCTTTGAGCTCAACCAACTGAGCTACTGTTGCCCATTGAACAGACAAAAACAGGGACATCAAGAATTAAGTGTCTGTGGAGAGTTTGTTCATAGCTCATTTACATCTGTGACTGTTTTATAATCACAAACTAAACAATTACTTTTATTCATAATATTAGGAATAATATGGTTAAAAAATGTGTCCTAAACTAAAAGTAAAATACAGTCCGTAGTTAATTGAGCATAATGAAAACAAAAACGTGGACTTCAACTACACACACAAGGCAACAAATACACAAACAGATCCAGAGGACAAGAAACTAAATGTGCTTTGATTAATGTCTTTGAAAACAGCGCACTCTTGTGGCTAAACTAAAACATGTTATCTCAAAACTACACTACCCAAAATTCAGTGCGCTTGCTATCCCGGAAGCAGTGTCCATCGGAAGAGAAGTGTGAGAGCCGGTAAATATAACTGCTAAATGTGTGTGGAACAATAATACATAACGATGTGAATGCATCTGCCGTGTCTGCGGAACATGTTTAGTTTGACAGTATTGAACGTGAATGTGTGGTTAGAAGAAGGAAGGAACTGACTTGGTCTCACTTCATTATAGCAGTGGTGTCATTCCTCCACATGTGATTTGTATCCTATTTTTTTTTTTTTCAGAAATTAGGTTTTGTATGGAAAAACTGTGTCAAAGCTTATCAAACTGTCATAACCATAAACATATTTTGCCATATGCCATGCTTTTGCCATAAACAGCAGCTCGCTCTGTGTGCCTCGTTGACCACAGTGTGACCTTTGAATGAGTGCTGTGGAGATCAGAGACATGGGTGAATCAATAACGTTTATTTTGATGGTGTTTGGCTGCATCAAGAAAAACTGTACATTTTAATCTGTGCCTGGGGATACTTCTAAACAGGCATTTAATTTGATTTGTTTCATGTGTGATTTATTAGATTCACGGTTGATCTTTAATAGTTGATTCGGTCAAAGGATGCGACCAACATTTGTTTCATTCATCTTTAAATGTAAAAGTCTCTAGGGAAGTAATGAGTAAGTAAGTAATCTTTATTTATTTACCCCCTATCACAGACAAGAGTCTCAAAGCGGTTTACAATTATGGGCGTCCTCTCACTACACAAAGTCGCCAGAAACATCGTACATGTTTTTAGTGAGGGGAAACCGAAGTACCCGGAGGAAACCTATGCAGACACAGGGAGAACATGCAAACTCCACTCAGAAAGGCCCTGTTTCACCTGGGATTCGAACCCAGGACCTTCTTGCTGTGAAACGAGAGTGCTATCCATTCAGCCACAGTGCCACTGTATCAGGAGATATTGTAGTATTTACTTTTCTTCAATAGACTATATCATTCTACCAGTTTAAAGGGATAGTATGTAATATTTTAATTATACATGACATTGTTTATATGTGTCTCTAGAAGACACATATAACATGTACCAATCGTATCTGAACTTTTCTGAACAAAAGTTTAAAGTTGTGTTAATTATCATCTTTGTATTTTTAAATATGTTTAGAGTTTTCTAGCATATTATTCAATCAGGGTTTCCAGTTTGTTGTGTGAAATTAATGTGAAATCTGACCTTATTAGAAAACATAAGAACATAAATGTCACTATTTGATACTTTGGGCTGAGAGCTTATTGACTGAGGAAGGGTGGTCTCTTTGTCACAGTTCTATCTAAAGAACTTTCTCTCAATTTCAATGCAAATGCAAACAATGACATTGTGATTTTTCCATCTTTTGATTTTTGGCTTGACCAGTGCATGTGCAGAAATCCACTCTGGCTCTGGGAAACACAACATGCATGCACTATACTTTATTGGATGCTATGTATGTTGTAGCAGTAGCAGCCGGAGGAGCAGCCGCCGGAGCTGCCGCCATGCCCCTGGAGGTGAAGTGGCCGTTCCCAAACTGCCCCACTCTGGCCTGGAGGCTCTCTGGCTCTGTGGTCATGGGAATGGTGGGCTCCTACTCCTACCTCTGGACCAGTAAGTGACATTATCTTTCACCTCTTTTGACTCGAACTGGATCTGTTTTGAAAGACAGGAGTACAAACAAAAGGCTGAACCTTTTGTTAAGGAGAGGTCCTGTAGTTTTGACCTCTGATTACTGATTTACTATGGGACCATGCTATAGCTGCTCACAGGGGGTTGGTTCTAACAGAATGTAGAACAACCAACTGTTGGGTTTAAACACTTCCCCTCTCAGAGCTGAGGATATCTACATAAATGTTTAAATCTGATTTAAACACAGACCCCTAATTGTGAAATCACTTGTGTGTGTGAATGGTTGGTGGTGGTCGAAAGGGCCGAGGGCACATACTGGTTGCCCCCCCCAAGGCAGCTGTGTGGCTACATTAGTAGTTTATCACCACTGTGCATGGACTGGACTCATTGAGTGTCCAAAAAAACACTATATAAAATTGATGCGTTATTATTATTATTAATAATGCTAATATTTATAATAACTTTTTAAAGATATGTCTTATAGATCATGGTCTAACACATACAGTTCCTCTCAAAAGTATTAATACAGCTTGGACTTTGCACATTTTGTCATGTTTTAATTTTTATTTTTGCTGCTACTGGACACCTGAATTTCTTCTCCACTCAGCACGGTGGCTGAGTGGATAGCACTCTCGCCTCTCAGCAAGAAGGTCCTGGGTTCGAATCCCGGTTGGACCAGGGCCTTTCTGAGTGGAGTTTGCATGTTCTCCCCGTGTCTGCGTAGGTTTCCTCCGGGTGCTCCGGTTTCCCCTACCACTAAAAATATGTACAATAGGTATGGCATGTGCCTCCTGTACTGGCACCCCCACCCAACAATTGTAAACCGCTTTGAGACTCTGATGTGCAGTGAAAAGGCGGTATATAAATAAAAGCTTACTTACTTACTTCTACGTATGTTTTAAACCATAAACCACAAATATTTTATTTTTAGTTCACACACAAGTAACACAACTGTAAAGTGAAAGAAAAATGATTTATTATTTAAAGATAAATAAATTCTGGGCATGCAGTATTCATACAGCATGAGTTAATACTTTGCGGAACCCTCTTTTGCTGAAATAACAGTAGCAAGTCTTTTGGGGTGTGACTTTACAAGACTTGCACATCTAGATACAGTTTATCCCATTCCTCTTTACAAAACAACTCGCCATGCGATGCCACAGAAACGTGCTAGCCAAGACAACATCCAGAGATTTTAGATAGTCAGGACGGATCTCATCCAGTTGCCACCAAGGAGGCTGCCAACAACCTTGGTTACTTCAGCCAGGGAGATCCGAGTACCCGCCCCAACATCCTCAGCCTAGGGCGGAGGATGTGACGTGGATAGCAGACCCATTTATCTTATTGTTTCATTATAAAGACATGAACAGTTCCGTGTTTGTGTGTTTGTCAGAATACATGAATCGCCTGTCTGTCCATAACCACGAGACGCTGCTGGAGCTGGTGGAGTCCAGGCCCTCAGGTTCCCCCCTTATCACACTGTGCAACCACCAGTCCTGCATGGACGACCCACTTATATGGGGTAAGACTTTAGCACTTGGAAAGGATCTTGAGAGAGTAGAAATCGTCTCTCTCCATGATTTCAGAGGATAAATCATAGTGTAACAAGTTTGAAAACCAAGCATTTACACAGAAAGGGAAGTGCTTATGTCGAAGGTATCTGACATTCCAACCTTGCATGGATGGCGCTAAACACAATTCTCGGTCTATTTGATATGTTGCAAATATTATTTTATAAAATAATGCGTTGTGCGTTGTCCGTCACCAAATACAAACCTGGAGTTATGTTGAGCTCCATTAATACTAATATGAGTGAATATTAGCACAACCTGGTCCCTGCTGTTTTGAAACAACTATATAGTCTCAATTATTGCATCAAATATTAATACAGAGGACACTCAAAACACTTTAAGATAGTTCAAAAGTAATTTACTTCTGTAATGCTACTTACAATGTGATACAAAAATATGGCACCAATTACACCCAAAGTGATATATATTGTAAAAACCCAAAGTAAGACATCTTGTGAATTTTTAATATTTTGGAATTGGATTTTAAGCCATACTCATCAACAAATATAACAAACTTTAAGATATATAACTTTACTTTAAGACGTAAAACAGGCCTGGTGCCTGTCATTCTGCCACATGTTATATGTATGCAGATGTCCCGGTCATTAATCTCTATGCCATAACCAAAGAGCTGGGAACTGTCTGCTACAATGTTGACTGTTCAAAAAACGTTTGAAATTAAATCATAATTGATTGATGTCTGGAGCCAGTGTGTAGAACGTGTAACGACAAAAGTTTCATAACACACTGCTGTTATAATATTTTCTAAACTATGAAATGGCAAAGTACCCGTTCAGTAGAGGATCAAGTTTTTGTTCTTTTTAGGTGTCTTGAAGCTCAGACACCTGTGGACCTTCCAAAAGATGCGCTGGTGAGTTCATTCTCAAATAAATAAATACAAGTGGGAGAGTGGTGTAAATGATTGTTGTGCCCAGGACTCCAGCTGCATCAGACATCTGTTTCACTAAAGAAGTGTACTCAAAGTTTTTCAGCCGCGGAAAGTGTGTCCCCGTGATCAGAGGTCAGTGCTGCTCTTCTGCATCCAGTCCTAAAGCTAATATGAGAAACTGAATGTACACACAATTATACCATCTTTGATTGAGTTTGATTGATTTTCTTTCTGGACAGCGGTTCACCTTCAGCGGCTGTGAGCCGCTTTGTAACGTGATCATATCCAAGACGCGCACAGATCTATTCTCTCCTTGCTGTGTGCGTGTCTTTGCGTAACGTGTACATGCAATAAATACGCCGCTGAAGCGTATGGGGCCTCAGAAAGTCTCCTCCCAAACTAAACTTGCTAAATTAAAGCTGGGGTACCTAATTTTTCCCTTGCAAATGTTGTGAACAAATCAAACAGATTTAATGACAGCCATTGGCTGACATTATGCATTTCAGAAATTTTTGAAATGTTCCATTCTCATCCCCAAAATACTTTTGGTCTTTGTCCATCTTCCTCAGTCTGTGTTGTGACATGTTTATTACTCTCTTGTAACGTATTGCACTTTATTTCAATTGTCGAAACTACATACATCCTCTACACAGTCAGTATGTGCTTCCACATACCATATAAATAACCTTGAAAAAAAGTGTTTTAGTCCCAGTCCATGCCTGGACCGATTAGCACAGTCTCACTAAAACATTGAGAGTAGCGTACCTCGACCCATCCTACAAGCCACCAGCAAGAGGCACAATAATGAATAGGATCCAAAAATGAAAAAATACTGTCTACTACAGAAAGAAAGAATGTTAATGCCATTTTATGTAGATTTTTTATTGTATAATAAACAAACGTGCGTTTACGCGATAATTTTGACAGCCCTATTATATATATATATATAAACGCACAATATGTCAGCGACAATGTAGCATATAGTGTAACTTTAACAACCGAGTGTTAGGATAGAAGGGGCGAGGAGACGTTTTTACCACAAGTTTCTGGTAATAAATCCAGCAGACAACGTCATCTGCTGATAGATCCAGGCTGCACAAAGACATTCAAGGCTTTAACCTTGCAGGTGACGGAGTTTACCAGAAAGGAATGGACTTTGTTTTGGACAAACTTAACAACGGAGAGTGGGTCCATATATTTCCTGAAGGTTGGCCAAATCATCTCCCTATTTTCATTTTGTTCTTGATAGTCCTGAAATGGCCCTCTTTGTTTCCTTTTGAATATAGGGAAGGTGAATATGACGGAGGAGTTCATACGCTTAAAATGGGGTACGTTTCTTCATAGTTTTGGACTCAACAATACATCTAACACAAAAATATATACTATCAATGGCACAACTTCACAATACCCACACCAGTATTCCATTACAAAATATTTTTTCATTTATTGAAAATGCTTGTCTAGTTGCGCTGGAGAGTTTACACCCAGTTAAAGTCATTGGTTTGGCCACATTATGAATGATAGCACAAACACTTTTTCACTCATTGTTGGTGGTTGTGTGACGCCTTATCAAATAAAACTGTTTTCTAATTTCAAATTATATCAATCAGGGGAGTCCTGGCTTATTGTACTGTTTTTAGTGCTAGGGGAAACCAAAGCACCCGGCGAAAACATATGCCAAGGAGAACATGGAAACTTCACACAGAAAGGCCCTGTCTGAAAGTTAAATTGAACGCAGTATTTTCTTGCTTTGAAGCACTAGCACTAACCATTGCCCCACTGTGCCATGCAAGGAACCCCAGGAATTTACAGGGACTGGAGGCTATTTACCAAGAAGGAAAATGAAGATAAAAAACCTCAGCCACAACTGCCACAAAAGCTGTCATAGATGTTTATCGGGCAATACACAATATTGAGAACTGAGGGATGGAGAAGAGGAGTTTCTGGCAGTATTGATTTCTACCTGGGTCATACATTTTTAAGCACTGCTATATATAATAATGGCAAATATCAACCAATCAACTTTCAGAATTCATTGATTGTATTCATACATGCAGGTGTCGGTCGGCTCATAGCAGAGTGTACGTTGGATCCTATCATCGTTCCTCTCTGGCACGTGGGTAAGGGTGTTTGTGAGTGTGTCAGGGTGGTTGTGTGGATGAGGGTGTGATGAGAGTGCTCTTTTTGGTGCAGCTAACACTTACTATAAATGTTTGTAGGTCTGAGCGACGTCCTCCCGAATGAAAAGCCCTATATTCCTCAGACTGGGAAGGCAAGTACAATCAAGTCTCATCTAAGCAGGGTAGGGTTTGTCAGTACTTTGATGGGAGGCCAATGTAACATCAGCTTCCACAGTGAGGTTGAGGCTGTAAACTGCAAACTGTCAGTGTCCGTCACCAAGACCATTCCCATAGCGTACTATCAGTCTTGTGTGTGTGTGTGTTGTGGTAAGGGCTGATGTTACAAATTTACCAAAAAAGTGCTGTATAAGGTCCAAGCTTCTACACACGCGGCAACTCGAGCCTCTCTTAAAAAAAATTCAAGAGAGCGTGAAGGGGACATTAAGCTTTGTCAGCCACTTGCCCTTCAAGAACCAAGTACAATTTATATTTTACTTGCCCGATGTCAAAAGTTACTCAACCCAAAAAAATCAAAAGACTCACGTGTGCAAATGAAATACAATATGGCCTGTTGTGGTGTGTTGTGCACATACAACATGCATTGTTAATGCAAGGTACCTTGCAGGTACCTGAGCTTTAATTTCGTGCGTTTTGGTTGCGCTTCGATAGGAGACACAGGGGGGACACAGGGGAGACATGGGGGAGACACGGGGGAGACACGGGGGAGACAAGGAGGAGACAGGGGGGAGGCCGGCACTGGCAACGAACTATGGATTGTGTACGTGTGTCCTATGGTCAGTACCACGTTACGCCTGTGCAATCAAGGAACCGCTGTCATTACAAAGCGGCCGCAGCTGGCCCGGGTCAGAATGCTGTCAGTACAAAGTGGCCGCTGCTGCCCGGGGTCAGACCGGAGGATATGGAATCCTGTTCGAGTACGTACAGCAAACAACAGCAAGTGCCCCGCAGTCACACATCATACAGAAATGACATTTTCAGCGGGAAATCGGAAATTACGCATATGCGGAAATATCTAATTCCTGGTATATCCTGATGCATTTCATTGATCAAGAGAATTGACCAATGAAGAGAACTGATCCCAAAAAGATAAACGGACGTGTTCACTCCCGGCTCTAGAGGTAGAAATGCGGGATTGCGTTCCCAGCCTGTACTGTGAGCTAAACATCACTTGCCTGATAATGCAACTTGCTAAGACAGCGCACTTGTCTGTCTCAAATCTTTAATTGCCCCAGGAAAGCAGACAATGTTAATGTTGAGCTCTGACCCTAATGTAACTGAATTAATAATTTTGACTTATAAAATTACTGTTTAAACTCTGAATTTGTCTAAATTGTGCACCTCCCTAGTGTGATTAGGCTTGTCCATAGGGAGATAAATTAACTTGGATAATTAGTCCTTCCAAAGTTGGTGGTGTAGTTTATTGTAGAGGACATCTGAGGATTCCAGTAAAATTTCTCTTGTATTTTAGAGGATCACAGTTCTGGTGGGAAACCCATTCAGTGTGAAGGAGCAAGTGGAATCCCTCCGAGCTGAAAACAAGTCTCAGGTTTGTCTCTTTTCACATTAGAACCCCATTATAAAGGTTTTTGTCTTTGTTTCCACTGAGGTTGTGATCAGAGCTAGCCTGGCCTTAGCCATCCGTACACTCCGTTCAATCATCATTTCACTGCATGTAACATCTGGGTCTAGTCCCTGTGTTAGCGATTACAATCGGTTGAATTTCGACCGATCATTCAGAGGGCGCGGAAGGCAGGTGTTGTAGTTAGTTGTGGGTGACGTCAAGAGTTTGCGTCGAACAGGCAGGTTGTAGTTTGGCAATGGTGAAGAACGCGATAGTAAAGTAATCTGGTCTGGTTCTATCAAGAAATTGAAGCCGGAGCAATAGGAATGTTTAACAAATGTAATCGCTGGAAAAAATTGTGGCGCTACTCCCCACGGGCTCCATTAGCGGCAAAGGAGATGGCTAGTCTAAAAGCTAAATGCTAACGAGTCCCTCGGGCACATTACATACGTCACGGTAAACTCAGATCCAATCGTTTCAATCTGCAAAAGGAGTTCTGTAAACGGAGCTCAATGGAGCACCTCCAGACTTAGTACGAAATGTCATTTGTACTATGGTGTGGTACGACCAGGCAAGATCAGAGCAGCTTTCGGCCTGCTTTTTTGGACAGAAGTTGTAAAGACCTATTTGACAGGACAAATAACTAATTTAAATGTAAAACTTGTTTTAAAAGGGAGAGAACTAGAAAACCAACTTCACACTTCATGCTCCACTTAAAGCTGGGGTACCTAACATTCACAAAAAAGGAACTATTAAAATCAATATATTATAATAGTTCCTTGCTCTCAAAACAGTTTGTATTTGTCACAACTTCAGATCAGCTTTTTCAGACAGATAAGTGAAAAAGAAAGGACTATTTTCACTCTGCAGATCAGCTGTCAGCCCAAAGATAGACAAACCATGGATTATTTGTGAGTGAAAAACATAGTAACCCCACCTTTTATGTAAGGGCAGATTTTGTTCTAAAAGTGAAAATGAACTGAACTGTAGATGTTGTCCTGTTATCTGTAGCTGGAGATGAGGAAGACTCTGACAGACTTCATCCAGGCCGAGTTCCGCAGTTTGAAGCCTCGCGCCGAAGCTCTTCATCGACAAACTCAGACCAACTCCTGATCCCACTTGGCTCACCGCTCATCAGGCCACTCTACCTTAACAAACACCACAGCCCAGAAGAACCACGCTGCTGGGGCCACGCTGGTGCAGTGGGCGAAGCATCCACCCATCCACCAGGAGCTCCCCTCATCTAAATGCATGTTGCTGCTGCTGTGCCTCTGGACAAGACACTTCCCTGTGATGTGAAAGGCATCCGGGACAGAGGACAAAGACCTTTCTAAATATGGTCTCAAAAACATAAGCAAGAAAAGAACAAGGATCATCTGATTTGAATTGCAAACTTTTGAAAGTAGTCAATTTTTTTATATTCTACATCATTGTTATCTGTTTGTCTCTCAATCACGATCTTGAACCATTATTTACTTTGGGAACTTAATGATTTAGAAATTGAGATTATGTAGTGAAGATGCGTTATGAAAGATCAGCAGCAGTCTGGTAGCATGTTTGAATCGTTTTAATGAACAGTTTGAAGCAGAGCTCATCTGGAGACAATGCATGGGTTTATAAACTTATCTATGACATAACCGATCAGAAACAAAAGAACAAATAGTGCCTTTTACAGGTTTTACCACTGATTTGTCTAATAAACAACAGATATGTTTGGTGAACGTTTTACAGATTTCATCCCAGTTTGTATTTTAGTCCAAATAAAAGGAAAATAATAAAACTATATACAAATGAGTCCAATACACATGCCATGTTCATAGGATCTTGGGAACAACCTGGGAACATTCAACCTCCCACTCAGAAAAGGATAAAAACGCTGCTCTAGAAAGCCTCAGAACAGAAACCTCTCCGACATGCAATCCTGAAAATCAACTGGAAAACTTGGGCTGAATCAATGGTCCCTGGGTTCCTTGGGTTCCCGTCACTCAGATTGTAATTGGATAGAAATAATAGAAACAAAGTGAGATATATGTATATAAATCTTAGCCAAAAACCCATTTACGAGCACATATCGTTTAATTAATCTTAAATAAATGTTTTTATGTATAAGCACTTTTTATTATTTTTACCTGTAGTTCTCATTTAAAACTATTGAAAACCATTGTACGGATTTCTGTGCCTTTATGATAAATGAGCACATTTTTGTGCTGTGCAGCTCCTCATGAACGCTTTGATTTTGGGAAGTCGGAAGATTACATATATTTCAGGGTTTCTAAGATCGCATGAAGGCGGCATGACTGGGTAAAGACATTGGGCCTCATTCACGAATAACTTCGTAAGAAACTACTCAACTTTCTTCTCAAGTTGTCCTTAAGTAGATTTCTAAGAAGTCCCCACGTGGGATTCATCAACGCACTCGTAAGCCGCTGAATTGTTCGCAGCTGTTCTCTCAGATTGATGAATCCCATTTCCTCGTAAGTAGAGCGCGCGTGCCAGGTGCTTCATTAGCATAGGTACTTAGCATAAGTAACCGCCCACTAATGCCCATATAAGGGACTGCAGGGCCGTGTGCAGACGGCAGAGGAAACAGCAACAGGCCTTTACACGGAGCAAAAGTCACCCTTTTTTCTTCTTTTACCAGACTGAGAATAAAGTTATAAAATGTTGACTTAAAAGTCGAAATATTATGATAATAAAGTCGAACTAGCAAAATTATGAGATTAATCTAAGAATATGATGAGATTAATCTCAAAATGTTATGAGCTTAATTTAAAAATATATTATGTATTATTTTAAAGATGAATCTCAAAATGTTTTGAGATTAATCTCAAAATATTTTGGACCCTGGGAGGAGATCCAGCGCGGACCAGCGCTGAGACCAATGCAGACCCGAGGAGAGACTGGAGTGACCAGCACACAGAAACCAGCGCGGACCTATAGGAGAGACCGCATAGACTGGAGTGACCTGACTGGAGAGACCGCATAGACTGTAGTGACCTGACTGGGGAGAGACCGGTGCGCAGAGACCAGCGCGGACCGAAGAGAGACCGCATAGACCAGACTTGAGAGACCAGCGCGGATCCGTATGGAGAGACCAGTGCAGACCAGTATAGATCCATGGGAGAGACTAGTGCAGACCCGTATATGGGAGAGACCAGTGCAGACCCGTATAGATCCATGGGAGAGACCAGTGCAGACCCGTATATGGGAGACACCAGCGCAGACCCGTATAGATCCATAGGAGAGACCAGCGCAGAGACTCAGTAACCTCCTGCAGCAGCAGTATATATGCCGTTGTTCTGTGGCCCGTGGATAAAGAAATGCCCCCTATAAATAGGAAGGGGTCACTAATACACGGCAAGATTTCCAATGTATTTGATAAAGCGTTGGCACATTTCATTTCAAAATGAATTAAAAAGTAGGCCAGATCTGCAGTGAAAAAGGCGTTATATAAATAAAGATTACTAATAAAGATTACTACAAATAAATAAATACATACATCGATATGACGGACATATCACTGGAATGTTGTATTTTTATTCAACTTCACCAAAGAGGACAACCCCGGCGTGTGAACATGTCGGCACTGAATGCGTACGAGTGCTCCTGAGGACTCGTAGGATTTGTACTTGCCCAAGAGAAATTCTGGTTACGAGAAATATTCGTGAATGCCACTTTCTTCGTAAAAACCGCGTAAGTAGGATTTACGTACAAATCTGTTCCTAAGAACCGTTCGTGAATGAGGC
The DNA here is from genome assembly GCA_964034765.1 of Knipowitschia caucasica. NCBI lineage: Eukaryota > Metazoa > Chordata > Actinopteri > Gobiiformes > Gobiidae > Knipowitschia > Knipowitschia caucasica. The sequence goes on along the minus strand of OZ035827.1, from coordinate 37,602,598 downwards.
CCATTGATTTTAGGGTCTTCCCTATTTCTCCACTAAGCTGCAGCACAAAAATAGGAGACAGAAGAAATACTCATCTCTGACCTACCTTACCATCCACAGATGAAAATCAGAAAAAATCCCAAGTTTATCAATATTGATCAAGAAAATGCATCATTCCAGCTGACCAATGAGATAGAACTTGCATCTGCGTGTGCACAAGAAGCCACAACTTTCCACCATGTCGGCCTGGAACATTCCACACTTAAGCATTCGATCAAACGTATTTAGAATGAATCTATATTTTGGACCTAGCTCTATATTTGAGATTAGGGAACTGAAGTGCCTTTTGAAGGGTCTAAACCTATAGTGCTGACATTAAAAAGCAGGCCGTTGCTCTGCTTGGACATTCAGAGCAATTGTACCTCATGGTGGCAGGATTTCTGTATACGTTCCCTGCAGCTTTTAAGCTGGAGTACTTTATTTTCAAATCTTAAATACACTAGTTCCTCTGTCTCAAAACATGCATACTTAGATTAGCTTTTTCAGACGGAAAAGTAGATTACTTTCAATCCAAATAATGGTAGTGACTCACAGGGCTCTTTTTTACAAGTATGCAAAATAGTATCTTAATGAATAAGATGAAGACGTATTTGTTCACTTATGGTCACATATCTGTTGTGGCAAGCAACATGGTTTATTTCTGAAAAGAATACATTTGGTTTCCCAGTTTTAGCTGATTATTGGGCTTTGAAAGTGGAAAGGAAACTTATGCAAAGCATGATTAAACATGATTGTACATTCAGAGCAAAGACAAATTAATCTAAATGTAATCTTTTGAAACAGTTGCATTCTTTGGAAGTTAAATCATAAATATTTCTAGATCCATTTATATGATTTTTTGTAAATTTTTGGGCAATAACCTTTCCCAAACAGATAAAGTTAAAAGACTAGATGAATGTCCTTGAACATGTTCAAGGATGCTGGAACTTTCTTATGTGAATGCCAATAAAATGCTGAAAGGATATCCTATTTTGAATAAACATGTTCAATTAAATGACTTAAAAATAATAATAATATAATAACTAGTTTTGTTAGGTTCTGTTACACTATGATTTGAAATAATCTCCACTAAAGAACAAGCCATGAAGTAGATGGATTTGTCTGTTTCTCTGTTTTATTTTTTTATGGATTGAATATTAGTTACCCTAGCCTTAATGTTTTGAAATGGAATATTCCAGCACGTTGTACTTTGTTATTATGCTCGTGGAAAGTTTCCTGCTTTTGATGCCAATGACTGGTTCTGGTCCTTATAGTCTCTCCTGACGCTGGTCCTGATGGTCCTGGTCCTGATGCTGCTACTCTCCTCTGTATCAACCCCGCCCTCCCCTGTCTGTGATGTTTGTGCGCGCGCGGTCACTCAAGCCTCACGCACGCGCACGCTCGTCTTCCTCCTCAGCAGCTCAAAGATGGCGGCCGCTGAGCTCTCGCGTCTCCTCCGCATCCCTCCCGCTCTGGGCCTTCTCCTCACCGTATTTCAGCTTTTGTCCAGCTGCTCTGGTGATGAACAGGTGCCGCTCATCTTATGGACCAGCGAAGGGTCAGTATTTATCAATATTCTACTTTATTTGAGTTAATATTTAAAATTGAGCGGTGTGGTATTAACGGGGATGTGCTGGGCAAGGTTATCGTTACAGAGTAATATACACATTCGATTTAAAATAATATAATTATTGACTTCACATTATATACATGTTTCCAATACGAATTGCATTGTGTCGTTCACTGTGTGCGTTTTAACATGAAGGTATCGAATGACAGGTGCAGTGTGTCATTGTCAGTACTGTTGCTGGTCACTAGAGGGAGCACTGTCAGTTTCAAACGTGGATCTATAATAATAATTTTCAAAGGATAAATAATTTCAGTTTTTTTTCCCGAAAATCTTAATATGGTCTGTATTCATATAGAATTAATCTATTTACGTGTTATCACTCAAAATACAGACAACAATTATTTTCAATAAAGTCTAATTCAAATGATTGATATCATGGTATTGAAATGACAAACTTGATTTAGATTCTGAGAAGTGAACTTGATATATGTTTGGACTGCCAGTGAGCTGCCATTGTTAACATAAATAATAATACAACATTCTATAATAATATGTACCACAAGAAAAAACATATGGAGAAACTGCTCAGAGAACCTCACATGTTTGTCCATGATTTTTTTTCCATCTTGATACATTCTGAAATGATTATCTAGTTTCTATACTATACAAGCCAGCCAAAATGTGCTGTTATTGTGAGTATGTAGAGTAGACCCAGGCTTATCTGCGATGCGCTAATCAAATGTCAACACAGCTTTTGACCGATAGGGGGTTTGTGTGCATATGAAGCTTCAAGAAATGAACCTTTTCTCACACCAGAAAGATTCAACACTTCACAAAGCTTCATCAACCTATCACTAATATTCACAAGGGGAAATAAAAAGCCAAAGCCTTCAGTCTATAAACACGAGGACAGACACACAGCAAAAGTGGTCAAAAACCCATTCGCCCCTCTTGGTTACACCTGCACTCACCCACAGCTCTTAATCTTATACTCTTTATAGGATTAGACGGCCACCCAGGTGACCCAGATACACATACGATTATTAAAATAAATACATATTTGGCTTCTTTTAATCCTGTTTTAGTTTTAAATAATACTACTAATAATATTACAATACTTTTCTCTCTGTTCATATTAACAAACAAAGTCTCGACACTTCCATCTTTATGTGTCATCACAACTGCTGGAACTGCTTTTGTGTCTCTCCAGTCAAAGGCTGCCCTTGCTTCTCAAACCCAGACGTTTTTGTTTTTTTGTTTTAACTACAGTGAGCCTTGATCTAGCTTAGATTTAAGTGTTGCCATCTTTATTCAGTTTTATGCTGGCTGAGTGAAGTGTGCGATCATACCCAGCCTTTGTAATTGGTGTATTGGATAAAGCTGCTGTATTGATCTTTACTCTACTTTTACGACCCATTTGACCGTAACATTTTTTCAAAAGACCATGAGACTATTGTGAATCCTCAAGAGAAAGTACTTGAACATACACATATTACACCCATAACAACATCAAACATGCGTAAATTAAGCAACAAGTTAAAAAGCAGCAATAAAGGAGGGAAAAGTAAATCATGTTAAAAGGGTTCAATCATTCATTTTCTACCCCTTTATTAGTCCATTTCTGGGTCGGGGGGAGTGACAGAGCTGCCACCCAATGCTCATAGCACCAGTCCCTCACTGATCCTGAGCAGGTGGTGAATCCATGAGTAGATGGCTGCTACATCAGTGGTGCCACGGCCATGGTGTTTCATTGGGAGCTTCAAGCTATGTGGGCTTAAGTGTCTTGCCCAAGGACACAACAACAGTAGACATTAGTGGGAGCAGTTGGAGTGGGTCCCGTGGTGGGCTCGAATTCACAACCTTCAGGTTCTACCAACTGAGCTACTGTCGCCCCAGAGTTAAAAGGGTTCTGAATCCTAAATACAGAATATTGTCAACTTATCTCCACTATGTCATCTATTGTGATACCATTTTCATCTTTGCACAATATTTTTCCTTCTGCACCTCCTGTACATAAGGCATTGTCATATTATACTCACTCATTGTGATAAGGCACACCTACTTTTTGCCAATATCTTTGCTATCTATACATTTGTTTAGCTACCGCGACAAAGTTATTTCCCTTGTAAATATCTGGTTGGGCTGAAACTCACAATTTTCCTAAAGAAATTGTGAGTTTCAGCCCATCCAGATATTTACAGGCAAGTTATTAAGACTCTAAAGGTGACACTCTGAAAATTAGAAAATTACTATTTTCACTATATTCTAATTTTCTGAGATTATTGAGTCAATTACAAACATTATAACAAATACAGACTTGATATATATCTTTCTTTGAATGTGTTTGTCAGGCTACTAAGGTTATTCATTTGCTGTTGGAATTGGATATGCATCTGTTTGTTGGATGAAAGTGTTCCTCTGATTTACTTCTCTATCTAAATAAAGTGAAATACAATAATATCTCTGGGTTTCTTGTACAAACAGGGCTTCTGTGCCCAGCCAGTCCGCCCCCTCTGCTGGACATGTTGTGGAACAGCAGCAGTTGTCTTTGTACCTGGAGAAGACATTGAACGTGGGGCCTAAAAACGTGTTACTTTTCCTTCAAGACAAGGTGCAGAGAACGATATTCATATTTACAAACATGTTGAAAGACTAATGAATGATTGATGTTGGACTGTGACAGATGAGCATTGAGGACTTCACAGTGTACGGAGGAGCCTTTGGAAACAAGCAGGACAGTGTTTTCCCAAATCTCGAGGTAAGAATTCAACTATTTCAATGTATTATTATATTAAATATTCAAATCGGGCAGGGACTGAAAAATAACTGTTAAGGAATTGGTGCCTTTGTATAGAAGCCCTAAAATTTGAGTGGGACAAGGATGAAATCCCAAACCATGCCATATGGCAAGTAAATTATGCAGTTTTTTTTCTTCTCACATTTGTTTTGGTCTGCCCGGTTGCTGTACATAAACATACACATGCATGCCTGGAGTTGTGTTAAGCAAACCCCATCGAAACGTCTGTTAAAAACATTGCTCTTGCCCCTCTGTCCGAAAACGGAGCATTTATACAATGATGTCATGGACAGATCTGTTTTCTGCCTTTTGAAGTTTTACCTCCTAAATCTATTGCAAGAATGTGTACAGTCAAATTACATTCTTCACACAACTTTCAGCAATTGTATTACAACATGTGTTCCAGCGCAGTATACAGTACCTTGCGAAAGTATTCGGCCCCCTTGAACCTTTCAACATTTCGCCACATTTCAGGCTTCAAAGATAAAGATATAAAACATTTTTTTTTTGTCAAGAATCAACAACAAGTGGGACACAATCGTGAAGTGGAACAACATTTATAGGATAATTTAAACTTTTTTAACAAATAAAAAACGGAAAAGTGGGGCGTGCAATATTATTCGGCCCCCTTTTGCTAATACTTTGAAAGCGCCACCTTTTGCTGCAATTACAGCTGCAAGTCGCTTGGGGTATGTCTATCAGTTTTGCACATCGAGAGACTGGAATTCTTTCCCATTCTTCCTTGCAAAACAGCTCGAGCTCAGTGAGGTTGGATGGAGAGCGTTTGTGAACAGCAGTCTTCAGCTCTTTCCACAGATTCTCGATTGGATTCAGGTCTGGACTTTGACTTGGCCATTCTAACACCTGGATACGTCTATTTGTGAACCATTCCATTGTAGATTTGGCTTCATGTTTTGGATCATTGTCCTGTTGGAAGATAAATCTCCGTCCCAGTCTCAGGTCTTTTGCAGACTCCAACAGGTTTTCTTCCAGAATTGTCCTGTATTTGGCTCCATCCATCTTCCCATCAATTTTAGCCATCTTCCCTGTCCCTGCTGAAGAAAAGCAGGCCCAAACCATGATGCTGCCACCACCATGTTTGACAGTGGGGATGGTGTGTTCAGGGTGATGAGCTGTGTTGCTTTTACGCCAAACATATCGTTTTGCATTGTGGCCAAAAAGTTCGATTTTGGTTTCATCTGACCAGAGCACCTTCTTCCACATGTTTGGTGTGTCTCCCAGGTGGCTTGTGGCAAACTTTAAATGAGACTTTTTATGGATATCTTTGAGAAATGGCTTTCTTCTTGCCACTCTTCCATAAAGGCCAGATTTGTGCAGTGCACGACTGATTGTTGTCTATGGACAGACTCTCCCACCTCAGCTGTAGTTATCTGCAGTTCATCCAGAGTGATCATGGGCCTCTTGGCTGCATCTCTGATCAGTCTTCTCCTTGTTTGAGATGAAAGTTTGGAGGGACGGCCAGGTCTTGGTAGATTTGCAGTGGTCTGATACTCCTTCCATTTCAATATAATTGCTTGCACAGTGCTCCTTGAGATGTTTAAAGCTTGGGAAATCTTTTTGTATCCAAATCCGGCTTTAAACTTCTCCACAACAGTATCTCGGACCTGCCTGGTGTGTTCCTTTGTCTTCATGGTTCTCTCTGCGCTTTAAAGAGAACCCTGAGACTATCAAATAGCAGGTGCATTTATACGGAGACTTGATTACACACAGGTGCATTCTATTTATCATCATCAGTCATTTAGGACAACATTGGATCATTCAAAGATCCTCACTGAACTTCTGGAGTGAGTTTGCTGCACTGAAAGTAAAGGGGCCGAATAATATTGCAGGCCCCACTTTTCAGTTTTTTATTTGTTAAAAAAGTTTAAATTATCCAATAAATTTTGTTCCTCTTCACGATTGTGTCCCACTTGTTGTTGATTAAAATTTTATATCTTTATGTTTGAAGCCTGAAATGTGGCGAAATGTTGAAAGGTTCAAGGGGGCCGAATACTTTCGCAAGGCACTGTATTTGTATGCATTGCATTTGAATGTTGTTCATGTGTTCTCAACTTTTTAAGATATGATTTCACGTTTTGAAACATAAAAAACTTTAAAGATTTTTAAGATCAATAAATGTACCGGAAAGGCTTAATATTTGTTTTTAATTGTTGTTTGGTTTTGATGATTCTCCTTTCTTAATCAAAGCCATGTGCTGGTCTGTTGCTTGTGGTCCACAGAGTGCTCTGGGCTCAGCCTCCTCTGCCCTGGTCCTGCCCTCTGTCTCCTGGCCGTCTTCAAACGCTGTGATCTCTCAGATTCAGGATCACTTGGAGACCTCTCCTCTTTACATGGACCCAGAGACTCTGAGCCAACTGCGCCTGAACGCCTCCTCCGCCGCCCTGCTGGTCTTCAGACTGCCCTACGGAAACGGGTGCCCCTTCTCACTGCTCTTCATCACATTTACACTAGGCAAAAACTCCATGGATGAACCCTGCAGAGCCATCCACTTAATTATTGTATCTTGGAGGCAGCAGTCTGAGTGGAGACACCCAGACTTCCCTCTCCACTTTCTCCCGCTCATCTGGGGGAATCCAGCATCCCCGGTCCGACAAGTCAGAGTGGTTGGCTGTCCAATCACAGCTATAAAGAAGTATGTTGCTATGTTTGCAGTCTAGTGTAAGGTCAAACATGGCAGAAACAACTAAACTGCATGGCCATTTTCCATGAGTCACAAACTACTTTAGAGCCTGTTCAAAACGCTGGTCTTGGCCCAATGCCAACTTCCAACCAATATCTCTAAGTCTTATTAACTTTGGTTAACTCTGATTGTATTTTTTTCAGGGCTGACTTGATGTCCGCAAAAGAAATCCTCAGTGAAAATGGTCAGTAAATCTTCAGATAAGATGATAATTTCATTCTGTGTGTGTGTGAGACTAAACCTTGTGCCTGTGTGTTTCAGATGATGTCATTGGCCAAGTGATGAGCATCATGAAGACTCAGGCTGTCCCATACACAGCCATCTACACAGCACTGCGACCCTCTAAGGTAAAGTACTAACCCACATTTTACACCATGCGTACACCAATGTAGGTGTAACATAGGCAGGAGACTCGTATGGAAAGTGTTCAATCTACACCAGAACATTCTGCTCGCAGTGGATATGTGACACTGACACGTAAGGAAAGGAACTCTATCCTATTCATTGCAGAACATAACATAATTAGGCTCCTTATATACACGTAACTCACTGCTGGTGTATACTGTCAGGTTCCTTACAATAACCAGTTCCTGGATGGCATTGTTCTTTATGCTGGAAAGACGATAGGTTAAATTGGAGGTCATTCTACATTAACAACAGTGTTCCACCATAGAAATCTCGAGGATTTCAAGAGAACATTTTATAAACATTCATGGACACAAAACACAATGGCTCGATTAATGTAATACACATTTTATGATTTGTTTTTGAAACATATTAGTGCTGTTTCATTATGTGGTGGAGTTAAATCTCTCACATAATGGACCTCCTTGAAAAAACGGTTACTAACTAAAACTAAATCAAAATAGTCAGTGCTATAATTCCCACTGACCCCAGTCGAGGGTGGGGGTGGTCTATAATTTCTGATAGTTTGTAATGTTTGTGTTTGTGTGTACATGTGCATTTGTATGTAGGGGGCACCAGTTCACTCGTGGGAGGTGGAAGCGGCTGCAGGACGCTCTCTGCTCCAGTACAGAGACAAATCCAGAGAGAGGGAGCGAGAGAGGCAGCGCAAACTCAAGGAAGGCACCAAAGTCTACGCACCCGTCGAGTTTAAGGTACGCTGTAATTTCTCTGCATTTATTTTCTCCATACGAAATATATCTTGTTCTGGACATGTTAAATGATCACAAATCTTGTGACGTTGAAGTCCTCATTTGTGACATGTGTACAGATAACACAACTTACATGTGTATAAGTCCTCATGTTGCACATGTGTACAGTACAGACCAAAAGTTTGGACACACATTCTCATTCAAAGCGTTTTTTATTTTCTTGACTATGAAAATTGTAGATTCACACTGAAGGCATCAAAACTATGAATTAACCCATGTGGAATTATGTACGTACAAAAAAAAAAGAACAACTGAAAATATGTATTATATTCTAGGTTCTTCAAAGTAGCACCTTTTGATTCTGATTACTGTTTCGCACACTCTGATTACTGTTTCGCACACTCTTGGCATTCTCTTGATGAGCTTCAAGAGTTATTGACCTGAAATGGTCTTCCAGCAGGAAGGAGGTTCCATGAGATGCTTAGCACTTGCTGGCCCTTTCGCCTTCACTCTGTGGTCCAGCTCACCCCAAAACCATCTGGATTGGGTTCAGGTCCGGTGACTGTGGAGGCCAGGTCATCTGACCCAGTACCCATCACTTTATTGGTCCTTATTGGTCGAATAGTCCTTTCACAGCCTGGTGTGAATCTACAGTCAATAGTCATGAAAAGAAAGGAAACTCATTGAATGAGAAAGTGTGTCCAAACTTTTGGTCTGTACTGTATATATATAATGTGCATGTATCATGTGTCCCTGTCTCTTCTTAGGAAGGGGAGAACGCATGCATTCTGCTGTGGGCCAAAGGTTTATCAGTCAGTATCCTGCGCAGCGGTCGCTGGGAGGAGCACGATCTCACACCGTCTACGTTTGGCGAAGAAGTGAAACCCAAACTGCATGGCTCCAGCTGCGACCGCACGCGCTCCAGGTTCTCACAACATGACTCATCGTCTATGACAAATTTGCGACATCATCTATGACAAACATGAGACTAGAGCTGAAACGATTCTTGAGTTACTTGAGTAATTTTAGTATGAAAATATTCTAGGAATTTCTGTTGCCTCGAGGTTTGTATAGTTTCCTTGTTTAATATATTGTTGTCAAAGCCATTCGGGGCGGGTCCTGTGTGCTGACATGCCTGCAATCTGACTCCTCACCGGTGGTGGCGTACCTCAAATAGTGACTTGAAAACGTGCACGGGGCACATTTTCGGCTCACGGTGGCTCAGTGGTTAGCGCTTGTGCCTCACAGCATCCTGGGTTTGATTCCACCTCCTGGCCTTTCTGTGTGGAGTTTGCATGTTCTCCCCGTTTCTGTGTAGGTTTCCTTCCAGGTGCTCCAGTTTCCCCTACCACTAAAAATATGTACAATGGGTTTGGCATGCACCTCCTGTATGGCGACCCTATTTTCCATCTCTATGTGGTGGTAGAGGACAAATGCCCAAAAAAAATTCTAAAGCACTTTGTGGCTCTGGTCTGTGAAAGGTGCTATATTAATAAAGATGACTTACTTCTAATGTGTCAGTTTGAAATGATAATCTGTATTATTTTTTTTCCAGGTTGGTCCTCAACTATGAAAATGTCCTGGACCATCGCAGCTTCAAGTTAATGTAAGTGTTATTTACTCATGTGTGACTCTTGTCCTCCATGAAAATGTGTAGACATTGAAGCAGTTCTTTTGAAATGAACATTCTTCTGCATTAGACTGAATAATGAGAAAAACAAAGAAAGGGTCAGAGTGTTTTTTTCACAATCCAGCTAAAATACACTGAAAGTAGAGATTACTTTTCTACTAAAATATTGCTTGTTGTGGATTATGGCAACAATGAAGCCTGGATGAATATTTGCGTTGTTTTTATGTTCACATGTTGAACATAAAAACTAAATCTTTCGTGCTGGGGTTGTGTTCAGCTTTGCCATGAGCCAACGTCACTACAAGGTGTCGGCCCGGCGCTGGTTCACTCTGGACGCTGTGGAGCTGGAGTATGACGGCACCAAAGCCACCTTTAACGGCAGCCGGAGCATCTACGCCCCGGCAGAATACTCCTACCGCTGCGAGTCAGTCACCAACTACCGCTGGCCTCAGCTGGTGCCACGCTCCAGCAAGGACCCAGCCAACCAGTGGAGGGTCAACTTCCAGGATCTCCAGGTAACCATACTGCCACAACACTGCAGGTATAAGAGATATGTCAGCAATACACTTGAATTCACTGCTTGTATACGCAATCTCGTCCTTTCGGTCATTACCCAAAGCTGTTTTTAGTGAGATTAATTCACATTTTATTTATCTTCACTTACACATTCTGCCGTTGCTCTCCCCTCAGTCCCCTGACCACACCGCCTAGCCCCTCCACCGGGTTTTACTCAGTTTTTCTGGCAATTTTTTTTTCTGAATCCATGATATCTTTTTATGATCCACCTTTCTTGAACGGTCATTATAGCTCAAAGAAAAAATGTAAGGAGATGTACACATGTACCTTGGACACTTTGTCAAAGGGGCGGGGGTAAATTGCAAAAGAGTTTGAGGCTTATGAATAGCTATGCGGCTTGTTTCTTTTTATAACATGTTTGTTCAATCTGAATATTTCATATGAACCATATCTTTAATAAAGAGCCATACGGGTAATAGAATATCATATTATAAAAGAACTGAATCTGGTTATGTCCCCTTTAAACATTTGTAGATAGAATTTCTGTATATGATCATCTTATTCTCGTACATAAACAAGGCAATCTTTCAAGTAGCACCTGATCTTAAATGGTTTTTTTAGTCTAGTTTCTGGCTGAAACAGGTCTAAAAGAGGACTAGACATTTGTATATGAGGATTACACCAATAGATCCTTTTATTCCAACTCAGGCTCTAGCACAGTCCAAAAATGCAAGGCCTATAGTCACACTGCTGTGGTTGCCTCTGACCCGTACGCTTCCTGTTTCAGATCCAGGGCTTTAACGTTTCCCGGGGCCAGTTCTCGTACGCCAGCGACTGCGCAGGCTTCTTCTCCCCTGGGATCTGGATGGGCCTGATGACCAGCCTGCTCATGGTGCTGGTGCTCACGTACGGCCTGCACATGATCCTGCAGCTGCGCACCATGGACCGCTTCGACGACCCCAAAGGCCCCGCCATCTCTGTGCCCCAGACTGAGTGAGACGCCGAGGGGTGATTTGCAATGAGTGGCAGGCCTGGGAGAGGACCATAACCTACCAAGAACTATACAATCGATTCTAGTATGAGTGAAACTTGGCCATAAAGCTGGGGTAACAAACTCCATTCAATTCAACTATTTATATGTGGAAAGTTGTGGCACGACAAACTGTTTTGAGAGCTTGGAGCTTCAGTAGTTTAGTTTTGATTTTGTACGTTTGAAAATCCGGTACCCCAGGTTTATGGCCAAATCATACTTCATATTGTGTAGCTAGGTTTTCAAATTGGATGGACTACATTTGCTTTGCTTTGAATATGGTTAAGATAAAATTGGCGTCACTGGAAACATATTGGTAATTATCTCTTCTATCTGCACATTACTGTCTTGAGTCTTAAGTATTCTTTTCTGTTGTGTGTCACGCCTTTTACCTAAACTGTACCAACATGAAGCTTCGTATGTACACCGTTTCCAGCTTGAAGCTTACAATATGTGTTGCCGAAACTAATGTTGTGCTTGTTCACATAAGATCATGTCACCTCATAAGTATATATATATAAGTAAAATATTCCTTTGAGAATTGTTTGCAGAATCCCTTCCTTTTTTCCATGGTAGCTTCCTCAGACTCTGTCGAAACCTCACAATAGCTCATAGTAGTAGTAGTTGTAGTTGTAGTAGTGTCTGTTGCATGGTATCTTTGCATTCCAGGCAGTGAAAATTCTATTTTGTTCTGTAAATTCTGTGCAAAGGGAACAAATGTACATACCAGAAACATAATTTATGAATGATGTGAAATGCTATTTATTGGTGAACCTCAATGTGTGTTTACAGTTGTATTTGTGTGTGTGTAGTAAATATGTGCTACTGGTTGAATTAAAGGGTTGAAGACTTTGTCAATTTGCTTTTATTTTTTTTACTCTAGTTCCCTTTTTAAGTTAATAGGAATAAATGGATCTGTTGTGCTGTGAAACTTGCTACAATATAAATAAGATGATTACTGTATTCTAGATTTTGACTCATAGTTATTAAAACATCACAAACATGGATTGAAATAGTTTATTCATGTCTTACAAGAAAACTTCAAACTCTTTTGGTGCTGGTGGTTTTCTGTTCTGCAAAAAAAAAAAAAAAAGGGTTAGACATAGCAATAGTATACCAATGACTGCACATTTCACCTCACTTGAGATGGTTGCATTATATATACGTTTTTAAATTTTTTTATATATATATATTATATATATATATACATACTTTACTTAAAAACTTTGACCCTTAAACCATAAACAAATGTATAAAAATACATTTGTCCCAACAAAATAAACAATACATCTATATCTAAATTTGAGCAAAACATTGTGCAGCCACAACTGCCCTGAGTCCACTTTCAGCCATTCTGAGTGAGTAGACAAGGTTCTGGCCTAATGAATGTGAGCGCTCTGCTGCATCAGAGATTGTTGAAAAATAAACATTTGTGCTAAGTGTTTTTAGTGTACTCCCAAGGTTCAACTTTATTGTCCCCACAGGGAAATACATTTTGAAACAAGACACTATATCAGGACAATCGGCTCGTCTGCACAATTTTAAAACAAGAATATGCCATAATATGTATGTTTTGTGTAATTTTTCTGGTGTCTTGACTGTTTTTCTGGCACTTTTACTCCTCACTTTCAAACCCATTTTATAAATGACTAGTGATAATAAAAAAAAAAGGTTTGAAGTGGTTAGCTGTGCCTCTAGGGAATTAATTGTTCAGATAACCATTTGGTTTCTGCTCTACATGTTATATATTCTGTCAGTTTTTGACATTTCTACAACATAACATTTAGGTCTTTTAATAGACAATGGTTACAGCAAAGATGTAGACCAAAAATGCATACTTGTAAGTACATACTAAAATGTGTTCTTTTATACTGTACGTTACAGGGAATCACTTTAATAGTTATATTCTATCACTAGAATCAAAACTTTAACTTCTAAGTCTAGTAATTTGGTTGAGGCATCATTGCATTTCTTGACACTATCTCCAGGGGGCCTCATTTATTAAATATGCGTATATAAAGTACAGACCAAAAGTTTGGACACACCTTCTCATTCAAAGAGTTTTTTATTTTAAAAAATTAACTATGAAAATAGTATAATTCACACTGCAGGCTATGAATTAACTATGAATTAACCCATGTGGAATTATGTACGTACTAAAAAAAAGTTGGAAACAACTGAAAATATGTCTTTTATTCTCGGTTCTTCAAAGTAGCACCTTTTTTGCTCTGATTACTGTTTCGCACACTCTTGGCATTCTCTTGATGAGCTTCAAGAGTTATTGACCTGAAATGGTCTTCCAGCAGTCTTGAAGGAGTTCCCAGAGATGCTTAGCACTTGTTGGCCCTTTCGCCTTCACTCTGTGGTCCAGCCCCATAACCATCTGGATTGGGTTCAGGTCTGCTGACTGTGGAGGCCAGGTCATCTGGCCCAGCACCATCACTCTCCTTATTGGTCAAATAGTCCTTTCACAGCCTGGTGTGAATCTACAGTCAATAGTCATGAAAAGAAAGGACACTCATTGAATGAGAAAGTGTGTCCAAACTGTTGGTCTGTACTGTATATAAAGGTCTCGCATACACCGCATTAAACTTGCAATTTATGAAAAGACTTGACTTGAAAACTACTGATTTGGTCAAAAAGATTTCTGCTGGAGATATTCAAGAACATCTGTACCAAGACTTCAATTCATTTCAATGCAATGTATTCTTGTATAGCCCTAAATCACAACAGTAGTTACATGTATCTCAGAGGACTTAACAAAACTGTTGAAATCGCTAACACAGATCAGAGAATCAAACAGTTTTATTTGTATGTGCATTTAAATCAAAAAATCTGTTTTATAATGAGCCCCAGATATGCTTTAGTTGAGAAATAATGTTGTAACTTGGTCAAAAACTTTTGTACAAAATGTGACTCTTTTCTTAGGTTGTGGGAGGAATGGGGAAGCAGTCTCACTCTGGTCTGGTCCTCGCTCAGGCTCTAGCACTTGTAGAGGCGGTTGACACGGAGGATGTCGTTCCGGCTCATCTGTGTGGATTTCCCAAACTCTACGTTGGCGTTGGGGTAGGGCTGCATGGTGGGCTGGTTGTTCCCACTAAATGCGTATCTGAAACAACACATGCACAATGTTGACCAGAATGCTTAACACTCTTGCTTCTCAGCAGGAAGGTTCAGTTCCACTTTCAGTCAGGGTCTTTCTGAGAGGAGTTTGCGTGTTCTTTCCATATCAGTGTTGACTAGAACACAATAACTCCCCTCCTTCTTAGGCCAGCATTCCTTTGAATTCTTGGTTAAATAAAAGGTCAATAAAATAATAAATCACAGCAGCTCATTCCAAAGAGCCTATATTTTAACAAAGTGGTGGGGGCAACTGAGACATCTTTCATAGTAACTAACTGTGAAACGTCAGGTTATTTTCTTAATTTGGAGCTAATTTATCTCTGTAAATCTTTTTCCAATTCAAAATCATACTGTGTGTGTGTGTATGTGTGTTTTTTTTCTTGTATGGTTCTATGCATGTGTGTGTGAACTCACTTGTGGTACTGCATAACAGAGTTGTAGTCATAGGGCGTGTTCTGGTTCAAGGTGTTGATCTTATCAAATGCATACTCCCAACCTGACAACACACGAGTACACTGTATTAGTCCTGAGCCAGTACTTCGAGCATTAGCAGTAGCAGTAACAGTACCATTCTGTATATTGTGCCACAGGACCTTGATGTACTGGTCGCGGTCAGACCTGCACTGCTCGTGGTTAAAACCCAGAGCGTGCAGCAGCTCGTGTTGCACTGTACTGTGGTACAGACAGCCCTGCTTATCCAGAGACACGGTCTGACTGTAACCACGGCGCCCCACATATGAGTAACATCTGTGGAGAGAGAACAGAATTTAGTCATAGTTTAGTCCTTGTTTTAGTCCTGGTATGGTCCTGGTTTAATCCTTGTTCATCCATCTATGTTCTTTCTCTTAATCCATTTCCAACAGTCTGTGCAGAGACGCCCAGAGTTTTGTCATACAGCCTCCTGGAGAGACTCAGGCCTTCACTGAAGCATCCCAATCTCCTCTGACGACCTCAGCGCGTCTCAGTGTGGAGGAGCAGGGGCTCTACTCCAAGCCCTTATCATTTTGGAAGGTGGGAACAAAGACTGAGTGGTAAACGCAGAGCTTTGGCTGCAGACGCTGCTCTATATCTTCATCAGTCCAATAAAGCGGCCACATCACTGCAGAGGCTGTACCGACCACAGACCTGAAAGACTGGAACTTGTCCTGAGAAAAGAGCTCAAGCTCTGGCTCAGTCCTAACTCAGGTTCAGTCCTGCTTTAGTCTTTACCTCAGCCCTGGTTGAGTCCTGCTTCAATACCACTTTAATCCCTGGTTCAGCCCTGGCTAAGTCCCGCTTTAGTCCATGGCTCAGTCCTAGCTCAGCCCTGGTTCAGTCTTGCTTCAATCCTGCTTTGATTCCGTCCGGTCTCAGTCCTGTCTCAGTCCTGGTTCAGCCTTGTTACCCGCTGTCAGACTGAATGTTGATGTAGTCCCGTTGGCTCGTTCTTCTGGTGAAGCGTACACAAGTGGACTCAGTGAAAGAGTTCAGCCCTCTCTCAATGATGGAGCGCTCCCGCGAGGCTGCACACACAATCACAAACCACCGTCTTTCAGCTTGGGTAACTGTTTCATAATTTAAAAGAAAACTGTGAAAATCCTGTGTCAAATACTGTGCCACTAAGTATGTGTATAAAAAAAAGCTGAATTTTTTTTATTGGAAAACGTATTGTTAGTAATGTATTAGTGATATTTTTTTGGTTAATGCTTTTTGTACAGGTCAAAGAACAATTATTCTACATAATGTACATGGCATGACATGACTTGGAAGCACATAGAAGAGGATCTCGTATGAAAAGAGGGATGAAAGAAGAGATGTTGGAACACATTGCGAAAAACATTGTCATTTTTTAGTATTTGTTCTTTTTTTCAATCCAATCCAATCCAGTTTATTTATAAAGCACTAATAAAAACAACACGGTTGACCAAAGTGCTGTACACATGGGCGTCGGACTGGGGGGGTAAAGGGTACCGAGTACCCAGGGCCCAAGGCGGGGAGGGGCCCTCTAAAGTGTGTCTTTATATTTATATGTATTAGGCATTGTGGTATATTCATATTATTACAATTTGAATGAAAGGGGCCCTGTATAAAAATAACCAACGTTTTAACCTCAGTTTTCCTCTAAAAACAAATTTGTATGCTATATCAGGGCCCTGCCACCCCCTTACAAAAGATCAAATGGTACGACCCACATGTGCGCTTGTTGCTGTGTTGCTGCCGCTGCAGCGAGTTGACTTGTTTGACAAGCAGCGGCAGAAGCGGGAAAAATAAAAGAAAGGAAAATCAGGATTTCAGAAAAGAAAAGAAAGACAGGATAGGGAAAAAAAGTGTAATGAGGGCAAGCAATTGCTTACTCATGTAACATACTGTTTAGGATTTTACATCAGGCAGTTAAGTGGCCACCCTTGGTTATGCTGTTATGATTTGAATGTGAGAAATAAAGCCAGAGCCGGTACGGCTGCAGTTGGAAAAGCGTCTCTCGTGTGTGCTCTCAGAGCTAAATACATTTTTACAACACTACCTAGACCTTCTCGGTTACATTGGTGGCAGCGGTGGGATCACGCAGGCCGGGTCAATGTGGTTCAGCACATTGGACTTTTCGAACGGATACTGGCAGGTGGAAGTTGCCGAGGAGGATCGTGAGAAGACCGCCTTCATGACCGGTAGGGGAATATACCAGTGGCGGGCCATGCCAATGGGCCTGTCCAATTCGCCTGCCACCTTCCAGCGTATGATGGAGCTAGTCCTGCGTGGTCTCCCCTGGCACACCTGCCTCGTATATCTGGACGACATTTTGATTTTCAGTCGAACATTTGAGGACCATCTTGGCCATTTGGGGGAGGTGCTGACAAGGATAGATTCGGCCGGACTGAGATTGAACAGCAGCAAATGTCATTTTGCAAAGGACCATGTAGTGTTTTTGGGACATGTGGTGTCTAGAGATGGTCTCCGCCCGGACCCTCGGAACACTGATAAAGTGAGGTCATGGCCGACACCAACCTCTGCTGCTGAGGTCCGTGCTTTTGTGGGCCTGTGCTCCTATTATAGACGTTTTGTGCAGAACTTTTCCCAGCATGCGGCTCCACTCAATCATCTGGCCAGTAAAAATGTCCCTTTTAAATGGACGTCAGAGTGTGAGGCAGCATTCACCTTTTTGAAACATCGTCTGACCTCCTCCCCTGTAGTGGTGTCACCAGACTTTTCTCGCCCCTTTAAAGTTTACACCGATGCGTCAAAGGACGCTGTTGGGGCGGTACTGGCGCAGGAGAATGACGGTTTGGAACATGTAGTGGCCTACGCCAGTCAAGCCCTCACTCACACCCAGAAACGCTGGTCCACCTTTGACCGTGAACTGTGGGCGGTTGTCTGGGCTGTGCGCAAGTTTAAACATTATGTGGGGCTGTCAGCATTCACTATTGTTACTGACCATCGTCCTCTACTAGGCCTTCGTGGCATGTCCATTGACAATGACCCTACTGGTAAACGGGGGCGGTGGATCCTGGAGTTGGATCCCTTTAATTGGGCCATCATCCACAAGGACGGATCAAGGCATTTGAATGCGGATGCGTTGTCCCGCCGCCCTGCTGAGGCCACAGCTCCTGCCATTGACTGTGTGAATGTGATTGATGTTGGGGGGGCGAATAGTCATGACCAGGCTAGGGAGTCGTTACCCTCCTCTCCAGTGTACTCTCTCTGCTGTGATGAGGCCAGGTTGCGGTCCCTGCAGCAGGATGACCCAGACATCAGGGTAGTGCTCGGGTGGTTAGAGAGGGGAGTAGATAGGCCACCTCGTTGGGAAGTTAAGGGGTCTTCTCTCTGTCTCCGGAAATTGTGGGCTGAATTTGGTCGCCTCTCTATCAATGAGGGACTGCTGTGTAGGACAGATAGCCCCACAGTCTCCGGCCTGGAGCGGTTGCAGGTTGTCATCCCGTCCTCTCTGGTCCCTGATCTACTCCAGCATCTTCACGGGGGGCCGGCTGCTGCGCACTTCTCTGTGGATCGGGTCTGGGAGAAGGCGAGGCAGTCTTGCTACTGGCCTTTTATGCTTAGAGACATAAGACAGTGGTGTGAGCAGTGTAGGGCTTGTCAGACTCGCAGGTCGCCTATTCCTAAGCCTAGGGCGCCCATGGGGGTTATGCAGGTGTGTCGTCCTCTGCAGCGTGTGGCGGCTGACATTTTAGAGCTACCTGTAAACTCTCGGGGAAATAGGTATGTTTTAGTTGTAGAGGACTACTTTACAAAGTATGTTGATCTGTATGCTTTGCCTAATCAGACAGCTAACACTGTTGCTACCTGTTTGTTTAATGACTATGTGTTAGTACATGGGGTTCCTGAGATGCTTCACACTGACCAGGGTCGCCAGTTTGAGGCTGAGGTTATCCAGACTCTGTGTAAACTACTGTGTATTAAGAAGACTCACACGACTGCGTACAACCCAAAGTCGGATGGCATGGTGGAGCGCCATAACAGGACATTGATTGACCAACTTGCTAAGATGTTACTGTCTCAAGGGGGTGAATGGGATGGATTTACAAAGCAGGTTGCTTTTGCGTATAACACTTCACCCCATGCTAGCACTAAGTTTTCTCCCTTTTATATGATGCATGGCCGCGAGGCCCGGGTCCCAGCAGATGTTCTTGTATCTAACCCTGTGTTCAACTCTGTGGGGGCGGGATCTGTGTCTGACTATGGAGATATGTTAGTTAAAAGGTTGGAGTTTGCATTTGGTGCGGCCAGGCTTCATGCATTGGAGGCCTCTGAGAGACAAAAACTTTACCATGACCAGACAGTGTGTCATCGGCCGTACGGTGTTGGAGCGTTGGTGTGGCTGAACAATCCGACGGAGAGCCGCACTAAATTAGCGCCGCATTGGAGGGGCCCGTACCAGGTGGTGCAGGTATTCTCGTCAGGGGGTGAACCGGCACTGACCTATGACATCATTAATCCGCTGAATACTCAGGAGCGGAGTCAGGTGGTTCATCATGACAGACTCAAACCATACACTCTGCCGCTCCCTGCTCGGTCCCCTGCTAGTCGGGTTGTCGCATTGGACCCTTTCTTGCATGGAGGGGAGGCAAGTTTGGAGCCAGCGCTGGCCAAGCCGCAGCAGTCTCGGTCGGGACGTCTTGTTAAAGCCCCTTCACACCTCAAGGACTTTGTAGTTTGAGTTGGGCAGAGTCATTGTTCTTTGTTGTGTGTTTTTTTTTATTTTTTATTTTTTTGCTTTTGTTTATTATGGCCCTGGTTTGAGGCAGGTTCTGAGTTATTTTATGAACCGAGGACGTTTCTTATGAAGGGGGGGACATATGTAACATACTGTTTAGGATTTTACATCAGGCAGTTAAGTGGCCACCCTTGGTTATGCTGTTATGATTTGAATGTGAGAAATAAAGCCAGAGCCGGTACGGCTGCAGTTGGAAAAGCGTCTCTTGTGTGTGCTCTCAGAGCTAAATACATTTTTACAACACTACCTAGACCTTCTCGGTTACACTCAGTTCTTCCACACGAGAGGTGAGTATATAGAGACGTGTTAAGGCCACATCAGGAGAAAACCCAGAGACATTTGTTTCTGTATTCTAAACTCACGGAGAGCTAACAGTGTGCCGTGTACGTGGTAAAAAAAAAACCTTATCCAGAGTGACACACACAGACGCGTAGCTGTAAAGGGAGCTCACACACACTGCTGTCCACTTCTCCTTCAAAGGCAGGCAGCAAAGAGTTATTTTCATGTACAACCCTGTACCCTATATTCCCACTATTGTCATAATCTGTCCGTCCGTGAGTCTTGCAGTCATAAGTCACGGGTCACTCACTGGCCTCTGCATTGGATCATCTGGTTATAACCATACAAATCACACGCCCCCGCACCGATTTGGAGTTTTCTGGTGACATCTAGTGGTCAAAATAATGTAAATAAGTCTAATGGTCTAAAGGTTTCTAGCTCTACAATTATCTTAGTGTGTAAACAAGGGTGAAATGAGACTTTCTGGTGTGTAAACTTAGGCTTTTAAGCCAGAATGAAATTTCAAATGTTCATGTGGGCGGAGTAAGGCTAGGCACAGGTGTTTAGTTGAAAATGGAATAGGCTCATTTCAAAAAAGATTGCATCGATTGAATTTTGCCACAAAGTCTAAATTGGTGGATAATAATGAACCATAAAAAGTATTTTGTTGTATGTTTGTACAATAACAAATAAGTAACTTACCTACTCATGGTCCATACAAATAAGATAAGATATACTACATATTTTATATGAATAGCCATATACACATATCACATAAAGGCATGCAGGCATATACGTAATAGCTATACACTGTAATGATGGAATATAGTATCTGTTTGCAACCCATTAAAGCTACTTTATTTCAGTTTCAGGAAGAGAAGCATCATGGCCAGATGAAGGCACTAGTAGTGAGGGTTTGACAGTGAGGCATAATTAAATTATTTTATATATATATATATATAAGAAACGTGTAGTGAGGGCCCATTGAGACTGTTTGTACCCGGGGCCCAGAATTTGGTGCTACCCCCCTGGCTGTACATAAAAACACATATGTAGTGGTGCGCACTCCCGCTGGTTAGCCAATCAGAGTTTGGTCCGGCTCTTTAAAGAGGCGCGTCCTACCTCAGCCCGACCTCTTCCGCCTCTGACGTCGAGTGACTTGGCCCGGGACAGAGCAGGTGTTTTGATCAGCGTCTCGCTACCAAACTACCACGGTTCAATTGCACAAGGCGAGAGGCCGCGCAATTGAACCACGCGATCGTCGTATGCGCTTTTGCATACCGGCGTCTTAGCGCGCACACCGCTGCTGTGCCTGCTCTCCTTCACCGGGCCCTTTGGCGTGGACGTGACTGCCGTGCGTAAAGGCTTGTCCCAGTGTGAGCTGTCACGGGCTGGGGCGGCTCGTGCGCGGAGCGCTTCAATCTGCAACGGATTCCTGTTGTCTCCGACCTCACCTTCCAAGTGGGGTCTTTTGCACTGTAGTCTGGCCTTTTAAATCTAAAGGCATCTTATGAGTGGGAGTATATAAATCTGTGGTGGCCGCGGGACTGCAGGACGCGTATCCCATCCAGCGCCTCCAATCCTCCACGCACCTCAACTAAGGACAATCAAACCAGTGCTTCTTTTTATTCCTCTACCCACAAGGTAACCAAATTCCGGCCCTAGTGTGGCTGAACGCAACGGCTGCTGTAGTTGGGACGCTTTTAAAAGTTAATTGTTTCTTTTCTCTTTTTTGGTTTATCTGGCTGTTTATTGTATTGTTCTGGAATGCATGCAGTATGACTGAGGATGAATGGGAGTGTGTGTGTGCTGTGATTGTAGAGTGTTTTAATTAGAATAATCAATTAAACTTGTCAGCTATTTAAATTTATATTTTGTTAGATTTGCCTCTGTCTCTCTCTCCATATCCAAACGAACCTGGGGTCTAGTGATGCGGGGATAAACTTCTTAATGGTTCCTTAGGCCAAAATCTAAGGTGGCGTTGCTGGTATTATTTATTTGTATAGTTCTCATTGAAAATATAGTGAGATTCTAGCTAAGTGCTTCCGAGCTCGCAACACATACACAAATATACAAATACAAAGCAGTGGCAAAAAGACAAAACACTATTTACAGCAAAAAAAATCAATTGAAAATAAATTAAAAGCCAGTGAGAAAAAATGTGTCTTAAGACAAGACTTAAAAACAGGAAGTGACTCAGACAGTCTCGCACACAGGGGCAGCTCATTCCATAATTTAGGACCAACAACTGAAAAAGCTCGATCTCCTCTGAGTTTCCGTTTAGTCGGAACCCAGAGCAGAGCCTGATCTGTCGACCTAAGAGAACGTGATGGAGTGTATGACGTCAGTAGGTCAGACAGATAGCGCGGAGCAAGGCCATTCAGGAATTTATAGACAAACAGAAGGACTTTAAAATCAATCCGTATTAGTCAGGCATAATGCAGGTGAGGATGCGGTGCAAAGGGCTCACAGTAGTGTCCAGCGATGGTGTAGGACACGTAGACTTTCCCGTCGGCGGACTTGGGCCACATGCATCTCCCTCCAGAGGTGCAGGGGTCAGCATTCCTCTGCCCCTCTGAGTCATAGGCGATGTCATCGATCACAAGCGGCTCTCTGTCTGAGCGCACTGTAACGAGAGCACACACAGGACCATATTTATGTGACCATCAATCCTCTGGCTACACTGATTTAATGGTGAAAGGGCTAAAATTTGTTGTTCAGTAATAATAACGTAACAAAACAAAAAACACAGATTACTGAGCGAGGTACTGCTATCAGACCAACTCTTCATAAAAGAAAATTACAATCAACAAACCCACAGCAAGCCAATGAGTCGGAAATTATTCTCATTATTTTAAAGGATTACTAGCATATATGCAATCAACAATTCATACACATACTGAGGACGATATAATCATCTCTGTTAGGGTTACAATATAGGCCAGCGTCTGGGTTACTCAACTTTCAAACCATACAAAATAAGTAAAACCATGGAATAAAGTCAATCTAATTGTTTCTGGCTCTAAAACAGCTAGGTTCTATCACTGGTTTGTAGACGCTTGTATTTTAGCCTCTGTCACATCTTTAGAACAGTGAAAAAGAGAGGATCACCCTCGCTCAGTCAATCGGCTTTGAGCCCAGAGCGTCACAGTTTTCTTCCAAGTATGAAACAGATACAGTTACATGTTTACTAATAAGATGTAAAAAATAACATTGGGACAAACAACATTTATTATTATTGTTAATTGGTAAAAAAAAGTAAGTCTTCACATTCTGGGAGTGAAAGTCTCACCCTTGTCTTTGTTGGCCTTCCACAGCAGCTCAGACACAGACGGCTCCTGGCCCCAAGTGGAGAAAAGGCCATATGTCAGCACATCACTCACACTCATCCATAACTTTTCACAAATCCTTATTGAATAAATCTTATAATAATAACATCTAAAATAGAACATGTATTCATGATCACATGGATCATATATTCTGCATGGACTAACTGATTCCTAACGTCACCCAAGCCTTCTTGCAGAAGAGGCTTGGGCTCGAGCCAATTTTCTGATTTGAGCATTTCTTTGACTGTGTTAGCTTCACGTCGTAACAGTGGCAGACGTTTGGTCAAACTAATGCAAGATGTATTTTTCCTGCAAATCAAGGCAATTTCTTAGGTTGGTAAATCCTTAAATGGCTCATTTCTGGATTTACAAAGAACGCTAAACCACAGATGTTTGAAGCCCAAAATGGTGAGTGTGACACATACGGTTACTGAGTTAGGAGAGTCAATAGAACCCAAAGCGAGTTGGAGGAAAAGTTTGTCCATGAGCACTTCCCTTTTGGGCTTCAATGAGGTAGCATCCTCTCTGTTCTGGTCTGTATCAGTGTGAACCATGAACACTTTACTTTAGTAAAATGTACAGCTCAAAAAAAGCAAAAATAAAGTGCATTTTGCCTTTCTTTCAGAGTGAGAAATGGCTTGAATTTTTTTTTTTTCGAAAAACAATTCAATTCAAGCTTGATCCATCAAGGCGTTTAAAGATAATAACAATCTAAGAATAGACTTTACGAGAAAGTGAACACATTCAGGCCAGATACACATTATAACTGATGCATGAAGTTACTTATAACAATCACATTTTCCAATATATATTATTGACTTTTATTTAACTAGAAAAGTCCCACTGAGATCTCAGAGCCCCTGCCCCAGAGAGAGGGCAGCAATTGTACATATTTTAAGTGGGAGGGTAACCTAGCGCAAGGAGAACATGCAAACTTCACCCAGAAAGGCACTGAGGTGGAATTGAACCCAAGACCTTCTTTCTGAGAAGTGCAAACCACTCAGCCACTGTGCCAACTGATGTACAAGTATAAAAAAGTTGTTGCGGTGGTTGTATTGTTTCCTTCTGACTGACCTGCACGTCCTCAGCCCAGCAGCCCAGCATCAGCAGCAGCACACACACACTCCTTAAGTCAGACATTTTGGCTCACAGTGTCACAGCAGCTGCTCTTCTCTTTATATACTTCACGCAGACCACGGCCTTGGAAACATCATGGCTGTTCTCACGGCGACAGTAAATTCACACAAATGCTGACGGGGCGAAGTCCGGCATGAGAAAGGTGCAGGTGCTCGAGTCGTGGGTAGGTTAAGACTCCTGGCATAAGGTTGTTTAGGGCCGCCCAGAGGTGTTGTTTGTAGCAGGGAACGATCAGGCTTTCGGTTTCCTGTGCACACATCGAGGCGTGATTAATAAAGTTGCCGCAAGGAGTAAACATCCATTAGTGTCTTCTTCACACGTTTTCATACAAAGATGTTGACGGAAAATCTAGGATTTTTTTTCGCACAGAGACAAGAGGCTTCTGGCCCTGTCCCGACGGAGACCAATACAGTCGTATTACCAAGTATTTTGTATATTTCAGCTCTTGACAACACAGAGCCGCTGAGTTTGAGTGATTCCGACCTTTTCTGAAACATGGTCCCAGTTTGAAACTGCTGTATATGCTTTCTGTGTTTACATTCTGTGCTGTACTGACCTGAAATATGATCACTGCAGGATCATCCACACGTGTCATGAAGAAAATATATAATATATCCACTATTGTTATTCAAATCTGTGTTTGAAGAATAAGTCCATGTGAAATGTTTCACCTCATTTTAGTCAAATCTGAAGGCAAACCACGTATATTAAAAATACTTAATTAAGGAATTCTCTCAAGTGAATTGGATTTGTCTTCAGCTTTGTGTGGACGGATACATTGAGGGCGATTTCTAACACCACAATCACGAAAACCAACTTCATCAGTGATCCTACTGATGCTTGGCTATACACCACACCATGGAACCATTGGAGTTCAAGGCAGCTCTGAGGGAAGTTCTATTTTACAACCCACACACAACTCTTTCAATGTTGTACAGCTAAATACATTGAACCAGTTACAGTGCCTTGCGAATGTATTTGGCCCCCTTAAACCTTTCAACATTTCGCCACATTTCAGGCTTCAAACATAAAGATATAAAAATTAATTTTTTTGTCAAGAAACAACAAGTGGGACACAATCGTGAAGTGGAACGAAATTTATTGGATAATTTAAACTTTTTTAACAAATAAAAAACTTAAAAGTGGGGCGTGCAATATTATTCGGCCCCCTTGCGCTAATACTTTGTAGCGCCATCTTTTGCTGCAATTACAGCTGCAAGTCGCTTGGGGTATGTCTCTATCAGTCTCTATCAGTTTTGCACATCGACAGACTGGAATTCTTTCCCATTCTTCCTTACAAAACAGCTCGAGCTCAGTGAGGTTGGATGGAGAGCGTTTGTGAACAGCAGTCTTCAGCTCTTTCCACAGATTCTCGATTGGATTCAGGTCTGGACTTTGACTTGGCCATTCTAACACCTGGATACGTCTATTTGTGAACCATTCCATTGTAGATTTGGCTTTATGTTTTGGATCATTGTCCTGTTGGAAGATAAATCTCTGTCCCAGTCTCAGGTCTTTTGCAGACTCCAACACGTTTTCTTCCAGAATGGTCCTGTATTTGGCTCCATCCATCTTCCCATCAATTTTAGCCGTCTTCCCTGTCCCTGCTGAAGAAAAGCAGGCCCAAAGCATGATGCTGCCACCACCATGTTTGACAGTGGGGATGGTGTGTTCAGGGTGATGAGCTGTGTTGCTTTTACGCCAAACATATCGTTTTGCATTGTTGCCAAAAAGTTCGATTTTGGTTTCATCTGACCAGAGCACCTTCTTCCACATGTTTGGTGCGTCTCCCAGGTGGCTTGTGGCAAACTTTAAACAAGACTTTTTATGGATATCTTTGAGAAATGGCTTTCTTCTTGCCACTCTTCCATAAAGGCCAGATTTGTGCAGTGCACGACTGATTGTTGTCCTATGGACAGACTCTCCCACCTCAGCTGTAGTTATCTGCAGTTCATCCAGAGTGATCATTGGCCTCTTGGCTGCATCTCTGATCAGTCTTCTCCTTGTTTGAGATGAAAGTTTGGAGGGACGGCCGGATCTTGGTAGATTTGCAGTGGTCTGATGTTTTTTTTAAACGTGAATAATCCCTGAAGTGTGTGCTTTTTTTAGGCTACCAAACAGTCTTCTCGCCGACTTCCTGCTGATCTGTGGCAAAAACAGAGCGTGGAACAGGCAGTTTTTGAATATTTCTAGGCGTGACTTTCATAAATATGCTGGTTTCAAGTGCGGCATTTATCAACAGCCGCAGTTGCGTACGCTCAGATCTGTGCGTATCTCACACGTTCATAAATGCCACGTCGGATCTTGCATAAATGGAATATACACCCAAAATATACACCCTTTTCTACGCAACTTTCATACATGAGGCCCACTGTGAGAGCTCCACTGATGTTAACAATCTTAATTCTGAAAACCCAAAGACGAGGCTTTTGTTATGGACTTTCTCTGTCAAAACAATTGTATTGGACCGAGGTGAAGTTAGCCGAATGTTTGATATTCGCAAGGGACCGTCTGCAAATTGCAAGTGGCCAAAAAATAAAAATACAAAAAAACCTAAAAGTCAACAAAGACACTTTTCCCAGATGTGATGGGTGTAGTAGCTCCAATTGAACAATAGCTAGCTACTACTGTCAACATTTTGGGAAAAATATGTTTTTCCCCTTCACACAAGCAAATATGAAATTGAAAAAATTCACAAAAAATCAACAAAGACACTTTTCCCAGTTTTGATGGGTGTAGTAGCTCCAATTGAATGATAGTAAGTAGTAGTAGTAGTAAGTAATCTTTATTTATATACCGCCTTTCACAGACCACAAAGCGGTTTAGGCATTTGTCCTCTCACTCCACACAGAGATGGGAGCGGGGTTGTCAGTACAGGAGGTGCATGTCAGACCTATTGTACATGTTTTTTGGTAGGGGAAACCAGAGCACCCAGAAGTAACCCCACGCAGACACGGGGAGAACATGCAAACTCCACTCAGAAAGAGCATGTTCCGACCCAGGACCTTCTTGCTGAGAAGCAAGAGTGCTATCCGGCCGGTGATAGCTAGCTACTACAGGCAACATTTTGGTAAAAATATTTTATTATATATTGTATATATACAGGTAATACATATATTTATACTGTACATATATTTATTATATATTCATATTGCAACAATTTACTAAATGTAAACAGGGGGTGACAGCAGCTCAGTTGGTAGAGCATCAGCCTTTGGGCCTGAAGGTCATGAGTTCGAACCCACCGTAAGACCTACTTCATGACTCCCACTGATGATTGCTGTCGTTGTGTCCTGGGCAAGACATTTTACCCCACTTTGCCTGAAGCCCCCACTGAAAGATCTCAGCTCCTGTGTACTCACCACCTGCAGGAGGATCAGTGTCAATGTCAATGTCAACTTTATTTAAATAGCAAAATTAAAACAACACCAGCTGCCCAAAGTGCTTCACAGGCACGAATGATAAAAAATAAAATAAAACAGCATAAAATACATACACAAACATGTAAAAGTAAAGTGGTAAAGCTCAATTGGTGTTAAAAGCCAGAGCGTAAAAATGTGTCTTTAAACTAGACTTAAAAACTTCCCATGAAGGAGTTGCTCTAATAAACAGAGGTAGACTATTCCACAGTTTGGGTGCAGCAACAGAAAAGGCTTGGTCTCCTCGAGTTTTGAGACGAGACCGGGGCACGTTTAACAAAAGCTGGTTTTCAGACATCACTGATCTGGCAGGAGCATACAGAGATAACAGCTCCGACAGATATACAGGGGCCAAACCATTCAAACATTTAAAAACAAGCATCAGAATCTTAAAATCAACCCTGAATGTAACAGGGAGCCAGTGAAGTGAGGCCAGCACAGTGAGGGGCTATGAGGACTGGGCGCAGCTCTGACTGCCACCCCCCGACCCAGAAATGGATAAAGGGGAAGAAAATGGATGAATGGATGGACAAAATGTAAACAAAGACACCGTTTTGATGGGTGTAGTAGCTTCCATGGAGATGAACTATCATTCTCATAATGACTATAGATAATGAAAGATATGCTCATTGGCATAAAGTATAAAGTTTAAATTGATGATTACTTTCATAAACATTTTTCCTATCATCTGACAGGTTGCTGGAGGAGAAGTCTGAGCAGAGATCTCAAATATTTATTTTCCACATGCTCCTGACTGCTGCTCAATGGATTGTCCCAGTATAACAGAAAGACATCGTCAGCATGCCCTTGGTCTTCCATAAAGGTCTTTTACAGTAATGGTCGGACATGCTGTAAACACTGAGCAGGGGGTATCTGAAACAAACTCAGCTGATGCCTCTTAATGTAGGGGAGCAGCGTTTCCACACCAAGCTTCTCCCATGTGACTTTGCCCATCACACATAACGATCTCTTATTATATCTTACAAGAATCTTTACAAAACTAGGAACCTACAGTACACTGTGAAGAACACTGGTAACTTGTCAATTTTTTATGTGAAGCTTCTGTTCATTAATACACACTGTCCCATAGGGGTGGGAACCTAAGGGTACCTCACGATACGATACGATGCACGATACAAAGCTCACGATAACGATATTATCACGATAACGATATTATCACAATAACGATATTATCACGATAACAATATTATCACGATAACGATATTATCACGATATGACGAGCAATGCGCGAAGAGGCGGCAAGTCTGCCGGAAAATTAAAGAAGAAGAAGCTTTGACAGGTTGCTTTGTGATCCGCGGCTGTACCCGCCTGTCTCTGTGTACGTACGTGTGTGTGTGTGATGTGGAGCAGTCCTGTACCTAAGAATAGCAAATCTACTTCATATGAAATACAATTACAAACGTTTAACTTCAGTAAAACGTAAATTTCATACATCCAGGTTTGCCTTAATGTCACCATGTTTTGCTTTTGTTTAAGTTAGTAGTAATAACATGGTGGGTCATGACCATAGACTGTATATAATAACGGACAGAGTCACGCCTATCTACGCCGTTCATAGTTGTTGGCCATGAAAAGTGCTTTCATGGAGCAATCCAAGATGGCCGCGAGTGGTCCCGCCCACAAGAAAATTGTGAAAAAATGCATCTGCGCATGCGTCAGCCGGCGCAACTCCATTCATTTGAACGAGAGACTTCAAAAATTCACAGCGAGTAAACTAGAGTGGACCAAAACAATCCACCCCCCTCAGCATTGACACACATGTGGAACGGAGCTTTGGGCCAAGAGCCAACTTTTGGTCCATCCTGTAAAGACGTTTTTGAGAGGTCTGCTAACGCTATATGTTAGCATTGGCTAATTCTTCTTCTGGGTCCACCCCATCGGCCCGGGGTGGTATTGCAAGCATGTCAGCGCACGTCATTTCGGCCACTTTTGAGCTGGGACCCGCCCCCACTGGTCATGACATACATAACAGTTGTGTGGCGCAGTTTGTAGTTGCTGGAACTCTGCAGTTGGAGATATGTGGTTCAAATCCCAGTTGACTCAATTTCAGTTTTGTATTTGCAAAGTAAATATATTTAATTATTGGAAATAAATGGTTTGTTGTGTTTAATTAATCCACCTCATGGTAGTTTTTCCTCAATTAAAAACTTTTTGTAAAACTGTGTTGCTTTGGATCCAATGTTGTATCAACACAATTGACTGAAAGCCTCAAATAGTTCAAATTCATGAAGCATCATTTCAAACACAGCATGTTTAGATCATAGACTGTAAATATCAAAATTAATGTTAGACCCCACCATTCGTTGTAAGCACTTAAGAGTGTTATGTATTTTTTTGTCCACATGATGGCGTAGTGGAGCATGATTCACCTCGAGCCTTCGAACCATGGACCATTCATATTGCCAACACTAGAAGGCAGCAAAGGGCAAAACTGAAATCACAAAAATATCTTTAAGTACAATATGAGGCTTGAAAAATACAGCCAAAAGGCACTACTGACAATATGTAAGTAGACAAACCAACTTGGTGGCTACAGAGCTGCTCCTCTTGTAACTGCAGTTGATGACCTGATGAGATCAGTGGGGGCGGGTCCCGGCTCAAAAGTGGCCGAAATGACGTGCGCTGACATGCTTGCAATACCACCCCGGGCCGATGGGGGTGGACCCAGAAGAAGAATTAGCCAATGCTAACATATAGCGTTAGCAGACCTCACGAAAAACGTCTTTACAGGATGGACCAAAAGCTGGCCCTTGGCCCAAAGCTCCGTTCCACATGTGTGTCAATGCTGAGGGGGGTGGATTTTTTTGGACCACTTTAGTTTACTCGCTGTGAATTTTTGAAGTCTCTCGTTTAAATGAATGGAGCTCTCGCCGGCTGACGCATGCGCAGATGCGTTTTTTCACAATTTTCTTGTGGGCGGGACCACTCGCAGCCATTTTGGATAGCTCCAGTATAGCCTTATTTTTGGCCCATTAGAACGGCAGAGAGAGGCGTGACTCTGTCCGTTAATATATACAATATGGATGAGATCCAGGTGAGTAGAGTGGCAGAGACATGAGGACCGGGAAAGGGGAAAATGTGGAGTGAACTAGACCGGATCGTGACAGCTCCAACATTTTCAAATCTGATCTTGATACTTTGGCTAGATATCTATCGATACCCATTAAAGAAGCTATACCCAATTTTTTTTCTAAGTAGTTCATATGCTTTTTACTACATACAAGTTGTATCACAATACATCATTTAATTGAAAACTTGAGGTCATTGATTCAGCTGTGTAAGAATTACAAGCAGTGAAAAGTGCTGAGTAGAGTCTGAGCGGGCCGCTCTTTCTCCTCCGCTCACAGACGGAGGAGAAACGGAGGCTGAGTGGATAGCACTCTCGCCTCTCAGCAAGAAGGTCCTGGGTTCGAATCCCGGTCGGACCAGGGCCTTTCTGAGTGGAGTTTGCATGTTCTCCCCGTGTCTGCGTAGGTTTCCTCCGGGTACTCCGGTTTCCCCTACCACTAAAAATATGTCCAATAGTTCTGGCATGCGCCTCCTGTACTGGCGACCCCGCTCCCATCTCTGTGTGGAGTGAGAGACAAATGCCCAAAAATTAACAATTGTAAACCGCTTTGAGACTCAGATCTGCAGTGAAAAGGCGGTATATAAATAAAAACTTACCTACTACTTACTTACTTACAGAACGAGCAGCGTACAGCCTGCGTCCTCTAGCCTCTACAGCGCTGCTTAACACCAGGGCTTCGACTTCAAAATTCAAATATCATTCTAAAATAAAAATATATACATATTTGAACAAATATTAGACAACCCTTATAATTCGAAATGTATTTAATGACTGAAAATATAATAGTTAGCTCCCAAAGGTTTCACCGGGACGTGCTAGGCAGGTAACAGCTAAGCTAGCTAGCTGTTTCATGGTAACTTCCGGGTTTTTCACAATCGCTTTTTGTCACATTAAAACCGTGTTTTTGTCATGAAAACGTTCTCAGCAAATTCTGAAATCGTCCGTGCATGTGTGTTAAGGATGTATATGTATACTGTATTGTCCGATTCACGTTTAATGGTGTTGATTGATAGATATGTAGTTGTTTATTGAGCGTGGCTATCTCCGCTAGCTCCGTTGGCTTCTCTACACAGACAAGTGTGTAGTGACAGGTGCTGATAGCGTTTTGTACTTGCAGAGTAATGGCAGTATTTTACACACCTGAATCACAAACAGAGATTGCATTGGGGCTTCGGTCATTATTGGTTTGAGAGTTCTGTTATCAAGAAAAAATGATCGGAAGAATTGCATTCAAGTCAATTAATGGAGTGCTGCTGCTTTGAGGAGCTGTATAACAAATTATAATTAAATATTAGAATATATTCTAATGTTTAAATTAATACATTCGGACGCATAACTAGCGGTATTCTTTTACTTTTATATTGTGTTAGCAGTGCGTTGCTTTAGTGCCATTTCATCAGTGATTGTTGCACAGTTTACAAGAAGTTGCGCTAATGCTAATGTTAGCATATATATCAGATCGCAAATAAAACTAGGTGGCTCCGTGGGATGAGAGCGTAGGGGAAATGAGAAGCCTGTGAGCGAGTTGGGGGGCGGTGCTAAACATTCAAACATTGCAGAAACGGGTATAGCGCCTTTAAGGAATGAAGGGAATGAAAATAGTGCTATGTAGCAAACTGTGTCCAAGTAGGGAAGAACAATTACATAAAATTCCAAGCTCACTGAGCAGTGTCGACTTTCTCCACTTCTTTAATAATAAAATTACATCCATCCGTGACAAACTGGAGGAGGTTACTCCGGCTGTTGGTAGTGGACAGGCTGAAGCGGCATACTTGACTTCCCACTTAGACTCTTCAGTGGGCCTTGATAAATTCATGGCTGTGAGCCAAGCAGAGGTGATCTCTGTGGTCACATCCTCAAAAGCCTCAACTTGCATGTTAGATGCAGTCCCGACATGGCTCTTCAAAGACATACTTCCTTTGATAATTGAGCCTATTGTAAATATAATAAACGCATCCATACAATGTGGCTATGTCCCACAAGCTTTTAAAACCGCGGTAATCAAACCCCTTCTGAAGAAAACAAACCTGGACCCAGAAATACTTACAAACTACAGACCGATCTCGAACCTCACTTTAATATCTAAAATCCTGGAAAAGCTTATAGCTGAGCAGCTTTGCTGCCACCTGCAGGAAAATAATATGTTTGAAGTCTTTCAATCAGGATTCAGAGCTCATCATAGCACTGAAACGGCACTAGTCAAAGTCACAAATGACTTACTACTAGCTGCTGATAATGGACAAGTGTCAGTGCTGGTCCTACTGGACCTTAGTCCTGCATTTCACACAATAGACCACAGCATTCTACTGCAGAGGCTAGAATGTGATATAGGTCTTAGAGGAACAGCCCTTGGCTGGTTTAAATCCTATTTATCAGATCGGTATCAATTCGTCAACGTAAATCAGAACTCGTCGCCTTATTCTGGAGTAGAATTCATGCTGCCGTTAGGAAACATTATTAAAAAGCATGGAATTAATTTCCACTGCTATGCAGATGACACACAGCTTTATCTGTCGATGAAGCCAAATCAGACAGATCAGCTGGAAAAGCTCAGTGCCTGCATAAAGGACCTTAAAACGTGGATGACTCTTAACTTCCTACTTCTCAACCCGGAGAAGACAGAAGTGATCCTACTCGGTCCAAAGCGCCTGCACAACTCCCTTACTAACCAGATAGTCACTCTCGATAATGTCAGTATTATACCCAGAAACACTGTGAGGAATCTTGGAGTCATTTTTGACCAAGAACTCTCCTTCAAGGCGTATATAAGTCAAGCGACTAAAACGGCGTACTTCCACTTACGGAACATCGCTAAAATGAGGAATTTCCTTCCTAAAAGTGACGCGGAAAAACTTGTTCACGCTTTTGTCACCTCAAGGCTCGACTACTGTAACGCTTTATTGGCAGCATGCCCTAAAACCTCTTTGAAGAGCTTCCAGCTCGTTTAGAATACAGCAGCTAGGATCTTAACAGGTACCAAAAGGAGGGAGCACATAACTCCGGTGTTAAAATCACTCCACTGGCTTCCTGTGGAGTACAGAATAAAGTTTAAAATCCTTCTCTTAACATATAAAGCCATAAATGGCTTGGCTCCTTCCTATCTCCAAGACACGTTAGTGTCATATCAACCAATTCGAGCGTTGCGCTGACAAAACGGCAGACGTCTGGTGGCTCCTAAGGTCTCAAAAATCACTGTTGGCGGCAGAGCATTTAGCTCCAAGCTCCTTTACTGTGGAATCAGCTTCCCATTCACGTTAAGGAAGCAGATACAGTCTCCATATTTAAGGCCAGGCTTAGGGCACTCTACTTTAATTTAGCATATAATTAGGTAATATTTAATATATGGTGCATATATTATATATATATGCTGTATTATGTTATATATTATACAATATATGTATTATGTTGTGTATTGTGTTGTGTTGTATATTATGTTATATATTATGCTGTATGTTATTGATATTGGAATGTAACTTAAGTTATCATTTTGGTAAATCATATGTGGCTATGTGCTGAATGCTTTGTATTGTAATTCACTTTAGCTTCAGGAAGACACCGGGAGGTCTGGGGAGCTCACATGCTAAGTGTCTTTTGTTGTGTTGGTTTCTTCCTTTCCCATCTGCATACTAAGGTGTGTCTTGTTCTACCAAAAGGGGCTTGCAGACTGTGAATCTTCAGACTTGTCCTGAGAGAGGCTAGGGTCTGTGCCTTGCCTCTGTCAAGACATTCTCCTTGTACAATGTAACAAGTAAAAGATTAACTTTGTCTCTTTGTTGTGTGAGATTTCATCAGGTTCAACTGTAGTTGAAACAGCATTATCACTTGGTCATTCGAATCCGGATCCCAACACTTCTTACAGGAGCTGAGCTTGTCTCAAACATGGACTTCCAGGAGCAACAACAAGGCCTTCTGCATTCGGAACTGCATTGGAACTCCAGGTTTGAGGCAGGACAGCCCTGGGTTGGAGTCGACGGGAGAACTACAGTTTTTTCCTGATGAAATCGCAACAAAAGGCAAGTTCTGTACACTCTAAATTATGTCCAAAAGTAATCCAGGAAGTAGTGTGAAGTTCACATGAACACATTCATTTAGGAAAACGCAGAAATTATGCCTGAGTCTGGGACTTTATTACACTACGAATTATGTCCGGGACTAATTCAAGAGAGTAGTGTGGAGCTCGATGAACGGGGCGTTCATTTAGGATAACGCAGAGTTATGCCTTTAGTCAAGGACTTTTACAGAGCTCGAATGAACGGGGTTTCATTCAAAAGGGTGACGCAGAGTTACGCCTGTATGATGAATGTGTTAGAATTGAATTACTTCAGACTGAACTTCTACATTACTTCTAAACTGAAATTGGACATTTATAGACATCTAAATAAGCTACATTGAAATTGGATGTTTAAAGACCTTTAATTACTCAAAATTTGGAATTGGACATTGCAAAAAGTAGATAGACCGCCATTTTGGGTGGCCATGTGGTCCTTTGTCCTCCGGCCATGTGTTTCTTTGTTTGTCTGTGTCCTTCTTTGTTCTGTGTGTCCTCTTAGTTTTCCTTTGTCAAAGTTTTCTTGGTTTAGAATTACCCTTCACCTTATGTTTTGATTCTGAAATGTATTAACAAATGTGCTTCTTGTTTTTGAGAAAAATGCCACATCCCTGCCAAAGCTTCAAAGCAACAAAATCCACCTATTTTCCATTGTGGGACAGAAAACCAACCCCATCGCAATCTCCATACAGCCATCGACATCTACAAAACGACCCTCCACACAACCGCCCCCCCCCTGCACCGGAAGCTGCTGACGAATAATCACAGGCCGATTTGCAAGGATCAAAGCGCGCAGGCCCACGGAGGGCGCTGGCCGTTTGTTCAAGTTAAATGGACGTGAGAATTGAAGGTGACATCTTGGTACATTTGCGATTTGAAAGTTCAGCTTTGTGTCGTTGTTGGAGAACGGCTTGCTGCTGTTTGGCGTCGGAAACGCAGACAGAGAAGAGTTTCGAAACAGGAACAGAGTGGACCTTTCTGGTCATAACCAAACATGAGGAGGGGTCGAGAGGAAGTGTAAAATGGACTGTCTATGGACTGTGAAAATGGACTTTGGGTTTTCGGGCTTTTGGGCGTGTGCGTGGTGTTGAATTTGATAACCAAAGTCAATACATTTCAAGTTAATACATTGTTCAGTTTTGAGCCATGTATGTCTCAATAGGGGGAATAGTGAAGAAGATGACATAGTCTGGGATCGCGTCTTTAATTCAGACAGAAGACATGTTTTATTGTCGATGGTAGAGACAGCACGAACAACACGAACACAGAATGCAAGTGTATTATACAGAGCGGAGACATGGAGACCTCCAATCAGCAGCTTCCACGGTGTGCTTGTAGCTTGGCCTTCAGATAGACAAAACAAGGGAAAAGTACTGGCTTCTGCACATTGATAGAATGATGAGTTTAACCTTAACAAAAGTTGCTTAAAAGTGTTATGAAATCTCACATTCCCCCTCTGGTCACACATTCCCGTGTGACCATCAGGATCGATAAACAGCAACATACCATCATACCTCAATACTTCAAAAACTCAAACTCGGTACTTCACTCAGTACTTCAAAAAACTCAGAACTCGGAATACTTCAAAAACTCATAAAACATGTTCAGATCTTTCATAAAACTTGTCAACAATCTTCAGTAAAATACCAAACTTCATCAGTCGATGGTGGTTCCAGATATTGCTTTGAAAACAGTCTCTCCTACTTCTCCGTGTTGATTTCTTCAGGCTGCATTTGTTGTGTCAAGCCATGAATTCTTCTGTGACGTGTCTTTCAATCACACGTTTCAGCTTTAGTGTCCAGATTCAGCAATTCAATTCAGTCCAAACCATGTCCAAATTGTGTAATCCAATTTTTCCAAATGATGTCCATGCAAAAGAGGACGATGGTATTGTCCATGTCTCAGCAGCTCACTGCCTGAGTAGAATCAGGGGCTGTGCAGATTGTCCAAGTGTGCTGGTCCAGATGCATTCTCTTGAGGTTTTTCAGTTTTGTCTTAAAAAAAAAAACACTTTTTGTGTAAAAAAAAGTAGTCTTCTGTTCTGTAGATGTTACAGACAAGGCCCGCATCCTTCCACCACCTGAAGAGGATGTGCCAAGTCTGGGATCGCGTCTTTCATTCAGACAGAAGACATGTTTTATTGTCGATGGTAGAGACAGCACGAACAACACAAACACAGAATGCAAGTGTATTATACAGAGCAGAGGCATGGAGACCTCCAATCAGCAGCTTCCACGGTGCCATGTAGCTTGGCCTTCAGATAGACAAAACAAGGGAAAAGTACTGGCTTCTGCACATTGATAGAATGATGAGTTTAACCTTAACAAAAGTTGCTTAAAAGTGTTATGAAATCTCACAATAGTTTATGGAACAACAATATGAAATTATACTATGAACATTTTTTATTTTTCAGTTTGGATGTGTGTTTTCATTTTCAGTTATCCATGTTCTCCTTGTTTAAACATAGATTGTTTGATTTATCAAAAGGATAAAAAGGGGGGAATGATATTGGAATGTAACTTAAGTTATCATTTTGGTAAATCATATGTGGCTATGTGCTGAATGCTTTGTATTGTAATTCACTTTAGCTTCAGGAAGACACCGGGAGGTCTGGGGAGCTCACATGCTAAGTGTCTTTTGTTGTGTTGGTTTCTTCCTTTCCCATCTGCATACGAAGGTGTGTCTTGTTCTACCAAAAGGGGCTTGCAGACTGTGAATCTTCAGACTTGTCCTGAGAGAGGCTAGGGTCTGTGCCTTGCCTCTGTCAAGACATTCTCCTTGTACAATGTAACAAGTAAAAGATTAACTTTGCCTCTTTGTTGTGTGAGATTTCATCAGGTTCAACTGTAGTTGAAACAGCATTATCAGTTATGTTAGGTATTATATATAATATGTATGGTATATATGATATATAATATATAATTAGGTTTGCCTGGATCGGTTTGCACACCTGGTGTGCAATCCATGAATCTCTTTATCCAAGGCTAGGTTTAAAACAGTCCTCTTTAGTTTAGCATATGGCTAGGAAGTAAGACTCGGGGAAGGCTAAACTCCTCAGACTGTCAGTCAAGCTGCATAGGGAGTCAGTTTGCTGGGAGAAGTATGGTAACTTGAGCACTATCCTCTCCTCCTTCCTACTTTATCTGTTTAGCATTATTAGGATTTTGACTGTAGTTTGTTCATTGCTATTCACCCGTTGTCCCATTGTCTGTTTCATGGTACGATGACGGGATCTCTGAGCCTGGCCTCCTCCATCTACACCTGCGGACTGCCCCGCCCGACCCGCCTGGGAGTGCTTCGGTCCTGCACCGGACCTGTCCACGTTCAGCGGCCACTGGTCCACGTCCTGTAGCTAGCTTAGGTCCTAGATCATTAGCCTGTCCATCTGGAGGAGCGGATCCCTTTCTCAAATGGGTCTCCCTCCCTGTGGGTTTCCCTAGTTCTCCCCAAGGTTTCTCACTTTTTCCCACTGGGTTTTTTAAGAGTTGTTCCTTCTCGATGCAGGAGGGTTTTGTTGGACAGTTAGTGTCCAACAGAAAGGATTGGTGATGATCAGGACACTTTAGCATTCTACAACATGTATGGACATTTTCTTCTGAGTGTGCTTTATATTCTTCGTGTGTTTTAACTGTTGATTCTCTGACCTGTGTTGGTGATTTCAATGGTTCTGTTAAGTCCTCTGAGATGACTTCTGTTGTGACCTAGGGCTATACAAGAATAAATTGTATTGTATTGTATAATTAATTACTTTAATATACAAGCCTAATCTGGATATTGACTGAACCGATACCTGACCCAACATTTCTGCACAGATACCAGTATTATATCAGTGCATCCCTAAGGGAGGTGACCCAAAGAAATGGAACTGCACCTGGCCTTTAATGATTCATTTTCTAATTAATTTCTTAATTGTCCATACAATTTCTAGTTAAATACATTATACAGACAGTTATAGAATATTGAATATCTTAGCTCTGATAAGGGTTTGAATCCTCATTACCAACAAATTACGTTACATTTTATAGATACAATTATTTTTTTTATAGACTAAATAATAAGACAACTTTAGGGGTAACTGTGTTTTCCTCAAACCACTTAAGGGCATAAGCAAAGGGGCATCTTAACCAGATGTGTCATGGGGTGAGATGAGTGAGGACTCAAACGCAGAAATGCCAAAATAAAGATTTCATAAAATAAAGTCCATGGCAAAAAACACAAACTCCAAAACCAGTAAAACAGTCCTGTTTCAGTGACCAGGAAGAGGACAGAACTTGACAAGACAATGTACCAGCAACAAGGGGAGAGAAGCACAGGGTACACACAGACACAGGTGAAACACATCAGGGCGGGGCAGACAATCAACAGGGAACAGGACAGTAAAACTGAAATGAAACCAGAGAACTGATGTAAAGAAACAAAAACAAATACAGAAATAAAAATCCTCACCATGACAAGATGTGTATCTGTCTGTAATTTGGTATGGTTCGACTAATGCTTGAATTTACCAATTGTATGAATGTACTTAACCTGCATAATGATTAAATACAATTATTGGTTGAAACCTTATCGTTGTTAGTTTTGAAAATGAATTTTCTGCTTATGAATAAGCCATAGGAATATTTCCAAATAATACAAACCCACAACACTTTGTTTGGTCCTTCATATGAGTGCACATGGCACAAGCGTTCTTCTTTTCAAGAACTGTGAAATCTTTCGAAGTACATAGTTCAATAATTCATCTAAAAAATATCTCTAATAATTCGAAAAAATATTAATAAATAGCGTAAGAGGTTTGTATATTTGCTCATAAGAATCAACATTAAATGCACATTCATTTAGCCTGACATACTCCCTTTCAATCTCTTTTAATAGCATAGGGTGTTAGAATAGGGGTTTAGTAGTCTTCAGGGGATCAAATACCTACATTAGCGATTACATGTGAGACAGATGTTTAGTGGATTTACTAACTTGAAGCAAATAACAATGATGTGGCCACCTCTGCTCTAGATGAAGCCATGGCCTTTTTGGAGGTCTTGAACTTTATCGATGGTCTCTCCGGGAAGTTTCCAATAAGTGACATGGCAATCTAACCCCACCTCCACAAAAAAAACATAAAAAAACAAACAAACCATTTAGCCAATCTTAATTAAGGCTAACTGGTTCAAAAATAGTTTTACCTTGGCAGCAACAACTCCACAATTGTCGGTGTCTTGCTGAAAAGGATGATGTATTTGTTCACCTTTCCAATGAATATCTGACCATACATCCTTTCCAGTGGACAGCTGCCTAAGTTTGAAATACTGTACTACTCGTTTTGCTGCATCAATTGACTCATCCAATTCATCAGGATTCCTTTGTGGGTCAATCAGGAAGACCGAAGTTGTACCATGGCACACAAACTGTAGGGGTAAAAATGAAGGCCTATAAGAGTCATGCAACAGTAGGCACCAGAAGGCGCATCCATAGTTATTACATATTTGTAATTAAGGAAAAACTAAGAGATAATTATTATATTCTGAATGTGTTAGAAATATGTCAGTTGTATAAAAAATGCATGGCTCTCTTTAGATTTTATAATATATATGGCTTTTTTGGCTGTCTCCCGACCACTGAATTAGATGGTTATTTAATTTTTTATGTTGCTCTAGAGTAGGATGAACACTGTAGAAAATCATACATTTCCCTGTTCAGGTAAATCTAAAATTTGTTGGAATTTACCAGAAGCTTCCAGTGATTCCTATTGTGGACAACTGCAATGAAAGCTCGGTATTTGTTTAAATCAACCTACAAAATATATACATGTTAGAGAAGCACAGAACAAAATAAATAATATATACATTATACACAAAATTATATTCATACCATGGTCAGTGGGAATTCTACAGCCAACTACCATTAGTAAATACTGCTTAAACTTCATGTTAAATTACATAACCATAGCAACACACATAGACTTCAAATTGGGAACATAAATATTGCATTATGATTATGAATTTACTTTAAAGGTCTATTAGACTGCAGCATGTTCAATTAATATGCTAAACATCATGTCTAATATTTATGATTCTAGACCCATGCTTGATCCATTGTGCATTTAAACTGTGTAACTATAATATCCCCATTGTTTGTTCCCTAGACCCCTTTGTGTCTGTTCCTTACTGTACTGTTTGTCGCTTCATTTCTTTCTTTGATCGATGGACAATTACACCAGCAATGAAATGGTAAATTGATTTTCCATGGTCAAACAGATTTGCATGCTGGTGTAATAGGCCTTCCAATACTTTGAAGAGAGAGGAGTACATACATTAAGCTTATTTTATTAACTCATAACAAAGCCTAACATAACCTTCCTTATTTGTACATACCGCGCCTGTCAGCTAATCATGAGGCTTCAGGGTGCACAGCTCACTGTAGCGGATCAATATATTTTGTGCATTATTGTGTGACGGAATTAATGCACTAACAATTTCTGTTGGCCTTCTTTTCCATAAGCTTGAGACCTGAACAGATATTTCAGACATAAGCAGCCTAATCATTTCAGAATCAATCATTTCAAACACTGTTATTGATGATACCCCTTTCTCTGGTTCACCATTTGATTATTTGGACGGATCACTATCACTTTTATGTTTGCTATGAATATGTGAAAAAATATCAAAAACGTGATAAGTTGTCACAAATGAAACAGAATGATCATGAGTTGAAATATGTGCTTTTATAATTATTGAAAATGCATGGTAAATACATAGACATTGTTGTAATTGTTCAGACTATTTTACATATAATAAATTGACCCTTAAATTAACAAAAAATTATCAACAAATTACCAAAATAATAATTCTTTCACGTATTTCTTTAATGGTGCCCATGTAG
This sequence comes from Knipowitschia caucasica, assembly GCA_964034765.1. Taxonomy (NCBI): domain Eukaryota; kingdom Metazoa; phylum Chordata; class Actinopteri; order Gobiiformes; family Gobiidae; genus Knipowitschia; species Knipowitschia caucasica. The sequence continues at coordinate 37,560,719 of OZ035827.1, read as the reverse complement.
GATTTAGATCTTTTTTTAAACAAGAACTTTCAATTCCTACACATTTACAAAGACATTTGTAAAAATCTGCTTAAGTGTCAAATCTTTCCATATTTATAAATGAATTTCAACACAATAACATTTTAGAAGTTAACTCTTGTGCATATCCTTGTTCATACCATAGACATTAAATATTAACAGACAAAGTCACGCCTATCTCCGCCGTTCCAACCAATGGGCCAAAAAAATGTGCGAGTGGTCCCGCCCACAAGAAAATTGTGAAAAAACGCATCTGTGCATGCGTCAGCCGGTGTTCTGTCGAGTTGGTCTGCCCGTCGAGATGATCTCCCTCCGCTGTTAATGATGTAATGCAAACCTGCGCTGCGCGTCTCACGGCAGCCAAAGCAATCCAAGATGGCGGACCGGTAGTCCGCAAAAAAGTTAAGTTTAAAAGTCAAATACGAACAAATTAAGACCCAAATGTCACTTTTAATGCAATTTGAGGCGAGATGTTGATGGTTCCGCGTTGTGATACATGGGTTTTTAGAGTAAGAGTTTTGTGTAAAGTTTGTTTTAAGCAGTCCACTGATCCTGTGAAACTACACTGCTAGTGTGCCCAAATCTGACTTGCGCATGCGCACAAACCCGCAAGAGTGGGGAAAAAACTTGATCTAAATAAATAATTCATTTGAACACACTATTGTTAATCATATTGAATACAGTATGATACATGCATACAATTTCATTCATTATTTCCATTATCAACCCGACAGACCAGTCACAGGATGCGTCATGGGCCTGACGTATGCAGCAGTCAACTCAGGGACAGCGATCACACAGCAGCAGTGTAGTTTCACAGGAGCAGTGGACTGCTTAAAACAAACTTTACACGAAACTCTTACTCTTAAAACACACATCACAACGCAGAACCATCAACATCTTGCCTCAAATTGCATTAAAAGTGACATTCGTGTCTTAATTCGTTTGTAATTTAACTTTTAAAGCAATTCGCGGACTACATGTCCGCCATCTTGGATTGCTTCGGCTGCCATGAGACGCACATGCGCAGGTTTGCATTACATTCAAGCCCCGGCGATCCAAGATGGCGCCCTATTCAAATGAATGGTTGTGCTCAGTGGCGCTTTGTGACGGCATGGGGGCTGAAAGATTAGCGGAAGTTGCCTGAAACTCGCAAAGATCTATGGGAAACTCGCCTGTATTTGGGCATCGTCTGGTCCTCCCGGTTCTGCGCAGTGGATGATCTCCCATAATGCGTTGCTCACGCACGTGCACAGAGGGGCTCGGCCGCGCTCTGACCAATTAGAGCAGTTCATCAGAGCGGGAGTTAAAGCGAGAGCCAGACGAGCAGAGTTTGTGGCACTAAAGTGTGGATTTAAACAAAACCGAAGGATTTAAGAATAAAAAAAGTTCAGGATGACAAGGGACACTAAAATCCCCACAAAATCCGACCTTTATGAAAGCTGTAGGTTCTCTGTAAGCTGAGGTTGAGCTGTTTTAATTTGCATTGAGTTCTATGGGGAAAATTTCTGGGTAGCCCACGTGAATTTAGTCTGGTTCAGTCTGCAGTACCGCGAGAATCCCCTGAGCACGTGGGTTATTCAGCTACAAGCTAGTAATACCCTATCCAGTTATTATAATAGATCCATGATTACATCATTAACAGCTGAGCCAGATCATCTCGACGTGCAGACCAACTCGACAGAACACCGGCGAGAGCTCCATTCATTTGAACGAGAGACTTCAAAAATTCACAGCGAGTAAACAAGAGTGGTCCAAAAAAATCCACCCCCCTCAGCATTGACACACATGTGGAACGGAGCTTTGGGCCAAGAGCCAACTTTTGGTCCATCCTGTAAAGACGTTTTTGAGAGGTCTGCCAATGCTATATGTTAGCATTGGCTAATTCTTCTTCTGGGTTCACCCCTATCGGCCCGGGGTGGTATTGCAAGCATGTCAGCGCACGTCATTTTGGCCAATTTTGAGCCGGGACCCGCCCCCACTGGTTCCTCCTCATCATCATTTTCACTTTTGTCTCTTTCCTCCTCCTCCGGTTCATCTTCATCTTCAGCAGCAGTGTCAGCAAAGTCATTCTTAATTCCCTGTGGGCTGGGGGTGGGCTTTTTGGGTTTTGGTTTATCTCTTATTTGTTTCCTCTATTTTTGGAACTGGCATTTGTTTTGGAACTGAGTAATATTACGACTTGGTTGTTGGTCCTTTTTGTCCCTGGACTCTTCCGCTAATGCAAGATCTGATGTTCATGTAGGTTTTCTTCTTATCGGTTCAATTAAGTGATGTTCTGTGTGTTCAATGTACCGCCCTCGCAGGGAGTTGTACATTGTTCGTAAAAATGTTCTTGGCCTCATCTGCTTTCTCGTTAAGGATCTGATTTTTGACAATTCTGAACCACCCTTCAACATGGCAGTTTGTCTGTCTTGTGATTTTTTATCGATGTTCATCCAAAGTTGTTCCAATGTCTGATGCATGGCGTCGCAGAACACCTAGCATGACTCCACTGGATGATATGAGGACAGTAGTACTCATTATCCTCTGCCAATTCCTCTTCCCTAACATCAGCAGACAAATCTTTAAAAAGGACTCCAAAGGGAGATCTCCCGACAATGGTTGATGAATCATCATCACATTGGGCGCTGACAGGTGTTTCCTCGTCCATGTCATTCCAAGAAGATCCTTCAGTGCCTGCACCTTGGTATTAACTTCAGGGAGTTTTATGTGTGCAGCAAGACTACACACAAGGACGTAAAGATCTCCACACCTTCATCTAGCGACTGAATGTTTTGCAATCAAGCAAAGATGAAGGTGAGAAACTCTTTATGCCCTTTGTCTCCAGTGTGTTTCAAAATGACCTGAGACACCGCTTTGATGACATGTGCAGAGCAGAGGTGTAGCACTGTGAATCTTGTTATTGTTTTCCATTTCTTCTTCCCCAGGCAAATGTAAAAACACCTATCCAAATATGAAAAAATGCCGTCCTTATATTATTGAAGGAAAGGAGCACCGCTTGAATTAGAGCATGGCTGTAATCAGTCTCTACATGCTTGACTTTTATTCTAGTGCATCTTGAAACTGCATGGAGGAAGCAGAAAAGCCAGTGGGTTATTGTAGGGACAGAGTGGTCATTTGAGATAATTTCTGCCACAGGTAATGGGGGTGTGCCCCTCCCCTTTCCAGCCAACACAATGGCATTGTACAGCACATGCTTGCTTTGGGTCCGGTATCTTAGAAACAACACTTCCTGTAGCATCCAGATACAGGTTCACTGGTCCCTTCTTTCTGAGATGTGCTATTAATATACCTCTAACCCAGTCTCGGTGTAAAGATGGACACAGAATGGGTCAACCTGATAGAGCTGAATGTATCCAGGGAAGTGTTGATAACTGCCTTTATCTCCTCCTTTGGGGTCTCACTTAAGAGGTTGTAGTAGGTATTGCTTTTTCCTACTTGAAGTTTTTTTGGCAGTTGTCCCTCTTTTCATATTTGATGCCTGCCTTTTTCTGTTGTGTTTATTTAGATGGCAGACATTTCCGATTCGATTTACAGTCATGAACACTGCTCTGTCCTTCATGGTGGGCCTGGTTTTCATACTGAAAATGTACTGTGGCTTGCATGACGGGAATGTGCACACTGCTTTTTTTGAGAGGTAAGAGGAATTTCTTTCTGCTGTATGTTGGTTTAGGATGTTGGTATTTAAAAGATAAAACACCACAGGGATTAATCTTTTGGAAATGTATAGTATATGGGTCCATGGCTGTCTTAATTTTCTGGACCCTATAGGTCTTATGGATCTCCAAATTCTGTACTTCATGAGCGTGCGATGGCATTTCAATCAAATGATACAGTTGCTTATAAGCTATCCTGTTACTCATTGAAACGTTCTATTAAATCTGCAAAGCGCAGTTACGGGGACAGGTTAAAGAGTTATTTGGAGTAAGATGACCCTCGGCGCATGTGGAGCGGTATTAAAGCTATCACATCGTGGAAACCTAGCGCTGGGAAAATTGCATCTGTCGGCCAAGCTCTGCCAAATGAGCTGAACACGTTCTGCTGTCGCTTTGAATCCGCTGATGCCTGTCCTACTGTATTCCCTGAGTGTTTCAATCAAGTTGCCTTCACCGTGACTCAGGAGGAAGTCAGGCGTGTCTTGTCCAGGACCATAGTCCGGAAAGCCCCAGGCCCGGACGGCAGCCCTCCTCGTGTCCTGAAACTGTGCTCTGAGCAACTTGCCCCTGTGCTAACAGACATTTTTAACCTGTCGCTAAGGAACTGTACTGTGCCGAACTGCTTTAAAGAGTCGACCATCATTCCAGTTCCTAAGAAAACTCCTGTGACATGCCTGAATGACTATCGTCCTGTGGCCCTCACGTCTGTTCTTATGAAAACTTTTGAGCGGCTTGTGCTGGACTTCATTAAGAGCCAGATCCCTGTGAGTGTTGACCCGCTCCAGTTTGCTTACAGACAGAACAGGAGTGTGGAGGATGCCATCTCCTTTACTCTGAACTCTGTCTACAGTCACTTGGACACTAGTAAATCTGTCGCGAGAATACTTTTCATCGATTATAGCTCTGCTTTTAACTGCCTTGTCCCAGGTAAACTGATTGAAAAGCTCATGTCTCTCGGTTTAAGTGTTGCCATGTGTAAATGGATATTTACCTTTTTAACTGACAGATCTCAGAGAGTGAAAATCAATGACTGTTTTTCTGATGTTGTTTCTGTGAGCACTGGTTCTCATCAGGGATGTATTTTGAGTCCTTTGCTTTTTATTTTGTACACTCACGATTGTGTGTTCTCCTCTGACTCAAACTTGATCATCAAATATGCTGATGACACCACCATCATCGGTCTCATCAGTGACACTGATGAATCCTCTTATAGAGCAGATACAAAATGTGGTTCAGTGGAGTGAAGCTAACAACCTCCAGTTGAACGCATCGAAAACATGTGAACTGGTCTACGACTTCAGTCGCAATAGTTCTCATTTGCCTGTCGTAATCGACAACTCCCAGGTGCAGATCGTAGAGGAGTGCAAGTTTCTGGGTTTAACTCTGTCTAACGACCTGAAATGGGTTAAAAACACTGACCGAATCGTTAAGAAAGCTCGTCAGTGTCTCTACTTTCTGCGTAAACTTAGAGAATTTACCACTAACTCTAAGATTCTGCTTAACTTTTATCGCTGCACCATTGAGAGTTTACTTGTTGGTTCTGTATCTGTGTGGTTTGGAAACATCACAGATAAAGAAAAGAGAGCTTTAAACAAGGTGCTCCGCTCTGCAAAGAGGACCGTGGGCTGTGAGCTTCCTGTTCTGGAGGTTCTTTTTAAATCCAGACTTTTAAACAAAGCTCTTAGGATTGTTAATGACTCTTCTGGCCACCCTGGAAAAGCCATGTTCCAGCTTCTTCCCTCTGGCAGAAGATATCGCTCTCTGAGATGCAGGACATCTCGTTACGCTAACAGTTTTTATCCACAAGCTGTTATCAGTTTGAACAGAGCACTTTAATAATTTGCACTTGTTTTGAAACTGTTTTAGTCGATCGATTTCACAGTGACATTTGTTTACTGTTTTATTTGTTTTATTTCTGTCTTTTAATGTTGTTTTATGTCTGTATTTGTCTGTGCACACTGGAGACTTTTTGCTAATGTATTCCAATGTGGTGTTTTTACTGCAAATGGCAAATAAACTGAATCTGAATCTTAAACTTTTGGGGGATGGAAATGGTCTTTCTTTTCTTGTTTGAATTATCAATATTTTCCCCTTTAACTTTTTTTCTCAAATGGTGGCAAGGGATAGGGTTGTCCTGCTCTTCAGAATCTGAATGGTGTGGATTACTGGTGGAATCGTCACTGTTTCCAGGATGCCCCTCAAATACTATGCCTACATCAGAAATCAAATCCATTTCAGGAGCTCCCGTAACACTGCCTTTGTCTTCAGAGGCTGCATTCTTTAATTGCGAAACCTTTGGAATGGCATCATCCGCTCTTGTTTTGTTTCTTGTTCTCATTCACTTGATGTCTGACCCCTCTTCGGTTGTGGGTCCATATTACCAAACAATAATTGAGACAGCTTGGACCAGACATCCTCACTGTACGAGACCCCTCTCTATTTCACCTTGGAAAACTCTTCAACAACAGCCTCCTTTCCTCCAGCCGCCTCCCAAAGGTCTTTTGGACTCTCCCGTTTCCTCATTTTCTAAATGAGTAAAGAATAATATAAAGTGTTTCGTGCAGTTTTTGTCAAATATTCAATTATGATGTGTGCCATGTTTGTAGATTCTTGTAACTTCCAACATGTATGCTTAATAATCTAACAATAATACTAATACTACTTATTATTAATAATTGTATTATCAAAAAAGATTATATTAACGGCTTATTAAACGAGCGCGAGGTCTGTACCGAGCAAGCAAGGTTAATAAATGTTTTATTATATGACCATTTTTTATTTATGCAAATATCGATCGGCTTCAGCTAGCAAAAACACATGCAACCAAACTGTCAAATCGTGACATGGAGAACTTGCTTATCAGATGATTGAGGTCGCCCGCTGATAAGTTCTCAGTCTCTTCTGTATCTTTACCAATGCTTTTTAGATATTTGTGAACTATGTTCATGTCCGACTTGGTTTTCCTCATCGTGTCTTTACCTTTCTGGTCTGTAACGAAGTTATCAATCTCTTCTTGACTGTTAGGAGTTATATTTTCGTCGTTATTTGCGGTTTTTACTTCTTCTGGCTCTTCGAACTCGTTGCTCTTCGAACTCGTTATTTTTATTGTGTGCACTGGTCACGCTGTGCGTGATCAGTGCACACAGTGGTCTTCTGCGTGTATATGGCATTGGGTACATGGCACGGGACGTTTTGAGAAAGGGTTGGCTGTGACGGATACTAAGGGGCTAATTGCTGATGGGTTGTGGGATGTACCAGGGGACATTGCTTGTTTGCAGAGGCAGGATACCTCTTTAAAACATTTGTTTGATAAGGTGGTTGCTTTGTACAACCCTGTGTCCAGCAAGGAACAGTTTGTATTGGAGGAGGACATTCTGTATTCATGTAATGAGGGTTGCAAACGTTTTGTTATCCCTGCTAGCTGTAGACAGTTAGTTTTACACCTGGCACACACTTTCCTGGGCTGGACATTTAGTCAAAAAACATTCCAGCGGGTCAGCACACAATTCTTTTGGCCAGACATGTATACTGACGTCCTGGCATACAGCACCACATGCCCAACATGTCAGCTCACCGGGTCTCCTGGCAAATCCGACATGGCACTACTCCAATCTCTCCCCATTGTCTGTCTTTGTCCCATTCCACAGAATTGCCATGGACATAATCGCTCCACTGCCACGGAGTGGGCGAGGTCAACAATATGTCCTTGTTGTGTGCGACTACGCCACTCGTTTTCCGGAGGCTTTTCCCTTTCGGACAATTACAGCACCAAGTGTGTTGCAAGCCCTGGTTCAGCTGTTCTCGCGAGTCGGGATCCCAGAAGAAATTATCACCGATCAAGGCACGAAATTTACATCTCGGCTGCTTAACCTGTTCCATAAACAACTAGGCATTTCCGCCATCAGAACCACCCCTTATCATCCACAGACTGATGGATTAGTGGAGCGGTTCAACCAAACGCTCAAAAAGATGCTCCGGAAGGTCGTGGACGACTCGGGAAAGGATTGGGACCGGTGGCTTCCTTTTCTGTTGTTTGCCTACAGAGAGGCCCCACAGGAGTCCACCGGCTTCTCACCATTTGAACTTTTGTATGGGTGGGATGTACAGGGACCGCTGGATCTGCTGAAATCTCAATGGACTGCACCAAACACCAAGCAGCGTGATTGAAGCATTGTGCAATATGTGCTCCAGATGAGGGACAAACTGGACCAGTATCGGGAGGAGGCGGTAGAGAACTTGCGAGAAGCTCAGAGGAAGCAGAAGCGGTGGTGCGGTGGTACGACAAGACGTATCACATCAACCTGCTAAAGAAGTGGGGCAAGTGCTTCTCTTCTCGTACAAGCAGTAGAGATGGAGGAAGAGGGGGACCCTGATGTTGCCTTCGTCACTGAAGTGGAGGGTACCCCAAACTTGTCCCACCTTACCCCCAACATGATCACCCAGCTCAGGCAGGTTTTTGAGGAGATACCATCCCTGTTTTCCGCTATACCTGGTCAGACTGTAGTGATCGAACACACTATCCGACTGAAGGACCAGACATGGCCGTTTCGTCAGAGGCCCTATTGTGTTCCCCAGAAGTTGGTCGAGCAGCTCCCCGTTGCCCCTGGTGGTTAGTCACTGTACATACTTTTTGTCACTATTAGTTTTGTCCCTCACTTGCTGCAGTGAAAATAAACCTCTGCACTACAGAAAAATAACCTGGCCAGACCATATCATTTCTTTTGAGAGCCCGCAACAATTTGTATGTAACAAATATTCTCTTTTTTTAATAAGATGGTTCTCTTAACCGGATTCTTACATCCTTTTATATTAAATGAACAGAAATTCACTAGAGGGACCATATTTTTACTCTGAAAAAATGTATTGTTATCTTTTCACTCTAAACAATTTAAATAAATGTGCCATTGGATATTTTGCCAAAATCGAGCAGCCCTAATAGTGAGACTGCCCACTGCTTGGCAACTCTGCACTTCAACACAAACACTTTATAATATAATAAATCCAACAATAGAATGATATGGATTTTTGTAATCATTTATTTTCTTCAGAAGCTGTTGAGAAGGCGAGGAATAAGCTAGCAATAAAAAAAAAACACCACCAGCCCTCTAAAATGTAAATGTTTACTACCATATTAATAATTTAATGAATGAAGGACATGCACAAGGAGTCTGTAATAAAGGAATGATCACACAGGCAATTTTGTTTTATGATTATGCTGTTAGAATAAATTATGTAAAGAAACAATTGTTCAACATTGGAAAATAAAGCATTCCGCAGGACGGACAGGGCTCCAGTGGTTTTCAATGTGGAATTTCAATGTTTTCGGACAAACCTGTTGGATCTGTAAACAGAATAATGCACTCATTGTATGTAATGTAATGTCATTGCATGTTCTCAAGTCTTGAATGAGAAAGTGAAAGATATACAGCCAGGCAAAAGTAAATTGAGTGGATTTTCCTAACCATATAGGTTCTTGTTGGTGACGTTAGTAAAGCGACCAGTCGGCAACAATACAGAGCAGAACTGATTGAAATGTGTGTTGAAACTGAAAGATCATTTTGAATAATAAATAACAATGTCGACAGTAGCTCAGTTGGTAGAGCATTGGCCTTTGTGTTACGGCTCAGTAGAGGAAGAACCCAGCAATGGACTCCAGAACAAAAGGAGAAAGGTTAGTAATGGTTTTTATTGTCCAGTGAAGTAGGGGGCCGGGAGGTGGGGCAGCTGGTCTTGACGTAGAGGCACAGGTTACAGGTAGAAATTTCAGGAATCCAGTGAGGTTGCTGAGGACCACAGGAGATAAGGTCAGTAATCCAAAAAACAGGAAAAATGTCAAAACTTAGTAAGTAGCAGCCAAGTAAGTCACCGTGAGACGGAGAATAACAATCTGGCAGAGTCTGGCAGGTGAGCTGGATTCTTGAATGGCTCTGATTGTAGATTCAGTGCAGGTGCTCCCAGGAGACTCCGCCCACGTGTCCACACACACACACACACAAGGGAAAAGAGGAGGGGCACAAGGACATGGGGAAGTAAGCACTGTCACACAGAGGGGTGTGACAGTACCCCCCCCTCTAACGGGCGTCACCGGACGTCCGACCAGGCTTGTCCGGAAACTCAGCGTAGAAGTCCCGGAGGAGGGACACATCAAGGACATGACGGCGAGGAACCCAGGAGCGTTCCTCAGGACCACAACCCTCCCAGTCCACGAGATACTGAAAACCCCTACCACGCCGGCGAACGTCCAGAATACGCCGCACCGTGAAGGCAGGATGACCGTCGATGACACGGGCGGGAGGAGGGGGATCGGCCGGAGGGCAGAGAGGACTGGACGAGACAGGTTTAAGGAGAGACACGTGAAAAGATGGATGTATGTTAAGGGAAGAGGGCAACTTAAGGCGAACAACAGATGGATTGATCACCCTTTCAACCACAAAAGGACCAATAAACTTAGGTGCCAGCTTCTTAGAGTCCACTTGAAGAGGCAGGTCACGGGACGACAGCCAAACCCGTTGGCCAGGCTCGTAAGCCGGGGACGGTTTACGGCGTCTATCAGCAATTTGTTGATTTCTGGCCGCTGTACGCAGAAGGGCAGCCCGGGCCACTCTCCAAACCCTCCGACAACGCCTAAGGTGAGCTTGGACTGATGGGACCGCCAAATCCTGTTCTTGGTCAGGGAAAAGAGATGGTTGAAAGCCCAGAGACACCATGAACGGGGACATACCTGTAGCTGAGGACACTAAGGAGTTATGGGAATACTCAATCCAAGGCAAGTAGGAGCACCATGTAGACGGGTTCCGAGAAGCAACACAGCGCAAGGCAGACCCCAAGTCTTGATTTGCCCGTTCAGCTTGACCATTAGTTTGAGGGTGGTAACCTGATGAAAGGCTGACAGACGTACCCATGGCTTGACAAAAAGCTCTCCATACTTGAGAGGTGAACTGAGGGCCTCTATCTGACACAATGTCCACTGGAATGCCATGAAGCCTGTACACATGGAGGACTAGAAGGTTAGCAGTTTCAGTAGCAGTGGGCAGTTTAGGCAGAGGAACATAATGTACTGCTTTGGAAAAACGATCCACCACTGTGAGGATAACAGTGTTCCCTTCGGATTCTGGAAGTCCTGTAACAAAATCTACAGAAATGTGGGACCAAGGCCGCTTGGGAATGGGCAGAGGAATAAGCAGGCCCGCTGGAGGTTGATGGTTGGACTTGCTTCGGGCGCAGGTGGCACAGGCAGCAACGAAAGAACGAGTGTCCTTGTTCATAGAAGGCCACCAAAACTTCTGCTTAAGGAAGGTAAGGGTCCGGTAGAATCCAGGATGACAAGTTAAGTTTGGAACTATGCCCCCATTGGAGAAAAATCATCTTAATTACATTTTTAATCAGCGCGATTAATAAAAAAATTTTAAAACGCATTAACGCAGAGACCGAAAGACCACGCCCATAAGATCCAAAATAACACTCAGGAATGCCGCGGACACATCTGAGATGGCGACAGAGCAAAGCAGGTAGGCCCCACTGGTAATACAAGGTTTAAAAGAATACGCGAGTGACCAGCGGGGGTGTTGTTTCTGTGAACTGAAGTCCGCCTCCCGTGGGCACACACCGGGGGCAGCTGCGGCCGACGCTCTGGTTGTTGTTAGCGGCTCACAGCCGCTAACAACAACACGGCGAATGATCGCCGTGGTTAGACCAAACATGCACAAGACTATTTCTAGCATGTTGTGCATTGTGTGTCTTGCAACCTGTGCGTCAACCTGTGCACGCAAATCACCTGTGGAATGTCCGTCGCCTCCTCCTGAAAACTAAACAAAGTGAAACACGCTAAAATTCATGCTGGTGTACGAAATGCTTCTCCCCTTTCATTAACAGCATCATTTTGGTTGGCCCAAGAGTAAAAGGTTTTGAGCAAATCAACACATATTTAAGTACATTTGGTATGAATGACAATGTTCATTACCTTTGATAAATCTCATTTAACTTTTAAATGGAGTGGATTTGTCATAGAATGTTAAAAATGCATTAATATCGTGAGTTAACTCACCATTACTATGCGATTAATCAACTAAAAAATTTGAATCGTTTGACAGCCCTAACAACAAATGTTTTTCATTGGGTTAGGGTAAGGGCAGGGATTAAAAGTTAGGGGTAAGGTTTAGAGCTGTGATTTATTAGGAATCAGAGGTTAGTTCAGCTTGTTGAACTAGATTTCAAGACTTGCGCAAGCACCCTGCTCTGATCTATTTCATTGTGAAGGTTCAAGGTTCAACCTCATCACCTCTTTATTACTCTCAACATCAGGACAACTCAGCTTGTCTGCATACTACCAGCTCAAGAATATGACTTGATAATATACAGTCCCATTAGTGCGAGAATACAAATAAACATTATTACAATAAAAAAAAAAACAGTATTTACACAATAAACAACAGGGTACAAGGTAAGGCGAAGGTTATTATTGATTATAAGTGTAGCGTGAGCGGTGGGTGAATTCTATAGTGGTAAATATAGTGTGAAAGCAGCTTTATCCATCCTGTATCTAAATATTAGATGCAGGATTAACAACTGTCCGCGTTATAAACTCATCATGTGTTGCGTCGGCTTTCCGATGCGGAAGTACCATTTAATAATAAAATAAACGTATGGCGCACCTCCGTGAACACATACTACTGCTATTTAAAGTCTCTGGAAGGTTTTTGGATACAGAGACGCTGGAGAGCTGCATTATTGGAGAAGAACTTTACACAAAAAGCCGCTAGCTTAACTACGTTAGCATCAAAGTCCGCACGCTACTTCCGCCACTTCCGACTTCTGGTGTGAAGACACCTGCGTCTGAAAACTAGGGAATATGCGTCTGGTGCGCGAGGCTCTACAGAGCTGCGTTCTTGGAAAAGAACTTTACACAAAAAGCCGCTAGCTTAACTCCGTTAGCATCAAAGCATTTCCGCTACATCCGCCAGGCGCCACTGCAGCCCAGGACTTCTGGTCTGAACACCCCTGCTTCAGAAATTTAGAGAATGTGCGTCTAGTGCGCGTGGAAACTGCGTTCCCGCGTTGGCATTTTGAACGCCCAATAAGGCGCATAGATGAGAGTGGGCAAAGCGGCAGCGTAGCTGTTGTAGCCTGTACAGTGTCAAATCAGTCAGCCCTCAGCTGCCTGCCTTGCCTGGCAAGGGACGCCTCTGCACAGAGGCGTGTAGGAGCCACATAGTAGCTTTTTCTATCTTAGTATCGGCACGGGTGAGGGCTCACGCACTGTCCTAGTTTGTCCACTGGGTGGCAGTTTAGAGTGACGTCTCTCAATTAGGCTGCATCTGTGTTGGGCTTAAGAGGGGCATGTGCACACCTGTGGGATAGGCATCATGGCAGGGTGAGCACGGGCTGCTACTTTCTGTTGACAAAATAATGCGGCGTAAAATGTCCAAACTGAGGCAATACGCCGCGGCAGGCTAAGACACGGGCTGCTACTTTCTGTTGACCGTAAGCAACATTCTGTACATCCATCATCATCCGGAAGGGCAACTGAGTCAACTCCACGAAACATCAAGTAAGTCCCTATCTGCATACGAAGGAATCTACGCGCCAGCAACATAGCCCGTGTCTTAGCCTGCCGCGGCGTATTGCCTCAGTTTGGACATTTTACGCCGCATTAGAGGCGTGTAGCTCAGCACATTGCGTGTGTGGAGTTTAAGACAGTGATGTCCTGACTAAATATTAGATGCAGGATTAACAACTGTCCACGTTATAAACTCATTTTGAATCAAATGGTATTACCTGCCGCGAGGCGCCGGACAGAACACGGAAATTCCCGAGCCGGTGGGTGGGCACGAAGCAAGAGGCCACAGGTAGAGGAGCAATCAGGGCAGCGCTTTTATGGGCCAGCACAAGCAGCCAATTAGGACGCACCCTCAAATTAAGAGCCCGCCTACACCCCGTACTGCCACATTCGAAAGAATGTTCCACAAGTAAGAAGCTTCCACAGTACTCTTTGGTAAACCTGGTGTCTACGGCTCTAATACTGTAGACTGTAGAAACAGCCAATTGTTGGGTTTGAACCGTTCCTCTTTCAAAGCTGAGGACCATTATTGGATAATCTGTAATAAAGCAAAAAGCCTCTGGAGGAACACATGTGAAAAAGTGATGAAGAGTTATGTATATATTTCAGAGTTTGGCGTGGTGGTGGTCCAGTCGGCGCTGTATGGCCGTGCAGACTCTCACACTTGCAGTGAGGGGAGACCTGTGCAGGAGCTTACTGACACACTCTGCTCTCAGGCCGGGGCCCAGCAGCTCATCAAGACCCGGTACAGATACACACAAACCGTCTGAGCTAAGCTGGGAGGGGTGCGGTTTCAACTCTGATTGGAGACTGCTGTAATACCAGGTGCCACAGTAAGGCGCTGTGGCCCTCAAGTAGGGCAATTCCACTGAAATTGTTTGAGGGACAGATTTCATGGTCGGCACTAGATCATACTACCTAAACTAATAGATCCATGCCTAAAATAAACCAGCCATTCCCATAGAATAACCCCAACCCACCCTTAAAGTGATTGTCTGGAGTTTGTCAGGGAGAGAGACAGAGAGGTACTTGATTTGAAAAAAACGACGCAAGCTCCCTCCCCCTTCCTTTCTGATTGGTCTACGCCTACGTTTCCGTAACACTTTGAAATGTTTATCAGAGAACACTTTGTACATATACATTATTAATACACATGCACGGAGGTTTTCAGAATGATTTGTGAACGTTTTAATGAAAAAAATAATGTTTTTTTTATGCACAAAAAAAGCGATCGCGGCAAACCAGGAAGTGCTATTATCATGAATTGCACATTATAGGACACATCTGCAGAGGATCTGATTATGGATATAGGTTCAGTATATACATAAGTACCTCAGCACGGATGTTCAGAATTCTTTGTTCAGTTTTCATATAGTTCCAGAGCCTAATAGAGGCTTGATTCGGAGGCTCCGCAAAAACAAACAACTGCGCATGCGCGCAGCTGCGAGCATCAGCACCGATGATTGACAGCCCTTGGCATGACTCGATTGGTTAACCTCGACGGCTCCGTGGATTCTGAACTATGGCTAAGAGCAGGGAAAGCGGGACTTGCCCGTAATATTAGAATTAATAAAATGACTTATTTTATATCAACATTTAAGGCCAGGAGGTCAATTTAACACATTTCCTAAAATGTGTAATTCATTTAGAGTTACAGACTATCACTTTAACCCTAACCTTAACAATCTTACTCTCACACCTAAAACTTAACCAGTCACCATTTAAAGTGATAGTCTGTAACTCTAAATGAATTAAAAATGTTAGGAAATGTGTTAAATTGACATCCTGGCCTTAAATGTTGATATAAAATAAGTCATTTTATTAATTCTAATATTACGGGCAAGTCCCGCCTTCCCTTCTCTTAGCCATAGCTCAGAATCCATGATGCCGTCGAGGTTAACCAATCGAGTCATGCCAAGGGCTGTCAATCATCGGCGCTGATGCTCGTAGCTGCGCGCATGCGCAGTTGTTTGTTTTCACGGAGCCTCCGAATCAAGCCTCTATTAGGCTCTGGAACTACATGAAAACTGAACAAAGAATTCTGAACATCTGCGCTGAGGTACTTATGTATATACCAGTGGGGGAGGGTCCCAGCTCAAAAGTGGCCAAAATGATGTGCGCTGACATGCTTGCAATACCACCCCGGGCCAATGGGGGTGGACCCAGAAGAAGAATTAGCCAATGCTAACATATAGCATTGGCAGACCTCTCCAAAACGTCTTTACAGGATGGAACAAAAGTTGGCTCTTGGCCCAAAGCTCCGTTCCACGCGATCGCTTTTTTTGTGCATAAAAACATTATTTTTTTAATTAAAACGTTAACAAATAATTCTGAAAACCTCCGTGCATGTGTATTAATAATGTATATGTATAATGTGTTGTCTGATAAACATTTCAAAGTGTTACGGAAACGTAGGTGTAGACCAATCAGAAAGGAAGGGGGAGGGAGCTTGCGTCGTTTTTTTCAAATCAAGTACCTCTCTGTCTCTCTTTCTGACAAACTCCAGACAATCACTTTAAGGACTTATTAGTCTAAAACTAATTTGAAAGTAGGATTGTTAGTTCCGCTTCCGTCCCGCTTCCGTGGATGACCTAGTGCCGACCCAGATTTCATACCAGGCAATGGGCTGTATGCACAAAGAGGCATAATTTCCTGTAAACTTAGAACGGTGTGTTTACTTCCGGTCTTTGCTAGCGCTATAGCCTTGTGGTGAGTTGCAGTGAAATTGTTTAGTAATTAGATCAATACATTCAGCTGTGAGACTGATCCAAAAGTGTTTATGTGCTTTCTCTCTGAGGAATAGCTTTGACTATGGCTACTTAGAGATAAGGTAACTTTACAAAAGCACAATGACAGCACAACGAAAGAGAATTTCTGCATCCTCAAAGTTGAATTCCTTTTTGAGCATTATTTAGGAAACTCGTGTAAACATCTGGTGAACTCCTGCTCAGCCACAGTCAAACTCAAGCCGACCCTTGTGCTCCGGAAGTTGAGTGTCGTTATAACTAAAACGCGGAAGTGGTGTATGCATAGAGCCCATTGTTTCTGGAACATTGTACAATCCACAATCTTTATGAGAGCCCCTGCAACATTTTTGTAAACAAATAAACATTGTACTAGGACTAGTCCAAACACATTACTTTTATCTTTAATTTGTAAGTACATCAGTGTGTAAATATGTTTTACTGTTCGCAGCTGCGATGGAAAGAGTGAGTGTGAGCTGAACACAGATTTCTTCCGTTCCTCTGACCTGTGTTTTGGGACATACAAATACGTGGATACCAACTACACCTGCTTCCCTGCACGTGAGTCCCACTCTAAGCATACTGCATAAACATTTTAAACATTGTCAGAGAGGAGACCTGTCTCACTTTTTCAGGAAGATTGTTCCAGATTTTAGCAGCATGAATCTGAAAAGCAGCCTCCCCATGTTTAGTTCTGACTCTGGGCACTAACAGGAGTCCAGTCCCTGTGCTCCTCAGAGTCCGGGCTGGTTCATATGGTACTAACATGTCACTAATATATTTTGGTGCGAGGCCATGGAGAGACTTGTACACAAGCAGAGCTGTTTTAAAGTCTATTCTCATAGACTACTACTTGCAGTAGTCTAACCTACTGGAGACAAATGCATGGATAAGAATCTCTGATTCTGCTCAAGACACTATGTTTTTGATCCTGGAAATGTTTTTTAAGTGGTAATAAGCTGCTGTTGTTACTGATTTGATGTGGCTATTAAAATTTAAGTCTGAGTCCAGTATTATCCCTAGATTTCTGACCTGGTTTGAAGGTTTTAGGGAGAGAGACTGTAGTTATTTTGACCAAACCTGACAATTTTGACCCAGTCTGACCCCTTACAATTTATATCAGACCTCAGACGCCAAATGATTTGCACAACTTTCGATCAGCGCTTTGTATTTTTTTACGCAGTAATGATGAGGTGTGTTGGTGAATATTTCTTTGAATCACTAATGGTCTTTGTTTATTCCAATGACAGATAAAGTTGTGGCCTGTGAACACTCGCTGGCTCAACTCCACTGTGGTAAGACCCTTGTGAGAGACATCCATATATTTTCATTTCAGCCTGTCAATATATTTCAACCTTTATTTGACAAAAATCCATTCATTCGTCCAGATTTGTTGAGTTAGTCTATCTTCGATCTAATACCATCGAGTAAAGGGTGCCTTTGCAGGGAGAGAATGACATATCCGAGTTCACAGGCATTTTATTGCGCTAGCAGAAAAAGTCTGAGCCAATCGCGCGCCACACACACACGGGGAACAACGTGCCATATGCGCTTCCCCATTGCTGTTTTCATCCTGTGTGCCTTCTAACCACGGGCCGCGGCAGACATCAAAATGTAAGTGTGAGTTCTGCTCTAACAGAAGGCGCCAACAAGTTTGTGAATGGTCAAAATAGACAGTATGCAAGGTGTGAGCGTTTCTGACAAATAAGATGAGCACTAAACAGTTTATACAATATGAGAAACATTACACAAGTACATAATATACATTAACATTTCCTGGAAAATGTACGTTTACCAAGTAACATATACTTACTTATACTTTAAGCCTATTTCTTTCCTGCTGACCCAAATGTGATATTCTGATTTTTAAAACCCTTACAGACTTTGATCAGGGCTCAAAGGTTGCTGTAAAAGAAAGCCTTTGTTAAATAAAGTGTGGGCACCACTGATCAACTAGTTAACAAGCTGAACTAACCTCTATTCCTAATAAATCACAGCTCTAACCTTAACCCTAAACTTTAATCCCTGCCCTTAACCCTAACCCAATGAAACATTTGTTGTAGGGCTGTCAAACGATTCAAATTTTTTAGTTGATTAATCGCATAGTAATGGTGAGTTAACTCACGATTAATCGCATTTTTAACATTCTATTACAAATCCACTCCAATTAAAAGTTAAATGAGATTATCAAATGTAATGACACATTGTCATTCATACCAAATGTACTTAAATATGTTTGATTTGCTCAAAACCTTTTACTTTGGGCACAACCAAAATGAGCTGTTAATGAAAGGGGAAGATTTACGTACCCCAGCTTTAATTTAGCGAGTTTCATTTAGTTTAGTTTCAGGAGGAGACACGGACACTTCCACGGTGTATTTGCGTGCACAGGTTACGCACAGGTTGCAAAGACACGCATGCACAACATGCAGAGAATAGTCCTGTGGCGTGTATGGTCTAACCACGGCGTCATTCGCCGTGTTGTTGTTAGTGGCTGTGAGCCGCTAACAACAACCAGAGCAGCCGCAGCTGCCCCCGGTGTGTGCCCACGGGAGGCGGACTTCAGTTCACAGCAAACAACACCCCCGCGGTCACTCGCGTATTCTTTTAAAACTTGGATTCCCAGAGGGCCTACCTGCTTTGCTCTGTCGCCATCTCACGCATGTGTCCGCGGCATTCTGAGTGTTATTTTGGATATATGGGCGGGTCATTCGGACATGCGTTAATGCGTTATTTTTTTATTAACGCGCTGATTAAAAATGTAATTAAGATGATTTTTCAAGATGATCAGATGATTTTTATCTAGAACAACTTCCTTGTATGTAGTGTAAAGAACACTTATGGCCTTGTTTGTGTCCAGATGAAGGTCAGGTGATCTTTGTCTACGGAGCAGACTACGGGCGGCGCGACTCAGTGACCTGTGCCTACAAACGCCCAGGGTCCCAGGTCCGGAACACAGACTGCTACAACTCCGTTGTGGCAGTGGCTCAGAGGTAAAACATTTAAAGTAGGGCTGGGCGATATGGCAGTAAAATCTTGATTTTATTTCCTGCTTCGGACGATTTCGATTTTAATCCAATTTTCATTACAGTCACCGAAGACTTTGCCCTTGAAAATATGTTTTGATCTTTCCGCTCAATATTCAAATTTAAACAAAAAATTTAATTTTTTTCTCCCAATACGTATTATAAAAGTCTTGTACAGACTGCTAATAATGGAAGTATAATTCATGTGCTGCAGGAACTTTCACAACATCCTTCATTTGGTTTCACGATGTTCACATTTTTCACAAATTCAATTTTTTCAAAAGCCGATTAATTGCCTAAATTCGATTTATTGCCCAGCCATAATTCAGAGCTTAGAACGTGTGGCTGAGGTTAAGAGGTCAAGCTTCAGCAGAGACATCCAATTTTTTTTTTATATTTTTTGAATGACTATTCTGTAAACTTAAATTTTGTTGCTTCATTATTGTGTTTTATAACTTTCAGTGGAAACCCCAGTAATGGTTGTGATCTTTGAGCAGTGATCTAAAGAAATTACTTTTGGAGAGCAGGTGGTTACATTTTTCATTGTGTTTGTGGGAACAATACTTTACATAATGACAGCATAACAAGCTGTTATACACGAGTGAAGCTCTCACCATCAGAGCGTGGACTTTTGTATGCATTGAGCTAGATCTCTATTAATGCGATTCCCTCTGACTTTAGAGGAATTATTTTGAAAAGCTGCTGCAAAAGGTGATATGGGTCCAAACAACATCAACACTGCACTGTCGACACTGCATTTCAACACGGGTCAAAAAACACTAGTCCTAGTTTCTTATTTGTAATATTCAGCTCAATCGGCTTCAGTTAAAATTATGTCTTTATAGAAATAGAATGTAACAAAGAACCAGCCACTGCAGCTGACCTCTCCTGGTGTCAGTGGGAGTTACAACCACCAATGCAAGCTAGTATGTGTTGGATGAATTCATGTGAATATCTTGTGTCCAAAAGACAATAACAGATGTCTTCTACAGATGCAATGGTGAAAACAGCTGTGTGATCAGAGCCGATCGCTCTGTGTTTGAAGACCCATGTGTAGGGACCTATAAATACCTGGAGGTGTCCTACGTGTGCATATGTAAGTCACCAGTGATGAAAAATAACAAGTAAATGTAGTAAAAAATGTGTACTGAGATGGTATAGGCATATGCAGAGAATGGATGAAGAGAGATTGACTAAGAGAGTGATGAATAGTTGCATGAGTGATAGTAGACTAAGGTAGGTTAAGATATGGAATGGTGGAGGAAGCGAGAGTTTGTGCTCAAAATTGGGAAGGATAGAGAGGGAATGTGAATGCCTGAACTGACATTGTTATTTATTATTCAAAATGATCTTTCAGTTTCAACACACATTTCAATCAGTTCTGCTCTGTATTGTTGCCGACTGGTCGCTTTACATGGGCGGCACGGTGGCTGAGTGGATAGCACTCTTGCCTCTCAGCAAGAAGGTCCTGGGTTCGAATCCCGGTCGGACCAGGGCCTTTCTGAGTGGAGTTTGCATGTTCTCCCCGTGTCTGCGTAGGTTTCCTCCGGGTACTCCGGTTTCCCCTACCACTAAAAATATGTCCAATAGTTCTGGCATGCGCTTCCTGTACTGGCGACCCCGCTCCCATCTCTGTGTGGAGTGGGAGACAAATGCCCAAAATTATTTCACTGCAGACTCCGATCTGCAGTGAAAAGGCGGTATATAAATAAAAGATTACTTACTTACTTACTTACTTACTTTACTAACATCACCATGTCACAACATGACCTATATGTTTAGGAAAATCCACTCAATTTACTTTTGCCTGGCTGTATAACTTTCACTTTCTCATTCAAGACTTGAGAACATGCAATGACCAGTGCATTATTCTGTTTACAGATCCAACAGGTTTGTCCGAAAACATTGAAATTCCACATTGAAAACCACTGGAGCCCTGTCCGTCCTGCGGAATGCTTTATTTTCCAATGTTGAACAGTTGTTTCTTTACATAATTTATTCTAACAGCATAATAAAACAAAATTGCATGTGTGATCATTCCTTTATTACAGACTCCGTATGCATGTCCTTCATTCATTAAATTATTAATATGGCAATAAACATTTACATTTTAGAGGGCTGGTGGTGTTTTTTTTTTTATTGCTATCTTATTCCTCGCCTTCTCAACAGCTTCTGAAGAAAAACAATTATTACAAAAATCCATTTCATTCTATTGTTGGATTTATTATATTATAAAGTGTTTTTGTTGAAGTGCAGAGTTGCCGTTACCCAGCAGTGGGCAGTCTCACTATTAGGGCTGCTCGATTTTGGCAAAATATCCAATGGCACATTTATTTAAATTGTTTAGAGTGAAAAGATAACAATACATTTTTTCAGAGTAAAAATATGGTCCCTCTAGTGAATTTCTGTTCATTTAATATAAAAGGATGTAAGAATCCGGTTAAGAGAACCATCTTATTAAAAAAAGAGAATATTTGTTACATACAAATTGTTGCGGGCTCTCAAAAGAAATGATAGGGTCTGGCCAGGTTATTTTTCTGTAGTGCAGAGGTTTATTTTCACTGCTGCAAGTGAGGGACAAAACTAATAGTGACAAAAAGTATGTACAGTGACTAACCACCAGGGGCAACGGGGAGAACAACTCTGGAACTTTGTGTCAGCATTGCACAGCATCCTCTTCATCCAACTTCCTCACACATTATGGCTCTGACAGCCCTCCCTTATAGGTCAGCACTAGATCATATACGGAATCGGGACGGAAGCGGAAGTAAATATGACAAACTACCTTTTCATCCCTAAACTTAACCAGCCATTCCCATAAAATAACCCCAACCCACCCTTAACCCTAACCTTAACCATCTCACTTAGACGCCTAAAACCAGTCACCATTTAAGGACTTACTAGTCTAAAACTAATTCGAAAGTAGGAGTGTTACTTCCGGTTTTGTCCCGATTCCGTATATGATCAATGTGCCGACCCTCCTTTATAACCTTATACCCCGAAGCTCCTCCCCCCCAAACCAATTAATACAAATAATAACAATTTCTCTACTAATAGAAACGTTTGGATTATCAACATAATTCCTAAATTCATTATATATTATAAAAAATAAAGTATAAACAAACATAGATGGAAAACCTGATAAAGAATAAAATACAGCAATTCTACACCAAAATCTGAGACTCTCGAGGGCCCACTTGATGGCGAGACTCTCCTTTTCCACCACGAAGTACCTCGCTTCTCTTGGCAGCAACTTCCTTCTCAGGTACAGAATGGGCCTTTCTTCGCCTAGACTCCTTGGACTAGCACAGCACCCAGTCCCACGGCAGAGGCATCCACTTGCACCACAAAGTTCTGGGTAAAACCTAGACTTCGGAGAACAGAAGTGTCTTAAAAGCTACCTCACATTGCTCAGTCGAGTTCACCGGATTCTTTTGGTGCTTCGTGGTTAGTGTGGTGAGGGGGAAGACAATAGTGTAAAACTGGTGAACGAAACGTCTGTACCACCCAGCAAGGCCTAAGAAAGACAGCACCTCTTTCTTGGTTCTGGGCCTTGGACAGTTCTTTATCGCCTCCACTTTGTCGACTTGGGGTCGGACTTCGACATGGCCGAGTTGATAGCCCAGATAGCGCACCTCTTCTCGGGCCCACTCACACTTTTTGACATTTAGGGTGAGCCCTGCACTATGGATCTTCCCCAAGAACTTCCTAAAGTGCCTGAGATGTTCGTCCCACGTCTGGCTGTAGATCACCACATCATCAAGATATGTGGCACTACACTCACTACAGCCCTCCAGGACCTTGTTCATCAGCCGTTGGAACGTTGCAGGTGCCCCATGTAGAGCAAACGGCATTACAGTGAATAGGAATAAGCCTGCTGGAGTGCAAAAGGTAGTGTAGGGCCGACAGCTGGGATCCAGAGGCACCTGCCAGTATCCCTTGCACAGATCAAGAGTGGTGATGTATCGGGCAGGGCAGTTCCAGCAGCTCATCAATGCGAGGCATCGGGTACGCGTCAAATTCAGAGACTGCATTGAGCTTCCGGAAATTAATGCATATCCTGAGAGTACCATCCTTCTTGTACAATATGAAAACCGGGCTACACCATTCAGAGCTGGATAGTTCAATCACACCCAACTGCATCATAGCCTCTATCTCCCTTTTTTCAGACCTTGAAAAGTCTTAAATTTTGTGTGTGAAAGTCTTAATAAAGTATGGGGAAAAAATAATGGTAGAATTTTATAGTCTGCTCAAAGGCATTGTGAAATGAAAATGGGAAGGTAGGCTATAAAGCTATAATTTTTTACTAACTGTTCACATACTGTATGGGCTCTATGCATGCACCACTTCCGTGTTATAGCTACAACCCCACTTCACTTCCTATGCGCGGGGAACGGCTTGAGTTTCACTGGAGTTCAGCAGTGGTTTACATGAGTTTCCCAAATATTGCTCAAACAGGAATTAAACTGTGAGGATACTGGGCATTTTTGGGACACAGCAGTGCTCTTTGATTGTGCTGTCATTATGTTTTTATAAAGTTTACAAGTCGCTCTGAGTGGCCACGGTCAAAGCTCTACCTCAGAGAGAAAGCACAGCGACACTTTTGGGTCAGTCTCACAGCTGAATGTATCAATCTAATTACTAAAAAACGTCACTAAAACTTACCTAAAAGCCATAGGATAGCATAGGCAGGAAGTTAATGGGCTGATCTGCGTTAACAGGAAATGACGTCACGCCTCCCCTGTGCATATAGCCCATTAGCCTAATGGAATGATATCCAATCAACGCTTGCTTTGCATGGCACATTTTTGTGATCAACAGAAATGGATCTTGGAAAAAAAAAATCAGTTTTAAAAAAGTCTGGAAAAAGTCTGAAATTTTCATTTGGAAAAGGAGCAAACACCCTGTCAGTGGGAAAAATTACAGAACCACCGCTTCAAGAATCCAGCGTTTTGTCTGTGCTTCAAAGGGTGCTCAAACAGAATCGGTTTGATAATGTTTACACTGTTTTAGATTTTTTTTAAAGGCCCTTATTAAGTCACGAGTTCTGCATGATCCTCACCACAGCTGAGGCGGTGCACGTTACCAGAGTCATCACAGGTCACAGCTCGCTCCTCCGCCGCTGGAACACATTTCACATTTACATGAGGAGGATGAGGCATGGATAAAGACGCATCATTTATACGGACACGTGTGTGGCTACAGCGGGGCAGCAATGGCTTGGTTGGTATGAGCATTGATTTTTTAACCTAATGGGCGTGGGTTCGATTCCCCCCTCTACTCAAGTCATTTGCTTCCACTGATGTCTGCTGTTGTTGTGTCCCTGGGCAAGACACTCAACCCCACTTGGCCTGAAGCTGAAACACCAAGGCTGTGTCTTTGTTGACAGCGCAGCCCTCATCCCGTGGACCCTCCACCTGCAAGAGGATCAGTGAGGGGCAGGTGCTATGAGGAGTGGGTGACAGATCTGATTGCCACCCCCCGACCCCGAAATGGACTAATGAAGTGAATGAAAATGAATGAATGAATGGACGTGTGTGGCTGTACTCACCTGTCCTCAGCAGCACACACATCACAAACACTGAAACACAAACGATTGAGGTTTTGAGTTGAAGCTGGGGTACTTCACTGTGCAAAGACACGTTTAGGCAGGGCCTTTTTTTGTGTTTTCCATGAACATGTGATAACATTTATTATTTAATTTTATCATGCCATATTCAGTCAATATTAGTTAATGCAATTTTAAATTACAACAATGTTGATATTTGTCATGAATTTAAAAAGTATTACTTATAATTTTATAATTTTGACCGAAAAACCTACAGTGTAATGGGCCAGAGTCTTGCCCAGGGCATATTGACTTGAAAGTGCTGCCATATTTATATTCAGTCACATCTTTAAATCAGCTAGGACCAACCTCACTCAGCACCAAAGACTTGACAAGCGATTTACAGGGCTCTTTCTTTCAAGTCATATGCAAAATATAACATGTCCACTAATAAGAAGAAGACAACATGGTCTATACATACTATAGGATATTCCAGCTTTATGTTAAGATAGATAAGTACTTTATTTTCAGACAGGGGTCAAATTTGTTTTGCACAGTTCAGCAACTTCATTCAACATAAAATGTAAACAAATACACAAGAAACACTCGCAATGAAACATCTCAATTTATGATTTAAGCTCCTTATTTAAATTGGTTTGAGAGAGGGGTGAAAGAAGCCATTTTTGTGAGGAAACACAAACCATCCCTTAACAGAGGAGGCGGTTTAAGATTTGTTTTGCCCTGTATCTATGACGACGTCCTAAAAACAACGCCCTATAGATAAGGTCAGTGACATGCAAATAGGTTAGGATCGTTAGGCCCTAGCAGAGTTGTCAGACCTGCTCCATACCACATCTTAACAGACCTTAGATGTTTTAATGAGTTAGCCTCAGGTATAGGGTGTGTCTAACCACACCCACAGGTTATAAATCTCCAACAATTAAGGACGAAACATTGGGAAAACCTGCTAAGAAGTACTGTTGATGGGTGAGAAACCTTCCTTTGCCTTTACATAGGTTTTATGTTTTATTATTATTATAAAAAAGGCTGAAGACCCAAAGGTATTTTTCATTTGTAAATGTTGTCCTCATAATGACATGAAACAATCGGGTTTTCTAAATGTGGTACTCACCCAGAGCAGAGGAGATCATGAGCTGCATCTTCACACGTCTGACCACGACTGAAGGGAACGGTTTTTATACCAGTGCTTTGTGATGTCATCTCATTGTTTCCAACTCAGGACAAAAGAAAACCTTCATAACTTCCTCATATTAGTCTGCAAGATATTCCATTTATCATGTTAAACATGAATTCCCGTAATTTGATGCTGCCATTCTCTTCCTCAAAGTTTCATTCCCACTGATTCTTGCCTGTACAGTTTCATTGTTTGAAAGAATTCACTCAGACAATAGGGGATTTCACACTGGCTCATTTTGACTCTGCTTTCAACACACCTTTTAACTTTTGTCTTTTTCTGAGTCGTGCACAGTGTAAACATATTGGCTAAAGGCCACAGTAATTAAAAACACCAAACTGTTATCATTAGGGCCGTTATGTTTAACTTTCCTATAAGGCCTAAATGCGTCTTTTTGTGGCTCCCTAGTGGACATCAAACTTTAATTTAAATGCGGCCCCCACTGAGAGTCAGTCCAAATATGGCATGTTATACATTACATTTTATCAAGAAAACAACCACACCGTTTATTTTACCATAAACATTTAACCCTGAAAGCAATAAGCAATAATTCAAAGTTAACATTCTTAACCCCAGTCCACGAAACAAAGCCTCATTCTTTTCCGTGCAGTTTTGTTTCCATCCCAGCAGCTGATCTCATCTTGTTCATAGAAATTACATCCAACTCAATTTCAATAAAAGTAAATGAAAGAGCCAAACATGTGCAATAATTGGCCTGTGGGTGGCGCCTATGTGTACACGTTGGCCACCACAATAAAAAAACACTTTCATGATTATAATCATACACAGATACAAAAAATGAACTTTCCACAATTTGGTTTTTCTGCTTTTGTCTCTCCAACGAGCCCAATTGTTTTCTTTCTCTAGAGTCCAGAGCATTGAGCATTGAGCTTTGAGCCTAAAGATTGTGGGTTCGAGCCCCCCTCAAGACCTTCTACACCTACTCCTACTGATGTCGGCTGTCGTGTTCTTGGGCAAGAACCCCACTTTGACTGAAGCCCCCGCTAAAAGATCACGGTAGTGACCATCACCACCTGCAGGGGGATCAGTGAGGGGCTGGTGCTGTGTGACGGGCAGCTCTGATAGTCAGATACAGGCCAGTCTCACGCGGCAATTCAATAAATTCTTGTATAGCCCTAAATCACAACAGTAGTCATCTCGGAGGACTTTGCAAAACCGTTGAAATTGCCAACGCAGATTAGAGACTCAACAATTCAACACAAGAAAATGAAACAATAAAACACATAGAGCCATTAGTCCATAGGGGGCAGTGCATATTTTGTCCATATGAGGAAAAACATAACATGAGAGCAAATCAAAGCAGATATAAATGGATTCCACAATGAATTTATCAGGCTCCATTGAAAACATGAAAGGCTCAACTCTGCTCGAATCACATTTTATATTATTCTTACAATTAAGAATACATATACACTGTATCAATAAAAATCAGTAGCTTTGAGTAGAAAAGTACAAAAAGCCCACATTTGAGCTCTGAAACTGAGTCCATGGTTCCATATAAAATTATAAACATGATTGTCAAAAGAAGAATGATAACAAATTAATTATTATTAAGTGAATAATTACAAGTACAGTTATGGCATACAATTGCACTCTAAAACTGCACTTATGAATATAAACTGAATGTTAGCGCATTAAAAGTACAATGATTTCTGGTAATAGTAGGATTATTAATTTACAGCACAACTCACAGAAAACAACATTCACAAAAACACCTTCTTGTTTATCGTACTGTTCCACAGGGGAATGTGGAACAGTACTATACTCTCCTAGGACAGTGCAGGCCACCAGGGGAGAGCAGGGGACCAAGCACAGCAGGAGGACAGACAGAATCAGATCACAGCATCCCAAAAAGTGTCCCAGTAAAAGTCCAGGTACATTTGGAATGCTCGACTTTTGAGCCTGTCCTAGTGTAAAGACGGCAGAAGGGAAACCTACAACAAACAAAAAACATTCAAAAAATTGCACCATTTATTATCATCATCCTGAACCTCAGTATGTGTTTTTATTTTATTTTGTGACATTAAACAATAATTGTTAAAAATATATATATTACTGGGATTTGAATTTTTTGATTGTTAGTTAACTGCAGTTCATTGGAGTTTGAAAGTAGAGCAGTTTTCGGAGGAAGTTGAAGGATCCGGGCATCTGCTTGTAAAGACCTTTGGCCGAGTTCTGAGACACCTCATGATTCACCTGCGACAAAAACAAAACAGGTTAAACACATATTCTGCATTACTCTTCGACGGAGCATAAGGGGCACATTTAGAAAAACTAACTTAGAGATTAACTAACTAACTAGTAACTAAATCATTATTTACAAGAATAAAGTCATAATTATATCATTATCGACAAGAAGAAAGTAGTAATTAAGTTATTATTTACAAGAATAGCATCTGTCGTATCGAGATATCCCCATTTAAAAGGAATGTACTGAAAATGTTCTTTTTGTGAGGCATCTGTACATCTTTGTGTTTTATGTTGTACAACACAAAGATGAACTGCTCATTCAACTCAAATTAATTTGGTGCAACAAATGAACACTATTAAATTGTGTTGACGACATTTGTTGCATTTTAGAAGTCTGTCTATAAAAAATCCGCCACATGACTTTGGTAACATCAATGCACTGGGCGGGGTGGGTGGGCTTTAATGCAGACGAGTTTGAGATAGCAGCTTTTCATGTGAGTGTGAGTGTGAGTGTGTGTGTGCTTGTTTACATGATGATTTAAATGACATGATTGTGTTACCATCATGAGCATAGTGACCAGGTCGTCCTCGGAGGCTGTTTGTGCAAACACTCTCTCCAGAGTCTCCACGTACCAGGAGCCGGCCTGAGTGTCCCTCCATGACACGTACCCTGGACAGCAACACAAACACACACATATTGTTTATCCAGTATTTCACCATACCTCTTCAAAAACAGACCTGGCCTTGTTTTCAGCGTCAGCAAACTTCCCCTTCTGTCTAAACGCTTCTGTCTCACACTTGACACTATGTTGTCTTACACCAAGTTATATTCAGAGCTGTTTTCTGCCTTTGACAACAAAAGTTGTATCTGTAAATGTGTTTCCATCCACAGGTAAAATTACATTAGTTACAACCGCTTATCTATATTTACAGGACATGTTTAATGTATTATTGAAAGTTGGAAAATTAGAATATTGTTCAAAAGCTCATTTACAGTCCGAGTCCTGGATCTACAGCCTGTCTGAGTGGATCCCTCACTCAGTGAGGGCTTTTTTTAAAAATGTTGCCAATGCAGGAGGATCTAAGGACATTTATCAACATCTTTTAGCATTTACAGAGATTGGTCCTCCGTCCCTTATGGACTAATGGCTTGATGCGATTTTTATTTCCTGTGTTTGAACTGTTTGATTCTCTAATCTGTGGTGGCGAATCAAAGGTTTTGTACGGTCTCTCAAGATAGAGCCGAATATAGTCAAAACAGTTTTACAATTAATGCTGTTGGGCCCAGGACAAGTCTGGTCTCTATCATGTATTGGTTTCACGTTGGTTACATTACATAAATAAATTAACTTTTGATCAATATTTTCAAAGTTTAACCTGTATGTGTTAAACAACATGAAATATCAAATGTTATCAAGTTTAAAAGCTAAACATAATGCATTTGATGTCTCCCTTTATTTCTCGCTCTTTTGACACAAAGTATGATGTAGGTTTGTTTTTTTCTGAGTGGACATAATTGGTAAAAGCCTATACAACAATTTAATTAAATATATTCTTGTATAGCCCTAAATCACAACAGTAGCTCCCTTGGAGGACTTTACAAAACTGTTGAATTCGCCAACACAGATCAGATAATCAATCAGTTCAAACACAAGAAATGCAATGATAGAAAACACATAGAGACATTGGTCCATAAGGGACCAATGTCCATAAATATTAATGAATGTCCATAAATATTTTTGAATATCAAGTGTCCTGGATCATCACCAGACACATTTTCTGTAGTCTTTCAAGTATTTCAAGTATTGAAAAGAGAGTGGTACCGGGAAAGGTGGAGTAGGACACCAGGATGTCACTGGGGGTGGGCAGAGAGGCACGGGCGTCTGGTTCATCATATAGACTGAGGGAGTCACTGCTGGATGAGGAGGGGATGGCATCAGTCTGGTCATCTTCTCCTTCACCAGCAGAGGGCGGCGAGTCCTCAGGAGACACCTCGAAGCCTGTGTCCTTCTCTCCTGCAGCAGAACACACACACACACACACACACACACATTTAACATGAGTTTGAATATTCTTTTTTTTCTGTACGATTTCATTGTTTGTTTGGATTGAACTGAAGATTGAACTGAAGGTAAAGAAGGCTTGTAATTTTAGACTGAAAGGCCAACGATGAAATTCTTATAACGCTTCCTCACTATGTGGTGGGTTAAAATTTTCCAATAAATTATGTGCATGTTTTCTTCTGAAAATGAGTTATTACATGCCATAGTAGCCCATTGTATCTTACTATCAATTCTACAAATCAAATAATAATTCTGGTGTAACTTAGAATTTTATAAAACTAAATATATTAATCAATGCTGGGAGTAATGTATCACAAAAGTAATGTAATTACTGTAATGCATTACTTTTTGCTGTAACACAGTAATGTGCGCAGCCAAGTTACTTCAAAGTAATGTATTACACTACCATATTACTATCTTTGAATTGTAACACATTACACTACTTCTGCAGAATGCAGAGTGTGTTTGCTGTACCTCCTCCGCAGGCCTGGATGAAGAACAGCTTGGGCTTTCCCTG
The DNA here is from genome assembly GCA_964034765.1 of Knipowitschia caucasica. Classification (NCBI taxonomy): domain Eukaryota; kingdom Metazoa; phylum Chordata; class Actinopteri; order Gobiiformes; family Gobiidae; genus Knipowitschia; species Knipowitschia caucasica. Next base: position 37,530,182 of record OZ035827.1, on the reverse strand, counting down.
CAGAGAGGGGCAGTTCTGACCGTTCAAGAAGTTGGTGACGTGCTGCACTGGGACAAAGAGGCCGTCCACGCCGTACACCGCCCCAGGGAAGCGGCTGTGACTCACCTACACACAACACCGACTTTTATTATTACAGGGACAGTGTAGAATAAGCGTATGATGAAAGCTTTTTGCTCTTCTCTGATGTCCTGGACTGGTGTGTGTATGTTTGTTTGCAATTAAAAGTTCATTTTAAATGCGGTTAAAAAAAGTGATCTCCCAAGTCATGTCTCTATTTCCTAAACTTGAGCTCTGCGCAGGGCTCTATCAGAGGCAAGGGAGGCACACTTTGTAGAACGATTGGCATTAGTATTAAGTGCTTGCACCTGATTTTTACTGTGTGAAATTAGTTTATTTTAATATTAGGGCTGTCAAAATTATCGCGTTAACTCACGTTAATTACATTTTTCATTAACGCGTTAAAAAAAATTAACGCATTAACGCACGTCCGAATGACCCTCCCATTTATCCATTATCACTCAGAATGCTGCGTGTGAGATGGCATCAGAGCAGGTAGGCCCTCTGGGGATTCATGTTTTAAAAGAATACGCGCGCCACCGCGGGGCTGTTGTTTGCTGTGAACTGAAGTCCGCTTCTTCCGTGGCCGCTCTGACTGTGAGCCGCTCACAACAACACGGCTGTGAGCGGCTGTGAGTGAGTGGCGCCGCGGTAACATGGTCATAAGACCAAACACGCCACAGAACTACTGTCAGCATGTTGTGTTCGTGTCTTTGCAACCTGTGCGTAACCTGTGCGCGCAAATACAGCGCAGGAGTGTCCCTGTCTCCTCCTGAAACTAAACTAAACTGAAACGCTGAATTAAAGCTGGGGTATGTAAATTTCCCCCTTTCATTAACAGCTCATGTTGGTTTTGCCCAAAAGCAAACAGATTTAAGTACATTTGGTATGAATGACAATGTGTCATTATATTTGATAATCTCATTTAACTTCAATTGGAGTAGATTTGAAATAGAATGTTAAAAATGCGATTAATCGTGAGTTAACTCACCATTTCTGTGCGATTAATCAACTAAATTTTTTTTATCGTTTGACAGCCCTAGTTAATATTATTCCTGACCTTACGACACACACACACGTACATACGCATGCACATGTACATACACACCTCTGTCCCATGGGAGAGGATGATAACCACACAGCAGTCGAATGAGGAATGGTCTATTTTGGACAAAGCCAGGAGCTCCTTTCGGATTTGCTGCAAAAAAAACCACAAGAAATAAACAAATAAACAAGACTTGTGCTATTAGTGAAGGCCACATTCTACATATTTGTCTTCATGTTGTCCCTTAAACGCGGTGAAACTTTTACTTTGGCATTTCAATGACAGAAAATCTATCTGCAGCTCTGAGCGTGACGCAACAGGCGACTCAGATTCAGCACAGAGCATTCTGTAGGGAGGGGACCAGTTTATATGGATGAATAGAGTTTTTGATGGAAAATAATCAGTGTAACAATAGGCTTATAATATATATGTATAGTGGCGCCACCTGCAGATGAAAGCCAGATCCAGTCAGACCTCTGAAGCTAAGCAGGGCAGGGCCTGGTTAGTACTGTAATGGGAGAAAACTGGAAACACCAGGTGCCACAGTGGGGTGGTTATAGCAGTAAAAGTGATGAATTGTGGTTGCGTCCTTAGGCAAGACACTTGACCCACATTGCTCAGAATAAGCCTGGTGTGCGCATGAATAATTGGTTGTGGTCAGAGGGGCTGATGGCACATACTAGTTGCCCCAAGGCAGCAGAGGGTACAGCAAAAGTTTATCATCACTGTGTATGGGGTGAATATGAAGCGTCTTTGAGTGGCCAAAAAAGCGCTATATAAAACCATTTGTTATCATTATTATAAAAACAAACATGATTCTGGTGTTGTAAACCTTTTGCCGCAGGTTGGTGGTAACCTTGACGATGAAGTTCATGTTGCTGAATCTCCTTTGCAGTTTCTCACAGTCTGTGTTGGAGCCTGCACGATTGCTCAGTTCACTTTTGGCCTCAAACTCCACGTTGTTGATGATGAGGCAGTGACCACAGGGAGACGCGTCCATTTTGTAACTCTGCACGAGCACACACACATTTACACTTACGCACATACATACACATACCAGGAAATTAGGCTTGTCACCAAAAATGATGCACTTTACAACACTTTGTACACAGAGAATTCTTAGTAACACATCTAAAGTACAAGCACAGAGTGCGTTGCCAAATGCAACAAAATTACATTCAAATCAATGGAACATTCCACTGCTACTGTGAGAAACTGTATAACAAATTATGATTAAATATTCTAATATATTCTAATATTTGAATTGATAATCTCTCCTCGCACGCCTTGAACCATTGACCTGGTGCGTGCACAGAAAAATAGGCATAGACCAATCAGAAAGGAAGGGGGGGAGCTTGGTTCGTTATTTTAAAATCATGTACCTCTCTCTTTTTTTTCTGACAAACTCCAGACTATCACTTTAAATTGTAAATGTAAATGTAATATCCTGTAAAATAAATGTTCACTGAAGATTCTGCATCGGTATGAAAAGTCATCGCTGTGTAAAAAACCCAAAAGAACACTTTTTTGTGGATGTGAATGGATGAGATATTTGTAATAAATGTGGACCAAACAGAGACTTGTTTGTGTCCCTTTTATAACAAAGTCTGAATGCTGGGGAGTGATCCCTCACCTGGATGCTATCTCTGCGGATTCTCTGTGGCTTTGGTCTCAGCGCCTCTCCCTCAGGGGCTGGAACCATCACCATACATCAAACTTCATCATCACAATATCATACATGAATATATTACTTACATGGGCCTGGAGTAGGGCTGGGCCTATGAGTGGGAGTAATGGGAGTGATGGGAGTGATGGGAGTGATGGGTGGAATCAATATTTTCTTGTCCACATCCATTGGGGAAACTGAAAAGGCAAACAAGAAATAAAAAAATACTTCAAAATGCTACCTACTGTAGAAAAAAATAGTAAGTATAGTAAGAATTATACTATATGGTGTAAGACAGGGGTGTCAAACACATTTTGGCGGGGGCCAAATTTTAAAAACGTAAAAGCTGGGAGGGGCAAAAAGTAGAAAATATTATTTTTCTTTTTACATATTTTTGTCTTTTGACAAATTAATTTATTTGACAATAATAATAATAATGCATTGATTTTTATATAGCGCTTTTCAGTACACTCAAAGACGCTTCACATGTCATTATTCCATTACTAAGGCGGCACGGTGGCTGAGTGGATAGCACTCTCGCCTCTCAGCAAGAAGGTCCTGGGTTCGAATCCTGGTCGGACCAGGGCCTTTCTGAGTGGAGTTTGCATGTTCTCCCCGTGTCTGCGTAGGTTTCCCCTACCGCTAAAAATATGTACAATAGGTCTGGCATGCGCCTCCTGTTCGGCGACCCCGCTCCCATCTCTGTGTGGAGTGAGAGGACAAATGCCCAAAAAAATAAGAACAATTGTAAACCGCTTTGTGACCCTTGTCTGTGAAACACATTACTTACTTACTTACTTACTCCATACACGGTGGTGATAAACTAAAACTGTAGCCACAGCTGCCCTGAGGCACACTGACAGAAGCAAGGCAACCTGTATGTGCCATCGGTCCCTTCGACCACCACCAACCATTCACACCAGACTCATTCTAGGCAATGTGGGTGAAGAGTCTTGCCTGACAAGACTCTTTAGGGCACTTTACAGCCGCCCTCCTGTGGCACCTGGTCTTCCCAGAGGTCTCCCATCACAGTAGTATAGGCACTACTTGTACAGTGCAGAGCAGTTAGTTAACATTTTCAATTATATGGTTGTTTTCCTGAGATAACAGGTTTTAAAATGCAGTATAACATGCCATATTATCCCATTATGATCAATGCAGCAATAATAATTGAAAATCCTTTCAGGTGCCACTAAATGGTACCTACTAATGGTCTTGTGGGCTGGATTTGGCTCAAGAGCCTGAGTTTGACATACATGGTGTAAGAGATGACTAGAATGTACTAACACACCCATCTAGTGGTACATGTGCGAAATGACAGACTGCTAAATATAGAACTAAAATTAAGCAGTGTTTGAAGGCATTGATTGAAAAAAACTCATAATATCAATAGTTTTGGAATAATAGTAATTAATTAATTAAGAGACAGATCTGTAGAATTCACCTGTTATCATATCATGTTCCAAAATTATTTAAAGCTGCAGTAATCAAACCACTTCTCAAAAAACCTAATCTTGATCCCTACCTGCTTGCCAATTACAGACCCATTTCCAATCTCCCCTTTATTTCAAAAATTCTTGAAAGAGTTGTAGCCGAGCAGCTACACCGCCATCTACGGGACAATCATTTAGCAGAACAATTTCAATCAGGCTTCAGAGCTCATCACAGTACAGAAACCGCATTAGTTAATGTCACGAATGATCTTTTACTAGCCGCCGATAACGGACTGGTGTCAGTGCTAGTTCTGCTAGACCTCAGCGCCGCATTTGACACGATAGACCATAAAATACTATTACAGAGGCTAGAATGTGACATAGGTGTCAGAGGAACAGCACTTCACTGGTTCGAATCCTATTTATCAGATCGGTTCCAGTTTGTGAGTGTGAACCAAAAATCCTCACTCTGTTCTAAAGTGGCCTTTGGTGTGCCTCAAGGATCAGTACTAGGTCCGGTTTTGTTTACACTTTATATGCTACCTTTAGGAAATATTATCAGAAACCATGACATTAACTTTCACTGTTACGCAGACGACACGCAGCTTTATTTATCGGTGAGACCAAACCAAACAAACACGATAGATAGACTCAGTGCCTGTATTAAAGACATAAAGACCTGGATGACCTTGAATTACCTGCTTCTCAACCCTGATAAAACAGAGGTAATTGTCCTAGGCCCTAAAAGCATGCGTGACGCTCTCCGCGACCAGATCACTAGACTCGACAACGTCAGTATTTCCCCCAGTGACAGGGTAAGAAATTTAGGGGTCATATTTGACCAAGAGCTTTCCTTTCGAGCACATGTAAATCAATCAAAGAAAACGGCCTACTTCCATCTGCGAAATATTGGAAAAATTAGAGGTATCCTGCCGCGAAGTGATGCTGAAAAGCTTATCCATGCGTTCGTTACGTCAAGACTTGACTACTGCAACGCTCTCCTAGCAGCGTGTCCCAAATCCACTATACACGGCTTCCAGCTAGTCCAAAATGCAGCCGCAAGGGTCCTGACAGGCACTAAACGAAGGGAACATATAACCCCAGTGTTGAAAGCGCTCCACTGGCTTCCTGTGGAGTTTAGAATCAAATTTAAAATTCTTCTCCTGACCTACAAGGCGACAAATGGTATGGCCCCCATCTACCTCCAGAATGTACTGGAACCATACCAACCAAACCGTGCACTTCGCTCTCAGGATGCCAGACGCCTGGTGGTCCCTAGAGTGTCCAAAAGCACAGTAGGAGGCAGAGCGTTTAGCTACCAAGCTCCTGTCTTGTGGAATCAGCTTCCTACATCTATCAAAGAGGCGGACACAGTCCCTTTATTCAAGGCCAGACTTAAAACATTCCTCTTTGGATTAGCGTATGGTTAGCTCAGATAGATAACTAGTAACACTTAGGGCTATTTATCCTGCTCCCCTGTGGGCTGGACTTGTATTTTTATTATATGTATATATATATATATATATATATATTTTTTTTTTTTTTTTTTCCCTATTCAACGGTTCTCAATTCACCATGCTTCCTTTATTCAAATGTTAAAATCCCTGTACATACAACTGTTTTTAATGGCCAAACATACACAACTGTTTCTAATTCCCTGTTTTTAATGCACCATACATACACAACTGTTTTTAATGCCCTGTTTTTAATGCACCATACATTCATAACTGTTTTTAATGCACCATACATACACAACTGTTTTTAATGCCCTGTTTTTAATGCACCATACATTCATAACTGTTTTTAATGCCCTGTTTTTAATGCACCATACATTCACAACTGTTTTTAATGCCCTCTTTTTAATGCACCATACATACACAATTCTGTTTTTAAAGCACCATACACACACATACACAACTGCTTTAATGCACCTTTTTTAATGCACCGTACATACACAACTGTTTAGTGCACTGTTGTGACTGCACTTTAAATGAAGCACCAAACTTTTCCCGAACTGTCTTTTCTAATATATATCTTTTTTAACCCGTCATATCCACGGACTGCAGGATAAATAGTTCTCGTTTTTTACAGTTAATTTGTTGTAAATGCTTAAATTTCGTTTTTGCATTGCTGTTCACCTGTTGTCCCTCTCTCTGTTTCATGACGCGCTGGTGGGACTCGAAACCCTGACTCCCTGGACCTGAAGACTGGTCCACAGCCGTTGGGAGTTGGCGGTTCTGTGACGCCCCTTGAGACAACTGTTGTTGTGATTTCGGGCGATACAAATAAAATTGAAATTGAAATACAATCCACACATTGGGCGCTGGTGAGAAAATAAGCAATCATCATTCTGGAAATGTATTGTCGTTTTCAAGTTCAGAATGTATCTATTTTATACAAGTCAGTCGTTCTATTGTTGATGCACTTTAAATTAAAGAAAGCAAATATGCAGCCCGCGGAAATTAAATTCTGGAAGACTGAACTTCTGCCGCCTCCAGGCCTGCCTGGCATCCTTGGCCTATCGCACAGCAAACGCCCATCTCCCGTCAACCAATGCCAGCCAGGCCAGCAACTTAGCGGAGACACCCACTTCTCGGCCTTCTCAAACCTCGCATCCACCGCCTCCCCTCCTCCTCCTTCTTGCCCTTCTTCGAGCGTGCACTTTTCCTGCTGCCCAATTGCCACCACCAGTACCTAGGTCCTGGGGGATCTCACGCGCACACAAACAGCTTAACAGTGTCGCACCGGGGCCTAGGGTGCCAAACATTCTTTAATAAAATACTTCAAATTGCATTTTGTCTCATGAGTCTCTCCAGATTGAAATATATTTGCAGTACTTGCTGGACAATTAAGCTCACCTGTATATAAACTACACCTGCTAAATTTGAAAAGAAAGTACTTTTTGTCCGCATATAGGCCACACTTGAATGTAACCCACAGGTTTTTATGTTGTAATGTAACACTTAACCATTTGGTATGCTTAACGGTTAGCTCGCACCGACTCATCTATTTTGACAATAAACGTTTGAGTCCTATAGCTACTAAATAGATAAAAAAAATCTATAGGAGTCAAAATAATAACTCCATGAACTCCGAATGACAACAGCCAAACTCTACAATAAAAATACATACATTGGCCGCAGGGATCAAAGAACTTGAAACAGTAGAGGCTTATAATCCACCAATTACGGTGTTAAAATATAGCTATTTTGTTTCATTTTTTATCTACTTTTTTTGTAATAAAAAAAATGTGCTTTGTCCCTGATGTAATTGTATGAGCATTAATCATTCAGTGTAACAAGTTTGAGAAATTAGTAGTTTGACAGGGGTGGGCGTTGTTGTGCCAGAAGCTCCTGATTATATGTTACCTCTAGGTCTGTGATGAATAGCAATGCTGAAACATGGTTGAAATCTGCAAAAAAAAAAAAGGATTTTGCAGAGTATGTGTGTGTGTTGTAATGCTTCTGTGTTGGGCTTCTCACCGATGGGCAAAGGCTGTAGCGCTGCTCTAACAACAGGGGGCGCTATGGGCTCCAGTGTACCAAGAGCAGAGCCTTCCCTCAGGGCTTGTGCCAGCTGCGTCTGCCCCGTCTGATCCAAACTCTCCACAAACAGGAGGAACGCTCGGCTGCCCCTGGTCTCGATGTCCCGGGACAGCTGCCGGGCCTGGTCCCGCCTGGTTCCCGCGCTCTACAGCACCACCACCAGAGGGAAGCACACAGGAGTTACTATACAGTCAAAGCAGGAATATTCAACCAGGTTTCAGAAAGGGGCAGCATAGATCCATGATTTAGAACCATGGATCTATGGTCCAGACACATAACACACATTTTTTGTTTTATTTATAATTGAATACAGACTAGCTGATTTGTTTGTACTTTGTGAAAGCCTGAAGGCTAATATATGCTTACATTAGACAAAATAGTTCTAATCCAGGACTAGCCCAAAATCAACAAGTAGCTTCCCTGTAGACAATATATTTGAAAATAGGCATATTTGGAAGATATATAAGTCGCATCATATAGTTTACAAGTTTGCAAGTTGAATAGGCCTGCCTTTGAATTTTGGAAGTGTGCGTGGAGCTTGTGTAGAATACACACAGGGAGACAGACCTGAGCCTGAGGACTGATGAACAGGAGATTCCTGCTTACGTCCCTCTCTAAGGTAAAGATAAAGGTAAAAGTGCACTTTATTAATCACCGTAGGGCAAATCATCCTCTGCATTTGACCCATCGTGATGTCGCTAAGGCTTCGATCAGGGTCAGGAGCAGTGGTTGCAGTAGTACAGCAACCGGAGCACCCTGAGGAAACCTACGCAGGCACAGTACAAAATCCACTCAGAAAGGCCCTATTTCGACCATGATTTGACCCCAGGACCTTCTTGCTGAGAAGCGAGAGTGCTATCCACTCAGCTACCATGCAGCTCTTTGCCCTAAGTATTTCAATGACTTTGCTGTGGTGTTGTTAGCGCTTATATTTTCTCTACTGTTAAGAAGTCACTTTGTTGGTCTGGCCAGTACATAGAGGCCCATTGCAGAGTAAAGTTGGTTTTACGCTAATTTTAGGCCTATAGAATGCATATAATTTATTAATATAGACTATAATTAGTCGATACTATCAATATGAATAGTCTAAATCCCTAGTAATTTTGTTCATTTTTTATTGTGCAACTCAGCAAATTATTAAAATAAATAATACTTTAATTTACCATCAATAAAAGACGAGGCATTTTAATCAACATCAAGATCCGGTGAATATTGAACCCGAATCACATTGTTTGTTGAAGCAAAGGTAATACAAAATGGGATCGCAGTAGATGAGAAGATGTGAACAGTAGAACACTGTGATGGACCATTGGATGTTATGGTTTATTTATATCACAACCACTTGTTCGTCCATACAAACTATAATCAAATATGGGAAACGACTAAAAAATAGCAAAGTGGCTATAATCATCTAATAATAAGACGTGCTAAGGTATATATTATGATGTAGCGTTAGTGCATAAGGAGCGAAGTCACAGTTGGAGTATCAAATAGTTGTCGTTGTAATGCCATTTAAAGAAGTATAAAACATACAACGACCCAGTGTGTGACAAACAGTTTGTTCGTGTATTCGCAATACCCCTGTGATCTCACCTTAATCTCGTCGATCATGTCCTGAGTGAAAACCCCCTTCTCCAGAAGCAGATCATACAAACAAGACGGCTCCAACTCTTTCACAAGGCGCGTTCTGTTCCGCTGCAGAAGCTTTTTGTGCCGTTCGTCCATTTCACGTCTTTTAAACTGCTACAAATATACACGAAATTACGGATTGAGGTTGTTTCTATAGATCCATGGGTTGTTTACAGTTTCTGGGCGCATTGCGAGCTGAACTTCCGTGTTTACATCACTGTTGCCTGTGATTGGTCGGTGGTTTGGGTGCGTTGAATCTAAGCACTGGCGTCACCTCAGATTGTGAGGTAATCACAAGGTAATCACAATCACATAGTCACAATTATGATAATAATAATAATAATAATAATTATTATTATTATTATTATTACCACCACCACCACCATTATTACTGGTATTATTTTTATTATATTATTGTTGTTATCATTATTTATAATGCATCGGATTTATACATGCTTTACATGTACAGTACAGCACAACCAGTTTGTGTCATCAGCCCTTCCAACCGCCAACCATGAAGTGTCCCCAGACGTCTCTCATCATTGTACCAACCATTGACTGTACAACCAGGGTCTGTTTATTTTTTTTGAACATTATTAGTATGATTATGCAACAGCTGTGTGAACAAGCATTTCTAGAACATATTAAATCAATACACCCGACAACCCAATATCTACACTAAATCAAATAATAGAAATAATCACAGCACGCAAATCCCTACTGCTTACATAAAAAAAAGAAATATGTTGTTTTCAAAGCGCTTTACAAAACAAGAAAGGGAAAAAGATTAACACAAACAGGTAAGGCAAACACATACATATAATTTATTTTAAAATAATCTAAACTGCCATGCTCTTAAATTCCTTCATACAGGTTTTTATGGGTTAGCCATGCTTTTAAGTTCAGCAACAGTCCTTCTATGGGACCACTATTGCGTTGGATTTATAAATATATTATATATGGTTGAACTGAAGAACACACCATTATTTTTATATTTGTGTGTTAAAGTGAAAGGTGGTTAAATCAAACGCAACTGAGCCGATCGTACAAACTCCATCTCCCATAATTCCTCTCGCGTCTGGGATAGACATAGACGCTGGAGGATTTCGGATGCGACTGTGAGCATCCTTCAGTCAAACCCGTGCCTTCCTTCGGACTTATGCTGCGGTTGGACGAACATGAACCACGCGTATTCAGTCATGCATGTGTGCAGCTCGGGGCCACGACCACAGGTGAAGGCGTTTAACAGTCCTCTCTGCGCCAGTAGCTCAGCCAGTCTATGAGGAATAATATTTACAGTCCATGGTGGGGACCGTCATGGAGGATGTATTATAATAACGATTTGGACAGTCACATATAGGATTTGCCAATGCATTACAGTGATACGTGTAACTGCAAACTTATATGCAAATCAATCTGGCTTGCGAATCAATCATGAGCCATTTGTAAGGTGTGGTGTGGTAATTGTATGGTGGTTCCTGTGTTCCTAAATATAATGACCTGATGCCGAGGCTGAGAGTAAAATCGTATAACATCATTGTGGACTGCAGTATCCATGTATATCACAATGCATATTGTTTTATTTGTTCATATATTTATTAGTTTTCCTACACAAAAACACCAACTTACACAGGTGTTTAGCATAACGACAGTATTGTACAAAGATTTACATACATGTAACCAGTAGAGTGACACGTAATTCCTTTCCCAATTTCCCGAGATAAATTACATAAAATGTGACAAACATTGAATGGAAAACTAATTTCAAGTCCAAACTGTTTGTGTTTTACCACCATATGTGCTAAACAAAACCCATCACATTGAATGAACAGGTGAACAGAAATCTACACCTTTATCCACGCAGAAATGGTTTGACTTTATGCAATCTCCAATGTAAGAGTATTCTTCCTGGCACAAAAAGTCATAACACTACAATATACTGTGATGTCTAATAATGATGAAGATTTTGGACGTCAAAAGTTCACATGGCACCAGTTGTGCAATTTCTCACACTTAAAAAATCGAGATAATCACATCAAAAGGGTCAAGAACGGTGATCAAAAATCCCAGAACCACAAGGGGGGACCTAGTAAATGACCTGTAGAGAGCTGGGACCAAATTAACAAAGGCTACCTGCCATCAGTAAGCCACCAGGGACTCAAATCCTGCAGTGTCAGATGTGTCTCCTGCCTAAGCTAGTACATGTCCAGGCCCGTCTGAAGTTTGTTAGAGAGCATTTGGATGATCCAGAAGAGGATTGGGAGAATGTCACATGGTCAGATGAAACCATCAGCAAGGGCATTGAAGATGAAACGTGGCTGGGTCTTTCAGCATGACAATGATCCCAAACACATTGCCCGGGCAACAAAGGAGTGGCTTCGTAAGAAGCATTTCAAGGTCCTGGAGTGGCCTAGCCAGTCTCCAGATCTTAACCTCATAGAAAAACTTTTGGAGGGAGTTGAAAGTTGTGTGGCCCAGCGACAGCCCCAACACATCATTGCTCTAGAGGAGATCTGCATGGAGGAATGGACCAAAATACCAGCAACAATGTGTGAAAACCTTGTGAAGACTTAAACATTTTTTTTTTAGCTCTGTCATTGCCAACAAAGGTTATTGACTAAATACTTACTTTCCACCATGATTAGCAAATAAAGTAAAACAAAAAACAGATGTGATTTTCTCTCTCAGTCTGTCTCTCATAGTTACCTATGTTGAAAATTACAGGCCTCCCTCATCTTTTTAAGTGGGAGAACTTGCACAATTGGTGGCTGCCAAAATATTTTTTGCCCCAGTGTATGTCTTAAATGTCTCTATGAACCCCTTGTCACGCCTTGGAGAAGGGAGAAGCTGACCAGTATGAGTGGGTCTATATTCTGTACATAAATGCATGTACTTCTTTGCAGCAGTGATGGCAATGCACAGGATGCCTCTCTCCTTCCTGTTCCTCTTCCTCCTACTGCCCCTGGTCCACCCCGCTCTCCCTGGACCTGACCTGGACCCGTACACTGTCCTGGGTCTGAGCCGCAAAGCCAGTCCAGCCGAGATCAAGAGGGTTTACAAGCGACTGGCAAAAGAATGGTCAGTAAATTCTTTCATCATCATAAAAAACAGAACTAGTAGTATTATGATCATAGGGACTACAGGTGGAAATTCTTTGCTATAACCTGGTACAGTGCATCTCTCCTTTGTGTTCATGTTTAATTGTACACTGTCCCTGTTCAAATAAAGTACATACTATACTATACTACTGTTCAGGGTGATTGAGATGTTGTAATGGATTCAGTCCTGTCAAGACAAATCGCTTGACAAAATAAGGGGCAAAAACAAGTTGGTTTTTCTTGGTCAACAACTGTGCCTGCGGTCTTCAAAATGTTCCTCACAGTTGAAACTGAAAGCTTAAATCTCTGAGATAGTTTTTTGTATCCTTCGGCCTAAACCATGACATTGAACAATGTTTGTTTTCAGGTCATTTGGGAGTTATTTTAAGGCTCTTACGTTGCCACTCTTCAGAGAAAGTGCAAAGAGGGAAAACACTTAAAAAGGCAGACTTAAATACCTTTTATCATGATTGGATTCACCTGTGTATGGCGTCACTGAGCTTACAAAACCACTAAACATGAGTGAAACCCGCCCTAAACCTAACCCCCTTGGGATTCCTTTACCCTCCACATAACAGTGGGACTATGTGACCGTTGAGTACATTTTTGGCGTCGTAGTTCTAATAGTTTACTGTCTGTTTCAGTTAAAATGGTTGTACATTTTGTTACTTTTGTTAGATCAATGCAGTTTATCTTATGTTAAATAAATTATTTCTATGTTTTATCTTTTTATGAAATACTGATCCAAACAGCTGCTTATAAGTGTGTTAAAAAGTCATTTCCAAGTTTCACCATCCCAGCCACAGGGTTTGCGCCAACTAACTAACAATCATCATCATGAAACATTTCTGACTTTTAAGCTATTTTTGTGTGTGCTAAAATCCACACTTGAACGTATATTTTTCACAGGCACCCAGACAAAAACAAAAATCCTGGAGCTGAAGACATGTTCATCAAGATCACCAAGTCTTATGAGGTCAGTCGTGGTCACAACTTCACACCACAAGAGGAAGAGTACACTTTACAGCAGTGGCCAACCATTTAACTATGTGTAGCATTACACAACTCCGTTCTTACTTAAAGGTACACTGCGTGGTTTTTACTCCCATTTAGCGTTAAGTTCATTTATTGGCAAGGCAAGGGAAGGCAAGTTTATTTATATAGCACAATTCATACACAAGGCAATTCAAAGTGCTGAACAAAACAAGAAAGCATTAAAATTGCAGTTTACTTTTTTTCGGCAACACTACGGTTGCTTCGATGGACAATATGTCGTCTCTGACAGTGGTCCCCAACTCCCGGTCATTCCAACTGAGGCCAGTCTTTTGGTTTGATAAATCACCGGGTCCCTCCATACATCTTGGTCACCGGACACGGTAGCACTAAAATGTAAACAACCACCGCACGTGCGTAGAGGCGGACATGTAATTGTGTTCTGAAGCGGCACCAATAAGCTGCACAGAGGAAGTTTTCCAAACGCGGTGTAAAGAGACGAGACAGAGGAATGGTTTTTCTGTGGTAGCTTAAAACCACAATGACCAAAAGAGGTCAGGACATTGCCTCGGACACAGCCGCAGCAGAACTGTGGCTAAAAGCTCAGATTATTTTTAGTTTTAGCTACAACGCTGCATCCGCATCATGGTAAGAAAACTGTAGCATAACATTCAAACTCACGCTATTGATAAACGTAATTTGACTATTGTTTTTCGGGGATTCTGTATATTAAGCTGTATATAGGCTTGTCCCCTGAGTAAGTTGAAATACTGTAGTTGAAACTTGTGGACATAGTAGTTGGATTAATGCTCGGAGCGGGTCAGAACATCCTGAGACCCATGTTGCAGATTCTGCCTCGTTCTCATTACTGTTGGAGTGAAGAAAGTTACGTATTGTTCACGTGTGCACATGTTGTGTAGGAACAACACAATGTGCCTCCTGTTGTTTTAACTGTGGTTTGCGATATTGACAGTTTGCTGTTATAAGGCCGTTTTTTGAATTTTTGCATAAGTCTTTTTCTAAATTATTGTTGTTTGGGTAGTTCTTTTACATTACTATGGTCCTCCATGATCCATTCTTCAAACTTGTGAGGGCACGGTGAAAACGCAATTCGTGCATCCTTTTTGCCCCATATCAACCACTGTATTTCAAGATGGTGCATTGACATGGAGAATCGGTCAGCACTAGATCATATACGGAATCGGGACGGAAGCGGAAGTAAATATGACCTTCTACCTATTCATGCCTAAACTTAACCAGCCATTCCCATAAAATAACCCCAACCCAGCCTTAACCCTAACCTTAACCATCTTACTCAGACGCCTAAAACTTAACCAGTCTTAAGGACTTATTAGTCTAGAACTGATTCGAAAGTAGGATTGTTTCGTCCCGATTCCGTATATGATCTAGTGCCGACCATGGAGAGTCCTCCAGCTCTCATGGACATTTATAAGTAGAATTCTAAGACTATGGCAACAATTCAAAAATTACAGTTGATTATTTTTTTTTTTTATTCTCATTTGTTATGGTTAACATGTTTTTTTTTCATTTGGAGCAACTGTAAGTACCTTTAAGAAGAAATAAAATGCATTGTTTTTGGCCATTCAAAAATTATGAGAGCATTTACTTTTATATTGTTTTATAATTTAGAATGTGGAATAAGAAGTTAAGAGATAATATATGGTGAAACAAGTATGAAGGGTAACGATCTATGCTACCACCTGAGGGAGGGGGTGAATTTGTTCACACTAAAAAATTTATATGAAGAAAA
This sequence comes from Knipowitschia caucasica, assembly GCA_964034765.1. Lineage (NCBI taxonomy): Eukaryota > Metazoa > Chordata > Actinopteri > Gobiiformes > Gobiidae > Knipowitschia > Knipowitschia caucasica. Next base: position 37,514,945 of record OZ035827.1, on the reverse strand, counting down.
TAATTTTGCCCACGAAATTGGGGGTAATACTTTTAAAACTTTTAATACTGCTATAGGACTGAAATGGGAGCTTTAAGACAGAAGGAGTGGAGTTACATATTTGTGCCTGATATTCACAAGGATGGATTTAAAAACAACTCCAGGTCTGTAGCTGATGAGACACAATGTTGTAACAAGCTCAGAAAAGTCATTTATTAAAGTCAATATATGTCTACGTAGTACTTTAAGAGACTGGTTGACATATGTTCACTTGTTTGGTGGTTTAGCCCAAAGTGAACCAGACCAACAGGTGACGTGCCCTATGAGTATTCCAGCTAACGCACTCCTGTCTCTGTAGGTTTTATCCAACGAGGACAAACGCACCCACTACGACCGTTACGGGCAGCTGAAGGACACGCAGCCGTTCTTTCCGCACCGTGAAGGATTTACGTTTGACCAGACCTTCCTCCACTTCCCTTTCAAAAACCAACGCGACTTTAGCGAGCACAAGCACGGCCTGCACTTCACGCACTATGTCCAGCGGGTGGTGCCAGAGAGCCACGTGCGGCCCTACCTCATCAAGGTCATCTCTGACTGGTGTTTCAACTGTATCCACATCGAGCCCGTGTGGACCGAGCTGGTGCAGGAGCTGGAGGCACTTGGTTAGACTCCTACTGCTGTGAATAATATAAAATCAGGAATAATATTTCTTAAAAATACATTGATTGATTGCAGTAAGCGATTTTGTTAGCTTAGCCGTAGCACCAACTTGAAACCACTCCCCCCTTTTCCCTCGCCTCTCCACCTATAGGCATTGGTCAATTCCATTACTATTTGAAAACACATGATAACTTGACTACTTTTAGGGTTTAGGGACGTTTTGCCACAATATTTAAAAAAATGCGTCTGGAAACAATTTGCATCTTTAAAGCTGGGCTACCTAACATTCCTATTTATATTAACTAGTTGGATTATGCCTATTGTGCATGTTTTTAGTTGGAGAAAAGTGAAAAATCAGCTCTCAGCTCTCAGCCCAAAGTGTCAATAGTGATTCACAGGGCTGTAGTATGGGAAAGAAAACATGTTGTAAATGTAGTATGATGTGGTCTAATTTATTCACAACATTTCATTTTGTGAACTTTTAGGGTAGTGAGACGAGTGGATCATTCAAACCATGTGATTTCCAAATGAGATGAACAAGACCGATGCATTAATGTCTGAATTAATAGAGGCCATATTTTAGTTTTAAAAGGTAGGAAATTCTTCTGACCGTGACGTTATAGTCTGAGGATTTGTCATTGTGTTTGAAAACAAAGAGTTTTGACAGAAGGTGCAGTTGTAGTCGTTCCTGACAGTACTGTTCTCCACGTGTCAGTAGAAGTTTCCCTGTACCTCCAGAAACATTTACTACATATATAGAAACTTGCCTTGAGCTTAGACCCTGACTATTTACAAATTCTGCTCTCTTCTTGAAAATAATATTTTGGAGAAAAAAAAAGTGCCCATTGTGTTTTAAGCATAACAGTTTAAACTTTTGTTTAGAAAAGGTCAAATATGATTTGTACTTGTTAACCTGATTAATTATGCAGATGAAATTTAAATTGAACGTTATATACAATCTCTGTAAATCACTGATGTGTCTTTTGTGCATATTCCCTGCTCCTGAACATTGTAAAGCGCTTTGGATGACCTTGGTCTGAAATATGTGCTATATAAATAAACATTACTTACTTACTTACTTACTCTAGGTGTGGGAATTGGGGTGGTGGACGTGGGTCTGGACCGGCGTCTGGCCAATCATCTGGGAGCCCACCGGACACCCTCCATCCTAGGCCTGGTCAGCGGCCGAGTGTCCTTCTTCCACTATGCTGTGACCAAGGAACTTCTGCTGCAGTTTGTGGAGGAACTGCTGCCTCCCAGACTAGTGGACAAGGTCAGTACTACATGACATCACTTATCATTTACATATGTGACATGTTGCTCCTGTGGAGTCTGGGCAGCTCTATTTCTCACAGAGCTGACCTGGCAGCTAGCAGAAAAGGTGTGTGTGTGTAACTTGTATATATGTTTCAGGTGACTGATCACACTCAGGCTCAGTTCTTGGGAAGTTGGCACCAGCTCAACCAACCTCACATTCTGTTGTTCGACCAGGCGCCCTCCGTGCCCCTGCTGTTCAAAGTGAGTGCTGCAAGTGGATGTGGACACTATTAAAGTGGTCCACATCAATCTACATGAGTGTGGCATTATGTGTGTGGCTGTTTTTCAGATCAATAAAAAAAAAAATCTGTGAATTTTCTACTGAAGAAATGATTTCACATTTTGTTTTGTGTTTTTTATTTATTGGTGAAAATACAGACATACAATACAGGTGCAGACATACAAACAAATGTCAGTGCCTTTGTACAGACAAGAACAGACAACATTTTGGACATTTACATGGGTGAGTGTGTGTGTTTGTGTATGGATGAGAGCACTTATCTTAACGGTTTGATGCATCCACCCATCTCCCTCTTTGTCACAATTTTTACCATCCTTTTTGTAGCTAGGATTTTGCATTCTAAACGTTGCATTTTAGTTCATTTTATTTACTAAAATAATCTAGGTGAAATACAATACTCCAGTACTGCCAAAGCAATATCTCAAACTCAAGTAATTTTATTTTAACTTGTGTCGTGTAGGTAAAATGTTTATTCCAATGTGTGAAAAACTCGCCAGTCTACAGTTGTGATCAAAACAAAGTTGTGATCACAAACACACACAGGAAGAAATTTAGATTTAAAAATGTCATGAACGATAACACAAACACTTTTTGTCACTCAATGTTTGTGGTTGTATGAAGCCATTTATTTTCAAGTGATAATGACGTTAGAAACTCTTCTTCTAGCAGTGATTCGAAGTTTCCATCCCCCAGTTTGCAATACTCGTGTATTGTTCCTTTAACATCTATGACAGCAGTCCTTTGTGATAGTTGTGGATGAGGTTCTTTATCCTCTCCGATTGTAAAGCATCTGGTTCCTGTTAATTCCTGGGCCGCCTTGAACTGCACGTTTGAAATCTTCCCAGAGCTGCTCATTTAAATTAGAATTTGAAAATATAAAACACATTATTTAAGGTTTCACACAATCACTAAGGATAAGTGCAATTTCCGAAATATGGACAATGACTGGACAGTGTGTAAACCTTCCAACCCCACTGAAAACAAGTGGTTGAGCTTTCCCTTCTGTGTCCTCTGGCCTCATATTCTTTGTGTCACGTGTGTTTGTTGTGCAGCTTGCCGCCTTTACCCACAGACAGTATGTGCGTTTTGGATACGTGGACCAGAGCCTGTCGGACACCTCTGAGCTCCAGAAACGATTCAGCATCAACTCGTACGCTGCCACCATGCTGCTGTTCAGGGAGGGTGCAGACAAGCCGGCCGACATCATACAGGTGCAAATATTGTACAATATCTCAAACTATTGATGACTGTACCACAATGTTTCCCAACAGGGGCACGCGAATACCTTGGGTGTGGCAGGGCTATTACAGGGGGTACATGAAATGATAGGTCATCCATCCATCCATCCCTTTTCTTCCCCTTAATCCATTTCTGGGTTCGGGGGGTGGCAGTCAGAGCTGCACCCAGTACACTTAGCACCAGCCCCTCACTGATCCTCCTGCAGGTGGTGGGTCCACAGGTGGTGACACCTGGTCAAAACTTGCAAAATATTGGTCAAAACTTGAAAAATATTGATTGTAACAGCCACGATCTGTTTTGCTCAAGCCTCCAGGAAGAGAGATGAGCGAGCATGAAAACCACAACTTTTTAAAATAAAAATCTTATTTTCAGGCCAAAGATGTGCTCCGATTTCCCCTACCACTAAAACCATGCACAATAGGCATAATTCTCCAGTTACGGTATTCCTGACTAAACCGAGCCTCAACACTCGGCACTCAACCACTGCTCCTGACAGAAGTCCTAGTAGCATGGAGGATGGGTCAAATACATGAGACAAATTTTCCTATACTTTTTTTGTTACTGCAGATGGCGCATGGCGCAGCTGGGTGTGGCACCACTGGGTGTGGCACCACTGGGTATGGCACCACTGGGTGTGGCACCACTGGGTATGGCACCACTGGGTGTGGCACCACTGGGTATGGCACAGCTGGGTATGGCACAGCTGGTTGTGGCGTAGCTGGGCATGGTGCAGTGAAAGGGCTTTTCTTTATTAACGAGGATTTGAATTTGCTGCAACAGTCGTGGTGCAGAGGATTTGAGCAGATTATGGCTAGAATTTGGCTGTAAGAGGTTATTGTGGGCTATATTGTGGGCTTGTACGTCATTTTAAATCCAATTTTCTCAATAAGGTAATCACACATTTTTTTTTATTTATCTCTGGTCTTTCTATGGTCTCTCTATGATTTCTCTCTGGCCTCTTGCTCTTAGGCCTCTCTCTGGCCTCTCTCCAGTCTCTCTTTCTGGCCTCTCTCTCTGGTCTCTCTCTGGTCTCTCTCTGGTCTCTCTCTCTGGTCTCTCTCTGGTCTCTCTCTCTGGTCTCTCTCTTGTCTCTCTCTCTGGTCTCTCTCTGGTCTCTCTGGTCCCTCTCTTGTCTCTCTTTCTGGTCTCTCTCTCTTGTCTTTCTCTGGTCTCTTTCTGGCCTCTCTCCAGTCTCTCTTTCTGGCCTCTCTCTCTGGTCTCTCTCTTCTCTCTCTGGTCTTTTTCAGGTCTTTCTCTGGTCTCTCTCTTGTCTCTCTGGTGTGCTAAGTGATGAGGTGCAGGTGTGCTGGCCATGCCTCCACTAGATCTTAACACTACTGTCCAGATTTCTCAGGAGGGAAGGGGGAGCACAAACATATATCCTAACACATTGTTTGCATTTCCTCACTGCCTGTGTAATGATTTGCCTCTGTGATATTGTCCTTTCCTACAGGTGAAGCAGCTGAAGCGGCCGATCGTGGACGACTTTGTCTCAAACAACAGGTTCCTGAACGCTCCTCGCCTCGTGAACCAGAAGATGTTTGATGAGCTGTGTCCCGTCAAACAGTTCCACCGGCGAAGGAAGTGAGAACTTTCATCACATTTCTTTCATCTATTTTAAAGGACTGCACTATCTGTTTAAGGCTGGGAGAGTTGCATGTTGTTTGTTTATGAACAAATCAGACCACAGCATGCTGTCTTCATCTAATTACAAAATGCTTGATCTGTTGCATACTTGCAACAGATCAAGTCACTATTTGACTGTGAGTCACTATTTGACTTTTTGGGCTTAGAGCTGATTGAGGTGTGATCCACTCTTTTTCTCTTTTCTGTCTGAAAGGAGGCCAGTAATATATTTATGTGAAAATGAAAGTTACGACTGTAAACTACGGTTCTATGAATCCTGGGTGACTGTCAGAGGCGGTGCTCTGGAAGGATGAAATAGAACTGTTTTAGAGCCAAGAATTAGTGACATGGATATTTTACATAGTTCCATTTTTAAATACCCCAGCTGTAACTTGGCTAAAATGACTAAAAGAATTGCATTCACAGCAAATAATGAAATGTTCTATAACCTTAGAGAGGTTTTCAATGTGACACAAATAACATTAAACAAAAAGCAAAACACTGAATTACTAATGTAATGTATTACAGATACATCACATTAGTAATGGGTATAAGCACCCATTATTCAGGTGCGTATCCTGAATAATGGGTGTTATCTGCCAATCTGCTACTATTACTGCAACCTACTACCACAATCACTATGAACAGCATTCATGTTAAAGCTGGGTTAGCTCACTTTTTGTTCTTAAATATTTTTAGAAAGATCCCTGTGAGTCAATGTTGAGGAGTTGGCGTAGAAAATAAACTGTTGCACAAGCAATGGGCACGTGAGGTGGAAAAACTGGAACTCTAGTCTTTTCTTTTTAACTGTACGGCCCAAAATGATTACTAATGAGGAGCAGATTGATGTACTCCAGGCTTTCGTCTCCTTTGCCTCCCAGCTCTCTTCTCTGACCCCTCCTCAGGTTCTGTGTCCTGCTGATCACTGATGAGGAGCAGACTCTTGGACTCCAGGCTTTTGTCTCCTTTGCCGCCACAAACTGCAGGGAGGTTCTAAGGTTCACGTACGTTTACAGACGCCTGCAACAGCCACTCTGTGAGGTCCTCATGCACGACGCCGCCCTCCTCCCCCCACAGGTCAGATTGAGTACTGCAATGTACTGTATGTATAGTCATGTGGAATGCAGTATGTGCTCAAGTTTGGCTGTTTTTGAGTATCTTAGAGTATCGTAGAGACCGGCTTGTCTCCCAATGATCACTGCACTGCTCTGTGTCCGGTGCGGCAAAGTTGATCAATGTTCATCTCCTGCAGTCCTTGTTCTCTGCCGCACCGTTGTACTCTGCTGCTGCGCCAGACATACGTGCATGCTACAACACATATTAACGGCCACAGCTGGTGCATTGATGTAGCGTAGCTCCTCCAGAGACATACAGTATAACAGGAGCATCTGCTCACTGAGCTGCGCCACGGATATACTGTATTATTAACCAGTACTTCTGCATCAGCGAACTCGTTAGCAGAAATTGTATTTTCTGTTCAAGTTGTTAATATCAATAAGTCTGAAAAACAAGAGGACAGGGAAATGTGGTTGAAGTGGTGGTTAAATTATAAGAGAATAAGCTTCATCCTGGACCTGGTGCAGCGTTTACCTCACCCCTTCACAGATCGGTCGATTAAGTTAAAGAGATCCTTCATTCATCCGACAGTGGGGAAATGTCAGTGTAAATGAGGAGCACACAGCACAAGATAAATGAACAATAACTCTGCACTAAAATTAAATAAAATACTAACGTTGGCATAAAAAGAAGTATGAAATACTGTATATTCTATGTAGTGCAAGAAATATATAATTTTATGTATACATCTGTACATGTTAGCAGCATGAGGGTATTGGACAAAGGGACTAATAATGTCAGAAGGTACAATATGAAACCACTGTGTCCACTGTCACTTTACTTTTCTCATCTGTGCAATAATGATATCAGAATGTACAATATAGAACCACGTGGGTTCATTGTCACTTTACCTAAAATTATTATTGCAGAGATGAGTAAAGTAAAGGGACAGTGGATACATGCGGTTTCGTATGAATGAGAATCAGAATAATTGTTATTGCGATTTTTTATGCAGTCAGGTTGGCATTGTTTGTTAGTCCTCATTGTTTTGTCGTTCAGTTGTATAGCTCCTCTGGGCATAAAGTCTCCCAGTGTAGCAGTTGTGGTGGTGTTTGCACAGGTGCTGATCCTGGAGCGCCGAGCTGAAGCAAAAGTCCTGTTCACACCTGTGTCTCAGTGGAATGGGACAGAAGAGGACCAACTCCACCTGCGTGAGGCGCTACTGAGGCTGCAGGCTGATCCATCCATCCTGAAGCACGAGTCCACACTGCCCCCAATCAACAACGAGTTTGCCTCTGTGAGTTTGTATGATATGCTCACATCTTTCACACCATGTTCTGTTAAAAGTGTGTTTACAGATAAAGCTGGGTTACCTAACTTTCAAACCTTGTAAAAATTGATGAAATTCATGACACTAGTTCCTCGCTCTAAAACAGTTTGCTTCTATCACTAGTTTTCACATACATGTATTTTCAATTTAATTCAATGTATTCTTATATTGCCCTAAATCCCAAAAGTAGTTATCTCAAAGGACTTAACAAAACTGTTGAATTCGACAACACAGATCAGACAATCAAACAGTTCAAGAAGATGGCGCCTGTGTTAGGCTGCGCGTCGGTCACCTCCCTGCTCTCTCGTGCATTTGTAATCCTTGTGATTTTTCTTGTGTCAACCCTTCCAACTACTAACTATGTCTCTGCAATTATACAATATGATCAGGCCGCGTTGTTTCGCATTAAGGCTCATATGCAGGACTTTTGCACTACCTGGGACAGATTCTCAGAGTCATTCCCCCCTAAACCGGAGTGTCATGCGTCATCGCTGGAATACTTGCTGCTTAGCCGGCGCCGTGGAAGGAGAAGGAAGCGGGGATCCAGGGCTGGGTTCCATGTCAGGAGGAGGATGTGGCGATCCCGCGGTTCTTTACCCGGGCTGAACGGATCCGGAGCTCCTGGGAGTATGCGGTGCCTGAGGTTCGTTCCGGTCCGTGCGCCACCGCCTGTGTGGAGCTCCTCCGACCGGGTCTTCCCTACCCGACCTGCTGGCCATCGTTCGCCTCGCCAGCGTGTCCTGCGCCCGGTTACCTGTCAGACGGATTCTGCCATCCAGCCTGTCCCAGGCCAGCCCTCGACACGCACGCGCACCACCAGGATCGCACTTCTCAACGCGCGCTCTATTACAAACAAAGCTTTTATTCTGAACGACCATTTCACTAAGGAGTCCTTGGATTTTATGTTCATCACAGAGACTTGGCAGCGGGAGAACGAGCACGTTCATCTAAAAGAGCTATGCCCCCCGGACTGCTTCGTGATTGGAACTCCGCGACCCGCGCGCCGAGGAGGCGGCCTCGCGCTAGTCTTCTGGGACTCTTTCTGTTGTAGTTTAATGGTGCCAGCTTCGTTCGACTCCTTTGAGCTGCAGATGTGTAAGGTTGGAAAAACTCACCCCTTTTACTGTGTCTTAGTTTACCGACCTCCTGGCCCTGCACGCACATTTCTTGATGATTTCTCTGAGTTTTTAACGTCTATCATCAAACTAGATAGCGTTGTAGTCCTCGGTGACTTTAATCTACATATTGATGACCCTTCATGTTTGACTGCAGCTGAACTGTTGTCTATCATGGACTCTTTCAATTTTGAACAGCACGTTTCTGGCCCCACACATAAAAAAGGTCATACGCTAGATTTGGTTTTCTCCTGTGGCCTGTACATTGACAATCTGAGTGTTGAGGAATTCCATGTTAGTGACCATTGTAGCATTTCTTTTAATCTGTCACTTATCACGATGCCCACTGTTTGTAATGCTGTAACACAAAAACGCATCATTAGTGAGGCAACATCTAGTGATTTCTCTGCCTCTTTTGACCCTCGCTCCTTTGCTGACTGTGATGATGTTGATTCCTTTGTACAAAGTTTCAATAACCACTGTTTGTCCATATTGGATATGGTAGCACCTGTTAAAACGATTTTGGGTTCACACAAAAAGGCCCTCCCATGGATGATTGATAGCATTCGTAATTTTAGGAGAAAATGTCGGAAGACAGAGCGTCTGTGGAAAGCCACTAAATTAGAGGTACATAGACTCCATTTAAAGGAAATGATGCTGGATCTGAATGAGTTGATAAAGCAGGCTCGCTCAGCTTATTTTTCTAACCTTGTGTCAGGAAATAAGAAAAATCCAAAAGTCCTGTTTGACACCATTGAAAATCTAACTGCACCTCTGGCTCCTCTTGTGCCTGTGTACACACATGAGGACTGCAACAACTTTTTGTCGTTTTTTGTGAACAAAGTACGAGACATTAGGGCAAGTGTTAAACCCCCCCTCGTTAGCGCTTGTTCTATTGATTTCTCTCCGGTGTCGTCTTGGTCGTCCTTCACTCCTGTCAGCCTACAGGATGTGAAGACCTTAATAGGAAACATGAAACCGTCTTCAAGCCCCACCGACATTGTCCCAACACCTCTGTTGTTGAAAATGTTCGATACTGTCGGCCCCTGTGTGGTAAAAATTATTAACCTGTCGCTTGCATCTGGCTTCTTCCCCAGCTGCTTCAAACACGCTGTGGTAAACCCAATCCTTAAAAAGCCCAGTCTTGACCCTTTAGAACCTAAAAACTACAGGCCCATATCAAAACTTCCATTTATTTCAAAAATTTTGGAAAAAGTCGTTGCGTGCCAGCTGACCTCCTTTATGGAACAGCACAACTTGTTTGATACTTTTCAGTCAGGTTTTCGAAAATTACACTCCACTGAAACAGCTCTTATCAGAGTCTCTAGCGAGGTGATGATGGCAGCGGACTCCGGCCGCTACACTGTACTCGTACTTCTCGACTTGACCTCTGCTTTTGACACTGTGGATCACAGTATACTGATCAACCGGCTTCATAATGAGATGGGACTATCTGGATCTGTCCTCCAGTGGTTCTCTTCCTATATTCAAGGCAGAACCTTTAATGTTGCTGTAAACAATGTACAGTCAGATGCGACCAATTTGTCTTGCGGAGTGGCTCAAGGATCAGTTTTAGGCCCTATTTTGTTTTTACTGTACATTTTGCCACTTGGTCAAATTATCGGCTGCTTTAAGGATGTATCGTATCATTTCTATGCTGATGATATCCAGTTGTATTGTTCTTTTAATGATGCTGAGCTCCATCGATTGTCTCTGTTCTTAGAGTGCGTGTCCTCTATCAAAGACTGGCTGTCCACTAACTATTTGCAGATCAATTCAGACAAGACCGAAACACTGATCATTGCTCCAGACCACAAGATCCCCCATATCAAACAGTACCTTGGCTCTCTGGGCTCCTCTGTCAAACCCAGCCTCAGAAACCTGGGGGTTGTGTTTGACCAGGCCATGTCTTTGGAGACACACTCTAAACAGCTCGTCCGAAATTGTCTTTATTACCTTAGGACCATCTCAAAAATTCGCAAAATATTGTCAAGGAAGGATCTGGAAATTATTATTCATGCTTTCATTTCAACAAGACTGGATTATTGTAACTCTGTTTTTACCTGTCTGAATAAGTCTGTTTTGAACAAACTGCAAATTGTTCAAAATTCTGCTGCTAGACTTTTAACCGGTTTCTCTCGAAGGTCTCATATCACCCCAGTCTTGTCTACTCTTCATTGGCTCCCTGTAAAATTCCGGGTTGATTTTAAGATACTAGTGCTGACTTTCAGAGCCTTAAACGGTCAGGCCCCACAGTACATCCTGGACCTTTTGTGCCCATATTCCTCTGGCCGCACCCTTCGGTCCTCTGGTCAGAACTTGCTTGTTGTCCCAAAGACTCGTTATAAAACTCGAGGGGACCTATCTTTTCAGTCCGCTGCTCCCAGACTGTGGAACGCCTTGCCCCTGTCTCTGCGTCTGGCCGGATCTGTGGACTCTTTTAAAAAGGACCTTAAGACATGTCTATTCAAAAAAGCTTTTGGTTGATGGGTTTTCACTAGTGTCACTTTGATTTTACAGATGTCCCCACATTTTTATTGTTTTTGCTCTTACCCTGTACAGCACTTTGTGATTTTATCTGTGAAAAGCGCTTTATAAATAAACTTTACTTACTTACTTACTTACTAACACAAGAAATGCAATGATATAAAACTAGGGCTGTCAAAATTACCGCGTTAACTCACGTTAATTGAATTTTTTATTATCGCATTAAAAAAGAATGAACGTTTAACGCATGTCCGAATGACCCGCCCATGTATCCAATAATATCACTCAGAATGTGGACACATGCGTGTGTGAGATGGCAACAGAGCAGGTCTCTGGGAATTCAAGTTTTAAAAGAATCCACGGGGCACTTGCTGTTGTTTGCTATAAACTGAAGTCCGCCTCCTCCGTGGCCGCAGCGTTCCCAGAGGTTCCCACCTCCAGCGGTTGTGAACAGCCAACAACAAAACGGCGAATGGCGCCACGGTAACGTGGTCATATCCAAGACCATACACGCTCATGAATATTCTGTGCATGTTGTGTGCGTGTCTTTGCGTGCCCTGCGCGTAACTATGCAGCAATAAATACACATATACTGAAGCTGAACTATGGAGCCTCCTCCTGTCTCCTCATGAAACTCAACTAAACTTGCTAAATTAAAGCTGAGGTATGTACATTTTTCCTTTCATTGACAGCTCATGTTGGTTGTGCCAAAAAGTAAAAGGTTGTGAGCAAATCAAACAGATTTAAGTACATTTGGTTTGAATGACAATGTGTCATTACATTTGATAATCTCATTTAACTTCAACTGGAGTGGATTTGAAATAGAATGTTAAAAATGCGATTAATTGTGAGTTAACTCACCATTACTCTGCGATTAATCGACTAATATTTTTTAATTGTTTGACAGCCCTATAAAAAACACAGAGCCTTTGGTCCAATAGATGCAACTGTGCACTTTAATGTTTTAATTATTCTGTGTCTGTATATTAACCTATTCTGTGTGTACATTCCTGCACTGGTGGAGTTGCTTTTAATTTCATTATGCATGTGTATAGTGACAAGTAAAGTCTAATCTAATCTAATAAGGGGCAGATGGCCAATGTCCATAAATGTTGGAGTATCTTAGATCATCACCACTGTACTTTTTTACCCTCCTGCATCGTCAAGGAAAAACTATTGTAAAAAACCCAGTGGCGAAAAGAGAGAAACCTCGGGGAGGCTTACATTTTTGGCCGCATCTTTAGATCAGCACTTTTCTTAGATAGAAAAGAAGGGGTTTTCACACAAATTTGATCAAATCTGACCTTTGCCCCTAGATTATTCCTCCCCTCATAGAGACTTTCAATTGAATCGGGAGAGACTAATACAGACAGAATGCATTATATAATTGTAGCCCTGCAGAGACAGTTGATTAGTGTAGATCATTGTTCTGTGAGATGATCTCTGATCCTCCCGGCGCCTAAGCACTGGTGGTGGCAAGAGGGCGCAATGAGAGAGAATGCAAGCTGGAACGTGAGCCAAAAGAGGAGCCAGAAGAGGAGTTAGAAGAGGACTAGAAGGGGAGGAGCCAGGGGAGGCGGTGGGTTGCGAGAGCTTGGGAAACTCTAGTTGGCGGGGTGTTGCTACTTTTAAGCTACCCGCTTAATTGGTCTAGCATGGCAGGGGGCTGGTAGCGGTGTGATTTGTTGGGGTTGAGCTGGCCCAGGATGGAACTGCAGCAGGTGTCTTCCAGCCTGAATTTGTGCTTCAGCTTAATTTCAATCTGGAGAGACTAAAACAGACAGAATGCTTTATATAATTTTATTTATTATAGTTTGGCACATAGACCCTGGCAGAGACACTTGATCAGGGGAGAACATTGCTGTGTGAGATAATCTCTGATCCCTCAAAACTTGAGTGCTTGAAGAGTGCTTTTGTCTTTCAATGTCTTTCAAAGATAAAACTGAAATAGAATTTCCAGAACAGGGGTCATACCTGGCATATATACATGGCCTAATAAGATTGGCTCCTCCCACTCAGCTGGAATAGCGAACTATCTAAATGACATCACTATGACACGCCCCCGCCGCCTGTCAACTCCCGCCCACATATTTCGGACAAACACTGCCGAAATGAATCAAATACCACTTGTCACCAGGAGCAAAATTCCACCAGCAAACCATCAGGGATCATAGTATAGACCAACTAAAATGTTGGCTTGAATGTCATGGTCAGTAACTGGTAGAAAGTTTGAATTGATAAAAAGGTAATGGTGAGGATTATACTAACATTATCTAGTCATTTAAATTGCAATGCTAGCGCCTTCTTTGTTTATTTTGCTGTGATTAACTTCCATTTATCAAGTGTTTGTTTTTGTTGCGCTGTCCACTTTGTAATTAGTTTGATCATACAGTTAGCTACTGTCAGCTGATATTATAATAGATGGGGTCACAACGGGCTACACCACTATCTGCAGAGAGAAACTATCGGAACTAGCCACACTCAATAAACGCAAATGACAATCAATCGACACATTTAAATGTTAATCGGAGAATATTTTATACATCGCGATCGCTTTTTTGAAGTATGTTAGCTGGCCTCACTGTTACTCGCCTGCTACGGGAAAACCTTTGGGAACTATTTTCTTTGCAGTCATTAAATAAACCTTTTGGCAGTAATAAAAGTGACTGAAGTTGATTTTGTGTGTTCAGTTGGTACAAAGCGTATAATAAGCGGACCCCGACGCGCTTCGTCTACTTATTTTCCAATTGTCACAAAGTTGAAAAAAATCCCTTTCATCTTTCTTCAGGTGTGAAAATGTTATACATTCTGGATTAGGACAAACAATACTAATATGGATTGATGGGGGTAAATGGTATAAAGAGAAAGTTTGTGCTAACTACATTCAGAAGAGCTCAGACGGACCTGATACAGCGGTCCAGATCCAGTCCTAGCTAAACGTAGCTAGGACTGGATCTGGATACTCCACAGTTGGTCCAGCTTCACAGACGAAGTGTTTTGAACAAACACGAGTCCTTTTTAACATTTTCATGAGAGAAATTCTGCCGACCACAAGTACGAACCCACCTCTTGCACTTGACGATGGTGTGGTTTAACGAACGGGTTGAATGTAGTCCTTTTCAGAATACACACGCGTATGTGGAGAACACAGTAGTACTCAACGGAGTCATGCAATACAATACAATACAATTTATTCTTGTATAGCCCTAAGTCACAACAGAAGTCATCTCAGAGAACTTAACAAAACCATTGAAATCACCAACACAGGTCAGAGAATCAACAGTTAAAACACATGAAAAATATAAAGCACACACAGAAGAAAATGTCCATACATGTTGTAGAATGCTAAAGTGTCCTGATCATCACCAATCCTTTCTGTTGGACACTAACTGTCCAACAAGACCCTCCTGCATCGACAAGGAAAAACTCATTAAAAAAAACCCAGTGGGAAAAAGTGAGAAACCTTGGGGAGAACTAGGGAAACCCACAGGGAGGGAGACCCATTTGAGAAAGGGATCCGCTCCTCCGGACGGACAGGCTAATGATCTAGGACCTAAGCTAGCTACAGAACGTGGACCAGTGGCCGCTGAACGTGGACAGGTCCGGTGCAGGACTGAAGCACTCCCAGGCGGGTCGGGCAGGGCAGTCCGCATGGTCGTACACAATGTTTGTCCGAAACAAACCCGACAGTGCCCTATAGACCTATATACATGACAACATCATGGATCTATTATAATAACTGGATAGGGTATTACTAGCTTGGAGCTGAAGAACTCATGTGCTCAGGGGATTCTCATGGTACTGCAGACTAAACCAAACTAAATTCACATGGTCTACCCAGAAATGTTCCCCATAAAACTCAGTGTAAACTAAAACAGCTCGAGCTGCACTCAGTATACAGAGCACCAGCCCCTCACTGATCCTCCTGCAGGTGGTGAGACCACAGGAGCCTTGATCTTTCAGCGGGGGCTTCAGGCAAAGTGGGGTTAAGTTTAATTATCAAACTCCTCCTTTAAATGGGTGATGTATGTGCAGAACATGAGTTGATGAAAAGGAACACATGGTTTAGAAAGAAAGATGAGTTTAGATAGGTAAGGGTGGAAGCAGGTAGAGTGAATTATGTGCTGGTGAGCAAGAGTGAGAGAGGAAGGTTATGGACAGAGGTCTTGAAGTTGCTGAAGTCCTCTCAAACCTCAAGTTGAGGTTTTGAGGCAATCCTGGGGGGGTCAGGATCCATTACAGACAGACCCTACTTCTGACCCTACATCTACAAAGTGGATGAAGTTCTTTCTGTTGTTTCCTTATTTTGGCCACTGTGCCGCCACAGTGGTTACCGCTTGGGCTTCACAAGGTCCTGAGTTTGATTCCACCTCCAGACTTCTGTGTGGAGTTTGCATTCTCTCCGTGTGTCTTTGTAGGTTTCCTCCAGGGGCTCCGGTTTCCCCTACCACCAATATGTGTTTTCACAGACTCAGTGGAGACAGTCAACATTATTCATATTCTTATGCCAGAGTTTGACCCTGTAATTAGGGTCTGATTAAGGACTGATTAAATGTCACAATCCACGGAAAATACAAAAGAGGGAAGAGTTCACATTGGTTATACTCTACTTATGATTCTGTTTAAACCTGCCTAAAGTCCAACGTCTCTGTATGTGCTTTGAGAGGCTTATGAAGTCGAACCTAGACAAAGCTTGACATGAATGGAGTAAAAACCTAGACAAAGATCATGAATGGAGTTAAAAACAGCAGGTTCTCTTATTTTATTTCTTTTACAATGCTGAGACATGATTATAAATATGTTTTAATTGGAGAGCCACTACTTTGTGTCCTCACCTCTCTGCAGATGTTTGTGCTGCGCTGGATCTATGCATTGTGCGATTACCTCTCTGACGTCATCGAGGACGTTCTTCATAACAACTGGTGAGAAACATGCTGAGCCTCATCCTCTTTTATGACTTGTACGGACTGCAATGCATGTACCAGACCTGAGGGGGCGTCTTTCTGCTTGCCTCTTTCAGCGACCTCAAACATGTATTGTTACTCCGGCGATACAAGCAGGACCCTCGGGTGACTAAAGTGAACATACTGTATTTGTGTTTGTTTGGTTGCAGGAAAGAGATGATGCCGATTGTGTCCCTGATTTTCTCTGCTCTTTTCATCCTCTTTGGAACTGTGATTGTCCAGGCTATCAGGTACAAACAAGGTTTTTATAATAACGTAAAAAAAAGATTTGCCTATGGGACAAGTTTGCATGTCTAATTTTATTTTAAGTACTGTTACAATTTAATTCTCATTCCAAATTACAAGCTGTAAATAATCATAGACATCATCATAGACACACACAGGCAAACATGCACACACCATCCCACACACACATACACCCACTCAAATACTGTACATGTGAACGCACATCCACACACACTGAATATGTTTCTCTGTCAACAAGGGGCATGGCATACTTTTCTGAGGGAAATAAATAACGTTCACATTTTTTGTAGGATTATGAAAACAATTTTTCTCTTATTGTTGTTGTGTGAGGTCTTTTTTTCTTCTTCAAATAAGTACGTTTTCTATTGTTAAAAGAAAATGACAGAAAATCTTCTTCTGAACCTGATCAGAATCCTCCATCCCCCAGTTTTCAATATTGTGTTTTATGCATTTAACATATATGGCAGTGTAACAGGTCCCTGGGCTAAACAAGAAGTAACCAGAGAACAGCAAAGGGGCTAGAACTGAATGGCTAAGTGTCAGCTCTGGGAACACGCGGTAGACAAATCTACTATTTTAAAATTGGCACAGTCGGTGTAGCACAAAAACGTGTATGGCAGAAGCGGACGCAAGTGCATTAGACAAGACCTCGAGACGAACTCTACCATGATAGATTATAGAAAGCCGAACCAACTTCATCTACAACCTCTGCTCTAAACTAAATTATCGCTATTAGTATGGGTCACAAACTTTACTAAAACTTTTCAGTTTTTTATTTGTTAAAAAAGTTTAAATCATCCAATAAATTTCGTTCCACTGCACGATTGTGTCCCACTTGTTGTTGATTCTTGACAAAAAATTAAATTTTTATATCTTTCTGTTTGAAGCCTGAAATGTGGCAAAATGTTGAAAGGTTCAAGGGGGCCGAATATGTATAGTTAAAAAAAATAAAGAAGGTGGCTACAGGAGCCTCCTCCTCAACCCCCAACTCCCGTCCTCCCGACCTCTGCCTACTCCTCCACAAATGTGCTGTACAGGCACGTGGCCAGGCCATGGGGGTTATGGTTACCCAGGAGAGAGCTTGCTGGCTCAGCCTCTCCAACCTTTCCCATAGGGACAAGACTGATATCTTGAATGTCCCTGTTGACCCAAAAGGATTGTTTTGTTCTGCCATAACAGAGAGGATGCGAGGAGAAGAAACGTGAGGGTGAAGCGCTGCAACTTTGTCTCCCGAGAAAAGTGCCCGTTCCAAAAGTCGCTTCTCAGTTTTCTCCATGGCCTATACCCGGGCAGGCCGCATGCCGCAACTCCAAACACCCAACGCAGAACTTACAGTACATGTTCAGGATGCTGACACACACCGCTCTAGTACGTTTCGTGCGACAGAGCGATTTGTTTGTGACCATTTGAAAGACGCATACTTTCACCCCTGACCACCCCCTCACTGAAAGTATGTAAGTTTTGCTTTCCAAGGGGTGGTCTACGATTACACCACTCTCCCGTTCGGGCTCTCTCTGAGCACACGGGTGTTCATGAAATGCACAGAGACTGCAATTGCACCTCTGCTGGCATGGAGATTGCACTTAGCCACGAACATAGACGACTGGCTACTGGCTGCTCATTCCCCACAACAAATCTAGGTCCATGCCAGGATGATCTTGCAGTCTCTGTGGTGCCATTTGGGCTACGCCTCACACCTTTGCCAGGTTTTTTAGACTGGATGTCACAGGCCCCTCACTGTCTTGGAATGTTGTGAGCAGGCTCCACCTAGAGTGCCTCTGTAGGTTATAATTTTTTGGTCTTGGAGTAAGCTTGTCAATGGGAGTCTATATATTGACCAGATGAATCGACGTCGGAAGTAGTAGAAGCTTGCATTGCGGCGAGAGAAAAACGAACTACAACGCTTAAAAACTGAGACTCTCCTAAATCGAGAAGTGGCTGCTTCAAGAACATGTTCAATAACGTTATCAGTGGAAGTAGGACATCTTGTCAGGGCTCACAAAGAGCGGTATTTGGAGGATCGCCAAACTGGATGTTGACCCCCACCTTTCCCCCCAGTCAATTTTATTGATTAAATGAAATGGCCAACTTTTCCTGAATTCACCCCGAATTATCTTTATTGTTATGTAGTTAACAATGCATCCCCTTACACTGGATTCTGCTGGCATTAGCATTAGCGCATTAGCAATAGTCCACTTTTCTGTCTATAGCCAAACATGATTAATATTTACAGTTTATGAATATGATACATATTGACGGACATGACGTCTAAGACAAGATAAGAGATCCTTTATTCGTCCCACAGTTGGGAAATTTCAATGTTGCAGCGCACATACAGGACAGTAGTAAGAGCACACGTTTGACTTCAAGCGTTCGTTGTGTCATTGTCCTCCAAATAAATGAATGGAAAGAAAATAACTACAAAATTATAATTGATTTATCTTCTAAAAAGTGTTCCCTGCAAATTCGGGAGTACTTGGATGGCTCCCAGTCCTTTTGGTTGATTGCCACTAGCCATCGTCGTCTTCTGTCTTCATCACGAGCAGGTATCAAATAAAAGACCCATTTGGCTTAAGTCCTCGCCTGTTAGTACAACCCCCGCACAGCACTAAATCACAGTTTTGGCTGTTACTCTGTGAAAGGAGTTGTTTTGGTCAGGTTTTCGAAGGATCGGAGTTGAGTAAACAACAAGACTTCCGCCATCTGTCATGGAGAGTGTGCGTGGTCGGGACATCACCGGCACGGGGTCAATAGTAGGCGGTAGCCCCGCCTCCTTTTGGAGGTGAAGTCACGTCTGATGGGCTATATGCACGGGGAGGCGTGACGTCATTTCCTGTTAACAAAATACAGCCCGTCCACTTCCTGTCTATGCTATCCTATGGCTTTTAGGTGGGTTTTAGTGACGTTTTTTAGTAATTAGATTCATACTTTCAGCTGTGAGACTGACCCAAAAGTGTCGCTGTGCTTTCTCTCTGAGGTAGAGCTTTGACTGTGGCCACTCAGAGCGATTTGTAAACTTTATAAAAACACAATGATAGCACAATCAAAGAGCACTGCTGTGTCCCAAAAATGCCCAGTATCCTCACAGTTTAATTCCCGTTAGAGCATTATTTAGGAAACTCACGTAAACCACTGCTGAACTCCAGTGAAACTCAAGCCATTTCCCGCGAACAGGAAGTGAAGTGGGGTACTAGCTAAAACACGGAAGTAGTACGAGCATGGAGCCCATTGCCAATCAGGAGACTGACATGGTGAGATATGGCTTCAGGGTTGCCAAAGGCTGGCAAGATTTTCCAGCCCAAAACCTGCGAGAATGCCTACAAAATATAATCACCCAGAATGATTTTTTGGCACACAAAATTATATCAACATAGGCTATCATGATTCTGTTTATTGTCCTTTTGTCTATTTATTACCTACAAGTCGCTTGGAACAAAAGTATGCAGGAAACCACCAGTGTTTCCCACACATAGACTAATCTGTGGCGCACCGCCACAGATTAGAGACCGCCCGCCACAAATTGCGTTTCGTATTATTATATATATATTTTTTTTGTTACGCTATTTAAAACATGCATCGTCTAGTGCCGCCGCAGCGGTCAATTTGACAGCGGGGAGGGGGGTTTAAAATGTGGCGGCCCTTCGTAACTCTCACTCAAGCTACGCGTCTCTCCCACATACAGAGACCTACACACACACAGCCCCTCCCCTTCGTGCACACCGCGTGTCTCCGTCTCCATCAGCGATCATCGCTGTAAGCAGCTGTGTCTATTCATTTACCGCGGTAAAGTGGCCCGCATCTTTCAGCTCTATGAACATGCGGCCCGCATCGGGGAAAAGACGGTGCGCGTTTTGTTGAGAACTTACGGTAACAGCGGAACGTCCTTTCGGAGTCACCCATTTTTATCGAACAGAAAGCGCGCTGGGGTCAGGGAGACACGTTTTTGTGATTAAAACCTTATAGAGATGCCACCCGGCACACATAGCACCAGCCCCCTACGATTCCTCCGGCAGATTGTGAGTCCTCAGGAGGATAGCCACTCTATTGTTTACATGTATAAAGTACACAATTTGGTCCGCTAGTGCAATTTTCAAGTATTGTAACTATTTACTGGAATAAGGTGTGCGACTAATTTCACTTGACTCATGACCTTATTATTGCCCTCTGCCACTGTACCAAAGACCAGAAACTTTTACTGTAGAAATATTGAGAAATATTGAGGTAAAGTAGCCATTTTGGTCCAAAATACCTCCAAAATAGTCAAAACATGTCACTTTTGATCTACTGTAACTTTTTACTGTAAAAAGGTGTGCGACTAATTTCACTGGATTCATGACCTCAAGATTGTCCTCTACCACTGTACCAAAGACCAGACACTTTTACTGTAGAAATATTGATTTAAAGTAGCCATTTTGGTCCAAAATAGCCTAAAAATGGTCAAAACATGTCACATTTGATCTACTGTAACTTTTCACTGTAAAAAGGTGTGCAACTGATTTCACTGGATTCATGACCTCAACATTGCCTTCTACCACTGTACCAAAGACCAGACACTTTTACTGTAGAAATATTGAGAAATATTGAGGTAAAGTAGCCATTTTGGTCCAAAATACCTCCAAAATAGTCAAAACATGTCACTTTTGATCTACTGTAACTTATTACTGTAAAAAGGTGTGCGACTAATTTCACTGGATTCATGACCTCAAGATTGTCCTCTACCACTGTACCACTGTACCCCCCCCCCCCCCCCCCCCCCCCCGCCGACGACCACCACACATTGCCTTCAAACCTGTGGGAAACACTGACCACCCAACCTGGCAACCCTGCTTCATAGTGTAAGTTTGACAGGAGCAGATACTACTTAAACCAAACCTTACACGAACATTTTACTCTTAAGACCCACATATCACGACATGGAACCATCAACATTTCGCCTCAAATTGCATCAAAAGTGATATCCGTGTCTTAATTAGTTTGTATTTAAACTGACTTCACACAACCACCAGAAATAACAAATACTCACACAAATTATAATGTTTGTTTATCGTGGGCCTAATTTATTTAACAAAATACTTTCTTTCTTCACTTGGAAGGAGTTTGCTTTGCCGTCAATCCCAGACCGTTGTGCTCAGTGAAACGCCTCTGGTGGAGCATTGCGGAACTAAGGCTCTGGCAAGAGTCAGGCTGGTGAACTGCATGTTTGACTCCATGTTTTCCATCATTTGAAAAAAGAAAAAACTTCACACAACCACCAGAAATAACAACTACTCACACAAATTATAATGTTTGTTTATCATGGGCAGAAAAGCCCAATCTATTTAACACAATACTTCATTTCCAAGTGAAGAAGGCTAAAAAAATGCGTTTTTCCGTTTGTCTTATTTTAACAATAATTGTTAGTAATAATGATGAAGTTTGGGAGAGCCTGGACCAAGAACAATATACCTTCTGAATGTGTTTTGCTGTGACCTGTTCCTTGGATATATTCATTCATTTCTCACTTTCCTTCATTGGTTATGGTTCAGTGACTCGAGTGACGACAAACCCCTCAAACCGAAGCCCAAGGAGGTTCCAGCGGCCGGGCCCAACTCAAGGCAAGAAACAGCCCCCTGTGGATGTCCCTGTATTAGTTCATACAAGCAGAATTTTTATAACTCGGAGGTGCAATTTATTTAATCTAAATTATATTATATAATTACATAATGATAATACTATGATCGCAACTTTAAAGTAGGCATACAGGTGAAACTCAGAAAGCTAGAATAATCGTTATCCATGTTATCTTATGTTATCCAACTTACAAAAAAGATGAAAAATGTGCTATATAAATAAACATTACTTACTTAATTACTTTCAATGTGAAACTAATAAATGACACACAAGAATCAAGAATTTATTTGCCATTTGCAGTAAACCACATTGTAAAAACTGTGCAAGACTTCCCCAGTTTCTACTTGAAGTTTAGTACTACTACTGTAGCAGTTTATCTGGGAGTTTTAATGTGGGACATAGGATGAGGCTGGGAACTCCTGCGCCTCCCACAGTAACCACCTGTTTGTTTGCAGCCGCGTCCCCAAGAGGAGCTTTGTGGAGGTGACGGAGCTGACGGACATCACCTACATCAGTAACTTGGTGCGCCTGAGGCCGGGACACCTGAACATCGTGCTGGTTCTGTCCCACACCTCCAAGAACAGCCTCCTGTCCAAGTTTGCCAAAGAGGTCTACTCCTTCTCCGGGTCAGAACACTCCCCAAACATACAGTATACACCCCCTGGTAGAAATTTCACTGTTCACTGGATAAAACTGGCTTCATGCAACCACCAGTGGTTGCCATATAAGTGATTTCCTTCTGTTGTTCAAAACAAGCTTACACAAACTTCTGTCATTCATTTAAAAAGTGAAACCACTACATTATACAGACTCATTTCCTGCAAAGTGACAAATGCCAAGCCTTTGTTTGTCATGATATTGAGGATTATGGCTCACAGTCCATTTCAAAAAATTTCCTTTTTTTAGTAGCTGTGAGTCAATTATTGACATTATAACAAATAAAGGCTTGATATATCTAACTTTGCATGTTTGGATAATATATAATGAAACTAATATATGACACTCATATTTTAGTTTGACATTGTAATTTTAATTACAGAAGTAAATGGACTTTAATGATATTCTAATTATCCTCCCGTGTGACTGAGCTACTAACTCTCCTGCCACTCATTTTGAGCGCTTGTATCCGAGATGTCATCCTTTTGGTCATAACCCAAGGTGGGAAGGGAACAAAGACTGTGTGGGAAAAGGAAAAGTTTGCCTTTCGGCTTAGCTCCCTCTTCACTACAACGGCTCGGCCGCATCACTGCACAAGCTGCACCGATCAATTTCAACCTCCATCCTTCCCTGATTTGTGAACAAGGCCCCAAGATGCTTGATCTCGACCCATCAGGGGAGAGGACAAGGCACCATTTTCTGATTGAATACCATGGTCTTGGATTTCCGAATCTGATTGAAGGCTTACAGGTGGAGAAAACGGCTCTGTTCATGTCATGTTTAAAGTTAAGTTAATGCATATTGGTGAAACATATTTGAAAACAGGGTATTTTAGACACAAGGTCCAGGTTTTCATTACGTATTAGCTCATTATTGAGGTGAGTATCTTTCTCATCAGGTCCGTCCTCTCTGCTGTTGTCAGACTGTATAACGAGAACTGCTGAGTCTGTACAAGTGTCACTGATAATAATTAACTAGTCACTTAATCACTAGTCAACAGTTGATCTGTTAATATTATTACTGCATTACTACTTATCCATTCATCTGATATCTCTTTCATTTACTAGTCACTTTACCGGCTGATTATTACTATTGTTTATTCTGCTCATATTCTCTGATGCTGAAATACAATGAACACATCTGTATATACCTCTGAACCAAGTGCAATTATAGCTCCAGAGTTTTATTTCATTCTATTGTACTATCTTATTACATATTATTTTAATTTTATTATCTATTGGCGGCATGGTGGCTGAGTGGATAGCACTCTCGCTTCTCAGCAAGAAGGTCCTGGTTTCGAATCCCGGTCGGAACAGGGCCTTTCTGAGTCGAGTTTGCATGTTCTCCCCGTGTCTGCGTAGGTTTCCTCCGGGTGCTCCGGTTTCCCCTACCACTAAAAATATGCACAATAGGTATGAATGTAAATGAGAGAGTGAATGGATGGTGTTGATTGGGGGCTGATGGTCCAGTGTGTTCGCGACTCGCTTCCATCATCACCGTGTGTGGAATGATTGGAACAATATCTTAACTCTGAACATTGTAAAGCGCTTTGGGTGAACTTGGTCTGTAAAATGCGCTATATAAATAAACATTACTTACTTACTTTTATCTTAACCTGTTTGATATGTGCAATCTGAGTCTTATTTTCTCTGCTGTAATATTTGCAACAATGACATTGAAATTTCCCCACTGTGGGACGAAAAATATCTTATCTTATCTTATCTCTTAACAACAATTTAACTTTTGTGTTTTTATGCAGGAGTGAGACGCTGCACTTCTCCTTCCTGAACTTGGATAAACACATGCAGTGGATGAGAGCTCTGCTGGACCAGGCCAAAGAGCCCATCCCCTTAGGCAGAGAGGAGGAGATGGACCAGAGATCAGAGCAAGGACGAGACCAGAGACTAAACCAGGGAGTAGTAGACTACAGTGGGGTGGTGATGGCTCTGAATGGACATAAGAAGTACTTGTGTCTGTTCAAACCTGTGTGCACTGGAGAGGAGAGCAGGTGAGATCATATTTTACTATTACATATTTTTATAAAATATTGACTATGTCAGCTGAGGCTAAAGATCTTGGGACGGATGATGGTGACCTCCTCAAGGAAAGGTTCCACTTAGGAAAGAATTCTTTAGTTTGATAAATGACCGGATCTCTCCATACACTACCGCGCCATAAATGTGCCTTCATGCACGTGCGCAGAGGCGGACATGTAAACAAAGTCTGTGTTGTGAAGCGGCACGCACTGCACTGAGGTGTTTTACCT
This sequence comes from Knipowitschia caucasica, assembly GCA_964034765.1. NCBI lineage: Eukaryota > Metazoa > Chordata > Actinopteri > Gobiiformes > Gobiidae > Knipowitschia > Knipowitschia caucasica. The sequence continues at coordinate 37,490,152 of OZ035827.1, read as the reverse complement.
AGCACTCTCGCCTCTCAGCAAGAACGTCCTGGGTTTGAATCCCGGTCGGAACAGTGCCTTTCTGAGTGGAATTTGCATTTTCACCCCCTGTCTGTGTAGGTTTCCTTCGGGTACTCCGGTTTCATTAGTAGCACCTGTGAAACAAAAACACGGTTCTGCATCCTTTTTGTCCGTTATCAACCAATGTATATCAAGATGGTGCATTGACATGGAGAGTCCTCAGCTCGAGATGTGTGTGAAAATGCGCCTCACAATAATGTGATAATGTGACACAAAATCACGTCCCCTCCACACCTCATCCCCCACTCCCCACCACACTGACCCCCCTCATCTGGGCTTTGAACCGTGCCAAGCCCGCATGCCCCGGTCACATAAGACCTAAAGCCCGGTGTCATGTGATGAAGTGAATGAAGACCCAAATTGCAGGAATGCCAAAAATATGGGTTTAATGATAAAAAAGTCCAGATTTATCAAACTCAAAATACAAAACAGGACCAGGAACAGGACAGAAATAGACAGAGACATGAACAAGACAGGACGTCGACAAGACAATGGACCAGCACAAGGGGAGAGGAGCACAGGGTACAGATAGACAGACACAGGTGAAACACACCAGGGCGGGGCATACAATCAAGATAGGGGAAACTGGACAGGAAGTCAAACTAAAACTAATTCACAGATAAGACGTCTAAATTAGGGCTGTCCAAAATAGCGCGTTATTAACGCGTTAACGCAAATCAATATTAACGCCGTCATTTTTTTTATCGCGCGATAAAAAAAAAAAAAAAAAAAAAAAAAGTTTTTATTTTTTTTTTTTTTATTTTTTTTTTTATTTTTTTTACTTTTTATTGCAGACAAACACATAGAAACAAAGAAAAGGACTAGTTCAGATACATTGTAGACAGAGATTACAAACAATATGTAGTTGGAGATACAGGGGGCCAAAGAAGAAACCCAGAAGGGCACATAGGAGGGGAGGGGGGGGGGGGGGGGGGGGGGAAGTGGGAGATGGGGGGAGGGGTTAATAAAAAAGGCAATACAAGCAAACAGTATACAGTCATAGATATACCAAAGGTAAACAGAGAAACAGCATAGAGTATTTACATTAACAAATTTACAAAATATTTACAGATTGTTTATCATCATCATAATGACACCATGATGTTTCTATACAGTCTATGGTCTATACCCACACATACACACACACACCCACACACACACATTGAAGGGGCTTTTTGTTACCAATTATTTATTTTGTCATCCATTTATTGATGATTTTGCATCAAATGTTAGTGTGTAATATAACACTACACATTGTTTTCAATAAAAAAACCAATTGCACACAGCACGCAAATGTGTGACTAATTTGCGATTAATCGCGAGTTAACTATGAAATCCATGCGATTAATCGCGATTAAATATTTTAATCGTTGGACAGCACTAGTCTAAATATAACAAAAATACAAAAATGGCCCACTTAAACCGGGCTGTGCATGTGACAAATGTAGGTTCCCAGCTTTAACATATTTTTTGTTGCCGCACTAAAAGAGAATTTCAGACTTTGCAATTTTCTAATTGTAATTTAAAACATTTTTATTTGATTGAATGTTTCCACCCAATATTCTTGAAGTGCAATGAGCCAATTATCTGTTATAGTTATGAATGACTATTTTGTTTCTCAATTCAACACGACTTCATTCTTGGTATTTTGTAAAAGATTGACCTGTCTGTTTGCTCCTCAGTAAACCCTGTGAAGAGAAGGACAGCTCTGTGACGTCACGCTCCAGCCACTCTCTGTGGGGGCCTCACAAACTGGACCGACTGGGACTGTGGATGGAAAGGCTGCTCGAGGGAAGTCTGCCCCGCTACCACCTCCCCGTCTGGCCCGACATACACACCATCAGCCCCAAATAACACTTGCAGACTGCCATCACAGAACACTGGGGCTTCTTTACAGATATAATGATAAACAATAATAATATATTGGTTTTATTTAGTGCTTTTGTGGACACTCAAAGATGCTTCATATGACACTATTCTTCCACTCCACGGTGGTGATAAGCTACAACAGTAGTTGGCCTAGGGCAGACTGACAGTATTTCAATCCAATCCACTTTATTTATATAGCACATTTTATAAAACACGTTTCCAAAATGCTGCACAGATAAAAGTAAGACATTAAAATAAACAAGTCTGCCAGCTTTAAATAAACAAATATATAATAAAACAAAAACAATTAAAATAGAATAAAAACAATTACAATACAAAAATTGAGCTTATAGCTTATAGCTTGTTTTATGTTTATTTATATACATAAATAAACATAAAACAATACAATGAATAAAGCAAAGGACCACACAGCTCCCGCGGTGTTAAAAGCCAGAGCGTAAAAATGCATCTTAAGATGAGACTTAAAACATTCCAACGAGGGAGATGTCTTGACGAAGGGGAGGCAGAGCTTTCCACAGCTTTGGTCCAGCCACAGAGAAGGCCCTGTCCCCCCGGGTTTTAAGTCTCGTCTTTGGCACCACGAGCTGGAGCTGGCCCTCGGACCTCAGTGGGCGGGGCGAGTGATACATTTGGATGTGGTCCGAGATGTACTGTGGGGCCAGTATATATCTTGATTTTAACCCATTTTGGCTGTTGCAAAGAATAAATATTACGCGTTATCTTTCGGTGTTAAGAACTATAATGAGACTATTTATTTCTTTGTTTCATTTTGGGCTGGAGCTCAGTGAATTGAGTGGCAGCTGATTGCCACTCCTTCTGACCCAGAAAATAATAAAGGGGAAGAAAATGGATGGATGGATTTTTAGAATGTGAAATAATATCTTCAGTGGAAAATATTGAAGTATTACGATAGATAAAGCTATCTGTCTGCACTATCTCTATGTACCCACCAGAGGGAAGCAATACAATTTGTTGGTTTTATGACATCATATCATGATGATATCATGACATCATGGAGTTACATGTTTTTGCCCGAAATTTGTGATATTAGTGTAGATGGATCTAAAAACATTTGCAGGTCCACAACTGATGAGACACGATGTTGGAACATGGTTTTGGTCGTCTTATCTTGTCTTGTCTTGTTAAAGCAAGTTTTGCCAATGGAACATGTTATTCCCTTTTCTGTCTCTTTCCAGTGAGACAGAGGAGTCATTGCTTGTAAATTCACATTTTTCTGCTGCTGGACACCTACATTTCTCCTAAGGGGATCAATAAAGTACAGTTCTATCTATCTATCTATTTTAGCAAAAGATCTCTTGGACCTGGAACACCTTTCCAGTAAAAACTTGAACAGACCAGGATGTTGAATTTGTAGCCTGATTCTCCACTGTGATTTTAGTTTAAATTGATATCATCTTGTTCTTGGCATGCTTATGAACACTATATCCATTGTGTTAATGCTGTGGGCAATTTGGGGATTTAATGAGCAGAAATGGATGATTCTGTCAGCAGTTTGATACAGGCTCAAACTTCAGACCTCCTTATCTCAGAATGACCCTGACCACAGATTGAACCTTATAATCTAAATAGGCGGCTGCATTTGTGGAAAAAACACCTAACCCTAACAAATTTCTAACAAAAGGTTTCTCAGATGTTTTTTGTAGTATTAGATGTTCTTAATAACATACTAAAAGATTACCAAAGCTTGACCACTAGAAAGGTGTAATTTTCAAGATGGCGTCCAAGATGGCGTCCAAGATGGCCTAACTCATTCATTATTTGACCTAGCCAAGTAATCTTGGTGTCTAAGCCCATGTTTTTTGGGTCTATGAATCCATTGGACTGGTCTAAATTGCACTGAGATTATTACATTCTTATGGAATACATGATTTTGTGATATTACTGCAAGGTTTTATCTTTGGGGTGAACCATTCTGAAGTCCTTAAAGTAATTGATAAACATGCCCCATTTAAAACTATTCTCGTAAAAGGAGGGCATCTTCCATGGACTAGCTCTGACTTAAACGTGGCAGCACGGTGGCTGAGTGGGTAGCGCTTTCGCTTCTCAGCAAGAAGGTCCTGGGTTCGAATCCCAGTCGGAACAGGGCCTTTCTGAGTGGAGTTTGCATGCTCTCCTCGTGTCTGCGTAGGTTTCCTCCGGGTGCTCCAGTTTCTCCTACCACTAAAATCTTGCAGAATAGGTATGAATGTAAATGAGAGAGTGAATGGATGGTGTTGATTGGGGCTGATGCGCCAGTGTGTTCAGCGACTCGCTTCCATCATCACCGTGTGTGGAATGATTGGAACAATATCTGAACTCTGAACATTGTAAAGCGCTTTGGGGGACCTTGGTCTGAAAAATGCGCTATATAAATAAACATTACTTACTTACTTCGAGACCATGCTTGGACTAAATACAGAGAGTCTAAGGACACTAACGATTGGGAGATCTATAGACAACTCAGGAATCAATCCAAAACCCAAACTAGGAATGCCAAGTCCAATTACTATAAGGAAGCCCTCGGTCTGAAATACAATAATCCTAAACAATTTTGGAAACACCTGGACCAGCTTCTGGGTAGGTCCAAAAGAAACTCAACCAATCATGTTACTGTTGATAGTACTACAATTACTGATCTTAACTTACTGTATATGCTGATGTCGTCTGTCAGGTACAAACTTAAACATGAAAAAATCTGCCCACATGCTCTTTGAATAAAATTGAAAAAGATATGTATAAATAAGAAAATTATTTTAAAAAAATATGTAAAAAACCAAAAAAAACAATACAAAACACAAATAAAAATAAACAATAAAAATAAACACAAATATTTATCGAAAAAAAACACAAGGGGTTAGCGGTACTGAGCCTTCACGCCGCAGCCCTGTTTGGACTAATTTTACAGTACCAATCAGTTCTAATGAATTTATTCTTTATTGGAATCAAAATAATGGTTATGAACCACTGAAACCACCAACACTAAGTAAAACGATATGATAAAAGAGAAATATGGGATTACTTAAGGGAAATTGTACTTTTTTTTCGCATACATATGCTTATAACCAATTGCTTTAATATTTAATTGTACTTATCACTTATTTTTCATACAAATATACTGATTAGAATATTATATGACCAAAACAGATATCAGACACCAATATACGGTCATTTCAAGGACCTTATGGCCGCCATTTTGAAAATGAGGCCTTTCTTGGAGTCAAACTTTGGTAAACTTTTAATATGTTCAAGTTATGAGTACATCTGATACTACTGTAAACCACTGAGAAACCAAGAATTTTTTTGGGGTCAAGCCATATTTGCAGCTGACTAAAAAGGGACGACTATAGCTGGAGTAACTTTTTGTTTTGTTTCATAAAATAATTGTGTGTGTCCAGCAGAACTAGTTTTGTTCAAGTAAAAATCTGCAAACAAATCAGACCACAACATACTGTCTTTATCTTTTCAGTTACATACATCCATTAATTGGCTGAGATCAGTACTCCCTTTTTCACTGAAATATCTGATCTAAAGATGTGAAAAAGGCCAAAAATACATGCATATGAAAGCTTTGAGCGGGAGGAACTAGTTACATGGATTTTATTTTACAGTTCACTTTTTGTTGTTTTAAAGGTATACACACCGGCTTTGAATCTGTCCGTGGGGTTAGTGCAATTGCGTTTGGACTGTCAGATCACAGCTGTTATATCACGACCCACTGTAAACCCTGACAAGTAAAGTTTACTTGAAAAAACCTTGGAAATAAATTGCACATTCATTTCACTTGAATTCCTCGAGTACATCCTTTACTTGATATTACCATGTAAACTCAAGTGATTGCAATAAAGTTTAAATTTACTTATGCTCTGACTGAGATTTGTACTTAGAACCTTATAGTTGAGAAGTAAAGGTGCTACCCACTCAGCCACTGGGCCACCCTGTCATTGACACACCTGCCTCATTAAAGAGTCTACACGTCAGAAGTGAGGCTTACTTGAACAGAAACAGTTCAATTCAACAAAAACCCTGAGTGATATAGCCAAGCTTTAAATAAACTAACAATAAATGATTCATATTTACTTACTGCACAGCAAAAAGTGGAGTGTTATATTGACTCTCACAGTCAATTTTAACATTTTTCCAGAGTTTATTTGAGTCCACCTCATTAGAGAGGTAATTTAACATTCCTTGATTACTGTAGTTAATTCAGTAACACTGGACAAGAGTTTATATTTAACACTTAAATCAATGGTTATAGTAACACCTCGAGAGTTACTTAACACTATGTCAGGTCATCATAACACCAGGAGGTGTTTTATTATTATTATTTCTAATGTTAATTTAACCCTCTGCAGGTCATCCCACAACACCAGAAGGTATTTTATTTGAACTATTTTTAATGTTAATTTCACATTTTTTGAGTTGCTACTATACACTATAAAATGTTAAATTAAGACAATATGAATTTTCAAAAAAACATTTTAATTAATTAAAACATTGCAAAAAGTGAAAATATGTACAAACTTCAATTTCAAATATTAGCGGCATTTTGAATATCAAACGGCTTTGAATTTTTAGGACACAAAATGGTGACGAGACATCTTCCATCACAGCTGATATACTCTAAAGCCATGATAAGCATCCAGCATCAAAAGAAACAAACATTTTTAACTCCTTTACCCCAGGAGACTAATTTTCCCCACATCAATGTTGAACACTGTTCTGGTCTGAATGAATATGTAAAGATTCACTAAAGTAGCATCATAGGACAAGTTGAAAACATAATGACTTTTAAAAAGTTCTACAAAGGTTGCCTGGTCTGGGATGAGATGAGAGTCCAATTTAATGTTGTCCATTTTGCCGGTTGCTGCCCAACCGCAGGATGTTAGGGTGCTCAGGCAACAGCGAAGGTGCTCCTCCAGGCTGCAGCATGACTACAGTGGATAAAAAGAAAAATATTTTCATATTATTATTTTTTCTTATTATGGTAAAAGAAAATCTTAAAAAGAGTCAAATGGTACCTGTTTCACTGAAGTTTGAGCTCAATCAGAGATTGTAACTCCCTTCTCGAAATAGAGCTCCCATTTCATGAGGAGCTGCGTGGCTGTGTGTTTATCAAACAGAAGTGTAAAGTCACAAGGAATCATTCAAAACATAACAAATATCTTACCAATCCTTTGGTGACAAGGAATCGGGAGAATATGGTAAAGACATCAGTACTTTTTCATGGTCATTGATAAGTTTTTGTCGGCCATCACTGTCCAGTTGTTTGTAGTTGCTGTAAATTGTCTCTGTACTGATGGGCTTCCTTGACTAACGTTGGTTGGGATGCATCATGGCCATAGATCGATACCGTGTCCCGCCTGCAGGATCGTAAAAATGCTCCTGAGAGGACAGAATAATACTTAGAAATTATCACTTTGTACAGAAAATACATTTTTTTGGTAACGGCCACAATTTAATATTACCTAGCTATATTTGCATGCGGATCTTTGAGGAAGGGAAATGCCATCACAATCCCAAGGGGCGTCCTTTTGGTCTGTAGAAAGTGGCTGAAAATGAAAAGAACCATGAGTAATATAGGAACTTTTAAATCTGTGGTACTGAGACCCCAAATAGAATAATGTAAGTAATGATTTTTTACGAGTGTGCAAAGGGTTCAGATTAATTTAGACATAGATCAAATACAGAGAACAAAATACCTTGCAAGTTTGCATGGTACTTCACTGTGATTAGTAGCGTCATGTTAAACCACCTAAAGACACAAGCAGACTTTACCAGCAAAGTCCAAAAAATCCAGCTGCATGTGATCAAGACCACGTCAAGCAGAAAAATACTGAGAACTGTTGGATTCAAACTGGATGGATCTGGTTCAAACCTGTGTTCACCCGTGATCATGTTCACTAGTGTCTGGAAGATGTTAAATTAACACTGAATAATGTTTAAAAAATCATGATTCTAGCAACACTGACAAATAACCCGAACTCTGACCATGATCAACTATCACAGTGTTAAAATGATACTATAATGTTAAAAACAACTCTGAAATATTTCACCCTGTGTTTTTAACACTCTAGTTTTTGCTGTGTGGGAAAAATCTATTTAAAATTACTTTCATATCTGAAGTACGATTGAAGTTAGGGTTTACAGTGACAGCTCGCTGTTTTCCTCGCTATATTAGTGTCTAAAAGGGTCTAAATGACCCAGGACTTGTCAAGTTAAAAAAATCATAAAAATTCAGCTTGAAAAAAAGATATTTAGGGTGATTTTGAATCAATGTGGCAGGTCAATTTGACTCAAAGATAGCACACGGGTTAAGATTGCAGTGTATATCCTCATGATGATTCAAATGCGTGATTTTTGTATCCGTCCAAATACAGTACATGTCTAATTTTAGCACATTAGACTGTTTCACGTGCACTTATATGCATATGCCATCTCAGTAGTCTCTAAAAACACAAACACTGGTTCCAACCAGATCGAACTGTTTCCACTTCTCTCACCATTTGGGGATATCAACCTTCGAAAGCTCAATCCGTATGGAGGATGGTGGCTGCCAAAACAATAAATATATACAGAAATAAATAAATAAATACATTTTATAAAGATAAAATTAGCAAAAAATGCATGCAATTATGAGAATAAGTGCATTTATTTCTGTATTTATTTATTTATATATTTATTTATTTCTGTATTTATTTATTTATATATTTATTTCTGTATTTATTTATTTATTCATACATTTATTTCTGCATTTATACTTTTATTTCTGTATTTATTTTTGTATTTATTTATTTATTTCTCTATTTATTTATTTTTACATTTATTTATTTATTTATTTTTGCATTTATTTATTTATTTCTCTATTTATTTATTTATTTTTGCATTTATTTATTTATTTCTCTATTTATTTATTTATTTTTGCATTTATTTATTTATTTCTCTATTTATTTATTTATTTTTGCATTTATTTATTTTTTTTTTTTTTTATGTATTTATTTATTTATTTCTCTATTTATTTCCGTATTTCTCTTAATGATATGCTAATCATGGGGTGGGCCGGGATGCCTCTGCTGTAAGCTCATTGGTTAATCTTTTTCCTTGCTCCATAGCCAGCATAGGCGGTCATGTTGAGATCACTGTGTTCTCACTATAGCCATGTCAGAACGAAAAAATAAAAATCTCAAGCATTCTTCCATATGCAACAGTTGCATTGTGTGTGTGTGTGTTTTTTTTTGTCCTCGTGAGAGGCTTTTGGCAAAGGCAGTGACAGGTGCTCGTGTGTATTTTACTACAAAGCGCTGAAGTTTCTTTTAAGTGAAGGTTTATGAAATGTAAAGCAGCTTTTTCAGACAGAAAATTTAAAAAGACAAGACCACCCTCACTCAGCTAATCAGCACACAGCCCAAAGTATAAAATAGACTCTCATATTTAGCAAATTTTATTAAGTATTAAGGATTTTTAAAACTATCAAATTCAGCTCATCCAAGGGAAATCCAGAGGCCCCAGAGTAGTCCCAGAGGTGCAGGGGGTAGCACTAAATGTTAGTTTTATTTATTTGACCTTTATTTATGCAGTTTATCATTTATTTATTCACTGAGATTTCAGAATCTTTTTTTCAACGGAGTCATGGCCCCTGACATGTTTTCATATGCTCCATTGATCTGAGTAGTTCCTACTCACCTTTTACCATTCTGCAAGGTAATCATAACAGTTTCATAGGAATTTGAAAATTGGTGACAAATAAAGAGTTGTGCTTCATTTGCATTTAAAATACAGTGATCTCTAAGTAACATGTAACTACAACTATTATAGTAACAACAGCACATTACTCGTTAGGTCTGAGGAGTTTTGGTCCCGTCTCTGTGACGCAGAGAAGTGCTTTGTAAACGTCACAACAGCTTCTTATATACACTGCCTTGCGAAAGTATTCGGCCCCCTTGAACCTTTCAACATTTCGCCACATTTCAGGCTTCAAACATAAAGATATACAATTTTAATTTTTTGTCATGAATCAACAACAAGTGGGACACAATCGTGAAGTGGAATGAAATTTGTTGGATAATTTAAACTTTTTTAACAAATAAAAAACTGAAAAGTGGGGCGTGCAATATTATTCTGCCCCTTTACTTTCAGTGCAGCTCACTCCAGAAGTTCAGTGAGGATCTTTGAATGATCCAATGTTGTCCTAAATGACTGATGATGATAAATAGAATGCACCTGTGTGTAATCAAGTCTCCGTATAAATGCACCTGCTCTTTGATAGTCTCAGGGTTCTGTTTAAAGCGCAGAGAGAACCATGAAGACAAAGGAACACACTAGGCAGGTCCGAGATACTGTTGTGAAGAAGTTTAAAGCCGGATTTGGATACAAAAAGATTTCCAAAGCTTTAAACATCTCAAGGAGCACTGTGCAAGCAATTATATTGAAATGGAAGGAGTATCAGACCACTGCAAATCTACCAAGACCCGGCCGTCCCTCCAAACTTTCATCTCAAACAAGGAGAAGACTGATCAGAGATGCAGCCAAGAGGCCCATGATCACTCTGGATGAACTGTAGATAACTAGAGCTGAGGTGGGGATGGTGTGTTCAGGGTGATGAGCTGTGTTGCTTTTACGCCAAACATATCGTTTTGCATTGTGGCCAAAAAGTTCGATTTTGGTTTCATCTGACCAGAGCACCTTCTTCCACATGTTTGGTGTGTCTCCCAGGTGGATTGTGGCAAACTTTAAACGAGACTTTTTATGGATATCTTTGAGAAATGGCTTTCTTCTTGCCACTCTTCCATAAAGGCCAGATTTGTGCAGTGCACGACTGATTGTTGTCCTATGGACAGACTCTCCCACCTCAGCTGTAGTTATCTGCAGTTCATCCAGAGTGATCATGGGCCTCTTGGCTGCATCTCTGATCAGTCTTCTCCTTGTTTGAGATGAAAGTTTGGAGGGACGGCCGGGTCTTGGTAGATTTGCAATGGTCTGATACTCCTTCCATTTCAATATAATTGCTTGCACAGTGCTCCTTGAGATGTTTAAAGCTTGGGAAATCTTTTTGTATCCAAATCCGGCTTTAAACTTCTCCACAACAGAATCTCGGACCTGCCTGGTGTGTTCCTTTGTCTTCATGGTTCTCTCTGCGCTTTAAACAGAACCCTGAGACTATCAAAGAGCAGGTGCATTTATACGGAGACTTGATTACACACAGGTGCATTCTATTTATCATCATCAGTCATTTAGGACAACATTGGATCATTCAAAGATCCTCACTGAACTTCTGGAGTGAGCTTGCTGCACTGAAAGTAAAGGGGCCGAATAATATTGCACGCCCAACTTTTCAGTTTTTTATTTGTTAAAAAAGTTCAAATTATCCAATAAATTTTGTTCCACTTTATGATTGTGTCCCACTTGTTGTTGATTCATGACAAAAAAATAAAAGCAAACTCACTCCAGAAGTTCAGTGAGGATCTTTGAATGATCCAATGTTGTCCTAAATGACTGATGATGATAAATAGAATGCACCTGTGTGTAATCAAGTCTCCGTATAAATGCACCTGCTCTTTGATAGTCTCAGGGTTCTGTTTAAAGCCAGCCAGCCGCAAATAAATCCAAGTTGTTGTCTTTAATAAGTTTGTTTATAAGAAGCGATTTAGACGAGATAGATCTGACGTTCATTAATCCACATTTAACAACCCTACTTTTAGAACTATTTTTGTCTATCTGAACTTTTACTTGGTTAGTGTGTTTGACACCCAGGTCAGATTTCTGTGTTTTAGACTCTAAGCGAGGCACACACACAGTTTCAATCCAACTAGGTTCTATGGCTAGTAACTGAACACACACAGGCACACACACACACACACACACACACACAGTTTGTACTATTGACTGAACAGATGGGGGCTCGGAGGCTGTGGCAGAGCAGCTCTGCACCCGGGCCTTGAATTGCTCTTTATTGTAAAATAGAAGATAAAAATACAATACATTTTCTATAGAAACCAAATTAATGCACACAATTGTCCAGGTGATGGTTGTGTTGCTGCAGTGCTTTCTCAGAGCAGAGGTTTAGCAACAAACTCATTATTGTTGGGTTGCAGCTGTAGTCAGCGCAGTGGCACTTAAGTCCTCAGAAAGACAGGAAGTAAATCTCCCCATTAAGAACCATGTTTCACTGGTTCTGAGTCAAAATGCTCCATTTCTGTGGCGTGTACAGTTGTAGCAACTGCTCGTATCAAGTGGAGAACTAATGGAGTCTCTATTTTTCTAGAATATATTTCTCAACCAGGTGTAATTCTTTAGGAAAATACCTAAAAAGGAACAAAAGAAATGCATTGGCCTGTGTAGCATTTGCAGCCTCAAACACACTGCAGAGTCTAATCTTTTTTAATTAACCACTAAACAAATCACCGCAATGACAATAGAGGGTCATACTTCTCGCCTCAAATGTTGTTAGAAGTATAATTTTTGCTCAATTTATATAATTATTTATCAGAACCTTCTTCCTGGACATGGGTTCTGTTAATCCCAGAGTGACTAGCTCCACTGTCAACGCTATAGCAGCCATTGTTGAAAATATTGAATTGATAACTAATTCAAACTATACAAGGCAGAAACTATACAAAAAAGTATTCAAATAATTTCCCTTTCAGGTCATGTGATTGCAAGTTTTAATATTAGTGTTTTAAGGCACTCTTTGAGGCTATATTTTAATGAACGTTTTATTAGTGCCTCTCAGGTGGGATGTGATCGTTCACAAACACTTTACTTCACAGCGCCACCTGGGCAACCTGGGTTAGTCCACACAGCGGCTGTGTACAGAACAAAACAGAACACACTTATTAGGATAACACATACATTTGCTAATCTACATATTTGTCTAAACAGTTTGCATTATTGTCTCTACTGTGTCTCTTTGAGGAGAGCAAAAGGCTGTCCAGAACCAGTGTTTCAACCGGTTTGATTCTCCCCCCTCTCCATCTGCCCCCCCTCCCGCCCCCACCTCTTCACACGTCCCCAGCCCAGTGGACGCTGCCCCGGGCCCTCCTGCCCCCACTTCTGACAGAACACCCCGGTCTCCCCCCCTCTCCATCACACCGGACCAGGTGAGGAGTCAGCTACAGCAACTGAAGCAGAGGAAATCTGCAGGACCGGACGGGATTAGTCCCAGGCTGCTGAGAACCTGTGCAGACCAGCTCTCTGAGGTCCTCAGCTACATCTACAACCTGAGCCTCAGCCTGGAGAAGGTCCCTGTCCTGTGGGAGACCTCCTGTTTGATCCCGGTTCCTAAAATAGCGCACGCCAAGGAACCGGCTCACTACAGACCAGTCGCACTGACCTCCCACCTGATGAAGACCATGGAGCGGCTCATCCTCACCCATCTCCGCTCTGTGGTCAGCCCCACCCTGGACCCGCTGCAGTTCGCCTACAGACCCAACATCGGAGTAGAGGACGCCGTCATCTACAGTGCCTTACGAAAGTATTCGGCCCCTTGAGCCTTTCAATATTTCGCCACATTTCAGGCTTCAAACATAAAGATATAAAAATTAAATTTTTTGTCATGAATCAACAACAAGTGGAACACAATCGTGAAGTGGAACAAAATTTATTGGATTATTTAAACTTTTTTAACAAATAAAAAACTGAAAAGTGGGCCGTGCAATATTATTCGGCCCCTTTACTTTCAGTGCAGCAAACTCACTCCAGAAGTTCAGTGAGGATCTTTGAATGATCCAATGTTGTCCTAAATGACTGATGATAAATAGAATGCACCTGTGTGTAATCAAGTCTCCGTATAAATGCACCTGCTCTTTGATAGTCTCAGGGTTCTGTTTAAAGCGCAGAGAGAACCATGAAGACAAAGGAACACACCAGGCAGGTCCGAGATACTGTTGTGGAGAAGTTTAAAGCCGGATTTGGATACAAAAAGATTTCCCAAGCTTTAAACATCTCAAGGAGCACTGTGCAAGCAAATATATTGAAATGGAAGGAGTATCAGACCATTGCAAATCTACCAAGACCCGGCCGTCCCTCCAAACTTTCATCTCAAACAAGGAGAAGACTGATCAGAGATGCAGCCAAGAGGCCCATGATCACTCTGGATGAACTGCAGATAACTACAGCTGAGGTGGGAGAGTCTGTCCATAGGACAACAATCAGTCGTGCACTGCACAAATCTGGCCTTTATGGAAGAGTGGCAAGAAGAAAGCCATTTCTCAAAAATATCCATAAAAACTCTCGTTTAAAGTTTGCCACAAGCCACCTGGGAGACACACCAAACATGTGGAAGAAGGTGCTCTGGTCAGATGAAACCAAAATCGAACTTTTTGGCCACAATGCAAAATGATATGTTTGGCGTAAAAGCAACACAGCTCATCACCCTGAACACACCATCCCCACTGTCAAACATGGTGGTGGCAGCATCATGCTTTGGGCCTGCTTTTCTTCAGCAGGGACAGGGAAGATGGCTAAAATTGATGGGAAGATGGATGGAGCCAAATACAGGACCATTCTGGAAGAAAACCTGTTGGAGTCTGCAAAAGACCTGAGACTGGGACGGAGATTTATCTTCCAACAGGACAATGATCCAAAACATAAAGCCAAATCTATAATGGAATGGTTCACAAATAGACGTATCCAGGTGTTAGAATGGCCAAGTCAAAGTCCAGACCTGAATCCAATCGAGAATCTGTGGAAAGAGCTGAAGACTGCTGTTCACAAACGCTCTCCATCCAACCTCACTGAGCTCGAGCTGTTTTGCAAGGAAGAATGTGCAAGAATTCCAGTCTCTCGATGTGCAAAACTGATAGAGACATACCCCAAGCAACTTGCAGCTGTAATTGTAGCAAAAGGTGGCGCTACAAAGTATTAGCGCAAGGGGGCCGAATAATATTGCACGCCCCACTTTTCAGTTTTTTATTTGTTAAAAAAGTTTAAATTATCCAATAAATTTTGTTCCACGTCACGATTGTGTCCCACTTGTTGTTGATTCTTGACAAAAAATGTAATTTTTATATCTTTATGTTTGAAGCCTGAAATGTGGCGAAATGTTGAAAGGTTCAAGGGGGCCGAATACTTTCGCAAGGCACTGTACTTACTGCAGCAAACGCTCTCCCACCTGGAGCCCGCTGGGAGCGCGTGAGGGTCATGTTTTTTGACTTCTCCAGCGCTTTCAATACCATCAGACCGGCACTGCTGCGGGGGAAGTTGGTGGACAGTCACCTCACTGCATGGACCATCAAATACCTCTCCGCAGTATGTTGTGAGTCAGCTGTGAGTCTCAGGTGGTAGTCTGCAGTACTGGGGACCCTCAGGGCATTGTCCTCTCACAGATGGAACATCTGTGTGGTCTGGAACTGTATATAATGGAATGTATTTAAATAATATAAATATATATAAAGTATATAAGGTTCAACAAGTGCTCCTAAGTTAGGAGATGTAAGGACTTTTGCAACTGAACTTTGGTTGTTTGGTCGTGACATTGATTTTACCGATGTTAAAAGTACAAGGCCAGACGTGGGAGGAGATGTGCAGTTTTGAAAGAGAATATTGCATCATATTTGTGTATAAAACACTGGATAGCAGCAGCAGCAGCACCACGACCACGACCACTACGCCTTCAGCATGCAGCGCATCTGTCTCTGTGAGTATCATGACAGCTTTGCAGACAATCTCACTCCAATATTATCATTGAGAGTTATCCGATCCAATCCAAACCACTTTTTTGTATGGCACACAGTCTCCACAAGAAAATACTAATTATAACAAATCCATAGTAAAACAGTATATAATTAAAATCAGGAAAACCGTGTGCATGTATGTATAAATATAAAAAAAATAATAATAATAAAAAAATAGAATAATAAAATAAAATAAAATTGAATAAAAGGACCATACAACTCACGCAGTGTTAGAAGCCAGAGCATAAAAATAGGACTTAAAACACTCCAAGAGGGAGTAGTTTGAATATAGGGGGGCAGAGCGCTCCACGGCTTTGGTCGAGCCACAGAGAAGGCCCTGTCCCCCCGGGTTTTAAGTCTCATCCTAGGCACCACAATCTGGACCAAAGCGCGCGGGGCGGGTGGTAAATTTGAATGAGGTCAGAGATGTAAGGAGGGGCCAGTCCATTCAAAGCTTTAAAAACAAACAATAAAATCTAAAATGAAAAGGAAGATTCAGATTTAGCTATATTTTTGACAATTGTATCACAACAGTATGATTGTTAGAAGCAATCACATTGTATCTTGGGCCAAAACGGCTCTATAGTTCCATATAGTTCAAATTTTATAAAAAAAAGTTTCCAAAGTTCTCATGGTGTATAGCCTCTGAAGGCCTGTGTAACCTCCATGGTAAAGCCTCTCTGTGTACTCTTATGGTTGTATTAGGCTGGTGTTATTCTCAGTAACACAGGTGCTTCAAATGCAGTAGAGAAACATGAAATTAAATGAAATTTGTTGAATGACGCCTCTGCTCTTTTCAGTTGTGGCCTCTGTTCTCCTGCTCGTCCACACAGGTAAGAAGCACACGTCTGCTTTTTGGCATTAGGAACAAAGTGACTTGTTGTCAGTATATTTTTTGATCCATTCACCGTGGATCATGTGGATAAAGAGTACAACTATAATTTTACACCTGGTAACACACCTTTAAAGGACAATTAGTACAGCGTATGTCGTTTGCACTGAGTTCTCGAAGTCATTCCAACAGCATCCTGCATGTTCAGCACACATGCCATGCTATATATATATATATATATATATAGCTGAGTTACAATCTAATGACTTTCAATGACCTTTTCAATGTCATGTTTTTTGTTGTATTGAAACCTGTGTGTGTTGTTGTTCCAGGATGTGTGTGTTCAGAGCGCACAATCACCTGTGGAGATCATGTGCAACACCTCAACTGTGGTAAGAACATGGATACCTCATCCTGCTGGACTTGACACAGAAAAGGGTCACTGATGAGATTCTCACTGATGAGATACACACAGATCTTAAAGTAGTTTAGACACATTTTTTTGTTTCCTCATCGGTGAAGGTGAATATTTTTCTCACGGAATATGCTTTGCACTTGATGTGAGATCAGTATTTAACTGAATCAAATTCCAAAACACTTTTTTCCTTGTTAACAAATGTGGTGTTTCCAAGAAATTGGTCTATTTTATCTATCATCACGTATCATCAATAACAATCCTAACCTAAATATTACTACATTATTTTAGGTATATATTTGATCTTTAGTCTATTCCACTACCTCTAGATGGGAGTGTTTTGCTCACCCTGACCATCTATTGTGTGTGTGTGTGTGTGTGTGCGTGCGCGTGTGCGTGTGCGTGTGCGTGTGCGTGTGCGTGCGTGCGTGCGTGCGTGTTTGTTTGTTTTCTGGTTTACGAGGCCGATTTTCAAGACTTTTCTCCGAGTAAGGAGGACCCTCCGGTTTAGGAGGACATTTTACTGTCCTCATAAAAATTACATTCTAAATCGTTTTCTATGCATTTTTTAATGCCTAAAAAGTGGTTTTCTCAAAAGTCTTTTTAATCCAGAAACCTGAGAAAAGTAGTAAATCTGTGTGTCCGCCACTGCCCCTAGTGGTGGGTTTCTCCCGCGCGGGAAAAAGGGGAATTATACACAACCGCGGGAAAATATACACAACCACACACTAAGTCAGCACTGCGCATGCTCCGTGGGGAAGGACAGCAAAGTGTCTTTTCTGTCAAGGGGAAGTTTATGCATTTCTGCAGTAATTATACATCCACAAAGGAGACAGGAGAGGAGCAGCCGCGCAGAGGGACACAGGACATGGAGAGACACCCGCACGGAGGTAGGAGAGAGTTTTCACTGTCACCACATAGCACAAAGCAGCCTAGTTTAGCAGCAGAGCTAACGCTAAAGCTAACGCGAATGTGTGCTGCAGCCACTTGTTCAGAAAATCTACAGCAACTATATTGTCCACAGAGGAGACAGGGCCGTGGTGACTTAATACTGGGAAGAGTTACAGCTGGCCACAGGTTGTTTAGCACAAAGTATCCTAGATTAGCTGCGGAGCTAAGTGGCTAACGCCCTGTATAGCTGCGGAGCTAAGTGGCTAACGCCCTGTATTGACCCAGTGCATGTGACGTCACGGCCACGCCCCCTCACCTTGACAGACGGCGGAAGTATCGCTATTTAAGCCTGGACTGCTATTCATTTTACCGCGAACATCGGAAACTTGACCGTTTCACCACATAAGAGCCATCATGATCATATCGTGCAGTGCGGTGGGGTGTACAAACAGGCAAGGACACAAGCCAAATGTTTCCTTCTACCTGATTCCTACTCGTGATCAATCAATCAATCAATCAATCTTTATTTATAGGGCGCTTTTCCTGCACAGGGCAACACAAAGCGCCTCACAGTCCACACCACACAATGCACAAATCATCACCATTAAAATACAATTAAAAACACATATGTAATTAAAAAGCATTAAAATCACATAAGTAATTTAAAAACATAAGAATCACACAAGTAATTAAAAACAATAAAATAGTTAAAAACACAAAAAGTTACAACAATAAATAACAAGGTGTGTTAAAAAGATAAAATTCTCTAGTTGTATGCACAGGAAAAAAGAAAAGTCTTTAACATGGATTTGAACATTGACAGAGAGGCAGCCAGTCTCACATCCTCAGGAAGACTGTTCCAGACTTTAGCTGCATAAATCTGAAAAGCAGCCTCCCCCTGTCTAGTCCTGACTCTGGGCACTAACAAGAGTCCCGTCCCTGCGCTCCTCAGAGTCCGGGCTGGTTCATATGGGACTAGCATATCATGGATGTACTTTGGTGCAAGGCCATGGAGAGACTTGTACACCAGGAGAGCTGCTTTAAAGTCTATCCTCTGGGCCACGGGAAGCCAGTGCAGAGACCTGAGGACCGGACTAATGTGGTCGTACTTCCTGGTTCTAGTCAGGACTCGGGCTGCAGCATTTTGAATATACTGCAGCTGTTTTACTGCATGTTTGGAGATACCTGTGAGCAGGCCATTGCAGTAATCCAGCCTACTGGAAACAAAAGAATGGATAAGAATCTCCAAGTCTGCCCTGGACACAATATTTTTAATTTTGGCAATATTTTTCAGATGATAAAAAGCTGCTGATGTTACCGATCCAATGTGGCTATTGAAGTTTAAGTCAGAGTCCATTATTACTCCCAGATTTCTGACCTTATTTAAAGGCCTTAGGGAGAGAGACTGAAGGTGACAAATGACGGTCTCTCTTTGTTTCTCGGGACCAAAGACAATCATTTCGGTTTTGTCCGCATTTAGCTGGAGAAAATTGCATTGCATCCACTCACTGATCCGCTGGATACAGTGAAGGAGTGAGTCCACCGGTCCATGCTCTCCTGCAGTCAGTGAGACATAGATCTGAGTGTCATCAGCGTAATTGTGGTAGGACACTTTCATACTTTGAATTAACTGACCTAATGGCAGCATGTAAATATTGAACAGGAGAGGTCCCAGAATCGACCCCTGTGGCACTCCGCAGGTCAGGGCCATATTATCTGAGACATAGTCTCCAATCTCCACACAATACTTCCTTTCTTCTAGATAGGACCTAAACCAGCTTAGGGCAGTACCAGCAACACCAACCCAGTCCTCCAGTCTCTGCATGAGAATCTCATGGTCAACGGTGTCGAAAGCGGCACTCAGATCTAACATGACTAAAACAGAGACTTTTCCTGCATCAGTGTTAAGCCGAATATCATTTGTTACCTTGACTAGAGCGGTCTCAGTACTGTGATGTGGTCTAAAGCCAGACTGAAACATGTCAAATGAGTCATTAGATATTAAAAATTCAGTAAGTTGTTGGTAGGCAACTTTTTCAAGAATTTTTCCCATGAATGGCAGATTTGAGATGGGACGGTAATTTTCAAGTACCATAGCATCCAAACTGCTCTTTTTTAAGAGGGGCCTGATGACTGCCTTTTTCAGGGCCATTGGAAATGTTCCAGATAAAAAAGACATGTTTACTATTTGTGTCAATGAGGGTAATAGACTACACATAACAGACTTCAGGAATCTAGGAGGTAGTACATCCAGACTGCAGGTAGAGGAACTAAGACCTGTGATTATCTTTTTAACAGTTTCATCATTGACAGGTGCAAATTGAGCTAGCTCACAAAGCCTCACTGGATGTTGCATTGTTACTTGTGTTGTAGAGGTGATGGTATTTCTGATACCCTGAACCTTGTCTCTGAAGAACTGTGCAAACTCATTACACCTGGATTTGGAGTAGTGTTCTAATGGCAACTCAACAGGGGGGTTCGTTAATCTATTGATTGTTGAAAATAGAACACGCAGATTATTGCTGCAGCCTTCAATAGTTTCAGAAAAGTATAATTCTCTTGTTCTACGTAGTACTCTGTTAAACTCACACAACTTCTCTTTTAAGAGTTTATAATCACCCTGGAGGTTGGACTTTCTCCACTTTCTCTCTGCTCTCCGGCACTCTTGCTTCTGTGCCCTGACCGGGCCTGCTTTTATCCATGGGGCTTTTTGCTTATTTGTGACCATTTTTACCTTCACAGGGGCAATGGCGTCCAGAACATTCAACACACTAGAGGTGACAGAGTTAAACAGTTCATCTACAGTAGAACATGATGTGTTCTCAAAATGGATCATTCCCATAAATAGTTCACCCGTGTTTTCATTTAAGTGTCTACTTCTAACAGAAGCCTCAGATGTAAACAGTCACGCCCCCTTCGGGGGGCCATGATGAAGATAGAAGACGGCGATGGTTGGCGGCAATCAACCGCAAAGACTGGGAGCCATCCAAGTACTCCCGTATTTGCAGTGAACACTTTTTACAAGGTAAATAAATTACGATTTTGTATTTATTGTCTTTCCATTCATGCTTTGAGGACAATGACACATCTAACGGTTGTTGCTGTAGCTCACTATTTTCCTCTCCATCAATATGTAGCTAGCATGTTTGGCTGTAGACAGAAAAGTGAACTTTTTGCTAATGCGCTAATGATACCAGCAACATTTACACTGTAGATGTAACCGTTACCACACATCATACGTGTGTGTAAATTACTACTTTGTTGTAAATAAGGAACCCGTGTCTCTTTTCCAGGACAGAAGAGTGATGATCCCCTGTCACCTGATTATGTACCTTCAGTATTTGCACATACAAAGTCCCCTGCAAGGAGACGTGCTGTGCAAAGCCTTGAGAAGTTCAAGGTGAGACAGAACTTGAAGAAGAAGAAACTCCTGCTGTCTTCAAGAAGCGAGGCGGCTATGGCACTCCCGAACTTCTCATCAGAGATGAGCGAGATGACCACTCAGCTCACTGAGAATGACATGCCTGAAGGTGAAGCAATGTGCCAAACTGACCTGACCTCAAAACATATAGAGTCGTTAACACTGGAGTGTCAGATGCTTCGAAAGGAAACATTTGAACTTAAACAGAGGCTACATGTTAACATCTTTGAACAGAATGGCTTGAAAAACAAGGACAAGCTGAAGTCACTAACTGGACTACACAGCTATGAAGTATTCATGGCAGTGTTCAACCTTGTTAGTCCAGCTCTCAAAGACACTATAAATTTGACAAGTTTCCAACAGCTACTAATTACATTAATGAAAGTCAAACTCAACATACCAAATTCTTTTTTATCATATCTCTTTGAAGTTCACTCCTCAACTATTTCTAGAGTCTTTTCAAATGTCATACATATTCTCAATGATATATTAGTTCCTTTGTGTGTAATATGGCCCCAGAGAGAACATGTTAAAGTGTCCATGCCCATGTGTTTCAGAAAGTCTTTTCAGCATTGTATGGCAGTCATTGACTGTTTTGAGATATTCATGGATAAACCTAAGGATTTGAAGGCAAGGGCGCAGACATATTCGCAGTATAAATCCCACAACACAATTAAATACCTTGTTAGTATCACTCCACAAGGCACTATCTCCTTCATCTCAAGGGGCTGGGGTGGTCGAACAACAGATGCATACATCACAGAGCACAGTGGCTTTTTGGACAACCTTTCACCAGGTGACTTAATCCTTGCTGATCGAGGCTTTACAATTCAGAACTTGGTTGGTCTGTATTGTGCCAAAGTTGAAACCCCTGCCTTTACACGAGGAAAAAAACAGCTCGGAGCAGTTGAACTGGAGGACACCCGAAGACTTGCTGCTGTGCGCATACATGTGGAGAGGGTGATTGGACAAGCTCGCTCCAAGTACAAGATGTTGCATGGACCTGTGCCTATCAGTCTCCTGTCCACTGATGATCCAGAGTACACAACTCTGGACAAAATAGTGCGTGTAGCATGTGCACTAACCAATCTGTGCCCCTCAGTTGTGCCAATCAATTAATGTAAAATACATGTTATCTAATTTCTCTTTGTCATCGGTACCATCTATTCAAGATGTGTTTGTCTGTTTAACTGGGTAAATGACAACCCTGACCAATGTGATTGTATGGTAATGTGATGCGAAAGTATGTAAAAATAAACATTTCATAATGGCAACTATAACTTTAAGCCTCTTTATTACATTTACTTTGATTTAAGAATGACAAACGGGTCTACAAATAAATGAGCCACAATAAAACATTAGGCCTTGTTTAAATGATATTGAGTGGAAAGCAAAAACAAAATCAGGCCACATTACTCTTCACTCTCTTCCAGTATGCTGGAGTTAAGCCTTTCATCAGACTGTGGTTGTGGGCAAGGGCATGTATATTTTTTTGCCAATAGCTCTGGAAGAATAGCGGACCTAAACATCTGTTCTACTTTGGGTACTGTTTCTCTCATCAAGGCAGCATCGGGTAAGATCCTCTGTATGAAATAATCTGATTCGGACCACACCATGAAGTCACAGTATTTTCGCTCTGTCACAAACATCTGAGCTTGCACCTGGTAAAAGTATGCATGATCTTGGCTAAGAGAACAACAACCATTTGTATTTCTAATATAAAAATTTGGATTGTCTGTGGCACTGAGGACTCCAGTATTAGCACTGTGTGGGCATTTTATCTCTAACACACCATCGCCGCAGCAGCTACAGGACAACAAGGCATCTGGAGATGCTCCGAGGTAGGGCCAGCTGGGGTGGATGTGCAGACCAGAGTCACAGACTTGCAGGTCCTGATGCTGTGATGAGGCCCAGGCTTCATACGTCTGCCTTGCTGTCTTCTCTTGTTGACATCCCCATCTGAAAGATAGACCATACATAATGTCAATATCAGTTGCATATTGAGCAGAGTTAATGAGGATCTAACATTAACATGTTTAATTTTAACAGGTTTCATACTTCTATCTTTTTGCATAATCTGAGTAATTCTATCTATGCCAAATGTGACATGTACATTTCTCCATTGTGAGATCAATAAAGTCAATCTTGTCTTAAAGGAATAGTTCACCGTTTTTACATACTGACATATGTTCCTACCTTACCTTAGACTAGTTGATATGTACCTGTCTGGTCTTTGTCCGTGCGCTCTGTCATGCAAACGGAGCACAAACGAGCTGATTTGGTACTATAAGCAATACAGAGGAGGCTGTATACTGTATAGAACCAAATCAGCTCGTTAGTGCTCTCGTTTGTGCTCCGTTTGCATGACAGAGCGCACGGACAAAGACCAGACAGGCACATATCAACTAGTCTAAGGTAAAGGTAAGAACATATGTCAGTATGTAAAAACGGTGAACTATTCCTTTAAGTTTCTTTCTGTTCTGATAAACAACATGTATTTGTGAATCAATAACTACTACGTACTCCGGCTTTAACATAATAAACAACATCTGTGTGTTTGAGTCATAGCACTCGTGCCTTGTAGCAGCAGTAGAAACACCACACTGGCTTGGGTAGCAAATCTGCCTGATGAGTGACTTGGATGGATTAGATGGATCTGTTCTTGCTGCTGACTTGAATCTTGAGGCTGTCACTCTACCAGCCCTCAAGTCAAACCATAGCTTTGACTGTCCCTGTTGTCGTGTCTCTTCCTCAACATGTACTGCCTACAACATTTAATATGCAAAAAGATAAATCATATATTATGATACAATCAATTAATAGGCTTAATCGATTCATATGTACCTGTTCGGGTGTGACCTCTATGTTGATGAAAGCATCATCGCATTTCACCATTAGGTCGGAAGCAGACAGCTTACGGTGATGAGGGTTGTACAACTCTGTTAGGGGCTGTGGAAGACTTAAGGATAACACTCTGGGTTGGAACTGCTCACAGAACTTTGGTAGCACACTCAGGAGACCACTCTTCTCTGAAGGACTTTGGGATGCACTATCCAGATCTTGGTAGAACTTTGCTATGGCACCTTCAGACACACTCGCTGTATGTTTCTGTTTTGATGTTTTTTTCTTAGATACTCCAGCTTGCTTTTTGGACGGATTTGTGAAGTCAATTCCTAACCCTTCTTCATAGAGTGCTTTGCCTGCTTTCACTGGAAGATGTCCCCATTGTCTTGGCCCATCAGTGCAAATTCGATCTTGAAGGAATTTTACTGCAGACTCAAGGGCATAGAGCAAGGCTGTGATGTGTGAGCACACCTCTCCCAGGCCTGCTTTACATGTGCAGTGGCCACACAACACTGTACCATCCTTCTGGAGAGACACCCAGGGCTTTAGGGGAGGTTCAGACAGTGCTTGGCTGTGGTGAACCTGAAATCACATGATAAAACATGTATGAAAAGGGAATAGGTATTATTTACATAACAATAGGTCATCATTTTGAAAGTGCTATCTACTATGACCATCTAGCCCCCATCTAAATGTAACTGAAGGGGGTATTGATCCATGTTTCGAAGTGTGAAAAGTTATGTATTGTACTTGCACAACATTGCATTTTCATCACAACAATAACATGACCTTTATCAATTTTAATAGTTCTGTGTTGTCTGTTTACTACCACAGGGGGGGCGCTCTGGTTATGGTAGAGCTTTTCAGGGGTGGGGGATTTTCCTCACCAGTTGACACAACGGTAGTGTATGTTGTAAGTTTCTGAGTTAAGCGTGAGCAGTGGCTAACAGCAGCTTGTTCTGTCAGCTTGTCAATAAAAGCATCTTGAAGAGCACTGTTCAAGCATTACTTACCTGGGAGTATTACACTATGAATAACTGGACCTAACATTATAATAAGCCAGTAACAGTATCCCAGAATAAATATCTACATGATACACAATATACTTAATCATAATTGTATGAATTTACTAGGGCTGTCAAAATTAACGCGTTAATTCAAGCCAGCAGATGGCAGCATTGCTCTATGAATAAAACTTCCCTCTACTCGACTGGGGATTGCAGTGAAGCAAAACATAGTACACAATATTCTGTGGGTCTTGAAAATTCAGTAAAAATCATCAGAAACTGGCATTATGGGAGAAATTAAAGCTGGGGTTTATTTATTTATTGTTTATTTGGGTGGGACAGTACAAGTTAATTAACATATCACTCCGGATTGTAGCCTTGGGCTAATTTGCGTCCGTTGTCCCACATTCGCACTCACAAACACATACCTACAGTTTCCCATTCAAAGCTCTTGTTGGTTGTACCCAAAAGTAGAAGGTTGTGAGCAAGTCAAACAGATTTAAGCACATTTGGTCTGAATAACAATGTGTCATTACATTTATAATCTCATTTAACTTCAATTGGAGTGGATTTGAAATAGAATGTTAAAAATGCGATTAATAGTGAGTTCACTCACCATTACTATGCGAAAAATTAATCGTTTGACAGCCCTAGAATTTACACATGATAAATGGCACCATAATGCAATCGAAATTACTTACCTTTGCCATTAAGATGAACCGTGTCCCTCTTTCTTGACAACGAGCCCCAGTGACCCAGCCAGCAACAAAAAACTGGTATGCATCCAGGCTCTTGTACGCTTTTAAATCTGAACCAGTGTAAGGAGATACATTGTTCACTACGTAATGGTACAGATCATGCGGGGAGAATTCGGGCAATGTTGTGCATTTAACTAAATCTACGAAATTGACTGGGGGGAGAAGGTACGGGTCAACTTCCAGTTCGGCAATCCGTAACTTCTCCAAATACCGCGTTTTATGGACCCCAACGAGATGTCCTACTTCCGTCGATAACTTCATCGAACATTCAGCCATCTCTCGATTTGTGACAGGAGTCTCAATGTTTAGGAGTTGGAGTCAGTTTTGCTCTTTTCGCGGAGTTACACTCTTTTTTGCTCTCACCGCAATGCTAGCTTCCACTACTTCCGCCGTCAGCTCATGCACGGTCACGTGACTGTATGACGTCAATGCATCTGGTCAATAGCTGCGGAGCTAAGTGGCTAACGCCCTGTATAGCTGCGGAGCTAAGTGGCTAACGCCCTGTTTATGCATACTACATAATGCCTATTGCTTTTATAAGGCCAGTTAGAAGACTAAAATTATAAGAACAATAGAGATAAGACATTTGAGGTATTTATTATGATGCACTTTTTGCAGAAATCATACAAATAGGCTTTGATTATCCATTAATGGCAAAGGGCATAGCATTAATCCTTATGCCATAAAATTATAAGTGTCCATTTAGCCCACATAGTCCATAACCTCCAACATCTGCTTCCACTGGGATGTGAGTGACTTGATGATGAAATAACAATAGTATACTAATACACTAGTACCTTCCATTGGCATGGAAATGCTTGTTAATTAAAAATGTTTTAGTTTCATTAAATTATATACATCTGTATTCTTAATAGAAATAAAATAATATAACCAGCAAGCAGATGTCACTCCACACTAATCTGTAAGATATACTTGAAGCAGCAATAAAATAAATGTTGAACAAAAAATGTTTGTACCTAAATCATAATTCTTTGATACTATGTATCTTATTTAATATACATGGTATAATCTCAGATGGACAGCTCAAAACGCAATCCAGAAAATGCAAAAAATATTATTGAAAATTTGGGGACATTAACTGTTAGATTTAGGACATGTCGAGTTGGAGGCTTTTGGTTGAGTGGAAGAAACGAACAGGACAGAAGACTATTTAATGTTGTGGACTATAACTATAACAATCTCTAATCATAGAATATACATACTGCAAACAAAATAATGAAATAACTGCAGATAAAACTGGGCAATTTGGACTTCTAAACACTTACGATCCACCGAGTGTGCGTCCAAAACTGCTCTAGTATGCTATTACTAGTGCAGGCATGAAAAAAAGGAGTTTAAGTAGTGCCTAGAGGGTGGAGATATGCCTAAAATTCAAATCGCGGTATGATTTGGGTCTCAGACGGTAGACCGCTATACATCACGGTATATTTTTGGTGTGAAGTTCAATATAGGTTTTAGCAGGTTCTTGCATAAAATAGGCAAGATTTGTTACGTATCTATACATAGAAATCTGATATATATTTTTTTGAGTTTGAAAATCAGGTGAGAGACAAAAGCTGTAACAATACATTATTTTATGTATGTACAAGTAAAGACCATTAACTGTGAAAGCAATTTCAGATTCGTATCATTTAATTTGCCATGTGCAAGTAAAACCACATTGGAAAAACTGATGCAAGCGACCCCCCGTGTGCGCCAGACAGAGAAGACGACACACACCAGAGCTCATTGCACGGCGCCATCTTCGGCGCCATGCGACAAACAGTAGAGTAAACAGCAGAGATCAAATAACACCAGATTACTCAGACAGATTGGATAGACACTATTGTGCTTTAATAAACCACGGAATGTTTTTCTCGGATGAAACACTAACCTACAAGCCGGCCCCATTGGCTGTCAGAGGGGGGAGGGTCAGGGATGGGGTGAGTCGGAAACACAGTGAGGAGTGGAGGGGGGAGGGGAGGGAGCCAGATATGATATTAGGTAAGGAGCGGGTGAACGGGATCCGAGCTGGAGACTGAAACTGAATAGTGGGGTGATTGGTTGTAATAGTCCGGACTTGTTTTATTATGCCTGGCCCCGAGGAATGTGAGATAAGAGTGGAGATAAGACACAGCTGGAGCAAAACACATACGCCTGAGAGGGACAATATTATTTGCAATGTCGCAGTCAAAAACAGGCAGAGTTTCTATTTAAATCCAATTAACTACCGAATTCGGCGCCCTCAGACCCCCGTACACCGGGGCAAATCCAACCGGGTCAGAGAGTTCAAGCCTGACTCCAACGTACCCATGTCATGCATTCGCAGCTCCAGAGTTTTGTTCCCTATCGAGTGAACTAGCTGCAAGATCATTAGATCAACTTGCCACCAAACACTCTCCTTTGTACCAGACACGGCACTCTCAACCACGACTCGGTTAAGCTCCTGTACATCCCCTCAATTTTGTTCGGCCAGCAGGTCGTGAATCTTGGCGAACTGCCATGCCCTCCCGGAATTGGTGGTAGAAGAGAACCGCTACCACAACCCAAACAAGGAGAGCCCCAACACCAAGATGCCAAAGATATATACGGCGTATTTATCTTCAATGGACAGGGTCGCGACTGACGGAGGGGCCTGAAACTGTGTTCCAGCAGTCAAAGTATACCCGCTGAGGGAAGACCCCGTTCCGGTCACACGGGCCTCTCAGAGAACCCACGCTGTTAAATAATATTTATAATAATTATATTTTAAAATAATATAAAAATATAAAATAGATTATATAAAATATCTGTAGCAGGTAGACATGGTCATATTTAATAGTGTAAGAGTTTAGTGCGTATGCATGGCTTGAATAAAAGCTATTGTTCGTGTACAAAGCTAGTCTTGCCATTTGTTGGAAGCTCCCTAAGCCCTGGCGTGACATGGATGATTCCAAATGATTTAATCGAATTAAAACAGCGCATTTGATTTGAAACAATTGATGTCAAAGCTCATTTTGGCACAATTAATTTTGTGTTTAACTAAGTAAGCTTTTGTGATCATTGACCGCAAGGAAAGTCTGAATCAGACGCTAACTTTACAAAACTTCTGATATGATGGCCGGACACTGCACAAGCATGAATCTATTTTGGCTTCACGCGCTGGCGTTCGAGCCTACGACCCCTTTGACACGGAATGCCGAATGGTAGAACGCTTAAACTGTGATTACTGTGTGTGTATTACCTCCGCGGGGCCGCTGTGACCAATACAGAGACAGAAACACGTGGTGAAAGCCTGGCTGTTGTTTCCAGTGGTGTCGTGCTAGGCTAATGTGGCGAGGCAAATGCTGCCCTGATGCCGGTTTGTGTTGGTGCTTTCTGCTGCGTCAGAGCCTGGCGCAATGTGGATGACATTATGAGCTATCGCAATACTGCCGGTAGAACAAAAATCTCTACCGTGGGCCCTATTTAGACCGCATACCCTTATAACCGTTTAAATCGCCCACGCGCCCTAGGTATGCCCCAATCACTTGGAAAAGGAGTGGTGCTATGAAATTTGCAGAAACACCGCGAGACATTTTCACAACTTTTTCGTGTCATTTTCCACTGTTCGTCCAAACATCAACCAGATAAAAGTATTAGCACTTCCGGTATTGTATCACAACAAACTCCTTACAACACCAACAGGACGTCAGTACCTGTACAAACCAACAGGAACGTCAGTACCATTTACAAACCACAGTCCACGGAACCGCTTCATGACAGAGACAGGTAAGATTTATATTTGTGTCCTCTTTGTTACGTCCAACATATACCCAGAATGCATGAAATATTTGGTAGATATATTGTGGAACATATGGCCACAGAGAACTCATGCCGTCCTGATTGTTTAATCGTAACTGCGGACTTCCCTTTGACCTAAGCGTAGGTATACAGCGGGAAAGGGGGTAAATGGACACAAAGCCGCCTTAGTGTCCCCCATTACGTCCAAGCCATATACAAATAATCTGTTCAAAATGCGTTTTTTTGGTAATCCGAAATGTCCCGAGGGGGAGCGCGTAACCGCGTGGCTATAGTTATAAATTGTTTTCTGTATGTACTCGACGGGAGAGTGATTTCGCTGTGCCGCTGACGTTCTGACCTGGGGCTTGCATTGTACTCAAGCGGTTCGCCGCCTCCACCACGCGAGCGCGCCACCGTAGAGTGGCTGCGTGGTTCTGAGACCCAGTCCGCGCACCGTATCGGTCACTGCTTGTTCCGTCGTGCCTTTGAGTGACCTGCACGCAATGAATACATCGGAGACCCTCAGGAACAGTCCGTGTCTACTCCATGGATCTAAGCCGCCGAACTAAAACTATCTATATTAAGCTGGATACCAACGTTAATTGCATTAAACAGTTCGTGTTGGTTGTGCCCAGAAGGTGATTTAATGAACAAATCCATACGAGTTTAGTTTTTTTGCATTGAGGAAATGGGCCCTGTGATTCTTAATTTGTTATGCATTGATTTTTTGTGTGCAAAAGTTTCAGAGTTGGGGAACATTATTAAGATATGTTTGATATTTCAAGCTTTCAAATGTTATGATTTCCTCTGTTTTAATGTTATAAGTCAACAGAATCAGTGCAACTATATTTTTCTTATATTTAGCCTGAAGTTTGCTTTTTAACCACTTTGCAACAACCGGCGCGCCGGCGGCCGTTTTTATGTTTTTAAATGTTCTGCTGGCAATAGCAGATGTATTTTGAACACCAAACCCCAAAAGCTGTATATCATTTTAAAGCTTATTTTCTTATCTACATTTATATACAAGTGTAAACTACATCAGACTTTGCATTCAAAAGATATAACACATAATGTGGGCACAAAATAAATCAATTCCGAAATAGTTTTTTTACCTTTGGGCTTGTGCTGTACAAATAAATCAGCTCTCCTCCCAGCTTGCAATACATCATTCTCTCTGGAACAGTCCAAAGGAAAATTATATCCACTTGTATTTCCAAAGTAAAATCCATTCTGCAGAAATAATCCAAAAATGTGCATTTATCTTTAGCGAAAAAAACGAAAAAAAAAGAGCACAGATGTTACTCTTTCACTTTTAACGGACTTTTAGCTTTGTTTTTCACCCATCTGGTATCTACGTGTTCCTTAGCTCCTTATCTTTCAAATGAGACTACTCCCGAAAAGCTAGACCAATTTTTGGGTCTGCAATAGCTCCCGCAAGTACCGCTCGTGCTGCTGTTTGCGCATGGAGGACTGATCTTTGTTGTGCTCCCAACTTGTTTGCTTTTACTTCCGGGATTTACGATTGACATGTCCTTGTAGCCAATGAGGAAAGCTTTCGAACAAGGGGTGGGACAATGGTGTCCTGTCTTATGTTGTGCCTGGACAATTGTGCGTAATGGAAGCCAAAAGACGCTCTCGAAGCTGCAATGAATTTACACTCATAAAAAAATAACTTTGACATTTAAAAAAGAAAAACACACATAGATTAGTAACTTATAAGTACCAATAATGAAAAATATTGTTTTTATGATGATTAAATGTAAGTAAAGATATTTGGCACAATTTGGCACACTTGTGCCAAATTGTGCCAAATGTGCACTACTTGATGAAAAGGAGAAACTGCATAAAACTATAAAACTTACAAGTCTGAAACTTTAGACAGTTGTTGTCAACAACACAATGAACAGAGGGTTTGAATATTGTGAACTTACAATGAAGTATGCCTTTTTTAGGGCCTTTAGAAATTGAAAATGTTAGGCGAGGCTAAAAAAATTGGGTTTTTTTCCCTAACTTCAAAGGATGCAGAGGAAAATAGGAATGACAAACATTATTTTAGTGTTTTTTTACATAAACTAGAAGGCTCTAGCTTTAAAATGATGCATCACACAAGCATGTGAGATGTAAGATGTGTTTTTAAATAAGCAAAGACATTTGGGTATGCCCAACCATTGTGCACGAGCCAAAATGAGGCGGTTGTTAAGAGGTTAAAGAAAAAAAAATTAAATGTCGTACCCTGCCATACATTTGCAATGTGCTGTGACCACCTCTCCACTTTCTCTAGCCACAAACCAGGCTTTCAAAGGTTTCTCAGATGATCTCTGCGAATGGTTGGCTACATTAAGAAATACAGTATGCATCAACATTTCACTTGAACTTAATTGAGTTTGCAGATGGAAAATTATGTAAGTTATGTATTTTAGATGCCATCACGTTAACGTTAGGTCATATAGACCAATACATACCACAAAAGCGCTACTCACCTGTGCAAAAACAATGCAGGAATCATTTTTTGCTTCTTTGCTTCCCAAATGGTTAACCCAACCGGAAACAAAGTAATTATAAGCTTCCAAGCTTTTGAAAGCTTTCATTTGGTTTGCTGTATAAAAAGGTGTCTGGAGGACGAGATAATTAATGACGTCCATCGCCTGAACAGCCGGTAAATGTTCCAACTCGTACGACCATTTGTTTTTTTCTACACTATACGGGTCAAACCCTATTTTGTCATCATATCGGGCCCTTTCCAGTCCATGAAGTTCGTTAGCATAGCCGCTTTCCTCCATCGCGCGTTTGTTTTGAACAGGACGACACACTTCCTGACCCCCGCTGCTGTGTGGCTCCGCCCACTGGACACGTGATCGAAACGCAATCGGGGGACATAGTGCTTGTTAACATGTGAGTTTTCATGCTCCCGTGACTATATGCAACTGCTTTGAGTGTGTTCGCCGATGTGGAAGTACCGTTTAATAATAAAATAAACTTATTGCGCACCTCCGTGAACACATACTACTGTTATATAAAGTCTGTGGAAGGTCTCTGAACACAGACACGCTGCTAAGCTGCATTTTTGGAGGAGATCTGTACACAAGAAGCCGCTAGCTAAACTCTGTTAGCATCAGAGCCCGCTGGCTACTTGCGGCACGCGCCAGGACCTCAGGTGTGAAAACCCCTGCGTCTGAAAACTAGAGAACGTGCGTTTCAGCGTTGCCGGTCTGAAAGCACCATTACACAACCTGGGTATGAATCTACAGTCAATTGTCATGAAAAGAAAGGACACTCATTGAATGAGAAACTGTGTCCAAACTTTTGGTCTGTACTGTATTTGCAGGGTTCAGACCATTTTGGGTAATTTCTGTCGTCAAAATCGCCAAAATGCTTTTTTTCCTATTCTGAGAGACGAGGTGCAGGAGCGCACATGTGTGCCGCCCCCTAGATCGCTCCCTCACAGTGGACTGTGCGCGTGCACCCAGCTTGTGCTGGTTGACATATTCCTGTTTGTTTCAAATATCCTGCTCTGAAAACATTTGTTAAACTTGTCATAGTGTTTAGTGATGTATTGCACGTATGAGTGTACTATTTATATTGAGTTTAAGTCTTTTGATCGGAGAGAAATAAACAAGGAAATGGCTTGCCTTGAGGCAGGCAGTATCTGTGCCTCACCGAGGGGGGGCAATAGTGAGCATGAAGTTCATATCCGAGTTGCATACAAACATCGGTCAAAAATGGATGATTCGATTGATTGAGAGTCCAGTTTAGAAAAAATCTAAGCAAGAATTAATATAGACTGGGAGACCGCCGCTGGACTTACAAGGTAAGTCCTTCCTGGCTAGCAATCGCTCGCAGCTCACATAACAGTGCTTCCCCGAAAAAACACCTATTCAAACACTGCTCTGCTTAAGTTCTTGTTCCGCGCGTCCGCCCCTCCTCGCGTCCGCCCCTCCTTGCGTCCGCCCCTCCTCGTTCTCCCTCCTCACGTCCGCCCCTCTGCGTCTCTCGCACCTGTGTTTCTCAAAGATGTGTTGTGGCATTATTAAAAGAGGCTGGTTCTCTTATCATTACAGTATATGAAGTTTGTGGACGTTATTGCATTTCCGATTTAAAGCAATTTTTTATTAGAATAGCGATTGTAATTCTGACTATTTAAAATCAGTGCCTCCCCAATCACAAACCTCACCGCACGTCAGAATGTAAGTATTGATGCGCCTTGAACTTTTCATATTTCAAATAATAGAAAACAGAAAACCTCCTGTGGGCCCACCACCTGCAGAGGGGTCCGTGGTGGCGCGGTGCTGAGAGGACTGGGCTGCAGTCAAAGGCGGAGACCTCGGCGACCCAGTCCGCACACACAACATCTAGCTCTTTGGACGTGGAACGTCACCTCACTGGGGGGGAAGGAGCCAGAGCTCGTGGGGGAGGTTGAGCGATACCGACTAGAGATAGTCGGCCTCACCTCCACACACAGCTTGGGCTCTGGAACCCAACTCCTTGAGAGGGGTTGGATGCTCCACTTTTCTGGAGTTTCCCGCGGGGAGAGGCGGCGAGCTGGGGTGGCCATTCTCATTGCCCCCCATGTCAGCCGCCACGTGTTGGAGTTCTCCCCGGTGAATGAGAGGGTCGCATCCCTCCGCCTCCGGGTAGGGGACAAGTCTCTCATTGTTGTGACGGCCTACGGGCCTAACAGCAGTGCAGAGTACCCGGCCTTCTTGGAGTCCTTGGGAGGGGTACTGGACGGTGCACCGCCCGGGGACTCCGTTATTCTCCTGGGGGACTTCAACGCCTATGTGGGAAACGCCAGTGACACTTGGAGAGGGGTGATCGGGAAGAACGGCCCCCCTGATCTGAACCCGAGCAGTGTTCAGTTGTTGGACTTCTGTGCCAGTCACAGTTTGTCCATCACGAACACCATGTTCGAGCACAAGGGTGTCCACCAGTGCACGTGGCACCAGGACACCCTGGGCCGGAGGTCGATGATCGACTTTGTTGTCGTATCATCTGACCTTCGACCGCGTGTCTCGGACACTCGGGTAAAGAGAGGGGCGGAGCTGTCAACCGATCATCACCTGGTCGTGAGTTGGATCCGCTGGCAGGGGAAGAAGCCGGTCAGACCTGGCAGACCCAAGCGTATAGTGAGGGTCTGCTGGGAACATCTCGCTGAGCCCCCTGTCAGACGGACTTTCAACTCACACCTCCGGGAGAGTTTCTCCCAGCTCCAGGCGGAGGAGGGGGACATGGAGTCCGAGTGGACCATGTTCTCTGCCTCAATCGCAGATGCGGCGGCTCGTAGCTGTGGTCGCAAGGTCTCTGGTGCTGGTCCCGGCGGCAACCCCCGAACCCGGTGGTGGACACCGGCAGTAAGGGATGCTGTCAGACTGAAGGAGTCCTATCGAGCCATGATGGTTCGGGGGACTCCTGAGGCAGCTGTCCAGTACTGGCAGGCCAAGCGTGCCGCGGCCCGGGCTGTTGCAGAGGCAAAAACCCGGGACTGGGAGGAGTTCGGAGAGTCCATGGAGCATGACTATCGGTCGGCCTCGAAGAGATTCTGGCAAACCATCCAGCGCCTCAGGAGGGGGAAGCAGTTCTTTGCCAACACCATGTACGGTGCGGGTGGAGAGCTGCTGACCTCGACTGGGGATATTGTCGGGCGGTGGAAGGAATACTTTGAGGTTCTCCTCAATCCCCCCGTCGCGTCCTCTGTTACAGAGGCAGAGGCTGAGGATGTTGGGGCGGATACATCCATCTACCTGGCTGAGGTCACCAAGGTGGTTGGCAGCCTCCATGGTGGCAAGGCTCCGGGTGTGGATGAGATCCGCCCTGATTATCTAAAGTCTCTGGATGTTGTAGGACTGTCTTGGCTGACACGTCTCTGCAACATCGCATGGCGATCGGGGGCGGTGCCAATGGAGTGGCAGACCGGGGTGGTGGTCCCTCTCTACAAGAAGGGGGACCGGAGGGTGTGTTCCAATTATCGTGGCATCACACTCCTCAGCCTCCCCGGTAAGGTCTACTCCAAGGTACTGGAGAGGAGGCTACGGCCGATGGTCGAATCTCGGATCCAGGAGGAGCAGTGTGGTTTTTGTCCCGGTCGCGGAACACTGGACCAGCTCTATACTCTCCATCGGATACTCGAGGGTTCATGGGAGTTGGCCCAACCTGTCCATATGTGCTTTGTGGATTTGGAGAAGGCGTTCGACTGTGTTCCCCGGGATGTCCTTTGGGGGGTTCTCCGGGAGTACGGGGTCGGAGGTCCTCTGCTGAGGGCCATCCTATCCCTGTATGACCGGAGCCAGAGCTGTGTTCGCATTGCCGGCAGTAAGTCAGACCTGTTCCCGGTGAATGTCGGCCTCCGACAGGGCTGTCCTTTGTCACCGGTTCTGTTCACTGTATTTATGGACAGAATTTCTAGGCGCAGCCAGGGGTCGGAGGGGGTCCGGTTCGGAGACCACAGGATTTCATCTCTGCTGTTTGCGGACGATGTTGTCCTGTTGGCTCCAACGAACCAGGACCTGCAGCATGCACTGGGGCGGTTTGCAGCCGAGTGTGAAGCGGCTGGGATGAGAATCAGCACCTCCAAATCCGAGGCCATGGTGCTCGACCGGAAAAAGGTGCCTTGCCCTCTACAGGTGGGTGGAGAGGTCCTTCCTCAAGTGGAGGAGTTCAAGTATCTCGGGGTCTTGTTCACGAGTGAGGGAAGAATGGAGCGTGAGATTGACAGGCGGATCGGTGCAGCGTGCGCAGTGATGCGGTCGCTGTACCGGACCGTTGTGGTAAAGAGGGAGCTGAGCCGAAAGGCAAAGCTCTCGATTTACCGGTCAATCTTCGTTCCCTCCCTCACCTATGGTCATGAGCTGTGGGTAATGACCAAAAGAACGAGATCGCAGATACAAGCGGTCGAAATGAGCTTCCTCCGCAGAGTGGCTGGGCGCACCCTTAGAGATAGGGTGAGGAGCTCAGTCACACGGGAGGAGCTTGGAGTAGAGCCGCTGCTTCTCCACGTCGAGAGGAACCAGTTGAGGTGGCTCGGGCATCTGTTCCGGATGCCTCCTGGACGCCTCCCTGGGGAGGTGTTCCGGGCACGTCCCACCGGGAGGAGGCCTTGCGGAAGACCTAGGACACGCTGGAGGGACTATGTCTCTCAGCTGGCCTGGGAACGCCTTGGGGTCCCCCCGGATGAGCTGGAGGAAGTGTGTGTGGATAGGGAAGTCTGGGCGTCTCTGCTTAGACTGCTGCCCCCGCGACCCGGCAACGGATAAAGCGGAAGAAAATGGATGGATGGGTGGAAAACGGAAAAGTTGGGCATGCACAAGTATTCATACAGCACGAGCTGATACTTTGTGGAGCCTCTTTTTCTGCAATAATGAAAATATAATTATAAATCATAAAAAAAACTAAATCAAATCTTTGTTTATTGTTGTAAACTTGAAAAAATGTGCAAAAGTTCAAGGTATTTATACTTTCGAGAGGCACAGCACAGTGGTATGAAAATTGATATTCCTTTTCTAAATCATTGGTTGTTTGGAGTCGACATATCCGTTAAATATATCATATAGGAGGCAAACACTGGTATTTGAGAAGTGAAATAAAGTTTGTCATTCACAGAATGTGAATTATTTAAACCAAATTAGGCATGTGCATAAACTTTAACAAGATTCCGAATGGACACATTTTTTTACAATTTGTTTTGCCCAAATAACTCTTTTAGTTTCATCGGTCCACTGCACCTTATCCCAAAATTAACCTGGCTCTCCAAATGTTCTTTAGCATACCTCTATCGTTAAAAGGGTGCCCAAACTTTTTCATACCACTGTATGCCAGGAACTTCTGATGCAAACAAACACGTCCTTAAAGCAGATTTATCACTTTTTCAAAATGGCGAATACTCCGACTACGATCACAAATGTAAATTTCATTGATCTATTTCGATGGCACCACATCTATTAATAAACTGCTACTGCTGTCAAAAAACACCAGAACCCAGAGCGTTGTAGTTGCAATGCCAGAGCTCTAACTGCTGCACTAACAATTACCCTCTTCAAAACAATATATTCCAAAGTAAGTTCTCTTTTAAATGCCAAGATGTAATCATACATAATAATTGTTGTTTAAGACAAGATCAGGGCAAACCGAGAGTGGCCTGACTTCTGAGCCTTATATTTACTAAACCAGAAAAGATGGTTTGATAAATATTTGTAAGGAACTTCAGATCTAAACCAGAGGGTAAAAGATAGTAGAAAGCTATTTTTGTTTTCACAGCCACTCCCTGTTTGCTGAATTAACGCGACAACACATGGTCTCACGAGAGTGACTTGAAAGGACTCCACAGGACTACAGAAGCTCTGAGCCAGACGGGTCTGGAGTTAAACTGCAGAGCGGTGTTCACACCAACCGACCCTTTCCACTTTCTGCATCTTTGGACAAGTCGCAGCACTACTCTCTGCCACACAATGGAGACATTTCCTTCTTTTCCAACTGGATGTCCTCCTGGAATCTCCTGGACACATTAATGCGGGTCTTTCATTTCCTCAGTCATTCTGATTCTGATGTTGCTTTCAAGTGCTGTTAGATAAATCATCATACAGAATTCCTGGATGTTTGCACCTTGAAGAAGCAGAAACATGTATTTCTAGATGATCTGAGCTGACTCGAGTTTCATGTATTTTAGCATATTTAAAATCCTCTTTTGGAATGTTTTGTTTTGAAATATTTTTCTTATTTGTGTAAAATAAACATGCTATTTTGATCAACTCTTATCAATGATTCAGATATGAAACTAGCACAAGACCTCAACTTTTGCAAGACATATAACTAGATAAAGATAGTTTTCACCTGTACTCACTGGCAGTGCAATACACATCCACTGGCCCTATACTGTGAAGAAAGTTAGATAGAAAAAAATCTTTATTGATCCCTGCAGGAAAAATTCAGTTGTCCAGTAGCAGCAGAAACACATCCATCCATACAAACAAATCAAATAGATATTTCTAAAAATAGCTAACAATAGTTATAACAATGCAACAGCACGTTAGGTCACAGCAGCAGAGGTGGTGTAGCCGCTTGGTCCGGATCATTTTCTCTGCTCCAGTCCAAAGTGAGATGCTGAATGCGGAAAAGTAGTGGGTGAGTAACCTATAAAATATACTCTGTAACATCGACCAGTAAAATACTGGATGCCAATAATTAAAACAATGAAAAGATGGCTTCCCTGTGAATCATGATTTTTTTTTAGGTTGAGTATGGGTTGGTGTAGCATTTAAATGTTCTATTTGATGTTTAAATGACCTATTTGACACTCACTTTTTTAGAATTAGTTTGGGATTACCAAACCAGCTGGATTTCATCAAAGTGGTGTATGTATTTTCATACCGCCTTTCACAGACTCTCTACAAATGAGTCACTATAATATACATTTAAGGGCTGCTCTATTGTCGTTTTAGTGTAAGTTTCAAATTCACACATTTGTTGATATTTACATTACAATGTGTTTGATTCAGTCAAGCAAAAGTCTAATGTTGAAAATGTGAAAAAATGTATTTGAGAACTACTGTAGTTACATGAATATTATTACAAACAGAATTTTTGGTGTGGTTGTATGAAAGCTAAAAAGTACACTGTGTAGTTTTTAACCCATCTAGCATTAAAGAAGCTATACACAATGTATTTTCTAATGAGATCATAAAAATGCGTATTACTACATACAAGTTGTATTAAAACCCGTAATTTAATTGAAAACTTGAGCTCATTGATTCAGCTTGTGTATGAACTCAGGCCGTATAAAAGTGCTGAGTAGAGAATTCTCCTCCAATCACAGAACGATACTGCGTCCTCTAGCCCAGGGGTTCCCAAAGTTTTTTTAGCCCGCGACCCCCATCATAAATGCCCTGCTAACCCGCAACCCCCCCCAACATCCCTTCCGTCACATGAAATGAGCATGTATTTCCTTGATACGGAGTAAGGCAGAGACTCACGCCACTACCGAGCTGCACTGTCCAGCCCAAAAAAGGAGGCTTGCATATTTTTACTCATGTAGTGACACAGTGATGGGCTTGGTGGGCTCCCTCCTCAGCAGAAGTGGAGCGCAATTCTTGCGGCTCGCCCTCACTGTTCTCCTACCGCGGTAAAGTGGGCCGGCTTTCCGGAGTCAGCGGTAAAGAGGTCCGCACATTAAAAGCGGGCGGCCGCTTTCTGCTGTTACTTTATGCGGTTCATCCCCGCGGCTTCTCTTTCCAAAGTTACTGTCAGTAAAGGCATAAACCGGCCACCCGCTTTTAATGTGCGGACCTCTTTACCTTTGACTCCGAAAAGCCGGGCCTCTTTAACGCGCTGTTCTACCGCTGTCCTCCCTCCCTCCGCTGCCCTCTCTCCCTCCTCTGCCCTCTCTCCCTCTCTTCGCACCATCAGCCTGACCCCTGATACAAGTGACTTTTCTCCCCCTCCGGGTTTTTCTGTTGTGGATATTAACCACGTTTCATTTTAAAGCAGGTATTATTTATTTGTAGCCTCCAAACACCTTTAGTTTTAGCAAACAACAGCAGGACACGCTTTGTCGCTGCGCATGATGTGAGCTGTGTTACGTGATGATTTTGATTGACGCTGCAATGAATGGGACAAAATTACTAACGTTATTAAAATATATTATAGTCTCCAAACACAATTTAACAAGTAGTCCTTTTGAATCAAATCAAATGCTAAATAAATATTACAGGACTTTATATTTGCTCAAAAAAAAAAGCTGTTTGTGTAGAAATCATCTTGCGACCCCCCGGGGGGTCCGGACCCCCACTTTGGGAACCACTGCTCTAGCCTCTACAGCGCTGCTAAACACAGTATCATGTTAGCAGAATTGGCTATAACTCATCTTGCTGTAACTGCATACACAGCAAAACAACGCAACAGTGAGGAAGAGAAGAGGGAACTAACGCGAAAAAATTATCAAAGAAGAAATCAAGCCCGGGTGAACTAAGCTAGCTTACATCGTATCCTCTGGAGAGACTTGTCTACGCGAGAGACCTGTGGGACCGCCTCGGACTATCTATGCTGGGACTCCATTTGGACGCGAAACTAGTGGTAATCTTTCTGTTATAAATTTTGTTCGCAGTGCGTTGCTTTTGTACCATTTCATCAGTGATTGTTGAACGGCTTACAAGAAGTTGCGCTCATGCCAATGTTTGCATATAGATCGCAAATAAAACTAGATGGCTTTGTGGGATGAGAGCGTAGGGGAAATGAGAAGCCAAGGTGGGGGGGCGGTGCTAAACATTTAAACTGAAAAAAACTTTGCAGAAACGTGTATAGCTCCTTTTAAGATCATATATTGTGATTTACGGTACTACGGTAGCTTTGCAGGACAATATGTTGTCTTTGACAGTGGTCTCAAACTCCTTTTTTGTTCCTTATCGACCACTGTATTTCAAGATGGCGCATTGACATGGAGAGTCCTCCAGCTCTCGGACCTCTTATAAGTCAAATTCTAAGACCGTGACAACAATTCAAAAACATTATGGAGGTAATTATTCCTAAAAAGGTCAGTTGTTTTTGGTTAAAATTTTTTTCTCATTGGAAGCAACTGTAAAAATTACAACGAGTATCTTTAAATATCTAGGCAACTAATCATTCTGTCAGAAGATTAATTTCTGGATTAATTCTTAAAAATAGTGGTTAGTTACTGCCTCAAATCTTTTTCAGACCAACACCCAGGTCAGAAAATGGCGCCTTGGTCCATATGACCACTCTGATGTGGTCTCGTCGATGGACGTAAGGAAGCTTACACCACCTTATATTGTGTCAAAGGAACGTGTGACTCCGAGGGTTAGGGTTCGATGCATTTGAACAACTACATACTTCTGCGACTGGACCTAAATCAGCGAGCACAGAGAACATCCTGGCATCTGGAGCCTGCTGCCTCCTCCCTCTGTCTCTAATGTTGTATTAATAATGTAGAAGGTGCGTGTTGAGGCTGGACCATGAATTAACCATCTGCTGGGAGTGTGGAGCCGAGCGCTTGCACGGATACAGAGGAGAGGATGCTCGAGACTGCAGATGTGTGGACAAAACAGAAACCGGAACACATCTGAAGGGATTTCTCAAAAAGGTGCATGGAATCTGCTTTTAATCTAGAGCTGTGGATGTGTTTTTTCAACAGAAATCATTCTTACATTTAAGAAGAAGGATTTCTTAAAGATGGGGAATCGTTCATCTCACAAAAAATGAAACAGTGTATTACAATCCATCAAACTTTGGTTTGTATTTTTGGCTTCATCTTTGTGTGGCATCTGGAGGTTGAAGCACTTTTCTTACACATCCAGTCATTTCAGAATTACCATCCTACAATGCCATGCCATCCTAGTCCTTCATATAGCTCCTATTGAGGTCAACCTGGAAAGGACCTTTTCGCTGCTGCCAAAGAAATTCAGATGACACTAAAAACGCAGAAACAGCAGCCATACGTCACAAAACAATGAGCACACTGGCTCAATCTATTGAGATTATTCCAGACTCCAATGTCTTCATTCTAAACGAGAGCTAACACTAACATTATGTAATGATGCTGAAAAATCAAAAACTGTACTAATGAGAAAGTGAAAAGTTTGAGCCTGATCAATACAGACTTCAATCAGCTGTAACAGCACTTTCTTCTATTAAAAATGTAAGAAAGCATTTAGCACATAATGGCCTCAGACAGAGGGTCTAATGCAGGGGACCTTCAAAATGTGAAATATCTGAAAAATATCCACAGAAGCAAAAGATGAGCTCCGAACAGAGTTTCACTCAGTAAATATAAACGGACATAGTGACACCTTTTTCCTCAATTGATATGTATGTGCCACGGACATGGGCAGACTCAATGAGGCAGCGGGCAACGCCTCCCGTAGGAAAAGGAAAAAAATGCATTTGCATATGTGTTAGCAGGGACGACCCCCACTAATTTAACAAGTGCATTCAAAAGTCCGCAGTGGCTAAACTAGGCTGGTCCAAAAAAAAAAAGCTCCCCTCAGCATTGACACGCATCTGGTACGTAGCTTGGAGCCAAGAGCCGACTTTTGGACCATCCTGTAAAGCCGTTTTTGAGAGGAAAGAAGGTGTCGATGCACAGTCCACAGAGAATGCACTCATTAAATGAATCGGGCTCATGCCAGCTAACGCATGCACAAATGCGTTTTTTAACATATTAGTTTTTTTT
This sequence comes from Knipowitschia caucasica, assembly GCA_964034765.1. Taxonomy (NCBI): domain Eukaryota; kingdom Metazoa; phylum Chordata; class Actinopteri; order Gobiiformes; family Gobiidae; genus Knipowitschia; species Knipowitschia caucasica. The sequence goes on along the minus strand of OZ035827.1, from coordinate 37,447,434 downwards.
TTGTGGTTTGGAAGTTAGGTATCCTGATTCTGATGCATTAAGTGTCAAATATATGGATTAATTTGAAACACTCAACTCTTAAGAACAACTGTGCAGTTGACTCTCCTCGGACCCTAAACTTTTTGCCAAGTCTTGCCCCAATACTGTATGTTGCTCCATGTGGATGATAAACGTCTGCAATAATGTGATTTCCTCTAGTCCTGGGGGCACTGTGCTGAAGTGTGTTGTAAAACCGACGGGTTCTAACTTTTTTGTCCCTTTTGAGCTATATAACATTTTAAATATATATAAGAAACATGACTGAGATATGGACATGGCTAGATGGGTTCAATGCTCAAAGTGGTCTGGAATCAGATCATTTGGAGTTCTCCACAGTTTAAAAGGCTCCTTTGGTCTCGTGTGCATTAAAACTCAATCAAACACGGTAATGTTCCAGTGTCGGGTGCAGCTGCAGTGGAAACACTCCGTCAGCTCTGCTGCACTTATAAACTCTCAACATTGGAAAAGACTATTGACAAGTATTGGACTGCTGCGAGGGTAATGAAGGATTTTGTGTGTAATTAAACGTTTCACCTGTGTTTCACCATGATGTTCCGTTTCTAAACAGCGTCTCATCTTCAGCTCATTTCTTCCAGGCCTTTCGTCCACCATTCAGTCAATCCTTGGTGAAGAAATGCCAGATACATAACAGCTCTCACAAAATGCTATTTCATTTATAAATAATTGAGACACAAGTCCAGTACGTTTGTGTTCAGTCCTGCTGTATCAAACATGCGCTCACAACCTGTGCTTCTCAACTGGGGGGTTAGGACCTAAAAGAATGTTGCAAGATAATTTTTGCGTATTGCTAAGTCTTGAACTGCATTATTTAAATGTATATCCACTACACTGCCTATAGTGTGTGTGTGTGTGTGTGTTTTTTTTTTTTTATCTAAGTTTACTTGAATAAAGAAATAAAAACATCTATATCCTTGATGTTGCCCCATTGTTTTATTAGTTACTTACAGTGGGTCAAAGACAAACAGTCAAGTCATCCATTTTCTTGATTTCAGATTTCAGTTACTCAATATTTAAAATGATAATTTATATTAATATGATGTACATTTATGATATATATGTATACATTGGCATTTTATGTTGATTGTTGGTCCCAAACACCGTTCTAGATGAAAGGCCTCAGCAAAGGATGGATTTTATCCTTGTCTGATCAACAGTGGTGAGTCAGAACAGTTTCAGAGAAATGTCTCAAACAAATGAAGTAAAAACAGTGGGCGTATCCTCGTGGTCAAAGGTTCCAGGGAAGACTGTAGGAGAAGACTCAATTATGTGTGGATCTAATCTATAATGACAACTGTGAGTGTGTAAATGAGAATTTAAATATGGTTAAATTCAGATCTAAAACATCTTACTTCAAACACATATAACTTATTATTCTCATTCTTTTTTGCAGTGTTCACATGACACGTCCCCTCGTGTTTAGGTCTGATCCTACACTTTCATTTTCCACGTGAAATTGGATACGGGTTAAAATCCCTGGCGCTCCGGCCCAGTCTGCGCTCGTACTGCTATTAATAAAATCAGCCTCATTCATCTAAAAATACATCTGTGCTCACGCTGCTTAGTGTTAGCGGCTCTGACAGGATCCAGCCTCTACTGTGTGTGGATGTGACTCTTTCCGGACTTCAGCACCACGGACAGCACCTCTGGCTGTGTCACTAAGCTCAGAGGACAACAAGATGAAACTACATTATTACAGGCTGCCGGATATATTCAAATTGAACGCTACAACTATGCAAAAAATGTTAGAATTTGCTTGAATTAGACAACATTTATTTAAATAGGAATATATTTTGACCGTCCCAAAACAAGTTATGCAGAGAGATGTGGAGATTGGCGCTCACCTCTGAAGCCTTTGCCTCTCAGATTATAATAAAAGAGAAATTGTTTTGTGTTGAATTATCAGTGTCTACATTTCAGAGACCTTCAGATAACACAAATTCATAAAAAGCATGTACAAAAAATGCCAGAAAAACATTTGTTCTTTTTTTTAATCTCCCCTCTTCCTACATACAAATTGACAAAACACAATAGTAATGAATGTCTGCTGTGTCCGCCAAAAGGCCAATGTTGGGCACAAAAATGTTATGGCATGTTCTCTTTATGATCAGAATGTGGAGACCTATGGTGTAGGAGTGTGTGGTGGTGTGGTGGTGTAATAATATCTTTAACTTGTAATGTACTTTTCAAACCTGTGTTGACAAGTTTCTCAAAACGGGCCACACTACTTTATTCATTGATTCCACACAGTGTGTCACAGCTGGGTGGCGGATGCAGGCTACTAATCTGTGCTATTGGCCACCACCAAGCAGTCTCTCACTATGTCCACACTGTGGGTGAAGTGCATTGCTCAAGAACATACCAGACTGGGGCACTGGGGCAGACCAAGGATTTGAGGCCACCAACCATGGCCCTTCTATAAATTGAATGTATAAAACACATTATGACATAACACTGGCATATTTGACCATAACTTTTGTCCTGAGCTGCTTCAAATCCCTATTGATTGATAGTTCTAAGTAATGGCAGCTTGTAAGGCAAATTTGATCTACTTTGATATTTACAAATATCGTCCATTTTTCCCCCAAATAAATAATATTGACAATTAACAATGCGCCATAAACTTCATTATTTGCGCATAATTCATTGGGCATAGATAGTACTCACTACTACTCATACCCTATTATAAATAGATCCATGCGCATACACGCGGAGTGGCGCGTGTCGAGTAGTGACGTCACTATCCCGACACCCCACTACTCGACACGCCTCCGTACTGCAGCCGCAGACAGATACACTTGAAAAAGTCTTAAAACCTCGTAAATCGATCTAATCCCAAATTAGGGGGGAGACACATGTTTTGCCTACATTACAGCATTTTTAGACTATTTTCTCATCACTTTTCACTCTATGTTTCTGCACTGCCCTCACAGAACGCTCCCGGGTCGGAACTCTCCGATCTGTGACATCATAGCTAGACCCCTCCCCTTGTCAATCACACAAACCACAAAAACAACCCAATATTATGTTTAAAAAAATGACTTTATGCCAAGTGAGAATACGGACATTGTGACACATTCGTAACAGCGCAGCCGTACAGAGAACCGGCAATAATGATCTTTAGAAAGAAACACAATCCAAGAAGAAGAACACAACCAGATTCCTGCGCCCAAACCCCCACATGAGAGCAAGGCTTTCCTGGTTATCACAAAAAATGAGTCAAATATATTATCAAAAACTCCCAGACATTTACCCTTTAATCTGCATCGTAGAAGGGAGGAGGAGACTTTTGTTAAAATGACGTATATTCAAAGTGGTAACCATGGAACCGTGAAGATCCTGCCATTCAGTCCGTCAAAAACAGCATATAACAATATACAGCAATGCAGAGGTTTGAACCGGGCCAGCGCGGAAAAGGTGAGATTATGAGCCTTTGAAAGGAAAGTAAAAGTATAACACGGCTCAGTGCTTATGTAACCTGTCTAAAATTTATTCATACAATTTAGACAAAATAAAAACTGGAAATGATAAATGAGATTCGAACTGAACTCAATTTGAAACTAATCTGTATTTGATTTTTTATGTAGGATGTTGTTTAGGATGAGAATTACTATTTCATCTGTTTAGACCAAGAGAGACCAGAAGACGCAAGAGGAGACCAGAGAGAGAGACCAGAGAGAGACCAGAGAGAGACCAGAGAGAGACCAGAGAGAGCGCAGAGAGAGGCCAGAGAGAGGCCAGAGAGAGAGCCAAGAGAGACCAGAGAGAGACAGAAGAGACCAGAGAGTGAGACCAGCTGAGAGAGGCCAGAGAGAGACCAGAGAGAGACCAGATAGAGGCCAGAGAGAGAGGCCAGAGAGAGACCAAGAGAGACCAGAGAGAGACGCAGAGAGAGACCAGAGAGAGAGGCCAGAGAGACCAGAGAGAGGACCAGAGAGAGGCCAGAGAGCAGGGGGGGGGGGGGGAGGAGGAGACCAGAGAGGACACCACGAAGACATCAGAGAGAGGAGCCCAGAGATGACCAGAGAGAGACCAGAAGAGACCAGAGAGGAACCAGAGAGAGAGACCAGAGAGACACTCAGAGAGACACCAAGGAGAGAGAGACCAGAGCGATGACCAGGAGAGAGACCAGAGAGAGACCAGAGGAGGGGGCGAACCGAGGGGGGGAGGGGGGAAACCAGAGAGAGACCAGAGAGGAGACCAGAGAGAGAGACCAGAGAGAGACCAGAGAGAGATACCAGAGAGAGACAGAGTAGGAGACCAGAGAGAGACCAGAAAGAGACCAGAGAGAGACAGAGAGAGACCAAGAAGAACCACTGTGCTGTTTGATTGTCTGATCCGTTCGACGAATCGACAACTATGTAATGTTCCTTTGACGAGGCCTAAAAACATAGAATAGAAGTGTTGTGATAAAAACAGTTAAACATAATTTATTAGAAACTTAAAGCTGCTGAACCTAAAGTTTTGTTTCGAGACTGAAATGTTTTTTGTCGCGATAGAAAAAGTGTGAGAAATGTGTTTATTGTGGATAAATCCACGTCATCTCCCCAGTCATTGTGCTGACGTGATCCAAAGTCCCTGTGAGGTCACTATTTGACCCTTATGGGCTCAGACAGAATAAGTCATTAGATTTTACATGAGCTTTTGAAATAGAGACCACAGCTTTAAGTCTCGCACCAAATGTTCAATAGCTATAAGAACCACGTGGAACTCTGAGGAGCACAGGGACTGGCCTCCTTGCTGTGGACATCTGAGGAGCACAGGGAGCTGGCCGTCCGTGCTGGGACTCTGAGGAGCCCAGGTTACTGGCCTCCTGCTGGGACTCTGAGGAGCACAGGGACTGGCCTCCTGCTAAGACGAGGAGCACAGGGATCTGGCCTCCTGCTGGACTGAGGAGCACAGGGACCTGGCCTCCCTTGCTAATGACTCTGAGAGCACAGGGACTTGCCTCCTGGCTAAGACTCTGAGGAGCACAGGGACTGGCCTCCTGCTGGACTGCTGATGAGCAAGGGACTGGCCTCCTGCTAAGACTGAGGAGCAACAGGACTGCCTCCGGTACCTGCTGGGACCTCTGATGAGGCACAGGGACGGCCTGCCTCTGGGACTGAGGAGGCACAGGGACTGGTCTCCTGCTGGGACTGAGTGAGCACAGGGACTGGTCTCCTCTGGGACTTGAGGAGCACAGGGACTGGCCTCCTGCTAAGACTCTGAGGAGCACAGGATGGGCCTCCTGCTGGGACTCCCTGTGGAGCACCGGGACTGGCCTCCCTGCAGGGACTGAGGAGCAACATGTACTGGCCTCCTGCTGGGCACTCTGAGAGCACAAGGGACTAGGCCTCCTGCTGGGACTGAGAGCACAGGGATCTGGTCTCCTGCAGGACTGAGGAGCATACAGGGACTGGTCCTCCGCGCGGACTCTGAAGGACACAGGGACTGGCCTCCTGCTGTGACTGAGGAGCACAGGACTGGCCTCCTGCTGGGACACTGAGGAGCACAGGGACTGGCCTCCTGCTGGACGCTGGGAGCACAGGGACTGGCCTCCTGCTGGGACTCTGAGGAGCACAGGGACTGGTCCTCCTGCAGGTCCCAGAGTCAGGACTAAAAACATGGAGGCAGTGTTTCAGATTATGCAGCTAAAAACAGTCTTCCAGAAAACGGAGACGGCAATATTCAACAATCCATGTTAAAACAGATTTAATCGCTTGACTTTCTGATTAAAGCCTTGTCTTGTGAGTTTTGCCGTGTGTGGACTGTGCGTATACCAATAACCTTGCCTAAGTGCTAAAGGGTTATGAACCTATGACATAAGTGGACTTTCCGCGTGGCCTCGCACCAGCATTTTTGTGTTACAATTTGAGTAAACTCTCTGAACCAACATACCGACAGAATATAAATAACATATGTACCTGTAGATACGGATACAGGTGTAAAAAATAAAAGATACAGAATAACATACAGGTGAAAAGAACCATGAACAGAACCTGAACAGAACCCATGAACAGAACCATGAACACGCTCAAGCAGAGGAGTCATTCTGTTGTCCGTCTAAAAACAACAAAGTTCACTAACCTGGTCTCTCCCCTGGTCTCTCAGCCCTGATCTCCTCCCTGGTCTCTCCCCTGGTCTCCTCCACCTGGTTCTCTCACCCTGGTCTCTCCCCTGGTCTCTCCCCTGGTCTATACCATATCAATCCAAACGGGGGGGAAAACAAAAGATGCAACGTGATTTCCTGTGGGACGACAGTAAATGGCGTCTTGTGCCACGAGAAGCATTCCACGTCCCCCAGCAACAAACTGGCTTTCTTCTTCAACCAAGTAACCTTTTCTCAGGACGGGACGCAGCCAATCAGAGTGAAGGGCAGTCACGGCCAGACACCGGAGCAGCTGCCGTCCATGTGGACTGGAACTCTTTGGGACCAGATTGTGAACTTTGTATGTTTTTAGGACGGACACAGAATACTTCCTCTGCCTGAGCGAGTTCAATGGTTCTGTTCATCGTTCTGTTCATGGTTCTGTTCATGGTTCTGTATCACCTGTATGTATTCCGGTATTCTTGTTTATTTTTTACTCACCTGTATACCGTCATCTACATGTACATATTTATTCTTTATTCTGGTCGTTTGATGTTCAGAAGTTTACCTCAAATTGTAACACTAAAGATGCTGTGCGAGCCACGCGGAAAAAGTCCACTGAGGTCATATGGTTCATAACCCTTAGCATTAGGCCAAGGTTATTGGTATAGCACAGTCCACACACGGCAACTCACAAGACAGGCTTTAACTCAGAAATTCAGATTAAATCTGATTTTTAACCTGGAATTGCATATTGCCCCCTGCTCAACGTTTTCTGGAAGAACTGTTTGTTTTAGCTGCATAAACTGAAACACTGCCTCCCCATGTTTAGTCCTGACCTGGACCACAGGAGACCAGGTCCTGTGCTTCTAACTACCTACAGAGTCCCCAGCAGGAGGCCAGTCCTGTGCTCCTCAAGGGTCCCAGCAGGAGGCCAGTCCCTGTGCTCCTCAGAGTCCCAGCAGGAGTCCAGTCCCTGGCCCTCAGCCCCATCAGAGCACAGTCCCTGTGCTCCCTCAGAGTCCCAGCAGGAGACCTTCCCTGTTCTCCTCAGTCCAGCAGGAGAACCAGTCCCCTGTGCTCACACAGGTCCCATCAGCAGGAGGCCAGGTCCCTGTGCTCCTCCGAAGTCCCAGCAGGAGGCCAGTCCCTGTGGCTCCCTCAGTCCAGCAGGAAGGCCATCCCTGTGCCTCCTCAGAGTCCAGGCAGAGGCCATCCCTGTGTCCTCAGGAGTCTTAGCAGGAGGCCAGTCCCTGTGCTCCTCAAGTCCAGCAGAGACACCCAGTCCCTGTGCTGACCTCAGTCCCAGCAGGAGACCAGATCCCCTGTGGCTCCTCAGTCCCAAGCAGGAGGCCATCCCTGTGCCATCAAGTCCCCAGCAGGAGGCCAGTCCTGTGCTCCTCAGTCTATAGCAGGAGGCCATCCTGTGCGCCTCAGAGTCCCAGCAGGAGAGACCATCCCTGTGCTCCTCAGAGATCTTAGCAGGAGCCAGTCCCTGTGCTCCTCAGAGTCTTTGCAGGAGGCCAGTCCCTGTGCTCCTCAGTCCCACAGGAGGCCAGTCCCCCTGTGCTCCTCAGTCCTTAGCAGGAGGCCAGTCCCTGGTGGCTCGGCTCATAGTCCCCACAGGAGCCATCCCTGGTGCCCTCAGAGTCCCAGCAGAGGCCCGTCCTCTGTCTCCTCAGAGTCCACAGCAGGAGGCCAGTCCCTGGTGCTCCTTCAGAGTTCCACTGGGTTCTTATGCATTAACATTTGGTGCGAGACTTAAAGCTGTGGTCGTCTATTTTCAAAGCTCATGTAAAAATCTAAGACTTATTTCTGTCTGAGCCCAAAGGTCAAATATGACTCACAGGACTGTTGGATCCCGTCACACAATGACCTGCGGGAGATGACGTCGATTTATCCACAATAAACCACATTCTCGACACTTTTTCTAATCGCGACAACAACATTTCATCTCGAAACAAAACTTAGTTCCCGCTATTAAGTTTCAAATAAATAATGTTTAACTTTTTTCATCACAACAATTCTATTCACTATGATTTTTTTTTTTTTTTTTTTTTTTTTTTTTTTTGTTTTTTTTTTTTTTTTTTTTTTTTTTTTTTTATTTTTTTTTTTTTCTTTTTTTTTTTATTTTTTTTTTAAGCCTCGTCATACGGCATTACCAAGTTGTCGATTCGTCGACCAGAGCACCGGACAAAAATCAAAACAGACACGAGTGGTCTCTCTCTGGTCTCCTCTCTGGTCTCTCCTCTGGCTCGTTTCTGGTCTCTCTCTGGTCCTCTCTCTGGTCTCTCTCATGGTCTCTCTCCTGGTGCTCTCTCGGGTCTCTCTCTCTGTCTCTCTCTCTGGTCTCTCTCTGGTCTCTCCTCTGGACTCACTCTGGTCTCTCTCCTGGTCTCGCTCTCTGGTCTCTCTCATCTGTGTCTCTCTGGTGTCTCTCTGGTCTCTCTCTCTGGTCATCCTCTGGTCCTCTCTCTGGTCTCGTCTCGGTCCTCTCCTGGGCTCTCTCTCTGAATGCGCTCTCTGGTGGCTCTCTGGTCTCTCTCTCTGGCCTCTCTCTGGTTCCTCTCTCTGGTCTCTCGTGGCCTCTCCCTCTGGTCTCTCTCTGTCTCTCTCTGGTCTCTCTTCTGTCTCTCTCTGGCCGCTCTCTCTGGCCTCTCTCTGTACGCTCTCTCTGGTCTCTCTCTGTGTTCCTCTCTCTCTGGTCTCACTCTCTGGTCTCTCTCTGGTCTCTCTCTGGTCTCTCTCTGCCTCTCTCTCTGGCCTCGTCTCTGGCCTCGCTCTGGCCTCCTTCTCTGGTCTCCTCTCTGGTCTCTCTCTGGTCTCTCTCCGTGTCTCTCTCTCTGGTCTCTCTCTGGTCTCTCTGGCTCGTCTCTGTCCTAAAACAGTGAAAATAGTAAGTTCTCACCTAAGACAACATCTTAACATAAAAAACATCAAATATCAATATCGATTTCAAATGAGTTCATTCGAATCTCATTTAACATTCAGTTTTTATTTGTATAAATTGTATGAAATAAACTTTTAGCACAGGTACAAAAAAGCCAGAGCGTGTATAGCTTTCTTTCACTTTCAAAGGCTCATAATCGCACCTTTTCCCCGCGTGGCCCGGTTTTCAAACCTCTGCTTGCTGTAATTTTAATATGCTGTTTTTTGACGACTGAATGAAGGATTCAAACGTTTCCATGGTTACCACTTTGAATAACGTACATTTTAAACAAAGTCTCCTCCTCCACTCTACGATGCAGGATTAAAGAAATGTCTGTGATTCTTTTGATATAATTTTTACTCCATTTCTGGCTGACTATCCAGGAAAGCCTTGTTCTCATGTTGGGTTGTGCGACAGGATCCTTGGTTGTGTTTCTTCTCTAGATTGTGTTTCTTTCAAAGATCATTATTGACGTTCTCTCTGTACGGCAGCGCTGTTACAACGTTCCACAAGTCCGTATTCTCACTTGGCATAAAGCATTTTTTAAATAAACTAGTGGTTGTTTTTGTGGTTTGTAGCTGATTGACAAGGGGGCGGGGTCTAGCTATGATGTCACAGATCGGAAGATTCCGACCAACGGACGTTCTGTGAGGGCCATAAAGCCGACCATAGAGTGAAAAGTTGATGAGAAAATCGTCTAAAACTGCTGAAATTAGGCAAAACATTGTCTTAATAATTTGGGATTAGATCGATTTAAAGTTTTAAGACTTTTCAAGTGTATCTGTCGGCGCCTGCGATAACGGAGGCGTGTTCGAGTAGTGGTCTGTCGTAGTGACGTCAACTACTCGCCACGCCCACTCTCGTGTAATGAGCATGGGATCTATTATAATACGGGTATGAGTAGTAGTGAGTACAATCTATGCCCAATGAATTATGCGCAATAAATGAATTTTTATGGCGCATGTCATCTGTCAATATTATTCTAATGGGGAAATGGACGATTTTGTAAATATCAAGTATAATTTTGCCTACAAAAGCCTGCCATTACTTCAGACATCAAAATCAATAGGGATTTGAAGCAGCTCAGGACAAACGTTTAATAGAGTCAAATAATGCCAGTGCTGTATGTCTAATGTGGTACATTCATTTATAAAAGGGGCCTATGGTTGGTGGCTCAAAATCCTGGCTGCCCCAAGTGCAGTCTAGGTATGTTCTTGAGCAATCTGCACTTCACCCACATGTGTGACATAGTGAGAGACTGCATGGTGGTGGCCAATAGCACAGATTAGTAGCCTGGCATCCTCCAACCCACTGTGACACACGTGTGGAAATAAATGAAGAAAGTAGTGTGGCGTTTTGAGAACTTGTCACACATGAGGCACAACCCACCAGGATTGAAAAGTACAATACAAGTTAAAAGATATTATTACACCACCACCCACCACCACACACTCCTACAATCCCATGGAGTCGCCACATTACTGATGCATAAAGAAGATACATCATAACATTTTTGTGCCCAACTTTGGCCTTTGGGACAAGCAGACAGTCATTACAATTGTGTTTGTGTCCAAATTTGTATGTAGAAGAGGGAGATTAAACAAAAAGCACAAAATGTGTTTCTGGCATTTTATGTACAATGGCTTATTTTTATCGATTTGTGTTATCTGAATGGCTCTGAAATGTAACCACTGAATAGGATATTCAACACAAAACAAAATCTCTTTTATTATAATCATGAGAGAAAAGCTCAGAGGAAGAGAAGCGCCAATCTCCATTCTCTTGAAAGCTTTCAGCCTCCTGGCTGCCTCCTCTGTAAAATGCCTCACCATATCATTTGCAATCATTTGAAACTCACTGTCCATGAAATGAACAAGCACAGATTAGATTGTGCAGTGGCACAGTGAAATACTGCCTATCAATATTTAAATAATCTTACCATGGTTCACTCGACTTTGGCCCCTTTATGAATTTTAATTGGCCCTCTTGCAGAGGGCAGGTGAAATGCCTCGGCCAGAGTGTGAACTGTCACCTAGATAAGAGTAAAATGTGTTTACATTCACAACAACAGTTCACAAAACCAAATGCAGCCCTAAAAGGTGTTTGTGTCCGTTTAATATAATGTCAGTGACTTGCAGCTTGATGACTTTATGGTCCTCTGTACATCAACAATGTTTCAATGCAGAGTTTTAGTACAGTGTACGTCCAGGAATCATGTACCATGACATGATTATGTTTGAGGGGTTTCAGTGTTTTATGCACACTTTCCATTACAATAGTCCCAGTGGCCAGCCTGGTGGCGCTCGGGCCTAACTAATGTAAAACAAACAATTTAAAAAAAAATCAAACTTTAAAAAAAAATGTTTCATGGCTATACTTCCGGTAAGAAGCGTGTAGACCAATACCAGAAAGGGAAGGGGAGGGAGCTTGGGTTTGTTTTTTTTTTTCAAATCAAGTACCTCTCTGTCTCATCTTTCCTGACAAACTCTAGACAATCACTTTAAAGAACAAATGTACAATATTGCACAACTCCCTGGATTCGGAAGTTAAAACATAAGCTCCGTGACAAACAGGATGCCCTTTCAAGGGTTTTGCACAGTGTGAGCATTTGTGCTCTCCGCCAATGTTTTAAAACAGGTACACACGTGAGCGTGTTCCCCTGCTTCAGCACTGGAGCATTATTCCCATCACTGACAATGAGTCGATGCAACTGAAAAGCAGACGTAAACATCCATTTGATGCACACTCAGAAACACAAATATCTTTTGGAACATGTCATCCATAACTATGGTCAGTGAACTTCATGTAACTAGTTATAGGAAACATCGTGAGCTACATCACAAAATGCCTAACTAATTCCCAACTGTCTTGGAAAAACCTTAAGGGAGTATTTTTTCATCCTATTACCATTTTAAAAACGATGGCAAAATACATGGCAATATTAATATTGTATATACTTAGACTATGTACCTATTATACTATGTACCTGACATGTCATGGCATACATGGACTCTTAGAAAAACCCATACAAATTGCTTTCACTGCAATGTATTAGTGCACTTCTTAAAAAACATTTCTATCAGGGTAGGATGTGCATTTAATTCATTAATACACTGTAACTGGAGGGACGGCCTAAAAATAAAATAAAACACTTGTTGGTTGGAACACTTACTTGTTTGCGTACGTCTGGCCAGGTCTTATCTTCAACGGATATACTTGCTAAGTTCAAGTGGATTCAAAAATTCATGTATAGCGTGTCGGTAGTGACGTCCACTACCCGACACGCCTACTACTCGACACGCCCCGTACTGGCAAGCCGCAGACAGACCCTTCTCGAGTTTCTTCGCTGCGCCCAGAGCCTTCCACAGTAGTGAGCATGGAGGGTATTTTGGGCAGGCCCGTCCCAAGGGGGTGGCGAGGCCCTGTGCGAACCTCGAAACGCGAGGCCCCTCGCCCTGACCACCTTTTTCCAATCTGAGGAAAGTTTTTCCCTGTTATAATCTTTGACAGAATCCAGCAACCACCCGCGCGGTGCTTGACGAGATTCAGCACGCGCGGTAACCGAGTGTCTTCGCTCCTAGCAGCGTTTGGCGCGCTGCACGTACACACCGACAACGCACACACACTCTACGTTTGCAATATTGGTCGCGGTCTTTTTGGAGCTGACCTGACTCTTCGTCCGTGGCAAAATGTAGAGAGCAAACTCAAAAGAGTTGAACCAAAAGGAGTCTTTCTTCTAATAGTTAGATTTGGGCAAAATGCGGCCGAAAATGGCTAAGATGCGTTAGTCAATATTATCTATTTTTCTCATCAAATACGTTTTTGCCATGCCTCCACACACCTGACAACATACACTCCGTCCGCCTCCCACACGACAAACAACAAAATAGCTCTTCACCTCCTCCTCCACACACTCTGACCACAACAAAAACACTCAGCTAGCTAAAGCTAGACATGACACTGTGTTTGCTAATGCTTTTAAAAATATGTTTTTGGATGTGGATATTCGACTAAAACATAGGCAAATAGCACGCTCACACACCTGTCACAGAACAAAAAAAAAGATAAAACCGCGACAACCACCCCTCCGCTGATCCTCCTCCTCCCTCCTCTGCTCACCCAAAGGACTGCTCCTCTGCTCACACCTGTTATCACGCTCCTCCTCCTCCTCCTCCTCCTCCTCCTCTGCTCACCACAAAGGGTCTGCTCCTCTGCTCACAACACTGTATCACTGCTCCTCCCCTCCTCCCTCCTCCTCCTCCCCAGCTCACACAAAGGGGTCTGCTCTCTCTCACACCTGTCTCAACTGCTCCTCCTCCGCGAGTATCCAGTCTCTCCCTACACTGGCGATCCTGGTCCCGTTTACTTCTTGTATCTCAAAACTCAGACCCTGCTAAAATTATCTGACAGTTTTTTTCGGAAGGACACCGTTTGCATCACATAGCTGCCCCCGCGCGGCGGCCTGCCTGTTTACAAAGTCGCATTTGGTGAAAATTTGCTTTACTTAAAAATGTTCTTTGATCAAAACGAAATCAAAGAGTCCAGAGAAAGGGTTTAGGGTTCCCAAATTTTGGAGTGCAGTCTGCCCTTTGGGTTACCCTTGAACTAGTGTTTTTATAAAAATAAAAATAAAAGGAACGGAGATTTGGCGAGGCCCCTGTGTGGTGCGAGGCCTGTGCGACGGCACAGGTCGCACAAGCCCTTAGGACGGGCCTGATTTTGGGAAGGGGTTATAACAAGAGAGGGCATTATTTATTTCGTAACTTCAACAAAAATGATAAATAACTGTACATTGGTCAAAGGCATGGAGTATAACACTCCGATTCAGGTAGTTGGCATAATACGGCTTAGATTGATTCTTAGCCCCCATTAAAGAAACACAAGCAGCCTCCATCAGTCTGCGCTTGCGCCTCGCTCAGATCTTTGCTAGCGTCCTGAGGAGGTGGGTCACGTTTTTTTTACACTCAACATGATTTCGGTTATTTAATAATTAGAAAACTTTGAATATCCAAATTAAAATGTTATTTTATGTTGTTACAAATCCAAATGTACAAGTCAGAGCCTTTGAATCCATGTTTTAAGTCTGTAGTATTACAGTGATGGGAAGCCGGAAGTTTAAGTGTGGCAGGCCTTTAACCTTAGAGTTTCTACTGTAGGTTTTATGAGATAGTGTTAGTATTACTCTGTCCTGCTAAATCCTGACAATAGTTTTATGGGATTCTTTTTTTTATAAGTACATTTCAAACTGTGATGCGGTGAATAAAGACACAGTTCTTGTTGGAAATCATAGTTATTATTAACAGTTTTCAGGCACAAACAGCAAAACAATAATAAGTGTAATAACAATACGAGTGTATATATGTTAGATATAAGTTATATATATGTTAGATTATATGTTATATATATGTTTAGACTAGTCCCACAGTCCTCCTGTATTCAGCTCTGAGCCCAAACTGCTTTTCCTTCCGAAGCACAAAGCTCTCTGCTTCCATAGGCCCTCGTCCATAGCTCCTCAGCAGTGCCGCTCCGTGCTTCCTTCCGAATACACACACACGGACCAATCACAGCGGTGCTTCCTTGCGGCGTACCCTTAAGGAGCAATATGTAAAAATCTGGCCAAAGTGGTACTGCAAGACACAGTCAGATATTTTGTAGTCCTCTCTCACTCTCCCTGACTCAGTTGCCTGAAATTCACACCAATCCAGCAGCAAACACAGGGAATTATTTTATCAGTTGTTTGTCCGTCTCCATTCACATTGCCATGACAAGCCGTCTAATGCTGGAATGACTGTTTTTGATTAATGTTTTTTTTATTATTATTATTTGGACATTTGAGATAAATACCAAAACAAAATAAAAGCAATGTAAATTATACATTTTATGCAAAATAAATTAGCAATTGATGTTCCAAGATAGAGGTGGGAAGAAATGGATGTTGGAACGTATTTCTTCAGACGTATCAAACATCAGGGTTTGCTCAAGAGTGATATCACCTTTACATTTTATTTTAATTCCCTAACATGTAAAAGTCCCAATCAAAAAGAGACTAACCATTAGTTTATTGGGGTACATGGGTCTTAAATGATTATTTTTACAATTACCTATAATCTGCAAAAAAAAAACACGTCTTGACCCTTCATCTTTTACCGTTTTTAGAGCATCAGTCATAGAAATGTGATAACATCAATAAAATACAAAAAGACATAGCCCGGAACGAACCCGGGTTCCTGCACTCTAAGCGCACCATTAGACCACTAGAGTCTAGTGGTTCCACAAAGTGGGGGTCCTGACCCCCCGGGGGGTCGCGGAACCCCTGGGGGGTCGGCAAAGATGATTTCCACACAAAACAGTCTATAATATATTTTAAATCAACGTTAGTATTTTGTCCAGTCATTGCAGCGTCAATCAAAATCACACGTAACACAGCTCACGATCCAGCGACAAAGCGTGTCCTGCCTAGTTGTTTGCTAAAACCTAAAGGTGTTTGAGGCTACAAATAAATATTTACCTGCCTTTAAAATGAAACGTGGTTAATATCTACAACAGAAAAACCCGGATGGGGTGAAAAGTCACATGTATCAGGGCTGATGGTTGCGAAGAGAGGAGAGAGGGCAGAGGAGGAGAAGGGCAGAGGAGGGCGAGAGGGCAGAGGAGGGAGGCAGAAGGAGGGACGAGAGGGCAGAGGAGGGAGGGACGGGAGGGAGGGCAAGGAGGGAGAGAGGCAGAGGAGGGAGGGCGGACAGCAGGCAAGGAGGGAGGGGAGTAGAGAGGCCAGCGGAGGAGGGCAAGCGGTGGGAAGGGAGGGAGCAGAGGGGCGGGAGAGAGGGCAGCGGGAGGGAGAGGGGCAGAGCGGAGGGAGAGAGGGCAGAGGAGGGAGAGGAGGACAGAGGAGGGAGAGAGGGCAGCGGAGGGAGAGAGGGCAGCGGTAGAACAGCGGCGTTAAAGAGGCCCCGGCTTTCCGGATTCCAGGCGGTAAAGAGGTCCCGCACATTAAAGCGGGTGGCCGCTTTCTGCTGTTACATTATGCGGTTTCATCCCCGCGGCTTCTCTTTCCAAAGTTACTGTCAGTAAAGGCATAAACCGGCCACCCGGCTTTTAATGTTGCGGACCTCTCTTTTACTTTGACTCCGAAAAGCGGCCTCTTTTAAACGCGCTGTTCTAACAAACCGCTGCCCTCTCTCCCTCCATCTGCCCTCTTCTCCCCCTCGTCCTCGCCCCCCCTCCTCAGCCCTCTCTCCCTCCGCTGCCCTCTCTCCCTCCGCTCCCTCTCTCCCTCCTCTGCCCTCCTCCCTCCGCTGCACCACGCCCTCCGCTGCCCTCCTCTCCCTCCCTCCTTCCTCTGTCCTCCCCCCATCCTCTGCCCTCTCTCCCTCCTCTGCCCTCCCTCCCTCCTCCCTCCCTCCTCTGCCCTCTCTCCCAGTCCTCATGCCTCCCTCCTCGCCCTACATCTCCCTCCTCCTTGCCCTCTCTCCCTCCTCGCCGCTCCCACTCCCTCCTTCGGCACGCTACAGCCCCTGAATACAATTGACTTTTCTCCCCCACCGGGTTTTTCCTGTTGTAGATTATAATAACCACGTTTCATTTAAAGCAGTATGTATTTATTTGTAGCCTCCAAACACCTTTAGTTTTAGCAAACAACAGCAGGACCGCTTTGTCGCTGCGCATGTGAGCTGTGTTACGTGATGATTTTGATGACGCTCGCAATGACTCGGACAAAATTTACTAAACGTTATTAAAATATATTCTAGTCTTTTTTGTGTGGAAATCATCTTGCGACCCCCCCAGGGGTTCCCGCGACCCCCCGTGGGGGTCATGACCCCCACTTTGGAACCACTAGACTCTAGGTGGTCTAAACTGTGCGCTTACGATGAGGGAACCCCGTTCGATCCGGCTAGTCTTTTTGTATTTATTGCATGTCTATCACCATTCTATGACAGATTGCTCTAAAAAA
Source organism: Knipowitschia caucasica (assembly GCA_964034765.1). Taxonomy (NCBI): domain Eukaryota; kingdom Metazoa; phylum Chordata; class Actinopteri; order Gobiiformes; family Gobiidae; genus Knipowitschia; species Knipowitschia caucasica. Next base: position 37,430,427 of record OZ035827.1, on the reverse strand, counting down.
CGGTAAAAGATGAAGGTCAAGAGACGTTTTTGCCAGATTATGACTTAATTGTAAAAATAATCAGTTTAAGACAATGACCCAATTAAAATAATGTTTAGTCTCTTTGTTGATGGGGACTTTTTTACATTTTAGGGAATAATAAAATGAAAGGTGATATCCTCTTGAGCAACCTGTATGTTGATACGCTTAAGAAATACGGTCCAACATCCATTCTTCCCACACCTATTTTGAAACATCAATTGCTTATTTATTTTGCATAAACTATGTAAAGTTACATTGCTTTTTATTTTGTGTTGTTTTTACTCAAATGTCCAAATATTAATAATACAAAAACATAATCAAAACATTCATTCAGCATTAGCACGACCCGCTGTCATGGCTATGTGAATGGAGACGGACACACAACTGATAAAATAATTTCCCTGTGTTGCTGCTGGATTTGGTGTGAGATCAGCAACCTGAGTCAGGGTGGAGAGTGAGGAGGACTACAAAATATTGTACTTTGACTGCAAGAACCACCTTTGGCCAGATTTTTACATATTGCTTCCTATTAAGGGTCCGCCGCAAGGAAGCTCCGCAGTGATGGTCCCGTGTGTGTGTATTGAAGAAAGCACAGGAGCGGCTGCAGCAGGAGCATGGACGAGGCACTAATGGAGCAAGAGCTTTGTGCTTCGAAGAATAGCAGTTTGGAGCTCGAGAGCCTGAATACAGGAACTGTGGACTATCTAACATATATATAACTTATATCTACCATATATATAACTTATATCTACACATATATACACTCCGTATTGTATTTCCACTATGATTGTTTTGCTGTTTGTGCTGAAAAACAGTTTAAAATAATAAACTATGATTCCAACAAGAACTGTGTCTTTATTCAACGCTCACAGGTTTGAAATGACTTATAAAATAATGAAGCCATAAAACTATGGTCAGGATTTAGCAGACAGAGTAATACTAACACTATCAAATAAACCTACAGTAGACACACTAGGCTTAAGGCCTGCACACTCACTTAAACATTCCGTCTTCCCATCCCTGTAAACTAACAGACTTAAAACATGGATTCAAAAGGCTCTGACTTGTACATTGCATATTGTAACCACATAAATAACATTTTAATTTGGATATGTCAACAGTTTTCTAATTATTAAAACCGAAATCATGTAGAGTGTAAAAAACGTGTACCACCTCCTCAACGCTATGACAAAGACTGAGCGAGGCGCATCGCGCAGACTGATGGAGCTGCTTCTGTTTCTTTAATGGCGGGTAAGAATCAATATTGCCGTATACTGCCAACCTACTGAATCGGAGGGGTTTATACTCCATGCCTTTGGTCCAATGATACAGTCTATTTATCATTTTTGTTGAAGTTAGTAAAATAAAATAATGCCCTCTCTTGATTAAACCCTCTCCCAAATCAGCCCGTCCTAAGGGCTGTGCGCGACTGTGGGTTGCCGGCCACAGGGCCTCTGCACTCACACAGGGGCCCGCAATCTTCCTTCCGTTTATTTTAATTATTATAAATACAACACTAGTTCAAGGGTCCCCAAAGGGCAGACTGCACTCCAAATTTGGAACCCTAAACCCCTTTCTCTTGAGACCCTCTTTGATTTTCGCTTTGATCAAAAGAACATTTTTTACAAGTAAGTCAAATTTTCAACCAAAAGCTGATTAGTAAACAGGCAGGCGCGGCCGCGGGCAGCTATTTATCAACGGGGTCCCACCGCCAAAAACTTCAGCTAACTTAGAGCAGTCCTGGAGTGAGAATACAAAAAAGTAACGGGAATGATCGCAGAGTAGGAGAATGCAGTAGCTCCGCGGATGAGGAGCGATGAAGACAGGTGTGAAGCAGAGGACAGACCCCTTGTGTGATCAGAGGAGGAGGATGAGGAGAGGAGGAGGAGCCAGTGATACAGGTGGACAGAGGAGCAGACCCCTTAGAGTGAGCAGAGAGGAGTAGGAAAGGAGTGAGAGGAGCATGATACAGGTGTGAGCAGAGAGTCAGACCCTTTATGTGTAGCAGAGGAGGAGGAGGAGGATCAGCGTGTGGGACAGGTGTGTGAGCGCTGCTATTGCCAAGGTTTAGTCCGAAATCCACATCAAAAACATATTGTTTAAAAGCCATTAGCAAACACACTGTATGACTACTTTAGCTAGCTGGAGTGTTTTTGTTTGGGGGGGGGGGGGGGCAGAGTGTGTGGAGGAGGAGGTGAAGAGTATTTTGTTGTTGTTCCAGTTGGAGGAGGAGGATGTGGTGAGTTTGTCAGAGTGTGTGGAGGCATGGGCAAAAAGTGTATTTGATGAAAAATAATAATATTGACTCCGCCTCATAGCCATTTTGGCGCATTTTGCCCAATCTAACTATAGAAGAAAAAGACTCCTTTGGTTCAATCTTTTGAGTTCTCTAACCATTTTGCCACAGGACGAAAGAGACATGTCAGCTAAAAAGACCGCGACCAATATTGCACGTAGAGTGTGTGTGCGGTGTACTGCGCGCGCCAAACGCGCATAGGAAGCGAAGACACTCGTTTACGCGCGTGCTGATCGCGTCAAGCACGGCGCGAGGTGGTGCTGAACTTCATGTCACAGAGTTAAAACAGAAAAAACATTTCCTCAGATCTGGGAAAAAAGTGTCAGGGCAGGGCCTCGCGTTTCGAGTTCGCACAGGGCCTCGCACCCCCCTGTCTGGACGGCCTGCCCAAAATACCTCCAGGCTTCCACTACTGAGGAAGGCTCTGGTGCCGCAGCGAAGGAAACGAGAAGGGTCTGTCTGCGGCTTTCAGTACGGAGCGTGTCGAGTAGTAGGCGTGTCGGGTAGTGACGTCACTACGCCGACACGCCTACTACATGAATTTTGAATCCACTTGAACTTCTGCAAGTATATCCGTTTGAACGAGAAGACAAGGCAGACCGTACGCAAACAGTAAGTGTCAACCAACAACGTGTTATTTATTTATTTTAGGCCGTCCCACCATTACAGTGTATTAATGAATAAATGCACATCACCCTGACTAGAAATGTTTTTTTAGATGTGAACAAATACATTGCAAGAGAAAGCAATTTGTATGGGTTTCTTCTAAGAGTCCATGTGCCGCACGACTGTCCGGTACATAGTATAATAGGTACATAGTATAATATATACAATATAATATGCCCCAATGTCATTTTGCATCGTTAAAATGTAATAGGAGAAAAACATACACTCTTTACATGTTTTCCAAGAACAGTGGAGAATAATTTGTTTAGGCTGATTATGTGATGTAGCTCACGATGTTTTCCTATCACGAGTTACAGAAGTCACTGACCATAGTTATTGGATGAAGATCAAAGATATTTGTGTTATTCTAGAGTGTCACAAATGGATGCGTTATAAGTCTGCTTTCAGTTTGCATCCGACAATGACAGTGAAGGGAATCATGCTCCAGTAGCTAAGCAGGGGGAAAACGCCTCACTGTTAACCTGTTTTAAACATGGCGAGATGCACAAATGCTCACAACACGTGCAAACCCATGAAAGGGCATCTGTTTTTTGTCATGGAGCTAATGTTTTTAACTTCGAATCCAAGTGTTGTGCAATATTGTCATTTGTTCTTTAAGTGATGGGGGGGGGGTCTAGAGGTTTGTCAGAAAGAGTAGACAGAGAGGTACTTGGATTTGAAAAAAATACATCCCAAGTCTCCCCTCCCCTTCCTTTCTGATTGGTCTACAACGCTCTTACCGAAGTATAGCCTGATTTAAATAATGTTTGTTTTACATAGTAGCCAGCGCCTCCAGGCTGGCACAGGACTATGTAATGAAAGTAGTGCATAAAACACTGAACCCCCTCAAACATAAACATTGTCATGGAACTGTTTTTCCCCCCCCCCTTGCGGTACACTGTAACTAAAAACTCGCAGTGCAACATTGTTGATGTACAGCACCATAAAGTCATAAGTGCAAGTCAACTGACAATATATTAAACCGGACACAACACCGTTTAGGGCTGCATTTGTTTTGGTAACTGTTGGTGTTGACTGTAACACCATGTGTTACTCTTATCTAGGTACAGTTCACATATTTCTCTGCCGAGGCATTTTCACTGCCTCCGCAAGAGGCAATTGAAAAATTCATAAAGGGCCCAAATATGAACCATGGGTACAGATTAAATTAAATATTGATGGACAATTTCACTGTGCACTGCACAATCTAATCTTGAGATGTTCTATTATGGACAGTGAGTATTAAAATGAATGGCAAATGATCTGGTGAGGCATTTCAGAGGATGCCCAGCAGGGAGGCTGAAAGCTTCCCAAGAGAGATGAGTATTTGGCGCTCTCCACTGATGCCTTCTCTCTGAATATAATAAAAGAGAATTTGGTTTGTGTGAACTTTATACAGTGTCTACCTTTCAGAGCCCATTCAGAGAACACAAATTCATAAAAAAGCATGTACATAAAATTCACAAAAACAATTTGTTCTTTTTGTTTAATCGTCCCTCTTCTACATACAAATTTACAAAACCCAATAGTAATGGAATGCTGCTTGTCCCAAAAGCCAAAGGTTGGGCACAAAAATGTTATGGCATGTTCTCTTTATGATCAGTAATGTGGAGACCATGGTGTAGGAGTGTGTGGTGGTGTGGTGGTGGATAATAAAATCTTAAACTTGTAATGTACTTTTCAATCCTGTGTTGACAAGATTTCTCAAAACCCACACTACTTTATTCATTTATTCCACACAGTGTGTCACAGCTGGGTTGGAGATGCCAGGCTACTATCTGTGCTGATTGGCCCACACACCAAGCAGTCTCTCACTATGTCCACCACATGTGGAGAAGTGCATTGCTCAAGAACATACCAGACTGCACTTGGGGGCAGCCAGGATTTGAGCCACCAACCATAGGCCCCTGTTATAAATGACTGTACACATATAAGAAATAAGCACTTGAATATTTGACTCATAACGTTTGTCCTGAGCTGCTTCAAATCCCTATTGATTGATAGTCTGAAGTAATGCAAGCTTTTGTAGGCACATTAACGACTTTGATCTTTACAAAATTCGTCCATTTCCCCCAAATAAATAATATTGACAATGACAGGGCGCCATAAAATTCATTATTGCGCATAAATTCATTGGGCATAGATAGTACTCACTACTCACTCATACCCGTAATATAATCGATCCATGCTCATACACGCGGAGTTGGGCGTGTCGAGTAGTGACGTCATCTACCGACACGCCCACTACTCGACACGCCTCCGTCACTGCAGCCGCAGACAGATACACTTGAAAAAGTCTTTAAAAAACTCTTAAATCGATCTAATCCCAAATTAAGACACATGTTTTGCCTAATTTCAGCATTTTTTAGACTATTTTTCTCATCACTTTTCACTCTAATTTTCTGCTCAGGACCCTCACAGAACGCTCCGGGTCAATCTCTCCGATCTGTGGCATCATAGCTAGACCCCCGCCCCCTTGTCAATCAGCACAAACCACAAAAACAACCCAATATTAATTTAAAAAATGACTTTATGCCAAGTGAGAAACGGACTTTGTGGACACATTCGTACAGCGCAGCCGTACAAGAACCGACCAATAATGAATCGTTAGAAAGAAAACATCAATCCAAGAAGAAGAAACAGCAACCAGGATCCTGGCACACAAACCCCAACATGAGACACAAGGCTTTCCTGGTTTTCATCCAGAAAATGGGAGAAAAATATATATCAAAAACTCCCAGACATTTCCCTTTAATCTGCATCGTAAGGAGGGGAGGAGGAGACTGGTTTAAAATGAACGTATATTCAAAGTGGTAATCATGGAAACGGTGAGATCCTTCATTCAGTCGGCAAAAAACAGCAAAATTTTTTAAATATAAAAATATACAGCAATTGCCAAGGTTTGACCGGGCCACGCGGGCAAAGGAGATTATGAGCCTTTGAAAGTGAAAGTAAAAGTTTAACACGGCTCAGTGCTTTGTACCTGTGCTAAAAGTTTATTTCATACAATTTATACAAAATAAATAACTGAAATGTAATGAGATTCGAACTGAACTCATTTGAAACTATATCTGATATAGGATGTTTTTTATGTTAAGATGTTTGGTTTAGTGAGAATTACTATTTTTCACTGTTAGACCAAGAGAGACCAGAGAGACCAGAGAGAAACCAGAGAGAGAGACCATAGAGAGACCAGAAGAGACCAGAGAGAGACCTAAGAGAGGCCAAGAAGGCATAGGGAGGCCAGTGAGAGAGGCCAGAGAGAGACCAGAGAGAGACCAGAGAGAGACCAGAGAGTGAGACCAAGAGAGAGACCAAGAGATACCAGAGAGAGACTCCAGAGAGATGGCCAGAGAATAGAGGCCAGAGAGAGACCAGAGAGAGACCAGAAGAGAGACCCAGAGAGAGACCAGAGAGAGAGGCCAGAGAGACCAGAGAGAGACCAGAGAGAGGCCAGAGAGAGAGCCAGAGAGACAACCAGAGAGACAATCAGAGAGAGAGCCCAGAGAGACCAGGGTGTGGGGAAGAGACCAGAGAGAGCCAGAAGACCAGAGGAAGAGACCAGAGAGACCACCAGAGAGACACCAGAGAGAGAGAACGCAGAGAGAGAGACCAGGGAGAGAGACCATAGACGAGACCAGAGAGAGACCAGAGATGAGACCAGAGAGAGAAGACGCAGAGAGAGAGACCAGAGAGAGACCATAGAGAGGAGGACCAGAGAGGAGACCAGAGATAGACCAGAGAGGAGACCTAAAAGAGACTCAAGAGAGACCAGAGAGAGACCATAGAGAAAGACCACTGTGTCCTTTTTGATTTCTGATCGTGTCGACGAATCGACCACTTTGTAAGTCCTTTGAAGAGCTAAACACAGAATAGAATGGTTGTGAGAAAAACAGTTACACATTATTTATTAGAAACTTAAGCTGCTGAACCTAAAAGTTTTGTTTCGAGACTGAAAATTTTGTTTTTGTACGCGATAGAAAAAGTGTGTGAGAAATTGTGTTTTATTGTGGATAGAATCCGACGTCATCTCCCCAGTCATTGTGCTGACGTGATCCAACAGTCCCTGTGAGTCCCACTATTTGACCCTTTGGGCTCAGACAAAATAATCTTAGATTTTTACTTGAGCTTTGAAAATAGAAGACCACACTCTTAAAGTCTCGCACCAAATGTTAATGGCTACAAGAACCACGTGGAACTCTGAGGAGCACAGGGAACTGGCCTCCCTGCTGTGACCTGAGGAGCACAGGGACTGGCCTCCTGCTGGACTCTGAGGGCACAGGGAGACTGGCCTCCTGCTGGGACTCTGAGGAGGCACAGTGGACTGGCCTCGGCTGCTAAGACTGAGGACACAGGACTGGCCCTCCCTGCTGACTGAGGAGCACAGGGACTGGCCTCCTGCTAAGACTCTGAGAGAGCAAGGGACTGGCCTCCTGCTAAGAACTCTGAGGAGCACAGGGACGAGCTCCTGCTGGGACTCTGAGGAGCACAGGGACTGGCCTCCTGCTAAGACTGAGGAGCACAGACTGCCTCCTGCTGGACTCTGCTGAGCACAGGGACTGGCCCTCACCTGCTGGGACTGAGGAGCACAGGGACCGTCTCCTGCTGGTACTGAGATCAACAGACTGGGTCTCCTGCGGGGACTCTGAGGAGCACAGGGACTGGCCTCCTGCTAAGACTCTGAGGTAGCAACAGGATGGCTCCTGCTGGGACTCTGAGGACACAGGACTGGCCTCCTGCTGGACTGAGGAGCACAGGGACTGGCCTCCTGCTGGACTCTGAGGACACAGGACTGGCCTCCTGCTGGGACTGGAGGTAGCACAGGGACTGGTCTCCTGCTGGGACTGAGGAGCACAGGGACAGGTCTCCTGCTGGCTCTGAGGAGCACAGGGACTGGCTCCTGCGGGGAAAACTAGAGGAGCACAGGGGCTGGGCCTCCTGGCTGGGACTCTGAGGAGCACAGGACTGGCCTCCTGCTGGGACTCTGAGGAGCACAGGGACTGCCTCCTGCTGGGACTCTGAGAGCACTGGGACTGGGCTCCAGCTGGTCCCAGAGTCAGGACTAAACATGGGGAGGCAGTGTTTCAGATTTATGCAGGCTAAAAACAGTCTTCCAGAAAACGTAGACGGGCAATATCAAATCCGAGGTTACAAAACAGATTTAATCCTGACTTTCTGATTTAAAGCCTTGTCTCGTGAGTGCCAGTGTGTGGACTGTTGCTATATCAAAAACCTTGCCTATGCTAAAGGGTTATGAACATATGACCTCATGACTTTTCCGCGTGCGACTCCGCACCAGCATTTTTTGTGTGACAATTTGAAGTAAACTTCTGAACCATCAAACGACAAATAAAAATAACATATGTACATGTAAGATACGGATACAGGTGTAAAAAATAAAAGAATACAGACAGACAGACAGGTGAACAGAACCATGAACAGAACCATGAACAGAACCATGAACAAGAACCATGAACACGCCGAGCAGAGGAGTCCATTCTGTGTCCGTCCTAAAAACCAACAAAGTTCACGAACCGGATCTCTCCCCCTGGTCTCCCTCCCCTGATCTCTCCCCTGGTCTCTGCCCCTGGTCTCATCACTCCAGGTCATCATCACCTGGTCTCTCCCTGGTCTCTCCCCTGTCTATAAACCATCATCCAAACGGGGGAAAACACAAAGATGCAACTGTGGAATTCCGAGGACACAAAATGGCGTCATAGTGCCCGAGAAGCATTCACGTCCCCCAGCCAACAAACTGCTTCTTCTGTCTACAAGTACCTCGTTCTCAGGACGGACTAAGAACGCAGCCAATCAGAGAAGGCAGTCACGGCCAGACACCGGAGCACGCCGTCCCATGTGGATGGAACACTTATGGGGACCAATGTGACATTGTTGTTCTTTAGGACGGACACAGAATGACTGCCTCATGCTCTGAGCGTGTTCATGGTTCTGTTCATGGGTTCTGTCATGGTCTGTTCATGGTTCTGTACACCTTTATGTATTACTGTATTCTCTTATTTTTTTTACCCACCTGTATCCGTATCTACATGTACAAAGTTATTATTTATTCAGTCCGTTTTGATGGTTCAGAAGTTTAGCTCATAATTGTAACACAAAAAGTGCTGGTGCGCGGCACGCGAAAAGTCACTGATGTCCATGATGTTCATAACCCTTTAGCATTAGGCAAGGTTATTGGTATAAGCACAGTCCCCACACGGCAACTCACTAGACAAGCTTTAAATCAGAAAGTACAGGAATAAATCCTGTTTTTAACCTGATTGAAATTGGCCCGTCTCACGTTTTTCTGGAAGACTGTTTTTAGCGCCTAAAATCTGAAACACTGCCTCCCATGTTTAGTCCTGACTCTGGACCAGCAGTGAGACCAGTCCCTGTCTCGCAGAGGGTCCCCAGCAGGAGGGCATCCCTGTGCTCCTCAGAGTCCCAGCAGGAGGCCAGTCCCTGTGCTCCTCAGAGTCCCAGCAGAGGCAGTCCTGTGCTCCCAGTCCAGCAGGAGGCCATTCCCTGTTCTCCACAGATGTCCCCGCAGGAGACCAGTCCCTGTCTCCTCATCCAGCCAGGAGACCTTCCCCTGTGCTCCTCAGGTCCCAGCAGGAGGCCAGGTCCCAGTGCTCCACTTCCCCAAAGAAAAAGTCCCATCTGGAGAGGGCCAGTCCTGTGCTCCTCAGTCCCCAGCAGGAGCCAGTCCCTGTGCTCCTCAGAGTCCCAGCAGGAGGCCAACCCTGTGGCTCCTCCAGATCTTAGCAGAGCCATCCCTGTGTTGCTCCTCAGAGTCCCCAGCAGGAGACCACATTCCCTGTGCTCCTCAGTCCCAGCAGAGACCAGTCCCTGTGCTCCTCAGTCCCAGCAGGAGCAACCCCGTGCCATCAGAGTCCCAGCAGGAGGCAGTCCCTGTGCTCCTACAGTCTTAGCAGGAGGCCAGTCCCTGGTGCTCCTCAGAGTCCCCACAGGAGGCCAGTCCCTGTGCTTCCTCAAGTCTTTAGCAGAGGCCAGCCCATGTTGCTCCTCAATCTTAGGCAGGAGGCCATTCCCTGTGCTCCTCAGGCCCAGCAGGAGGCCAGATCCCTGTGCTCCACATCTTAGCAGCGAGCCAGTCCCTGTGCTCCCTCAAGTCCCAGCAGGAAGGCCAGCTCCCCTGTGCGCCTCAAGTCCCAGCAGGAGGCCAGTCCCGTTCTCCTCAGAGTCCACAGCAGAGAGAGCCAGTCCCCTGTGCTCCTCATAGTGTCCACGTGGTTCTTATAGCATTAACATTTGGTGCGAGACTTAAAAGCTGTGTCTCTATTTTCAAAGCTCATGTAAAAATCTATACTTAATTCTGTCTGAGCCCAAAGGATTCAATAGTGACTCACAGGGACTGTTGGATCTAACGTCAGCACAATGCCCTGGGAGATGACTCGGATTGTTATCCACAATAAACACATTTCTCACACTTTTTCTATCGCGACAAACAACATTTCAGTCTCGAAACAAAACTTTTAAGGTTTCAGCAGCTTTAAGTTTCTAATAAATACTGTTTAACTTTTTTTTCATCACAACAATTCTATTCTATGTTTTTTAGCCTCGTCAAAGGACTTTACCAAGTTGTCGATTCGGTCGACGACGGATCAGAAAATGCTAACAGACCTGTGGTCTCATCTCTGGTACTCTCTCCTGGCTCTCTCTGGGCTCTTTCTGGTCTCTCTCTGGGTCTCTCTCATGAGGTCTCTCTCTGGTCTCTCTCTCGGGTCTCCACTCTGGACTCTCTCTCTGGTCTCTCTCTCTGAGTCCTCTCTCTGGGCTCTCTCTGGTCTCTCTCTGGTCTCATCTCCCTGGTCTCTCTCTCTGGTCTCTCTCTCTGGTGTCTCTCTGTGTCCTCTCAGGTTTCTCTCTCTCTGGTCTCTCTGGTCTCTGCTCAGGTCTCTCTCTGGTCTCTCTGGGCTCTCTCTCTGGATGTCTCTCTGGTGTCTCCCTCAGGTCTCCTCTCTCTGGGCCTCTCTCTCTGGGTCTCTCTCTGGTCTCTCTGGCCTCTCTCTCTGGTCTCTCTCTGTTCTCTCTCTGGTCCTCACTCTGGTCTCTCCTCTGGCCCTCTCTCTCTGGCCTCTCTCTGGTCTCTCTCTGTCTCTCTCTGGTCTCTCTCTCTGGTCTCACTCTCGGTTCTCAATCTCTGTCTCCTCTCTGTCTCTCTCTGGCCTCTCTCTCTGGCCTCTCTCTGGCCTCTCTCTGGCCTCTTCTGTCTCTCTCGGTCTCTCTCTCTGGTCTCTCCTCTGGTCTACTCTCTCTGGTCTCTCTCTGGTCTCTCTGGTCTCTCTCTGGTCTAAACAGTGAAATAGTAATTCTCTCACCTAAACATACATCTTAACAGAAAAAACAACAAATATCAGATATAGTTCAAATGAGTTCAGTTCGATATCGTCATTTAACTTTTCATTTTGTTTTTTGTATATATTGGTAATGAAATAAACTTAGCCACAGGTAACAAAGCACTGAGCCGTGTTATACTTTTACTTTCACTTCAAAGGCCATATCCATCCTTTTCCCAAGCGTGGCCCGGTTCAAACCTCTGTAAAAACATTGCCTGTATATTTTCTATATGCGTTTTTTGACGACTGAATGGAAGGGATCTCAACCGTTTCCATGGTTACCACTTGAATATACGCATGTTAAAACAAAAGAGCCTCCTCCTCCAGCCTCTCTACGATGCAGATTAAAGTGAGAAATGTCTGGGAGTTTTTGATATATATTTTTACTCTCACATATTTCTGCTGTAACCAGGAAAGCCTTGTTCTCATGTTGGGGTGTTGTGCGACAGAGCCTTGGTTGTGTTGTTCTTCTTCTAGGATTGTGTTTCTTTCTAAAGATCATATTGACGGTTCTCTGTACGGCTGCGCTGTTATCGAATGTGTCCACAAAGTCCGTATTCCACTGGCATAAAGTTCCAATTTTTTAAATAATATTGGGTTGTTTTTTGTGTTGTGCTGATTGACAAGGGGGCGGGGTCTAGCTATGATGTCCACAGGAATCGGAGAGATTCGACCCGGAGCGTTCTGTGCGGGCCAAGCAAACAGAGAGTGAAAAGTTATGAAAAATATCTAAAATGCTGAAAATTAGGCAAAACAGTGTCTTAATTTGGGATTAGGATCGATTTAAGAGTTATAAACTTTTTACAAGTGTATCTGTCTGCGCCTGCAGTACGGAGGGCGTGTCGAGTAGTGGGCGTGTCGGGTAGTGAACGTCACTACTCGACACGCGTGAGCCCACGATCCGCGTGTAGAGCATGGATCTATTATAATACGGGTATATGAGTAGTATGGAGATAACTAACTCTATGCCCAATGAATTTTATGCGCAATAAAGACTTTTTATGGCGCATGTCATTGGTCAATATTATTTATTGGGGAACATGGACGAATTTTGAAATATCAAATGTAGTATTTTGCCTACATAAGCGCCATTACTTCAGACTATCAAACAATAGGGATTTGAAGCAGATCAGGACAAAAGTTATTGATTCAAAAAAAAGCAGTGCATATCGTCTAATGTGAACATTCATTTATAAAAGAGGCTCTGGTTGGTGGGATCAATCCTGGCTGCCCCAAGTGCAGTCCAGGTAAGTACTTGAGCAATGCACTTCACCCACATGTGGGACATAGTGAAGACTGCTTGATGGTGGCCAAATCACAGATTAGTAGTCCTGGCACCTCCAACCAGCTGTGACAGCACCCTGTGTGGAATAAAGAATAAAGTATGTGGCGTTTTAGAAACTGTCAACACAGGATTGAAAAGTACATTACAAGTTAAAGATATTATTACACCACCACCACCGAAACCACACACTCCTACACCCATGGTCACACATTACTGATCATAAAGAGAACATGCCATAACATTTTTGTGCCCAACTTTGGCCTTTTGGGCACAAGCAGACATTCATTACTATTGTGTTTTGTCAAATTTGTATGTAGAAGAGGGAGATTAAACAAAAGAACAAATGGTTTTCTGGCATTTTATGTACATGCTTTTTAGGACATTTGTGTTATCTGAATGAGCTCTGAAATGTAACACATGATAAGTTCAACACAAAACAAATTCTCTTTTATATAATCATGAGAGAAAGCTTTCAGAGGAGAGCCCCATCTCCATCTCTCTGGAAAGTGCTTTCAGCCTCCCTGCTGCCCTACGTCCTCTGTAAATGGCCTCACCAATCATTGCAATCATTTTAAAGACTCACTGTCCCATGAAAAGAACAATCACAATTAGATTGTGCAGTGCACAGTGAAATATGTCCATCAAAAAATTTAAATTTTTTTTGTAATTTTTTATATTTAAAATATCTTACCATGGTTCATACTGCCCCTTTATGAAGTTTTCAATTGCTCTTGCTGAGGCAGGTAAATGCCTCGGCCAGAGTGGGAACTGTCACCCTAGATAAGAGTACATGTGTTACATCATTCAAGCAACACAGTTCACCAAAACCAAATGCAGGCCCTAAAGTGTTGTGTCCGGTTTAATAAATTGTCAGTGACTTTGCACTTATGACTTATGGTCACTGTACATCCACAATGTTGCAATGCAGAGTTTTTAGTACAGTGTACGTCCAGGAAACTTGGTACCATGACATGTTTATGTTTGAGGGGGTTCAGTGGGTTTTTATGCACAATTTCATTACAATAGTCCCTGTGCCAACTGGTGGCGCCGGGGCCTACTAATGTAAAACAAACCTTATATAAATCATGCTAATACTTCCGTAAGAGAGCGTGTAGACCAATCAGAAAGGAAGGGGGAGGATGCTTGGGTTGTTTTTTTTTTTCAAATCAAGTACCTCTCTGTCCTCTCTTCTGACAACTCTAGACAATCACTTTAAAGACACATGTTAAAATATTGCACAACACCTGGATCGAAGTTAAAACATAGGCACCCTGACAAACAGATGCCCCTTTCATGGGTTTGCAACGTGTGAGAGCAATTGTGCATTCTCCCGCCATGTTGAAAACAGGTTACACACGTGAAGCGTTTCCCCTTCTTCAGCACTGGAGCATGATTCCCATCACTGACAATATTCGGATGCAACCTGAAAGGCAGACATAAACATCCATTTGTTGCACACTCTGAAACACAAATGATCTTGGAACATCATACCAATAACTATGGTCAGGATCGACTCTGAAACTGTGAATAGGAAACATCGGTGAGCTTACATCACATAAATGCCTAACTAATTCTCCACAGTTCTTGGAAAACATGTAAGAGAGTTATGGTTTTTCTCTCCTTATTCCCAATTTTAAACGAATGCAAAATGACTTGGGCATATTATATTGTTTATAATATACTATGTACCTATTATGACTAATGTACCTGACATGTCGATGGCACAGGGGACGTCGTAGAAGGAACCCATACAAATTGCTTTACCTCTGCAATGTATCGTGTCACTTCGTAAAAAACATTTCTAGTCAGGGTGATGTGCAAAGCTTATTTCATTATACACTGTAACCTGGAGGGACGGGCCGTAAAAAAAATAAAACACGTAGTTGGTTGACACTTACTGGTTGCTACGGTCGCCATGGCTTCTCTTCAACGGATATACTTGCAGAAGTTCAAGTGGATTCAAAAATTCATGTAGTAGGCGTGTCCGGGTAGTGAACGTCAACTACCGACACCCTACACTACGACACGCCTCCCGTACGTGCAAGCCGCAGACAGACCCTCTCGTTCCTTCTCGCTGCGCCCCCAGAGCCTTCCCTCATAAGTGAGCATGGAGGGTAATTTGGGCAGGCCCGTCCCAAGGGGGTGCGAGGCCTGTGCGAACAACGAAACCGCGAGGCCCTGCCCTGAACACTTTTTTCCAGATCCCTGAGGAAAGTTTTTCCGTTATAATCTTTGACACATGAATTCAGCACCACCGTCGGCGCGTGCTTGACGAATCCGCACGCTCGTAACCGAGTTCTTCGCTCCTATGCAGCGTTTTGGCGCGCGCACGAACACACGTCACACACACTCTAACTGCAATATTGTCGCGGTCTATTTAGCTGACATGTCTCTTCCGGTCCTGTGCAAAATAGTAGAGCAACTCAAAAGAGTGAACCAAAAGGAGTCTATTTTTCTCTAATAGTTAATTTGGGGCAAAATGCGCCAAAAGCTATTGAGGCGGAGTCAATAATTATTATTTTCTCATCAAATAAACGTTTTTGCCATGCCTCCACACACTCTGACAACAAAACACTCCTCTCCTCCACACTACAACAACAAAATACTCTTCACCTCCTCCTCCACACACTCTGACCACAACAAAAACACTCCAGCTAGCTAAAGCTAGACAACAGTGTGTTTGCTAAGCTTTTAAAAATATTGTTTTTTTGATGTGATATTCGGACAAAACCATTGGCAATAGCAGCGCTCACGACACCTGTCACACCGCTGATCCTCCTCCACCTCCTCTGCACACACAAAGGGTCTGCTCCACTGCTCACACCTGTATCACTGCTCCTCTGCCTCCTCCTCTCCTCCCCCTCCTCTGCTCACACAAAGGGGTCTGCTGCCTCTGCTCACAACCTGTATCACTGCTCCCTCCTCCTCCTCCTCCTCCTCCTCCTCTGCTTCACACACAAAGGGGTCTGCTTCCTCTGCTCACACTGTCCTCCACTGCTCCCACCTCCGCGATAATGCCACTCTCCTACACTGCGATCATTCCCGTTACTTTCTTTGTATCTCACTCAGACCACCTGCTAAATTATCTGAACAGTTTTTTCGGAGGAACCCGTTCATACATACTGCCCGCGCGCCGTGCCAGTTACAAATCGCTTTGTGAAAATATTTGACTTTACTTGTAAAAAAAGTTTCTTTTGATCAACGAAATCAAAGAGTGTCCAGAGAAAGGGGTTTAGGGTTCCAAAATTTGGAGTGCAGTCTGCCCTTTGGGACCCGTGAACTAGTGTATTTATAAAATAAAATAAAAGGAAGGAAGATTGCGAGGACCCCCTGTTATTTTTTTTTTTTTTTTGGGGGGGGGTGGTGCGGGCCCGGTGGCGACGGCACAGTCGACAGCCGCTTAGGACGGGCCTGATTTTGGAGAGGGTTTAATCCAAGAGAGTGGCATTATTTTAATTTTCTACCTTCAACAAAAATGATAAAGAGGACCTGTAACATTGGTCCAAAGGCATGGATATAACACTTCCATTCAGTAGGTGGCAGTATACGGCAGAATATGATCTTAAGCCCGCCATTAAAGAAACCGAAGCAGCCTCCATCAGTCCTGCGCATGGCGCCTCGCTCAGCTCTTTGTCTCGCTCTGAGGAGTGGGATCACGTTTTTATCACTCTACATGATTTTCGGTTTAATAAATTAGAAACTTTGAATATCCAAAACATAAAATGTTATTTATGTTTTACAAAGCGAAATGTACAAGTCAGAGCCTTTTGAATCCATTTTTAAGTCCTGAAGTTTACAGTGATTGGGAAGACGGAAATGTTTAAGTGTGTCAGGCCTTAAGCCTAATGTTATTCTACTGTAGGTTTGATGTGGATAGTGTTAGTATTACTCTGTCTGCTAAATCCTGGACAATAGTTTTATGGATTCATTATTTTATAAGTCATTTCACTGGATGCGGGGGGGTAAATAAAGAACACAGTTCTTGTCGAAACATAGTTATTATTAAACAGCTTTTCAGAGCACAAACAGCAAAACAATAATAGTGGTAATACAATACGAGTGTATACTATCGTTTAGATTAAGTTATATATATGTTAGATATAAGTAGTATATATTTTACGATAGTCCACAGTCTCCTGTATATCAGTCTCTGAGCCAAACTGCAATTTTTCCTTCGAAGCACAAGCTCTCTGCTCCATAGTCGCCCTCGTCCATAGCTCCTGCTGCACAGCCGCTCCGTGCTCTCTTCTCAATACACAACACACACGGACAATCACAGGGAGCTTCCTTGCGCGACCCATTAAAGGAGCAATATGTAAAAATCTGGCCAAAGGTGGGTACTCGCAGTCACAGGTCAAATATTTTGTAGTCCTCTCTCACTCTCCCTGACTCAGTTTGCCAGATTCACACCAAATCCAGCAGCAAACTCAGGGAATTATTTACAGTTGGTTGTCCGCTCCATTCAACATGCCATGACAGCCGTGCTAATGCGAATGAATGTTTTGATTAATTTTTTTTTATATTATTATTGGACATTTGAGATAAAAACAAAAACAAAATAAAAGCTTAATGTAATATAACATTAGTTTATTGCAAAAAGAAATAAGCAATTGATGTCAAAATAGGAGTGGGAAGAAATGGATGTTGAACGTATTTCTTCACCGTAATCAACATCAGGGTTTGCTCAAGAGGATATCACACCTTACATTTTATTGTATTCCCTAACATGTAAAAGTCCCACAGTCACAAAGAGAGACCTAACAATATTTTAATTGGGGTACATGTTGGTCTTAAATGATTTATTTTTTACAATTAAGCATATAATCTGCAAAAAACTCTTGACCTTGCATCTTTTACCGTTTTTAGAGCAATCTGTCAGTAGAATGTGATAACAATGCATTAAATCAATACAAAAAGACATAGCCCTGGATCGATACCCGGGTTCCCTGCAACGTAAAGCGCAAAACAGTTTAGAACCACTAGAGTCTAGAGGTTCCCAAAGTGGGGTCCTGACCCCCCCGGGGGGTCGCGGGAACCCCTGGGGGGTTCGCAAATGATTTCCTTCCACACAAAAAAGACTATAATTATATTTTAATAACTTTAGTAATTTTGTCCCCATCATTGCAGCGTCAAGCAAAATCATCACAGTAACACCGAGCTCACAGCGCAAAAGCGACAAAGCGTGTCCCCTGCTGTGTTTGCTAAAACTAAAGGTTTTGGGAGGTCTACAAATAAATAATAGCCTGCTTTAAATAAACGTGGTTTTTAATATCTACAACAGAAAACCCGAGGGAGAAAAGTCACTTGTATCAGAGGGCTGATGGTGCGAAGAGAGGGAGAGAGGGCAGAGGGAGGGAGAGAGGGCAGAGGGAGGGAGAGAGGGCAGAGGAGGGAGAGGCAAGGAGGCGAGAGGGGCAGAGGAGGGGATGGAGGGAAGGGAGGGGCAGAGGAGGGAGAGAGGGCAGAAGGGAGGGAGACAGAGTACGGAGGGAGGTAGAGAGGGGGCAGCGGGCAGAGGGTCATGCGGACGGAGGGAAAGGAGGGCAGAGGAGGGAAGAGGCAGCGGATGGGAGAGAGGGCAGCGGAAGGGAGAGAGGGCAGAGGAGGGAGAGGGAGGACGAGAGGAGGGAGAGAGGGCAGAGGAGGGAGAGAGGCAGCGTAGAACAGCGCTTTACAGAGCCCGGCTTTTCCGGAGTCAGCGGTAAAGAGGTTCCGCACATTAAAAGCGGGTGGCCGCATTCTGCTGTGTACTTTATCGTTCAATCCCCGCGGCGTCTCTTCCAAAGTTACTGTCATTAAGGCAAAACCGGACCACCCGGCTTTTAATGGTGCGGACCTCTTTACCTTGACTCCGAAAAGCCAGGGCCTCTTTAACGCCTGTTCTACAACCGGCTGCCCTCCTCTCCCGCCTCTGCCCTCTCCCCTCCTCTGTCCTCCTCTCGCCCTCCTCTGCCTCTCTCCCTCCGCTGCCTCTCAGTCCCTCCGCTGCCCTCCACCCTCTCTGGCCCTCCCTCCCTCCGCTGCCCTCCCCTCCGCAGCCCTCTCCCGCTCTCCCTCCCTCCTTCCTCTGTCCTCCCTCCCTCCTCTGGCCCTCTCTCCCTCCTCTGCCCTCCCTCCCTCCCTCCCTCCTCTGCCCACGGCTCCTCCCTGCCCTCCCTCTCTGGCCCTCTCTCCCTCCTCTCCCTCCTCCCGTCCTCTGCCCTCTCTCCCTCTCTTCGCACCATCAGCCCCTGATACAAGAGACTTTTTCCTCCCCCGTCCGGTTTTTCTGTTGTAGATATTAACCACGTTTTCATTTTAAAGCAGTATTATTTATTTTGTACCTCCAAACACCTTTAGTTTTACAACCCAACAGGCAGGACACCTTTGTCGACTGCGGCATTGTGGCTGTGTTAACGTGAGGATTTATGATTGACGCTGCATTAAGCTTTGGGGGGGGACAAATTACTAACGTTATTAAAAATATTTATAGTCCTTTTGTGTGGAAATCATCTTGCGACCCCCCAGGGTTCCCGCGACCCCCGGGGGGTCAGGACCCCCACATTTGGGAACCACTAGACTCCTATGGTCTAAACTGTGCGCTTACGATGCAGGAACCCGGGTTCGATCCAGGGCTATGTCTTAGTGTAATTATTGCATGTTATCACATTCTATGACAGATTGCTCTAAAAACGGTAAAAGATGAAGGTCAAGACGTTTTTTTGAGATTATAGCTTTAATTGTAAAAATAATCTTTTAAGACCACATGTACCCCCAAATTAAAATAATGTTAGTCTCTTTTTGATGTGGGACTTTACATGTTAGGGAAAAAATAAAATGGTAAAAAGTGATACCTCTGGAGCAAACCCGATGTTGATACGCTGAAGAAATACGTTCCACATCCATTCTTCCCACTCATATTTTGGAACTGCAATTGCTTTATTTTATTTGCATAACTATGTAGAATTAAGTGCTTTTATTTTGTTTTTGTTTTTTATCCTCAAATGCCAAATAATAATAATAAAAAAAACATTAATCAAAACATCCATCTCAGCACTTACACGGCGGTCATGGAAATGTGAATGGAGACGGACAAACAACTGAATAAATTAATGCCCTGTGTTTGGCAGCTGGATTTGGTGAGAATCGGCAACCTGAGTCAGGGAGAGTGAGTGATGGACTACAAAATATTGACTGTACTGCAGTACCACCTTTGGCCAGATTTTACATAATTGCTCCCCTTTAAGGGTCCGCGCAAGGAAGCTCGCTGTGATTGTCCGTGTGTGTGTATTGGAAGGAAGCACGGAGCGGCTGCAGCAGGAGCATGGACGAGGCACTATGGAGCTTAGAGCTATTGGGCTTCGAAGGAAAAGCAGTTTGGGGCTCAGGAGCCTGATATACAGGAGACTGTTGGACAATCTAACAATATAATTAACTTATATCTAACATATATATAACTTAGATCTAACATATAATACACCGTAATGTATACACTATTATTGTTTTGCTGTTTTTGGAGTGCTGAAAACTGTTTAATAATAAACTATTTCCAACAAGAACTGTGTCTTTATTCACCGCATCACAGGTTGAAATAGACTTATAAAATAATGAATCCATAAAACTATTGTCAGGAATTAGCAACAGAGTAGAAACTAACACTATCCACATAAACCGACAGTAGAAACACTAGGCTTAAGGCCTGCACACTTAAATATTATTCATTCCGTCTCCATACACTGGGTAAACTACAGACTTAAAACATGGGATTCAAAAGGCTCTGACTTTGTACATTTGCAATTGTAACAACATAAATAACAATTTAACTTTGGATATTCAAAGTTTTTTCTAATTATAAACACCGAAATCATGTTAGAGTGTAAAAACGTGACCCACCTCCTCAGACGCTAGACAAAGACTGAGGCGAGGCGCATGCCGCAGACTGATGGAGGCTGCTTCTGTTCTTTAATGGCGGCTAAGATCAATATTGCCCGTATACAGCCACCTACTGAACGGAGTGCTTATACTCCATGGCCTTTTGGACCACTTTTACAGTCTATTTATCATTTTTGTATGAATTAGAAAATAAAATAATGCCCTCTCTTGACTTAAACCCCTCTCCCAAAATCAGGCCCCCGCCAAGGCTGTGCGACATGTGCCGCGCACAGGGCCTCGCACCACACAGGGGCCTCGCAAATCTCCTTCCTTTTATTATGATTATAAAACACAGTTCAAGGGTCCCCAAAGGAGACTGCACTCCCCAAATTTGGAACCCTAACCCCTTCTCTGGACCCTCTTGATTTCGTTTGATCACAAGAACATTTTTTACAAGTAACGTCAAATTTTCACCAAAGCGATTTGTAAACAGCAGGCGCGCGGGCAGCTATGTATGCAACGGGTCCTCCGAAAAAACTGTCAGATAACTTTAGCAGTGTCTGAGTGAGATACAAAGAAATAACGGAATGATCGCAGTGTAGGAGAGATGGATACTCGCGGAGGAGGAGCAGTGAGACAGGTGTGGCATAGGAGCAGACCCCTTTTGTTGAGCTGAGGAGGAGGAGGAGGAGGAGGAGGAGGAGCAGTGATACAGGTGTGAGCAGAGGAAGCAGACCCTGTTGTGTGGCCGAGGAGGAGGAGGAGGAGGAGGAGGAGGACAGTGATACAGGTGTGAGCAAGAGGCAGACCCCATGTGTTGAGCAAGAGAGGTGAGGATCAGCGTGTGACAGGGTGTGTGAGCGCTGCCTATTGCCAATGTTTAGTCCGAATATCCACAATCAAAAACATATTTTTTAAAAGCCTAGCAAACTCACTGTATGTCCTAGCTTTAGCTAGCTGGAGTGTTTTTGTGTGGTCAGATGTGTGGAGATGGAGGTGTAAGAGTATTTTGTTGTTGTCATGTGGAGGAGGAGGAGTGTATGTTGTCCAAGTGTGTGAGGCATGGCAAAAACGTTATTTGATGAGAAAAAAATAATATTGACTCCGCCTCATAGCCATTTTGCGCAATTTGCCCAAATCTAACTATTAGAAGAAAAAGACTCCCTTTTGGTTCAATCTTTTGAGTTGCTCGACCATTTTGGCCACAGACGTAAGAGGACATGTCAGCTAAAAAGACCGCGACCATATTGCACCCGTAGAGAGTGTGTGCGTGTGTAACGTGCGCGCGCCAAACGCTTGGCATAGGAAGCGAAACACTCGGTTAAGCGCGTGCTGGATCACGTCAAGCACCGCGCGAGGTGGTGCTGAATGTAAATGTCAAAGATTATAACCGGAAAAAACTTTCTCAGATCCTGGGAAAAAAGTGTCAGGGCATGGCCTCCGCGTTTCGAGTTCGCACAGGCCTCGCCCCCCCCTTGGGACGAGCCCTGCCCAGAATACCCTTCCCTGCTCCACTACTGAGGATGCTCTGGGGCGCAGCGAAGGAAAGACGAGAAGGGTCTGTCTGCGGCTTTGCAGTACGGAGGCGGTCGAGTAGTAGGCGGGTCGGTAGTGACGTCACTACCCGACACGCCGACAACAGAATTTGAATCCCTCTGAACTTCATGCAAGTATCTCCGTGAAGAAGACTGGCAGACCGACGCAAACAGTAAGTGTCAACCAACACGGTTTTATTTATTTTTAGCCGTCTCTCCATTACAGTGTATTCAATGAATAAATGCACATCACCCTGACTAGAAAGTTTTTTAGAAGTGAACTAATACATTGCAGAGAAAGCAATTTTGGTATGGGTTTCTTCTAAGAGTCCATGTGCCATCGACATTCAGGTACATAGTATAATAGGTACAAGTATAATAATACAAGATAATATTGCCCAAGTCAATTTTGAATCGTTAAAATGGTAATAAGAGAAAAAAACATAACTCTTTACATGTTTTCCAAGAACATGAGAATTAGTTACAATTAAGTGATTAGCTCGCCCCCCCCCCCCCCGATGTATTCCTATCACATTACAAAGTCAACTGACCATAGGGTATTGGATGCATGTTCCAAGATATTTTGTGTTTCTGAGTGTGCACAAATGGACATGTTTTATGTCTGCTATTCAGTTGCATTCCGAGCTGATTTCAGTGAGTGGAATCAGGCTCCAGTGCTGAAGCAGGGGAACACGCTCACGTGTGTAACCGGTTTAAACAGGCGGAGAAGCACAAATCTCACCCACGACAAACCCATGAAAGGGCATCTTGTTTTGTCATGGAGCTATGTTTTTTAACTCGAATCCAGGTGTTTGCAATATTGTAACATTTGTTCTTTAAAGTGATTGGTCTAGAGTTTGCAGAAAGAAGAGACAGAGAGGTACTTGATTTGAAAAAAAAACAACCCAAGCTTCACTCCCCTTCCTTATCAGATTGTCTAGCACGCTCTTACCGGAAGTAATAGCAATATTATATATAAAGTTGTTTTACATTAGTAGGGCCCGAGCGCCACCAGGCTGGCACAGGACTATGTAATGAAAAGTGTGCATAAACACTGAACCCCCCTCAAACATACACAAGTCATGGTACATGTTTCCTGGACTTACACGTACTAAAAACTCTGCATTGCAACATTGTTGATGTACAGAGACCATAAATCAAAAGTGCAAGTCACTGACAATTAATATACCGGACAAACAACACCTTTTAGGGCTGCATTTGGTTTTTTGTGAACGGTTTTGTTAATGTAACACATTTTACTCCTTACTAGGTGACAGTTCACAACCTGGGCCGAGGCATTTCACCTGCCTCAGCAAGAGGCGAATTCGAAAAATTCATAAAGGTGCCAAAGTATGACCAAGGTAAGATTATTTAAATATTGATGGACATATTTCACGTGCACATGCACAATCTAATCCTGTGATTTGTTCTTTATTGACAGTGAGTTTAAAATGATTGCAAATGTTCAGTGAGCATTTACAGAGGAGCAGCAGGAGGCTGAAAGGCATTCCAAGAGATGGAGATTGGCGCTCTCCTCTGAAGCCTTTCTCTCATGATAATAATAAAAGAGAATTTGTTTTGTGTTGAACTTATTCAGTGTCTACATTTCAGAGCCATTCAGATAACACAAATTCATAAAAAAGCATGTACATAAAATGCCAGAAATACAATTTGTTCTTTTGTTTAATCTCACTCTTCTACATACAAATTTGACAAACACAATAGGTAATGAGTGTCTGCTTGTCCCAAAAGGCCAAAGTTGGGCACAAAAATGTTATGGCTTTTCTCTTTATGAATCAGTATGTGGAGACCATGGGGGTAGAGTGTGTGGTGGTGGTGGTGGTGTAATAATATATCTTTAACTAGTAATGTACTATTTCAATCCTGTGTTGACAATTCTCAACAACGCCACACTACTTTATTCATTTATTCCACACAGTGTGTCCACACTGGGTTGGAGGATGCCAGTCTACTAAACTGTGCTATTTGGCCACCACCAAGCCGTTCTCTCACTATGTCCACACATGTGGGTGAAGTGCATTGCTCAAGAACAAACCAGACTGCACTTGGGGCTGCCAGGATTTGAGCCACCAACCATAGGCCCTTTAATAAATGAATGTACACATTATACATAAGCACTGGCATTAGTTGAACTCATTAACTTTTGTCCTGAGCTGCTTCAAATCCCTATTGAATGAATAGTCTGAAGGTAATGGCATCTTTTGTAGCCAAATTACTACTTGAATATTGACAAAATGTCGTCCATTTTCCCCCACTACAGAATATTGACAATGACAGCGCCATAAATACTTAATGCCGCTTAAATTCATTGGGCATAGATATTACTCACTACTACTGCATACCCGTATTATAATAGATCCATGCACATCACGCGGATGGGCGGTGTCGCGTATGACGTCACTACCCGACACCCCACAACTCGACACGCCTCCGTACTGCAGGGCCGCAACATATACACTTAAAAAGTCTTAAAACTCTTACATCGATCTAATCCCAAATAAGACACATGATTTTGCCTAATTTCAGCAGTTTTAGACTATTTTTCTCATCATTTTCACTCATGTTCTGCTCTGGCCCTCACAGAACGCTCCGGGTCAATCTCTCCGATCTGTGGACATCATACTAAACCCCGCCCCTTGTCATCAGCACAAACCACAAAAACAACCCAATATTATTTAAAAATGACTTTTATGCAAGTTGAAGAATACGACTTGTGGACACATTCGTAACAGGCGAGCCGTACAAGAGAACCGTCATCTAATGACTTTAAAAGAAACCCAGATCCTAGAAGAAGACACAACCCAAGGAATCCTGTCGCACAAACCCAACATGAGAACAAGCTTTCCTGGTTATCAGCCAGAAAATGGAGTAAAAAATATATCTCCAAAACTCCCAGACAGATTTCCCGTTTCATCTGCAGCGTAGAGAGGGAGGAGAGACTTGTTTAAATGACGTATATACAAAGTGGTAACCATGGAAACGGTGGAGATCTTCCATTCAGTCGTCTAAAAACAAGCATATACAAATATAACAGCAATGCAGAGGTTTGAACCGGGCCAACGCGGGAAAAGGTGAGATTATGTAAAAGCCTTTGAAAGTTAAAGTAAAAATGTATAAAACACGGCATCAGTGCTTTGTATCTCCGGCGGGGGGGGGGGGGGGGGGGGGGGGGGGGGGGGGGGGGGGGGGGGGGCCTGTGGCTAAAAGTTTATTTCATACAATTTTATACAAAATAAAACTGAAATGTTAAGATTAGATTCGAACTGAACTCATTTAAACGATATCCTGATATTTGATGTTTTTTATGTTAAGATGTGTTTAGGTGAGAATTACTATTTTCACTGTTTAGACAGAGAGAGACCCTAGAGACCAGAAGAGAGACCAGAGAGAGAGACCAAGAGAGACCAGAGAGAGACCAGAGAAGAGACCAAGAGAGGCCAGAGAGAGGCCAGAGAGAGGCCATAGAGAGAGGCCAGAAGGAGAGACGCAGAGAGAGACCAGAGAGAGACCAGAGAGTGAGACCAGAGAGAGAGACCAGAGAGAGACCAGAGAGAGACCGGAGAGAGGCCAAGAGGAGAGGCCAGAGAGAGACCAGAGAGAGACCAAGAGAGACCAGAAGAGACAGAGAGAGAGCCAGAGAGACCGAGAGAGACCAGAGAGATGCCAAGAGAGCGACCAGAGAACAACCAGAGAGTACATCAGAGAGAGAGCCCAGAGAGACCAGAGAGAGACCAGAGAGAGACCAGAGAGACCAGAGAGAGAGAACCAGAAGACACCAGAGAGACACCAGAGAGCAGAGACCAGAGAGAGAGACCGGAGAGAGACCAGCGAGAGACCAGAGAGAGACCCTGAGAGAGAACCAGAGAGAGAGACAGAGTGAGAACCAAGAGAGACCATAGAGAGAGACCAGAGAGAACCAGAGAGATACCAGAGAGAGACCAAAAGAGACCAGAGAGAGACCAGAGAGAGACCAAGAGAGACCACTGAGTCTGATTCGATTTTCTATTCCAGTGTCGACGACATCACAACTTGGTAAAGTCCTTTGACGAAGGCTAAAAACATAGAAAGAATTGTGTGATGAAAAACAGGTAAACATTATTTATTAGAAACTTAAAGTCTGCTGAACCTATAGTTTTGTTTCGAGACTGAACTGTTGTTTGTCGCGATAGAAAAAGTGTGAGAAATGGTGTTTTCTATTAGTGGATAAATCCGACGTATCTCCCCCAGGTCATTGTGCTGACGGATCCAATCCGTCCCCTGTGAGTCACTATTTGACCCTTTGGCTCAGACATAGAAATAAGTATTAGATTTTTACAGGAGCTTTGAAAATAGAGACCCAGCTTTAAGATCTCGAACAAATGTTAATGCTATAATAACCACGTGGAACTCTGAGGAGCACAGGGACTGGCCTCTGCTGTGACGCTGAGGAGCACAGGGACTGGCCTCCTGCAGGGACTCTTGAGAGCACAGGGACTGGCCTCCTGCTGGGACTCTGAGGAGCACAGGACTGGCCTCCTGCTAAGACTGAGGAGCACAGGGACTGGCCCTCCTGCTGGGACTGAGGAGCACAGGGACAGGGCCTCCTGCTACGACTCTGAGGAGCACAGGGACCTGGGCCTCCTGCTAAGACTCGAGGAGCACAGGGACTGGGCCTCCTGCCTGGGACTCTGAGGAGCACAGGGACTGCCTCCTGCTAAACTGAGGAGCACAGGGACTAGGCCTCCTGCTGGAACACTGATGTGCACAGGGACTGGCCTCCCTGCTGGAACTCGAGGAGCACAGGACGGGTCCTCCTGCTGGGACTGAGGAGCACAGGGACTGTCCTCCTGCTGGGACTCTGAGGAGCACAGGGACTGGGCCTCCTGCTAAGACCTGAGGAGCACCGGATGGCCTGCCTGCCTGGGACTCTGAGGAGCAAGGGACTGGGCCTCCTGCTGGGACTGAGGAGCACAGGGACTGGCCTCCTGCTGGGACTCTGAGGAGCACAGGGACTGGCCTCCTGCTGGGACTGAGGAGCACAGGGACTGGTCCTCCTGCTGGGACTGAGGAGCACAGGGACAGGTCCTCCTGCTGGGACTCCTGAGGAAGGCCACAGGGACTGAGCCTCCTGCTCGGGAAAGGACTGAGGAGCACAGGGACGGCCCCTGCGGGACTCTGAGGAGCACAGGACTGGCCTCCTGCTGACTCTGAGGACACAGGGACTGGCCTCCAGCTGGACTCTGAGGAGCACAGGGACTGGTCTCCGCTGGTCCCAGAGTCAGGACTAAACATGGGGGAGGCTGTGTTTTCAGATTTTATGCAGGCTAAAAACAGTCTTCCAGAATACGTGTAACGGGCAATATTCTAATCCAGTTTAAAAACAGGATTTAATCCTGACTTTCGATTTAAAGCCTTGTCCCTTGGTGATTCCGTGTGTGGACTGTGCAATACCAATAACCTTGCCTACTGCTAAAGGGTTTATGAACTTATGACATCTGTGGGACTTTTCCGGCGTGGCCTCGCACCAGCATTTTTTGTGGGTACAATTTGAGTAAACTTCTGAACCATCAAAACGACAGAATAAAAATAACATATGGTACAGAGGTAGAATAACGGATACAGGGTAGAAAAATAAAAGAATAGCAGAATACAGACAGGTAACAGAACCCATGAACAGAACCATGAACAGAACCATGAACAGAACCATAACACGCTCGAGCAGAGGAGTCCTTCTGTGTCCGTCCCTAAAAACAACAAAAGTTCACAACCTGGTCTCCCCTGTCCTTCCCCTGAACCCCCCTGGTCCTCTCCCCTGGTCTCACACCGGTCTCTCACCAAGTGGTCCTCTCCCCTGTCTCATCCCCATGGTCTAAACCATTCAATCCAAACGGGGAGGAAAACAAAAAGATGCAACTGTGATTTCCGTGGACAACTAAATTGGCGTCTGGTGCCCGAGAAGCATTCACGTCCCCTAGTACAACAAACCTGCTTTCTTCTTCTACAAGCACCACTTTCTCAGGACGGACGCAGCCAATCAGAGGAAGCAGTCACGTCCAGACACCTGGAGCACGCCGTCCATGTGGATGGAACTCTTTGGGCCAGATTGTGAACTTTGTTGTTTTTTAGGACGGACACAGAATGACTCCTCTGCTCTGAGCGTGTTCATGGTTCTTTCATGTTCTGTTCATGGTTCTGTTCATGGTTCTGTTCACACTGTATGTATTCTGTATTCTTTTATTTTTACACCTACCGTATCTACATGTACATAGTTTATATTTTATTCTGTCGTTTGATTGGTTCAGAAGTGTACCTCAAATTGTACCACAAAAAATGCTGGTGCGAGGCCACGCGGAAAAGTCAATGATGACATATGTTCGTAACCCTTTAGCATTAGGCACAGGTATTGGGTATAGCACAGTCCACACACAACGCAACGGCAACTGCACAAGACAAGGCTTTAAATCAGAAAGTCAGGATTAAATCTGTTTTTACCTGGATTTGAATATGCCCGTCACACGTTTTTGGAAGACTGTTTTTAGCTTGCATAAAATCTGAAACACTGCTCCCCATGTTTAGTCGCTGAACTCGGGACCAGCAGGGAGACCAGTCCCTGTGCTCCTCAAGTTCCCAGGCAGAGGGCCCAAAAAGTTTTTTCCCCCCTTGCTCACTCAATCCAGCAGGAGGCCAGTCCCTGTGCTCCTGCAGAGTTCCCAGCAGAGGCCAGTCCCTGTGCTCCTCAGAGTCCCACAGGAGGGCAGACTCCCTGTGCTCCTCAGAGTCCCCAGCAGGAGACCAGATACCCTGTGCTCCCTCAGTCCCAGCAGGAGACCAGTCCCTGGTGCTCCTCAAGTCCCAGCCGGAGGCACAGACCCCAGTGCCCTCAGAGTCCCAGCAGGAGGCCAGTCCTGTGCTCCTCAGTCCCCAGCAGGAGCCAGTCCCTGTGGCTCCTCAGAGTCCCCTACAGAGGCCATCCCTGGTGCTCCTCAGAGTCTTAGCAGGAGGCCAGACCCTGTGCTCCCAAGTCCCATCATTAGACCAGTCCCTGTGCTCCTCAGTCCCAGCAGGAGACCAGTCCTGTGCTCCTCATCCCCCAGCAGGAGGCCAGTCCCAGTCTCATCAGAGTCCCACAGGAGGCCAGTCCTGTGGCCCTCATCTTAGCAGAGGCCATCCTAGTGCTCCTCAGAGTCCACTGGAGGCCACCCTGTGCTCCTCAGAAGTCTTAGGCAGGAGGCCATCCCTGTGCTCCTCAGAGTCTTAGCAGAGAGCCAGTCCCTGTGCTCATCATCCCAGCAGGAGCCAGTCCCTGTGCACCCAGCATCTTAGCAGGAGGCCAGTCCCTGTGCTCCACAGAGGCCCATCAGGAGGCCAGTCCCTGTGCACCTCAGAGCCCAGCAGAGCCAGTCCCGTGTGCTCCTCAGATCACAGCAGTAGGCCAGTCCTGTGCACCTCAGTAGTTCCCAACGGGTTCCTATATTAGCATAAACAGTTGGTGCGAGACTTAAAGCTGTGGTCTCTATTTTCAAAGCTCATGTAAAAATCAATACCTATTTTCCTGTCTGAGCCCAAAGGTCAAATAGTGACTCACAGGTAAAACTGTTTGGATCACTTCAGCAGCAATGACCTGGAGATGACGTCGGATTTATCCACAATAAACACATTTCTCACTACTTTTTCTATCGCGACAAACAACATTTCAGTCCTCGAAAAACAAAACTTTAGGTTTCAGCAGCTTTAAGTTCTAATAAATAAGGTTTTTAACTGTTTTTCATCACCACAATTCTATCTATGGTTTTTTAGCCTCGTCAGAAGGACCTTTACCAAGTTGGTCGATTCGTCGACACAAACGGATCAGAAAAATCAACAGACACAGTGTCTCTCTCTGTCTCTCTCTGGTCTCTCACTGTGTCTCTTATCTGGTCTCTCTCTGGTCTCTCTCTGGTCTCTCTCTGGTCTCTCCACTCTGGTCACTCTCTGTCTCTCTTCTGGTCGCTCTACTCCGGTCTCCTCTCTGAATCTCTGGGCTCTCTCTGGCAGCTCTCTCTGGTCTCTCTCCCTGGTCCTCTCTCTCCTGGTCTCTCCTCTCAGGAGTGTCTCTCGGTGTCTCTCTGGTCTCGTCTCGCGTGGTCTCTCTGGTCTCTCTCTGGTCTCTCTCTGGTCCCCCCCTCTCTGGGGCTCTCTCTCTGATGTCTCATCTGGGGTCCTCGTCTGGTCTCCTCTCTCTGGCCTCTCTCCAGGTCCTCTCTGGTCCTCTCTCAGGCCTCTCTCTCTGGTCCTCGTCTGGTCCTCTCCTCTGGTACTCTCTCTGGTCTCTTCTCCTGGCCTCTTCCTCCTTCTGGCCTCTTCTGGTCTCTCTCTGGTCCTCTCGCTGGTCTCCTCTCTGGTCCTCACACTCTGTCCTCTCTCTGGTCTCTCTCTGGTCTCTCTCTGGCCTCTCTCTCTGGCCTCTCGTCTGGCCACTCACTGCCTCTCTCTGGTCTCTCTCATGGTCTCTCTCTGGTCTCTCTCTGGTCTCTCTCTCATGGTTCCTCTCTCTGGTGCCTCTGTCTCTCTCTGGTCTTAACAGTGGAAAATAGTAAATCTCCACCTAAACAACATCTTAGACATAAAAAACATCAAATATCAGATAAAGATTCAATAGGTCAGTTCGGAATCTCATTTAACATTTCGGTTTTATTTTGTATAAATTGTATGAAATAAACTTTTAGCACAGGTCAAAAGCACTGAGCCGTTTTTATAGGCTTTTACTTTCAATTTCAAAGGCTCATAATCTCACCTTTCCCGCGTGGGCCGGATTCAAACCTCTGCCTTGCGTATATTTTTATTGCTGTTTTTTGCCGACTGAATGGAAGGATCTCACCGTTTCCATGGTTACCACTTTGAATATACGTACCATTTTAAAACAAAGGTCTCCCTACCTGCCCTCCTCTCTACGATGCAGATTAAAGGGAAATGTCTGGGACGTTTTTGGGATATATATTTTTTACTACCATTTTCTGGCTGATAACCAGGAAAGCCTCTGTTCTCGGATTTTGGGTTTGTGCGACAGAATCCTGGGTTGTGTTCTTCTTCTAGGATTGTGTTTCTTTCTAAAGATCATTATTGACGGGTTCTCTGTACGGCGCCTGTTAGAATGTGTCCACTAAGTCCTATGCTCACTTGGCATAAGGGTCATTTTTTAAAATAATATGGTTTTGTTTTTTGTGTTTGGTGCTGAATTGACAAGGGGGCGGGGTCTAGCTATGAATGTCAACAGAGCGGAGAGATTCGACCCGAGCGTTCTGTGAGGCCAGAAGCAGAACATAGAGTGAAAAGTGATGAGAAAATATCTCAATGCTGAAATTAGGCAAAACATGTGTCTTAAATGTGGGATTAGAAGATCGATTTAAGAGTTTTTAAGAAGAGACTTTTTCAAGTTATCTTGTCTGCGGCCTGCAGTAACGGAGGCGTTCAGTAGTGGCGTGTCGGGTAGTGAACGTCACTACTCGACACGCCCCCACAACTCCCGCGTGTATGAGCAAGGATCCTATTTATAATACCAGGTATGAGTAGTAGTGAGTACTATCTTATGCCCAATGAATTTAGCGCAATAATGAATTTTATGGCGAAAATGGGTCTTGTCAATATTATTTTATTGGGGTAAAATGGACGAATTTTGTAAATATCAAAGTGTAAATTTTGCTACAAAAGCTTGCCATTACTTCAGACAATCAATCAATAGGGAATTGAAGCAGCTCAGGACAAAAGTTAATGAGTCGAATAATGCCAAGTGCTTATGTTCTAATGTTACATAGTCATTGTATAAAGGGGCCTATGGTTGGTGCTCAGATACCTGGCTGCCCCAAGTGCAGTCTGGTATGTTCGTGAGCAATGCACGTTCACCCCACATGTGTGGACATAGTGAGAGACTGCTTGTGGTGGCCAATAGCACAGATTAGTAGCCTGGCATCCTCCAAACCCAGCTGTGACACACTGTGTGGAAGATATGAATAAAGTAGTGTGGCGTTTTGAGAAACTTGTCACACAGGATTGAAAAGTACATTACTAGTTAAAGATATTAGTACAGAACCACCACCACCACCACACACTCCTACACCCATGGGGCTCCACATTACTGATCATAAGAAACATGCCATAACATTTTTGTGCCCAACTTTGGCCTTTTGGGCAAGCAGACCATACTTTATCTATTAGTGTTTAGTCAAATTTGTAGTAGAAGAGGGAGATTAAACAAAAAAGAACAAATTGTTTCTGGCATTTATGTACAAGCTTTTTTATGAATTTGTGGTTATCTGAAAGTCACTGAAATGTAGCACACTGAATAAGTTCAACACAAAACAAATTCTCTTTTATTATAAGCATGAGAGAAAGGCATCAGAGGAGAGCGCCAATCTCCCTCTCTCTTGGAAGCTTTCAGCCCCCCTGCTGCCTCTCTGTAAAGGCCTCACCAGATCATTTGCAATCAATTTAAACTCACTGTCCAATAAAGAACAATCACAGTTAGATTGTGGCAGTGCACAATGGAAATAATGTCCATCAAGATTAAATAATCTTACGATGGTACATACTTTGGCCCCTTTATATGAATTTTTCAATTGCCTCTTTGCTGAAGGCAGGATTGAAATGCCACGGCCAGAGTGTGAACTGTCACCTAGATAAGAGTAAAAATGTGTTACATCAACAACAACAGTTCACACAACCAAATGCAGCCCTAAAAGGTGTTGTTGTCCGGTTTAATATTTGTCAGTGAACTTGCACTTATGACCTTTATGAGTCTCAGTAACATCAACAATGTTGTCCAGATCAGAGTTTTTATTACAGTGTACGTCCAGGAAACATTACCATGACATGTTTAATTGTTTGGTGGGGGGGTTCAGTGGATTTATGCACCACTTTCATATACAATAGTCCCCTGTGCCGCCTGGTGGCGCTCGGGAACCGCCTACTAATGTAAAACAAACAGTTATATAAATCAGGCTATACGTCCGGTAAGAGCGTGTAACCAATCAGAAAGAAGGGGGGAGGGAGCCTTGGGTTTGTTTTTTTTTTTTCAAATCAAGTACCTCTCTGTCTCTCGATTCTGACAAACTCCAGACATCACTTAAAGAACAAATGTAAATATAGCACAACCCTGGATTCGAAGTTAAACATAGCTCCAAGGGACAAACAGATGCCCTTTATCATGGGTTTGCACGTGTTTAGCATTTGTGCTTCTTCCGCCATGGTTTAAAACAGTTACACACGTGAAGCGTGTTCCTTTCTGCGTCAGCACTGGAGTCATGATTCCATCACTTACATAGTCGTATGCCTACTGAAAGCAGACATAACAACCATTTGTGCACACTCAAGAAACACGAAATATCTTGGAACATCATCCAATAACTATGGCACCGTGACTTCCTGTAACTGTAGATAAGGAAACATCGTGAAGCTACATCACATAATTGACTAACTAATTCTCCACTGTTCTTGGAAAACATGTAATGAGTTTATGTTTTTTTTCTCCTTATTACCATTTTATACGATTCACAATGACTTGGGCAATATATAATTGTAATAAATTATACTTTGTACCCTATTAAACTATGTACCTGACAGGTCGATGGCAATGGACTCTTAGAAGAAACCCATACAAATAGCATTCCTCTGCAATGTATAGGTTTCACTTCTTAAAAAACATTTCTAGTCAGCGGTGATGTGCATTATTCATTAAAACAACTGTAACAGGAGGGACGAGCCTAAAAATAAATAAAACACTTTGTTGGTTGACACTTACGTGGTTTGCGTACGGTCTGCCATGTCTTCTCTTCAACGGATATACTTGCAGAAGTTCAAGTGGAAGCAAATTTCATGTAGTAGGCGTGGTCGGGTAGTGACGTCACTACCCGAACACGCCTACTACTACGACACGCCTCCGTCCTGCACGCCGCAGACAGACCCTTCTCGTTTCCTTCGCTGCGCCCCAGAGCCTTCCTCAGTAGTGGAGCATGGAGGGTAATTTTGGCAGGCCGTCCCAAGGGGGGTGCGAGGCCCAGTGCGCAACTCGAGATCTTGCGAGGCCCTGCCCTGACAACTTTTTTCCCAGATCTGAGGAGAAGTTTTTCCTGTTATAATCATGTGAACATGAATTCAGCACCAACTCGCGCGGTGCTAGACGAGATCTAGCACGCGCGTAACCGAGTGTCTTCGCTCCTATGCAGCTGTTTGCGCGCGTCCACGGTGACACACGCACACACACTCTACGTGCTACTATCTGGTCCGCGGTCCTTTTAGCTGACATGTCTCTTTCGCCGTCTGTGTCAAAATGTAGAGCAACTCAAAAGATTGAACCCAAAAGGAGTCTATTTTCTTCTAATAGTTAGATTTGGGGCAAAATGCGCCAAAATGGCTATGAGTCGGAGTCCGAATAAAATTATTTTCTCATCAAATAACGTTTTTGCCATGCCTTCCACAACACTCTGACACATACACACCTCTCCTCCACACTGACACAACAAATATCTTCACCTCCTCCTCCACACACTCTGACCACAACAAAAAACACTCCAGCTAGCTAAGCTAGACATACATGGTGTTTGCTAAAAAAAAAAAAAAATTAATTTTCTAATCGCTTTAAAAATATTGTTTTTGATGGTGGATATTCGGACTAAACATTGGCAATAGCAAGCGCTCACACACCTGTCATCACACCTGCTGAATTCCTCCTGCCTCCCTCCTCTGCCACGACGAAAGGAGGTCTAGCTCCTCTGCTCACACCTGTATCACTGCTCCTCCTCCACCTCCTCCTCCTCCCCCTCTGCTCACACAAAGGGGTCTGCTCCTCTGCTCACACCTTGTATCCACACTCCGCTCCCCTCCTCCATCCTCCTCCTCCTTCCTCTGCGGTCACACAAAGGGGTCTGCTCCCTCTGCCACACCTGTCTCACCTGCTCCTCCTCCGCGAGAACCATCTCTCCTACACTGCGATTCATTCCGTTACTTCTTTATCTCACTCAGACACTGCTAAAGTTTATACGGACAGTTTTTTTCGAGAGCCCGTCATACCAAACTGCCGCGCGCATCTGCCTGTTTATACAAATCGCTTTTGGTGAAAATTTGACTTTTACGTAAAAATGTTCTTTTGATGCAAACGAAATCAAAGGAGGTCCAGAAAAGGGGTTTAGGGTTACCAAATTTGGAGGGCAGTCTGCCCTTTGGGACCCTTGAACTAGTGTATTTAATAAAAATAAAATAAAGGAAGGAAGATTGCGAGCCCCTCTGTGTGCTGAGGCCCTTGCGACGGCACAGGTCGCACAGCCCTTAAGGACGGCCTGAATTTGGGAGAGGTTTAATCATGAGAGGGGACATTAATTTTATTTTCTAACTTCCAACAAAATGATAAATCGACTGTAACATTGGTCAAAGGCATGGAGTAATAACACGCCGATTCAGTAGGTGGCAGTATACGTGCAATAACTTGAGTCTTATCCCGCCAATAAAGAAACAGAAGCACCTCCATCAGACTGCGCATCGCGCCTCGCTCATCTTTGTCTACGCTGAGGAGGGGGTCACGTAATTTACCTCTACACATGATTTCGGTTTTAATAATTAGAAAACTTTGAATCTCCAAAATTAAAATGCTATTTATGTGTTTACAAATGCAAATGTACAAGTCAGAGCTTTGAATCCATTTTTAAGTCTGTAGTTTTACAGTGATGTAGTCTGGTACGGACTGTTTTAAGTGGTGCAGGCCCTTAAGCCTAAGTGTTTCTACTGTAGTTTAATTGATAAGTGTTAGTATTACTGCAGTCTGCTAAATCCTGACAATAGTTTTATGGGCTTACATTATTTTATAAGTCTTTTCAACTTTGATGCGGTGAATATAGACACAGTTTCTTGTAGAAAACATAGTTATTATTAAACAGTTTTCCAGCACAAACACCAAAACAAATAAAAGTGTAATACAATACGAGTGTATAATGTTTAGATCAAAGATTATATATATTGATTTAGATATAAGTTATATAATTTAGATAGTCCACATCCTCCTGTATATCAGCTCTGAGCCCAAACTGCTTGTCCTCGAAGCACAAAGCTCATCTGCACCATAGTTCCGTCGTCCATGCTCGCCTGCTGCAGCCGCTCCGTGCATCCTCCATACAACACACACGGAGAAACCAATCACAGCGGAGCTTCCTTGCGCGACCTTAAAAGTAGAATATGTAAAAATCAGTGCCAAAAGGTGTACTGCAAGTCACAGTCAATATTTGTAGTCCTCGTCCTCACTCTCCCTGACTCAGGTTTGCATATTTCACACCAATCCATCAGCAAACACAGGGAATTATTTTATCAGTTGTTTTGTCGTCACATTCACATTGCCATACAGAGCCGTGCTAAAGCTGAATGAATTGTGTTTGATTAATGTTTTTTTTTATATTATTATTGGACATTGATAAAAAAACAAAAAACAAAATATAAGCAATGTAGTAAACATAGTTTTATGCAAAAATAAAAAGCAATTGAGTTCAAAATAGAGTGGGAAAATGGATTGTTGGACCTATTTCTCAGCGTATCAACATACAGGTTTGCTCAAGAGGATTCACCTTTACATTTAGTTATTTCCCTACACATGTAAAAGGTCCCACATTCACAAAAGACTAACATTATTTTAATTGGGGTCCATTGTGGTCTTAAATGATTATTTTTAACAATTACGCATAATCTGCAAAGAAAAAAACGTCTTGACCTTCATCTTTTAACCGTTGTTTTATTAGAGCAATCTGTCATAGAATGATACATGCATAAATACAAAAAGACATAGCCCGGATCGACACCCCGGTTCCTGCATCGTAAGCGCACAGTTATAGACCCACTAGCGTCTAGTGGTTCCCAAAGTGGGGGGGGTTTCCCCCTGACCCCCCGGGGGTCCGCCGGGAACCCCTGGGGGGGTCGCAAGATGAATATCCACACAAAAAAGACTATAATATATGTTTAATAACAGTTAGTAATTTTGTCCCCGAGTCATTGCAGCGTCAATCAAAATCATCGCGTACACACTCACATTGCGCAGCGACCAAAGCGTTGTCCTGCTGTGTTCTGCTAAACACTAAAGGTGTTTGAGGCTACAAATAAATAATACCTGCTTTAAAAATGAAACGTGGTTAATATCTAACAACAGAAAAACTCCGAGGGGGAGAAAAGTCACTTGTAGCAGGGGCTGATGGTGCGAAGAGAGGAGAGAGGGCAGGGAAGGAGAGAGGGCAGAGAGGGGAGAGAGGGCCGGGAGAGAGGAGGGAGGGCAGTAGGAGGGGAGAGAGGGCAGAAAGGAGGGAGGGAGGGAGGAGGGCAAGAGGAGGGAGAGAGGGCAGGAGAGGGAGGGAGGACAGAGGAAGGAGGGAGGGAGAGATGGCAGCGGAGGGAGGGCAGCGGGAGGGAGGGAGGCAGAGGCGGGAGAGAGGGCAGCGTCGAAGGGAGAGAGGGCCAGCGGAGGGAGAGAGAGGGCAGAGGAGGGAGCAGGGAGACCGGAGGGGAGGGAGAGAGGCAGAGGAAGGGAGAGAGGGGAGCGTAGAACAGCGCGTTTAAAGAGGCCCCGGCTTTTCCGAGTCAGCGGTAAAGGGATCCGCACATTAAAATCGGGATGGGCCGCTTTCTGCTGTTACGTTATGCGGTTCATCCCCGCGGCTTCCTCTTTCCAAAGTTACTGTCATAAAGGCATAAACCTGACCACGACCGCTTTTAATGTGGCGAACCTCTTACCTTTGACTCCCGAAACAGCCGGGCCTCTTTAACGCCGCTGTTCTACGCCCCGCTGCCCTCTCTCCCTCCTCTGCCCTCTCCTTCCCTCCTCTGTCTCCGCCTCTCCCATCCTCCTGCCCTCTCTCCCTCCGCTGCCTTCTCCTCCGCTGCCCTCACTCTCCCCGCCTCTGCCCTCCCCTCCTCCGGCCTGCCCTCCCTCCGCTGCCCTCGTCTCCTCCCTTCCTTTCCTCAGGACCCTCCCTCCCCTCCACTGCCCTCTCTTCCCTCCTCCTGCTCCCTCCCTCTCCTCCCTCCTCTGCCCTCCTCTGCCCTCTCTGCCCTCCCTCCCTGCCCTCTCTCCCTCCTCTGCCCTCTCTCCCTCCTCTGCCCTCACTCACCTCTCTTCGCACCATCAGCCCCTGATTACAAGTGACGTTTCTCTCCCCCTCACGGGTTTTCTGTTGTAGATATTAACCACGTTTTCATTTAAATGCAGGTATTATTATATTTGTAGCCTCCAAACACCTTTAGTTTTTAGCAAAACAACAGCAGGACACACGCTTTGTCCGCTGCGCATGGTGAGCTGTGGTTTACTGATGATTTTGATTGACGCTGCAATGAACTCGGACAAAATTACTAACGTTATTAAAGATATTATAGTCTTTTTGTGTGAAATCATCTTGCGACCCCCCCAGGGGTTCCCGCGACCCCGCCGGGGGGTCAGGACCCCCACTTTGGGAACCACTAGACTCTAGTGGTGCTAAACTGTGCGCTTACGATGCAGGGAACCCGGGTTCGAATCCCGGGCTAATGTCTTTTGTATTATTTGCATGTTTATCACATTCCTATGACAGATTTGGTACTCTAAAAACGGTAAACAGATGAAGTCAAGACGTTTTTTTGCAGATTATTGCATAATTTGTAAAATTATCATTTAAGACTAACATGTACCCAAGTAAAATAATAGTAGTCTCTTTTTGATGTGGGACTTTTACATGTTAGTGAATAAATAAAATGTAAGGTGATATCCTCGTTGAGCCGAAACCCTGATGTTTGATACGCGAAGAAATACGTTCCAACATCCATTCTTCCCACTCCTATTTTGAACATCCAATGCTTATTTTATTTTGCATAAACTATGTATAAGTACATTGCTTTTATTTTTGTTTTTTGTTTGTTTATCCTCAAATGTCAAATAATAATAATCACAAAAACATTAATCAAAACATGCATTCATGCATTACACGGCTGATCATGCAATGTGAAATGGAGACAGGACAAACCAACTGATAGAAATAATTCGCTGGTTTTGCTGCTGATTTGGTGTGATCCTGGCAACCTGAGTCCAGGAGAGTGAGAGAGTGACTACAAAATCTTGACTGTGACTGCAGTACCACCTTTGGTGCCAGATTTTTACATATTCTCCTTTAAGGGGTCGTCCGCTAAGGAAGCTCCGCTGTGATTGGTCCGTGTGGTGTGTATTGGAAGGAGCAAGGAGCGGCTGCAGCGGATCATGGACGAAGGCACTATGGAAGCAGAGAGCTTGTGCTTTCGAAGGAAAAGCAGTTTTTGGGCTCAGAGGCCTGATATACAGGAGACTGTGGACTATCTAACATATAATATAAAACTTATATCTAACATATATATAACTTATATCTAACATATAATACACTCGTATTGTATTACCACTATTATGGTTTTGCTGTTTGTGCTGAAAACTGTTTAATAATAACTATGTTTTCCAACAAGACTGTGTCTTTATCACCGCATCACAGTTGAAATGACTTAGTAAAATAATGAATCCATAAAACTATTGTCAGGATTTAGCAGACAGAGTAATACATAACACTTAAATCACCTAAACCTACAGTTGAAACACTAGGCTTAAGCTGCACACTAAACATCCGTCTTCCCATCACTTAAACTACAGACTTAAAACATGGATTCAAAAGGCTCCAGACTTT
The DNA here is from genome assembly GCA_964034765.1 of Knipowitschia caucasica. NCBI lineage: Eukaryota > Metazoa > Chordata > Actinopteri > Gobiiformes > Gobiidae > Knipowitschia > Knipowitschia caucasica. Next base: position 37,390,741 of record OZ035827.1, on the reverse strand, counting down.
ACATTTGCATTTGTAACAACATAAATATCATTAATTTGATATTCAAAGTTTCTAATTAATTAAAAACGAAATCATGTAAGTGTAAAAACGTGACCCACCTCCTCAACGCGAGACAAAGGACTGGAGCGAGGCGTCAATGCGCAGACCTGATGGAGGCGCTCTTGTTTCTTTAATGTCGGCTAAGAATCAATATTGCCGTATTACTGCCACCTACTGAAACCCTCGGAGTGTTATATCCATGCCTTTGGATCCAATTTACAGTCTATTATCATTTTTTTTTGAAGTTAGAAAATAAAAATAATGCCCCTCTCTGATTAACCCTCTCCCAAAATCAGGCCCGTCCTAAGGGGCTGTTGCGACCTGTGCCGTCCGCACAGGGCCTCGCACCACACAGGGCCTCGGCAATCTTGCTTCCTTTTATTTTATTTTATAAATACACTAGTTCAAGGTCCCCAAAGGCAGACAGCACTCCAAATTTGAACCCTAAACCCCTTTCTCTGGACCTCTTTGATTTCGTTTGATCAAAAGAACATTATTACAAGTAAAGGTCAAATTTCCACCAAAGCGATTTGTAAACAGCAGCGCGCGGGCAGCTATGTATTGCAACGGGTCCTGCCGAAAAAACTGGCGATATCTTTTAGCAGTGTCTGAAGTGAGATACAAAGAAAGTACGGTGAATGAGCGCAGTGTAGGAGAGATGGGATACTCGCGCGGAGGACAGTGAGACAGGTGTGGAGCAGAGGAGCAGACCCCTTTGTGTGTGAGCAGAGGAGGAGGAGGGAGGAGGAGGAGGAGAGCAGTGATACAGGTGTGAGCAGAGGAGCATACCCTTGTGATGACAGAGGAGGAGGAGGAGAGGAGGAGGAGGACAGTGATACATGGTGTGAGCAAGGAGCAGACCCCTTTGTGTGAGCCGAGGAGGAGAGAGGATCAGCGGTGGGAAGGTGTGTGAGGCGCTGCTATTGCCAATGTTTAGTCCAGAATAACCACATCACAAACAAATTTTAAAGCATTAGCAAACAACTGTATGTCTAGGCTTAGCTAGCTGGAGTGTTTTTGTTGTGGTCAGAGTTGTGGAGGGAGGAGGTGAAGAGTATTTTGTTGTTGTCAGTGTGGAAGGAGGAGGAGTGTATGTTGTCAAGTGGTGGAGGGCATGTGCAAAACGTTAATTGATGAGAAAATAATAATATTGACTCCGCCCATAGCCAGTTGGCGCAATTGCCCAATCTAAACTATTAGAAGAAAAAGGACTCCTTTTGGTTCAATCTTTTGAGTTTGCGCTACCATTTTGCCACAGGACGAAAGAGACAGGTCAGCTAAAAAAGACCGCGACCAATATTGCAGTAGCGTGTGTGTGCGTGTGTACCGTGCGTCGCGCCAAACGCTGCATAAGGAGCGAAGACAACTCGGGTTACGCGCGTGCTGAACTCGTCAAGCACCGCGCGAGGTGGTGCTGAATTCATGTCAAAGATTAGAACAGGACAAACTTTCCTCAGATCTGGGGAAAAAAGTGTCAGTGCAGGGCCTCGCGTTTCGAGTTCGCACAGGCCCTCGCACCCCCCTGGCACGGGCCTGCCCAAAATACGCCTCCATTGCTCCACTACATGAGGAAGGCTCTGGGGCCAGCGAAGGAAACGAAAGGTCTGTCTGCGGCTTGCAGTACGGAGGCGTGTCCGAGTAGTAGCGTGTCGGGTAGTGACGTCACTACCGACACGCCTGACTACATGAATTTTGAATCCACTTGAACTTCTGCAAGTAGATACTTGAAGAGAAGACATGCAGACCGTACGCAAACATAAGTGTCAACCCAACAACGTGTTATATTTATTTTTAGGCCGGTCCCTCCAGTTACAGTGTATAATGAATAACTCTGCACATCACCCTGATAGAAATGTTTTTTAAAGAAGTGAACTAATACAAGTGCAGAGAAAGCAATTTGTTTGGGTTCTTCTAAATCCATGTGCCATCGACATCAGGTACATATTAATAATCAGGTACATAGTATAAATATATACAATATAAATATTCCGCAAGTATTTGCATCGTTAAAATGGTAATAGAGAAAAACATAACAATTGACATGTTTTTACCAAGAACAGTGGAGAATTAGTTTAGGCAATTATGTGATGTTCCACACGATGTTCCTATCACATTTACAGAAGACACTGACCATAGTATTTGGATTGATGTTCCAAGATATTTGTGTTTCCTGAGTGTGCACAAATGGATGTTTATGTCTCTTTCATTCATCCGACTATTGTCAGTGATGGGAATCATGCTCCAGTGCTGAAGCAGTGGAACACGCCACTGTAACCTGTTTTTAAAACATGGCGGAGAACACAAAATGGCACACACATCGTGCAAAACCCATGGCAATGCACTACTGTTTTGTCCAAGGAGCAATTTTTAACTCTCGAATCCAGGGTGTTGTGCAATATTGTACCTTTGTTTCATTAAGTGATTGTCTAGAGTTTGTCAGAAAGAGACGAGAGAGGTACTTGATTTGAAAAAAAAAAACAACCCAAGCTCCCTCCCCCTTCCATTCGATTGGGTCCCGCTACAACTCTACCGAGTATAGCATGATTTATGATATTGTTTGTTTTACATTAGTAGGCCCGAGCGCCACCGATGCTGCACAGGGACTATTGTATGAAAGTGTGCATAAAACACTGATACCCCCTCAAACATAAACATGGTCATGGTACCTGTTTCCTGGACGAGTACACGTACTACAAACTCTGCATGCAACATTTTGATGTACAGAGACCATAAAGTCTTAAGTGCAAGTCACTGACAATATATTAAACCGGGAAGCACAACACCTTTTAGGGCTGCATTTGGTTTTGTGGAACTGTTGTTGATGAATTAACATCATTTTACTCTTATCTAGGTGACAGTTCACCACTCTGGCCGAGGGCATTTCACCTGCCTCAGCAAGAGGCAATTGAAAATTCATAAAAGGGGCCAAAGTATGAACCATGGTAAGATATTTTAAGATAATTAGATGGACATATTACACTGTGCCCTGCACAACAAATCTGTGATTGTTCTTATAATGGACATGGAGTTTTAAAATATTGCAAATTGATCTGGTGAGGAATTTACAGAGGAGGCATGCAGGGAGGCTGAAAGCTTTCCAAAGAGAGAGGAGATCTGCGCTCCGACCTCTGAAGCCTTTCCTCATGATTATAATAAAAGAGAATTGTTTTGGTGTTGAACTTATTCAGTGTCTACTTTTCAAGGTCCCATTTCAGATAACACAAATTCATAAAAAGCATGTCAGAAAATCCAGAAAACAAGTTGTTTCTTTTTGTTTAATCACCCTCTTCTACATACAAATTTTACAAAAACACAATGTAATGAAGTCTGCTTGTCCAAAGGCCAAGAGTTGGGCACAATAATGTATGGCATTCTTCTTGATGATCAGTAATGTGGGGAGACAAGGGTGTAGGAGTGTGTGGTGGTGGTGGTGGTGAATAATATCTTAACCTTGTAATGTACTTTTCATCCTGTGTTGACAAGTTTCTCAAAACGCCTCCTAACTTTATTCATTATTCCACACAGTGTGCACAGCTGGGTTGGAGGATGCCAGCTACTATTCTGTGCAATTGGCCCACCACCAAGCAGTCTCCACATGGTCCACCAGGTTGGTGAAGTGCATTGCTAAGAACATACCAAGACTGCACATGGGCAGCCAGATTTGTGAGCCACCACCATAAGGCCCCTTTTATAAATGAAAGTACACATTAGACATAAGCACTGGCATTATTTGACTCATAAACCCTGTTTGTCCTACTGCTTCAAATCCTATTGATTGATAGTCTGAAGTAATGGCAGCTTTTGTAGGCAAATTTGAACACTTTGAATATTTACAAAATTCGTCCATTTACCCCCAATAAATAATATTGACAATGACATGCGCCCATAAAATTCATTATTGCGCCATAAATTCATTGGGCATAAGATATACTCACTACTACTCATCAACTCGTATTATAATAATCCATGCTCATACACGCGGAGTGGCGTGTCGAGTATGTGACGTCCACTACCCGACACAGCCCACTACTCGACACGCCTCCGTACTGCAGGCGCAGACAGATACACTTGAAAAAGTCTTAAAAAACACGAAATCGATCTAATCCCAATTAAGACACAATGTTTTGCCTAATTTCAGCATTTTTAGACTATTTTCTCATCACTTTTCACTCTTTGTCTGCTCTGCCCACACAGAAACGCTCCGGGTCGAAGCCCTCCGAATCTGTGACATCAAAGCTAGACCCCGCACGTGGCCTTTCAATCAGCACAACGCACAAAACAACCCAATATTAATTAAAAAATGACTTTATGCCAAGTGAGAATACGACTTTGTGGACACGATTCGAACAGCGCAGCCGTAACAGAAACCGTCAATATGATCGCTTAGAAAGAACAACAATCCTAATAATAACACAACCCAAGGATCCGGTCGCACAAACCCAACACTGAGAGCCCAAAAGGCTTTCCTGGTTATCAGCCAGAAAATGGGAGTAAAAATATTTATCTAAAAACACCCAGACAATCCCCTTTAACTCTGCATCGAGAGAGGGGGAGGTGACTTTTGTTTTAAAATGACGTATATTCAAAGTGAGTAACCAGGAAACGGTGAGAACCTTCCATTCAGCTCCGTCAAAAAACAGCAATATAAAAATATACCGCAATGCAGAGGTTTGAACCGGGCCACGCGGGAAAAGGTGAATATGAGCCTTAGAAAGTGAAAGTAAAGTTAACACGGCTCAGTGCTTTTGTACCTGGTGCTAAAATTTTATTTCATACAAATTATACCAAAATAAAACCTGAAATGTTAAATGAGATTCGAACTGAACTCATTTGAAAACTATAGCTGATATTTGATGTTTTTTTATGTTAAGATTTGTATTAGTGAGAATTGACTATTTTCACTGTTTAACAAGAGAGAGACCAAGAGACCAGAGAGAGAGCCAAGAGAGAGACAGAGAGAGACCAAGAGAGACCAGAGGAGAACCAGAGAGAGCCAGAGAGAGGCCAGAGAGAGGCCAGAGAGAGAGGCCAAGAGAGACCAAGAGATGACCAAGAGAGACCAGAGAGTGAGACCTAGAGAGAGGAACCAGATGAAGACAGAGAGAGACCAGAGAGAGGCCAGAGAGAGAGGCCAGAGAAGACCAGAGAGAGACCAGAAGAGACCAGAGAGAGACCAGCGAGAGAGGCCAGAGAGACCAGAGAGAGACCAGAGAGTGCCAGAGAGAGAGTGGCCAGAGAGACACCAGAGAGACAACAGAGAGAGAGCCCAGAGAAGCCAGAGAGAGACCAAGAGAGACCAGAGAAGACCAGAGAGAGAGACCAGAGAGACACCAGAGAGACACAAGAGAGAACCAGAGAGAGAGACCAGGGAGAGAGCCCAGAGAGAGACCAGAGAGAGACCAGAGAGAGACCAGAGATAGAGACCAGAGAAAGACCAGAGAGAGGACCAGAGAGAGAGACCAGAGAGAGTCCAGGAGAGAGGACCCAGAGAGAGACCGAGAAAGAGACCAGAGCGAGACAGGAGAGAGACCAGAGAGAGACCACTGTGTCTGTTTGATTTCTGTATCCGTGTCGAAGATCCGACAACTTGGTAAAAAGTCCTTTGACGAGGCTAAAACATAGAATAGAATTGTGTGATGAAAACAGTTAAACATCTATTTATAAAACTTAAACTGCTGAAACCTAAAGTTTTTGTTTCGAGACTGAAATGTGTTTGTCGCGATAGAAAAAGTGTGAGAAAATGTGTTTATTGTGGATAAATCCGACGTCATCTCCCCAGGTCATTGTGCTGACGTGAACCACCAGTCCCTGTGAGTCACTATTGACCCTTATTGGGCTCAGACAGAAATATGTATAAGATGTTTACATGACTTTTGAATAGAGACCACAGCTTTATGTCTCGCACCAAATGTTAATGCTCTAAGAACCACGGGGAACTCCTGATGAGCACAGGGACTTGCCTCCTGCGTGACCTGAGGAGCACAGGGACTGGCCTCCTGCTGGGACTCTGAGGAGCACAGGGACTGGCCCTCCTGCTGGACTCTGAGGAGATCACAGGGGACTGGCCTCCTGCTAAGACTGAGGAGCACAGGACTGGCCCTCCTGCGGGACTGGAGGATCACGATGGGACTGGCCTCCTGCTAAGCCTGAGGAGTAAAAACACAGGGAACTGGCCTCCTGCTAAGACTCTGAGGAGCACAGGGACTGGCCTCCGGCTGGGAACGCTGAGGAGCACAGGGACTGGCCTCCTGCTAAGACTGAGGAGCACAGGGACTGGCCTCCTGCTGGGACTCTGATGAGCACAGGGACTGCCTCCTGCTGGGGACCTGAGGAGCACAGGGACTGGTCTCCTGCTGGGATGGAGGAGGCACAGGGACTGTCTCCTGCTGGGACCTGAGGAGCACAGGGACTGGCCGCCTGCTAAGACTCTGAGGAGCCAGGGATGGACTCCTGCTGGGACTCTGAAGGAGCACAGGGACTGGGCCCTCCTGCTGGGACTGAGGAGCACAGGGACAGGCCTCCTGCTGGACTCTGAGAGCACAGGGACTGGCCTCCTGCTGGGACTGGAGTAAAAAAAGGAAAAAAAAGACAAAAAGACACAGGACGGTCTCCTGCTGGACGAGGAGCACAGGACTGGTCTCCTGCTGGGACCTGAGGAGCACAGGGACTGGCCTCCTCTGGTACTGAGGAGCACAGGACTGCCTCCTGCTGGGACTCTGAGAGCACAGGACTGGCCTCCTGCTGGACTCGAGAGCACAGGGACGGGCCTCCTGCTGGGCTCTGAGGACACCAGGGACTGGTCTACCCCTGCTGGTCCCCAGAGTCAGGACTAAACAAGGGGAGGCAGGTGGGTTTCAGATTTAGCAGCTAAAAACAGTCCTTCCAGAAAACGTGAGTCTGGCAATATTCAAATCCAGGTTAAAAAACAGAGTTTAATCCTACTTTCTGAGTTAAAGCCTGTCTTGTGAGATTGCCGGTGTGTGACTGTGCTATAACCAAATAACCTTGCCTAATGCTAAAGGGTTATGAACAAATGACATCAGTGACTTTTTCCGCGTGGCCTCGCACCAGCATTTTTTTGTGTTACAATTTGAGTAAACTTCTGAACGTCAAACGACAGAATAAAAAATAACATATGTACATGTAGAAATACGGATACAGGTGAAAAAATAAAAGAATACAGATTACATACAGGGTGAACAAACCATGAACAAACCATAGAACAGAACCATGATCAGAACCATGAACACGCTCAGAGCAGAGGATCATTTCTGTGTCGTCCTAGACAACAAACAAAGTTCATCAACCTGGTCTCTCCCCTGTTCTCGTCTCCCCGATCTCTCCCTGGTCCTCTCCCCTGTCTCTGTCACTGGTCTCTCACTGGTCTCCCCCTGGTTCTCTCCCCTGGTCTATACCATTCAAACTCCGAACGGGGGAAAAACAAAAAGATGCAACTGTGATTTTGCATTTATATATTTAGCTTTACACTTGGCGACACATTTAGATTTAACATTTAGATTTAACATTTAGATTTAACATTTAGATTTAACATTTAGATTTAACATTTAGATTTAACATTTAGATATAACATTTAACATTTAGATATAGATATAATATTTAGATATAACATTTAACATTTAGATATAGATATAATATTTAGATATAACATTTAACATTTAGATATAGATATAATATTTAGATATAACATTTCACATTTAGATTTAGATATAAACATATATATATAATATTTAACATGTATTTGACAACTACATATAACGTGTTGTTTTACATGAATGTCTGTCTTAAATGTGAGGAAAATGTGCTAAATGTAGAAAAATGTTCAGCTAAAACATTTTAACAGAATTTTTACAATCGGCACCCCATACGAGGCCACGCGGAAAAGTCACTGATGTCATATGTTCATAACCCTTTAGCATTAGGCAAGGTTATTGGTATAGCACAGTCCACACACGGCAACTCACAAGACAAGGCTTTAAATCAGAAAGTCAGGATTAAATCTGTTTTTAACCTGGATTTGAATATTGCCCGTCTCACGTTTTCTGGAAGACTGTTTTTAGCTGCATAAATCTGAAACACTGTCTCCCCATGTTTAGTCCTGACTCTGGGACCAGCAGGAGACCAGTCCCTGTGCTCCTCAGAGTCCCAGCAGGAGGCCAGTCCCTGTGCTCCTCAGAGTCCCAGCAGGAGGCCAGTCCCTGTGCTCCTCAGTCTTAGCAGGAGGCCAGTCCCTGTGCTCCTCAGAGTCCCAGCAGGAGGCCAGTCCCTGTGCTCCTCAGAGTTCCACTTGGTTCTTATGTAAAAATCTAATTCTTATTTCTGTCTGAGCCCAAAGGGTCAAATAGTGACTCACAGGGACTGTTGGATCACGTCAGCACAATGACCTGGGGAGATGACGTCGGATTTATCCACAATAAACACATTTCTCACACTTTTTCTATCGCGACAAACAACATTTCAGTCTCGAAACAAAACTTTAGGTTCAGCAGCTTTAAGTTTCTAATAAATAATGTTTAACTGTTTTTCATCACAACAATTCTATTCTATGTTTTTAGCCTCGTCAAAGGACTTTACCAAGTTGTCGATTCGTCGACACGGATCAGAAAATCAAACAGACACAGTGGTCTCTCTCTGGTCTCTCTCTGGTCTCACTCTGGTCTCTCTCTGGTCTCTCTCTGGTCTCTCTCTCTGGTCTCTCTCTGGTCTCTCTCTGGTCTCTCTGGTCTCTCTCTCTGGTCTCTCTCTGGTCTCTCTCTCTGGTCTCTCTCTGGTCTCTCTCTGGTCTCTCTCTGGTCTCTCTCTGGTCTCTCTCTCTGGTCTCTCTCTGGTCTCTCTCTGGTCTCTCTCTGGTCTCTCTCTCTGGTCTCTCTCTCTGGTCTCTCTCTGGTCTCTCTCTGGTCTCTCTCTGGTCTAAACAGTGAAAATAGTAATTCTCACCTAAACAACATCTTAACATCAAAAACATCAAATATCAGATTTTGTTTCAAATGAGTTCAGTTCGAATCTCATTTAATATTTCAGTTTTTATTTTGTATAAATTGTATGAAATAAACTTTTAGCACAGGTACAAAAGCACTGGGCCGTGTTATACTTTTACTTTCACTTTCAAAGGCTCATAATCTCACCTTTTCCCGCGTGGCCCGGTTCAAACCTCTGCATTGCTGTATATTTTTATATGCTGTTTTTTGACGACTGAATGGAAGGATCTCACCGTTTCCATGGTTACCACTTTGAATATACGTCATTTTAAAACAAAGTCTCCTCCTCCCTCTCTACGATGCAGATTAAAGGGAAATGTCTGGGAGTTTTTGATATATATTTTTACTCCATTTTCTGGCTGATAACCAGGAAAGCCTTGTTCTCATGTTGGGTTTGTGCGACAGGATCCTTGGGTTGTGTTCTTCTTCTAGGATTGTGTTTCTTTCTAAAGATCATTATTGACGGTTCTCTGTACGGCTGCGCTGTTACGAATGTGTCCACAAAGTCCGTATTCTCACTTGGCATAAAGTCATTTTTTTAATAATATTGGGTTGTTTTTGTGTTTTGTGCTGATTGACAAGGGGGCGAATCCAGGTGTTGTGCAATATTGTAAATTTGTTCTTTAAAGTGATTGTCTAGAGCAGCCATCCCCAAACTCAGTAACACCGAGGCCCCCTTAAAAATCTGACGGGTCTGCGTGGCCCCCCAAAATAATAACCAAGAAGACAACATTAAGAATAGGCTCTTCTGGTTATTTTATTTTGGGGAAATAGCCTCTGCTACAAACATTGTAATACAAAAATGATTACAGTGGATTATTCAAGTCAAATAATGAACACAAATATTTTAATATTACAAACAAAACATTATAAATTTAACATTAAATAATTATATTATTTTTTTAGGGCGACAGTAGCTCAGTTGGTAGAGCAGAGCATTGGCCTTAAGGCCAGAAGGTCGTGGGTTCAATTCCCACCTCTGCACCTTCTCCACCGACTCCCACTGATGACTGCTGTCGTTGTGTCCTTGGGCAAGACACTTAACCCCACTTTGCCCAAAGCTCACACTCAGAGCAGCCGTCCTCCTGTGGACTCACCACCTGCAGAGGGTCAGTGAGGGGCTGGTGCTATGAGACTTGGGTGGCATCTCTGACTGCCACCCCCCTGACCCAGAAATGGATTAAAGGGTAGAAAATGGATGGATGGATGGATGGATTATTTTTTTATTTTTTTTATGACCTCCTGCGGCCCCCCTGCAGTACCCTCGCGGCCCACCAGGGGGCCGCGGACCCCACTTTGGGAGACACTGGTCTAGAGTTTGTCAGAAAGAGAGACAGAGGCCCAGTCCCAATACCCACACTGCACCCTACACACTTCTACGAAGTGTGCATTTGTTGGAAGTGCACACCAGGGTTGGAGTGCGCAGGTTACAAGTGTGCAAAAAAGGCGGAATTGGGACAGTGCAGACTGAGTGCAGGTGACGTCATCGACTCGTCAGAGATGGTCATTTTCAGACCTAAACTTTATAAACATTAAGGTAATTTTGTCTGACCCTTTGGGAAACAAAATTAATTGCTTCACACACGTTAAAATACATGTACACTCAAAAAAGGGAAATTGGTGGGCTGTTACATTTACTAAAGTGTAACATGTATAATGTAAGCTATAATTTCATGTTTCCAAGATGAACAAGATAAAATTATGGTGAATGTATGAAATCAGACAACTAATTGAATGTATTAGATTCATTCATGTTGGCATAAAGCGAGGCAATTGCGTCCTTATGGTGGGCGGGAAAAGCAAAGCGCACATTGAACGTGAAGACCCTGCTCACGCGATACTTTACAAGGAAACATGGGAGGAAGACCGGCGTGCACATGGAATTGGTAAGCAGAAATCCATTTTCATCCATCTTAATGCAAACGAAATACTATGCAGAAATAGCTGTAGTCCATCATTTTCAGCGATATTTAGTCAAAATTATAGTTTGTTTAAAAAAATATATATTAACAGTCGTCTGTCTGACAGGGATCTAGACTGAGGCTAAAGTGGTTGCATGTGCGACATTTAGTTTTTCTTGTTTTGTCAACTGACAGTACAATTTTATAAAGGACGCATTTGTGCGAGTGATCGAAAAGCTATTGAAGTTTATCAGATATGTTTTGCACTGGAGGGTGCACCTCCTCATCACGCTGCTTACAGCAACACCTGCAGGAAACGGGCCTTTGCTCTAGTGCAAGCAGGTAAACCTCCGCTTACTACCACAGCTGACGCTTACTTTAAAATCTGGCCTAAAAACTTGATTTTATTTTGCGGGACGACGCAAAACATGCATTTAAATTGTCACGGCTGCACGCTAATTCTAGGGCCGAGTTATCTGCTAATAATGCTAACGATTGTTTTCCTCTGTATTCTCCGCTGTAGTTTGCTTTGGGCTTCATGCGTGCGTTTCTTGATGCGCCCGATACCACGATTAGATCCATGGATACCACACCTTGTACTCATACTCGTACTCATTAATGTGGTCTCGATAAAAGTATTTGATACATAGATACGATCACGTGACTAACATCCGGGCACGGCGCGAAGTGTCCGCCATATTGGATGGGTATTCGTCACATGTTTACATTGCTCTGCTCCAATTACTTCGTGCTATTTCAATTGTTATGGCGACTAAAACTTTGGCAGCTTACAGGCTATCGTTAGATCAGGTATCAAGATTACGATACGATGGAAAATGTCAACTGATTGGCCAACAAGACCCGTATGTGCTGGATAAAAACCTTTGGACAAGCGACATAAATTCGTGGGCGTGTGTCACGTATCCAGATATTGTAAACTTTCTGATAAATTCCACGAGTGCTTATTCACTGGATCAGTTGAAGTCATACAAGGGTCTCGAGGCTTACAACCAATTCATTTGTGGTTGGGTGAGAGATGTTGCCGTGTACAAAATCAACGACCTCTGTCTGCACACAGCTAAGGTTTGTAATTTTAGTTTTCAGCCATCAAGATTATTTAATTTAACGATCCGTTTTCCACTGTCCGTGGCGTTGGGCTTCAGCGTGCTTAACTCCACTTAACTCATTCACTGCCCATGACGACAAAACTCGTCATGTTGAATAGTAACGCTCACTGCCCAAGACGAGTTAGACGCCTTTTTCATGTTATTACATGGGAGGCTACAGTAATGTCTCGTGCACCTTGTGAATGACCCACAATACTGATATATAGTGCAAATGTACCTGTAATGATAAATCAACACCAGTAGGATGCAGTATTGCACCACAGGAGAGGTCATAAGTCAGTGGAGAGAAGGAGGAGGAGTGTGGGAGTGTTTTAATAATTTTTGTAATGGAACAAGTGTGAAGATGTTTTGAGTTGTCACTAAAGCAGCAAAAATGCATCTAAAAGTCTCTTTTCTGCTTGATATGTTCCTGTTTACATACAGCTCGTTTTCTCTGTTTTCTTGCTCAGACCAGGTGTTATGGGTGAAAGTATGCTTTGTTCTATGGCGAATAGCTCAAGAACGGTGAGAGGTAGAAACAAACTGTTTTTTTCAGAGTAAAGCAGAGAGGTTAATCTTTAATTTGGTGCCCTTGGTGTTTACATCGTCTAAAAAATAAATATTCTGTGGCACTTCAAAGTCAAATCACCTGAAATTGTAGGCAGAACGCACTTCTCAAATCTGAAAATGCCTGGCAGTCAGTGAGTTTAGTTTAAAATCGGAATATATCTTCAAGGCCTAACCATTATTCTGTGTATAATGCAGTACTTATTAGCATGTGGTTTAATTTATTTTATTTTTTGCTTTTTTCAGGTTATGCATTCTCAAAGGCTGAGCGACACTCCACTTGTCCCATGGATCATCATTCAACCAGATGGAAAGATTCTCGCTGCCCATTGTAACTGCATGGCTGGTTTGGGAGAGGCGTGTACACACATTGCTGCTCTACTATTCAGCATTGAGGCGTCGGTAAAAGTTCGAGAAGCCAAAACTGTTACTGGAGAGAAATCATACTGGCTGCCCCCAAGTGTGAAGGGGGTCAGTTATAAGAAATTAAAGGACATTGACTTTACATCGGCAAAAGCGAGAAAGAAGAAGTTAGATGTCAGTTTATCTGGAAATGAGCTTCTGGGGCGTGAAGTCTTGGACACGAAGCCCGTAGAGCCTCCAACAGAAACTGAGTTTGCAAATTTTTTACAAAGTTTGAATGCTTCTGGTACGAAGTCTGCATTACTTAGTGTCTGTGCACCATATCAGGCAGACTTTAAACCAAAGCCTTTAAATTACAGGTTTCCAAAGATACTGACAGATTTTGTTGACCGGACATTGTTGGAAGCAAGCTTTGGTGACATTTTGAAGAAGTGTGACTCTCCCGAAGTGACAGTTACATGTACCCAGGAAGAAGCAGATGCTGTAGAGGCCGCAACAAAAGACCAGTCCGCCAGTAAAATGTGGCACAGATTCAGGAGTGGGCGTGTTACAGCGTCAAAAATGAGGGCGGTGTGCCACAGCAATCCTTCTGCTCCTTCTGTGAGTCTTGTGACATCAATTTGTTACTCAGAGGAGTCCACTTTTAAAACTGCTGCTACGTCATGGGGATGCCAACACGAAAAAACTGCTCTCGACTCTTATCAACAGACAATGAACGGATTACATGAGAACTTCACACTTGAAAGATCAGGCCTTCTCATCAATCCTGATTACCCCTTCGTTGGAGCTACACCTGATGGATTAGTGTCTTGTGATTGTTGCGGAACAGGATTGGTCGAGATAAAGTGCCCGTACTGTGTTCGACATAAGTCACTGGCCGAGTACACAGGCCCTAATTCTTGTCTTGAGGACATTGGAGATGGACAGACACTTAAACGTGATCATGCCTACTATTATCAGGTACAAACGCAGATATTTGTGGCAAAGGCTGAATTCTGTGACTTTGTTGTCTGGACAGAAAAAGACTTTATGATAGAAAGGGTTGAACCAGAGGAGAGCTTTTGGACTGAAATTTTATCAAAGGCAGAACAATTCCACACCTTGGCAGTCATGCCCGAGCTAGTTGGGAGATTTTTCTCCCGTCTCAACAAGCCTTTGCCCCCGAGTTGTAACAGTTCGGCCACAAACACCATCACCACATCCCAAGTCCAGCTTTACTGCTACTGCCAACGAGAGGAAAGTGACAGTGAAATGGTTGCCTGTGACAATGAGAACTGTAAATTTCAGTGGTTTCACCTTGTGTGTTTAAAGCTTAAAAAACATATGCTCCCTCAAGGCAATTGGGATTGTCCAGATTGCCGAAAGGAAAAGAACTCGCGCAAGGGGAAGAAAAGAAAAAATTGATTCTGTTGAAGTTGTGATGGGCTGTATTTGCATCCAATGTATGATTGTGCTACTTTCATCTAATAAGTTCTGTAATATCTGTAATGAATTAACCGGTCACTCTGCCAAATCTTTAAAAAAAAATTCGGACGGGCAAAATAATTTAATTCCTTTTTTAAAGGGACAAAAAGACAAAAAAATCTGGTGTTTGACCATGTTTTATTTTCATTTCCACCCAAAAAATCAGCAGTAGCAACATAGCATTCAATATCACATGAGCGTAACAGTAGATATTTGTAAAAATATATAATTGTAATAAAAGATATATCAATCATTCAAAATAATGATGTATTCTTATAAGGTTTATCACAAAAAGAAATAGGCTTAAATATAATTTAAGCCGGGCACCTTGAAGTATGGTATATCAAGACATTATTATCATATCACAGTCAGTAGGCTATTCTTGTAAAATCAAAAACGTGTCCTGGTACCGCAGTCTGCATATTCATTAACTTCAAAGCCAGAAATTAATTTAGTCAAATGGAACTACTGATTTGCACATATTGGTCAGCGCACAACAAACAGTCACAATTTTGTCGAGTGTTGGCACAGAGTTCTCAGACGAAATTAAATAGTCAATGGGAACAGTTTTTTTCATGATATCAAATTTGTTTCTAATTAGGCCAATGACACGTTCCACATGAATCCGTACACTGGCCAACTTCCTCGTCTGCTCCACATCTATTGCTGACAGTTGGCTCTTCCCTTTTGTGAAGGCCGGAATCTTGAGTTCGCATCCAGCTTGTGCAACACTCTCAGCAATGTTGAAGCCTCTGTCTGCCATAACAATGTCTCCTTGTAAAAGTTTATTTAAAAAGTCACAGTCATCGGTTATAAATTTATCGGAGGCTCTTCCTCCATACCCTGGACTGATAAAGCAAACAGATCCTTGTGGTGTTATACCAATCAAGTATTTAGCTGTGTTGTGGTGTTTATAAGATGACCAGGTCTGAGCTCTGGCGGTTAAACTAGAAGGGCGCTCAGTAAAGATTTCGAAACAGTCTATGATCACCGCCACGTTTAGTCCAAAATGTTTCCTGAAGACCATGGGCATTGTCTCATGAAGTTCCTCTCGTTGTGGCCAGTAAATGCATGGTTTTAACTTTACATACATGACATTTAGAGTTTTCAAAAACACTTTGCTCACAGTACTTGCTGAAACTTGAAACACATCTGACAAATACTGAACTGGAAGCCAAGCTTCAATCTAATTAACACAATCATCATCTGCTGAAACTTCGTCAACGAACTGCTGTGGGTGATGGAAAGAGAAGGTGCCAAATACATGAATAATGCCATAAGAGCGGTGTATGACGACATGCCACTGTACAGTTTGACTTTATCGTCATTTCCTTTGAAGCTTTCTTCTGTTATTTCACTCCTGGTAATTTTTTGTTTGAAGTCTAAATTCTCCGACACCAAGTTGTTGTAGTCACTTTCCAAAACACTGAGGTAGTCACAACTCAAGTCCGTTTGCGTACTAGTACCACACTCCTGTGTCAGTTCTTGGTCAGTTTCACAAATTTCTGCGGTTCTTAATTCACTGTCCTCACATATGCCTTCATGCAGTTCCACTTGTGGCGTTCGTTGTAAACTTAGCAAAGACTGTGCTGCCGCTATGTCCTTCTTCTTTGCCGCTCTCTGTCGAACCCTGTCTCCACGGAAGGAGGAGGATGTGGCTGAAGACTGTTTCTGATGGCCAAGCTTCATGGTAGGTGCCCAGTCGATGTTACCATCATCGTACAAGGTGGATGGTTTACCTGTTGGAGGAAAGAAAAAGTAAATTGAAAACCATTTCGTCATATGTACGTGTAAGGGGAAAAAACTAAAAACAAAACTAACACAACATAACAGTAATTGATCCAGTTTTATGCACAAATATGAAGTTCAATCATGCTTAAAAACCTTTGCCCCCTGACAGGCTAACGAACATCCTTGTGGACAACTGACAATGTCATGTCCGATGATAAATATAAACAATCCATACGTTATCGTCTTTGAATTATTTATCTTCACTTACCACTGACAAAATGTTCAGAGCAGACTCGCACGTAGGGGTAAGACTTCGATTTGAGATCGGCTCTACTGATCTTCGATAACCAAGTTCGTCGTCTCTTTGCAGTTAACTCGTGAGTTTTTTCTCCCTGGTCCGTTCTTACTGCAGGCAGTCTGTAGAAAGATGCACCACATCTCCCACTTTCATTCGAACAGCCGACAATGTAACAGTGAACTCCCATTTCTAAGTATTACTTCCTCTTTCGCACAAAATGTCTCGCTAAATGATCGCTCTAAATACCCATCCAATATGGCCGACGAAAAACATGCAGGTGCTTCGTGACGTCACAGGAAAACTATGTATACATTTACGTTGCCCTCGAGAGCCTCGGACGCGACACCGATCCTCCTCATAATAAAGTAATCTAACGCTAAATAATGAAACTTCTCAAGTTACCAGATATCAGCATACACAAGTTAGTACTGAGTAAATTACGTCTGTCAACACATTATGAGATACGATACGCACCTGACACAAAGTGCTCCGAGCATATTCTTGCGTGTTTTGAGGGAGTTTCTTGCCTGTTTATCTTCGCAAGCCATAACCTCCGTGGTTGTTCTGACAAAAGCTTAGTCTTCTCACATTCATGAAGTCTAATGATGGGTATACTGTAAAATCCAAGTTTAACTGAACCTCCGGCACGATTAGAACATCCATTGACCCAGCAGGAGACGACCATTTTCAACTTTATCACACGTTTCAGCTTCTTTTTCTATTTTTTGGCCCACAGAATGCCAAGACAAATATGTGACAGAGGCCAAAAAATACATGAAAACTAGTGATGAAAATAGTTTTGAGAGAAAGGAGCTAGTGACATAGATTAAGTTGAATTGAAAATTATCTGTTTTAAAAGTTAAGTACCCCAGCTTTAATACAAAGAGTTTAAAAACTGTTCAAACAATGTTGTTCTTGGGAATTTAATTTAAAAGCATTGCATATATTTGAGTGTAAAAATTGCCCACCTCTAACCAAAGACCCACGTATTTATTTTCAAGGTCAAGACAATTTCTTATAGATTCGGAAGAGTTTTTTTTGTATGTGTGTTTGTTTTAACCGAGACAAATTTTTCTGAAAAATGTCCAGAGACGAGTTAAAATTGCGTCTTTCAAAACTGGTCAAATGTAAACTTCAGTGTGGGATTGCTTGAATAAATAGTAAAAAAGGTTTTCCTCTCCCTCAAAAAAAAAAAAATAAAAAAAAAAAAAAAAAAAAATAAAAGAATGCCAAGACAAATGGCGCCGGGTCGGCAAATCCCCGTATGTAGTGACGTCATGTGGGAACTATGTATACATCCACAAAGAAGACAGGAGAGGAGCAGCCGCGCAGAGGGACACAGGACATGGAGAGACACCCGCACGGAGGTAGGAGAGAGTTTTCACTGTCACCACATAGCACAAAGCAGCCTAGTTTAGCAGCAGAGCTAACGCTAAAGCTAACGCGAATGTGTGCTGCAGCCACTTGTTCAGAAAATCTACAGCAACTATATTGTCCACAGAGGAGACAGGGCCGTGGTGAGTCAATACTGGGAAGAGTTACAGCTGGCCACAGGTTGTTTAGCACAAAGTATCCTAGATTAGCTGCGGAGCTAAGTGGCTAACGCCCTGTATAGCTGCGGAGCTAACGCCCTGTATAGCTGCGGAGCTAAGTGGCTAACGCCCTGTATAGCTGCGGAGCTAAGTGGCTAACGCCCTGTTTATGCATACTACATAATGCCTATTGCTTTTATAAGGCCAGTTAGAAGACTACAATTATAAGAACAATAGAGATAAGACATTTGAGGTATTTATTATGATGCACTTTTTGCAGAAATCATACAAATAGGCTTTGATTACCCATTAATGGCAAAGGGCATAGCATAATCCTTATGCCATAAAATTATAAGTGTCCCATTTAGCCCACATAGTCCATAACCTCCAACATCTGCTTCCACTGGGATGTGAGTGACTTGATGATGAAATAACAATAGTATAATAATCACTAGTACCTTCCATTTGCATGGAAATGCTTGTTAATTAAAATGTTTTAGTTTCATTAAATTATATACATCTGTATTCTTAATAGAAATAAAATAATAGGCCTACTGTGTTCCTTAAAGCTTAAAAGAGATGTGTTCCCCTGTAAGGGGCTGTTTTGGCGATAGTATGTTATTACTATAGGGTATATTATATAACCTGCATGTATTAGGTCTATAATAGTCTATTAGAATTATTATAATTTAATCATTCATAATGTGCTCCTCTGGACTCTCCACCTGCAGGAGGATCAGTGAGGGGCTGGTGCTCTGGGTGCAGCTCTGACTGGGGAAGAAAATTGATGGATATTTCTCCCACAAGTAAGTAAGTAAGTACACAGCCATGCAGGTGAACTGCAGTGTTACAACAACACTGTCTAAACCAGGACTGATTTAACTTGAGAGTTTTGATTTGAGCTTCAAAACACTGCTTCAAACTTGATGACTAGGGAAATGTTTTGTGAATGTTAAGAGGACAGAAGTAATTTACTGTTTGAAAAACTATGAGGCCTATGAGAGGAACCAGAGAGTCGAGTCCTGCAGCGGGACGTCAGGGAGTCCTCTTTTGAGGTTAGCTTATTTATGGCTGTTTGTTAAAGAAATAAGTCCCATTGTTTTACAATAGCTAATAAAATAAGTATTCGTCCCCACTGTGGGACAAATAAAGGAATTCTTATATTATCTTAAGTAGGTCAAAGCATCATCACAGTCCAAAGGCATAGTTTTAAAGGTTCCATATTACGCTTTTCTTCATATTTCACAGTCCATCCTATGCACATGTGTGATAATGATTTGACTTGTGAGATTATAGCCATCTCTCCATCACAGAAACAACATGATTACAGAGATCCTGAGCATTACAATGATTTATAACCTATGTTGGCAGAGCTGATGTTGGCTAGATGACATTGAAAATGTGTATATTGTTACATATCAAGACAGAGAGGGCCCCAATAGGCCCCAGACCTCAATTTGGGTATGGCTGGTGAAGATGATGTGTATTTTTCTGTTCCTCTTGTTTAGACACAGCTCAGTGGTATAAGCATCATTGCTGGACAACATGTTGCAGAGTTTGGTGACCACACAGTGACTTGGACCCTGATGTTCTCTCTGCAGACTTATCCAGAGGTAATACCTTACTTAACCCTCTTGTCGACAAGATGCAGTACTATTTAAAATGGCCATGCTCATATACAAAATAATTGAGCAAGACCGTGTTGAACCAGTGCCGAAATCATAGCGAAGCGAGTGCAGCTGCAGCAGCGTGCCAGTGTTGTACCGCAACAAACACAAACTTTAGACACTTTAAACACTTCAGACGCTCAGTGTCAGTTGGAACAGTGTTTCTCAGGGTCAGGGCGGTCATTTGGAAGTTCGAAGAAAGGTTAGATTTGCGGAGAACAAGACTAGGAGTCTAGACTGGGCGACAGTGGCTCACTTAGTAGAGCATTGGTCTTTAAGGCTGAAGCTCGTGGGTTCGAGCCCACCACGAGACCTACTTCACGACTCCCACTGGTGATTGCTGTCATTTTGTCCTTGGGCAAGACACATAACCCCACTTTGCCTAAAGCCCCCACTCAAAAATCAAGGCTCCTATGGACTCACTACCTGCAGGAGGATCAGGGAGGGGCTGGTGCTCTGTGAACTGGGTGTAGCTCTGACTGCCACCCCCCCGACCCAGAAATGGATTAACCCTTTAAGCGCCAAAGTCGCAATATTGCGACAAGCAACATTGCTCACTTAAACAGGCTGTATCTAAAAATGTGGTGCTGAATCTTGTTAATACTTTTCACCAGGGGTTAGTGGACATGTGTGCCTGTAATATGAGCAGCATTTGTGGGTGTGGTTATATTGAAAGTTTTTGAGTAAATTGAGTTCGTAAAACACCTGCGGCGCAGCGGCGCGGAGGCAAAGCAGCAGCGGCAGAGCTGAGACGAGCGAGAGCAGAGCAGAGGGAGAGAGTGTTTTTATTTACTCACGAGGTCTTCAGTACCAGAGAAGTACTTGGTCTGGTACTGGCTCACTCAGATTCAGAGGAGGAAGACACTCAGGTGTCCAGTGAAGCAGACACGGACATTATTAGCAGTGTTGGGCACGTTACTTTGAAAAAGTAATTAGTTATAGTTACTAGTTACTTCTCCCAAAAAGTAACTGAGTTACTAACGGAGTTACTCCACTATAAAAGTAACTAGTTACCAGTAAAAGTAACTATTGCGTTACTTTTTCGTTTTGTTCTGGAACATAATGTGCACCCGACGTGCGCATTTTTACTTTTAATAGTGCCAATATTTCCATCTAGAAAAGGCTGTTTTGCTGCTGAAGTCCTGTTCACTCTTCATCTCTCACTGTGCTGTAAAGCCCGCCACTGTGAATGTGGAAACACCGGTGAAGCACTGACTTCAGTCCAATCAGATGAACATATATATATCATATAAATCAAGTGGACAGTTTGTTTGGCTACAGCAGAATACGTTTCATGCCCGCATTGTTTGTTCATACAAAACGCAAAACTGTGAGTTATGGGTCTTACCTTATAAATGACCTGCACAAGCCACTTCGGTTCGACCAGTTCCATGTTTAAGTCCAGATAATAGTTTGAGCGTAGATACGTAATCCTCCATTTGGAAATGAGTCCAATGAGTTTTAAAAAGTAAAACAAAACGCGTGTGTCCTCCATAAACTCCTGTGTTTTGCGGCAGCCGAGTGCATCCAATTTCTAAAATCAACCATCTTACACTTCACCTCTCTTTCTTATCATTCCTATAGTAATTGAAAAATTACCCTATGTGCATTTTAAATTATCTTAAATATGTTATATGTATGTTAGCCAAACCTGTTGCTGTCCTTAGCAGATAAACCAGGAAGAGAAAGGAGCTTATCGATGGAATTGTATGCAGCCGACTTCTGCGCTCACATGTGCTCCTCTGTGGCTGACCTCACGGTGATACAAGCCGTGGATGAGCGCGATTAAGACCCATATTTGTTTCAAAAACACAATTTATGAGCCATCCTCTCAACTATAGACATGTAGATTGTAAAGGAAATATGTTTTACATCAGCCAATAATTGCTGGGAGGTTTTCTCATCCTCCCTTCTCTCATGACAACACGTTCATTGTGCGTCTTGAGTAACGCGCAGTAACGGGATGTCGGAAATGATAACGGCGTTATAGTTACTGTCAAAGTAATTAGTTAGATTACTCGTTACTGAAAAAAGTAACGGCGTTAGTAACGCCGTTACTAGTAACGCCGTTATTCCCATCACTGATTATTAGTGACGGGGAGACAGCGCTCCATAGTCCACAATCAGCCCCTGTACAGCGGCTGCTTGTCCTCCGTGTGGCCGCGGTAGAAGCCTTTTGTGAACGCCAAGCAGGATCCGTGGTGGAGGGGACAGGGGGATCATAACACCGGGCATGTGGGAGAAAGGAGTGGGGGTAGACATCCACGGGGAACACGGGAGACGCGGGAGAAGTCGCGGGAGAAGTCGCGGGAGAGCCGCGGGAAAAAAACACATCGCTAATCGCGTTCACTGCCTTTACCAGCAGCGATGATGAGGATGAAGACAGTTCTTGAGAGAAAATAATCCACAAAAGTGGATCAGAAGTGTTGAAGAGCCTGTTGTATGTTGTTGAGACGATCTGACAAGTTCTGAGCCCATTCATTTCATCTCTCTGTTTGTAAACGGTAAATCCTGGAGCCTCATTTCCACTGAGAAAATAGTAAGCCCACTACTTCTCTGAAAGGGAAATATTGAAACCAATCTCAAGATTTCATGACTGTAAACTATAAAGAGTGCTGTCTTGATCACTGAAGGTCTTTGAAAATAATACAATTCCATATGGCCGCGAACCAGTGCTAAAACATCATTTATAATCTGGATCAGGGAATTTATTTCTATCCCAAATTCATTTCATACTAAAGATATTTCACATTGACTGTTTATAGTATTCCCTGATCTCAAATAACTCCCAAGCTACAGCTTTTTGAAGTCTCTATACAATAATTAACATTTTCCAAAATGGCCGCCACCTTGATGACGTCACAATATGCAAATTAGATGACGAATCAACTTCCATCCCAAAGTTTGGTTCAAACTGAAGATATTTCTAATTTACAGTATGCCTTTATCTCAAACCATTTTAAAGTTATAGCCTTTTGAAATCTTGAAATCAAAATTGTATATTTTCTTGAAAAAACTCTGGCGCCTAAAGGGTTAAGGGGAAGATGATTGATGGATGGAAGATTAGAAGTCAGTGCCCTGACGTCCAGCCTCCGCTAATAGTGTCGTATTCACGGGGCGGCAGTAACGTTGGACGAGATAGAAAGAGCAGGATACTTTTATTCCCTACATAAGTTTTGGGCCATCCTTAATTGTTATAATTTACAGAAATCCTCAATCTCTTATCACTTTTAAGTTATAGCATTTTAAAAATAAGATTAAAAAATCGAGCATTTTAGATAAAACCTTAGCTACTCCTGGTAAAAACACCTGGTCTTGCTAAGCATTGTGCCTTCATATCATGTGTTCTCCTCAACAGACGCTGAACTGAAAGTGAAGAGTCAGACAGCCCTGCACAACAGGTTAGTTCTGCTGCTTAATTTTGGATGCATGATGTTTAGAAACTATGGTTTGTAAGGGACATATTTACTTTAAACACTTGGCTGCATCATTTAGAGTGTCATAAACTTAGGTTTGAGTGAGCGTGTCCCTTTAAGACATGTGAATATCTTACTCTGAGTAGTTAAATGTCTCATTTTCAGTTTCCGCATCGGCAAAATCTCAAAGCAGTTGCGTAAAGTCATGGGAGCATGAAAACGCATATGTTCACAAGCACTATGTCCCCCATTGTCAACCCCGGTTTTAGTCCTGGTGTGGCTCCTGTTTTAGCCGTTGACAGTATGTTCAGTCTGCTTGCTCAGTCCGCTAATGTCCCCGTGACCACTTTGCGGCTCTCTCTCTCTGCGGATTGGTTGCTGCACGTACGTCCGAGGAAACGTTCCGCAATATTTATCTCCTGCGTGCATACATTTTCCGCTCCTGCTCCTCCCCTTCGACTTTGCCGCGCAGTCTGAGTCTCTAGTGAGCAGTCAGTGTGTCTCTAGTGAGCAGTCAGTGTGTCTCTAGTGAGCAGTCAGTGTGTCTCTAGTGAGCAGTCCGTGTGTCTCTAGTGAGCAGTCCGTGTGTCTCTAGTGAGCAGTCCGTGTGTCTCTAGTGAGCAGTCCGTGTGTCTCTAGTGAGCAGTCCGTGTGTCTCTAGTGAGCAGTCCGTGTGTCTCTAGTGAGCAGTCCGTTCGTCTCTACTGAGCATTCCGTGTGTCTCCACTGAGCAGTCTGTGCGTCTCCACTGAAGAGTCCGTGCGTCTCTACAGAGCAGTCCGTGCGTCTCCACTGAAGAGTCCGTGCGTCTCTACAGAGCAGTCCGTGCGTCTCTACAGAGCAGTCCGTGCGTCTCTACAGAGCAGTCCGTGCGTCTCTACAGAGCAGTCCGTGCGTCTCTACAGAGCAGTCCGTGCGTCTCTACAGAGCAGTCCGTGCGTCTCTACTGAATAGTCCGTGCGTCTCTACTGAGCAGTCCGTGCGTCTCTACTGAGCGATCCTTGCGTCTCTACTGAGCGATCCTTGCGTCTCTACAGAGCAGTCCGTGCGTCTCTACTGAATAGTCCGTGCGTCTCTACTGAAAAGTCCTTGCGTCTCTGCTGACCAGTCTTTGTGTCTCTACAGAGCAGTCCGTGCGTCTCTACAGAGCAGTCCGTGCGTCTCTACAGAGCAGTCCGTGCGTCTCTACTGAATAGTCCGTGCGTCTCTACTGAGCAGTCCGTGCGTCTCTACTGAGCGATCCTTGCGTCTCTACAGAGCAGTCCGTGCGTCTCTACTGAATAGTCCGTGCGTCTCTACTGAAAAGTCCGTGCGTCTCTACTGAAAAGTCCGTGCGTCTCTACAGAGCAGTCCGTGCGTCTCTACCGAGCAGTCCGTGCGTCTCTACAGAGCAGTCCGTGTCCGTGCGTCTCTACAGAGCAGTCCGTGCGTCTCTACAGAGCAGTCCGTGCGTCTCTACTGAACAGTCTGTGCGTCTCTACTGAGCAGTCCTTGCGTCTCTACCGAGCAGTCCGTGCGTCTTGTTATGGGAATTCTGATGCTTCAAATGAAATAAATCCGAGAGGAAACAAACTTGTCCTTTTGTGCAGTTTATTTACAGAAGTGATGAGTACAAAAATGACATTTCTGCGCAGAAAAGGAGCCAGACAGAAACGGGTCCAGTGACGCCGTGTCTCTCTGTTCCCCTCAACCAGCGTGTTGATGATCTTATACTGGAGGTGTGTCAGACAGAACAATGAGCATTCGTCACAAGAGAGATGAGTCATACGCGGCTGCAGACGGGAAAGTTTGGGAGAGATACATTAAGCGCACCAAAAGACCTTCGAGATGATAAGAAAGAACACTCCGTGAGTACTTTTGAGATAACGCACCTGCAGATGGTGGCCAAGGCCATCGCTGAACAAGAGGCCCTTTGTGCGATGTACCAAAAGTGCGGAGAACGGAGTTTCAGACGCTGGGAACGAAGGCAAATGTATCGACCAAATGATTAGAATGGTCCGATGCCGGGAACTGACCATAACAGTCTACCGGTCTACCGAGCAGTCCGTGCGTCTCTACCGAGCAGTCCGTGCGTCTCTACAGAGCAGTCCGTGCGTCTCTACAGAGCAGTCCGTGCGTCTCTACAGTATCGACCAGTATCAATGAAGTACAATAATACTGGTAGGTACATCCTGAACACACTTACGGTCATCTCTTAAAACACTCTGCTGCATCATTTAGAGTGTCATAAACTTAGGTTTGAGTGAGGGTGTCCCTTTTAATGCATGTGAATATCTTACACTTAGTATAGTTAATGTCTCATTTTCAGTTTAGCTGGTCCTCTCAGTCCTGGTCTGTCCTGTGTGTCACACACACAGATGTTGTAAATGTCTCATATTGAATATAGATGTCCTCATTAACACAGAGTCCTCTCAGTCCTGGTCTGTTCTGTGTGTCACACACACAGATGTTGTAAATGTCTCATATTGAATATAGATGTCCTCATTAACACAGAGTCCTCTCAGTCCTGGTCTGTCCTGTGTGTCACACACACAGATGTTGTAAATGTCTCATATTGAATATAGATGTCCTCACTAACACAGAGTCCTCTCAGTCCTGGTCTGTTCTGTGTGTCACACACACAGATGTTGTAAATGTCTCATATTGAATATAGATGTCCTCACTAACACAGTGTCCTCTCAGTCCTGGTCTGTTCTGTGTGTCACATACACAGGGTGCTGTATGTGTAATAAAGTTGTTACCTGTTGTTGCTTTATTGGAACAGATAAATCTAGGGGTTAATGAACATATTTGCAGTTTGAGGTTGTGTAGTGCTGTGGAAGAAAATGCTTGTCCCAGAGTTATTTACCTGCTGTTTACAGCTCTGGTGTATATTTCTCTTGTGTCAATTATCCTAACCAAACATGTCACAGGAATAGAATAGATGTGTTTCACTAGTTTATCTTAAAAGTTCCTTCTTTCCATCTTTTCATCTCCCTTGATGGATTTGAAGAATAATGGGGGCTGTTTAAATGTATATCCTAACAAGGAATAGGGGGTACAGATTATGTTTGCGGTCTTAAAAGGGGGCACAAGCACTGGTATATAGAAACTTCATCTATTTAGATGTTTTTGTCTTTTGTTGTTTTAATATTCTAATTCATCTCTCTTAATGTTTCAGAGTTGTTTCATCAAGGCGGATAACAGCAGTGAATAAGCATCTGAGGCCTCTCATTGGTTTAACTGCCACCATTCAGCAGTGACATAAAGTCCAGGAAATGGAACACACCGTCTTGGAGAGTAGATCCATTCAAGATATTACAGATTTTGAGGTTTGGCCTTAAAGAGGTATTATAAGACTGAATTCTATATGGACATTTAAATGTTTGGTTTCACCTTTATTTTCCGTGTAACTTTCACAATGCTGTTCTGTTCATGACCAGATTAATGAGGTGAACAAATACAGCTCAGTGATAAAGCTAACATTGTTCTTTGTGTTTGATATTATGGCTTTTCTATCTCAGGTGGTGGCGGTCACTGGTCCATGGCGTGTCCAGGTGTGTCACTGGTCCATGGCGTGTCCAGGTGTGTCACAGGTCCATGGCGTGTCCAGGTGTGTCGTGTCACTGGTCCATGATGTGTCCACGGTGTGTCACAGATCCATGACGTGTCCACAGCGTGTCACTGGTCCATGGCGTGTCCGGGGGTGTCACTGGTCCATGGCGTGTCCAGGCCTGTCACTGGTCCATGGCGTGTCCAGGCGTGTCACTGGTCCATGACGTGTCCACGGTGTGTCACAGGTCCATGACGTGTCCACGGCGTATCACTGGTCCACGGCGTGTCACTGGTCCATGGCGTGTCCGGGCGTGTCACTGGTCCATGGCGTGTCACTGGTCCATGGCGTGTCCACGGTTTGTCACAGGTCCATGACGTGTCCACGGCGTGTCACTGGTCCATAGCGTGTCCGGGCGTCCAGGCGTGTGACTGGTTCATGACGTGTCCATGGCGTGTCACTGGTCCATGGCATGTCCAGGCGTGTCACTGGTCCATGACGTGTCCACGGCGTGTCACTGGTCTAAGGTGTGTCCAGGTGTGAGCAGCCCGGACACGTCATGGACCAGTGAGACGCCTGGACACGCCATGGACCAGTGACACGCCTGGACACGCCATGGACCAGTGACACGCCATGGACCATTGACACGCCTGGACGCGTCATGGACCAGTGACACGCCTGGACACGTCATGGACCAGTGACACTCCATGGACACTTCATGGACCAGTGACACGCCTGGACACGCCATGGACCAGTGACACGCCTGGACACGCCACGCCTGGACACGCCATGGACCAGTGACACGCCTGGACACGCCACGTCACTGGTCCATGGCGTGTCCGGGCGTGTCACTGGTCCATGGCGTGTACGGGCGTGTCACTGGTCCATGACGTGTCCAGGCGTGTCACTGGTCCATGACGTGTCCGGGCGTGTCACCGGTCCATGGCGTGTCCAGGCGTGTCATTGGTCCATGACATTTGCAGGCGTGTCACTGGTTCATGACGTGTCCATGGCGTGTCACTGGTTCATGACGTGTCCATGGCGTGTCACTGGTCAATGGCGTGTCACTGGTCCATGGCGTGTCCAGGCGTGTCACTGGTCCATGGCGTGTCACTGGTCTAAGTTGTGTGTCCAGGTGTGAGCAGCCCGGACATGTCATGGACCAGTGAGACGCCTGGACACGCCATGGACCAGTGACACGCCTGGACACGCCATGGACCAGTGACACGCCTGGACACGTCATGGACCAGTGACACGCCTGGACACGTCATGGACCAGTGACACGCCATGGACACGTCATGGACCAGTGACACGCCTGGACACGCCATGGACCAGTGAAACGCCATGGACCAGTGACACGGCGTGGCGTGTCACTGGTCCATGGCGTGTCCAGGCGTGTCACTGGTCCATGATGTGTCCAGGCATGTCACTGGTCCATGACGTGTCCGGTCGTGTCACTGGTCCATGGCGTGTCCAGGCGTGTCACTGGTCCATGGCGTGTCCAGGCGTGTCACTGGTCCATGGCGTGTCCAGGCGTGTCACTGGTCCATGGCGTGTCCAGGCGTGTCACTGGTCCATGACGTGTCCACGGCGTGTCCGGGCGTGTCACTGGTCCATGACGTGTCCGGGCGTGTTACTGGTCCATGGCGTGTCACTGGTCCATGACGTGTCCATGGCGTGTCCAGGCGTGTCACTGCTCCGTGACGTGTCCACGGCGTGTCACTGGTCCATGACGTGTCCATGGCGTGTCACTGGTCCATGGCGTGTCCAGGCGTGTCACTGGTCCATGACGTGTCCACGGTGTGTCACAGGTCCAGGACGTGTCCACGGCGTGTCACTGGTCCACGGCGTGTCACTGGTCCATGGCGTGTCCGGGCGTGTCACTGGTCCATGGTGTGTCCAGGCGTGTCACTGGTCCATGACGTGTCCACGGTGTGTCACAGGTCCATGACGTGTCCACAACGTGTTACTGGTCTATGGCGTGTCCGGGCGTGTCACTGGTCCATGACGTGTCCAGGCGTGTCACTGGTCCATGGCGTGTCCAGGCGTGTCACTGGTCCATGATGTGTCCACGGTGTGTCACAGGTCCATGACGTGTCCACGCCGTGTCACTGGTCCATGGCGTGTCCGGGCGTGTCACTGGTCCATGGCGTGTCCGGGCGTGTCACTGGTCCATGACGTGTTCAAGGCGTGTCACTGGTCCATGGCGTGTCCGGGCGTGTCACTGGTCCATGACGTGTCTGGGCGTGTCACTGGTCCATGGCATGTCCAGGCGTGTCACTAATCCATGACGTGTCCATGGCGTGTCCAGGCGTGTCACTGCTCCGTGACGTGTCCACGGCGTGTTACTGGTCCATGACGTGTCCGGGCGTGTTACTGGTCCATGGCGTGTCACTGGTCCATGACGTGTCCATGGCGTGTCCAGGCGTGTCACTGCTCCGTGACGTGTCCACGGCGTGTCACTGGTCCATGACGTGTCCATGGCGTGTCACTGGTCCATGGCGTGTCCAGGCGTGTCACTGGTCCATGACGTGTCCACGGTGTGTCACAGGTCCAGGACGTGTCCACGGCGTGTCACTGGTCCACGGCGTGTCACTGGTCCATGACGTGTCCACGGTGTGTCACAGGTCCATGACGTGTCCACAACGTGTTACTGGTCTATGGCGTGTCCGGGCGTGTCACTGGTCCATGACGTGTCCAGGCGTGTCACTGGTCCATGGCGTGTCCAGGCGTGTCACTGGTCCATGATGTGTCCACGGTGTGTCACAGGTCCATGACGTGTCCACGCCGTGTCCGGGCGTGTCACTGGTCCATGGCGTGTCCGGGCGTGTCACTGGTCCATGACGTGTTCAAGGCGTGTCACTGGTCCATGGCGTGTCCGGGCGTGTCACTGGTCCATGACGTGTCTGGGCGTGTCACTGGTCCATGGCATGTCCAGGCGTGTCACTAATCCATGACGTGTCCATGGCGTGTCCAGGCGTGTCACTGCTCCGTGACGTGTCCACGGCGTGTTACTGGTCCATGGCGTGTCTGGGTGTGAGCAGCCTGGACACGCCATGGACCAGTGACACGCCATGGACCAGTGACACGCCTGGACACGCCACGGACCAATGACACGCCCGGACACGCCATGGACCAGTGACACGCCTGGACACGTCATGGACCAGTGACACGTCATGGACCAGTGACACGCCATGGACCAGTGACACAGCATGGACCAGTGACACGCCATGGACACTTCATGGACCAGTGACACGCCGTAAACACGCCATGGACCAGTGACACGCCTGGACACGTCATGGACCAGTGACACGCCATGGACCAGTGACACACCTTAGACCAGTGTCACACCTGGACACACCTTAGACCAGTGACACACCTGGACACGCCTTAGACCAGTGACACACCTGGACACGCCTTAGACCAGTGACACACCTGGTGGGGAAGTGATTAGGAGTGGGCAAAATATATCGTAGACAATAATTTCGTGAAAGCCAATTTGAAGATATGCTTTATTGTATTATCTTTTTTATTTTCCAATACATATTACAATTAGAGAAGGAAAGATGCCCATTGGTCTAATGTGTGCCTAAAAAGCCAATCACTGCTTTATCTACAGACTGGGACCTTTTCAGAGCTGCCACAGACAGCTTGGATGAATATACGGACACTGTGACGTCATACATCCACTTCTGTGAGGATAGCATCATTCCAACAAGGACCAGGGTCATCTATAACAACGACAAACCCTGGTTCACTGCTAAACTCCGGCAGCTCAGGAAAGCAAAGGAGTCTGCTTTCAGGGAGGGGGACCGCAGCGGCTACAAAGCAGCTAAATATCAGTTCAGGAAAGAACTGAAAGCAGCCAAGTCCCGGCACAGAGAACGACTACAGGAGCAGTTTGGTAACAACGATACTGCTTCTGTCTGGAGGGGCCTACGGGAGATCACCAACTACAAACCCAAAGCCCCCCCCTGTGCTGATGACCACAAGCTAGCTGACGATCTGAACTTATTTTTCAGTCGCTTTGATGCTGCCCCTGACACCTCTCCCTCCCCCACCCCCCACTACTCTAACTACTCTAACGACCCACCCATCAGCCCTGCCCCCAGCCTAACAATAGCCGCTAAAGAGATTAAACAACTCTTCCTGAGGCTGCACCCCCGCAAAGCTCCTGGCCCGGACCACGTGTCTCCGGCCACTCTGAGACACTGCGCCAGTGAGCTTACTCCTGTGTTCACGGACATTTTCAACTCCTCTCTGCAGTCCTGCCATGTCCCGGCCTGCTTCAAATCCTCCATCATTGTCCCCGTCCCGAAGAAGCCCAGGATCACAGGACTCAATGACTACAGACCTGTAGCACTTACGTCTGTCGTCATGAAGTCATTTGAACGCCTGGTTCTCTCCCATCTCAAGTCCCTCACCTCCCCCCTCCTGGACCCCCTGCAGTTCGCCTACAGAGCCAACAGATCTGTAGACGACGCCATTAACCTGGCCCTCCACCACATCCTACAGCACCTGGACTCCCCGGGGACCTACGCCAGGGTCCTGTTCGTGGACTTCAGCTCTGCCTTCAACACAATCCTGCCATCCCTGCTCCAGGACAAGCTCTCCCAGCTCAACGTGCCCGATTCCACCTGCAGGTGGATCACTGACTTCCTGACGGACAGGAAGCAGCGAGTGCGTCTGGGGAAGAATGTCTCGGACCCTTGGATTATAAATACAGGAGCCCCACAGGGCTGTGTTCTTTCTCCCCTGCTCTTCTCCCTGTACACCAACCACTGCACCTCCAGCCACGACTCCGTGAAGCTGATCAAGTTCGCGGACGACACCACCCTCATTGGACTCATCTCCAACAACGATGAGTCCGCCTACAGGAGGGAGGTGGACCGGCTGGTGTCCTGGTGCAGTGGTAACAACCTGGAGCTGAACGCCCAGAAGACAGTGGAGATGATTGTGGACTTCAGGAAGAGCACTGTCCCCCCGCCCCCACCCTCCGTGATGGACTCCCCCATCACCTCTGTGGAGTCCTTCCGTTTCCTGGGCACCACCATCACCCAGGACCTCAAGTGGGAGCCGACCATCAGCTCCCTCATCAAGAAGGCCCAGCAGAGGATGTACTTCCTGCGGCAGCTCAGGAAAGCCAAGCTGCCTGCACAGATGTTGGTGCAGTTCTACACGGCCATCATCGAGTCCATCCTCACCTCCTCCATCAC
Source organism: Knipowitschia caucasica (assembly GCA_964034765.1). Classification (NCBI taxonomy): domain Eukaryota; kingdom Metazoa; phylum Chordata; class Actinopteri; order Gobiiformes; family Gobiidae; genus Knipowitschia; species Knipowitschia caucasica. The sequence goes on along the minus strand of OZ035827.1, from coordinate 37,358,913 downwards.
CGTGTGGTTCGCTGGAGCCACAGTCAGGGACAAACAGAGACTACAGCGCATTGTGCGCTCTGCAGAGGAAGTGATCGGCCGCAGCCTTCCATCGCTGCAGGACCTGTACGTCGCCCGAGCTCGAGGCCGGGCTGGTCGTATCACAGCCGACCCCTCTCACCCTGCACATGGACTATTCCAACCACTCCCCTCAGGCAGGAGGCTGCGGTCCATCAGGACTAGAACCTCCCGCCACAAGAACAGTTTCTTCCCCTCTGCTGTTGGACTCTTGAACACTTCTTAACCTGTCCCCCCGCCCTTTATAAAGTCACTTTACTGCCCATCATACGTCACTTTACTTCACTGTACTGCTGTCACCTTACATTGTGTGCACCATGTGCACTTGTATATTGTAAATAGTAACTGTAACTCTATTTTAAATTTAAATTTATTCTTTAGAAGTGTTTTTTATTCTTATTTTTATTATCTCTTTTTGACTGTTGCACTGAGCCAAAGCAATTTCCAAGTCTGTGACCTCCCGTTACTTACGTTGGCAATAAAAATGATTCTGATTCTGATTCTGATTCTGATTTGTACATTTCAGTAAATATTGAGCCTTTTTGGATGTGTTTTTTCTGTGTTTCTTGAATCAGATTTTTAATGTTAATATATGTTAGTGCATGTTTTGCAAAGATGTGTGTAGCACTTCAGAAAATAAAAAGCTTCATTTTTGATCTACACTGTCTCTTATCTATAGATGCCATGGCAAGCAAAACATTGCAGATCATTTTGTGTAACCATTTTTGATTTTAAAGATATTGTGACAATGTCGTTATCGGGAGTTGGGTATCTGCATGCTTGCAGATTGGCAGTTGAGTTCTGGTGGATACAGATATAGTTTGTGTGTGATTGACACGTCTCTGTTGGTAAGAGGCAGTTATGTCTGTAAACCTTTTGTTGCTTGATCTCATTTTCTTTTAGAATGGAGTGATTATAGATGTATCATCTATTTAAGTGCAGGATAGAGACGGTGAAGCCAGTTGAAACTAGGAATAACTGGAATTCAGTGAAGGTATCAAGGGAATACATGACAAAGTTTGGCAGTAGACTGAAGAATAAGCTCTACACGTGTTTGCAGAGACAATTCAAACTCTTAAAAAAGCAATCCTCCATAGATTATTGATTATTATAATGATGTGCCTCAGTCTCTTTGGCCTCATTATCCATGTGTCCTTTCAGAACAGGTTATCCACAGTGTATGTGTGTGTTGACCTGGCCTTACACACCATTTATCCTTTCAGAACAGGTTATCCACAGTGTATGTGTGTGCGGACCAGGCCTCACAGACCATGTGTCCTTTCAAACCAGGTTATACACAGTGTATGTGTGTGTTGACTTTGCCTTACACACCATGTGTCCTTTCAAACCAGGTTATACACAGTGTATGTGTGTGTTGACCTGGCCTTACACACCATGTGTCCTTTCAGAACAGGTTTTCCACAGTGTATGTGTGTGCGGACCAGGCCTCACAGACCATGTGTCCTTTCAAACCAGGTTATACACAGTGTATGTGTGTGCGGACCAGGCCTCACAGACCATGTGTCCTTTCAAACCAGGTTATACACAGTGTATGTGTGTGCGGACCAGGCCTCACAGACCATGTGTCCTTTCAAACCAGGTTATACATAGTGTGTGTGTGTATGATGACATCACTGACCTTGTAAACCACACTGTCCTTATAGACCGTGTTTTTGAAAAGTCTTTACAAACCCCTGAAAAGTCTTGAAAACAGTCATTTTTTATATCTCAGTGCAGCAAAGGAAATCTTAAAATTTTAAGCCGTGTATAGGTTCTGTGATTTTTTTCATGATCATTGATATGATTTTTGAGGCTCTAGCACCACAGGAACCCAGTGTCCCCGTATACCTATGTACAGTCTGGTTTAAAGGGATTTTAGAAAAAATGTCCTTACAACGTCTCAAACGGGGGTGTGTGTGTGTGTGTGTGTGTGTGTGTGTGTGTGTGTGTGTGTGTGTGTGTGTGTGTGTGTGTGTGTGTGTGTGTGTGTGTGTGTGTGTGTGTGTGTGTGTCCATAGACGATGGTGTGATCAGTGTGGACAGTGCGTTCTACGGCAGAGCCAACAGCCTCACGTGCGCTGGCGGAAAGTCTCCAGCAGAGGTCGCTAACACAGCCTGCTCCCACGCAGACGCCCTTAACGTTTTCCGCCACAGGTGACAGCATTGGGCCTGTCCCCATTTCACCTCTCTTAACACTACACCTGGTTTTGAGGGCCCTAAAAGCAAGACAGCTCTCAACAATGAAGAAAAAAGTGTTAGCTGTAGCCATCTTTCCCGATGAAATAGGACAGAACATAATGTACATGTCACGACTAGTAGGTCACACAAAAACTCCAGCTGTGTTGCTTCCTGGTGTGCATGCTTAATAAGAAGATTAATTTATAAACCAGAGAAAAACACGGGAAACTGAGGATAAATAGATTCGCTTCTAGGGATTTACTTCAACGGTTTTTATTCAGCTTTGAAGTGGAACAAAAAAAAGATTTAACCAGGTAAAACGTGGTCAAAACACACCTTGTGTGGCTAGTGGCTGGTTTAAGCCTGCTGCGCATGTCACAGGTGGTAACAGTTTCTTTGGACCCGGTTTTAAAAGAGACCACTGGATTAAAAAAGCAAGATAACACAATGTATTATAAAATACTTAAAACAAATAAATGCACTAAAAACCTAGGGGGATCTGCTCTCGACCACAGCTTTTCTAATTTGTAAGCTCCTTCTATGACGAATGTTTGAAACACCTTCTTTCTCTTTCAGATGCAACGGCAAGAAAACATGTGAGCTGAACTCCCCCGTGTTTGAACAGGACCCATGCAGTGACACCTTCAAATACATGGAAACCAGCTACTCCTGTGTGCCCGCCAGTGAGTGCCCTTTATCCCTGTGTGCCTGCCAGTGAGTGCCCTTTATCCCTGTGTGCCCGCCAGTGAGTGCCCTTTATCCCTGTGTGCCCTTGAGTGCCCTTTTTCCCTGTGTGCCCGACAGTGAGTGCCCTTTATCCCTGTGTGCCCGCCAGTGAGTGCCCTTTATCCCTGTGTGCCCTTGTGTGTCCATCTACTGCCACCAGTGTGTTGAGGCAATTTTCATATTGATCTGAAATGCAGGAATGGAAAAATAGTATGATTTAATGATGGTAAATGTATAAGTTTAAGGTAAAAATTCCAAACGGAAACACGGACATAGACACTGGACCAGCAACAAAAGCTGATGAGCACAGAGAGACACAGAGAGGCACAGAGAGGCACAGAGAGGCACAGAGAGGCACAGAGAGGCACAGAGAGGCACAGAGAGGCACAGAGAGGCACAGAGAGGCACAGAGAGGCACAGAGAGGCACAGAGAGGCACAGAGAGGCACAGAGAGGCACAGAGAGACACAGAGAGGCACAGAGAGGCACAGAGAGGCACAGAGAGGCACAGAATATACATAGGGAACAGAACAGAAAGTAAACTAAAATGAAACCACAGGGGAACTGAAGTTGATAAAAAACCAAGTAACAAATAATCAAAGTGTTGTTGTGTGATTTATGAAGTAGTTAAAGACATACATAATATTTGTATCAAATGTGGCGTAAACCTGCTCCCAAGTCCACAAAAGTTTCTTTTCTGCTTAGAACAAATGGCAGCTCCAGTTTTTTATAGGAAAAGTAAAGGAAGAGATTTCATATGAATGTTTCAGTTGACTGTTAACTTAACTCCTAATAAGGCTTCTGTTTTTCATTTGTCCACAGCTCATAGAGTCGTGTGTGAGCACTCAATGGCCTATCTGAATTGCGGTAAGACTGAATTGTGTTATAAAAATGCATTCATTTCAAAGAACTTCAGCCTGTCACAATATTAATATCTGGACAGTTAAATCTTCTATTTCTAAATATTATGAATTCATGATCATCATTATTGAGGTTTTAACTATGCTACAACATACACACTAAAAACACTACCAACCTCATCAGTTAAGGCGATATTGTTTAGATTAACCAACGTATTGAATCCTCAACGTGCATTGGTTAGTGCTTTACCAAAACAAATTGGTTGAATCACCTCAGGAACTAATCACCTCTTCAAGTTATGCACACATCTATTGTGGCGCCACCTGCTGGTGAAAGTTTGATTCAGATATACCTCAGAAAGATAAGCATGGCACAGCCTGGATAGTACTGTGATGGGAGACCTCCAAACTGCTTGATAGTGTGTGTAATTTTACAGTTTTGTCACTTTTTATACATGTTAATTCATATATTTTCTTCTAAAAAATATTATTTAAAATTTCAAACAAAAGTTACAAGTAAGTATGTACTTTCAGCTGCGGGAAAAGTGATCAAAGTGCTGGGAGCTGATTTCGGACGCAGAGACCACACAACTTGTGCCTTCAGACGACAGAAGTCCGAAGTAGAGAAGATTGATTGCACCAATGACGCTCCGTTTGTGGCCGAAAAGTGAGGCTCAAAGTCAGAGGTCATGTTCCTGTTTGAGGAGGAGAAGCAGAATGATCAAAAATATCGGTTTCCCTCTTATATCTCACTGAAGTTCTATTTAGAATAGGTTATTATGTATGTTTGAGCTATCGTCATTCTCCTGATTTCAAGATGCCACTAATTAAAAAGGGTCCAGGTCTAAACCAGGTCTATAACCCGAGCTGAAGCAGGACTAAAACTTATGCAGCTGTGCATTAATTAACTAGAAAGGGCACAAATGCGTAATACAATACAATTAATTTACTGGAAGGGTAGTAAGGTGGATTCACATGAAGCATTTTCCCCTTTCTGCTTCACAGCCTAACTGTGAATGCACCCTAAATATGGGGCTATAAGAAGGAGACTAAACCAGGACTAAAGCTTATTCAAATAATGACTAAAGCAGGTACAAAAGAGGACTAAACCAGGACAACACTCGAACTAAAGCATACCCAAAGCAGGACCAAAATATCTAGTTCTGCATTAGCAATACTAATGCAGGACTAAGGCAGGACTGAAGCAGGACTAAACCAGGACTAAAGCATCCCCAAAGCAGGACTGAAGCCGGCCTATAATAGTACTTAAGCAGAACTAAAGCATATCCAAAGCAGGATCAAACTGTGACTAAATCATACCTAAAGCAGGACTAAAGTATGCCCAAAGCAGGTTTAAAGCATGGTCTGATATATACTTGCTTTTGACCCGTTTTATCCAAAGCAGGTCTAAAGCAGGACTAAAACAGGAGGAAAGCAGGTCTAAAGCAGGCCTTATTGGGTCTATTTGTTGGGTCTAAAGCAGGACTTGTTTTTTCCTCAGGTGTGATGGGAAGAACACCTGTGAACTTCGTGCGTCTCAAGCTGTGGTGGGCGACTCCTGCTCAAACACATCTCTGTACCTGGAGTACGCCTACATCTGCACCGGTAAAGAAACATAAAAAGTACATCTAACATCAGTGTTCCTCTTTGACAGTAGCTCGTGGTAAATATTTATTATAGTTATCAGTCGCTGTTCAGAACAAAAATGTATAGTAAAACATTCTAAATGTTCTCAAATCCCTCCACACACACAAAACTGGTTTTGGGGCAAAGGATCTTTAGTCATGCCACAATTGTGATACATGTAGTGATTCATATATTTCAGTCTGTATTTAATCTCATCCTCATTTTCTTTTTCACAGATGCATAATGGAGACTCTGAATCTCTGAATAAAGATCTGATATTGCATAAGCTGTGGTGTGTTTATTGTTTTATTTATAACTTTGGTTCAGTTCACCAGGGTACATGAAAACCATTTGTTAAAAGTTTCAAACTATATATTACAAAAAGAATAATTAAAAAGTATGGGGATAAAAGCTATTTGGGTTAAAATTAGAGGGGAGAGTCTGGAGTCTAAAAGTTAGGGATGCAAGCTTTAAAAGGATTCGTCAGGATAAGAGCAGTTTGGTGTGGCTTTGTCTCCTGCAGGCCTTAAATGCCGAGCAGCACCGCTGGGCCGAAGACCAGTGTATGAGACCAAATAGATTACAACAGGAAATGCAAAACATAAAAATCCTAAATAAATGTTAGTTTGTGCAATATGGGACTGACCTGTTCACACCAAGCAGAGATAAAGTGTATGAGAGAGGAGAACAATTTAGCATTACCCAAGCTAGCGAGAGACTCTTATTTTTGGCAAGGGAGTGCATCTTTATAAGTTACTGAATTGAGTCCACACAAAATCTCAATGTGGCATCTTTTTTGCGGACTAACACAATGAGGGAAGCCCACGGGCTGGAGCTGGGCTCAATCATTTCTGAAGTTAACGTTCCTTGAAGTAGACTTTTCACTTCTTGATACATTTGTGTAAGCTCTCAGTCGTACAGGGATTAGTCAAAGCAAAGGAAGGTTTCTCACCCATCATCTGTTCTTCTTTTTTCCCGATGTTTTGTCCTTCATCTGAAGGACTTCTTCAGGGAATGAGATCTCAGACTGCGCGTTGGAGATTTATAACCTATGGGTGTGGTTTGCCACACCCTAATCCTGATTCTAACTCATTAACAATCTAAGGACTGTTTGATGTGGTAGGGAGCAGGTCTAACGAACCTGCTGCGGCTAACGATCATAACTCATTAGCATGTCACAGACCTATTGTCTGACATTGTCTTATTGCTGAGATTGCTGGAGTGGAGTGCAGGTCTCCCCACTCCTAACTCATTAGCACATCACTGATCTTATAGTTAGGGCGTTGTTTTTAGGACGTCGTCATAGATGCGAGGCAAAACTTGATACATATTAGGTGGAATTTGTCTGTAGGGTTTCCTCACTGGGGGGGCAGTGCCAGTTGGGATCTCATGCTGTACAGTGCGGGTCAACCCATAGTCCTCATCATTGTCTGAATTTGTTGTGCAGGGAGATCAGAGTTTGTTAGATCAGGGAAGACACATGGTTCAGAATGGGGTGTGATTGGGTCTGTACTCTCACAGAGTCACCACCTACAATTCAATTCAATTCAAGCTTTAATTCAAGAAATGATTTGCCGTTTACAGGAAAACCACATTGGAAAAACTGTCAAGACTACCCCAGTGTGCACCAGACAGAGGAGACAGCACATTTCCACTCTTTCCACCAGTAATTTTTACATCATTTTCTGGCAGGATGTCAGCAGAGACTATTGCAAATGTCCTAGCCAACCTCTGAGGTCTGTAGAGGTATATTGGTGAATCATTGACATTACGAACTCTCAATAGCACTCTTCCCTTTTTCACATTAGACAAGGAGCGAGTGTCAGTGAGTGCTAAATAGGTGGTGGGTTTTAAAAAGGCTGTATGTGTGACGAAAATTGGAACACCTTTGCCTTGAGTACAAAAGGAGATGGGGAGGGAGATGAGGAAGGAGGAAGCCTGAGAGTGAGACATGGGGCCAGACAAGGTGAGGGGAAAGCCCCGTGGTCTGCCACTCCTAACTCATTAGCACGCCACTGATCTTATCCACTGGTGTTCCCCAAGGTTCGGTACTGGGCCCCCTCCTCTTCAAAATTTACATGCTTCCCCTTGGCCACATCATCCGTCACCATGGACTACACTTTCACTGCTACGCCGACGACACCCAGGTCTACATCTCCACCAAATCCATCTCCCCAGTCTCCTCTCCACCATCACACACTGCGTCTCTGACTTCAAATTCTGGATGGTATACAATTTCTTAGCCTGGTCGTACCACACCATAGTACAAATGACATTTCGCACTAAGGTCTGGACGTGCTCCATTGAGCTCCGTTTACAGATATGAGGGGTTAACTCCTTTTGCAGATTGAAACGATTGGATCTGAGTTTACCGTGACGTATGTAGTGCGCCCGAGTCTGTTGTTAGCATTTAGAATTTAGCCTTGCCATCTCCTTTGCCGCTAACGGAGTAGCGCCACAATTTTTCCAGCGATTACATTTGCTAAACATTACCCTTGCTCCGGCTTCAATTTCTTGATAGAACCAGACCGGATTACTTTACTATCACATTTTTCGCCATTGCCAAACTACAACCTGCCTGTTCGACGCAAACTCTTGACATCACCCACAACTGACTACAACACCTGCCTTCCGCGCTCTCTGAATGGTCGGTCGAAATTCAACCGATTGTAATCGCTAACATAGGGACTAGACCCAGACGTTACATGGAGTGAAATGATGATTGAACGGAGTGTGCGGATGGCTAAGGCCAGGCTACAATTTCTTGAAACTAAATAGCAATAAAACCGAACTCCTCATCACCGGACCCAAGTCACTCCTTCCCTCTGCTCAAAACATCTCCCTCAACATTGACGGCCACAAAGTCACTCCCTCCTCCTCTGTACGCAACCTCTGCGTTATTGTGGACTCCACCCTCTCATTTAGACCCCACATTAACCTCATCTCCAAGACATAATTTTTCCACCTCCGTAACATCGCTCCATCTGCAAAGAGTGGATCCCTCCCTCAATGTGGGCCTCCCAGAGGTTTTTCATTTTCTCCCACTGAGTTTTATTAGTCTTTCCTTGCCGATGCAGGAGGAATCAAGGACAGTGGTGATGATCCAGGACACTCAACATTCAATTGGACTTTGGATTCTAGTCATCCGCCCCTTATGGACCAATGGCTCATGTGTTTATTATCATTGTATTTTCAGTTTGATTTTCTGATCTGTGTTGGCAGATAAACTCTGAGAAAACTATTGTTATGGTTTAGGGCTATACAAAAGTTAATTGAATTGAATTTCTGAAAATGTTGTGTCATACCGCTGTAAATATAGCTGGAGTATCAAATTCATTTTGCTCTGGGGCCGAACCAGCACTAGCTGGTCAGGAGCCAAAACTATGAAAGTGAATACTTAATGCAGAGAAAAAAGGAAAATACATGTACTTGTTTAATGCATTTTAACAAAATGATTACCTATGACATGAGTTTGGATATTATTTTCTGGTATTGATTCTGAACAAAAGAAATACAGATACTTGTTTGTTTAGATTGAACGAATACTGGACCAAGGGTGAAGAAGGCTTGTAAATATTGACTGATATGCCAATGATTTGATTTATTTTATTTTTATTTTTTAAATTTGATTACCATAAATTCTGAAAGTGAGTCATTAAAAAATAAATTATTTCAAGGGCCGGATTTGACCCGCGGGCCTTGTGTTTGAGGTGTGTCATAGACAGTTTATAATAGTTTCTGCATGTGTTATTACAGCTGCAGTACACGTTTCAGCGGCTTGAGGCGTACAGTGACGTCATTGTCAACCCGGAAGTTCTCCGGCGCCTGCTGCATGTAAACACAAGGCAGACGGTGAGAAACTATCAAAGATAAAATGCCCCTAGTCATTGTCATTTATTTCCTTCTGAGAATTGCTCTGTTCTCTGCCTTCAGTTGTTGTTTTTCTTGTGTTGGATTTGTAGTCGTCCCATAGCGCTTTTTATGACGCGTAAATAACGTTAAGCTTGCTACGTGATGATGCGAACAAGCCGAGTTGTGTTAAAGATGGGGTACCTAACCTTTATTTATAAATAATACATATATTTTATAGTTTGTACCACAGAACAATTGTTGTCAAAGTAAAATACTGTGAACAAATCAGACAACAACACACTACACAGTAGAGCCGATTGCCTCGAATGTGTTCTAATAGTGAGTGAGGGTAATTCTCTCTTCTTCAGTTTTATGTCTAAAAAAGCTGAAGACGTGACTTCTAATAGCTACCTTCATTCTTTGTTACTGTTGTTCATTTAACCCATTAGTTTTTCTCAGAAATTGGACGTGGGGCAGACAAAAGGTGGAGCCCTGCAACTGAATGAGAGGAGACCACTAACATCTATAACTGAAATATATAAAAGAAAAATATATAATGATAAAAAAAAAAAAAATGCAACATTTGTGTGAAGCCAGGTCAATGTATAGAAAGTGTCCTGGGTTCTGTCACCCTAAAAGGCAAGAACCAATTTTTTGTATGAATGTGTTCAAATGTGTGTTATTATGTCTTGTGCAGGTTTGAAATAAGTACATCAACTTCAATCCAACCTGCAGCTTAAAAAAATCTGCAGAATTGAGAGCAACTTATTCAAACATCTACAGCTCAGATGTAAACTTATTACAAAAAACTTGGTAAACCGTCATCCATTTCTATTGCAAAAGAAACTTGGGCAAAGATATTATATCATATCATACATTAATTATCAAATGTGATATGTAGAAAAGGCTCTACTGTGTGGTATGTTTTAATTATTGTGACACACTTCAAATATTATCTCATGTCCCTAACACATCTTTTATACAGATGTTAGATCTAAAATATGAAGTGGCAAAGTAAAGGCTCAAGATCATATTTCAGTACACAATGATTGAAACAGTGTCTCATGTTGATGCTTCTCTCTTCCCTCTACTCAGACTGCGGCCTGTGTCTGCGGCCAGTGTGCGGTCAGTGTGCGGCCAGTGTGCGGCCTGTGTCTGCGGCCAGTGTGCGGTCAGAAGATGCCGTACGTGAGTGGAGAGGACACAGTGAAGGAGCTGAGGCGGGCGCTGTGCAACCCCAATGTGCAGTCTGACCTCCTCAGATACCGGAGCACCATCACAAGAGTCATACGGTATTAAGCTTTATCCACTTAAGAGCATTTCAATTCATTTAAAGTTGGGGAACCTACCTTTCGAACCAGAAAAACAGCTTCTATCACTATTTCTCACATGCATGTATTTTTTAGATCATCTTTTTCAGACAGAATGATGAAAAAGACAAGATCCCCCTCACTCAGTGTCAAATAGTGACTCACAGTTTGCTAAAGGATGCAAAAGATAAAATGTTTTCTAATAAGGTGAAGACAGCATGTAGTGTTCTGACATTTTCACGATTTACTTTTACAAGAATGTCTGTTGGGACAAATTACATGTGTTATTTATGAAAAGTAAAAAAGTACCCAGCTATAATTGTTGCCCAAATGCTTTCCCTGGCAGCCTATCCAGGCAGACAAATGGACAAGTAGATAAACTAAGTCGTTGTGATTTAAAGAAGAAATATTGCACATTGTTTTTGGCCATTAAAAATGCAACGTTTTAGAATGTGAAAGGATATCCTCTGTAGAAATTATATGGGGAAACAAGTATGGAGGATAAACATTTTGGCCTGCTGTATCCCTATGCGACCAGCAGAGGGAGGAATAGAATTTGTTTTTATTTTCTTTGCAAATTTGAAAATTACCGGCTGATTTACTTGTGTTTTAAAAGGCAGAAAACTGCTTTGAGTGCGATGTCATAGTGGTACAATGACATCATACTATTACAGGAGCTTTTAGACTGAAGGGGAAGCGGGAAGTTCCTGTTAGAACAGATAGTCTCCTTTAAAAACAAATAGGATTATGTTTACTGGGACTATCTTGCTGTATTGTAATTGGACACAAAATCGTTTAAATATTACAGTTATCAAAATATACTATGGTACCCTGATGTTTTCTCTATGTCCTTTCAGAGCCATGTCACAGGGGGTGGACGTGTCAGGGCTGTTTCCAGAGATGGTCAAAGCCTGTGCCACGGTGGACATTGTGCAGAAGAAACAGGTCTATGTGTTTTTGTGTTCGTATGCCGCACTCAAACCAGATTTGTCTCTGCTCGTCATCAACACTCTGCGGAAGGACTGTCAGGATGCCAACCCCATGGTGCGCAGCCTGGCTCTGCGTAACATGACCAATCTGAGGTACGTGTCACACCCCACCCTTCTCCAGCAGGGTGACCAATGTGAGGTACATGCCACACCCCACACTGGTCCAAACTATCCCAGGTCAGGCTGAAGGTATTTTTTATTCTAGACATATGTGTGTGCTAGGACATTCCTAGTGGTTATTATATGGATATTACTGGAAATACATTGGAAGGTTTGTTTATAGCTCATCATCTTTTGCATCTGTGGTTATTTTTTTGCATAAGGAGGTCATTTGAATTGATTACTTTGATTGAATATGGATTTGGATTTTCTTGAACAAAATTAGTACATTTATGTTTAGATTGACACACAAAGATCACATTTCGACTCAAGCCATGTCCACACATAGCCGGGTATTTTTAAAACCGAATATTTCCCCTCTCCGTTTATAAGATTATTTGTATCCACATTACTCCGTTTTCTAAAAAAAACCTCATCCACACCTGTACGTCCTCTGACATGCTGTATTGGGGAAAAACACAGAAGTGGGCGGAGCTTTGATGCTAACGCCGTTACTTCTGTAGCGGCACTTTTACAGTCACTGTAGAAATTCAGGGTAAAGACATATCTTCACAAGCACTGTGTCCTCAGCCCTGGTTGAATCCTGGTTTAGCTCCTGTTTTGGATGTTTTCGAGAGTCCCTTTGCTGCTCTCTGATGAGGAGCAAGGATGTTCATCTCCTTTCACTGCATCTTGCCGCTGAACCCACGCAGCATGATCCGGTGGAACCACAGTTTTCACTCCATGCTTCCTTTGTTGTTGTTTTGGGGTCATATTGTGGCGTGCGAAAACGCAAAACTCCGGTTGTCTCTGTCTACATGCAAATGCATAAACAGAGTTTTAAAAAAATCTTCTCTTTGCCCGTTTTTTTATATATTTGTTTATGATGCATGTGGATGACAGGTGCAAACGAAGAAAAAATATCTCCTGTAAAGCAGATACCCGGCTACAGGGTGGACAGGTAAGACTTACCTTAAAGACTTAACTTGGCTCCAGTTCAGGCCGGACTTCATCTCTGATTTACCAGAGCCTTATACTGTAGTCTTCACAGTCTCACATACTCAGACCTCCATCTTTGTTCCTCGTTAAACGTACCTTCGACAGAAAGTTCCTTTTACTGCTTTAAATGATCAATGCAGATTTTTTTAACAGTTTGCAGTGGCCCAAACCTTCAAAATTGTTCTCCGCAATGAGTTTATAAATGCTTTTCCCAAATTTCCCAAACCAGGGAGAAAAATTATCCACATTAGTGAAGCACAACTGATTTTCTATTATTTACAAAACGCTGCACATATCTCTACGCCCCCAAGAGCTGATTTTCTTACATATGAACATATCTGCTCTTCAAGGGTAAATTAAAATTTTCTCGACTATGTATGAAAAAAGGAGTGCCTTAAGTGAAAGTGTGTGTGTGTTGCAGGTTACCAGGTTTGGTAGAGTACGTGGAGCAGCCTCTCTCCTCTGGGCTCCGGGACAGGGCTGCATGTGTGAGGAGAGTGGCAGTGCTGGGATGGGCCAAAGTGCACAACCTAGATCCAGGCGTGGATATCGGTGAGACTGCAATTCTTTTGGCCATAATTTGGACATCATGAATGATAATGCAATAAAACGTCTCACTCATTTTATGTAAAGCCATGTAATGTCAACTAAAGGTGGTTTCTATTTTCCAATATAGAGGCAACAGAAACTTATCTTCTGACCCTGATCAGAAGTCTCAATAGATCCTTCAACATGGACAACAGTCCTTTGTGGTAGTTTTGGATGGAATTCTTTATCCACCACTTTTAAATAAAAAAAAGGAAAAAATCAATAAAATCTCTGGTTGAGTGTGTAAACCAGGGGTCTCAAACCGGTTCCAGAAAGGGCCATGTGGCTGCAGCTTTTACTTCCAACAGTTACCCATTTCCTCAGGTGGGTCCAGTTTTAACCTGAAGATTTGAGGAAATGGGTGGAGTCATCTGTGCTCCTTCTCAGTTTGGAACTGTTGGAAGTAAAACCTGCAGCCACATGGCCCTTTCTGGAACCGGTTTGAGACCGCTGGTGTAAACTGTATATTTGAACCATGTTGCAACATTGCTGCTCATCAAATACAGACCTGTAATTGTTCCTTGAAATGTGCTGTATACGTAAAGCTGACTTATTTACTTACTTGGACAAACCCTCAGCTGTGTCTGCATCTGTGTCAGATCCTGCGGTAGTGAATGAGCTATACAGTCTGCTGAGGGACCCGGACCCCATTGTCATGGTGAACTGTTTGCGAGCTCTGGAGGAGATCCTGAAGGATGAGGGAGGCGTGGCTATCAACAAGGCGATCACACACCACCTGCTGTACCGGTACTCCACCCACACTAAGTGATGCACCAGGGTTTGCTCTAGGGCAGTAAGCAGTAAGTAAATAAACGCTTCAGTCCATCACAAGACCACCTAATGTGCAAAACTTATTCCATGATAGAGATGCTCACCATGATGAAAGACAAGAGGAAGCAAACAAATACATGGGTTTAAAAGTTGAAAATACATGAGTAAACATGTATAATTGACGATAAATGATTTCCGAAAGGTCACATTTCACGCCTCACGTAAAGAAACTAAAACAATGAAACACATGCAGAGGGACTGAGTGCTTCGTCACAATGATCCAAATGAGTGAGTCGCCTTATTTGTCCAAACACTTTTATTTTGGACAAATGGTCTTAAGACAGGACAGGAAGCATCCATCCATCCATTTTCTTCCGCTTTATCCGTTGCCGGGTCGCGGGGGCAGGAGTCTAAGCAGAGACGCCCAGACTTCCCTATCCACACACACTTCCTCCAGCTCGTCCGGGGGGACCCCAAGGCGTTCCCAGGCCAGCTGGGAGACATAGTCCCTCCAGCGTGTCCTGGGTCTTCCCCGGGGCCTCTCGACGTGGAGAAGCAGCGGCTCTACTCCGAGCTCCTCCCGTGTGACTGAGCTCCTCACCCTATCTCTAAGGGAGCGCCCAGCCACTCTGCGGAGGAAGCTCATTTTGACCGCTTGTATCCGCGATCTCGTTCTTTTGGTCATTACCCAAAGCTCATGACCATAGGTGAGGGAGGGAACAAAGATTGACCGGTAAATTGAGAGCTTTGCCTTTCGGCTCAGCTCCCTCTTTACCACGACGGTCCGATACAGCGATCACTGCGCACGCTGCACTGATCCGCCTGTCAATCTCGCGCTCCATTCTTCCCTCACTCGTGAACAAGACCCCGAGATACTTGAACTCCTCCACTTGACGAAGGACCTCTCCACCCACCTGTAGAGGGCAAGGCACCTTTTTCCGTTCGAGCACCATGGCCTCGGATTTGGAGGTGCTGATTCTCATCCCAGCCGCTTCACACTCGGCTGCAAACCGTCCCAGTGCATGCTGCAGGTCCTGGTTCGTTGGAGCCAACAGGACAACATCGTCCGCAAACAGCAGAGATGAAATCCTGTGGTCTCCGAACCGGACCCCCTCCGACCCCTGGCTGCGCCTAGAAATTCTGTCCATAAGTACAGTGAACAGAACCGGTGACAAAGGGCAGCCCTGTCGGAGGCCAACATTCACCGGGAACAGGTCTGACTTACTGCCGGCAATGCGAACACAGCTCTGGCTCCTGTCATACAGGGATCGGATGGCCCTCAGCAGAGGACCTCCGACCCCGTACTCCCGGAGAACCCCCCAAAGGACACCCCGGGGAACACAGTCGAACGCCTTCTCCAAATCCACAAAGCACATGTGGACAGGTTGGGCGAACTCCCATGAACCCTCGAGTATCCGATGGAGTGTATAGAGCTGGTCCAGTGTTCCGCGACCGGGACGAAAACCACACTGCTCCTCCTGGATCCGAGATTCGACCATCGGCCGTAGCCTCCTCTCCAGTACCTTGGAGTAGACCTTACCGGGGAGGCTGAGGAGTGTGATCCCACGATAATTGGAACACACCCTCCGGTCCCCCTTCTTGTAGAGAGGGACCACCACCCCGGTCTGCCACTCCATTGGCACCGCCCCCGATCGCCACGTGATGTTGCAGAGACGTGTCAGCCAAGACAGTCCTACAACATCCAGAGACTTTAGATAATCAGGGCGGATCTCATCTACACCCGGAGCGCTGCCACCATGGAGGCTGCCAACCACCTTGGTGACCTCAGCCAGGGAGATGGAAGTATCCGCCCCGACATCCTCAGCCTCTGCCTCTGTAACAGAGGACGTGACGGGGGGATTGAGGAGAACCTCAAAGTATTCCTTCCACCGCCCGACAATATCCCCAGTCGAGGTCAGCAGCTCTCCACCCGCACCGTACATGGTGTTGGCAAAGAACTGCTTCCCCCTCTTGAGGCGCCGGATGGTTTGCCAGAATCTCTTCGAGGCCGACCGATAGTCATGCTCCATGGACTCGCCGAACTCCTCCCAGTCCCAGGTTTTTGCCTCTGCAACAGCCCGGGCCGCGGCACGCTTGGCCTGCCGGTACTGGACAGCTGCCTCAGGAGTCCCCCGAACCATCATGGCTCGATAGGACTCCTTCTTCAGCCTGACAGCATCCCTTACTGTCGGTGTCCATCACCGGGTTCGGCGATTGCCGCCGGGACCAGCACCAGAGACCTTGCGACCACAGCTACGAGCCGCCGCATCGCCGATTGAGGCAGAGAACATGGTCCACTCGGACTCCATGTCCCCCTCCTCCGCCGGGACCTGGGAGAAGCTCTCCCGGAGGTGTGAGTTGAAAGTCCGTCTGACAGGGGGCTCAGCGAGACGTTCCCAGCAGACCCTCACTATACGCTTGGGTCTGCCAGGTCTGACCGGCTTCTTCCCCTGCCAGCAGATCCAACTCACGACCAGGTGATGATCGGTTGACAGCTCCGCCCCTCTCTTTACCCGAGTGTCCGAGACACGCGGTCGAAGGTCAGATGATACGACAACAAAGTCGATCATCGACCTCCGGCCTAGGGTGTCCTGGTGCCACGTGCACTGGTGGACACCCTTGTGCTCGAACATGGTGTTCGTGATGGACACAACAACTGAACACCGCTCGGGTTCAGATCAGGGGGGCCGTTCTTCCCGATCACCCCTCTCCAAGTGTCACTGGCGTTTCCCACATGGGCGTTGAAGTCCCCCAGGAGAATAACGGAGTCCCCGGGCGGTGCACCAAGAACTCCAAGAAGGCCGGGTACTCTGCACTGCTGTATGGCCCGTAGGCCGTCACAACAATGCGAGACTTGTCCCCCACCCGAAGGCGGAGGGACGCGACCCTCTCATTCACCGGGGAGAACTCCAACACGTGGCGGCTGAGATGGGGGGCAATGAGAATGGCCACCCCAGCTCGCCGCCTCTCCCCGCGGGAAACTCCAGAAAAGTGGAGCGTCCAACCTTTCTCAAGGAGTTGGGTTCCAGAGCCCAAGCTGTGTGTGGAGGTGAGGCCGACTATCTCTAGTCGGTATCGCTCGGTACCCCCACGAGCTCGGGCTCCTTCCCCCCCAGTGAGGTGACGTTCCACGTCCCAAGAGCCAGATGTTGTGTGTGCGGACTGGGTCGCCGAGGTCTCCGCCTTCGACTGCCGCCCAGTCCTCTCAGCACCGCGCCACCACGGACCCCTCTGCAGGTGGTGGGCCCACAGGAGGGACTGCCCACGTCATCCCTTCGGGCTGAGCCCGGCCGGGCCCCGTGGGCTAAGGCCCGGCCACCAGGCGCTCGCATACAAGCCCCGACCCCAGGCCTGGCTCCAGGGTGGGGCCCCCATGCCGGGCAACGTCACTGGTCTATTTATTGTGCTGTCCATGGTGGTTTTTGGACCGCTCTTCGTCTCACTCGTCACCTGAGACCTGTCTGCCATGGGAGGCCCTACCAGGGGCATGAAGCCCCAGACAGCATAGCTCCCAGGATCATCCGAGTACTCAAACTCCCCCACCACGTTAAGGTGGCAGTCCAGGGGGGGAGTATATGGACAGGAAGCATATAATAGAAATTTCAAACCATTTTGTATAGGCTCAGATGCCAGTGAGTTCACATACTGTACATTTGTAACATCATCATGACTTTTCCCTGTGCTCTTTAATACTCGCTTTGTCTCAGTAGTATCTGGTTTCTGTGGTTACATGCAATAAATAAATATTCA
Source organism: Knipowitschia caucasica (assembly GCA_964034765.1). NCBI lineage: Eukaryota > Metazoa > Chordata > Actinopteri > Gobiiformes > Gobiidae > Knipowitschia > Knipowitschia caucasica. Next base: position 37,341,109 of record OZ035827.1, on the reverse strand, counting down.
TCGGATCCAGTTTTCACAAGTGCTTTGTAAATCTACTTGCCCAATGCAAGCACAAATTAGTTGACAACTGATATGGGTTTATTTTAGTAAAACAAAAAAGCAATCATTCTATAAAGAAAAAAATAACCATGTCCTTCTTGTCCCTCTGCCTCTGTGTGTGTGTGTTTGGTTGCCAGTTTGAAGGAGTGTGACGTGTGGGCTCAGTGCGACGTGCTGAGGGTTCTGGAGCGATACCCTCCGCAGACAGAGGGGGAGCTGTTTGATATGCTGTCGGTGCTGGACCCGTGTTTGGTCAGCTCACACGCTCCGGTCACAGCCGCCACACTGCGCCTCTTCCTTTGCCTCTGCTCCTCACTCCCTGCAGTCTGCTTCTCTGCACTGGAAAGGGTGTGTGGGCCCCTGCTGGTCATCTGTGGAAGCTCCAGCCGAGAGATGAGGTTCACCGCACTGGCGCATATACAGGTCTGTAAAAGACAGGGTATGCATAAAAAAGGTGGAAAGTATTTCTTTTAGTACTGTACTTAAAACTGGGGTACTAAACTTTACAGTGGTAAGCAAAAGTTTGCATCAATGACTTTCCTTTATGAGACAAACACATTGAGAGCAATCATTACTTCTTGATAACGGACTCTCAAACCAATTATGACCGCTGCCCTTTGGCAACGCACTCTTTGCTTGTAATTCAGGTGTGTAAAATACTGAGATGACTCTGGACAGTAGTTCCTACACTTTGTCACAATGGGCTTTCAGTGCCTGTCACGTATTACTTCTGTCTGTGTCATTTAAATGTTAATTGGAGAATACATTATACATATACATTTTTAACACACGTGCACGGAGGTTTTCAGAATTATTTGTTAACGTTTTCATGACAAAAATACTGTTTTTATTTGTCAAAACGCGTCCGCGGTAAACTCGGAAGTAACTATTAACATCAGTTGAACATTTTAGGACACATTTGCAGAGGATTTGATGATGGATTTAGGTTAAGTTTATATTTGGGTCACTCACCGTCGATGTTCAGCATTCTTTGTTCACTTTTCATGTAGCTGTTACCCGTCCATTTACAGTCTATTGTCTAGACATCTCACGGCAAAACCTTTGGGAACTAACTATTTTATATATTTCATTTAAAAAAGATATTGCCCATTACAGTTTCGAATATTAAGGGATGTATAATATTCGGTAGAATATATGTATATATATTTCATATTCAAATTATATATGAGCACGAGCGCGATGATTGGCAGCCCTTGGCATCACTTGATAGGTTAAAGTGGACGGCATTGTGGATTTTGAGCTATAGCTAAGATAAGGGAAGGTGGGACTTACCCGTAATATTATTTCATAAAATGACTTATTTTATTTCAACATTTAAGGCCAGGTGGTCAATTTAATACAATTCTTAAAATGTGTAATTCATCACTTTAAGGCCCAAAGTGGCAGAAAAAATCTCAGATAAGCAGAGGTGCAGAATGATGAGAACAGTCAGAGTCAAACCACAAACCAGCTCCAAAGACCTACAACCTTTGCACACGCCACAAACACAGCCGCTTGAGGTATGCTTTATTGACAAGCCAGCTTAATTTTGGAATACGGTTCTGTGGACTGATTAAACTAAAATAGAATTATTTAGGCAGAACAATGGGCGTTATATAGGGGTGAGAACAAAGCTCACAATAACGATAACATCACGATAACGATTTTATCATGATATGACGATTGTCGATATATTGACAGAAATATACCATATGCCAATTTATGGCATAAATAAAAGAAAAAAATTAAGTGAAAAAATACACTTTATTTCATGATAAATGGAATGGAGATGTGAAATGTAGCCATATATTAAGTATTGATACTAATATATGGTAAAAACAAATCGATATTAATAACTCAATTCAATTCAATTCAATTCTTTTATTTACAAAACTCGTAGCCATATTGGTTATACACTTTTACAATGTAGCGTTGGTTGGTGTTTTGTAAAAAGGGAACTCCCAGGAAGCTGCATCAGTTTATAGACGGGGCGCCTAAAACAACACATGACACACATAACACATAAAACAACACAGCAGAAACAAGTGTAACATTCCATACTACTACACAATCCCAAACCCACTTACACTAACCCCACCCATCCTATCCCACCCCACCCCAGCCATCCCACCCCACCCATCTACAGGTCCCCACAGTTGCTGTCTCAGTCATTCGGTTCATTTTCCAATAGATTGGTCTTAGATATAGTACAGTAACTTTTTACACATTGATATTAACACAGCAATTGTGCCACATAATAATTCACTTCATCCATGCTACAGGAACAAAACAATAAATACATTACAAGTTGCTTTACCCGTTTACAGTTCTCAGCCCGGGGCTCATAATGTTGTATAATGTTGGAGCAAACTGTGTTTCAATCTTTTTTTTTAAGTTCTCAATGATTTTGATTGAGTAATAATAATAATAATGCATCGGTTTTATATAACACTTTTCTGGACACTCAAAGACGCTGCACATGTCATTATTCATTCACTCCATACACGGTGGTGATAAACTACTACTGTAGCCACAGCTGCCCTGGGGCACACTGGCAACCAGTATGTGCCATCGGCCCCTCCGACCACCACCAACCACTCACACACACTAGACTCATTGTAGGCAATGGGGGTGAAGTGTCTTGCCTAAGGACACAACGGCAGTTTGGCACTTTACAGCCGCAGCCGCCCCACTGTGGATGGTGTTCCCAGAGGTTAAGTGTCTTGCCAAGGACACAACGACAGTAGTCAGTGGGAGTCGATGGTGAAAGTCCTGAGTCCTGCTGAATAATAGGACTGTCCAGCTCATTCCAGATGTTTGGACCTTTGCAGGTGATACTAAACCTATTGCGATATCGATATATCGCTATATTTTCTCCTGCGATTCGATTATCGATATGCATTTTTTTTCAATCGTCACACCGCAAGCTTTATACAAAGGGGTGAAAAGCGTTCCAAGAAAAAACGCTCCCTTCAGTAGAATTTGGTGGTGTTTCCATCATGCTGTGGGGCTGTGTGTCCAGTGCAGGCAGTGTAATACTAATAATAATAATGCATTCTATTTATAACACACCTTACATATGCGAACACACCTCAAGGTGCTACAGCAAGTTAAAAACATATCAAAAGTTAACACAACAGAATAAAAATACCTACAGTCATGAGAACAAGGCAGAATCTGCAACACGGGCTTCGGAATGTTCTGACCCGCTTCGAGCATTAATCCAACTAATATGTCCACACGTTTCAACAAAACTTATTCAGGGGATAAGCATCAAAAATGACTGTGGTGATGACTACGCGGTGCGTCCTGCACGTAGTCATGCCCGCGTCATTGTGAGGCTCTGTGCAGTGCGTGGGTGCCTCTTCAGAAAGCCTGTGCAGTAGAGGGAATTTTTTTTACTTTTCAGCCTCCGTGCATGCGGTTCTTCGAAGGCTACCATAGCTGTAATGCTGGTACTTATTGTGAACTGCGTGCCACTAGATAATGGACTACAATATATGATCTCAACGCTAGATTGGAGTCTTCCAGTTTTCCACTCCTCCACTCCTTCAGTGGAAGACTGAGGCACCCTCAGTGCAAGAAGGAGCGCTACTGCAGGGCCTTTATCCCCACCGCTGTCAGACTGTACAATAAGTCACTTGCACTAGGATAAAAAAAAAAAACCTGCACTACTATTGCCACTGTTTCTTTGATTGCCACTTTTTAATTAATTGTGTGCCATTGCCGCACTAATACGTCAAGGCAAATAGTAACGTTGGGTGCCATTGATGCATTAATACATCAGTTGCGTTTTCCGCTATTTTCATGTCCTCAGGTGTCTATTATGTCTGATTAGCTTGAGAGCATATTTTATCGAGCCAGCAGGTGGTAGCAGCGCTCTCTGGATGGTTTGAAAACAGCTAGATGCACACTCTTTTTTTCTCAGCTTTTTGGGGATTTCAGTAAAACTTCCCTCTACTCGACTGGGGATTACAGGGGAACGAAACAAGCTAGAAACAAAATTATTATTCATATTTCAGATAAATTTCTCCTGTGTGAGATCAATAAAGTCTATCTTATCTTATCTTATCTTAAAAACTACTGACTGTACATTTAAGCAATGCAGTACAGAAATTATTATAATACTTTTATAATTTTATAAATACTACAAAAGATACTGTACATACACCAAAAGTAATAGCACCCATGAGACAATGAAGGCATGACACTTGAAAATGGATTAAAGTGTTGAAACACGCCACAATCTGGCAGAAGAAGAATAAGAAGACAAGGTGGGTGGAATGAAGAATACAACAAATAATGACTGCATACATTTTTGCAGTCACTCAACAGTCAGTCAGCTTGGAGTCTGTATCCAGGTTACCACCACACAGATACAGTATGTGCTGTCATGACTCTACACATTATGCATTTAGACCAAAATGGGCGTTCCATCACCTTAACATATAGTCAATTACTACTAAAAAAACTACAACAACTTGTCACGCTACACAAATTTGTACCTACCTACCTACACCCATCTCTACCCAAAGTAAATTTTCTCAACATCAGGCCCCATTGATGCAGTCTTAATTTGTCTTGTTAGTGTTTCAAGCATGTTTTAAGTGTGTGAAATGGGAGGGAAAGAAGTTTTGATCTTAAATGATTTCTGACATGACTATTTTCCTGTTCAGTTGCTGCTGCAGAGCGAGCCTGGCCTCTTGGGGGCGCACTACAAGCGCTTCTTCTGTGGATACGCCGAACCCGCCTTCATCAAACAGAGGAAGATGCAGGTGATGGAAACGATTCTAATCACAAACAAGGATGACACATTTCAGAGCTGAATTCTGCCTGCCAAATTTGTCTTGCACAGTGTTGATAAACCATAGACACAATGCAAAGGAAGGTTTCTCACCCATCATCTGTACTTCTTCGCAAGTTTTCCCGACGTTTCGTCCTCAAATCAGCGGACTTCTTCAGGAAATGAATTCTCAAACCGCGCGTTGGAGATTTATAACCTATGGGTGTGGTTAGCAACACCCTAATCCTGTGGCTAACCACACCCATAGGTTATAAATCTCCAACGCGCGGTCTGAGAATTCATTCCCTTAAGAAGTCCGCTGATTTGAGGACGAAACGTCGGGAAAACTTGCTAAGAAGTACAGATGATGGGTGAGAAACCTTCCTTTGCTTTGACTAATCCCTGTACGACTGAGGGCTTACACAAACTCATAGACACAATGGATACTATTCATTTTTTAACATCATTATTCAAGCTCAGACCAAGAGTTGTCTTTAGCCTTGTGTCATAGACTATATAAATTAAAGCTGGTGTACCTAACTTTCAAACCACATCTTACTTAAAATCTTACTTACTTCTAAAGTGAACTATGTAATATCCATCTAAAATCGATATCAAAACAGTTTAGTTCTGTCCCTAGTTTTCACATGCATGTATTTTTGGCCTCTGTCACATTTTTACACCATATTTTTTAGGCGGAAAAGTAAAAAAGAGAGGACTACCCTCACATCAGCTCTCATCCTAAAGTGTCAAATTGTGACCCACAGGGCTCTTTCTTTCAAGTTTGCAAAATATGTAATAAATAGATAGATAGATACTTTACTGATCCCCGTTTGGAGAAGTAATACAATGCAACAGCACTTTAGGCCACAGCAGCAGAGGTAGTTTTTAAATATAAATGGATCTGCTTTGGTTGCTTTTGATATCCGCTGTAGATGGGTCTGCGGCCTGACTGGAGTTTTGTTTCAGATGCTGGTGGAGCTGGTGAATGATGAAAACGCATGGATGATTCTGGACGAGCTCAGAGGTTACTGCACCGATGTGAATGCAGACACCGCTCAGGCCGCCATCTCTGCCATCGGTAAACAAACTCTCCAACTATATAGATTTCACGTCACGTAGTCCACCGGCTTTGAGTTGACTCTAAAAAAAGAACATACATGAAGCCAATGTCCACAACCACGCTAAAAAGCATTATAACAAATTGTTTGTCGTGTTTTGATATTGTGTGTCAAAAGGGGTCGGCTGGTATCAATGAGCTCTGTGGACTTACCCCTCCCTGTAATTTCTTCAGATAAAGAGGGAACAATGGACATTTGTAATTAATTTATTGTGTAACTTTAGTATATTTTTTCATCTTATGGCCAAGTTTTCTAGAATTAACTAATTTTCATTTGCCTTGAATCACAGAAAATCTGATATGTATGGCTGATAGTGATTGACAAATGTCAGTCACACAAAGTGGATTAAAAGAAAAATATGCAGATTATCTTCACTTTCAACCTCTTACCAGCCACCACATTTTGGCTTGTGCTGAAAAGTTGGGCATACCCAAATGTCTTTGCATATTTACTAGAATAGAGTATGTCATTTCTATTTCATTCTGCATCCTTTGAAGTTGCAGCCTCGCCTATAATATAAAATGTATAAAAACCCTAGCAAAGGCATACTTCATTGCAAGCTCACAATATTCAAATCCTATGGTAATATTTGTTGTTAGCAACAACTGTCTACATTTACAGGCCTCTAGGTTTATAGTTTTGATGAAGTTGCTCTTTTAAACTAGTGCTTTTCGGAACTTATTTGGCACACTTATATCGCGAAAGTGAATTTGAAGATATGCTTTTTCGCATTATCGTCAATTTAGAAAATAAATAAATATATATATATTTTTTTTTTTAAATCTTCAATACATATTACAATTAGAGCAGGCAATCACTGCTTTATTTGTGCATTTCAGTAAATGCACTTTACAAATAAAAAGCTGCTAATTTGAACTACACTGTCTATATGTACAGTACAGACCAAAAGTTTGGACACACTTTCTCATTCAATGAGTTTCCTTCCTTTTCATGACTATTGACTGTAGATTCACACCAGGCTGTGAAAGGACTATTCGACCAATAAGGAGAGTGGTGGGTGCTGGGTCAGATGACCTGGCCTCCACAGTCACCGGACCTGAACCCAATCCAGATGGTTTTGGGGTGAGCTGGACCACAAAGTGAAGGCGAAAGGGCCAGCAAGTGCTACGCATCTCTGGGAACTCCTTCAAGACTGTTGAAGACCATTTCAGGTCCTCTTGAAACTCATCAAGAGAATGCCAAGAGTGTGCGAAACAGTAATCAGAGCAAAAGGTGCTACTTTGAAGAATCTAAAATATAAGAAACATTTTCAGTTGTTTCATACTTTTTTCTTTCCTAGTTTTGATGCTTTTAGTGTGAATCTAAAATGTTCATTATCATGAAAATGAAAAACTCTTTGAATGAGAAGGTGTGTCCAAACTTTTGGTCTGTACTGTAGATGCCCTGGCAAGCAAAACATTGCAGATCATTTTATGTACAAATTATTGATTTTAAAGATATTGTGACAATATCGTAAAAAATATTGAGATATTTATTTTTGCCCATATCGCTCACCCCTAGTGTAATTACATTTCTTCATGCGTTTTGCCTCTTTACAAACATGTCTCTTTAAAAAGGTCAGGGGTCAAATACCATCCCACCCATTGTTAGAAAGCTATCGTCATAGGCTGTTTAGACTTATCAATAACTTGGCAAAACAACACATGTCTAGCAAGTTAGGTTCTTATAATAAATCCATGCCTAGGTTACATCAAACATGATAGCTTGCTATTGCTAAATCAGCTATGAGGCGGCAGACTTGTTTACCAACGTGGCTGTTATATAAAAACTAAAGCACGGATTGCCACAGCAGTCTCATTGTTTAGCTAAGAAGGGAATGAACACAAACATGCTTAGGGTGTAGGGCCAAATCCATTATAGTTTTAGCAAAGTGGGAAGAAGAAACTTTTCTGCTAAAGAAAAACCCAAGCTGAAAAGCTGAAAACCTGGTAAGAACGCCACAGTGGGGAACTTTCAGTGATGAACCGCACATGCAGTACACTAGTTAGAGCTCACAAGAAGCACACATAATATACAGAGATACGTGGCAACATGACAGAATACATACTTTTTTACATTTTTTGTTGGTTCAACCTTCATGTTAAATCTAAAGACACAGGAGGAAGTGTAGAAGCTGCTGTGACTTTGTGAGTTTAAAGAGCTGAACTTGTGTCAGATTTAGGTTTACTGAGCTGTGCTTGTAGCTGTAGTCTCATATACAGCACTGAGAACCAGAGGTGGGACAAAGTCATTGTTTAGCAAGTCACAAGTCAGTCTCAATTCATTGCCCTCAAGTCCCGAGTCAAGTCACGAGTCAAGACAGGCAAGTCCCGAGTCGAGTCCAAGTCAAAGGCCAACAAATCTCAAGTCAGTCCCAAGTCCTACGGTTTGACTTTCGAGTCCTCTCGAGTCTTTTTGACCGCGATTTGTTTCTTGTTGGTCTCCACGTACTTTTGTAGGCAAACAAAATAATGTTAGGAATCATTTTGCTGGTGCATTCTCGTTGGTCTCTGACCCATGGACTAACAGTTTGTTCCATGTCGTTGGCTGCTGATAAATCAAAACTATCTACGTGATCTAATTGGATGTTGTGCCAGATGCAGGCTCAGTTACACATGCACAGACCACACATAAAATCAGAGCAGTCCGTGTCAACATACTTTTTATCTTTGGGGTTTTTAATGGGAAGTAGCAAGTGCAGCATATATGAATATGAGTATTGGGCTAGGACCTGTATCTATATATGACAGTTTAATGTCCGTAGTGGTTATTGTTCCAAATGTCCTACTGTAGAATAGGGGTAGTATGAGGGGTCTAGGCTTTGGACCTGGGGCAGCTCGCCATCAACTGGACCAGCATTAGCAATATCTCATAATTACCAATATCCATCTATCCATCTTCTACCCTTTAATCCATTTCTGGGTCAGGGGGGTGGCAATCAGAGATGCCACCCAAGTCTCATAGCACCAGCCCCTCACCGACCCTCTGCAGGTGGTGAGTCCACAGGAGGACGGCTGCTCTGAGTGTGAGCATAGCCTTGATCTTTCAGTGGGAGCTTTGCCCACTAATAATTACCAATATATCATTACATAATAAAATGTCTCATATAAATTAATTCAATCAGTCAACGCACTGATTCTCATATCAATGCACCATAAACAATAGTGCAAATATTAATCTAGCTTAGTGCACATAATCAAAACAACTATCTAATGTATGCAAACTTTAGCAGGAGGAGCACAGCAAAAACATACTCATAATAATAGGCCTCGGCGCCCACACAGAAAAATATAAGAAAGAGCCAACAGAGCAGCGCAGGCTAGCGCTAGTTTTACTCACCAGTTCCTCTTTAAAACACGGCACAGAGTGTGACAACTGCGTCGATTCAATTGTATGAGGCGCCTGTAGTGAAAGCATATCAATTACGGTTTGTAGAACAAAATATGACGTTAGGTCGCGATAAATACCTGCAGCTCGCTCATTTCCAGCTCCCCTAGACAACACACCCACCGGTGAATGCAGTCCGCTTGTTTAGGGAAGTGTTGCTGCGCGAACTGCGGGGAACTCACGTTCAAACTCTCTCGCGAGCGCTACAACTACCGCGAGGCTTTGTTTCTTCAGAGACGGCATAGATAGAAAGAGAGATGCGGAGAAAGGTAAAAATGGCCCGGGTTACGCAAGTCTTTACAAGTCAATTGGCGCAAGTCCAAGTGAAAGTCAGAGTCATTGATGTTAAAGTCCAAGTCGAGTTGCAAGTCTTTTTATATTTGGTCAAGTCGAGTCTAAAGTCATCAAAATCATGACTCGAGTCTGACTCGAGTCCAAGTCACATGACTCGAGTCCACACCTCTGCTGAGAACTCATGTATGTCTCTTGGCAATGTCGTTTGATGAATACGCAAATTGCCTATTTGCTAACATCTTAGATGGCAACAACCTAGCAACTAAAGAGCCAATCATGAGCGGCGCTGGTCTGTACCCACCCATGCTATTCAAATCCAAATTTGGAGACTGAAGACTACTGATTGGTCAGTTGTTATGGGGAATATCTGTAAGTAAGTAAATAAGTAATATTTATTTATATACTGCCTTTCACAGACCAGTCACAGAGCGGTTTACAATTGTGGGCATTTGTCCTCTCACTCCACACAGAGATGGGAGAAAGGTCGCCAGTACAGGAGGTGCATATAAGACCTATTGTACACGTTTTTAGTGGTAGGGGAAACCGTAGTACCCGGAGGAAACCTACGCAGACAAGGGGGGAGGATGCAAACAGTTTTTGAAAACATCAGAGCTTCCCCATTAGGCTTTTTCAAGCTATCAAGAGCACTGTCCCAATATTATTTTCTCCCTAATCAAAAGGTATGCGTCTTTAAAGTATAAAAGTATAGTTAAGTAATAAATGTACCAACCATGACAGTTTCCTAAACCGGAATTTTATTAATACAAATTATTTTTCCAACAATGTTAACAAGCTTATAACGACTCTTGGCGAGACGTATTTAGCTCTGAAAATGTGATTTGAAGGGAATAATGAAAATCTTTGGTTCTGTTTTGCCTCTGTGCTCTGCGTTGTGTAGTTATATTAAGACACTGTTTGTCTGTTTCCGTTCATAATTCAATGAAATAATGAGTTCTGTTTTGTTGCAGGGCGAATCGGCAGGAGCTACAGTGAAAAATGTTTGGAAATCCTGACTGAACTCCTAGGACTGAAACAGGAGCACGTCACCTCTGGTACCACACTGACTTAAATCATGCTCTAAAACATTTCATTGAAATGTATTTATTTATTTTATTTTATTTAGCTATTGGTATAAGAAATGGCGACTTGATTGCCAGAGAATACATATAACATGCATTAATATTAGAAACTCCATCTTGAGGAACCTGCTTTTCACACGCTTTGAAGATGTTTAAAAAATGTTACCAGGTTTTCACATGTGTGAATTTTTGTCACTAGCACGACCGCAGAGCTGATTCACAAAAGTGAATCAGGGTGGATTAAAGAGGCAAACTGATAGAACTGGTGAATTGAGAATATTGTTTAAAAATACATTTACCTCTGTAATTCAACCCACGATGTAAAACTAATATATGACAGTGTGATATATCAAGCCAATTGGCTCACAGCTTGTATAAACCCCAAGTAAAACATGCTTTTTTGAATTAAATTGCCTTAAAACATTCCACCATAGTGACTTGCAAAGCTCTTCCATAATCTTGCTTGAGGGGAAAATATAGTAATTGTCTAAATTGTAAGAAAAAGTTTGGTTAAGACAAGGGTGCACTTTCTTCACGCAGTCAGAGGGGGGTGGTGTAGTGTTACTTACGCGGCAGGTTTGTGGCGGAAATGTCTTGTCTTAACTAAGCCCCTTACTACATCAATGTTACTGTACATTTTGTTCTATACATGTTGTGTTCATGTGCCATAATTGACAACATGATAACTATGAGCTCTGTGGAATGTGACAATATTCCAACTAGTAGTTTACCATAGTTTGCAATTTTTGTGGGGAGCAGTCGAAAAACATGTGGTACCTATGGTAAGTGTAAAAAAAATCTGATCCTAGTTTTAGTTTAGCTCAAACGTATCTGCAATACATGCCCCAATCCACATGAAACAAAAAGATAAGAACACAAAGTTCTTAATCTTCTTTGTCAGCACATATCAACTATTGTCTAGTTTTCTTATAAAGGTGATTATAAGTGACAATATTCAAAAACATCTGCTTGACGTTCTCCATTAGAAAGGACTTTTAGACACAAGAATACTATGTTAGCATTTTCTCAACATCCTCAAATAAGGAAGTGCACCCTATGTATGCAAAGTGATGCGGCCAACGTGTTCCACGTCACACGCAACACCGTCGTGTCTGATTTCACCCCAGTCCAATAGATGGTGGTAATACATACACACTTCAAAGGGGCAATAACACTATACCGGAGAAGTACTGCTATTTTCATTAGATTTGAAAATGCCAGGTCCAGCGGAGCTTCTGCCTGTTTTGTGGGATATGGTGATTTGTCTTCGTTTATTGGTTCGGGCGCAACAGAAGACTCACTCAACGTATGCTTGCTCTAGTGATGGTAATATGAATTGCCATGAAGCAATGAAGCATCGCAACCTATTACTCGACACATGGCTCGAAGCTTCAAGGTGAATCATTTGCTCTAACGCCATTATGTGGACAAAACACGTGTAACCAGATGATAGTTGTTGGTGTTTTTTTGAATCAGAAAAATAATGTACCAGAGACAAGCAGCTCTAAAAATGTTGTGGTTCTTTCATTTCCGACTGCCTCTAGAGAAAGACAGCATTAATTTGGGTATTTTTGTTCTTTTCGTCTTTCTCTTCAAAGTGATTGTCTGGAGTTTGTCAGAAAGAGAGACAGAGAGGTACTTGATTTGAAAAAAAAAAATGACGCAAGCTCTCTCCCTCTTCCTTTCTGATTGGTCTATGCCTACGTTTCCGTAACACTTTGAAATGTTAATCAGAGAACACATTATACATAAACATTATTAATACACATGCACAGAGGTTTTCAGAATTATTTGTTAACGTTTTAATGAAAAAAATAATGTTTTTATGCACAAAAAAAGCGATCGCGGCAAACCCGGAACAAGCTACCATCATGAATTGCACATTATAGGACACATCTGCAGAGGATCTGATTATGGATATAGGTTCAGTATATAAATGATTATGGATATAGGTTCAGTATATAAATGATTATGGATATACAGTGCCTTGCGAAAGTATTCGGCCCCCTTGAACCTTTCAACATTTCGCCACATTTCAGGCTTCAAACATAAAGATATAAAATGTAAACATTTTTGTCATGAATCAACAACAAGTGGGACACAATCGTGAAGTGGAACGAAATTTATTGGATGATTTAAACTTTTTTAACAAATAAAAAACTGAAAAGTGGGGCGTACAATATTATTCGGCCCCCTTTACTTTCAGTGCAGCAAACTCACTCCAGAAGTTGAGTTAGGATCTTTGAATGATCCAATGTTGTCCTAAATGAATGATGATGATAAATAGAATGCACCTGTGTGTAATCAAGTCTCCGTATAAATGCACCTGCTATTTGATAGTCTCAGGGTTCTGTTTAAAGCGCAGAGAGAACCATGAAGACAAAGGAACACACCAGGCAGGTCCGAGATACTGTTGTGGAGAAGTTTAAAGCCGGATTTGGATACAAAAAGACTTCCCAAGCTTTAAACATCTCAAGGAGCACTGAGCAAGCAATTATATTGAAATGGAAGGAGTATCAGACCACTGCAAATCTACCAAGACCCGGCCGTCCCTCCAAACTTTCATCTCAAACAAGGAGAAGACTGATCAGAGATGCAGCCAAGAGGCCCATGATCACTCTGGATGAACTGCAGATAACTACAGCTGAGGTGGGAGAGTCTGTCCATAGGACAACAATCAGTCGTGCACTGCACAAATCTGGCCTTTATGGAAGAGTGGCAAGAAGAAAGCCATTTCTCAAAGATATCCATAAAAAGTCTTGTTTAAAGTTTGCCACAAGCCACCTGGGAGACACACCAAACATGTGGAAAAAGGTGCTCTGGTCAGATGAAACCAAAATCGAACTTTTTGGCCACAATGCAAAGCGATATGTTTGGCGTAAAAGCAACACAGCTCATCACCCTGAACACACCATCCCCACTGTCAAACATGGTGGTGGCAGCATCATGGTTTGGGCCTGCTTCTTCAGCAGGGACAGAGAAGATGGCTAAAATTGATGGGAAGATGGATGGAGCCAAATACAGGACCATTCTGGAAGAAAACCTGTTGGAGTCTGCAAAAGACCTGAGACTGGGACGGAGATTTATCTTCCAACAGGACAATGATCCAAAACATAAAGCCAAATCTACAATGGAATGGTTCACAAATAGACGTATCCAGGTGTTAAAATGGCCAAGTCAAAGTCCAGACCTAAATCCAATCGAGAATCTGTGGAAAGAGCTGAAGACTGCTGTTCACAAACGCTTTATTTGTTAAAAAAGTTTAAATTATCCAATACATTTTGTTCCACTTCACGATTGTGTCCCACTTGTTGTTGATTCTTGACAAAAAATTAAATTTTTATATCTTTATGTTTGAAGCCTGAAATGTGGCGAAATGTTTAAAGGTTCAAGTATACTTTTGCAAGGCACTGTAGGTTCAGTATATAAATGAGTACCTCAGCGCAGATGTTCAGAATTCTTTGTTCAGTTTTCATGTAGTTCCAGAGCCTAATAGAGGCTTGATTCGGAGGTTCCGCAAAAACAATCAACTGAGCATGCGCACAGCTGCGAGCATCAGCGCCGATGATTGACAGCCCTTGGCATGACTCGATTGGTTAACCTCGACGGCACCATGGATTCTGAACTATGGCTTAGAGAAGGGAAGGCGGGACTTGCCCGTAATATTAGTAATAATAAAATGACTTATTTTATATCAACATTTAAGGCCAGGAGGTCAATTTAACACATTTCCTAAAATTTGTAATTCATTTAGAGTTACAGACTATCACTTTAAACACTTTGAACTGAGTAACAACGTTACTCAGTTCTACGTCATGGTGCTACGTCCCTTAGGACTTCGCTAGTGGGATATCACTCGTGACCCCCAGGTCACACGCCAGAGAGATCAAAATAATTTGCTCCAATCACCAGCCACCGTCCTCTATAAATGCCCCTGCACAAGGCCGTACCCCCTCTTTCACTCTGGCGCCGTTTGAGATCTACCACAGTACTCACTTCCAGAGAAAAAAGATGTCTGCTGATGCTCGTCCGAGTTCCCCTTCGCCATCCGGCGTCGGACGTCGTCGTTGCTCGACGTGTCGAGTCAGGCTCCAGCGCACGGACCAGCACTCCAGCTGCTTCATGTGCCTGAGTCTGAGACTGACTGGGCCCCACTCGACCTTCCACCCGTGCCCGCGGAGTGGGGTGACTGTGAGGACGGAGAGGTTTCGGAGGTCGGCTCCCTCCTCACCCTGGACGAGGTGGTCTCGAACCCGGAGCCGGACCGCTTCCCACTGGACCACATGCCTGGGCTCTACTCCTCCGCGGCGGCCATCATGGATGCCCCCCTGCCACCGCAGCCGACCCAGAGGGCGGAGGACTTCACCTCCGGTTACGCCACCACTCGAGGGAGGAGGCGGATACAGCCCACGTTGTGCCCGCGGATGGACCTGATCGTCCATTACGCGACACGTGAGTGGCCAAAGCCCCTAGCGGCCAAGAGGCCCGCTTTGGGCTACGGCATGTACTGCAGCGTGCAGGACTGGTCCTGGAACGGCGGGGTCCCGGACATCGAGGATTTGGTCCGCATGGCCCTGCACCCCTCCGCATCCGTGTGGCCCGGCACCAGACCTCTCCTTCCCTCCGAGCGGGACAGGACGTCTTTGGCTATGCTGGACAGATGTTACGCCAATGCGGCACAGGTCGTCGCTGTGGCGAACAACATGGCCTTCATCACGGGGGCCCTGGATAGGGCGCTCTCTTCTGGCCAGGCGCTCAGTGGAGACACCTTATCACAGGCGAGGACCAGGATCGCCGCGATCCTGCGCATGTGCCAGGCGCTAGCTGTGGATGGCGGCCGCTCCATGGCAGCAGCTCAAGTTGGGGCCAGGCACCTTTGGCTTGGGCTAGCTAACATCAGGGAGGCGGAGAAGAGGCAGCTGCTGGACCTGCCTGTTTCCCAGACGTCCCTCTTCGGCCCGGACATGCAGACCCTGGTGGCTAGACTGGAGACCGCAGCCAAGGACTTGGCTAGCCTAGCCCAGCACCTAGCGCCGAGGCGCGAGGCCCGCCCACCAGCGCGGAGCCGGGACAGAGGCAGGGAGCGTTCGCCCGGGTGGCGCCCTGGACCATATCCACGCTCTGAGGCCTATCGTCCCCCCTCGACGAGGCCCCCGGGTCCAGACAGGCCCAGGGGAGGCTCGCGGGACCAACGCACCCACCGCCGACCTCCCTATGGCAGAGGTCGGGGTGGGAAGAATTCTTTCGATAAAGGCCCACCGGCATTTCGTCATTACTCGCTGTCTGAGTCTCATTTGGGGGTATGTAACATGTCAAATAATGTGAATTCTGATTGTGTTACTTCTCGAGCACATAACGTTGCTTCGCTAGGCCTGCAGCCCCCAGAGCTGGGTGTGCAGTGCGCTACGCGAGCTACGAGCTCCGGTTCTCTGGTTCATGCTATGCCCTCAGAGAGAGAGGTCAGGCAGAGGGATCTGGTGAGTAGTGATGTGTGTGCTTCGGCCGAACGCGTGTTAGCATCTCTGAGCTACAAGGCTAACACGGGGTCTCCCACTCCAGGGGCTCGCCCCCCCCTCCATGAGGCTAGAGCCAGGGGGGGGCACAGCAGCCGAGTCACGTGGAATGAGCAGTCCCGTACTTATGACGTCGGGCCTGCAGGACACGTGACCGCCCCCGGCGCTCTCGGTGTGACGCAGGGGGCCCCCCGGCCCTTTCGTCCACCCCCCCTCCCTGCTAGGAACACCAGGAGAGGGCGGGGCAGTGACGTCTCGTGTTCCAGCTCTCGTTCCGCCCCTCACAGACTTCTACAGCATCTGGAGGGAGCAGGGTTTGCTGACGAATCCATGGCTGGAGAAGACGTTGCGCAGGGGTTACGCACTGCAATTCTCCAGAAAGCCACCACCATTCCGAGGCGTACGGGCAGCACGCTCTCAGGTACGGGGATCATTAGAGGCACTGCAAGCGGAGGTCTCCTCTCTGCTGAGTCGAGGCGCGGCAGTGGAGGTAGACCCGCAGGACGCCACCAGGGGGCTGTACTCCCCTTACTTCTTAGTGCCAAAGAAGTCAGGCGGGGTGCGTCCCATTCTGGATCTGCGCGTGTTGAACGAGTGCATTTCCAAACG
Source organism: Knipowitschia caucasica (assembly GCA_964034765.1). NCBI lineage: Eukaryota > Metazoa > Chordata > Actinopteri > Gobiiformes > Gobiidae > Knipowitschia > Knipowitschia caucasica. Next base: position 37,324,284 of record OZ035827.1, on the reverse strand, counting down.
GCAGTTTCGGATGCTGTCCACAAAGCAGCTCCTCGAGTGTGTCAGGCAGGGAGATTGGATGTCCTCCATAGACCTGACAAATGCGTACTTCCACGTGCCCATAGTGCCGGAACACAGGAGGTTTCTGCGCTTCGCAGTGGGAGAGAGGAATTACGAGTACTGCCGTCTCCCCTTCGGCTACGCACTCGCGCCTCGGACTTTTTCCAAATGCGTGGAGGCAGCACTGGAGCCGCTCAGACGCGCAGGGGTAAGAATTTTAACCTACATAGACGACTGGTTAATTCTGGCCTCATCCAGGGAAGTGGCCGTGAGCCACACGCACTGGGTCCTGTCCCACATACAGCGTCTGGGCTTTGTGGTGAACAGGGAGAAGAGCAAGCTGCAGCCAGCCCAAAGCATGATTTATCTCGGTCTGCAGTTAGACTCGGTGACATTCCGTGCTGCATTGTCCGTGGACAGACGGATCAACATTACCCGTCTGGCCCGGGAGGTTCTGGCGGGCCCCAGAGTCCCCGCTCTGCGCCTCAGGTCCCTGCTGGGAATGATGGCGGCGGCTCATGCTGTGGTGCGGCTAGGCCTTCTCCACATGAGGAATTTTCAGAGGTGGTTCTCGCGCCTCAGGCTTCACCCCTCCCGGGACGGGGGGAGGCTGATCTGGGTTCCCCAAGTGGCAGCATCGGACATCAGGTTCTGGCTCACTCCGGGTCTATTGCGGGACGAAGTGACTCTGGCCTGCGCCGTGTCTCGCGTGGAGGTGTTCACGGACGCGTCGCTCGAAGGATGGGGCGGGGTCCTCGGCCAGAGCTCTGTAGGAGGCTGCTGGTCGGACTCAGCTCGTCACATCAACCTGCTGGAGATGGAGGCAGTGCACAGAGTACTGCTGCACTTTGCTCCTCAGCTGCAGGGGAGACACGTGATGGTGCGCTCAGACAACACCACAGTGGTCTCCTATCTGAACAGGCAGGGGGGCACCAGGTCCCCCGCTCTCCATCGCATGGCGACGGTGCCGCTGCTGTGGGCGGCGCTTCACCTCAATCCGTGTATCATTCGTTCTTTTGATTTTCTAAATAAAACCAACATTGAAAAAACGAATAACGAGGGATGTATTATATTCTCAATATTTGAATTTAATGCAAAATTGAAATATTGGTTTGTTTTTTGGTTTTCTGTGGATCCCAGTAAAACGAAAATGCAGTAAACCAATAATGACCGTCTAAATTACATTTTGCGATTTTCCTTTGAAACACAAACGTCCCCCGGAAGTGATTCGTCACGAGAACAGGAAGTGTCGCCTCCAGGTGCTTGGATCGCACCTTGTTAGCACCCTGACAGCAGGAGAACATGGACCAGTGGACTCGCTCCTTCACTGTATCCAACAAATCAGTGATTGGATGCAAAATAACTTTCTCCAGCTAAACACAGAAAAAACTGAAATTATTGTTTTTGGACCTCAAAAACAAAGAGAGAGCGTTATCTGCCACCTCCAGTCTCTCTCCCTAAAACCCTCAACTCAGGTCAGAAATCTAGGAGTAATAATGGACTCAGACTTAAATTTCAATAGCCACATATCATCTGTGACATCATCAGCTTACTTCCACCTAAGAAACATTGCTAAAATTAAAAACATTGTGTCTAAAGCAGACTTGGAGATTCTTATCCACGCATTTGTCTCCAGTCGATTGGACTACTGCAATGGCTTGTTCACAGGTCTCTCTAAACAAGCGGTAAAACAGCTGCAGTACATCCAAAATGCTGCAGCTCGAGTCCTGACTAGAACCAGGAAGTACGACCACATTAGTCCGGTCCTCAGGTCTCTGCACTGGCTTCCTGTGGCTCAGAGAATAGATTTTAAAGTAGCTTTACTTGTGTACAAGTCTCTCCATGGCCTCGCACCAGGGTACATCCGCGACATGTTTGGTGCCATATGAACCAACTCGGGCTCTGAGGAGCACAGGGACTGGACTTCTGTTAGTGCCAAGAGTCGGAACTAGACATGGGGAGGCTGCGTTTCAGATTCATGCAGCTAGAGTCTGGAACCGTCTTTCCGAGAGTGTGAGACAGGCGTCTACTCTAGCAGTTTTTAAAACTGAACTGAAAACAGTTCTTTTTAGCTGTGCATACAAGTGAATGATTTTATATTTGTTTTTATCTTTAATCTTTTTAATGCACTATGATTATTTATGATTATTTATGATTGTAATCCCTTGTGTGATTTTAATGTTTTACGGTTTTTAACTACTTGTGTGATTTTATATATCTTGTGCTCTTAATCTGTCCTTTTATGTTTACTTAAATTCTAATGTTTGATGATTTATGCATGATGTTATATGGGTTGTGAGGCGCTTTGCGTTGCCTTGTGTAGGAAAGGCGCTCTATAAATAAACGTTGATTGATTGATTGATTAGCGTTGGTTGTAGGAGAAATGTCTCTTAAAACTCTCCTCAACATCAGTCAGATTACCAGCTCTTTCGTTCGCTGCTGCAGAGACCATCGCAGATGAGAATTCTCAGATTCATGAGAGAAGGGGTTCTTCGATGAAAAATATATACACAAGTGTCAAGGTAAGACATAACTTAGCAACTCGTGCTAACAGCTAAGTTAGCATTAGCTACGACACATTTAGCTTAAAGCAGCAGTAAGCGATTTGGTCGTTTCCGGCAGTTTCTTCTGCCTGAGCGAGTTAGTAGCCCCGCCCCCGTCTCCTACGTCACACCACATGAACGCGCATCGTCTTGGTGATGGCAGCAGCATGTTCATCTCCGTCAGGTCTACTCGTAAGTATATTAACAACAAACTCTGGGAGTGAAATATTAGCATAGAATAGCTTAGTTGTAACCTAGCTATAACACTGGAAGCAGCTTGGTGTTAGCTAGGATAGCATCACTAAGAAAGAGATAAAAACAATCCAGTCTTTTATAGAATAATACTGCTTTTATAGTTGGTACACTGATAACTGTTGTGATAAACATAATGTTGCAGATTGCAGTGTGACGTGTCTTAACATTAAGATTAGTTATAAGTCCAAAACATCTGTTACAGTGCATGTATTAGATGAATGTAATGCATATACATTACAACAACAAAGCTTTACATGAAGGTTATTTAAAGTAATACATTACTGCTACTTATTTCCTCACAATTTGTATATTTGGAGTTCTTTATAGACAACACTGTAGTAATGTATTATGTGAAAGTAAAGCTGCATCTCACTGGAAGCTGCCTTCTCAATGTCACAAAATAAAGATACATTTATTGATGTAATCAACATCTGTATTATGTGCTTATTGTTCAGAGAATGAAGACAAAATCAAAGTGTATCAGAGCTGTACAGTGAGATGTGGGACTGAAAAACAATTCCAGTAAAGCTTGTCCGAAACGCAAAAGTACTGTCATAACTAATTACGTTACACTATTACACTGTAAGGAAACCACTTTGAAAGAAAAGCTACAAGTAACAGAATATATAAAGTCATTTGTCATAACGGTTCTTTCAGGAAGCACTGAACGCCCTCTGTCCAGAGAAGCTGATGACCAGATCCTTTCCCTGATGCGTCTGTGAAAGGTGCCAACAGACATTGAAAACGTGCTTTCCTCAGCGGCCCCATGGTGCACGTCCTCAGCGGCCCCATGGTGCACGTCCTCAGGGGCCCCCATGGTGCACGTCCACTCTGCAGTTCTGAAATATGTTTGTAGTTGTACTATTTCAAAATAAAAAAAAAATACATACACCTCTTTCAATGTGCTTTGTTTTATAGTAGGAAAACAAATACAGTCTGTAACGAGTCTAAGAAACTTTATTATGTAAAAGAAGATTTGAAGTTATAGCCGGAAAAATATACACAATGTCCCTACTAAGACAAATAATTACAAGTGATGGTAAGGCAACGTTTGTGTTATCACTTTTTGCTCAAATGAATAACACTGTTATTATCCAGGTCCTTATCCATCGCTGCTGCAGCGAACACTATCAGAGATATCTAACAAAATGTTAATCTTTATGTTGTAGCTTGTTTGAACACATTTCCTCAAAATAATTCATAAGCAGCCACAAGCACACACAGTCACACACAGCCACAAGCACACACAGTCACAAGCACACACAGCCACAAGCACACACAGCCACAAGCACACACAGTCACACGCACAGACAGCCACGCTTCAGGGGCCCAGGTTGAAGGAACTGGAGTCTTCCTCTGGCAGAGATTTTCCTTTGAAACATAATAGAAGAGACATCAGTTTTATCTACTCAAATATGACTTTGATATATTCATCATCAACATCATCAGTATTTATTGATCACCAGGATCTTTGAACATGTTTATTTGGACTGTGAGAGAAAGACACTTACATCGGCTGTTTTGGGAGTCGAGTGATTATCTCACTCCTCTTGATTGTTGAAGAAACTCAGCGACAGTTTTGTCAACACTGACTCCTGGAACATGATCGATATTCATTTTGGACCTCAGGGCAGCAACACAACTGTAGGGGTGAACGACACACACATCACAACATCATTATCATAATCACTGCGTCCCATATATGCATTCACAACAACCTACATGACAAATGTGGGGTGTAAAGTCTTCCTCAGGAGATGACAATGGCCGATCTTCTAATTCTGGAAGCAAAGTCTTGTCTTCCCAGTCAATACTAGAGAAAGAAGAGGTCAGCAGAAAAGTATCTAGTCGTTATGGCATTGTTTTTTTTAATAGCTATTTAACTTGCATTATGGAGGCTGTTGAACTCTTGTACATTGAAGACCTCATTCCAATTGATTTAGGCCATACTGGAAAAGATACAGAGAAAAGAATGCAATGAAGACATGTAAATTATTACAATGTCTATATTATATCATGCTCATAATTTATTTGGTAGTAGTCAGCAAGACTTTTCTTACTTATTCTCAATACATAATAATAAAAATGTATGTAGTGGTCACGGAAGTTAGATTTGAGGTAAATAGATATTGTTTTTATAACAATAAAACTAATATACAGAGTGCAAGTTGCAAAACTTAGTCATTGAAGAATGAAATGCAGACCTACATATATATATATATAGTGCAAGCAACTATGTTTATTGGCAAAAACAAACGATTCATACAGATCAGAAGTGATCGTAGCAACCACATCATATTCACAACTACAGACAGCTAATGCTAACAGCTAACGCTAATGCTAACAGCTAACGCTAATGCTAACAGCGAACGCTAATGCTAACACCATTTCACGGGGGAACTCTGGTGATATGGTCATTTGATTTTGTACATGTGGGGAACTAATAATTGACCGGAGTTTATGGATGGCTGAGGCTGGGCTAAGGCTTCGATGTTGTGTTGTCTGTTGTTGTTTCTCAAAGCTAAGCCAAGGTAATGCGCAGTTATTGCCACAAAATGCGGCCGTATTTCTACAACAGCTGGGGATTTTTAACTAGCTAACTTGGTGAAAACCCGCATTACAGTCTCAGGCAACAATATGTATAAATAATACAACTACTACTGCCACTACTGAGTAACATGCTCACCTGTTCAGTCGGAGAGAGGAATCCACGGAGCTAGAGGTCGCCAACATGAATGCAGCTGGTCACCATGTTGCTCCTACTTTTTGTCGTTCCTCTGTTTCTGGCGTTTTGCCTGTATTTAATAGATCCATGCCATGGTATTTAGTCTGCAGCAGCGCTGGAGGCAGCTTTTCCTTCTCCGCCATGTTTGTTTTGAAGAGTGCGCGTGCACACACGGGAGAAACCCCTTATAAGGCGTGCTCTCTCGTCATTGGATAAGCGCATAGGATGTGAGGTTTTTTTATTATATAGGTGGGAGAAGACTGGAAGGACTGAGAGATCCGTGTTTAGGTACAAACACTCTATATAAGTGATGGCTATTGGAATATATCAATATTTAAGACGTATATTAACACCCAAAAATCGCTTACTGCTGCTTTAAGCACATACATGAAACACTTACACATGTAACAAATGCACCTAATTTGGGTGCTTTATTATTATAAATGTATGTTATAGACTTTCATATTATATAAGAACATGATATGTTTGTGTATCGGTGAAAGTAATCATGCTAAATTTTAGTAAATAAAAGATGATGCTAGATGTACCTTAACCATTCAATTGTGCTTTGTTTCTGCTTCATTCTCAATTATTGTCGAGGGACAGTAGTTAGAGCTAGATGCTTCAGGCTTATGAAGAGAAACGAGGAGCCCTCAGACTGCCAGTTTGAAACAGTCAGAAAGACTGCAGGTTTGAAACAGTCAGAAAGACTGCAGGTTTGAAACAGTCAGAAAGACTGCAGGTTTGAAACAGTCAGAAAGACTGCAGCTTTGAAACAGTCAGAAAGACTGCAGCTTTGAAACAGTCAGAAAGACTGCAGGTTTGAAACAGTCAGAAAGACTGCAGCTTTGAAACAGTCAGAAAGACTGCAGGTTTGAAACAGTCAGAAAGACTGCAGGTTTGAAACAGTCAAAGCCGCTGGGCTCATGTTCAGCTTGAGTTCCTGTCCTGATAGAAGACTAGCATAGCATCTTTCTGTTTGGTGGTTACTATTTCTCTTCTGCTGACTTTATACGATAGTTAAGTTATAACAAGTAATAATTATATGTCTGTTCTAAACCCACTTTTCTGTTTTAGATCTCACTGGGTGTGCAGCAGGTAAAGGTTTCAGACTTCACACTACTCCCAGCCTTGGCCTGTACCAGTGATATGCAAAGCTGGATGTGTTTATGTCTATGCAATAAAATTAATAATAACTGATCTACGAATCTCCTTTTTGTTCCTTTACATTTTAAACTTTCAACTCGTGTTTATCATTGTAAATGTATGTTACAAAATTAGAATCATTGCATGAAAAAGCACAGACTCATCAGTGTAAATTATGTTCTGTCACATTTGAAAGTGTAAAAACTGTTCTTAAATCCAGTTGTCCTGGTCTTAATGGGCATTACACACGCACTGACCTCACAGATAGAGATGTAAACTGTATGGTCAATCTAACATGCTGGTTAGGAAGTCTAACATGTGTTCTGTGAATGTAAAAACCTCTTTGTTCCAGTCTTTTTGGGCTCCTTTATTCACAAACCAACTGTGGCGGAGCTACAAGCAGTCAGTCTGCAGAGGTGAACAGTTTCCTATGACTCAATGAGGATGCTGCTGAAGATCCCAGACACAGTCGTCCAGTCAGATGTTTGCTGAGTGCAGGGTGCGCTCCTTTCCTGCGTCACTGCTACTATCAGTCATGTGTAGAGTCATGATGGTACCTAATAGTATTGTACAGTCCCTGGTTTGCCCTTACATTAGCTCAGTCAGGTTCACTTCTAAACTTTGGAGTCACTGGCTTCTTTGTATGTGTGACTTGCTGTAAATATGTGATTATGTGTCTTTTTAACACGGCTTTTATTTTTTTGTATTGTTCTTTCATTCTTAGCTCTGGATCCTGTGCTTGAATGTGAGTCCTTAGTAAAGTCTAAATAAAATTGGACCCATGTTGCTGCTGAAAGGAAGTCTGAGGTGTAAGTTGTTCTGTAAAGGTACATTCAAATACACAACTTGTCATTTTACAGTCTTGTTTAGTTAAGAATATCATTTCCTAATTCATAAATCTATTGATACACAATCCACTAATAGTTTAGTATTTGTTTTAACGGGTTTTCCATTGCGATTCAACACAATTTAGAAAAAAAATGTACAAAATTGTGTCCAAGTGTGTTTTAATTTGGGAACAAACTAATCAAAAATATTTACACTGGAACAGACACACAGAAGATTTACATACATGATGAATTTAGTCTTTGGCCTTCATAATTTGCCAAAACACAACAAGCTGTGATTCCTGAGCCTCGGGAGACAGAATCCCTCTTGAATGTTGCAATCAAATTATTCCAGGAAAAAGAGATGGAGCAGCAATAGTTTTAAGGCGGCTGATATGTAAAAATATATATATGTACAATATATACTGGGCAGGAACATGATCCATGTTTAATGAATACATTTACTCAGAATACCTTTCTGTGAGCCCTATACGATGAAATAACGCCACTTCAAAAAGTTTGCTTTCGTGATTAACCACTGTATCCAAAAGAAGGGACATGACACAGCTGATGACTTGACATTTGGACAAACCTAGTCGGTGTAACGTGGTTGATATTTCTGCATTTGTTTGAATGTTTTAGAAGCATTCTATTGCTGTATCTGCAAAGTCTTCCAACGCACCCATCATTTAGTTCATCTCCACCGCTACTCCACTGTTCACCTGCGGGGGACGCACTTGCGAATCACTTCCGGGGGATTCTTGTGTTTCAAATGGAAATCGCAAAAAGTAATTTAGACGATCATTATTGGTTTAGTAAGTAAGTAAGTAAGTAAGTTTTTATTTATATACCGCCTTTTCACTGCAGATCTGAGTCTCAAAGCGGTTTACAATTGTTAATTTTGGGCATTTGTCTCTCACTCCACACAGAGATGGGAGCGGGGTCGCCAGTACAGGAGGCGCATGCTAGAACTATTGGACATATTTTTAGTGGTAGGGGAAACCGGAGTACCCGGAGGAAACCTACGCAGACACGGGGAGAACATGCAAACTCCACTCAGAAAGGCCCTGGTCCGACCGGGATTCGAACCCAGGACCTTCTTGCTGAGAGGCGAGAGTGCTATCCACTCAGGCGAGAGTGCTATCCACTCAGCCACCGTGCCTGCATTTTCGTTTTAATTGGATCCACAGAAAACCAAAAACAAACCGATATTTCAATGTTGCATTAAATTCAAATATTGAGAATCAAAAACATCCCTCGTTATTCGTTTTTTCAATGTTGGTTTTATTTAGAAAATCAAAAGAACAAATGATACACGGATTCACCTCCTGTCTCTCAGGGCGCGCCACGTCCCGGGGGTCCGGAACGTGGGGGCCGACAGGATGTCCAGGGGGGGCCCACTCCAGGACGAGTGGGGCCTGGCCCCACGGGTAGCTGCGGAGATCTGGCGGAGGTTCGGCCGTCCAGTGGTCGACCTTTTCGCCAGTGCAGAGAACGCACAGTGCCCGTCCTGGTTCGCCTTAAGGGCCGCGGACGAGCCGCCCTTAGGCGTGGACGCTCTGGCTCATTACCCCTGGCCAGGGGGCCTGCTGTACGCTTTCCCACCAGTGCGTCTCCTGCCGGTCCTGCTGCGGAGGATCGAACAGGAGAGGAGGTCGGTGATCCTGGTGGCTCCGGACAGTCCGCATGCCCGGTGGTTCCCCTTGCTGAGGGGCATGGCGGTGATGGAGCCCTGGGCCCTCCCGGACGAGCCGGGGGCTCTAGTCCAGGGGGGAGGAGCCCTGTTTTCACGCCCGATAATCGGCCGCAGGCTCTGGGTTTGGAGGCTGAGAGGCGGAACCTCGTAGACCTGGGTCTTCCCCCTGCGGTGGTGGAGACCATTCAGGGGGCGAGGGCGCCGTCCACTGTGAGGGCCTACGCCACGAGGTGGAGGCTCTTCAGCGTCTGGTGCGGTTCCCGTTCCTGGGATCCCAGGCGTTGCCCGCTGGAGGGGGTCCTGGGATTCCTACAGGAGCTCTTTGACAAGGGGAGGGCTGTCGCCACCTTGGCGGTGTTCGCGGCAGCCATTACTTCGGGTCACGACGGATTCGGGGGGTTAACAGCCCGCTCTCATCCGTTGGTTAAACGTTTTCTGCGGGGGGCGCGCAGGAGGAGGCCCCCGCTCCAGAGAACGCCCCCGGTTTGGGACCTCAGGGTGGTCCTTAGGGGGCTGTCGGGTCCGCCTTTTGAACCGGCGGCGGAGGCGAGTCCCGAGTGTGTCGCTTTTAAGATGGCCCTCTTGTTGGCGTTGGCGTCTGCTAAGAGGGCGGGCGACTTGTGTGCGCTCTCTGTCCATGCGTCTTGCCTGTCCTTTGGAGAGGGCGACGGCATGGTGGAATTGTGGCCCAATCCGGCTTTTCTCCCCAAGGTCATCACGTCGGCCTTTAGGTCGAGAGTCATCAGGATTAGGGCTTTCTATCCGCCACCGCATGCCTCCCCCGAGGAGGAGCGGCGGCACCTTCTGTGTCCTGTCAGAATGCTGAGGCATTACCTGGCCTGTGCAGGGGCATTTATAGAGGACGGTGGCTGGTGATTGGAGCAAATTATTTTGATCTCTCTGGCGTGTGACCTGGGGGTCACGAGTGATATCCCACTAGCGAAGTCCTAAGGGACTACGCACCTATTCGTAGAACTTAAGTTACATTAGGTAACTATTAATTCACAAGCATAACATGTGTTAACATAAAATAAGAATAAACACTTCACTCACAAAATAACAATAACAGTAGTGGACTACAAAACAACTGGTGTAGGCTCACTATAATAAACTCATTTGAAGAATGTAAATGAGAATATAACAGTTAAAAATCTGCAATCACTTTCAGTTAGGTTGGAACACAGCCCAAACCAAATCCAAAACAACTGAGAACAGAACAGTGGTCTTTCTACCCTTTGTATAAACCAAATAGTACATACATTTCATGAGACACCACAAAAATATATTTTTTAAACAGAGGTTTTTAGAATTTAAACAGGAAGTTCTTAGCAAATTAAGGAAGTAATCCGGAAATTCTACAGAATCTTGTCTATAGAGACAGGAAGGTCAGACATCAAGAAGATGGCGTAAAAAGGTTTAGCTTGGCACACACAAAATAATGATATTGCATAGGTAATAATGATGGCACACACGTTTGGCCTGAGGAGTAGGATAGGCGTGATAAATCTGGAAGTGCTCACAACATGTTATATTATGCTCACTACACAGAGTCCATAAATATACATTTTGGCCTAAAGCACCATTACAATTCATTTCTGGTGATAGTAGGGATGGAATAGAACTTAAATCAACTTATGGGCTGCACCCCTCCCCGCCGGGATCTGCTTCAGTCTTGAACCGCACCTGTCCTCGTTCTACATCTTGAGCACGTCCGTCCGTGTGGAGCGAAGTCCTTTCTCAATGTGGACTTCCCTGAGGTTTCTCACTTTTCACTGGGTTGAATATTAATATAATATATAATTTGTTCTCTGTCTTCTGATCAGCACAGGGCACAGAGCTGTAGTGGTGATGATATTCTGTAGAAAACGTTCTGTATACACTACCGTTCAAAAGATTGGGGTCACCCAAGTGTTTTCGATGAAAAGTCACACTTATTCACCACCATACGTTGTGAAATGAATAGAAAATAGAGTCAAGACATTGACAAGGTTAAAAATAATGATTTGTATTTGAAATAAGATTTGTTTTACATCCAAAGTAAAACAAATCGTCAAAGAATCCTCCATTTGCAGCAATTACAACATTGCACCAAAAACCAGACATTTGCAGCTAGAGTAGTCATTTACCACATAAGCAATGTATAGTGTATTTCTTTACAGTTAAGACTAGTTTAAAGTTATCTACAGTGCTTTTCCTTCAAAATTAAGGACATTTCAATGTGACCCCAAACCTTTGAACGGTAGTGTATATGAATGCAGCGTTTTCTACTCTAGGACCAGGTTGTATAACGTGTTGGATTCACAATCTGTTAAATGCGTCAAGGAAACTCCTTTCTTTAATTTTGACCCAAAAGCTGGTGTCCTGGCCGCCATGACAAGGAGAATTCGAATCGAAAGGGAAAAGGGAATCAGTAAGGAAAGGAACGTCCAGGTTTCCTTTAAAATCCCCTTTAGCATAGGAGAATGGGGACGTTCCTTTCATAGCTTTAATATTAGATTGATCGTTTGTAGAGAAAATTACCTCTTGCTGTAAGAAATGGTCTCATGTGTCTGTGTGTGTGTATTTCAGCGGTGGTTCAGACTCTCCGGGACCTGGTGTGGACGTGTCCTCAGTGTTGCGATGCCGTGTGCAGCGCCATCGAGGGCTGTGAGCAAGCCATTCAAGATGCCCAGGTAAGTCGCCTTGTGCATGCCCCTAATATAGGGGAGCTATTATTTATGAGCTTTGAACTAAAATACAACACTGTTCCTTCATCAGTCACATACCTGGAGTTCTTTTTAGATCCATCCACACTGATATTCGAGACTTCTTCCACTAACGTATTGCTCCATTCCTCCTATTATAGTGTGATGTTATTGCTTCTGCCTTTTAAAGCAAAACAAAAATTGCCCATGAAATAGTTTAGTCACTTTCTCATGTGAAATTAGGTTTTTTTCAATCACATTGCTGTCGTTCGTAGTTTTAAGAAAAAAATAAACTAACTTCAACCCTCCCCTGGTGGTAGCATAGGGATAGGGAAGGCTCATGGCAATTTTGTACCCTTCATGCTTGTTTCCTCATTTATTTTCTATAAAAAATATGACATATAAAAACATGAAAATACGGAATTTAGTAGACTCATTATCATTGTTAAAAGGCAAAAATAATGCATAATGTGTTTAAATAGAAAATGTGTCTTAAAATATGCAGAAATGCATTTTTGCATATTTTGATGAATCGTCGATCTCAAACGTCATGGGAAAAGCTGTGTTCTAAACTCTCGATGCCTTCAGTTAGATTGCTACATAGGCTACTTTCACCACCATGATTCAAATCCAGGATCTCCTGTTCACAAGACAGGCGCTTTGACCAACTAAGCCACAGCTCCACTTAAGTACTTTCTCAACTTTGACCTCATTTAAAGTTCAAGTTATCTCTATTTTCCCACTGGGGGAAATTGGTTTTGCAGCAAACAATCATCTAAAAATAGGCAGATACAATAAAATCACAACATTGAAGAAAACAAGAACAAGAGAGATTGTCACAAAGCTAATTTTCAGTGCAAATATGCTGTATAGTGCAATGGTTTGTACAAGTGCTATATGCTGTTAAGGTGCTTCACAGAAATGTAGTTCCCAGCCATTTTGTCCTGCACCCAAGAGCCCTATTGCGTCGTCCTGAGGGTAAAAGTTCAAACTGCTCCATCAGGGGGTGGTCCAAAGAACCAATGATAGAATTGGCCTTCCTCCGCACCTGCTTACTGTACAGGTCTCTGGGCTGAGCCTGTGTTCCCCAGACACCTACTGGCGTCAGTTAAAGTTATTTATTACACGGCTCCTCACAGCAGCAGTAGAATGCTCCGTTGATTTGAATGTAATTTCAAAACGTTCTACCGGTCATTATTTTCTATAACGGACCTCTCAAAACAATAATGACTCGGCTTGTATTTCAGATGCGTGGATCAAGTAGTTCCGGCCACTCCGGAGCTAGCCACGCTCAATAAACGCAAATACCAATCAATCAACACACTTAAATGTTAATCGGAGAATACTTATACGTATACATTCTTCACACGTGCACGGAGATTTTCAGAATTTACCGGTCTTGTCTTCATGACAAAAATACTATTTATCTGCGTCAAAAAGCGATCATGAAAAACCCGGAAGTAGTTCCGGCCACTTCGGAGCTAGCCACGCTCATTAAACGCAAATGCCAATCAATCAACGCAAATAAATGTTAATCGGAGAGTACATTATACATATACAGTCTTAATACTAGTGCACGGAAGTTTTCAGAATTTTCCGTTTACGTTTTCATGACAAAAACACTGATGTAATGTGAGAAAAGGCGATCCCGAAAAACCCGGAAGTAGATACCGGCACATTTTAGGACACATTTTCAGAGGATCGAGTATCGGGAAAGCCTTTGGGAACAATTTTATTTTCTTTCTTATTTTAAATAAACCTTTCGGCATTCCTAAAAGTGGACTGAAGTTTATGTTTTGTGTTCTGTTGGTATAAAGCCATATAATAAGCGGGATAACGTCTATTACGCAGGTCATTATCGGAAAATAAGTACCGGCAGGGCCGAGCGGACCCCGACGCGCGAAGGGGTCTGCTTCCGCCCTGAAGGTACTTATGACAATGACCTGCGTAATATACGTTATCCCTTACATAGAAGGGCCTTGACCTATTTGGTGGCGATCATGCCACCAAAATGCGTTGAAATTGCATGTCAATTCACAACAGTGGGAAAGGTTGGCGGGATGTTTAGACCCATTTCAGCTTTTACCCACAGAGAAGATGGGAACGTGTCAAAATAAAAGGGTTCAAACCAACTTCCAACTTTTACTATTAGTCAGTGCACACAGGACTTGAGGGCATCATATTATAATGGAATGGTTTATCATCCACATGGAGCAATGTAAACATTTTCCAACATATTTTTACAGAACAGTTCAAACTGACTTACTCTTGTCACGCAGACTTACGCTGTCATAATATAATTGATCGAAACACTGAACACGACTTGGCAAAAAAACTCGCAACGCCGGTTGGATGCCGCTGTCACTTTGTGTGTGAGAAAGAGGCGTGGGAATGAGGCTAATGCTAGATGTTGAATTATGAAAGCAGAATGTCCCATATTTACCACTAGATGGGAGTCTAGGAATTTGTATTCCTTATTTCATCTTGACTAGTATATTTTAGGGCTGTCAAACGATTAATTTTTTTAATCGAGTTACAGCTTAAAAATTAATTAATCGTAATTAATCGCATTTCAAACTATCGGCAAAATTATGCCATATTTTTCTGTAAATTGTTGTTTGAATGGAAAGATAAATGACAGCTTAGTGAACATATGTACTGTATTTGTTTATTATAGCAATAAATCCATATGAAATGGAATTAACATTATTAACATTCTGTCTTTCTGTTTAGACTCAGACCAAAACCATTGTTTGTTACAGATGAGGGACATTTCAAAACAGTCTGAAATGCAGAATGTCATTAAATCTGTTTGATTTGCTCACATCATTACTTTTTTTGGCACAACTAACATGAACTGGTAGTCGAAAGGAAAATTAGGTACCTCAGCTTTAATTTAGCGAGTGCGCTTCGGGAGAAGACACGGAGGAGACTGAGGCTCCGCAGTCCAGCTTCAGCTCTGTACATATTGTGTGCATCGGTTACGCAAAGACACGTACGCACACTAGAGAATAGTTCTGTAATAGTTCTGTGCGTGGTCTTGGATATGATCCCATTACGCAGCGCCGTTCGCCGTGATCACAGCCGCTGGAAGTGGTGCTGCTGTCCAGAGCGCTGTCACGCCCGCAGCTCATCATGCAGAGTTCATACAGGAAACTACAAGTGCCCCGCGGTCACGCGTGTATTCTTTCAAAACTTGAATTCCCAGAGGGCCTACCTGCTCTGTCCCCATCTTACACACGCGCGGCATTCTGAGTGTTATTATGGGACGCATGGGCATGCGTCAAATGCGTTAATTTTTTTAACGCGATTAATGAATTTTTTTTATTAACGTGCGTTAACGCGATAATTTTGACAGCCCTAGTATATTTTAAACATTAACATCCATCCATCCATTTTCTACCCTTTAATCCATTTCTGGGTCAGGGGGGTGGCAGTCAGAGATGCCACCCAAGTCTCATAGCACCAGCCCCTCACTGACCCTCTGCAGGTGGTGAGTCCACAGGAGGACGGCTGCTCTCTGAGTGTGAGCATAGCCTTGATCTTTCAGTGGGGGCTTTGGGCAAAGTGGGGTTAAGTGTCTTGCCCAAGGACACAACGACAGCAGTCATCAGTGGGAGTCGGTGGAGAAGGTGTAGAGGTGGGAATTGAACCCACAACCTTCAGGCCTGAAGGCCAATGCTCTACCAACTGAGCTACTGTCGCCCCTAACATATACAACATGTTATAATGTTAATGTTATAACATTAACATTATAAAGAAAAAAAATAAATCCCAAAGTAAATATTTTCAACATCACGTGCTGGGATCACAACTGATGCATTGATATTATTTTGAGTGAAGCCAAGATATGGAGTATTATAGGGCACTGTCTGGTTTCCAGAATGTGCTAAAAATAACCCCAATGACTGATCTAATTATTTTCGGACATACTATTTGTACGACTCATAGAATAATGGTGACAACGAAACACTGCAGCGATTCTTAATAAGGACTGTATGAAAGCAGTAACATTCATCCCACGGCATCAACAAGTGCTAGAGGTGGGCTCATGCTTGTGGTCGGCAGAATTTTTCCCATGAAAATGTAAAAAAGGACACATATTTCTGGGTTGCAGCTGACCTTGCAGCTGGGTTAGAAGTAACATTTGCGCCCTATTTATTGTATTATTGATCAGAACTGTCATCTTGGATGAGCGCGCGAGTGACAAGCTCCATAGTCGTCAGTATAACAGCTGCTTAATTCTGCTCATTCAAAAAAAATATAGACTTATTCAAACTCTACACAGCGTACGCTGCATTGAAAATATTTTTAACGCAAAATAAGAGTGATACTAAGCTGCAAAAAGCCCCATGTCTGCATTTTCCTGCATCGCAACTAATCGGACAAAATCCCCTTTTGGGCCCCTTGCCACGGCCCCTTTTGGTCACGTGGTTGCGAAAAAATTGGGTTAAAATAAGGGCTAATTAATTACAGCTTAAAAATTAATTCATCGTAATTAATCACATTTCGAAGTATCTGCCATATTTTTCTGTAAATTGTTGTTTGATTGGAAAGATAAATGACAACATAGTGAACATATGTACTGTATATGTTTATTTTAACAATAAATCCACATAAAATGGCATTAAGATTATTAACATTCTGTATTTTTTCAGCTCGACATATTCCGCTTCAGCTAAAGCCTCCTCTTTCTTTTTTTTCTCTGTGGAAAAACTAGGTACCCCAGCTTTAATTTAACGAGTGTAGTTTCGAAGTGGGAGGACAGCGTCATTGGTGTGAAGCCGAGCACAGGCCACGGAGGATGCTTTTGTTTGCTATGAACTCGTACAGTTCATAGCAAACAAAAGCAAGTGTGCCGCAGTCACGCGCCTATTCTTTTTTAACTTGAATTCCCAGAGGACCTACCTGCTCTGTCGCCATCTTACGCATTTGTCCGCGGCATTCTGAGTGTTATTATTGGATGTATGGGCATTAAAAGCGTAAACATTTTTAACGCAATTAATGACAAAAATTAATTATCGTGCGTTAATTTTGACAGCCCTAGTTAAAATACATTACTGGCCTGACACACTACATAACAGACAACATTCTCTTCTGTGTGGATAAAACTGTACCGACCAGGTACGAGGTGCAGTGTTTTTCAAATAACCACCTATGGGTGACCCCTCGGCTTAAAGCCCTCCTGAACCTCAAGAAAAGGGCTTTCATCTCAGGATTTGACTCTCTCAAGTTTTGACTCTACACGGCGCGCCATGGCCCAGTTCGCGTGCTTTTCCATCAAAAATAGTACCCCCAGTATGTCCTCAGCGTTGTCAGACCACGTCATTTACGTGTGACGCGTAACATACAGTCTATGCGCGTAACTAGTATTGCTGCGGTGCATGGATTTATTATACCAGAGCAAGTGATTAATATAAAATTCAGCACAGCACGAGTAGTTTTTGAAAATGCTTATTTCTTAAAATAATGACCCAGACACTGTGAAGTCAATGGTGCTGATTGCTCTGTACAATCTGAATGGGACCTGTAGCAACAGCAGCCTGTGTAGCAGAGGAGGAGGGCTGCATGTCCGAGGATACTGCTAGGCTATAGCTAATGCTAGCGCTAGCTCGAGACTCTGCTCACTCACTAACCCTGGATTCCAAAGCTACTACAATACTACACTTAACACATCTATCACTGCCATCAGAGGAGGATCCAGGGTTTAAACTCGTCATATGGCAACTCGAGCAGTAAAGGACCGAGGGAGAGACAGCGGCAGCCATAGGGGTAGCGAGTTAGCGGCTAAGCTAGGCTAGGCTAGTCCGGACTCGGGTCCGGACTACAGCAGACTCCGAGACCAGACAAACAATCGATACCCAAACCTCAGATACAATAATAATAAATGAATGAAACACAGTCTTGGGATACAATCACAGATTTATTGAAAACAAAAGTAAAGTGCAAAACCGACAGTTTACAAAGTCAAAAGTACGTATGTCTGAGACCAGGTCCAGACCAGGTCCAGGCCAGGTCCAGATGAGAATACTCCGGTCACTCATTACTCGTTGGTAATCTCCACACTTATGGGAAGGGATTCTCATACAAATATACACACAACAACTTAAATACAAGCACAAAACAGAATGACAACACGTGGATACTGCAGATAATACGAGATAAAGCACAGTAGCACAGGGAGGACGTTAGCTTAGCTGCTTACGATAGCTAAATGAAGCTAAATGTAGCTAGCTCACTGTGTACAACAGACAATCGAGCATTTACACAGTAAATACATTTCAGTGAGAGCTTTAACGGGATTCGTAGCTAGCCGGTTATTTCCAGGATTACCACAGACTAGTCACAAATCCAGAGCTGGGTGATCTCCCTGAAAACTGTGTTGAGCCTCGAGCTGCCTTTGAATTCTTTCTTTTGGCCTGAAGAGAGGAACGTGTGGACCTCTTCCACCAACTAGGACCAGGACTTTTGGGGCTTTCTGTGCGATTCCATTTCTCTGGAGTGAGGAGGACGTAATGTAGCCGAAGCAGAGCCGAGCAGAGCAGCTGGTTTTAAAGATGGCGGTTGAGTTGTTTTTCCCAAAGAGTCAGATGTCGCTTCCAGTGACGACACTCGTTGACCAATCATTGTAAGGCAGTGGGCCGACGTGACGTCATGGCACGGGTACTATGGGGATGGAACCACGGCTGAGGCAGTACGGAAAAGTACTCAAATCTCCCATACCATCCACTAGTGGAAATGCAAAATAACCGTGCTGAAGCGTACTGTACTGTACCGTACTGATACTGTGGAAAAGCGGCAAAAGAGGAGAGGAAGAGGATCCACCACCACCTCCAGTGGAGGATCAGTAGCGCCAAGAAGGACTATGGGGACAGGCTGGAGCAGGGAAACGCCCGTGACGTGTGGAGAGGCCTAAAAAAATCTTCGGATTCGGACAGAGGGACATGTTGCCAAAAAAGGATTTGACTGACGTGTTCAGAATTTGATACAGAAATAAGGCCAAGAATGCAAGAGTTAAAAATAGAACATTTAATTCTCTTTACAATTAAATATTGATACAAAACCCTTGGAGCCATTAATTCTCTAAAACTAACCCTATGCTGAGCCATCCTAAAAACTTTCCCTCCAGGCCTGAAAATGTGCAGAGAACATGCAGGCGCTCTGCCATGTTCTCTGTCTAACTGTCCCTGCTCTGACTTCTTGAAAATCTCCTCCCAGCAGTTTCTATCAGAAGGTCTGATGACGTCACAGGTCCCAAACTGGTCCAGTCTGATCCAGCTTTTTCTGGTTTTGGGAGGCGCGTACCCCAGCCAGCCTGGACTCCGGACTTTGTCTGGTCTGGTCTTGGTCTGGTCTGACATCAATCTCCTTCTCCAAACAACTCTTATCTGGCTGGGGGAGCTCTGCATTTCTCACATGGTCTGGCCGACTCTGACTAGGCCCCACTTAATATGAAATCACTGAAAATATAAACGACGTGTGCAGCATTTCTTGAGATGATGCATTAGACAGCTGATGGAGACCTGCGTTGGGCGGATGAATTTAACCAATATCAACCAGTTTGATTCTCCCCTCTCTCCATCTGCCCCCCACCTCTTCACATGTCTCCAGCCCAGTGGACACTGCTCTCAACTGGACCCGTTGCAGTTCGCCTACAGGCCCAGTGGATGCTGTCATCTACTTACAGCAGCAGACGCTCTCCCACTTGTAGCCCACTGGGAGTGCTGTGAGGGTCACGTTTTTTGACTTCTCCTTTGCTTTCAACACTGCGGGGGGAGAAGGAGGACGCGGGAGTGGACAGTAACTTCACTGCATGGACCATCTCGGACCGACCACGAGATGAGGGATAGGAGGGTGCTAGTCAAAGTCACCTCCATCATGGACAACCTCTGCCATTGCCACCTATTATTGTACATAATATATCGTGCACAAACTATATTATTAACCTTAACATGTTTGCACACTTCTGCCATCTGAGTGATTCTATCTATGCCAAATGGGACATTTCAATTTCTCCATTGTGAAATAGATAAAGTTCAAAAGTCCAAATTTTGCTGTAGGAGGGCAGTATTTTTCTTCGATTAAATGTGTGAAAGTCAAGGTGCCGCTGCTTATTAGAAAATAGGTCAATCAGGTAAGGTTGCTGAAATGTCCAGGATTTTTGTCAGAGATAGCTGGCAACCCTATTTAGCCCTGAGCAAGTGTCATTGTCATGGTCTGGTTTAGCTAATATTAAATAATTTTCATCTAAAGTGACCAGGGGTATATTGCTCAATGTTGTCCGAAGTAGGTCATTCGGAAAGTTTGCTAATCCAGTATGATTTTGTCAATGATTAAAGGTCTTTTTCATTTCTCACTGGCCAAACCGGTTTGTGCGTCTGCTCTGGCCCTTTGTCTGGCTCCTGCTTTGCGTTTCATTTCCATGACCACTACAAACACAGCTCATGCTGACAACCACCAAGGAGCAGAATGAACCAGGACGTTTTCTGAAATGCTCTTACTTCTGAGTGAGTTCATTTAAGCTGGGGTACCTGACTTTCAAGGCACAACAAATGAATAGAACTATGTAATAAAATCCAATTACCTGTTGTTCCGAGCTTGTTTGGTTAGTTTTCACGTTTTGGTACATCACACATCACATCTTTAGATCAGCTTTTTCAGAGAGAGCAATAAAAAAGACTTCACTCCTAATCAGCTCTCAGCCAAAAAATCAAACATACAAACAAACTTTTTAATGAAATGGAAAATCACAAAATGCCTCAGAAACAGTTTTTATGGATTTTATTTCTATGTGTAGTTGTCCTATAGGACAAGATACTACAGGCTATTGAGACCTGGGGGATGGAAACTTCTGATCAGGGTTGGGAGAGGAGTTTCTAGCATCATTCTTATCCCACTTCACACGACCACTACCAATGTGTTTTCATAATCTCCAAAATTAGGCTTTTTAAAACTATCAACATTTCTGCCTGGGTGGTCATTGGAGTTCACACAAAACATAGAAGAAAGGGTCATCTGTGTTTGCATGTCGATGAATTGAGTTTTTCTTTCATCTCATATTTGTTTATTCAAAAGAGCAAGGTTCCCTTTAGCCCATGATGATTAACCCGGAACAGACATGTATCCTGTTGGACTCTCATGAACCAAGCATTCAGGTGAAACTCTGAAATAAGAATATTGTTCAAAAGTTATTTTACTGTAATTCAACTTAATATGTGAAAGTGTGTATATTATTATAGTTATATCACAATATAACTATAATAATAAGGCAACTAATAATAATAATTATTATTGTTATATTAAAAATGTATTCATATTATCAATATCAGAATTAATAAATATACTGAACATGTACTTCACCATCTGGGTGACATTATTCTATTGTCTCATGCTTTGAAAATATATTTATATTTTCAAAGCATGAGGAAGGTCATATACATATTCTTAACTAAACTATAACTAATTAGGTCATGCTTAGAATTAAGCATTAAGCATTACAATTAATCATTTGTTTTGTTTTGCTTTAAAATGATTTTTTACATGCCATGGTCTTCAGGTCAATACTGCAAGATATATTAAAGGTAAAATTCAAAGTCAATTTACTTCTACTAAGGACTTTACATTGTGAAACTAATTTATGACAGACTCATTACACACAAAGTGACCTATAATGTGTTAAAATCTATATAATTGGGTCACAGCTTGTATAATCCCCCAAAAAATATTTCAAAATGTATGGCTTGGCATATGTGACTTTGCATGTACTGAGTCTATATTGTTTATTGGTGTTACGTTTTAAGTTGAAATGAATGGTATTCTAATTTTCTGGTTTGAGTTTCACCATCATGATCATTAGGTCATAAAAAACTGTTTTACTGGCCACATTTTGCCCCTGCGCTGCATTTTTGAAGTTTCTGCACCTTTGCCTCTAACTGTCGCCAGTAACCAGCCAGGGCACAGGTCGAATGTAATGTGCAGTATAAGATTGTACTGCTTTTGACCCTAGTGCAGCCATGAGCTAACTTTTACCCCTTATGGCCATATTGGAATTAGAGTTTCGTTCCTAAAAAATCAAGCCCGACCCGGCCCGAGCCCGCTAATACTAAGCCCGAGCCCGTATAAGCCCGACCAATTAACGCTGTATTAACGCTGCCCGAGCCCGACAGAAGCCCGACACATCTGATTTCCCTTGTTGTGCGCACTCACCTTCCAAATGCAAGTTTAGCCACTTCTGAATTTGTTTTGTACGTCCACCTGATCCATTTCTATTAATGTTCCGTGTGTTCGCTGTTGACCATAGAATTCAACAGGAAAAACAGGGATGTTGTGTTTACGGCCTGCTGCGGCTGTAGGACACGTCGGTTACGGTGTTATAAATATATTAACTTTTTAAATAACTTGTTGTCAATCAACTGACATTATTATTAATAAATACATATATGCATATCATTAAGTATAATAATGATTAAAAAATAATAATAATGATAAAAAAATAAAAATAAAAAAGCCCGAGCCCGGCACAGCCCGACTGCTGAGCGCTGAAATGAGGCCCGAGCCCGGCCCGAACTTGGGGTCGGGCTCGGGCCTGCTCTGGCTCGGGCTGAAAAGCGAAACTCTAATTGGAATACCAGCTTGCTGCACCTAATGGCAGCACCTAATGTCAGATGTTTTTTTTCAGGCTTAATCTTTTACACATAAATATATTATAATAAATATTTGTAGGGTGAGGAAAAGGTGAGCGCCAATCGGGCGTGAATAGCAGACCCTTTCCGTAAACATGCCCTCCCTAGCTCCTGAGACTTCAAAGCAACTGCGGGTTCAATTAAAGGTTAACATTCACCAGGAACACTACAACGAGACCCAGAGGGGCAATAAAACAACAGAACAGGACATCTGTGTGCCCCCCTGCCAGACGGAGATCAGGAATCATTCATCAGCAATCGCTCATGAGACATTCCACAACCTGAGACTCTCCCACGGCGCTCTGGCGCTCCCTAGCGGACACTGGACACTACTGCACCCGAGGCGGACACTCGAAAAGGACATTACTCTGTAATATTATGTCGATAACGTTACGGACCTTACTCGTGTGTGTTGATGTCTGTGATGTAAATGCACTGTGTGTTTGTACGATGTGTTATGGGTGACTGTATTGATCTTGTGTGCTTTTCTTGATAAACCGCCTGTTGTGAGGAGGCTGTCGCACAGGGATGACGTCAAAGGACGCGCCCCCTTCAGAAGTCAATATAAACTCTCACAACGCAACAAACTCTCTCTTGTCCTATCCTGAAATCACTATTCCAGCTCTCCCTGGCCATCTGCGTCCCGCGGTACGTGTCTCCAATACGGCCGCGCCAGCACGCATCGGGCCTCCTACTCCGCAAAACACACTCTCCTCGGCTCGGGACCTTATGAACTGTTCCATCACCAGCCTCTTTTTCTTGGCTCTGGACTCTACGCGCGCAACCCATTCCGGACTGGGCTGCATACGCGTGGATCAGCAGCTGGACCAACCCGCTGGCTTCGTACCTCCCGCCTGCCCAGACAAAGAAACCACGTGGGCTGATTCCCCAACCCAAATCCTTTCTCCATCCTCTACGCTCCTACAAAGTAAGACTGTTCTTGTTAAATGTGTGACTTGAATGAAATGTATACCACTTCTGCTTTAATGTGACCAGAAATCCCCTTCGTTATATTTTTACCTTCATTTTTGTAATCAATAAACCCCTTTTCTTTAACTCAATCCTATCAGAGTCGTGTTGTTAGATTTCGGTATATCCCTGGCCGATTTACGAATTAACTACCTTTTGATTATAAGACTGACTCGAGGCAAAGTTGGTTTGGGTCTGTCGTAGACCCTCAAACGTCTACTGGTGCCCAAAATAAATAAGACAGACCCATTGGTGGAACGGCGAGTTTCTGATCCGGAGACTAGCCGCTCCACACTACTAAATTTATAACATAATCAGCAATATAAGTAGTTACCCTACATAATGGTACCCTGTTTGTGAGATCCGCGTAAATAGACCAGATTTATCAACTCGTACTCTGTGACTGATCTGCAATACGCTAACTTAAGCACTGCTCCGCTCAAAGCGCTTCCCCCCACCTCCTCACCCCCACATCCCTGCTACCTCCGCTGCTATAGTGACTTCAACGACAATCGAGCTCCCCTACGCCCTACGCTTGCGAAAAAGCGTCTCGTGCATGCACCAGACTATTAATTTAGTCTCAAAATCCTGGCTTTTCGCACAGGTACTACGCATTCTCTCCAACGTTTCGCCCCGCTTGGCCAGCGGGCGGCGTGAGCTTGTGAAAGTTGCTTCCCTCTGAAGAGAAAGCGCAAAAAACTTATCCTTGTAACCCACTGTACACCGTGTCCAGAACACGGGCGTACAGATCTACTGTGTCCCTTTGTGACCCAAGTCACACAGGATTGTAACCGAGTATATGTGTATAAAGGCTGTGAAAGTACAGCTGCTTGAATGTGATGCTACTGTTCTGCTAAAGGTGGCTAACGCTAACTCTGTCTCACCACTCTTTCTCCTGCTACTCTGCTGTTGTACATACACACACCAAGACTGTACTGCACAATACAAACACCATCCCACCACTGTATACGTGCTTGTGCGAACTGTATAACTCGCTCCAGACTTTCGTTGTATAAACTACTGCTAAAACGCTCCACGCTCGAAAGCTAACGGCTAGCTACCCTTCTTTGTTCTAGCATAAGGCTAACTTCCGCTCGGGCCTGCTAAGCCTCAAAGCTACATTCGGACAACGCCGTTGCTCCTAATACTGCTCCCGCTAATAGCTGCTCTCTCACTGTTAATATTGCTGCCGCTCTGTTTAACCACATTGCATTCGGTTACCAAAACTCATTGTTTATTGCCTAAACTGCTGCTAAAACGTCCCGTTGCCGGCAAGCTACAGGCTAGCTACGCTCCTTTGTTTTTAGCATACGGCTAACTTCCGGCCCTGGCGTGCTAAAAGCCAGAGCCGCATCCCCACTGCTAATACCATTCTGCTGCATTGCCTGCCTGCTGTCTAACAATAACGCTACTTACTATACTTTCGTACTATCCTA
Source organism: Knipowitschia caucasica (assembly GCA_964034765.1). NCBI lineage: Eukaryota > Metazoa > Chordata > Actinopteri > Gobiiformes > Gobiidae > Knipowitschia > Knipowitschia caucasica. The sequence continues at coordinate 37,299,282 of OZ035827.1, read as the reverse complement.
TCTCACTCTGATTCTGTGTTCTGACGATCATAAGGCGCCAGCCGTCTCGGCATACCGCTAAACGAGCCGCACCTCTTTTATTGTCTAACACAGGATTGCTTTCCGGTCCCGGCACTACTTCCGGGACCACATTGCTGCTGTCTTGACACCCCATTCTGCACCACGTCTTTAATCATCTGTGGCTGTGGCTCTAACGTAAAACGGCTTTGCTATAGCTCCGTGCTGTTTTGTTACTCCAACTCAATAACCACATTACTGCCATACATTGGTAAAGCTAACACTCTGTTTCTGTTCCTCCTCTTTGACGTCATTGCTAGACTACATTACTGCGTTAGCCGAGTTAATGCTGTAAACTCTGCTCTTTCTGCTGCATGCCGCGGGTGAAACGCATTCTATGCTTTATTCCTGCTCACTCACTACTGCTAGTTTACGGTAACACATCTGTGTGGTGATTTAACAAATACTGCACTCCCACACACACAACCCCCCCCCCTTGCCGCTGATAATACGCATTATTGTAGTAACTAATCCTATGCCGTGTTTCTGCTTCACGGAATTCTGCTGCATGTCATTTTTTTTTTTGTTAGAACACATTACTGCTATACATGAACAGAAGCTAACACTCTGCTTCGGCTCCTCCTCTTACACATAATTGTTAGACTACATTACTACGTTGGCCAAGTTTCACGCTGTAACTCTGCTACTTCCAGCGCATGTTGCTATTAGGACACACTACTGCTATACATAACAAAAAACTAATAATTTCAATTCGGCCCCTCCCACTGCATGTCACAGCTAGACCGCACTGCTGCCCATAGTTGTAACATTAACACTGTTTGCTATCATTCCACGCTGTTTGTGTTTGCTACCTAACAACCACATTGCTGCGCTGGTGAAACTAATAATCTGATTCTGCCTCTGTTACTGCACGTTATGGATAACACACTACTGTGGTAACTCCTTGTACTACACTAAAACTAACAATTTTAATTCTGCCCTCCTTCTGCATGTCACGGCTAGACCGCACTGCTGCCCATGGTGATAACATTAACACTGTCTGGCTGTTTGTTCCATGCTGTTTTGTTGATCCAATTAATGACCACTCTACTCTGCCAAACTCTACGTTTGATTGTACTACATCAAAACTAATACTCTATTTCTAACCCTCACTGTCACTAAAATTGCATTGCCTTGCCTCAGCCTGCTGCCTTTTTGCTACTGCTTACTTGAGCTGCGTCTAAAGCTACGCCGCGCCACAAACGCAAGTGCGTCACAAACGCCAGTGCGTCACAAACGCAAGTGCGTCACAAACGCAAGTGCGTCCACAAACGCAAGTGCGTCCACAAACGCAAGTGCGTCCACAAACGCAAGTGCGTCCACAAACGCAAGTGCGTCCACAAACGCAAGTGCGTCCACAAACGCAAGTGCGTCCACAAACGCAAGTGCGTCCACAAACGCAAGTGCGTCCACAAACGCAAGTGCGTCCACAAACGCAGGTGCGTCCACAAACGCAGGTGCGTCCACAAACGCAGGTGCGTCCACAAACGCAGGTGCGTCCACAAACGCAGGTGCGTCCACAAACGCAGGTGCGTCACAAGCGCAGGTGCGTCACAAGCGCAGGTGCGTCACAAACGCGTCTCTAACGCTGCGTCTTAAGCCGCGTCCATCACGCTGCGTCTTAAGCCGCGTCCATCACGCGGCGTCTTACGCCGCGTCCATCACGCTGCGTCTCTAACGCCGCGTCCCCCACGCTGCGCCTCTTACGCCGAGTCTACCGCTGCGGACTAACGCCGCGCGCTAATACTGCTACTACCCCTACGTGCGCCAACGCCACTAACCCCAACGCTCTTCGCTTACACACAGGTGAAGAAGCACAAACGCCTGACCCCAGTCCTAGGCTGACTGCCCGCATACTCCGCCGCACTGAGAGGACGCTGTAGTCACGGTTTTGACACACACTAAGGTCTACACCACCACACGACCAACAGCTAAACTACCCTCTCTATAGCACTGCTTTCCTCCTTTCCCTCCTCCCACCGTGTTGTACACACACGTTCCAAGTCATACTCGCATACACTCACCCACACAAATATGGAAATCAATGGCGGAAACTCGCCACGACCGAGCAAGCACGACGGTGTCTCAGAAGGACACGGCATAGTGGACAACTTTCTGCGAGACCTCACAGAGAAGGTTTTCCCAGGGGGCTACGACACGCTTGAGCACAGCTCACTCTCTGACTTACAAGATGCTACCTCCATATTAGCATCCGAAGCTACTACGACGAAACTCCAAGGTAAGACCCTAACCCAGTGGCTAGGACGACTGGCCATAATCTCCAGGATAACCTTGCGCGACTCCGAAGCCCAGAAAGCAAGGCTCCAAAACACAGTGCGTGACCTGGAACGACAACTGGCGGAAACTAGGAAATCCGCCGCGAACCGCTTACAACAAATCCAACAGGTAAGTAGGGACCACCAACAGGGACTGAGCATGACTCCAAGCGCAACCATGGATCTTGATCGCGCAGCGAAACTCAGGACCGCTATTTGGAACGAAACCGGCCGTGACAGTACCTCCGGGCCACTCCGGGCCAATACTGCCGATACGCCATGGGCTGTTAGATTCTGCTTCCGATACACTCACTTCGTTGGTACTCGTGGTGCCTCGAAGCATGAGGGGGGTAATGTTGGCACACGCCCATGACTCACCTACCGCGAAACAAACAGGTATAAACAACACACGTCAGGCACTACAACAGGTAGAAACAACGGGCCGAACGGCAACCAAAATACTAAGGCACGTATCCCCAAACCGGAGTGACGAGAACGTGAAACTCCCCCGGCGCCTGAAGACAAGCCAATACAGGACCGACCCGCAGGACCACCTCCAGGTCAAAAACCAGGTATGGTATTACACCTTGGCACACTCCCCAGGACACGTGGGGACCGGCCCCACCAGACTACGCCGGAAATCGCTACCCCGCTGGTCAAGACCATACAGGGTGGGAAACAAACTCTCAACCGCAGTGCACCAAATCGAGGTCACAAAAGGTAGAGAGCCCACCCTCAGATGGGCCCGTTACAGCCAAACCAAACCACACAAACAAAGCCCCATGGGACAAGCAGGGCACACTACAAACCCCAGTTAGGAACACACCACGTGACCTCAAACACGATTAGCCCAGCACTCACTAACACTCTTCTCGGCTGCACTAATCGAGTCTCTCTTTCCCCCTCTCTGTCTAACCCCTAACAATTGTTTCACGCCTTGCAGAACATGTGGCCCACTTTCCTTCTCGTGCTGACCTGCATACTGTGCCTCGGCACCCCAGAAATTATTGAGACCGGACCAGCCTCCGGGATCGTTTTAAAGGAACAACCCGGGCTCCTCATCACGGACGTCCGACTCCACACACAGCGAATCTTTGTCAGACTCAATCCTAGTGAAGTCTGCCGCAAGAACCTGCCCTTGAAGGTCACACTCAAAGATTGGGCAGGTGCACGCTGGACCCAGACGGTCGTGGAGCATGCTGAGGCAGACATACAACACATGCTGACGCAACTAGAGAAGTTCACGATCACTAGGACAGAGCTCAGTGACCCTCGCCCCAGACCCAAACGATTTATTGGGGCTCTCCTCGGCGCGGCGTCCGCCCTGGGCACCCTCTTTAGCTTAGGGATGTCCACGGTAAACGCCATCAGCCTATCCTCCCTCAGACGCCACCAACAAGAAATGGCCTCTGAGCTCGAGGATGTCAAAACCAGACTTGACCAACAACAGAACGACGTGGTAACCTTGGGAAAATCCCTGAAAGGAACCATGCTAGTACTTAACACGCACGAGGTTGCGATTAAACGCACCTCCGCTGCGGTCAACCAACTCTTAGACGTTCTCCAACTAGACTACGCCCATACTCAGCTGACCACACAACTGATGGAGGACATGTTACGTCACCTCAGCTCCTCCATCGAAAACCTAGCCATGGGCCGTATCCCGCCATACCTCGTGCCGCTATCGCTAGTTGAGGACATCCTAGCCGTAGCCACACGGGACGCTGTAACACCCATGCAAGCCCACTTGGCGTACACGCTGGGCGCTGCAGTCCCCATCTATGTTAATCCTCTAGACCGCGAGGTAGCCTTCCTAGTCACCTTACCAATAGTTCCCGGCGACAAAATCTACCGACTGAAAGGGATCACTAACCTAGGGACCTGGAGGGACAATGCCCACGTCAGAGTCCAGACGCCAGACATAGTAGCCTACCACGACAGCAACCCCAATTTGTACCTAACGCCAAATCTAAGGATGTGCACCCTCACTAAGGACATCCATTACCTCTGCCCCAGCAAACCTTTCGTCAGGGACAGCACAGATGGCATCTGCGGCCTGAGGCCCATGACTCCAGGGAGTCGATGCCCCGCGACGGTCACCTCTCGGAAGCAAATAACCGAAACCAGAGCAGAGATTGTAGGGGCACGATGGCTAGTGAACACTCCCCTTAGAACGGCGACCCTGACCTATGACAAACATGACACCTCGTCTCGAGTAAGCCTCCCGGACGAAACCTTTTGGGTCGACGTCCCGGCCGACGCCATCCTGCACGTAGGCGACCTGGCACTATACCACCTGTACCCAAACCAGTACGAGGCGGAGGTCGAGGTACCAGAGTTCTTTGAGAAAAGGGCCTTGGAACTTCAACCCTCCACCCTCGTCCAAGCCACCTACGAGGGGGCACAAACCGTTGACGTTACGGTCGTAGACAACCTCCTTCAAGAGATTGCCAAGCGACCGACCATCCACCACCAACCAGTAGCCTACTCCTGGGCCGCCCCCGATACAGTCATGGCCATCGCGGTAGGACTCGGGTACGGCCTGGCCGTAGCCACGGTCTTCGTCCTAAATAGACGGGTTAGACGACTCCGTGATAGCTTTAACAGGTGCACGGAGGCAATGACGAGACAGATCCGTAGACGACCAAACCGGGGCGACAGCGCCGTCGAGCGTGGCAATTTGAGTCGGCGCCCCCAGGTCAACGAGTCAGAGTACGAGGACCTCCAAAGTCACCCACTCGAGACGGTCACTCTTTCTATCACGGAAGGTGAACCAAGGGCCTAAAACCCCACTAAGAGTCACCAGCTCAGACCCAACCAATCTACCTCGATGCCTAATCAGTCTCCTAGACAATCATACCTGTCATCCCCGTTTATATACAGGAAATGTCCCTCGTAATTAAAGCCCCACTTGCTACGTCATATATTCGTGTAACCCTTACACTCCCCTTTTAGAACGAGCAAGATAGGAGCCCCTCACCATCGAGTGCCTCAATGACGCTCCTACCCGCTGCCAAGACAGCCACCCCCTTTTTTCGGATTTTGAAGTTTCCTATTTTTGTATCCTAGTCCCCTAGAGTAGAAACTCCTGCCACTCTCTTGGCTTGGAACTTTGAGTCTTCCAGACCAAGAGACCCAGGAGTCAGGCGCACCGGCCCAAGCCTTAGAGTTCACGGCCGGAGCTCACTCCCTAAACCCCTGATCCCGGTTAGAACTAGCCTGCAGGGCCAGGACTCGCCTTAGAGAAAACCCGGCCTCGACAGACCAAGCCAGAGGCCCGAGACCCAACCGCCACGAGCCTGGCCCCAGTTAGGCGCTTGCGAATTACTGAGTCACATTGAGGCGAGAATGTTGTAGCATGTCACCACAAATCACGCACTAACACCCGAACAGGCGAGACGACCGATTGAGGACGCCCACTCGGCATATCCGACATGACATTCACCTTGTCGGAAGGTGCATCTCTGCCGTGGGGGGGGTATGTAGGGTGAGGAAAAGGTGAGCGCCAATCGGGCGTGAATAGCAGACCCTTTCCGTAAACATGCCCTCCCTAGCTCCTGAGACTTCAAAGCAACTGCGGGTTCAATTAAAGGTTAACATTCACCAGGAACACTACAACGAGACCCAGAGGGGCAATAAAACAACAGAACAGGACATCTGTGTGCCCCCCTGCCAGACGGAGATCAGGAATCATTCATCAGCAATCGCTCATGAGACATTCCACAACCTGAGACTCCCCCACGGCGCTCTGGCGCTCCCTAGCGGACACTGGACACTACTGCACCCGAGGCGGACACTCGAAAAGGACATTACTCTGTAATATTATGTCGATAACGTTACGGACCTTACTCGTGTGTGTTGATGTCTGTGATGTAAATGCACTGTGTGTTTGTACGATGTGTTATGGGTGACTGTATTGATCTTGTGTGCTTTTCTTGATAAACCGCCTGTTGTGAGGAGGCTGTCGCACAGGGATGACGTCAAAGGACGCGCCCCCTTCAGAAGTCAATATAAACTCTCACAACGCAACAAACTCTCTCTTGTCCTATCCTGAAATCACTATTCCAGCTCTCCCTGGCCATCTGCGTCCCGCGGTACGTGTCTCCAATACGGCCGCGCCAGCACGCATCGGGCCTCCTACTCCGCAAAACACACTCTCCTCGGCTCGGGACCTTATGAACTGTTCCATCACCAGCCTCTTTTTCTTGGCTCTGGACTCTACGCGCGCAACCCATTCCGGACTGGGCTGCATACGCGTGGATCAGCAGCTGGACCAACCCGCTGGCTTCGTACCTCCCGCCTGCCCAGACAAAGAAACCACGTGGGCTGATTCCCCAACCCAAATCCTTTCTCCATCCTCTACGCTCCTACAAAGTAAGACTGTTCTTGTTAAATGTGTGACTTGAATGAAATGTATACCACTTCTGCTTTAATGTGACCAGAAATCCCCTTCGTTATATTTTTAACCTTCATTTTTGTAATCAATAAACCCCTTTTCTTTAACTCAATCCTATCAGAGTCGTGTTGTTAGATTTCGGTATATCCCTGGCCGATTTACGAATTAACTACCTTTTGATTATAAGACTGACTCGAGGCAAAGTTGGTTTGGGTCTGTCGTAGACCCTCAAACGTCTACTGGTGCCCAAAATAAATAAGACAGACCCATTGGTGGAACGGCGAGTTTCTGATCCGGAGACTAGCCGCTCCACACTACTAAATTTATAACATAATCAGCAATATAAGTAGTTACCCTACATATTATCTCATATGTTCTAAAAAGCTTGGAGTGCCACTGCTGATCTAGGGCTCTGCATGCAGTAGAAAAGGTTTTTACAGTCTTTATACTACTTCTATATAAACTGAGGAGGGCTCGGGGACCTGATAGAAAAGCCCACGGGCCGGAGTTTGCCCAGTGGCATTGCAAGATAGGTCAAATGCAGAAGAAAAATTGCCCTACGGGGATAAACAAAGAATACGTTAAACTTAATGCATAGATCAACAACTAAATTAATATCTTTGTTGTGTTATGTTGAAGTTAGGTATTCGAGTGAACAGTGAGCAGCGTGTTTAGACTGCCACAAGGAGTGCACCATATAGTCCACTAAAGAGTGCAGCTCTAGATAGTGAAAGAGGGGCCAGTGTGTGTGGACATTGGCCTGGGAGCGCCTCAGGGTCCCAGGGGTTGCAAGTCCTAAAACTAGCTGTTGCAGTGGACTTAGACTTGTGCTGTGTTCTAGGGCCGGCAGGCGTTGCTCTGGCTTCTGGGGGAGTACGGCGAGTGCATCCCTTCTGCTCCGTATGTTCTGGAGAGTTTCATCGATGGCATTCGTCTGGAGAACAGTGTGTGTGTGAAGATGGAGCTGCTCTCTGCGGCCGTGCGCCTGTTTGTGTGTCGCCCTGCAGAGACTCAGGACATGTTGGGCCGACTGCTGCACTACTCTATCGGTGAATACAGCCACCTATTCTGCGAATACTTTCATCTGTAATCTGAAATCAGACTTGAGTACTTTTTAGCCAATGAATCAGTCATCATCCACACTATAGTCGCTGTCACCACTTTCCCCACTGTAAATATTGCTCCAGCCGCACAAGTGGCAGAACAAATGTACTGATTGTACATTGTCTGCTTGTGCTGATTGTTTATTTTACTGGCCAAATTTTGTCCGCAGTGTCTAATGTTTGATGTTGGATTTTACAAAGAGTACTGTGTATTAAATAATACAGAAATGTAACTTTAAATGTACACAATCAATTATATTACAACCCAATGGATTACAAAACATTAGCTGGATTCATGTTGTATGGCATATGATTTACTTGGTGGAGCTGAAGTTGGCTGTATTATATGTAATATATATGTAAATAGTATGTGGACAGTAATATAACAAGTGAATTATGCACACTTTAAGCTTTAAAATGACTGAGTATCACATGTCTATAATGTCCAAAAAAAAGAAATAAAAAAAAAAGATCTGATATATGAAAATAAGAATAGATTTGACTTACAAATTCAATATGATGCCCCAGTCCTAAAACTGTGGACAGGTTTTTTTAGGGCTGTCAAACGATTAATTTTTTTAATCGAGTTAATTACAGCTTAAAAATTAATTAATCGTAATTAATCGCATTTCAAACTATCGGCAAAATTATGCCATATTTTTCTGTAAATTGTTGTTTGAATGGAAAGATAAATGACAGCTTAGTGAACATATGTACTGTATTTGTTTATTATAGCAATAAATCCATATAAAATGGAATTAACATTATTAACATTCTGTCTTTCTGTTTAGACTCAGATCAAAACCATTGTTTGTTACAGATGAGGGACATTTCAAAACAGTCTGAAATGCAGAATGTCATTAAATCTGTTTGATTTGCTCACACCATTACTTTTTTTGGCACAACTAACATGAACTGGTAGTCGAAAGGAAAATTAGGTACCTCAGCTTTAATTTAGCGAGTGCGCTTCGGGAGAAGACACGGAGGAGACTGAGGCTCCGCAGTCCAGCTTCAGCGCTGTACATATTGTGTGCATCGGTTACGCAAAGACACGTACGCACACTAGAGAATAGTTCTGGAATCGTTCTGTGCGTGGTCTTGGATATGATCCCATTACGCAGCGCCGTTCGCCGTGATCACAGCCGCTGGAAGTGGGAACTGCTGTCCAGAGCGCTGTCGCGCCCGCAGCTCATCATGCAGAGTTTATACAGGAAACTACAAGTGCCCCACGGTCACGCGTGTATTCTTTCAAAACTTGAATTCCCAGAGGGCCTACCTGCTCTGTCCCCATCTTACACACGCGCGGCATTCTGAGTGTTATTATGGGACGCATGGGCATGCGTCAAATGCGTTAATTTTTTTAACGCGATTAATGAAAACAATTAATTAACGTGCGTTAACGCGATAATTTTGACAGCCCTAGTTTATTTGCAGGTTCATCAAAACCTTTTACCTAACTCCTGTAGATGACGAGACCATCTATCAGAGTAGAAGTTTTTAAACAAATACTCTGGTGCATCTTAATGAATGACAATCAATGGTGAATCGTAGGTCCTGCTGAGAATCAACCCAAATTGAAAGCTTTCTGAACCGAAAAAATGGCAAACATATGACACATCTGCATTGCAGTGGCGCTGGCCTCAAATATATAAGGAGAATGTACACTTTTTATACATCTGTCCTTTAATCTTCGTTTGCCAATAACTGTAAAACTTAACTTATGCTCCTGCAGATCCTACGGGTGTCCTTAAATTAATGTCAAAGAATAGGACTTAAACATTCAGCTGTTGCTTAGCTTAAAAGTGCTTTGTTTTGGCAGAGGAGGAGAGCGACATGTGTGTACGTGACCAAGCCGTGCTGTACTACCGGCTGCTGCACTATGGGATAGAAGCGGTGCGTGGGCTGGTGCAGGTGAAGAGGACCGACCCGGACCTGGGTGTGCTCGTCGGACGTCCACAGATCAGTGTCAGCAGCTGGGCCCATAGCTTCAACACGCTGCAGCCGCTGTGTGAAGCCGCTACACCAGCATCATCGATCAGGGCGAGTCCTCAGCTTGTGCACACGGCCCTGAGCCGAGAGCTGAAGGCTTGTCCTGAGGAACCACTGTGCACTGGTGAGGAGAGGGAGTTTTAAGACACACACACACACACTCTTCATAGAGGTTGTTACACATTGGGTTTTTTGATTAAAAACTCTTTAACACATTTAGCATTAATTACAGAATTATCTGAGTCTAAAAAACTTACCTATGAATGTTAAGTTATGCTTCAAAAAACCTTCCATAGATGGATTGTTTATTCTAATAACTGATTAGTTGGAATTAATGGATTGATGTCATGGATCTATTTTGTAGAAGTATATTTAATGGGAATCAAATAAACACAAAAGAAAAAATATTTTAAGAACGTTCATATTGTTGAGTGTGGGCCGATAAAAATTCTATCTCGCAAATAATGCTTTGTCACAGCTATAAAGTTGTCGTTCTTGGCCCCTATGGAAAAACTGAAAAAACTTGCTTTCAGCACCCACCAAGCAGCACAGACAGGGCAGTTCTGACATGCGGCAAAAATGTGGTGGTTTGTGCCATGTGACCATGTCTGATCGTCACCAGGAAAAAGGCGGCAGTCTCCATGAACTTTTAAAAACTGACCTGGCTTGGAAAAAAATCACCTTCTCTTGTATCGACACAAATGGAGCTTAAAGTTGGACCTAGAGTAGCCTGGTTTTACCATACCCTCGTACTTGTACATCCCGGAAAAAAAGATTTGACCGGAGTTTACGGATAGCAAAGGCCAGGCTAGACCTAGAGCTAAGAGGGCTCTAAAAGTGTGTTTTGAACCTAAAGCTGTGTTTCTGACTGGGCTCTAAAACCATGTGTTTCAAGCACCTCCACCATCAGTGCATTTGCACAGAACACATTCATGGGCTTCGAAGCGGACAGAGCCCTGAGGCGGGCAGAGAGAGCCCTCTGAGGACTGCAAATATGACAGATTGTCTAGATGTAGCTGAAGAGACCTGCGACAATGTTCTTTTTGTTTTAGATGCTGATCAGAGCACTGGGCCCCTGGCTTCAGCAGATGGGTCGCTGGCTGAAGCTGTGTGTCTTTCAGTGTCTCCAGCCATCACCCCTGAGAAGTTCCAGGAGCTGTGGTTGCAGAATGTCCACGCAGACACAGGTATGTCAAATCCAAATACATTTTTAATTCACTATGTAAACAGCAAATGTATCAACACAGAAGCAGAGAAAACCAGAAGAGCTGTTGTTGGGGTAAAGAACTATCTTCCATGGGAGGCCAATCCGATACCCAACTCTAGTGTTTTACTGTTGCAGCGTCCTTGTGTAAACGGCACATTAGTTTACATACCCTGACACTATATATGCATTTGTCCATGTTTCAGAGATGATAACACGCAGACTTGTGGTGGTGCTGGTGGTGTTTGATGAAATCTGTGTTTTATTTCATGGCGCAACAGAAATAACCCAAACAACACTGATCACAAGTTTACCCACCCTGGTGGTGTTGGGTTCATAAATGAGTTTTAATGGTACAAAAAGAGCCAACTGGAGGCAATGCCTGCAATATATACGGAGCTAATATTAGTCATGCACTACACTGCTCACCCTCAGTGCACTGAGCCCAGAGTCAAATATGATTGAGGAGCATCATGTTGCAGGGCTGCCTGGGGACAGGTAATGCTGTATTTCCACCACTGATGCTTGGACGCACGTTCACTAAATAACAGCAGCATGAGTTTAGTCAATCTGTCATACTGTCTTGCGTTGGGAAACACGCAGAGCAGAAGTTGTGGGTGGGCTTTGATGGCAACGAGTTTAATAACTGTTCTTCCATATCAGCAAACACGTTAGCAGCGCTAAAGTATTTAGTCAGCCACCAATTGTGCACGTTCTCCCACTGAAAAAGATGAGGGAGGCCTGTATTTTTGATCATAAGAGTACCTCAACTATGAGAAACAGAATGGGGGAAAAAATCCAGAAAATCGCATTTTTAAAGAATTAATTTGCAAATCATGGTGGAAAATAAGTACTTGGTCACCTACAAACAAGCCATATTTCTGGCTCTCACAGACCTGTAACTCCTTTAAGAGACTCCTCTGTCCTCCACATGTTACCTGTATTAATGGCACCTGTTTGAACTCGTTATCTGTATAAAAGTGCACAACCTCAAACAGTCACACTCCCAACTCCACTATAGCCAAGACACCAGAAACAAAAGTGTAGTAGACCTGCACCAGGCTGGGAGGACTGAATCTGCATAGGAAAACAGCTTGGTGTGAAGAAATCAACTGAGGGAGCAATTATTAGAAAATGGAAGACATACAAGACCACTGATAATTTCCCTCAATCTGGGGCTCCATGCAAGATCTCACCCCGTGGGGTCAAAATGATCACAAGAACTGTGAGCAAAAATCCCAGAACCACACAGGGGGACCTACAAATGAAATGGAAAAGACCTCTAATCATTGAATGACCTGCAGAGAGATGGGACCAAAGTAACCAAGGCTACCACACTACGCCGACAGGTACTCAAATCCTGCAGTGCCAGACGCAGGGCAGGCCCAGGGCATCTGCAGGATGGGGCGCAAAATTGCAGTCTTAAAAAAAAAAAAAATTTAAAGTTTCAATTTTTTATTATTCTGCAAAATGTTTCCTATCACGTAAGATTGAAAAAAAAAAAATGTATGTGTACTATAAACTCAATAAAAATCGTCATCATTGAACCCTGCTGCTGTCGGCTGCCCTCTACAAGTGTGGAAGGGGTATATTTTCGCCTAGGGCCCTAAGGCCAGACGTGTCCTAGGGCCGGCCCTAGGACACGTCTGCCTAGGACCGGCCCTGGCTAGACGTGTCCCCCTGCTTAAGCCAGTACATGTCCAGGCTCGTCTGAAGTTTGCTAGAGAGCACTTGGATGATCCAGAAGAGGATTGGGAGAATGTCATATGGTCAGATCACACCATAATAAAAACTCTACTGGTCGTGTTTGGAGGAGAAAGAATGCTGAGTTGCATCCAAATAACACCATACCTACTGTGAAGCATGGGGTTGGTAACATCATTTTTTGGGGCTGTTTTTCTGCAGAGGGACCAGGACGACTGATCCGTGTAAAGGAAAGAATGAATGGGGCTATGTCTCGTGAGATTTTGAATGAAAACCTCCTTCCATCAGCAAGGGCATTGAAGATGAAACATGGCTGGGTCTTTCAGCATGACAATGATCCCAAACACATCGCCCGAGCAACGAAGGAGTGGCTTTGTAAGAAGCATTTCAAGGTCATGGAGTGGCCTAGCCAGTCTCCAGATCTCAATCTCATAGAAAATCTTTGGAGGGAGTTGAAAGTCCGTATTACCCAGTGACAGCCCCAAAACATCACTGCTCTAGAGGAGATCTGCATGGAGGAATGGGCCAAAATACCTGCAACAATGTCATTGCCAACAAAGGGTATATAACAAAGTATTGAGATGAATTGTGAACAATGTGATTTTCTGTATTTTCTTTCTCATTCTGTCTCACATAGTTGAGGTATACCTATGATGAAAATTGCAGGCCGTCATATTTTTAAGAGGGAGAACATGCACAATTGGTGGCTGACTAAATGCCCATGTGCTTAAGATGGACTGTGAAACATGAAGAACAGTGAAATATGGGACTTTGAAGCTTCAAGAGACTCCCCCATTGGCAAATATATAATATTCATTCAAACTTTTTTACTTGTCTTCAAAGTACTGACATTTCCTTTGTCACATAAGTAAATAAATCTTCGAATTTGTGAGAGGGGGTTGGAATATTACAAGCCTTTTTCAGCCAAACCATAAAACACGTGAAAACATATGCTGTTTTGTGCAGGTTTGAAACCAATAATTCCAAAACTGACGCTAAATAAATACATTCAAAAAGATGAATGGAAGTCACTGAAACACCATGTACTTTTAACCACATTGAACTCTGCCCTGTGCTTGCTTCTTTAGGAGCTCCAAACTCCACTGAGTGTGACTTTTTGCACGTCGAGAAACTACTCCGCTGTCCTCCGATCCTTGCGCACTCCCCTCAAGGCCTCAAAGTTGCGCTGCAGCTGGTCAATATCCAAATGCTGGCTTTCACGCCGGCCCACAGCCATCCCTGGAAGTGCTACTTGTACACACACACACAGAGGTCCTCGCCCTCCACTCACAACACGCTCATCCTCGGCCAGCTGCTGTGCTCCGGCCACACGGACGCAGACGAGGGAGACCATGCAACCGCCCGAGGGACATGTGGTGTGAAAGTGACGCTGATGCAGAAGCCCAGAGATGAAGCAGCTCTGGGGGGGTTTCTGTCCATCCTGTGCAAAGTACTGAACACGCTCACTATTCTTCGTGAGAGTGGCACAGAGGACACAGCGGATCTGTCAGAAAGAGAAAAAAGTCTTCCATCAAATCTGAGTCTATCATGTTAGTGGATTATATATGTTGTGTCCAAGAAAATGTGAAAGTAATCCATGGGCAACATTTCTGCAGAGTGATAATGGACATGTGGCTGTGGTCAAAGGAGCCATGGCGAGCAATGGTGTCTCAGGTGTAACACAAAAGCAGTAAAAACATGTGTGTGTGTGCGTGTGTGTATGCATGCACGTTCAGTAAGGGGGGGATGATGGAATCCTCCACTTCAATGTTGTGCCGTAGGCAAAAAGAGGAACACTAGGATATAATTGTATGAAAATAAATATTAAGTCTTTTTATTAAATGTGAAATGTGATTCCGAAGTTGGACACCTTGATTTCTCCCGACGGGGATCGATTAACTATTTGTCTGTCTGTCAGCCAGTGTCTAGTGACTGGATTAGAAATGGGATTCTTAGTTTACATAGAAAAAGATACGATGAAAACTTTATTGATCTCACAATGGGGAAATTTGCATGTCACATTTCGCATGAACAGGATCACACAGGGTGTGCAAAAAGACTTGAAATGTGCGAACATGTTAAATTGTGAAAAAGATATGCAAGGTATTTTTTATTCAATTGAAAATAAAAGGGACTAAAGCAATGCAAGTTTTCAATCCTAGTGCAGGTCATTAAGTGACTTTGTACAATCTGACAGCGGTGGGATTGAAGGCTCTACGGTAGCGCTCCTTCGAAGCAGTTCAAGGTCTTGAACTGAGGGTGTCTTAGTCGTCCAGTAAGTAAGTAAGTAATCTTTATTTATAGCTCCTTTCACAATCACAAAGTGCTTTACAAAAACTGGGGTATAATTGAAAATAAAAATTCAGTCTCTTTAGAAGCATGGATTTGTTATTTTAATTATAAATGCTTAAACCCGTGCCAGTTTTCAAAATGAAAAAAAGTTATAGGAATTATACGAAAAGTCTCAAAAACATTGCATCTAAATTTAAAAGTTTAAGACAGGATTTCTTATAAACTGAAACCCCAAAATAGAACACCCTTTCCGTGTTTCAACATCATCTGCATTGCACACAAACACAGACGCGCACTCAACACACGACTCAAGCTCAAGCCGGTTTCTCCGCGCGTTAAGAAGGACGCTCGGGCTATAGCGGACTGGAGCAGCGCACAGTGACAGTGAGTTGTGCTTCCCCTTCAAACAGCAGTAACATCTATTTCTATAAATGCAGTCGTGGTAATGTATGTGTATGCCTTACTACTTGGTGTCAGAGGTTATTTTGGTCAAGCTGCGGGTCATATAACAGTTGACTCCGACACAAACACAACTGTCTGCCTGTGAGTTTGGAAACGCGCAGGCAGACAGTTCTCTCCATATTGAGGATTCATAATAAAGTGGATATTAGTTCCCTTGGATTCTTTCCTGGTTACAACAGGCAGCACCTGTTCGGTCATGAACTTCCTGAACATGAAAGAGGAAACGCTATGTTGTAAAAAGGTATAAGGTCCAATATAATAATATAAGGTATAAGGTCCAATGTCTTTATATTATGAGTATTATGAGTTGTTCCCACTGTTGGGTAAGTAATAGCTATATACGTGTATTTTACCATTCTACATTTATGGACATTTATCAACATTCATGGATTTTGGTCGACCTCTATGGACCAATACCTGTGTTCTATAGTTTTGTGTTTGAACTGTTTGATTCTCTGATCTGTGTTGGTGATTTAAACAGTTTTGTTAAGTCCTCTGAGATGACTACTGTTGTGATTTAGGGCTATACAAGAAAACATTGAATTGAATATTATTTGTGTTCATATAACTGCCATGTATTTCTTCTGTTAACATCAAATGATAAAAAGTTCTGCGAAAAAAAGATTAGTAATTATTCTACGGCTAATTTACTTCTTATGGGATTATTTTCTCCTTCTCTTACTGTTAGGCACCCCCAGATATGAAACTAAAAGTTAATCTTGCATGGCATGTTATTATTGGTATTGGCTAATATATTAAGGATGTAGTGGGGGGTTTAGTCCTGTTTCAATCCTACTTTTTTATTATTATTCTTTTAGTTACGCTACAAATACATACAGTGGGGCAAAAAAGTATTTAGTCAGCCACCAATTGTGCAAGTTCTCCCACTTAAAATAATGAGAGGTCTGTAATTTTCATCATAGGTGCACTTCAACTGTGAGAGACAGAATGTGAAAAAAACATCCAGGAATTCACATTGTATGATTTTTAAAGAATGTATTTGTAAATTATGGTGGAAAATAAGTATTTGGTCAATAACAAAAATTCAACTCAATACTTGGTAATATAACCTTTGTTGGCAATAACAAAGGTCAAACAATTACTATAGGTCTTTACCGGGTTAGCACACACAGTAGCTGGTATTTTGGTCCATTCCTCCATGCAGATCTTCTCGAGAAAAGTGAACACGGACTTTCAACTCCCTCCACAGATTTTCAATGGGGTTGAGGTCTGGAGACTGGCTAGGCCACTCCAGGACTTTCAAATGCTTCTTACGGAGCCACTCCTTCGTTGCCCGGGCGGTGTGTTTGGGATCATTGTCATGCTGGAAGACCCAGCCACGTTTCATCTTCAAAGCTCTCACTGATGGAAGGAGGTTTTGGCTCAAAATCTCACGATACATGGCCCCATTCATTCTTTCCTTAACACGGATCAGTCGTCCTGTCCCCTTAGCAGAAAAACAGCCCCAAAGCATGACGTTTCCACCCCCATGCTTCACAGTAGGTATGGTGTTCTTGGGATGCAACTCAGTATCCAAACACGATGAGTTGAGTTTATACCAAACAGTTCTACTTTGGTTTCATCTGACCACATGACATTCTCCCAATCCTCTGCTGTATCATCCATGTGCTCTCTGGCAAACCTCAGACGGGCCTGGACATGCACTGGCTTCAGCAGGGGGCCACGTCTGGCACTGCAGGATTTGATTCCCTGTCGTTGTAGTTTGTTACTGATGGCAACCTTTGTTACGTTGGTCCCAGCTCTCAACAGGTCATTCACCAGGTCCCCCGTGTGGTTCTGGGATTTTTGATCACCGTTCTCATGATCCTTTTGACCCCACGGGATGAGATCTTGCGACCGAGCGAGATTATCAGTGGTCTTGTATGTCTTCCATTTTCTGATAATTGCTCCCACAGTTGATTTGTTCACACCAAGCTGCTTGCCTATTGTAGATTCACTCTTTCCAGTCTGGTACAGGTCTACAGTTCTTTTCCTGGTGTCCTTCGACAGCTCTTTGGTCTTGGCCATAGTGGAGTTTGGAGTCTGACTGTTTGAGGCTGTGGACAGGTGTCTTTTATACAGATAAGGAGTTCAAACAGGTGCCATTAATACAGGTAACAAGTGGAGGACAGAAGAGCTTCTTAAAGAAGAAATTACAGGTCTGTGAGAGCCAGAGATCTTCCTTGTTTGAAGTGACCAAATACTTATTTTCCACCATAATTTACAAAGAAATTCTTTAAAAATCCTACAATGTGAATTCCTGGATTTTTTTTTCACATTCTGTCTCTCACAGTTGAAGTGTAGTCAGTGGTTGACTAAATACTTTTTTGCCCCACTGTATCAAATAACTACAATCTATAAATATTGCTGAACATCATACATTTATAAGTATTTCATAGATTGCCCTTATTAAGAAATTCCCGACATACCCAGTCCAAACGGGTGGAGTGAGTTTTTATTTTTTAAAATGTGTTTCTATCTGTGTTTGCATCTGCCCCTGCTGCAAATCAGGTCAGGTCACAGGTCACCCCAGCCTAATAGGAAAATTAAATCCGAAACTAGCCAATATGGCCGCTCTTCTAATCATCTTCTTCAGATGCATTCAGCAAACACTATGAGTGACATCAGAACACAGAACACGGTTAGTCCATTCCTCTATGACCTAAGCACTGGTCCTGGAGGTAGCTCTACTCAGAACATCTGTGGTATCAGGAATGGAACTGTGACTATAGGGGGTTTCTGGATTAAGTTACAAGTGCATTATACATGGGAGGATTATGACATTTCTGAGGATTTTCTGAGGCTATTGTGGGTTTGTATTTTGTAATCTACAAATGTGGATCATGTTTTATAGACTCACTACTAATCAGAAATCCATTTGTAACATTGCTGAAAGAATCCTGGATCGTTCCGGATCCAATCTTGTGACAGTCCTGGGACAGTCCTGGTCTCTTGGCCTGAATCTATCTGTCCACTTACTGTTTAATAATATACCAGTTGACCTCTGGGGCCGAGAATAGCCTGTGAAACCAGAGCTATTCTCAGGCCTGGCTGTTGACACAAAACAAAAGCCTTCCATCCAAGTAATGGCAGTCAGCAACTATGAAAACAAACTCTATTTGGACAACAATATGCAAAATGTATAAAATACAACCAGCAGTTCTTTAATGCTGTACTTATTACAAAATAACAATATCATGAAATCCATGTCACTAGTTCCTTGCGCTCAAAACAGTTTGGTTCTTTCACTAGTTTCCACATCCATTTATTTTTGACCTCTGTCACATCTTTTGATCAACTTTTTCAGACAGAAAAGAGAAAAAAGAGGACAACCCTTACTCAGCCTTTAATCAGCTCTCAGCCCAAAGTGTCAAATAGTGAGTCACAGGGCTCTTTCTTACACACAATCTAACATGCTTTATAATAAGAGGAATAATTTGAACAAAGCATGTAGATGTCCATTTTGTTCACAAAAGTTTATGATAATACCGTTGATCTTTTGGGACAATTGCGTTATTTTTCAACAAGATAGCCCAGTTTTAACTTTTTTCATACCATGAAGAGTCCAGCATATTTTTGTCTAGAAAAAAAGTTGTGTGGCGAGCAAAGACTTTTCTTTCTGTTTAATCACAAACAGAAAGGACTCACCTTTGAGCAAGTATTGACTCCAGTCCGCATCGCCTGGATTTCAGACGAGAGCAGACAGGTGAAGTCATCTTGGACACAGCAAACCCCTATGGAAAAGTTGCACACAAACATATAAAAATGTCACATCACATTTTACATGCCTGTCGTATGATGTATGTATGATTTTATCCTGAAAGTGGTACCTTTTTTCATATATAGATAGATAGATAGATACTTTATTGATCCACCATAGGAGAAATTCAGGTGTCCAGCAGCAGTCAGTCAGTCAGTTTTGTTGTACAGTGTGACAGCCAAAGGAACAAAGGATCTCTTGAAACCGTTCGGCAGCGTTGTGATAGGAGCCTGTTGCTTTGATTACGCCTCTGAGCGGCCATAGTGTCATGCAGAGGGTGTCTGGAGTTACCCAGGATGCCCTGCATTAGAGCCCTCATCCTTCCTTCCAGCACAGCTCCCAGAGTCCACACCTTCCAATCACAGAGACACATTTCCTGATCAGCCTGTCAAGCCGGTTACGGTCTCTAAGACTGCCACCCCAACGGCAAACCCAAAAAACACGGCACTAGCCACCACAGGGCTCACATGCAGAGCACACTGCGCAGCAGGTTCCACAGAGGTCCCACCACACTCGCTGTTTCTCTGTGATATCACGGACTGAAATGGGGACTGAAATTTCCCCACTTTAGGACGAATTAAGGTTCTCTCACAGAGAGCGACATCTTCTTGCAAAGAAGATTTCGCTGAGGCTTGACCCAGATGAGAGTCACCGCTGAGATATTAATATTCATTCATTCATTTCTAAAGAGATGCGCTGCAGTGGATTTATCAACAGCCGCGGCTGCGTATGCTCAGATCTGTGCGTATCTCACACGTTCATAAATCCCACGTTGAGTCTGGCGTAAATGGAATATACACCAAAAACATACACCCTTTTCTGCGCAAGATTCATAAATGAGGGCCAATGTGTGTATTTTCTATTTATCATACCATAATAGTGTAATAGCAGTTCTTTCACTTGTATGATTGTCATAATGATGAGTCATTGCATTACTTTGGTACTTTTGTACCTTTTGTAGTATTTGCAGTACTACAAGTATAGTACTGCCGCATTTGGGCAGCATGGTGGCTGAGTGGATAGCACTCTCGCCTCTGAGCAAGAAGGTCCTGGGTTTAAATCTCTGTCGGAACGGAGCCTTTCTGAGCGGAGTTTGCATGTTGTTCCCGTGCCTGCGTAGGTTTCCTCCGGGTACTCCAGTTTCCCCTACCACTAAAAACATGCTCACTAGGTTAAATCCTCCAGCTCTGGTCCTGACCAAGCCGAGCATCAACATCTGGAGATGGGTTCCCGAGCGCTGTTACTACGGCGACCACTGCTCCTGACGTAAGCCTTTGCGGCATCAGGATGGGTCAAATGCAGAGGATTGAATTGCCCTACGGGGATTAATAAAAGTGCACCAAGTTATGTCAGGACGATAATGCAAGTTTTAGAATTGAGAACAGCACAGAGTATTCGAGGTTTTGAATCGGACTGCTAGAAAGTCCTATAAAACATTTGTAAAATATTTGGACATCTTTTCCAAATGGGAATGCTCAAGATCAAGAAAGACTTCAGAGCTCAGATCAAAATTGAATAAAATATAAGAACAGGAAGGAGAACTAAGGAAGACACAAGGGTTAAGAAATTACAAAATAAATACAGAAAATTAACCTAAAAATGACACACTAATAGACACCAGAATGGGTGTGTATCATGGGCCCACAATACACTTTACAGCCATGTGCTTTTAGCCATTTTAACTCTTCAACTATCATATTAAAGCAGCATTACCTAAATTCAATCCATATCCATGCAGTGCATTGGGATATACGTTCTTTTAAAGAAAAAGTAGCGCAGATTTGTGCTGGCGTGTCATTTTATTTTAGATCGAGTTTTGGTGCAACAAGGAAGAGAATGTGTTTTGGGTCCAGATTGTGACCAATCCCAGCAGACCACTGGCCTCCACTTTCTTGAGAAAAGCTACAGGTCTCTTGTTAGCACAGACAGCTGAGGTTAACAAGCGGCGGAGGCTAACCTGAAGCTTCCCGTGTCGGCGTTACCGGTTTCTGCTTACACAGCAAAACAGTCATCCAAAAGAAAGTCTCGTTCCTCCACGCTTCCCGGTTCTATCATTCTATGGTCACGCCATCCACGTTCAAATGTGCGATCCTATTGTGAGATGTGAGCTCCGTAAACACTTAGCATTTGAGCTCAGGCTCAAATGCTAAGGTGCTTTATGCTCCGTGGGTGCGGGGAGGGCGAGCATAAAGAGCGAGCTCACCGCTCACATTCAAACATTTCTCAAAGTCAGTTAGTGCAGCTTTAATCACCTTGTCTGCACTTTCCAAAAGTCTTGGACCTGTCTGTCTCTTAAAGGTGCCATATTTCGCTTCTTAATTTTTCCCAGTCCATCCTATGCACATGTTTGATAATAATTTGGGTGATACACCATACAACACACAAAACTTATAGGCATTTCATGCACATAGTTGATGTCAACTCTATCGGAACGAGCTGATCCAGAGTAGATCTCTGCTCCTCTGCCTGTGATCCCGCCTCCCCCCACCCGCACAGTGACGTAGCCTCCCACTATGTTATGGGTAAACAAATCAGCAAAACCTAACTGTACAGCTTTCGTTGTAGTCATTTCAGACCTGAGAATAACCTTTTTCCAACGATGGCAATCCGTCACATAGAATACATTTTCTCGATCCAGAATCAGAACCTAATTATTCAGTTAAAAATGAAGTAAGGGATTTTGTTAGCTTAGCCGTAGCACCAACCCGTTTTAAAAAATTGGATAACTGGTGCACGCACACGCGAGAAACAGGAAGAGTGTGAAGGGGGTAAACGCATCCCATTGGTTCGTTGGGGATGAACAAATCCCATTGGTTTACCCATCGGTCTGCTCCAAAATATATATTTTTTTTTTCGAGACTATAGGCATCTGGTCAATTCCATTACTATTTGAAAACACATGATGACTTGACTACTTTTAGGGTTTAGGGACGTTTTCCCACATTATTAAAAAAAATGCGTCTGGAAAAAAATCACTTTAACGGTGATATATAGTTAGTTGCATAGCACTTACAGCCGAGGCTCCCTGTAAGCGTCTTTTATGTTGGGAAAAACACCAGGTTTCCAGATCAGCTTTTGAGTATATCCTGTTTCAAGGTGACCGTAGTTATGGTCTATTTCAGTGTTTTTCAACCACTGTGCACGCTACTAGTGTGCCTTATGATATTGTCCGGTGTGCCGTGAGAATTTCGCCTATTTTGTCTAAAAATAACTGCATCCACCGTTAGCGAGTGTTGATTTGTTTTGAACTGTGGATTAACCACGCAATACTTTTTTTATATCAGTAGGTGGCGGACGATAGCTAAGTACTTTGAAACCTAAGAATTGGACGCAACCACAGGATGTAACAGGTAGCAGGGAGCATGTGGCGAGAAACATAATAATTGGATGTGACCAACAAATGTAATAGTGAGCGAGGAGCATTGTGGCCCGTGAGAAGTGAAAGTGATGGAGACGTTTTTGAAAAGGAATTATGCCATTTCTGAACAGGATTCACATCCTCCTCTCCAACCCCAGGGCAGCTGTGGCTGCGACTGTGTACTGACAGCCGCTTTGACAAAAGCTCAGCGAACGCACATCCGTAGTACAGAGGACGGACTTTAGACGCGTGGACAGAACCATGGACGCGTGGAATAGAACCTTAGATGCGCAGACAGAACCATGGACGCGCGGACAGAACCATGGACTGAGTTGTGGATAGCTGATAGTTTTTAAATCTTTATTTCCCACACAGTTTGTGCCACTTTATTCTTGGGTTTCATGTGACATTGGGGCAGTGGCGCAACTGAAATACATGGGACAGGACCAGACCGGACGTGATGTACCCTGACGGTGCAGTCTTGCCGGGTAGATACACGGTGATATAGTAGAAGAAGAAGCGCTGTCAAAATGCCATCTTTTTGAGCGGTGTACGGTTGTAGCAACCGTGCGAATAGAGTAAGACAAGAGTTTCTTCCATGTTTCAACTGTGGTCTCATATAAAGGAGTACATTTAGAAAAAATCACTCAAATGAGGGAGGCGAGCTGCAGGCCACCTGAATGAAAGGCCACCCGAATTTCTTCTGTGTTTTTTTCTAAAAATGCCCAAAAACAAGACTCTTTTGAGAAATATTGTTTTAGTACTCCCTTAAAGTGATAGTCTGTAACTCTAAATGAATTACAAATTTTAAGAATTGAATTAATTTGACCTCCTGGCCTTAAATGTTGATATAAAATATGTCATTTTATTAATTCTAATATTACAGGTAAGTCCCGCCTTCCCTTCTCTTAGCTATAGCTCAGAATCCATGATGCCGTCCATGTTAACCAATCGAGTCATGCCAAGGGCTGTCAATCATTGGCGCTGATACTTGTAGCTGCTCATGCTCAGTATTTGGTTTTCGACTTTTCGCGGAGCCTCCGAATCAAGCCTCCATTAGGCTCTGGAACTACATGAAAACTGAGCAAAGAATTCTGAACATCCATAATCAGATCCTCTGCAGATGTGTCCTATAATGTGCAATCAACGTTAATAGCTACTTAAGGGTTTGCCACGATCGCTTTTTTGTACATTCAAACACTATTTTTTTCATGAAAACGTTAACAAATCATTCTGAAAACTTGCGTGCATGTGTATTAATAATGTATATGTATAATAGGTTCTCCCATTAACATTTAAATGTGTTACGGAAACGTAGGTGTAGACCAATCAGAAAGGAAGGCGGAGGGAGCTTGCGTCGTTTTTTCAAATCAAGTACCTCTCTCTCTCTTTCTGACAAACTGCAGACAATCACTTTAATTGAGGGGGTACCCCTCCTGATTAAGACTGTTACAACAACCGTACACCGCACAGGAGGAGAGCCTTTTGACTCCAAAACAGACAAGATTTACATGGTTTTCAATGGGAGCAAAACTGAGTTATTCCATCTCTGTTCATTCGCCCCCTACAGGCCAGTTTAATGAAACCCAAAAATTCCCAAACTCTTTGCATGGTGGAGGTAAATATTCTTAAAAAGATCACATTTGCTGTGGGAAATGCTGCTGTGAGGAATTCGAGGGTGATCTCTTTTGGATCACCCTACCATCGCCACTCAACTCACCCAACCCTGGATTCCGTGGAATCTCTCAAACAGTAACCTACTTCGACAACTTATTCACCCGCGTCGTCATGGATACAAACACAAGCGTTGACAACTCCACTCCTGTATATGTCAAAAAGAGGCTTTGCATAAGCTCATCTCCAGACCATGTACCAATCCCACAGACATCCCACCATTTCTTCATGCTGCCTCATAGCCGTCATACTCAGCTCAATCGAACTCAAACAAATAGTATAAATATGGACACTCGTTTCGCACTCATTGAAACACTGCATAAAGAACTCTCCGCCCTTAGCCACAGCCTGGAATGGGCTCTATGCACGCACCACTTCCGCGTTTTAGTTATAATGGCACTTGACTTCCAGTGCGCGGGGATCGGCTTGAGTTTCCCTTCAACAGTTCAGCAGATGTTTATAAGAGTTTCCTTAATAATGCCCAAATAGGAATTAAACTGTGAGGATGCTGGGCATTTTTGGGACACGGCAGTGCTCTTTGATTGTGAATTTAAAAAGTTAACTAATCTCTCTGAGTGGCCTCAGTCAAAGTTATTCCTCAGAGAGAAAGCATGTCAACACTTTTGGGTCAATCTCACAGCTAAATGTATCAATCTAATTACTAAAAAACGTCACTTCAAATCACCACAATGCCATAACGATAGCATGGCATTGTGGTGTGGAAATGATGTCACGCCTCCCCATGCATATAGCCCTTTAAGCCAGGAGCACATTGAAACCCTCATCATGGAAAACAAATCACTGAAAGTATCTGTATCTGTAATTAGCACCCAGATGGACAGTATAACCTCTGAAAATAAAACCATGAAAGAAACCATTCTAGACTTACATGAGGGATGCCCTCATCTTCACTGGCATACCGGAACAACCGTCTGAAGACGCCAACAAACTGGAATGTAACTCCATTACGTTCTACTCTGTGCATTGTTTGGGCTCAAAAAAATACAACTACAGACAATAAGCGCCCCCGACCAATCATGATTCGAACATTACAAACAAAAACAAGCAGTACAGAGCCAAGGAAGACAGCTGAAAGGAATAAATTATTGCTTGAACGACCAGTACCCCAAAGAAATCTCACAACGTCGGCAAAAACTCTACCCAATATGCAAGACCAATATCCAAGAAAGAAGAACAGCAGTAATCATAACGGACAAATTATACTTTTTTGTAACGCACAGATAACCCCATGGTTTTACTGATGACCCAGCCCCCCCCCCCATGCAATACAATTATACAAACAGTCACATAGCACCTAAACCTGGTCATCAATAATGCACTGTCCGGAATTTTCCGGAATTAGGGCGACAGGAGCTCAGTTGGTAGAGCATCGGCCTTTGGGCCTGAAGGTCGTAGGTTCGAATCCACCTCGAGACCTACTTCACGACTCCCACTGATGACTGCTGTCGTTGTGTCCTTGAGCAAGACACTTAACTCCACTTTGCCCAAAGCCCCTGCTGAAAGATCTCAGCTCCTGTGGGGTCACCACCTGCAAGAGGATCAGTGAGGGGCTGGTGCTCTGTGAACTGTGTGCAGCTCTGACTGCCACCCCTCCGACCCAGAAATGGATTAAGGGGAAGAAAATTGATGGATGGATGTATACCTGACAAACACACATGCATACACTGAACATGCTAACAGTTGTCTCTTGGAATGGCACACAGGCAAAAAAAAATATATTTTTTTATTATTTATTATTTATTTACTTTGTGTGTTATGTAGATAGAACAGAAATGGGGGCTCGCCCATTTCTGTTACGACCCGGCTCAGCTAGGTGTGAGGAAGTAACAAAATAACCAAGATGGTAACTAAAATCATAATTTATCTAGATGACAAAATAGGTAAAACAAATTAGGATTAAATATCTACATAACACACAAAGTAAATAAATAACCTATTAAAGCAATTGACAAAACCAAAAGTGTAATCTAAACTAAAGTTCAAATCTCCCTCCAAATGGGCCGGAGGTTGAGAGAGAGGAGGCCCTCAGCTCTATCAATTTGAGCCGGGCGAGCTAGCTAGCGTCACCGGGGGAGCCGATGTTGCGGAGGCATCGGAGGCAGCAGGGGCCTGTTTAATTCTAACCTCCATTAAGTTGGCAAAGGATTCTCGCACAAAATGTAGTTTGCAAACTCCAGCCTGAGGAGGGAATTTGCGGTCTTCTCCCAAACAAATTGCGCACAGCCACTGGCGCCTAATTTCAAAGTTCTGAGGAAACCAATGCAAACCTACAGAACTGCGGCACCCCACTACACTACACTTCCTCCCCATCCTAACACACAAGTACAATAAACAATATAAAATGAGATTGCACACGATATAGAACACTAAAAAGTAATACTAACAAAAGTCCTAAGCTAAATTGAGCTAACTAATTAACAATAAAAACAACTAATGACTAAAACTACAATATTCAACAACAACACTATTAACACTACACAATTATCTATAATACAAACAGCTATGCTACTAAAAATCTACCTGAATTCTATAACTAATCCCAAACCTGACAATCGCAAATCCATGAAAATACTCTCTGCTATTCCTTCTCCAACTCGCTACGGGGGCGTGAACGAGATTGGGTCGCTTATATACCACAGAGCGGCAGGGCAACTGACGTCAGCCTTCACTGCAGACGTCAGCCTTCACTGCAGACGTCAGCCTTCACTGCAGACGTCAGCCTTCACTGCAGACGTCAGCCTTCACTGCAGACGTCAGCCTTCACTGCAGACGTCAGCCTTCACTGCAGACGTCAGCCTTCACTGCAGACGTCAGCCTTCACTGCAGACGTCAGCCTTCATGACAGCGCCAATAGTGCCGCCAGATTCAAAAGTTAAATGTAGTAAATACAGGCCGCCTGCAGATGGTTCCTCACTGACGGTTTCAGGCAGAAAGTTGATCTTTCAACTAATTTGCACTAAAGTAACAAAATTATGACCAGGATATGTAGACAACACTATTGGACACTCATTTATACCATTATCAGCTAAAACAAAGTGGATTTGTGGGGGAGTCCTTTAACCAATCAAGTGATTCCAAGGGCAAGGGCTGTCAATCATTGCCCTCGTATATAATTCGAATATATATTTTTTTTTAAATAGAGTTTTCATTCTCCTGTGACTGTAAACTAGTGCCGCTAGCATGTTCGCCGATGCGGAAGTACCGTCTATTAATGAAATAAACATATGGCGCACCTCCGTGAACACATACTGCTGTTATAAAGTCTCTGGAAGGTCTCTGGACACAGAAACGCTGCAGAGCTGCCCTCTTGGAGAAGAACTTTACACAAAAAGCCGCTAGCTTAACTCCGTTAGCATCAAAGCACTTCCGCTTCTTCCGCCGGGCGCCACCCCAGCCAAGGAGTTTTGGTCTGAACACCCATAGCGTCTGAAATTTAAAGAATGTGCGTCTACTGCGCATGGAAACTGCGTTCCAGTGTAGGCGGTCTGAACGCCCCATAAGACGGCACTCGCGTTGCCATCTTTGTTTTGAGTCTGACAAATCAACGCTCATATTTTGCGTCAACGTATTTTTTGCGTCAACGTCACCGATTATGTTGACGCGTTGTCCCAGCCCTAAATATATTCAGCTTTGTGTTTAGGGTCATTGTCCTGCTGGAAGGTGAATCTTTGCCCAAGCCTCAAGGTTTCCTCTAAAATGTCCCTGTATTTGGCTTAATCCATCTGTATTCACAGCTGTTCTTACAATCTTTCCTGTACCTGCTTTTTTGTGTTCTTGGGCAAGACACTTAACCCCATTTTGCCCAAAGTCCCCACTGAAAGATTGAGGCTGTGTCATTGCTGACGGATGACAAGCAATGTCATCATTCCTTGGACTCACCACCTGCAGGAGGATCAGCCAGGGAATGGCCGGCAGCTCGCCCGAACCAGCTCAGCGGCAGTAGTTTGCAGCTCCTCCAGAGTCATCTTGGTTCACTTGGTTGCCTTTCTTTTCATTTCCGGATAATGGATTGAACAGTGCCACCTGAGATGTTCAAATCATCTCACGGCACTGGTCATCACTCCATTCACTCTTTCATCACATTTATTACTACATGTTTTTAGTGGTAGGGAAAACGGGAGCACCCAGAGGAAACCTATGCAGACAAACATGCAAACTCCACACAGAAATGCCTGGAGGTGGATTCAAACCCAGAATCTTTTTGCTGTTATATGAATATATCAACACAATTTTAAAGCCCATAATAATAGAATGGTGACTAAAAAGATTTGACACCCCTGATCTATAATGATAACTTATTGAATGTAGCCTGTATGGTATTTACAACTGAACCTGCATAGTTGGAATTTTTTGTGTCCTCAGAAGTATGCTTCGCGGGTGGAGAAGAGGGACTCTGGCAGTGATTGGGCTCCTTTTATGCTTCTTTGCTTTACAGCTGAGCTTTTTTTTCACTGTGAGTATTTAAACAGGCACTAAAGGACTTTTCTGCACAAAGAGATCTAATACGGTGATAAAACCTTGCTGAGGTCAGGATGGAAAGCTTGCTGCAGCTAATGACGTCAATAATTATAATTGGGTCTTTTAATCTTGCACATCATACCCATTTTTAAAATAACTGTATAGATCAGTAAACCACAATACTACAGCTATCAGTAAAGTAACTTTGGCAATCCCAAATAATACCATTGTCATAATTTGGGGTTTTATTTGCAGCAATTTCCCTTGCAGTTCCTATTGCAACCAAGCAAAAGATGGAATGACAATAAAATAGCTGAGGCACTTCTGTGGTGGAAATCCTATACTGTATATGCCGTGTATTTCAGACCTGGGTGTTTAGAGTCGGACAAGGAACCAGAATACAGGGGTAACAAAAAGTTTAATGAACAAAAATATGAAAACTCAAAACACAGGCGAGCTGGGATAGGTGCTGGGAATAGGCGCTGCTGGGCTGGGAGCAGGAGGTGCGGAACGGAGGTCTGAGGCAGAACAAAAAAAGGTAAGTACAAAGCTAACAAGTGATTACGAAAGGCCCACTAAACGTACGGTAACACAGATTACGAACTGGCACCGATAAAATGGCTTCTGGAGCGCTTGGAGAGGATAAAAAATATTGTTATTGCGATAATGGTGTGTGTGATATGCATATCTTTATATATTTATATATATATACAGTATATATATTGATTATTACTGTTTCTGTTTAGGCAAGTGGAGATCCACTTTGTTTTTGTAATGATATGAGTGATTTTTTAATAATTTTAAAACAATATGAAAGAGGAGAGGAGCTGCTTTCTTTAGTAAGAAAGGGAAGTTTAAGAATGGAAACATGAAGGTTCCACCATGTCAGGTGTAACTGTGACAGACCTGTGTTTTTTTATAATCACATATTGAACTAAACATTTTTCATTATGATCTAAAAAAAATTCTGTCACAAAACAGATGTTCTTTATAATCCTAGCATGTTAAATGCATGTGTGCTTTCAGGGCCGAGAAGTGCTGAAGCTTCGAGAGCAGACACTGAATATCCTGTCCCCGGGCATAGGAAGTGGCCTCCTGCCTCTCAATGTGTCCTACCAGCTCCTGATGGGGTCTGCACCTTCCCAGCAGAGTCAGTATTTGAGCAAGGACTGGAGCAAGACTGGAGCCGAACAATTATGTATATAGATAATTAGAGCATTGTGAAAAATCTTATATTTTTCTAATACAACTTAATATGTGAAAACAATTTATTTTTATGGGGAAAAAAAGATCTACTATTGTCAGACCTGATCTGTCACTCAGTGGTCCAAATTAGATTGGACCAAATGAGACATATAGGCGGCTGCATATATGAAAAAAAAACACCTAACCCCAAAAAATTCTAACAAAAGGTTTCTCAGATGTTTTTTGTAGTATTAGATGTCCTTAATAACAAGTAATCTTGGTGTCTAACCTCATGTTTTCTGGGTCTATGAATCCATTGGACTTAAATAATAATTCATGTGATTTTAAACCAGAGGAATCAAAGTTCTCCTCCTAGTATATGCGACGACGCAAACAGTTATATATGGATTTTCCCATTTAAACCTGTCAAAAAAGTGTGGCTCTGCTTCCAGAAATGACTCCTTCCTCTCCAGACAAATGCCCACACCCACATATATTTCTTCACCCCTCCCATGTCCAGTATCTATGCATTTCTGAACAGTTATTAACTTTGTCTTTAGGATTCCTTGTAGTGGGGTTGTCCTCGGTGCGGCGGAAGAAGGAGATGTACCTCAAATCAACATTGCAGTCCATTTTCTCTCAGTCTTCAGAGGAGGAGCGGGCACAGATGGTGGTGGTGGTGCTACTTGCTGACTTTGACTGGAGCTGGAGACAATTAGTGACAGAGGAACTCCAAACAAGCTTCTACAAAGAACTGCGGCAAGGACAACTCCTGCTAATTCACGTGCCACAAGAGCAGTACCCCCCACTCACCGGTATGACGAGAATTCATATGGCATTTATAATCGATCCTTTCATTCATCCCACAGTGGGGAAATGTCAGTGTTGCATCAACAGTTACAGAACAGTAGGAATGAGGAGCACGCAGCACAAGATCAATGAGCAATGACTCTATAATTTAAGAAAATTAATAAAAATATATTTCTAACTATACCATCATAACGAAGAAAGTATAAAATACTGGTACTGTATATTCTAGTGCAAGAATTAAGTGAAGTGGCTTGGTCAATTCTACAAAAACGTCTGCGTTATGTTTCAACAATGTCCCAGTAGCAGCAAAAATAAAAAAATTAATTGATCATTCTAAAAAGTAAAAAATAGTAATAATCAGAAACAGCCCTTCAGATCACAGCAGAAGAGGTGGAGTAGCCTCTGGGTGGAGCAGGACGGGTCACAGCAGAAGAGGTGGAGTAGCCTCTGGGTGGAGCAGGACGGGTCAAAGCAGCAGAGGTGGAGTAGCCTCTGGGTGGAGCAGGACGGGTCACAGCAGCAGAGGTGGAGTAGCCTCTGGGTGGAGCAGGACGGGTCACAGCAGCAGAGGTGGAGTAGCCTCTGGGTGGAGCAGGACGGGTCACAGCAGCAGAGGTGGAGTAGCCTCTGGGTGGAGCAGGACGGGTCACAGTAGGAGAGGTGGAGTAGCCTCGGGGTGGAGCAGGACGGGTCACAGCAGCAGAGGTGGAGTAACCGCTGGGTGGAGCAGGACAAGTCACAAGGTGGAGTAGCCGCTTGATTTGGAGCATTTTCTCTGCTCTTGTCCAAAGTAAAATGCTAATTGCTTCATTAGCATTTTTCAAAAAGTGCTCATTCCTTCAGTGGATTTTCACCTGATCCGCTTGGTTCGAACCATAAATCCTCTCCGCTCCGGTCTGGACCAGCAGCCGTTTTCCAGCGCATTCAATAAAAGAAAAAGTGTGTGTAAAGAGGAGAAAAAGAAAGTCCACATTTGTGGCTCTGCTGCTCATGCTTTGTTTAACTCATACTGTTGGTCGGTGAAACTTTCTCAGCTGAGAAGTTTTAATAGTTTAGGAAGATTCATCTTGTCTTCTTAATAGAATTAAAAGTATTGGGTTCTTCTATACCAGACAATATAAAGTTTTGTGATGCTATTACCTTTACATGTTTCGACGGATGCTTATGTCTTCCGCAGAAGCGTCTCGCGACGTCACACATGCCTTGCTTTTATCAGCTGCTGTTCAGCTGATAAAGCAAGAGGACAACTTAAAATCGGCAATATCAGACCACTGCAAACGCAAGAACCACCTTATGTACTAGGACAACACGAGATTCAAAAAGAAGAACCCAACAAATATATACGATGGTACAAAGAAGCAAAAGAAATCCGGAAACGGGCGCAGACATTATGAATTGCAGCAAGGGCGCATACCAACCATGGATCTATTTTAATAACTGGATAGGGTATTACTAGCTTGGAGCTGAAGGACCCATGTGCTCTGGGGATTCTCGCGGCACTGCAGACTAAACCAGACTAAATTCACGTGGGCTACCTAGAAATTTTCCCCATAAAACTCAATGTAAATTAAAACAGCTCAACCTCAGCTGACAGAGAACCTACAGCTTTCAGAAATATCGGATTTTGTGGGGATTTTAGTGTTCCTTGTCATCCTGAACTTATTTTCTTCTTAAATCCTTCGGTTTTCTTTAAATCCACACTTTAGTGCACATGTGTCAAAGTCAAGGCCCGCGGGCCAAATCCGGCCCGCGAATGAATTTTACATGGCCCATGACACACTATTACGTCAATTGTGGTTTCCGCTATTTTCATGTTCCCAGATGTCTATTATATCTAATATGTTTGGGGATAAGCTTGAGAGCATATTGAATCGAGCCAGCAGGTGGCAGCAGCGCTCTATGAATGGTTTGAAAACAGCTAGATGCACTTGTTGTGCCTCTTTTTTCTCAGCTTTTTGGTGATTTCAGTAAAACTTCCCTCTACTCAACTGAGGATTACAAGCTAGAAACAAAATTATTTTTGCTGATGAAAGTAGACAGTCTATTCTCTCAGAATATGGTTTCGGATTTCAGATAGTCATAGTTCACAATATTCTGTGGGTCTTGAAAAATCTATAAAAATCATCAGAAACTGCTGGTAATATGGGAGTACCTGTTCTGAAATAGGCTGGCAGGCAATGAGTTAATAAACATTGAACCAGTCCGGCCCTCGGCTCGCAGCAAATTTGTTTTTTTGGCCCTCTGATGTATTTGACTTTGACATGCCTGCTTTAGTGCCACAAACGGAGAGAACATGCAAACTCCACTCAGAAAGGCCCTGGTCCAATCAGGATTCGAACCCACAACCTTCTTGCTGAGAGGCAAGAGTGCTATCCACTCAGCCACCGTGCCGCCCAGGATGGATTTGTTTCTGCTGCTGATAATATAAGGTTCTTCTATACCTTATATTATCTGGTATTGAAGAACCCAATGCTTTTAGAGAAGTTTTAAATACATCTAGAGTAATAGATATAATAATAATATAAATATAATAATTAATTATGTATGGAAGCTTGTTAGGTTCACTTGTGAGTGTTTTTTCCCGCTGGTGTCATGTTATTTCATGATACTTTCATGAAATAACATGATAAATATTATGTTATTTCATGAAACACAACTTATCATGTTATTTCATGAAACACAACTTATCATGTTATTTCATGATACCAATTTATCAGAAGAAACTGACGGCTTCTTCTTCTGTATCTACAGTATCATGTTATTTCATGATAAACTGGTATCATGAAATAACATGATACCAGGGGAAAAAAAAAAAACATTCTTAAGTGAACCTAACAAGCTTCCGTAATTATGGACTTGGGGAGTGAGTAATATTTAGTAGCTCTACAACACCAAAAATATATTTTTGGCGCTAGATATTTATTTTATTTGTCCCATTAATAATTGTTTATTATTATTGTATTTCTTAATACAATAGGGCGGCATGGTGGCTGAGTGGCTAGCACTCTCGCCTCTCAGCAAGAAGGTCCTGGGTTCGAATCCCGGCCGGACCAGGGCCTTTCTGAGTGGAGTTTGCATGTTCTCCCCGTGTCTGCGTAGGTTTCCTCCGGGTACTCCGGTTTCCCCTACCACTAAAAATATGTACAATAGGTCTGGCATGCGCCTCCTGTTCGGCGACCCCGCTCCCATCTCTGTGTGGAGTGAGAGGACAAGTGCCCAAAAATAACAATTGTAAACCGCTTTGTGACTCTGGTCTGTGAAAGGCGGTATATAAATAAAGCTTACTTACTTACTACTTCTTTGCTAAGAGATTAACCAATTTCTCGTTTTAAATTCTAGGCCTAAAGCGAAACTACAACGATGCTGCGGATCGCGTCAGTTTCCGATCGAAACAAAACGTGGATTACTCCTTCCTCATCCACTTCTGCTCTTCGCTCGGACAGTTCTACCTGCAGCTTGAAGACGATGTTTATTGTGCCAAACATTTCCTCAGCAATATCCGACAACACATCAAAGAACAGAACGCTAAGAAAACCAACTGGGCCATGCTGGAATTTTCCAACCTCGGATTCATCGGCAAACTCTACAAATCCACAGATCTGCCCATTTTGGCTCAATTCCTCTTTCTCTTTTACCAGGAAATGCCTTGTGACTGGCTGATGAGCCGATTCCGTGATTTGCTAACACAAAAAGAGCCCATTATCCTCCGACCCTCGCTTTTCCAGCACATGGGGACTATTTCGTCTTTTCGAGGAAGCAAGAATGAACTAAAAGACAAAGATTTTGAAGATGGATATTCAAACCCAGAGGCAGAGTTGTTTACCAATATGAAAATGTATAAAAAGCATGCCACAGTTTTTGCCTGGACACCCGGTGAAGAATTCTTTTGGGCGCAATCTCCGTCCAACGGTGATTATTTAACAGCCGTGCTTAAAACTTCAGCTGTGATTGAGGATATTTTAGTAGAAACCGGAGACGGAGGGAAAGACATTTTAAATTCGGCTGAAGTAGAAATAGGCATGGGTGTTATAAACGTCAAAAAAGATGAGAAAAGTTGCAAAGTCTTTGTGTCACTCGGGAAAATGGAAAAAGGGAATTTTGAAATGGCGGAGTTAGACAAAAAGTATGTGTTTAGGGTTTCCTGTATAAGAATTCGAGTGACTGCAGGACAATCAGAATGGCTAATGGTCAAGAGAATTCGCATCACCACAAAACGACAATCTACCACCATGTTGTGATGGACATTTTTGGTGGAAAGAGTACTACCAACTAGGGGTTGGCGATATCTCGACACACGATCTCGATATTTTGAAAAATTCTATAAGAATTTTGACGTATGGTATATAATATGTTTACATTTCCCTTTCACCGCTTTTCTTACATATAATACACTGAAAATTTATTCTTTTTCTTTTGGGGACTTTTGGGGACTACGTTCCATTGTTGAGTTGTCTGAGTCTGATCTGATGTTACAAGAAAGCAGACTGAATTTTATTCTTTTCTAATATGTTATTTTATAGTGTAGTGTAGGTATATTTTCTTAAAAAATGCAATGGACAATGCTGTTGTCACATTCCCAAATGATCTCTTAAATAGGTGCGTTTGTTATCTATATGCTCTTATTTATTTTACATGCATTTACTTGATGGCCAAACGATGTAACTCCAACAGGGCTTTATAGGGGGACTAAATCAGGTCTAAACTAGGACTAAACCAAAGAAGCAGAACCAAAAAGGAGTAACCTCACACAAACTGACAGCAGATCTATCTATTTATTTTCCATATGTCTGAATGTAA
Organism: Knipowitschia caucasica; assembly: GCA_964034765.1. Classification (NCBI taxonomy): domain Eukaryota; kingdom Metazoa; phylum Chordata; class Actinopteri; order Gobiiformes; family Gobiidae; genus Knipowitschia; species Knipowitschia caucasica. The sequence continues at coordinate 37,263,736 of OZ035827.1, read as the reverse complement.
GAGGGTCCACCCTATGGGGGAGGGGTAAGAGGTTCGCCCGGTGGGGGAGGTGCAGAGGTCCGTCCTGTGGCAGAGGTCCGCCCTCTAGGGGAGGGGGCAGAGGTCTGACTTGTGGCCGCGGGGTCTTTAGTTGGAGTTCCCTCTCTTTCTTCTGTGCTGATAGGGCGTTCATGATTTGGAGATTGAGTTTGTCCAGAATCTTCCAAATGCAAAGCTGCTTCAGGCTGAAACAAAATAAGATATGACGAATAATTGTACAAATTCATATTTTTGGTACATATAAAGTACACCTGGTTCTCTGATTAACTTGGGCAGCTCACTTAATTAATAACAGTCAGTGACATCATAAGGGCCCGTGTATTTGCCTCTGAAGTGCATTAATCCTATGTAGACTAGGAAGTGTGAACGCACCCTTATGTTTTCTTACTTACAATAGGAGCAGCTGAGCAGCAGTGCGCGTTATGAAAGGTCCTGGGCCTTTTCCTAGAAAAGGTCAGAGAACTGCAAACCAACATTTTTGATGGGCCCACCCTTTGGTGGTGTTTTTTCAGCACTCCTTTTTTGTCTTACAAGTATATCCCAAAAAAAATTTGCCTCAAAACCAATTGCCTCAAACTCTGTAAAATGAGGAGTTACACATACCAATTGTATGACCAGCAAATGAACTTTGCTTTTCTTGTCTGTGCTCTCCCCTGAGAAAATAGCGCACAGACAACACACTGGATTTGACTCGAATAACATTTGGCTTCAATCTCACACAGCATAATCAATGTTAGCAGTTAGTGGGATGTTTATGTTTTTATTTCTTTATTAACTGGGCACTGTGTAATAACCTATTTGTTCTTTAGGTGGGAGGATACATTTTGTATATAACATAGTGAGGTGACACTCATTTCTTAGGCACAAATAGTTGTTAAGGGCTTTTTGCCGAAAGCTGAAGCTCCGGATGTATGTCAAGTTTGAGTTCTAATAGTGGCGACAATAAAAGAGACTCTTGACTCAATCTCGCCTCCTGTCGTTGATTTCCACACTAGAACCTTTATTGAGTAACTGCATAGACCTATTTGTTTCTATTACTCATGACAATTGTACCTTTGTTCATTTTCCCTTTGACTTCATGGGGCCATTAAGCAATATTTAATGCTTAATGGCACTTAATGGAACTGTTAATATTCCAACAGTTTCCACAGTTTCTCAACAAACAAAAATCAGTAGTTTTGTCCATATAGAACTTTTCATCAAATTATCAATCAATTCTATAGCCGTAGTCAACCATTTCCTCTGAGGAGGATGGTTGACTACAGGAAGAAGTTTCGGTCACACATTCATTCATCCGCATTCAGCTCTAGACCCCTCAAGTAGCACTGCCACCCGATGCTACCACGGGGGACTCAAAGCCTTGCTAGTGGGCCCTATACAGCAAAAAAAAATAAAAATAACACATGAGACAGGACCTTGAAGACAAAAAAAAAAAAAAAAAACACATGAGAGTCTTCTTCAAGACCTTGAAGAAAAAAAATAAAAAATAAAAATACAACAAACTACAAGACACGACGAGACACAAAACCTTGTCGTGGGGAGGGAGAGGGAGAGGGGAGTTAACATCACAGTCTTTCCATGACAAAGGGACATAAATACCTCTGTAATTGTCGAGATATACAGACAACAGACAGACCTGGAGCCCAGACACAATATACCATCAATAGGCGTTAAGCATACAGTATATTATATTTATCAGTTAGTTGGCACGTTTGATAAAGAAATCAAAAAGAAATCTTAAAAAAACAAACAAAAACAGACAGAGCTCTTACCTTCCTGACACCACATCCTTTGACCCGACCCCAGCTATGAGTTGCTCAAGATCCAGATCCATACCATTATAGTTGTTAATAATTTCTTCCATGGCTAGTAAATCTGTAAATTCGTGTATCCATTTTTCCACTGCAAAACAGTTTAATTTACGATGCTTCCAATTCATTATTATTGTTCTTTTAGCCGCAATGAAAGCTATATTAGCTATATTATAGTTCTGTTTGTTTTCCAGTTGAGTATCTCTGAATCCGAGTAAGAAAGTAGCTGGGGAAGGGCACAGGTTAATATTTAATATTTTTGAGATTGCATTTACTATCTGTGTCCAGAAATGTGTAATATCAGGGCAGTACCAAAGCATATGTATTAATGTTCCCCTTTGACCACAGCCTCCCCAGCATAAGTCTGAGGTCTGTGGGTCTATTAGGTTGGGTTTGGCTGGAGTTATATAAGCTCTATGTAATATTTTGAATTGTATCATCCTAATGTTTATTGATTTTGATATTCTGGTCATATTCCTCCATATTGGTTTCCATTCTGAAATGGTAATTGTTTGTCCTAGATCTTTTTCCCACTTTGATTCTGTTTGTTTGTTCACAGTCTGATCTGAGTTCATAAGTAGTTTATACAGACCCGAAACTGTCCCTTTATTAATGACCAACTTTCTGTATTTGTAATCCATTTCACTATCATCGGGCGGCAGTAGCTCAGTTGGTAGAGCGTTGGCCTTTGAGCCAGAAGGTTGTGGGTTCAAGCCCCGCTGAAGACTTTCACCATTGACTCCCACTGACTACTGTCGTTGTGTCCTTGGCAAGACACTTAACCTCTGGGAACACCAGCCACAGTGGGGCAGCTGCGGCTGTAAAGTGCCAAACTGCTGTTGTGTCCTTAGGCAAGACACTTCACCCCCATTGCCTAGAATGAGTCTGGTGTGTGTATGAATGGTTGGTGGTGGTCGGAGGGGCCGATGGCGCATACTGGTTGCCTCGCTTCTGTCACTGTGCCCCAGGGCAGCTGTGGCTACAGTAGTGGTTTATCACCACCGTGTATGGAGTGAATGAATAATGACATGTGAAGCGTCTTTGAGTGTCCAAAAAAGCGCTATATAAAACCGATGCATTATCATATTTAAAGTATTCCTTTAGTCTGGAGAAAACTGAGGCTATTTGGGCGTATTGCAAAAAGGCATTTGTACACTAGCCATATTTAGTTCTCAGCTCCTCAAAAGACCGCAGTGAACCTTGATTGATAATATCAGAAATTTGCAGAATGTTATTTTGTTTCCATGCTTTATTTGTTAGAGGATTCTCAGCAGCTGTAATTGCCATATTGTTCCATATTGGACAGGATGCAAGTACCATTTTTGTTTTACCCAATTTTTGTCGCATTTTCTTAATGGTTGTACAGGTCAGCCGCATAAGAGAGTTCTTCAGTTTAGCAGGTAGATTTGGGTGATACCATAGTGATGATAGTGAAATGGATGCATTATTTTCTTTAAATACTTGTTCTTCCAGCCAATCCCAACTCCCTTTCTCTCATATCGTCCTATAACCCTAGGTTAAACCATATCTGACATTAAATGCAATATAGTACAGAAAGATGTCTGGAATACCTAGACCACCTTGGTCTCTCTGTAGAGACAGTTTTTTATATTGATCCTGGGTTTTGTGTCTCTCCATAGGAAAGAGCCAAACATTTTCTTCACATCACCAAACCAACACATTGGTATATTAAGAGGCACTGAGGAGATGAGAGAGAGAATTCTTGGGAGAATATTCATCTTAATTATTTCAACTCTGCCCCACAGAGACAATTGCAGTGATGACCATCTCTTTAAGGTTTTCTTTTATAGTGTTTGTTAGTGGATGTAAGTTGTTTTCCATGATTTTTTCTATCTGCAACCCAATTGTAACCCCCAAGTATTTCATGCCCTCATTTTTCCAGACAAAAGGAGCTGTACCCAGGTCTTTTTTATATGTAAAGTAATTTAGAGGTATTGCTTCACTCTTGCTCCAGTTAACCTTGTACCCTGATAATTTACCAAATGTGTTTATATTCAGAAGAGTTTTAGGGATGGATTGTGATGGTTTTGTAAATGTCAATAAGATATCATCTGCGTACATGCTTAATTTGAATTAATGGTTTCCCACTTTTATTCTTCCTATTTATTTATCCATTCGGATCATACACGCTAACGGTTCTAGTGCAAGAGTGAATACAATTGGGGATGACGGTCATCCTTGTCTCGTGGAGCGAAAGAGCTGAAAGGGTGTAGAGATGACATTGTTTGATTTTACAGATGACATTGTTTGATTTTACAGATGACATTGTTTGATTTTACAGATGACATTGTTTGATTTTACAGATGACATTGGGGGTTGGTATGTAGCTTTTATCCATTGCAGACAATTTGGGCCAAAACCATATTGAGACAGAGCATGAAATAAATATGACCATTCTATCCGGTCGAAAGCTTTTTCATCATCCAGTGACACAGCGATAACCGGGTGCTGAAAAGAACCTGCCCAATACATTTATTGGAAAAGTCACATCATGTTATTGGACATCAGACGTCCTGGTATGAAACCAACTTGGTCTAGGTTCACTAAATGGGGGATTATGTTCTCCAAACAATTTGCCAAAATCTTGGCAAATAGTTTGTAGTCACTGTTGAGCAAACTTATGGGCCTATATAATTGTTTACCTGCAACTGGTCTTTGGCTGGTTTAGGAATTAATGATATAATGGCAGTTCTCATTGTTGGTGGCATACATTGTTTTTGTATTATATTATTGTATAGCACTGTTAGAAATGGAGCCATTCTGCTGTGTAGCCATCTTCTCCTGGAGCCTTGGAGTTAGACAAACAGTTAATAGTTTTAATAACTTCAGTAATTGAGATAGGAGCCTCCGTCTGGGTATGTAAAGGCTCAGCTACAGCCTACAGGTGTCTAAACACGTCATCTTCCACACATCCCCCACCTGCTGCGTGCTGGCGTCCTGTGCCTGCGTGTCTGTGCTGCTCTCTGCTGGAGGATCAGTAATGCGCGGTGTGGTCACTCCCCAGGCCCTTAGGCGCCTCAGACCCTGCTCTGACCGTGCTGTAGGGCAGACACTGTGAGCCGGGAGGCGGGCTGGAAGATCCCACGTGCCTTTGAAGTCTGGCCAAGAACTGTCTCTCATCTGGGAGGAAAGGACATGAAATCGCAGATGTCAATATTTGAAATCCAAAAGAAGTAGTTCTACTTATGAACGTCTGCAAAATGTAAATGATCTTGAAACAAAATCGAATATAGTCTTGTCTTGACATGTTTACAGATGGAGTAATATTTTTTTGGGTCACACTAATAAGATATTTATTTCTTCACTCTGCAGATTAACTTTTTCAGATGGAACAGTGACATGCCAGTGTGGTAAAAAATAAAAACATGCTCAACAGTAAATTGTGTCTTATTTATATTAGGAATGATTTGGCTCTTGTTTACTTTGTGGTTGCAATGACAACCACTTTTATCACATCACATGTCACATCTGCAGCAAAAAAAAAAATGCTACAAGTGTAACATTATAGACGTAGGTTAAACAAACAACTTCACGCAGCAAACTAAAGATCCTGAGTCAAATTTGAACTTCATCCATCCTAACTTTGTGTCATCTCATCATCTGTCTCGGATTTCAATTCACATGTGACTGGCTACATGGGAGTCTGCCTTCACGTTTGGAATAATACGGGATAATTCAAACATGCAAGTGTCAAACAAAACTTTAGGGAATAGATTTAAAGTGGTAACCTTAAATCCTGGGAGTAAATGGCCTCTGTCATCCACAATGATGCTGGTTTGTCCCAATTTGGCTGTAGGTCTCTGAAAACACATGCACATCATTGTCGACTATCCAAATAAGAACCAGAAAATAACGTCTATTGCAGTAATTTTCTGAAGCAATATATTGTTCAATGTTAGTCAGCACTGAGTTAACGCTACCTCTTTGAACTGCTTTGGCGGACCCCAGTTCTGCAGCCTCTGGGACTTGAAGGCGCCGTCAAACTGACAAAAGCAAAAATGTAAACATGCAATACAAATATAATAGAAATAACGCCTAGAAATGCGCTCAAGCTTTTGATTACAATTTCACGGAATTTACCTGGTTTGCGGAAAATCCCGAAGACATGTTTAAGTTTACTGTGACCGGTGTTTGTTTACCGTTGCTAAGTAACAGGTTTAGTTACAGTCTATGGGTGCTCTTCTACAGCATGGATGTGCAAGAGTTATCTATGGAAACATCAAAAAGGAACCTCAACGAGTTGTTTATAAAACAAATTATTAATAACTTTTGATTTAGTAAATAAAAGCAATAATAAATTATTTAAATCTGCATTAAATCATTTTAACCATCACCATCAAGGCAAAATTATAAATAAAAAAAGTAAATTAAAAAAAAAGTTTTTAATGTGTAAGATACAGAAGACCAAGAGAGTTGCTTAAGATCTATGTGAATGGGCACGACAGAACATTTTCCTTAAAAGAAGTATTGAGTGGGTGTAGTTCGGTAGGGGGGGTTAGAGTAGTTTTGCGTTTCCTTCGAAGCGCAGAAGACTGAAGGACTGAAGGGGTCGTCCTGGCCCACACTCCATTTCGGAAGGTGGCGGTAATGCACCTCAAGGTTGTTTGCCAACCGCCAATAAACCTCAGTAGAAGAAGAAGAAGAAGAAGAAAAAAAGTTTTTGCTACCGGAAGTATCTGGTGGTATATCCGGTTAGTCTGTTAGCGGTTAGCCGAACATGTTATGCTTTTTGCATTCGTGGTTTAAACAATATTACAGCTGATTTCATGCGTGGAAAGCTCCTGTCTCTACGACTGTGGGTGAGTTTTATATATGAACGATATTGGCGTCAATAATAAATGTGACAGTTGCGTTAACATATGCTAAATCACAGATTTTTTTTGTAAGTGAACATAAAATCACTAAAATTCAACTGTGTAATCCGGCTTCCCCATCAAACAAAGCCAGACACGAGCAGGTTCAATTTAATTTTTATCTATTCTTGTATAGGCCTAAATCACAACAGTAGTTATCTCAGAGGACTTAACAAAATCGTTAATCTCTAACACAGATCACAGAATCAAACAGTTCAAACACTACAAATATAGAACACATAGGTATTGGTCCATGGGGGGAGTTGACCAATGTCCATAAATGTTGAAGAAAGTTGAGTGTCCTGGATCATCACCACAGTCATTTTTGTTAGACTCACTAACAGTCTAACAGACCTTCCTGAATCGGCCAGAAAAAAACTAACACAGAAAATTGAGAAACCTCGGGGAAAACTGGGTGTTCATTTTTCAAAGTAATTCGACAACGAAGTGTTCTGTGAATTCAGAATTCAATTCTGGACTAGTGCAGAGAAAATTGTCCAAACCAAGCAGACTCTGCGTACATCAACCAGATGATAGGAAGCAGCTCATCACCAGCGGCTGTTCCACCTCTGCTGCTGTGACCTAAAGTGCTATTGCATTACTATTGTTAGTAACTTATAGATTTATGATTTTGTTTGTATGGATGGATTTGTTTCTGCTGCTGGACACCTGAATTTCTACTACGAGGGATCAATAAAGTATATAACTGCTGACAGTAAATAGTGTGTAACCACCACTCGCACTTCTTAGTAATCATAAATCAAATCAAATAAATTATATTTGTGTCGCCCAAAATCACAGCAAACCTGTGACGCCAAACCTTGGCGTCACAGAACTGCCAAGGTTTATTTAAATAACACAGGCCAACCATGTGCTTCACAAAAGCAAGTGAGAAATCACACAAGGATATATGGTGTTTATAAAAGAACAGACATTGTTTCAGTTGTATGCACAGATAAACAGAATTGTTTATTTAGCTACTCTTTAACATTGTCAGAGTAGAAGCCTTATGAGGTGGAGGACTTCTCTCCACCTTCATCACCAGAAGTGGAAGTGGAGAAGGTGGCCAGCTTGTCACCCGAGGCCACTGGTGCGGCTAGCACTGACGAGCCTGCAGCGCAACTCGTACATCACCTCTTTACCAGGACCTTGCATACCAGAATCTGTTCAGGTGATGTTGGGGCTATCTAGGCCAGCACAGCTGAGTAGTGACCCTGTCTTGTGCTGTGACCAGCATCAGGCAGGAGTTCCCTGAGGATGTGGCCTACACAGGGTTCCTCCTCGTCGTGAATTTTCATATAAATAAACACAATGGGCCATATGCACGGGGAGGCGTGAGGTCATTTCCTGTTAACTAAGCACAGCCCGTTCACTTCCTGTCTATGCTATCGCTATGGCTTTTAGGTGAGTTGTAGTGATGTTTTTTAGTAATTAAATTGATACATTCAGCTGTGAGACTGACCCAAAAGTGTCTAAGTGCTTTCTCTCTGAGGTCTAGCTTTGACTGTGGCCACTCAGAGAGATTAGTTAACTTTATAAAAGCACAATGACAGCACAATCAAAAAGCACTACTGTGTCCCAACAATGCCCAGTATCCTCACAGTTTAATTCCCGTTTGAGCATTATTTAGGAAACTCGTGTAAACATCTGCTGAACTCCAGTGAAACTCAAGCCGTTCCCCGCGCACAGGAAGTCAAGTGGGGTCATAAACGCGGAAGTGTTGCGTGCATAGAGCCCATTGCCATTCTGAAAATGTTTATTGCTTGTCTTGTCATAAAGTTTTCATTGCTGGCTTAAAGCAATAGTTTACACACCAGAAATTCTCATTCCACCCTTGTTTACACACACTTAGATAATTGTATAGTAACTGATGTTATTTAAATCGCTAGATGTCACCAGAATACAGCGCTTCTATCCTCTTCACGCAGTGATTAAATTAAACTAAACTACTTGTATTCACGCAATAAATGTTACGCTAAAGAACTTACTAAATCCTATGCTGATAAATTGCTAACCTGAAAATCGATGTAACACGCTCACTCGCTATTCCAACATCAAGTTGCTACGAGACTTGGCTGCTTTTATACCACAAGCGCAGAGTGACGGAATGTCACACAGCACAAAGTGATGTCACACAGTGGCCAGAGCCAATGGAGAGGCCTAGTATTTATTATGGTGCTTAGTTGTCATATATGAGCAATCAGATGTTGCACTCATTTTACCAGTCTGTCTGTGTAGCTAGTGCAGTGTTCTATGGGGTTGCGTGTTGGGACTGCAGTTTGACCTCATGAGTCGGTAACCGGCTGATCAGGAAATGTGTTTGGGTCGAAGTGTGGACTCTGTGGGATCCGGGCTCTAATTCAGGGCATCCTGGGTAACTCCAGACACCCTCTGCATGACACTATGGCTACTCAGAGGAGTAATCGTAGCAACAGGCTTATATCACTGCGCTGCCAAACAGAACGTTTTAAGGAATCCTTTGTCAGACTGTACAACAGACCTATTTGACTTTTCTGCTGCTGGACACCTGAATTTCTCCTATGGGGATCAATAAAGTATATCTATGTGTCTATTTAAGTAGCTGCCCACTGAGTTCTTCATTAATCTTCTTGACGCCATTTGTCCCCTGTCCTGTAGATTTTGTGCTGGAGTTGACCATGGCCTCCTCCTCTGTCAGGTCTGCACCAGAAAGAGCGGCTGATCCATCCAAAGACGTAAAGACGCACTTCCGTGTTTGTCGCTTCATCATGGAAGCAGGTATAAACCCCTTTTGTCTAACTCGAGATAAGGTTTTCATCAGCGGATTCTATGTTTCTTAAAGTTACTGACAAAAGTGCTGACCGCAGCCACCCTGAGAACAAAAGTGAGAGCTATTTGCTCCAATCCACATTAAGTTATGCTAAAGCAAGCAGAGAGGGGATTAGGGTCTCTGTTAGCATGTATAGAGGAGGAGAGCTGCAGCTAACCATTATTTTCGTACTATTTCTCATCTAATTAGTCTGTCGACCATTTTTTGGTAATCGGATAAAGAAACTTTTTGTTGTGCTTTTATAGTCAAATTTATTGAAAAATCATATTGGTCTGTGAATTAATTAATATTATCATTTTTCTAACATTCAGTGCCTCTCAAATATGAAAACAGCTTGAACTTTTGCATATTTTGTCATGTTTACAACTGACAAAATCAAGATTTTATTTAGATTTTTTTTACTGAAGTTCACATACAAGTAAAAGGCAAAATATATGATTCTGTTATCATTTTATTTTTTTATGGAAGAGTACAAGTATTCATACAGCTTTTTTTGAATTTCCTGTCTCCAACTGCTTTATGTACACACTTTCCCCTAGCTATTGAATAGAGGTATCCTGTGTGTAATTTACTCTCAGTATAAATACGGCTGTTCTGTGAGTTCCTCAGAGCTATAGTCTGAGTGTATTGGCCACTGAACAACATCATGAGGCCAAGGAGCACATTGGAGAGCTCAGGGATAAAGTTGTGGAGAAGTTTAAAGTAGCATCAAGTTATACCAAGATTTCCCATGATTTTAACATCTTGCGGAAGACTGTTCAATCCATTGTTTGGAAATGGAAAGTGTATGGCACTGCGAACTTACAAAGACATGGCCATCCACGGTAACTATTGAATCGGACAAGGAGAGCACTGGTCAAAAAGGCAACCAAGTGCCCCAAGATGACTCTGGAAGAGCAGCAAAGTACAGCTACTGATCTGGGGGGGATCTGTTCATGGGACATAAGTCATACTCCACACAAATCTGGCCTGTGTGGATGAGTGGCAAGATGAGAGCCATTATTGTAAGGAGTAGGGGTGTGACGATATATCGATTTTTCGATATATCGCGATACTTTCTCCCGCGATTCGATTATCGATATGCATTTGCCAAGTATCGATATCAATGTTGAAAAATAAACCAAAAAATGCATTATGCATCTCCATTCTATATATATCATGAAATAAAGAGTATTTTTTCTTTTATTTATGCCATAAATTGGCATATTGTATATTTCTGACCAATATATCAATAATCGTCATATCGTGATAATATAGTTATCGTGATATTGTTATCGTGATATTATCCTTATCGTGAGCTTTGTATCGTATCGTATCGTGAGGTACCCTTAGGTTCCCACCCCTAGTAAGGAGCCAAACCCATGATTACTTGATGGAAAATTTAAACAATCCTTTCGGAAAATTCAACACATTGGAGCATTACTGTTTTGAGTGAATATGAAGCAGGTCGACATAATGCAAACTACATAAGCAACACTTTGAATAATCAGAATCAGAATAATTTTTATTGCCATATAAGTAACAGGAAGTCACAGACTAGGAAATTGCTTTGGCTCTCGGTGCAACAGTCAAGTAAGAGAGGTAGAGAACAGAGTAAGTAAAAATCAGCATACACTTCTAAGGTATAAAAATTAAAATAATTAATTTTACCATTCACTATATACAGTGCACACATTATGCAGTGAGCAGTGCAGCAAGGTGACGGCAGTAAAGTGGCTTTATAAAGGGCTCAGGTGAAGTGTAGTAAAGTGGGCAGTAAAGTGGCTTATAAAGGCATAGGTTATGAAGTGTTCATGAGTCCAATAGCAGGGGAAGAAACTGTTCTTAAGGCGGGAGGTTCTGGTCCGAAAGGACTGTAGCCTTCTGCCTGAGGGGAGAGGTTGGAATCCATGTGCCGGGTGAGAGGGGTCGGCTGTGATACGACCAGCCCGGCCTCGAGCTTTGGCGTCGTAGAGGTCCTGCAGCGATGGGAGGCTGCGGCCGATCACCCTCTCTGCAGAGCGCACGACGCGCGGTAGTCTCTGCTTGTCCCTTTATTAGACCTATTAGAGCAAATTAATAAAAGATAGATAGATACTTTATTGAGCCCCCGTAGGAGAAATTCAGGTGTCCAGCAGCAGAAGACTCATCCTGGTTTGTTCTATAGTCTGACAGCCTAAGGAACAAAGGATATCTTGAAACATTCCGTTCGGCAGCGCAGTGATATAAGCCTGTTGCTGTGATTACTCCTTTGAGCGGCCACAGTGTTTTAGGGTGTATTCAGACCTGCACATTTGCTCCACTTTAAACGAACCAGGATTCGTTTGGAACTCTGATCCGAATCTTTTATGCAGGTCTGAATACACACAAACAAATCCTGGTCCGGACCAAAGAACCGAACCGAGACCCACTTTTTGAGGTGGTCTCGGTCCGCTTCCAAACGAATTCTGGTCCAAGTCGAATCAGGTCTGAATACATCCGGTGTCGATCCGACACAACTCCAAGATACGTGCGCATTTTTTGGGCTTAACAAGCCGCAGACAGAAACTGAGGAATTAGCCACGCAGCTGCTAACTATGATGCTAACTATGCTGCTAACGCTACACAACAACACTGAGCCGTGTGCAGACCTGGAGCAGTGAGGAGACGCTGTGCAACAGGCTTATGGAGTTAAAACTGTTCACAGTATACATTGATGTTAATGGCAGCATCTTCAAACCATTTGCATTATTAAAAGCCTGACACTGTTTGACTCACGTCTCAAAGAGCAATATTCCGCATCATGTAGTGAATTGTGTTCTTTGGTTCCTACCTGATCCTCAGCGTCTGTTTGTCCCGTGGTTATTATAGATCCATGGTTTATCCACGATGCTGCTGTCAGTAAGTTGTGGAACAGGGTTATTATCATAGATCCATGTGTGGGACAGGAAAGGACACGGAGCGCACAGAGTCTCCTTCGGCTTTCTCCTCACGCATTCTCCGACGCTGTTCCAATATTTAAAACAACGTGTTTCGCCTGCGTCATATGAGCTGCTGTTGAAGGTGGTTTTGCTCTAAAAAGAGCAAACATAGGCAGAGCAGACATGCTGCACATACGAGCCCTCAATGTTTTCCTCTGGTTCCGCGTCTATCCTCCGTGAGCTCTCTCTGTCCAATAGGAGCGCCGATCGTCACACGTGTCGATATGTTTATATAAAAAAGTTCACTTGCAAAAAGGACAGTCTGAATACGAACCGGAGCAAAAGAAAAAAGTTTGGTCCGCTTTTGATTTGGATCAAGCAAGCGGAGCAAAGGACTTTTCAGGTCTGAATACACCCTTAGAGAGGGGGGTCATTTTATTTAATTTTACCAACAGTAGTCGAGAAGGCAGAGCCAAAAAAGCTATTTAACCCACCTGGGTCACGTTTTCATTTGTTTATATACTAGGAGAGGGTCAATGTGCTAGCTAACACGCAATAGGTTCGAGAGGAACAATGTATTTTAATCTTGCACGCGTGTACAAGTGCCGGAACATGTTCCGGCGTGTTCCGGTGTAACGCCGAGATACACTGTCTTGAAGAGATGCACTGCCTCAGCTGTTTATGATGTAATGCAAACCTGCGCATGCGCGTCTCACGGCAACCGAAGCATACCAAGATGGCGGACCGTGAATTGCTTTAAAAGTTGAAATACAAACAAATTAAGACACGAATGTCACTTTTAATGCAATTTGAGGCGAGATGTTGATGGTTCCGTTTTGTCACATGTGGGTTTTAAGAGTCAAAGTTTTGTGCAAAGTTTAGTTTAAGCAGTCAACTGCGCCTGTGAAACCACAAAGCTAATGTTTTCATAGCAGTCCGCGGCTGCTGACGTAGGCTGATGACGCGTCCTGTGGCCACTCTACACTCTTACACTGGTCTGTCGGGTTGATAATGGAACATGGGGAAAAAAATCAATCTAATTAAATATTTTGTTTGAACACACTATTGTTAATCATATTAAATACAGTACGATACATGTATTGAATGAAATTTATTATTTCCATTATCAACCCGACAGATTGATTGACCAGTGCTCAAATTAAGCACTGGTCCCGGGCAAGGCTGCGCTTTGTCACCGATTCTGTTCATTGTCTTTATGGACAGCATGTGGCCGCAGCTGTGTGCCGGAAGGGTCTGGTTTGGGGACCACAGGATTTATTCTCTGCTGTTTGTAGACAATATTGTCCTGTTGGAGGAACCATTTGAGGTGGCTTGGGCATCTGTTTCCTGGATGCGAGTGCTCATTTCTCTCTCTTAGCCCGCTCATGTATCCGCATGGTCCTCACTTCCACAAACTCCTCTCCACTCTGTAGTGCTCGAGTGCACGTCAACTGTGCACTTTCTACATGCATTTCATAAATAAAATTAAAATAAAAACAATTCTTTCAGGAACCGCATAAAAAAAGAAGCTTATACCAGTTTTTGTGAGCTTAGACGGGCACATGTTCAGACATATAAATGAAGACGATATTTTGAGAATTAAATAAGTGCAATACATCAGCGTTACAAATGCATGCCAATTGTGAGCTTTTCTAATCGTTTCAAGTATTAAGTGTGTGTGTGTGTGTGTGTGTGTGTGTTAAGGGGTGAAGCTGGGCATGCGGTCTGTGCCAGTGGCCACCGCTTGCACCCTGTACCATCGCTTCTGCGCGCGCGTGGACATCCATGCTTACGAGCCATTCCTTGTGGCCACCAGCTGCATTTATTTAGCCGGGAAAGTGGAGGAGCAGCATCTGAGGACGCGTGACATCATCAACGTCAGCCATAGGTAAGGATACTTTGGTGGTGCTAGCGCTCAAAATAATAGAATTTTTTTTTCTATATTTGAAATATTTATGGGGTTTTTGGGGCAACTGGGGGATTGTGGGGCCTGATGGAATGTTTGCGGGGTTTGTCCTTCAAGCAAAAGAAATCTGTATGAATAGTGGACGTTCATCAGGAATCACAACTATCTCCTGGTCACAGCCCAAACGTTGAAGGCAGTTATTTCCACTGCCTGATAGTCATAAATATATATATTTGCTACATTCACCCTCCGCGGGCAATCGTCTCTCTCTCAGCTCTGGTTCTATACCAGAGGCCAGATGTTTTCTATGCCAGCCACTAGATTATGGTGTTCCATGTAGGCTCTTCCTGCCAGCATTTTACACCCTTTAGTTATGTGTTGGATTGTTTCAGGTGACCACACATGCACACGCATGCACGCACACACGAGCTCAGCTGAATAATGGAAATGAATATTCAGCTATATCTGTATCAATACACCCTATCCTTGTGCTGTAGGTATTTCCGCAGTGGCAGCACTCCTCTGGACTGTGACCAGGACTTCTGGGACCTCAGGGATAGTGTGGTGCAGTGTGAACTACTCATTCTGCGACAACTCAACTTCCACGTGTCCTTTGAACATCCGCACAAGGTTCAGCCTTAAACATGTCCTAACTTCAATGTATCCAAACCACACAGTGTTCAACACTCTGGTTTGATTTTTTTTTTTCTATGGCATTAAGGTGACCTGCCACCTCCAGAAATGTACACATAGTATCTTTGAGGTCCCTCCCTTTGAGGTTCCTTATAAATAGACCGTTATGATCTAATGGTAATCTTTTCTTTTCTCCTTCTACCCACAATTCTCAGTTTGCATGAAGAGAACCGAGGAGAGGAGCGAAGAAAAGATCCACAGCAGCCATGTCAAACTCAGACAAGACCATTTTTAGTGGTCCCTGAAATTATTTTCAATTAATATTATTTGTGTTTATTATCTTTCACCATTGATGTTTATAGGAAGGCTATTACTATGTGATATACAGGGGTGCACATAGCTTTTTCAGTAAGGTACTCAGGTGAGTACCAGGAGATGGGATTTGGTACTCACCCCATTTGTCGAGTGGTTCTTAATCGAGATTTTATACTTGCTTCCAGTAGATGCTAAAATGTTTTATGCTAAAGTAGGCAGGTTTTAAATGATCCTGGATAATGTCCACACAAAAGCAAGAATTAGTTCAACTTGGAAACAGCACGATGTGAAAAATGTGGGCAGAACGTATGATCGAGGACGTTTACTCTTGTTCCACGAAGGTGCTGGCCATCTGTCCCTGGCATAGTATTTCCAGGATGGTCTGCTGGGACTGTCCTGTGGCGCAGACCAACACCACCATAACCACCAACATCGCCAAATTGAAAAATTGAATTGAAAACATGAATTGAAAAAGCACCATTGAAAAATTCGCTTGTTGGTTCTGTGACTGTGTTTAGGCAACATCACAGCCAAAGAAAGGAGAGCTCTAAACAAGGTCCACTCTGAAAAGGGAGTGTGAGTTGTGAGCTGCCTGTTCTGGATGTTCTTTATGAATCCAGACTCTTAAACCGAGCTCTAAGAATAATCATGACTCTTCTGGCCCTTAGAAAAGCCATGTTCCAGCTTCTTCCCTCTGGCAGAAGATATTGTTCCCCGAGATGTAGGACATCTAGCTTTGATAACAGCTTTGATAACCGGGCGGCACGGTGGCTGAGTGGATAGCACTCTCGCCTCTCAGCAAGAAGGGCCTGGGTTCGAATCCCAGTTGGACCAGGGCCTTTCTGAGTGGAGTTTGCATGTTCTCCCCGTGTCTGCGTAGGTTTCCTCCGGGTACTTCGGTTTCCCCTACCACTAAAAACATGCACAATAGATCTGGCATGTGCCTCCTGTGCTGGAGCCCCCGCCCAAAAATAACAATTGTAAACCGCTTTGAGACTCTGATCTGCAGTGAAAAGGTTGTATATAAATGATTACTTACTACTACTACTACTTTCCACAAGCTGTTATCAGTTTGAACAAAGTACTTAAAGATGCTATACCCAAATGTTTTTTAATTGGTTCATAAAAATGCTTATTACTACATACAAGTTGTATTATAATCAGTAATTTAATTGAAAACTTGAGCTCATTGATTCAGCTTGTGTATGAATTCAGGCCGTAAAAAGTGCTGAGTAGAGACTTAGCGTGACGCCCGCTGTCCTCCAATCACAGAAGGATACTGCGTCCTCTAGCCTCTACAGCGCTACTAACGCAGTAGCATGTAAGCAGAATTAGCTATAACTCTTCTTGCTGTAACTGCATACACAGCAAAACAACCCAAACGACACAACAGTGAGGAAGAGAAGAGGGAACTAAAGCGAAGTAATGATCAAGAAGAAATCAAGCCCGGGTCCTCTACATCTCGTCCTCTAGAGAGACTTGTCTATGGGTGGGATATAGTTAAATATTTTGTTAGCAGTGCGTTGCTTTTGTACCATTTCATCTGTGATTGTTGTACAGCTTACAAGAAGTTGCGCTCATGCCAATGTTTGCATATAGATCGCAAATAAAACTAGATGGCTCCGTGGAATGAGAGCGGAGGGGAAATTAGAAGCCTGTGAGCGAGTTGGGGGGCGGTGCTAAACATTCAAACCTTGCAGAAACGGGTATAGCTCCTTTTAAATGCTCTTGTTATTTCAACTGTTTTTGTCGATTGGCCTCAATGACAATTGTTTATACTTTTGAGCTTGTTTTATTTATGTTCTCGTCTGGTGAATGTATTAAAAATATTTACTGCAAATACACTGAATCTGACTCCTGTAGTGAGGAGAGACAAAAACAATGTGCCTGAATTGAAACACAGCAGACGTCGTCTCACTGGTCTGGTGCTTCCGCAGACATCAGCACTGCAGAGTGGGACAGGGCGATATCATGTTGAGTCTGAGGGAGACGTGTTTGTTGTTGACGTTTCCGCGCTGGGTACATTATGACCACGTTGCGGCTGCGCACTCGGCGTTGTTGTCAAAGCGTCTTGCTTGACAGGGATCCGCTGTCATTACAAACCGGCCGCAGTTGCTCCGGGGTTAGAACGATACGGCCACAGAGGATGCAGAATCCTGTTTGAGTACTTACAGCATACAACCCCCCTGGCATTGCACCACGCCCCCTTAGGGGAGCGCCCCATGGTCTATGGTCCATGGTCTACGGTCTATGTGAAGTACCCAAAGGCACTTACTAACTCAAGCAAAAGTACGCATTTCTGATTTTGGACGCGCCTGCGTACCAGTCATGTGCACCCCTGGTTATATATAATTTTAAAGGTAATTTCCATGAATGCAAACATATTAATCCAACATTTAATGAGAAAGCACAATGATTGCCAACTATTCATCTTTTATATATAACCATCAGTTTTTAATTATCTGTAAATTACGGACTATAAACTACGGTTTTTTTTCTGCATTTTGAACACTGCGGCTTATAGTAAGGTGCGGCTTAATTTATTTTTTTATTTTCTGTGGCGCCCAAACACTTTGCTGATTACCAGTAGACCAACAGAATTAATGAGTTGTTCACAGATGATTAAACTGTATATGTCAATCAGTCTAAAATATGTACTAAACGATGTATTAAAGGTTATAGGCACTGTTCGAGAAAAAGGATTTCTAATATATATTATATTATTATAAATATTTTTTGGTTCTTTGTATAGACATGAAAGCTAAAAGAGCAATAGATGTTGAAGATTAAGGCCCTGTCCACACGAAGTCAAGTTCAGGCCTAAACGCAAAAATACTTTATCAATCCAGTGTATCGTCCATACGAGGCCGGCGTTTTGGGGGGGTGTAAACGAACATTTTTGAAAGTAGGTCCCAGAGTGGAAAGATTTGAAAACTCCGTATATGCCGCTCCGTGGTTACTGCCTCTCCGCAATGTATCTGAGACGCTTGCGTCATCGCCCCGCCTCTTGTTAAAGCACGCATGAGCCGCACTCAGAAAATAATGACAACAACAATGTCCCAGTCTACACTTTCTTGTAGCTTGTTGGTTTTGTAATCCAGTGTGACCCGAAGCAACAGTTCAACCTCATCGTCCGTCCATACTAATGTAGTACCAGCTCGCACACTCGCCATGTTGTCTGTTTACAAAATTCTGCGCATGCCCAGTTCCCGTCACGGAAGTTTGGGCTTGATCCCGTCATTGCGTCACAGCGCCACCAACAGGTCTGGCATAGTTTCACAGCGTTTTCAGGCGTATTGACTACATTCATATGGACGCACACATTTACTGAGCTAACTCCGTGTTTACAGAAAAAGTTTCTGAAATTATAAGCGTTTTGTCTTCGCGTGGATATAGCCTAAGAACTCCTTATTCTTTACTCAAAATAATAAGACAGGATTTATGTTTATTTAACTACATTTTTCAATATTACAATGTGGCATAGGTACGGTTTATAATCCGGTGCGTCTTCTACAAGTACAAAATTCAAAAATGTTCTGAAAAATTAGAGCCTGCGGCTTATAGTCCGTAAAATACAGTACATCAAAACAGTAACTGAACTCTTTTTGTTCAGGAAACTTGCCTTGTGTAATACTTTTGCCCCCTGACCAAAATGAGTTATCTATCCCCTGAGTCCAAAGAAACCAATGAGCTTTGTTGGTAATATTTGGCAGATTATTTGGCTAACATTTACCCCTACCCCATCTGTCCATAGGTTCCTTATCAAAACTCATGACAGATCCTCCGTCTGTAACGCAATGGACAGAGCTGACTGATGGGGTTTTTTCCCCGTTTGTGCCATGCGAGATGATATTTAAGGAATCCAGATCCTTTCCTCATCCGTTACCCATGTTTAATTGCAAAATGTTTTTTCCACGATTATCATTTGTGTTTAGAAGTGTGTTACTGTGTCTCCTCAGTTCCTGCTGCACTACCTTCTCTCCGTGCACGCCCTGTTGAATCGCCATGCCTGGGCCCGCTCGCCCGTCGCAGAGACCTCCTGGGCCTTGCTCAGAGACTGTTACCATGGTGACATGTGCATACGCCACGCCCCCCAGCACCTGGCCATCGCCGCTGTGTACCTCGCCCTCCACAGCTATGGTGTGGAGCTGCCCAGGGGAGACAAGGAGTGGTGGCAGGTATGCTTTAACTTTTGTACTGATTATAATGATAATAATTAATAAAAATAATTGGCTGGCCATTGCCAGCCAAGCCCCTCTGTGCACTTGCACGAGCGCCCCACACGCGTATTTGGCGCAACGCATTATGGCTTCAACGCTTCACGACCAGGCTTTAGGCTACCTTTTGCACGAATATGCCATGTCTCTTGGCAGGAACTCACAAACCATAAAGCTGCTGCTCACCTCACATTGTTCCTGTTTTGCAACAATGGTAGACTCATGTTGTGCACCTAAATACACTAACCTTAGAGGGCAATGTCAAGCCAGAGCCTTTTATCACATTCCTAAAGATCCATTTCAAAGGGGAAAGTGGATTTATCCAATTAAACGAGTCCAAAGATTTTACAGTAAATGGTCTTTACTGTAACATGCATAAATAATGTATGTTACAGCATTTGTCTCAAGAGTTCCACCTGTTTATTTAATTTAATTTTTGACTAAGGATTTTTTTAGTTTATATATATATATATATATATATATATATATATATATATATATATATTATATGTAGTCAATAAATTAAGATCTAAAAACTGATTATGAAATTCCATGATTCCTGTGTAGATTGAAATTAGGTAATTATTCCTTATGAATAATTTTTGCTTCACTGGTAGAAAATAGTTATTTTCAATATACAGTGCATGATTTGTGGCTGATCTAACATAAAAGATATATTTTTCTGTGACTATACATTTATGAAAATAAATATACTTGCAAATAAAAACAATGGCCGATACATGGGGAATCAGGTGTGCCAAATCTGAGAAATATAAAAGCTTCGATATTGGTTTTATTGAAGGAATCCTTATAGACAAATATAGGTTGAAAATGTTATTATTTGTGTATCAATGATGACTATATAGCAGACAAGATGATATTTGTTTCAGCACATGAGGGCTGTGTATGTGTACTGAATAATGTTTGCGTGGTTCTTGTTTTGTGCAGGTGCTGTCCTCAGATGTCACCAGAGACCACATCGATGCAGTCATTTCAGATCTGCTCCAACTCTATGACCTGGAAGCCAAGTGCATCTAAGCCAGAACCAGGCCAGGCAGGCAGTACCAGGCTCCAGGCAAGGCAAAGTAGGACCAGGGCAGGACCAGGGCTAAATTAGCTGTTTAGCTAAAATCTGGTGCAGAACATAACAACAAACATCTGTCTTCGAGCTTAATGTCTCTGTACCCTGTCCCTTCAAATAAAGACTAGACTAAACTAACTAAATGAGATCGGAACAAAATCTAGCCCAGAGCTAAAGTAGAGCCGACTCTTATGACATCCTCATAGGGAATGTAGGGTAAAGTTAAAGGGGACATAGTATGCAAATATATGTAATTACCTGTTTGCAAGTAAATAGTGATCGAACAATATGTCATGTCATTGTCATTATCCTCCCCTTTATTAGTCCATTTCTGGGCTGGGGGAGGGGTGGCAATCAGAGCTGCCACCCAATGCTCACAGCACAGGCAGCCATCATTGAAAGATTTTTTTTAAAATTATTATTATTTTAGTTTTAATATATAATTGTTTTCCACTGTCCTATGCTTTTAATGTACAGTACAGACCAAAAGTTTGACACACCTTATTCAAAGAATTTTTAATTTTCATGACTATGAAAATTGTAGATTCACACTGAAGGCATCAAAACTATGAATGAACTCATGTGGAATTATGTACATACAAAAAAAAGTATAAAACAACTGAAAATATGTCTTATATTCTCGGTTCTTCAAAGTAGCACCTTTTGCTCCGCACACTCTTTGCATTCTCTTGATGAGACCTGAAATGGTTTTCCAACAGTCTTGAAGGAGTTCCCAGAGATGCTTAGCACTTGTTGGCCCCTTCGCCTTCACTCTGTGGTCCAGCCCCAAAAGCATCTGGATTGTGTTCAGGTCCGGTGACTGTGGAGGCCAGGTCAGCTGGCCCAGCACCCCCATCACTTTCCTTATTGGTCACATAGCCCTTATGGTTCTTTCAGACCGGATCATGCGTTGTGTCGGCTTTCGATGCAAAGTCAATGGTGACGCGCGTTCGAGCGTCAAAACGCACAAACGTCTCGGAATGCACACACGGACTGCGCTGGCAAGTTGAAGGGGAGGAACGCAGGAGATGGATTTTGCTCAACCTTTCCTTAGGACGTTCGTGCAGCAACCAATCAGAGAGCCGCAAAGTGGTCACAGGGACTTTTGCGGACTGAGCGAGCAGACTGAAAATACTCGTAAACAGCCAAAACAGGAGATACATCAGGACTAAACCAGGGTTGACTATTGCTGGGGTTTCGGGTGACGTCACGGCAAAGGCGCGAAAGTTGTCCTGGGGTCAGGAAGTAAAACGGCCCATTGAAATACATGTAAAGTTGCCTCGATTCGATCTCAAAATGCCGAAATGCTGTGCTGTCTACGGTTGCAGCAACCGCTCGAATCGTGAGAAGGACAAGGGTTTTTTTGTGTCCCAAAGGTAGCGTCTCATAGAGGAGAAAATTGTAAGAAAATCACGGAGAAGAGGCGAGAACAATGGCTCAAGAATCTGCGGCTGAAATCTAAAGGAGCTGAAGCGGACCATGCTAGAGTATGCAGCAATCACTTTCTAACTGGTAAGTTGTAATTTAATGAATTAGCTAGCCACTTTACATTGACCTGGAATAAAGAATGGACATTAATCTAATTAATTGTGTTGACTAGGACTATGATATTCAGTCACGAATGCTAATGTTGCTAAGCTAATGGTTTATTTAACGCTAAACTAGTTGAAAGATCTTATTTACATTCCCGTTTATACACATTATTATTTATATTTCAGGGCGCCCGAGTGCACCTGTTGACGTGAAATCACCTGACTGGGCCCCCACTTTAAACCTCGGGTATCAACGTGGAAAGCCACAAACTGAAACTGTATATACAATTATTTTGTACTCCGTGTGTGTATGTGTCTGTCTCTCTGTCTGTCTGTGATGGATATGAGTAGTTCCTGGTTAGCTATTCATTGTCATTTGTTCTTTTCAAAAATGTGTAGATGCAGCATGCCAGACGTCTCTATCCATGGCTGACATCACAAGGATGGAGGAGTCTATGAGATGTGATACATCTGAGATCTGTAACCTCAAGAAAACCGTTTCAGACTTCACATTCACACCAGAGTCATTTCAGACAAAACTAAATTTTACACTGGACTTCCCAATTTTTTGGTTTTGATGCAAATTTTTCAGCTCTGTGAACCATACATCACTGTGTCACCTATGTCAGCACTATCTAAATTTCAACAATTTATAATGGTATTAATGCGTCTAAGATTAAACCTTCAGCTCCAAGATCTTGCATATCGTTTCAATGTATCAACAGGCACTGTGTCCAAAACTATGCATAAATTGATTCACAAAATACTAGAATTTCTGATAGAGTGGCCTGATTGAGAAGTGTTACAATCAACCGTGCCCATGTCATTCAGAAAAGCTTTTGGACTTAAAGTTGCAGTAATAGTGGACTGTTTTGAAGTATTCATAGAAAGGCCTACAAATCTTTTGGCAAGAGCACAAACCTGGTCCAATTATAAGCATCACAATACAATTAAATTTCTTATTGGCATTGCTCCTCAGGGTTACGTTACCTTTATTTCACAGGCATGGGGAGGGAGGACCAGTGACAAACAACTTACAGAGAAGTGTGGCATCTTGAATAAGTTGTTGCCTGGAGATGTCGTGCTTGCTGATAGGGGTTTCACTGTGAACGATAGTGTAGGCTTGTACTGCGCTTCTTTGAAGACCCCTGCGTTCACAAGAGGAAAGAAACAGCTGTCTGCCTATGATGTTGAAGAAACCAGAAAACTGGCAAGTGTCCGAATTCATGTTGAGAGGGTAATTGGCTTAGTTACGAGAAAATTTCAAATTTTGCAGAGTAGGGCAATGCCTCTTGAACATATGGCTGTCAAAACAAGCGACTCACTGGCATTGGTTGATAAAATCGCTGCAATTTGCTGTGCGCTGACCAATCTGTCAGTCTATTGTCCCTCTGGAGTAAAGAAGTTATTGCATGTAAATAGTTGAGTGGTTTAATCAAAATGTAGAGCATTTTAATGTATTAAACACACAGGAAGCAATTGTCACCACGAGACAGATAACCCTTCCAGTGTTGCTTTACCAGGGTAGCAAGAGAAGATTTATGGTTTTCATTTATTACTATTTAATCTTTTTCACACTCCCAAAAAAATGTAACAAACATCTTTAATCTTGTAAATAAGCTGTGATTAAAATTAATGTTCAAGAAAATGAATAAAGACCACTGAAAACATCCATCGTTCAAACCATTTATTTTTTACACAAACATTTAAAGTGCTATTTATTAAGTGAAGTAACAGAAGGATAGACAAACATTTAAAGAGTAAGAACAAACCACTTTATTTACATATATGTTGCGTTCATGTGACAACATTCACCTTTTGGTGGAGGGTAGTTTGCTAATTACTGTAAAGTGTCTCACTTTTTTAGTCTTCGTTTAGATGTGATATGTACATGAAACATATCAACTAATTATTTTCTAAATGTCTAGTGTTGGCAAAACTATTTCAAAAACATGTATGCTGTTGGCCAGTAGAAACGTCAGAATAATTTAGGGCTTTGTGAATCTAATAATGTAATTATGTTTTTCAACATGTTTTTATAAAAACTGCTATTTCTAAGAGTTATATTAGCCCCTGCCTCCAGCTGAAATAGAAGAAAAACGCAAACAATTGTTTCGTTATTCACGTGTGAATTTCTGCCCTAATATTTTGGGGAGTATGCAATGCGTGAAATACTGCTGAACAACAGGGATCACAGTATCCCAGAGTTGTATGTCAGGCAGTATCCTTTCGATATATATATCATTTTTATTCCAAACTATGAAGTCGCAGTATTCTACATCCAAAATGTGAAGCTGAGCCTGAACCTGATAATAATATGGATGATTCCTGTCAAGCTGTACAAAATCTCTCTCCCTGATGAGACAGAATCCTGGCTGGCCTGCGCACATTTTCAGACTGACCTCATGCTGTTTGCTCTCTGGACACTGAAAAATAATGAACATTAAAGATTGGATCTCTAATGTTAACATAATCATGATTAATACATTAATATGTTAACATTTGTTTTTTAAAGTTTAATATTGAAATGGTGCTGTATTACAAGAAATGTGTGAATGTGACCGGTGTGCTCAGAGCACTGTGTCCCTGCTCTGGTCAGGGAAGCTTTGGGAGACACCAGGCTCTGAGATTAATCTCTGATTAAAGCATAATTTTATTGTGATTAATTGCATGAATTAAAGTGTTAACTTTGACAGACATAGTTAAAACATGTTTTCCCAGATCGACCAACCCTACAGCAAAAAGTCTGCATTTGTCTTACCTTTATCTCACAAACCCCAGTTCCGTGGGAGTCACAAGAAACAAGTGCATCAGGTGAAGCTCCCATGTAGGGCCACTTTGGATTTAGCCACAGCCCACTATCCACACAAGAAAATCCCTCATGGGACTGGCCTTCAAGCTGCTCATATTTTTTTCGAGCAGTTGCCTCAAATTTACAGCCATATATGAAATGTAAAATAGTGAGGGCGAAAAATAAAAGTTTGCAATATGAACCTTTTCAAATGAAACATGCCCTGCCTCAAGTTAAACAGAACTTGGTAGCCGTGCAAACAAATTATTATTCCTCCCTTACCTTTCCCTAATAAATACCTTGTTGCTGCTGTTGAAAACTTTTGTGTTTCCGGGTAGCAGACTGACTTTATCAGAGCCTTAGATGGTCTTTGTAGACTTCCCTGCACAACCCGTTTCAACTTGGATGCAGTTATTCTTCCTGCTCTTTGGTTGAACCAGATTGTTGAGGAGCTCTGTTTTCTGGTTGCCTCCTCTACTGCTTTAACCTGCGCTTCACTGAGCTCCTCAAAACTGAAGCCCCTGCATGCATCCTGAAGCTCGGCTGGAGAAAGCTCCACGGTGTCTGTTGTTCGGTAGGCAAGAAGAGTTTTTGGCAGTATCGATATAGATTTGGGAATAAAGTCTTGGTAATATGGTGCCCTAAGCATCAAGGCAGCACTTCTTGGCAAGTTGTTTTTTAAATCCTCAAAAAACTGCACAATAGTTTTCGAGCCTTTATCTACGTTAGGACAGTAGTGTTCTGAAGTGCTGCTCTCTGAAATCTTGCCTGGAGAAGTGTAAAGCAATATGCAAAAAATAACTCGATTCCTTTTAATCCTGGAGAAACTCATACTATAGCAACATACTTACCTGATCCCCCTGAAATCACATGGTCTAGTTTCTTCTTTTTACTTTGCGCAGAAGTAAAATCTATTGAGGCTACTGGTGCAGCTGGTATCGGAAGTTATAAAGACATGTTATGTTTTAATTTTATTGTTTGAATGAAAACTTATCTTATAAACAATACCTTTTTAACATGAGACGGCATGAGCCACTGGCATTTTTCACTTGTGCATGAGGCAGTGCTTCTCATATTGCAGCCAGCTTCTGTTGCAAACACAATCGCTCCAACATGAGAGCAAGATTCAGACAATCTGAAACAAATTAGGACATTAATGTCAGGGGGATATGATAAATAATTTAGTCAGACAAGCATTAACATAAGCAGACTAGATATATAGAAAAAATATGTGAATGAATAATACAGTTGTGTAATTACTGTATAATACAAAGATTATTAATTGAGGGGACACCTCTGAAAGAAGAATTGTTGCTGGGACCATGCTCTGTATAGTCTGTCTGTTGCAGTGTGGTATAATTAGTTTAATAGAATTGTATATTTCATCAGATTCAAAACATGACAAAAATGCTGAATGAGAGGGAAATTATGAATTTTTTGTTCTTCTCGCTCCATGTTGTGCTCATACAGGGAATACAATGTATGTATTCAATATAATGTAATTATGTAAAGTTATGTATGTAGCCTATACTGGTGCATCAACAATACAAACACATATGTATGCTTACTGTAAAATACCCAAGAAGTGCATAATTTACCGCTTAAATACATCAAATTAACCACTTTGCAACAACCGGCGCGCCGGCGGCCGTTTTTATGTTTTTAAATGTTCTGCTGGCAATAGCAGATGTATTTTGAACACCAAACCCCAAAAGCTGTATATCATTTTAAAGCTTATTTTCTTATCTACATTTATATACAAGTGTAAACTACATCAGACTTTGCATTCAAAAGATATAACACATAATGTGGGCACAAAATAAATCAATTCCGAAATAGTTTTTTACCTTTGGGCTTGTGCTGTACAAATAAATCAGCTCTCCTCCCAGCTTGCAATACATCATTCTCTCTGGAACAGTCCAAAGGAAAATTATATCCACTTGTATTTCCCAAAGTAAAATCCATTCTGCAGAAATAATCCAAAAATGTGCATTTATCTTTAGCGAAAAAAACGAAAAAAAAAGAGCACAGATGTTACTCTTTCACTTTTAATGGACTTTTAGCTTTGTTTTTCACCCAAACATCTGGTATCTACGTGTTCCTTAGCTCCTTATCTTTCAAATGAGACTACTCCCGAAAAGCTAGACCAATTTTTGGGTCTGCAATAGCTCCCGCAAGTACCGCTTGTGCTGCTGTTTGCGCATGGAGGACTGATCTTTGTTGTGCTCCCAACTTGTTTGCTTTTACTTCCGGGATTTACGATTGACATGTCCTTGTAGCCAATGAGGAAAGCTTTCGAACAAGGGGTGGGACAATGGTGTCCTGTCTTATGTTGTGCCTGGACAATTCGGGCGTTCTGCTCTCCCAAAATTTCATCCACTGAGCGGCGCTGTGATCAAAAAATGACACCGTTTGTTGCCCAGTTCACTTCCGGTTGATTTCATACAATGGCGAATATGGCTCACGAAAACAACAAACGATTGACAGTGCCTGAATTGCGTGAAAGGTTGAAGCGAAAGGGTATTTGCAGTGTGGGAAAACGAAAGGAGGAATTGTTGTTGCTAGTTCAACGAGCGGATGGTGTTTATGAAGATTTAGAAGAAGATGACAGCGAGCAGAGTGAACGAAAACGGCTGTGTGTGCGAGTGACAGATGGTAACAATGAGAATGAAGTTCAGCTAAGAGGGAAGAATGTGAATTGGACGGATGATTTGCGCGATATGCCACTAGTTAGAGACGGGAATGTATTTGCATACAGAAAATGACGAAAACGCTCAACCATTTAGAGAAAATGCGCCGGGCAGAGAGAACCGGAAGTTGCGAAGGCAAGTGTTACCCATAATGGAACGCAAAATTCAGTCGCTCCCCCGCCCATCGGATGGAATTTTGGGAGAGCAGAACGCCCGAATTGTGCGTAATGGAAGCCAAAAGACGCTCTCGAAGCTGCAATGAATTTACACTCATAAAAAAATAACTTTGACATTTAAAAAAGAAAAACACACATAGATTAGTAACTTATAAGTACCAATAATGAAAAATATTGTTTTTATGATGATTAAATGTAAGTAAAGATATTTGGCACAATTTGGCACACTTGTGCCAAATTGTGCCAAATGTGCACTACTTGATGAAAAGGAGAAACTGCATAAATACTATAAAACTTACAAGTCTGAAACTTTAGACAGTTGTTGTCAACAACACAATGAACAGAGGGTTTGAATATTGTGAACTTACAATGAAGTATGCCTTTTTTAGGGCCTTTAGAAATTGAAAATGTTAGGCGAGGCTAAAAAAATTGGGTTTTTTTCCCTAACTTCAAAGGATGCAGAGGAAAATAGGAATGACAAACATTATTTTAGTGTTTTTTTACATAAACTAGAAGGCTCTAGCTTTAAAATGATGCATCACACAAGCATGTGAGATGTAAGATGTGTTTTTAAATAAGCAAAGACATTTGGGTATGCCCAACCATTGTGCACGAGCCAAAATGAGGCGGTTGTTAAGAGGTTAAAGAAAAAAAAATTAAATGTCGTACCCTGCCATACATTTGCAATGTGCTGTGACCACCTCTCCACTTTCTCTAGCCACAAACCAGGCTTTCAAAGGTTTCTCAGATGATCTCTGCGAATGGTTGGCTACATTAAGAAATACAGTATGCATCAACATTTCACTTGAACTTAATTGAGTTTGCAGATGGAAAATTATGTAAGTTATGTATTTTAGATGCCATCACGTTAACGTTAGGTCATATAGACCAATACATACCACAAAAGCGCTACTCACCTGTGCAAAAACAATGCAGGAATCATTTTTTGCTTCTTTGCTTCCCAAATGGTTAACCCAACCGGAAACAAAGTAATTATAAGCTTCCAAGCTTTTGAAAGCTTTCATTTGGTTTGCTGTATAAAAAGGTGTCTGGAGGACGAGATAATTAATGACGTCCATCGCCTGAACAGCCGGTAAATGTTCCAACTCGTACGACCATTTGTTTTTTTCTACACTATACGGGTCAAACCCTATTTTGTCATCATATCGGGCCCTTTCCAGTCCATGAAGTTCGTTAGCATAGCCGCTTTCCTCCCTCGCGCGTTTGTTTTGAACAGGACGACACACTTCCTGACCCCCGCTGCTGTGTGGCTCCGCCCACTGGACACGTGATCGAAACGCAATCGGGGGACATAGTGCTTGTTAACATGTGAGTTTTCATGCTCCCGTGACTATATGCAACTGCTTTGAGTGTGTTCGCCGATGTGGAAGTACCGTTTAATAATAAAATAAACTTATTGCGCACCTCCGTGAACACATACTACTGTTATATAAAGTCTGTGGAAGGTCTCTGAACACAGACACGCTGCTAAGCTGCATTTTTGGAGAAGATCTGTACACAAGAAGCCGCTAGCTAAACTCTGTTAGCATCAGAGCCCGCTGGCTACTTCCGGCACGCGCCAGGACCTCAGGTGTGAAAACCCCTGCGTCTGAAAACTAGAGAACGTGCGTTTCAGCGTTGCCGGTCTGAAAGCACCATTACACAACCTGGGTATGAATCTACAGTCAATTGTCATGAAAAGAAAGGACACTCATTGAATGAGAAACTGTGTCCAAACTTTTGGTCTGTACTGTATTTGCAGGGTTCAGACCATTTTGGGTAATTTCTGTCGTCAAAATCGCCAAAATGCTTTTTTTCCTATTCTGAGAGACGAGGTGCAGGAGCGCACATGTGTGCCGCCCCCTAGATCGCTCCCTCACAGTGGACTGTGCGCGTGCACCCAGCTTGTGCTGGTTGACATATTCCTGTTTGTTTCAAATATTCTGCTCTGAAAACATTTGTTAAACTTGTCATAGTGTTTAGTGATGTATTGCACGTATGAGTGTACTATTTATATTGAGTTTAAGTCTTTTGATCGGAGAGAAATAAACAAGGAAATGGCTTGCCTTGAGGCAGGCAGTATCTGTGCCTCACCGAGGGGGGGCAATAGTGAGCATGAAGTTCATATCCGAGTTGCATACAAACATCGGTCAAAATGGATGATTCGATTGATTGAGAGTCCAGTTTAGAAAAAATCTAAGCAAGAATTAATATAGACTGGGAGACCGCCGCTGGACTTACAAGGTAAGTCCTTCCTGGCTAGCAATCGCTCGCAGCTCACATAACAGTGCTTCCCCGAAAAAACACCTATTCAAACACTGCTCTGCTTAAGTTCTTGTTCCGCGCGTCCGCCCCTCCTCGCGTCCGCCCCTCCTTGCGTCCGCCCCTCCTCGTTCTCCCTCCTCACGTCCGCCCCTCTGCGTCTCTCGCACCTGTGTTTCTCAAAGATGTGTTGTGGCATTATTAAAAGAGGCTGGTTCTCTTATCATTACAGTATATGAAGTTTGTGGACGTTATTGCATTTCCGATTTAAAGCAATTTTTTATTAGAATAGCGATTGTAATTCTGACTATTTAAAATCAGTTGCCTCCCCAATCACAAACCTCACCGCACGTCAGAATGTAAGTATTGATGCGCCTTGAACTTTTCATATTTCAAATAATAGAAAACAGAAAACCTCCTGTGGGCCCACCACCTGCAGAGGGGTCCGTGGTGGCGCGGTGCTGAGAGGACTGGGCTGCAGTCAAAGGCGGAGACCTCGGCGACCCAGTCCGCACACACAACATCTAGCTCTTTGGACGTGGAACCCCCATGGTCAGCCGCCACGTGTTTGGAGTTCTCCCCGGGTGAATGAGAGGGTCGCATCCCTCCGCCTCCGGGTGGGGGACAAGTCTCTCATTGTTGTGACGGCCTACGGGCCTAACAGCAGTGCAGAGTACCGGCCTTCTTGGAGTCCTTGGGAGGGGTACTGGACGGTGCACCGCCCGGGGACTCCGTTATTCTCCTGGGGGACTTCAACGCTATGTGGGAAACGCCAGTGCACACTTGGAGAGGGGTGATCGGGAAGAACGGCCCCCCTGATCTGAACCCGAGCAGTGTTTCAGTTGTTGGACTTCTGTGCCAGTCACAGTTTGTCCATCACGAACACCATGTTCGAGCACAAGGAGTGTCCACCAGTGCACGTGGCACCAGGACACCCTGGGCCGGAGGTCGATGATCGACTTTGTTGAACGTATCATCTGACCTTCGACCGCGTGTCTCGGACACTCGGGTAAAGAGAGGGGCGGAGCTGTCAACCGATCTCACCTGGTCGTGAGTTGGATCCGCTGGCAGGGGAAGAAGCCGGTCAGACCTGGCAGACCCAAGCGTATAGTGAGGGTCTGCTGGGAACTTTGAGTCACAAAAAATGCCCCTTGTGCTGTTGCTGCTGGAGGAAGCTGTGCAGGAGTGGTTGAGGTTCAGCCCACCCACTAGTCTTTGGGCCAGGAAGTCTGAGGTAAGTAAGTAATCGTTATTTATTGTACCAGTCTTTTCAACTGCAAATCAAGAGTCCTCAAAGGCGGTTTAACAATTGTTATTTGGGGCATTTGCTGCTCGCTCCACACAGAGATGGGGAGCGGGGTCCGCCAGTATAGAGGCGGCAGGTCCATACCTATTGGGTACATAATTTTAGTGGTATGGGAAAACCGGTGTACCTGAGGAAACCTAACGAGACATCACGGGGAGAACATGCAACTCCCATTCAGAAAGGCCCTGGTCCGACCGGATTTCGAACCCAGGACCTTCTTGCCTGAGAAGGCGAGATGGCTATCCACTCCAGCCCACCGTGCCGCCCCAGGACCTTTTGGACAAGTTTCTAAAAGAGCACCTCATTAAACTCAAAGACTGTCAAAACATCCCAGATATTCCACTACTACACTTTGGGATCGGTTTAAAACTAGCTTGCTACCCCACTTTGTCTTGGCGTCTCCTGACCGAAAGAAAGCTGCAATTTGACAAGAAGGCTTATTGTCAACATCGTCTAGCCTGGTGGACTACGGCGCTCGAACGGCGCTACTTCTCTTAACCAATACCAGCTCAGCATTTGTCCACTACATCTCTGTGCCTTATGTTGTATACCAGAAGCTGAGTGGACACCAACTACTCATCACGACACCGACCGTAGGCGGGCGCTCAAGGGGTCTGCTATGTGAATATTCTGAAGCTCTACAGCACACGGAGTGACCAGCAACACCGGCCAGTTCCCTGCGGTGATGAGAAGGCATCTCCTGTTGTTGGCTTACACCAAGGTGAGTTCTGACTGAACCTGAAGAGGCTGAAAAAGTGGGAGTCTCTATGAAATCTTTGTAAAACGAACCCATGATTGCACCCTCTCTAATACTCTAGAGCCACAAGAACAATGATTGTTTCAAATTATCCTGGACGAGCCCCCAAGTTTGTGTATCGACCAAGATAGATGAAACAATAATTGAACTGAGGAGGCAGCTACACAGAGACAATGTGGCAGTAAAAAACTATAGTTTGGATGTCTGTTGCTACTAACCGCTCATATGAAGAAGACTGTGTTCCAGGGAGTGGAAAAACCGTAAGAATTTCAGATCATGCTGCAGAGTGGACAACTCAAGATACGCTGCTCAGCGGGGTTCGTCTTTCACGACCCGCGTGAGGAAAAAGGTGGGAATTTCCTGCCGGAGCTGAACCCCCCACCTCCACCGCAGCTCCCCGCACGTACATTTTGGACATGCACAGTAGCGAAAACAAACAACAAAGGCGCGGGTTACACAAACTAGCTTGTGGGGGCTTTGCGAGCTCGGGAGAGAGTGGATAATTCTACTCCTTTCGTTCATCCAAACGAGACCTCAGCACAAAGTTGTCGCTTCAGTTTCCATTCTTCACAACTGCTTGTTAAAATTACAGAATGATGTTGGTGCGCTTCCGAGGGTCTGGCACAGGAAGTGGGTAATCAACTGCCAGAGGGGGGTTTCTTACCATCTACTGGCCGGGCCGCTAGAACTACATGTTTTTCAACCTTGTAAGAACCTGAGAAAATTTGCATTAGAGCCTGGTCGTTTCTGCTAATAGCCTGGAAATGTTTGCGCAGCGGCTCAGATAAATCTCAGCCGAGTCACTCAGTGGGTATGGCAATTTCCTTTTATAAAAGCTAAACAAAAAAGAATAACAGTGGTGGGAGTTGGCGTCGCCCAGTTGTGCCAAAATAACAAACTCAACAAAACAAGTCCAACAAAAGGAATGAATCAAAAAATGCCTAAGTCGTTTAGACCGTAAATAAGAGTCGGCGTGTAAAACAACAAGGATGGCAACAACTGGCTAACTAATGCATCAAACAAAAACAGCTGAGAGAGAGAGAGGGAGAGAAAATGAGGGCCAATACTATCAGATTCCCATTGGCAAGACCCTCCATCAAAACGTCTATACTGGAGGACCAAAAGTTTGCTCTTGGCCAAAGCTCCGTTTCCACATGTTGTGTCGAAATTCTGAGGGGGGTGAATTTTTTTTTGGTCCACTCTATTTTACTTTGCTGTGAATGTTGAAGCTCCGCGCTAAGGCATGTGTTTTTTTCCATAGACGTAATATATTAACGGTCAGAGTCACGACCCTATCCCGCCGTTCTAAACAAATGGCCATAAAAATGTGCTCTACTGTAACGATCCAAATTGGCCCGCTGAGAGGTCCCCCCACAAGAAAAATGTGGAAATACGCTTCGGGCATGCGCCAGCCGGTCGCAGCCCCATTCATTTGAACGAGAGACTTTCAAACATTCACCACTCAGCAGTAAACTAAGTGACAAAAAAAATTCCCCCCCCCCCTTTCATATGTTTAATATATGTTTACAATGTATTTGAAATATAGGTTAAATAATAGAAACAGTCATTATAAATATAATATTTAAATATATATATATATGCAAACATGTGTATGGCAATTTAACACAGACTAATGGGCATCTATCAAAAAAGCCAACTTTATTTCTTTAAATCAGATACAAAACAAATCCAGAGGAAGTTGAGGTAGAGGGTACATTTTAACATTGCAACATCTAGTGCAAACTTGAAACTCACTTCCTGCAAAAAAAAAAAGGTTGGCAAGTACAAAACTTAAATCAATTACAAACTTTGCGCTTCACCTGGGTCTTAGCTCGCAAATTCCACTATTTATGACTTTCTCACAGCAGCGTCTATGGCCGCAAGGGAAAACTGTTTTACATCAACAGCATCTGTGGAACTGAACACCGATTACCCACCTCAAAGCAGCCTGCTTAAATCATCCCGTCCCCACTTCTTCCTCCTGCCCCATAGCCAGCCCCCCCCGCTCAGCCTACCCTCCTGGGCATATGCCATCAAAACTGGAAAGACAGAACCTACTCTAAGCATAATTTTACCTTGGCAGAGCTTGAATTTTCCTGCGGGTCGGAGAGCCTGCCGATGACGCTCGGCATTAGGAATTCCTATTTTGCTGAACCCCCTCCATTCCAGGTTGGACTTGGAGGAGAACTTTCAACATCAAAGACCCCACAGTACACCCGAGCCATACATTGGCGGTGGTACAAGTTTTTGCCGTCTCCCCCAACAATGTGATGAGATAGTGACATCTTCGTTCCCGATTTTCACCTTTAAAGTATAGAAAATGACACATAAGCAGTGATGAAAAAAGGAAAGTCACTACAAGCATTAGAATGGATACACACACAAGCAATAAGAGGGCTAAAAAGGGCAGTATGTTTTTGTGTTAAAGGGTTTTTACAGGCGCGCGCATACGTCATAATTTCCCATACATTTCCATTTAATGCCAGTTTTGAATCTCTACTTTAATGCAAATGTAAATATTTTAAGGCCTTGATTTTGACAAATTTCACTAAAGAGCTACTAAACACCCCTTCCAGTATCGATACTCCACCCACTCCACTCCCAAAATTAAAAAAAACTCAGAGAAAGAGGCATGGCGAGAGGCTTGTGGGGAGACGCGGGGAGGGGGAGTGGGTGTGAAGCGGTCTCTGCTCGAGTTGCATTATTTAGAGACGGAGAGGTCGGGGATGTGAGGGCGGGGCTCACGCCAGCGGGTCCTGTAGATCAAATACCCCGTCTCGGTTCTTCCCTCCTCCTTCCTCGCCCTCTCCCTGGCCGCCTGTGACCGGACATGTTGTCGCGCGGACATTCACAAATCGGCTACTGAACTACTGATAAAGTAACTACACTGAAACGCTGGCGACTGAAAAATAAAAACTATCTAAAGCTATGCTAATAAATTGCTAACCGGAAAATTCGATGTAAAACGCTCGCCCGCTATTCCACCCTCTAACTCGCTAACGGGGGCGTGTGCGAGTCTTTGGCTGCTTTATACACCGAGCTGCAGGAGCGGCGGACGTTACACAGCTGGCAGAGCAATGGGGAGGACCGGCACGAATTCAAATGTAGTGTAAGCCAAAAATTTAGAGAGGGCCGCTACACAACGGTTTTAGGCTTAAAATGAATTTTATCTATTTTTGGCACTAAAATGTCCAAAAAAAATTACCAGGACTTGTAGAGAGCCTATAAGAAAAAGAAAAACATATTTAGCAGTGTAATAAGCTCAAAAAAGTTGATTTGGTGCTTAGTTGTCCTTTAATTGACCGAAAAGTTTTTAATGCCAACCCGCAGAAACCCTGTACACACAAAAATGACAATTAACTAAAACTTACGTGAGAAAGGTCCTGCAAGGTGTGAAAGTGACGTTTCACTGGCCCGTCACTACTCAGTAACGTGTGCATCAGCATGTTTGGGTGGGGTGGTTGTCAACTCGTTGGGTGACGGTGCTCATGGAGACAAGCTTTCTCACCTCCAACACCGCAAGCTGGAAATTTCTGAAAAAAAAAAAAAAAAACTACAAGATTTTACAGACAGCAACCATGAAGACCAATATGTCCAAGAAGCTACACATCAAATTGAATGTATAAAAAACATTTACAAGAGCAAGTTATAAAATGAACACTGACTTCATGGATACCACATGTGTCAAAGTCAAGGCCCGCTGGCCAACTCCCAATCCGGCCCGCATATAATTTTACAGGGCCCGTTGCCATTGCCAATTAGACGCACTTTACGTCAATGCGGTTCCGCTATTTTTCATAGTTCCCAGATGTCTATTATACTCACATATGTTTGGGGATTAAGCTTGAGCGCATATGAAATCGAGCCAGCAGTGCAGCAGCGCTCTCAGAATGTTTGAAACAGCTAGATGCACTTTTTTGTGCCTCTTTTTTTCTCAGCTTTTTGTGATTTCAGTAAAACTGTCCCTCACTCAACTGGGGATTACAAGCCTAGACAACAAATTCTGTTTGCTGTGGAAAGTAGACAGTATTCTTTCAGAATCTGGGTTTTCGGATTTCAGATAGTCATAGTAAGTACACAAAAATCTGTGGGTCCCTGAAATAATCTATAAAAATCATCAGAAACGCTGGCCAATATGGGAGTACCTGTTCTGAAATAGGACGGACTAGGCAATGATTAAACACATTGAACCAGTCCGGCCCTCTGCTCGCAGCAAATTTGTTTTTTTTGGCCCCTCTGATGTATTTGACTTTGACATGCCTGGATTGTAGACTATATCATGCTCATTTACCATGGCTCATTTCACAGTAAGCAATTTATATAATAAATACAGATTGTGGCTGATTGTTATAACTTGCACAATAGATAGACAAAATGCAACCGCATTTTCTGTTCTTGCTAAGTTGTGCCATGTGGTACAAAATTGATGGTATAATTCTCGATACTTGCCTTTAACTACCATGGACCGCAGGTTAGAGGTTTCCTTATGTAAGGCCGTGATCCTGGGCTCTGTCAACCTATAGTAAAGTCATCGCTTTCCCTGGCTTGATGACGTTGCTGGACCTGGGCTGAACCTCAACCCTCCTCACAGGCTTCTCTCACCGCAAAACAGCACAAGGGGCACACTTTCCAATTTCTTTTGTGACTCAAAGCAGTGCTGCTCCTCAACATGGTCTTCCCACTAAGCAAGCCGACGTTGAAATCAACGTATTTTGAACGTCGAATATAGGTCACTGGGGGGTGCTGATGAACTTATTCTCGACGTCGTGTTCCCGACGTCACCTCAACCTCCAAGTGTAACGTTGATGGCACTCCAATCAAGGTTTTGAATGGTGGTACGGAAACCCGGTTCGGGTCTTACGTCCATCAACGTCTTCATATGACCAAAATATGGGACGTTTATATGACGTTCGTTTTTCAGTCCGTTTCCCACCAAGCAAGCAGATGTCGAAAAACAACGTAATTCAACGTCATCTGGGACGTTCTTTCAAGGTTGCAATGTGGGACATGACCGGTCCGGGGTCCGACGTCCTATCAACGCTTATATGACCAAAATATTGCCGTTCAAAATGAGTCGTTTTCCGTTGTTCCCACTAAGCAAAGCATATGTCCAAAACACTGTCATTTTCAACGTCAATCTGGACTTATCTGGACGATTCCAAGATGACGCGCGGCCACGTTCATGCTCAAGGGTTGCAATGTGGTACCGAACCGGTCGGTCCGACGTCCCTCTCGACGTCTATATACCAAAATAATGACGTTTATATGACGTCCATTTACAGTTCTATTGGCCCTACTTAACCTCTCTGAATCACTTACTGGTCGAGACATACTTTTTGCAATAGGAAGGCCAGTTTATTTGTATAGCACAGTCAAAACAAAAGAAAACTCAAAGCACTGAACAAAAGATAGAAACAATCAACAAGGCATTACTATTATAAATATTGACAGTAAATTAAAAAGATAAAAATAAAATCTCTTCCTAAAATCTCTCAGTGAAGCAGAAACAGAAGTGTTTTAAACCTGGATTTTGAACATGGTCAAAGAAGAACCTGTCTCCATCTCACATTTCCAGGAAGACGTACCAGATTTTAGCCTGTGAATGCTGAAATGCAGCTTTAATCAAGTTTATTCTTGAACTCGGAGCAATAAACATAAACACAGCATTCAAAAAAACCTTAGAACACTGTAGTAGAAGGTTATCAGTCGTATTAGGCAAATGGGAGCCTCTGCATTAAAAATCATGTTTCTCCTCTACATCATAGTTACCAAGTTTAAAGCACACAGGAGCACAGTGTTATGAACACTACTGTACTGAACGTTCATGCCAAAGTATAAATAAACATGATTGTAGCACCGATGTTTGGATCAGTATTAAAACAGGCACACGCGTACACTCTAGGTTCCCCAGGATGTAAAACACACTCTGAAAGGCAGAAAGAATGCATTATTAAATGTTGAGGTGTTCCAACATGTGTCCCTCTCTTGGTCTTCGTCCTGCTCATCACAAGGTCCAAGCACAGCACCTGAAAATGTGGAACATGTTTAGTTTCAACATAATGTGGCTAAGTGATATAACAACACAAACTTTCTATTAATGCCCTCAACCACTCGATCCATCACCATGTATACCAAACCTGGCACTGCCACCGCTTTGAAGACACTGGAAGAATGACACTCTGTCTGATAAACTTGGATAATGCAGTGGTCATTGGAAGTAAATCCATGTAAATGAAACATTGCAAATGTGCATTGGTTTTGCACATGGACACAAATGAGCCCTGAAGCTATTCTTACCCGCTGTATTACTCGACACATGATTGCATTTCCGAGGGGTCATTTTTCCCTTGTTGCTCGTTTCCTCATCTTGAGTGAGTTCTGAACAATGCTGAGAAAAAAGATGTTTTCAAAGAGAATACACCACCATATAATGGTTTTTTCAAAAACAACATAAATAATACCGAGACAATCAATGTTGAGAGGTGTGATATCTTACCTTTGAACACCTTCAAACAGTCTGACACCTGTAAGACACAAACACACATGACACATTAGATACACAAGAACATTAGTAATTGCAACAATCATGAAAATTAACTCTCTATGGATTTCACAATAATTTGACTGCATAGCACAGGTAAATGTATTTTAATTAACATATGGCTGGTTTTTAAAGTTTTATAAGAAAAAGTACGAAATTGAATAGAGTTTGCAAGCGTAGTTAGCGTGCGACCAGCAGATGAAATGATATTTTATATTTGCAGCTAACCAAACAAAAATAACAACTGTAGTGGCTCATTTAAAACAGCCACATTGAGAAGAAGTGAAAGTCCTCTG
The DNA here is from genome assembly GCA_964034765.1 of Knipowitschia caucasica. Classification (NCBI taxonomy): domain Eukaryota; kingdom Metazoa; phylum Chordata; class Actinopteri; order Gobiiformes; family Gobiidae; genus Knipowitschia; species Knipowitschia caucasica. The sequence goes on along the minus strand of OZ035827.1, from coordinate 37,224,821 downwards.
ACACTTGAAAGACCTGGGAAGACATTACATCCATTTATGAAACAAAGCAATACTGAACAGTAAACTCTCTTTCTGCGCAGGTAACATCTGTGTGTGCTCCAATGGTCCCACATGGCCCACATGGTCCCACACCTGAACTCAACTCCAACTGATGACATCACAGTGTCGAATGATGGAGTGTCCCCCATATATTAAAGCGGATCTCCCTGTTTTTAAACTTACGTTTAACTAAGTACTGGTTTGTCTTTTTGCAGTTTATAAACCATTGGAAATATACAGAACTTTGATAATAATTGAATTATTTTTAAAACGTCAAGAATCGTAAAAACCTTTTTAACACATAGTTGGTTTGGACAGTCTAAACTGAAGATTCTAATGTCGCAAAAATAGTTTGGAAATATGAAAACAATAACAGATTTTTAAAAACTTTAACTTAAAAACTAAAAAAGGGCGTCTCCCTTTCACTGAGGCAGTGCCACCGTTATTATCTAAGATTCATGCACTGGCAATTCAAAATGACAGATTAATTACAAAATATACTTAAACAAATGCCACGTATACTGAAAAACAACTTACTATTCTTCTCCAACTCTTTTCAATGTGGAAAAAATGATACAATCGAAACTAAAAACTGTGCAGAAGGTGTACTTACTAAGAGAGGGTGATTCCAAGTAAATAAAGCAGGGCAGCGACAGAGGTACAGATTCAAACGGCTTGGAAGGCATAGCTTTACGTCCAGATGCACACCCTACTCGATTAGACGTGGGAAAACAGAAGGTCCTGGGGTCCGACTCCATCGTCATGCTGTAACCTCGGATAAGTGTAGGCGTCGGTTTTAGGAATGTTTTATTCTAGGTATTTTCACATAGTCAGAAAAAATGCCTGGGCAGTGGTGTAGCGGTTGCGTATGAGACGTCAGTCGCGAACGACGCAGTTCAAATCCCGGTCGGAATATGTTTGACTTTTCACTTTTTAAGCGAACAATTTTTCCTGTTGGTTAAAAACGAATAAACACTCAACATAAAGATTATGTAGTGGCTAAATAATAAAACTTGTGAACCCATGCATTTTGCATAAAATCTCAAGTGCTCACCCCCTATTTACAAACTTGAGATTGTTAGCACAACAAATGCATACATTCACAGTTGTTTATTAGACCACTACGTAATCCTATGTTGGGTGTTTATATTAGTCTTTAACCAAACCGAAAAATTTGTTCGCTAAAAATCGAAACAAATAGGTAAAGATAATGTTACCACACACTTGGACTTGAAACACAACGAATCCCAGGCGCACACCTGTGCTTAATCACTACGCTACCGTCGGTCACCTAGATTGCTTCACAGCCTATATATTGTATTGGCCTAGATCAAGACTAGCACTGCGTCGGGAAGGCCGATGACCTGTTTTTCCACGTCCTTGTAGGAGGTCGGATTGAACGTCATATCACGTATATGGGAGGTCATTGTTTTACGTCCAGATGCGCACCTATGCACAGACGTCGTTTTGGACGTAATAAAAGGTCCACGACCGACCGACGCGATATTGAACGTGATCTGGAGGTTGAGTGGACGTCCGATGTTTAGTGGGTATCATGGTTCACTGGAGTTTTTTTTTTTCGAGGCAAACCTTGACTCTCGGGGTGAGAAGACTAGAGTGACATGTTTTTATCTCCAATGAGGGAAGTAGAGTGGTGCAAAGAACTTTCGACTTGGAAAGTTGGTACCTTGATCACTTTGGATGACCTGGCAGACCAAACAATGAGAAAACTTTACCAGAGCCCCTGACGATGACCGGATACATGAATTTTCCGCAGCGCAAACTGCTTCGGGGTACCTGGTGCTGCACATAATTGTGAGCAAAACCGTTTTACAGTCTTAAGTTTTTTTTGGCAACGTCCCACACAGTCAATAATTAACCTTTTATTATTACTGGGACCGTACTCCCCCCCGAATAAGTTATTTGATGCTTCTCTATTTTTGTGTATAGATTATACTATTTGTTAAAGACTTGACAAAGACACTCCCCATTCTGTGGACCTCAAAGGATAATGCAAACACATGCAGCTAAAATCGTAAAATCCGGAACGATATTATTTCAAAGTTTGGTATTAGAATGGCAAAGGATCCCCTATTTTAGTCTGAAGTTGGAACCACTCCTGATTCTTCCGATGAAACATAGAGGTGCAAAAGTTAGAAGACAATGAAATAGAGTAACATTTGTAAAATGTTCCCTGATCATATTATTTTAGACTGACGTGGAAAAAAACCTTCCCCCATTCTCCAATATCAGAGGGAAATCGCAGACACTGAGTAAAATGGGAAATGAATTATTCAGTCAACAGGTATAATCCATTTAAATTTCCGGACTTTAGTCTGATGTTGGGGAAAACCCGCCATGTTAATTAAATAATTTAAATATGCTTTCTTACCATAACAAGTTGGATTTGCTTGATTGAATTACAGTTTAATTTGAATTATCACAACCATTGCTTGTGTCTTTTATTTCTTGTTGGCCTTTTTCTATTTCTGGGGCTCTGTCTCAAGCCCCTGATAGAAAGACAATTTCTTCATTGCCACGTACCCCAACCACCCCTTTTTTATATTTGGAATAAAATATGATGGCAAAAATTGGAAAAATCATGCAAAGATAATTATTTTCCCTGATTTAATTGGACAAATTTTAATTTGCGGCAGGACGAAAGACAGTTCTTCCATTTTGCTGTTGGGAATCAAGAGGCATTTATTGAAGAACATCAAAAACTAGAGAAGCCGTCTTTTCATGGTAGCAGCTTTTGTACCTTTAAAGACTGTACGGTAACAGCTTCAGTCCCAGTGCATACTGACATCAGTTTTGGAAGGCCGGTGTGACTCTTACTGGTCACAGATGGCTCACCTACGCACAGAAAAGTTAATATGTCTGACCAGTGCAAATCAAGGGCAAGACAAATTGTAGGTAAATTTGTACCTGAAGAAAAATAGAACCCATTTGGAAGTTGTATTTGAGTCTGGTTGCAAGGACACAAGCCCCTCGTAGCAGAGACAAAAAATATACCTTAATCACAATGACACACATTGAATGTCTTTCAGAACAGCCCCAGACTGGTGCTGAGGAGAGTAATGCAGAAGAATAATGCACCCCCTAAAGGCATCATGCGGTAGTCCAAAAAATACTAAATATTTTCCATTCAAGATGCCAAGAGGGACATAGTGTTACCTGGATGCTACAGGTGCAAGTGCAGAGTAAACACACAAGCCAGTTTATGAATGAGACCGTGGTAAGAAAACCCTTCAAAAGGTGCCTCACCACTGCCAATAAGCTACTTCTGCTACTTGTGATCACAAACCACACCATCCATAAAAATACTTTTTACAGGCTCTTTATGACAGTATGCAATGAAGGAATGGGATTTGTAAAAAATGTCCTGTAAAGAGCCTGAATGTTTAGTGTGCGATGGGGATCTTTGGTTCTGCTTCATTCCATGACCACGACAGTTTTGTCCGGCTCTCATTGGAAGAACGCACCTCCATAATATGATGTGTAATTTGGGCAATATTTTGGAGAGGCTTTTGACTTCCACATCATCCATCCATGGTTTTGAGCCATGTAATGAAAAACGCCAAAGACCTCTGCAAAAAAAGTATGTGTTTGGCGCATAGTAAATATTTTTTTTTTGTAAGATAACCTTTTGATTGTTAAATATACTGCCCTTTTAAATGAATGTTTTAATAATTCCAGTCCGGTTTAGTTCATCTTTTCGCTTTTTATTTTTTATGTTTATGAACCCTCTGGACACATATCATATAGGTCCTCAATAATCTCTTACTGTCCTAGGAGTCCAAACTACTCATGGGGAGCCATGTAAGTTTATCTGATGATGCTGAGGTCCACTGTGTCCATGGTGTGGATTTTTTATTTCTGTATTGGTTTTCATTTTGACATTAGTTCTCTGTTTCATTTCAGCTTTTACTTCATGTCCTGTTCCCCTGTTGATTGTCTGCCCCGCCCTGATGTGTTCTTACTGGGTCGTCTGTGTCTATATGTACCTGTGCTTCTCCATCCGCCTTTGTTGCGTGGTTCAATGTCTGTCAATTCCGTCCTGTTCCTGGTTACTTATGGATTTTGGAGTTTGTGTTTTTTGCCTAGACTTAATTTTATTAAATCTTTATTATAGGCATTCCTCGCGTTGAGTCCGCACTCATCTCACCTCAATGATACACTGCAAGCGTCAATTATATAAAAGTATTTACACCAGTCTTTTTATTAAAGATTTTAGGTTAGTTTAGTTTTTTTATATCAAATATTTAATAATTTTACATGCTATGCATGTTATTAATGTTAGATTTTTAATTATATATATACACTACTAATTAGAGGTGCTTTGTGAACTGGTGCACGTCTGAAAAACCCCGCTGGGGGCCCACCTCCCCCATCCATAAATTTATTAAGGGAAGAAAAGGGATTGATATTTATAAGGCAATTTTTGTGTACATTTACTTACATACATTTCCAGCTTTTTAAACTTATTCAATATTTTTTGGGGCAAGGGGGGGGTTATTAGTCTTGTATTTTGATTGCTATATTAATTGAGGATCTTTAAGTAATACGTCGAAGAAATTATCTTTTTTTTTAGCTCCTGAAGGAGGTAGCTTTGCCTCGATCCCACCGTTGTGATTCTGGCCAAGCGACTTGGTGAGCATAGGCAGAACCACACGTCCAAAACATACCCTGCAAGAATTGATGAGATCCCTCACAAGTGCCTCATTGTGTCCTCCCTCTCCATCTCAAGGGTAGCTAGTTTTTAAAACACATTTGGCGAAACCTTCCAGGTACGGATAGGATGTCTGCCGCTGTGGATGATCGTCTGGTTTTCTTATAGAAGACTAGCCGGACGGATAAACATGAACCAACGACGCACTCCAAGATCCTCCTGTATACGATTCCATCGGCACACAGCCCAGAGCCAATTATCTTGAATACTACTATGAGTCCATACCAGATCCAATTTGTGATTAGATTTCCAAATTCATGCGAACATTTGGGCCTTAATTTACAGACTACTGCTGGTATTTATGTAAAGATTAGAGCGGCGACCACATTGGTAATAGCCCCGGCGAGGTTACAATCAGTAATACAGAATCATAGACCATGTCTAACGCAAAACTTTGTACAGCAATTGTATGAAACCGCAGTGGGTTAAATATACATATATAAAATTACTTACGTTTGCGGTTTATTATCTTTTTCAGAAATGACCTGTGTGACACACCATTGTGCAACATTCATGAAGGATTGAACGGAGCACCACTTGATGTAGTTGGTGGAGGTGGAAACATGTTCTATTCGCCAAATTCATGCCCAGCTTGTTGAGCCCTCGTGGTCTGGAGTAATCCTTGGTTGTCAGAGATGAAAACCGCAAAAGCAGAACTGCAAAAGTAATATAATTTAATAATTGCCAAAAAAGAAATACTGAAACCGGGAACAAGAGAAGGGGGGAAAACAATCAATGGGCCGACAAACAAGAGACATGAGCACAGGTCGAAATACACACAGGTGGACACAGTGTAGCACAACAGGGAGGGGCAACAATCAACAAGACAGACAGGAAGCAAAAACTCAACATCAAGGGAACAACAAAAACTATCAAATTAAACCAGATTCAATCACCAGAAAGTCCACACCATGAAATGGGTACAGTGTATTGAAAACACTGTCCACGGACTTAAAAAGAGGCAATTTTCGGCCAATTTCTTTCTATTATTGTGTGCAGTTGCAAAGTTATTTGAAAATTTAATTTTCCAACATTTATATCCCTACACAATGCATTGCATATTTTGTTCCAATCCATCTGGGGTTTTCGATCAAACGGTACTCAACCACCCACTGCTCTGTTAAAATGTATCAATGATGTATTTTTCTGATTTGACCAAAATATGTCCTCTGGGCTCCATATTCCATGATCTTTCCCAAAAGCCTTTTGATCTAGTAGAAACACACTCCTTCTACTGACAACTTAACGCAATAGGTCTTGATACAACGCCATTTTCCAATATGTTGTGTCACATTGTTCCCTATCCAACAAATGCTTAAATGATAAAGGGCTCCACTTTAGTGTCCCCCTTACTATGCTCAAATATCATCAACGATCCTTCCACAAGTCATATCAAAATAAGATAAGATACGCAGACGACAGTCTTTACACATCTACAGTAGGTCCCCATTCCGTTTTGTCGTCCTTCATTCACGATTCTCGGGAAACACGCAGCCTGCGTGAAAAATAGTACATCTTATCGCCACAAGGGTGGCCAGGCTAAGTCCCTTTAGCTCTGACCAGCACTTAGACGCTCCAGGTATAAGACTGCGTGCAAACCTGTCAACCCAGAGGTGCTATGGTTGGCGAATGGTTAGGCATTAAATACAGGGACCCGTGGAGAACCCAGTTTCGATGCTTGTCTGAGGCACATCTTTTGGTTCTTGTGGCAAAACTGTTTTTTTCATTAAACAATTATTATATAGCAACTTGTCTTTAATGTCTGAAAAAAACGAGGTGAAATTCATCTAGTGTTATACGTTAAATATTGTGAAATGTTTTGATAAACCGAACGTTTTCGTTTCATCCTCCGCTCTGGCCCCGGGAGCACGCTGCTTGACCCCCAAGCTCTGACAGCTCATGAAACGCCTGCCGTCCTGGGCTCCGAGCGCGGACCATAGACACGCGACATCACGTCTCTCTCCTCTCTGCTCTTCGCAGGCTCACTCTCTATCTGCTACGCGCGTCTCCATCGGCTTGCTCGCGTCTCTCTCTCTCTGCTCGCGTCTCATACTCTCTCTCTGCTCGAGTCTCCTCTCTCTGCTCGCGGCCCTCCGCTTCTCTGCTCGCGTCCCTCTCGCTCTGCTCACTCTCTTTCCTTTCTCTGCTCGGGTCTCGCTCTCTCTGCTCACGTCTCTCTCTCATCATGCGGTATCTCTCTCTCTCTGCTCGCATCTCACTCTCTCAGGCTCACCTCTCTCCTCTGCTCTCACGCTCTCTCCTCTCGCGTCTCCCTGCTCACGCCTCTCTCTCTCGGCAGCGCATCTCTCTCACTGCGCGCATCTCTCCTCTCTGCTCGCATCTCTCGCTTCTCTGCTCGCATACTCTCTCTCTGCGCGCCATCTCTCTCTCTTCTGGCCTCGCGTCTCCTCTCATCTGAGTCGCCAAGTCTCTCCACGGGCTCGCGTCTCTCTCTCTCTGCACCTCTGCTCTCTCTCTGCCGCGGTCTCACTCCTCTCTGCTCACCCTCTCTCTCTCTCTCTCTCGGCTATACACCTCTCTCTCATCTCGGCTCACGTCTCTCTCTCTGCTGCTCACGTCTCTCTCTGCTCACCTCTCTCTCTCTCTCCTCGCTCACACGCCTCTCTCTCTCTGCTCGCACGTCTCTCTCTTTCTGCTCACTCTCTCCTCTCTCTCTGCTCACGGTCTCTCTCTGCTCACAGTCTCTCTCTCTCTCTCTGGCTCACCGTCCTCTCTCTGCTCGAGCTCTCTCTCTCTGCTCGCATCGCTCTCTCTGGCTCGCGTCTCTCCTCTCTGCTCACGACTCCTTCTGCTCACCTCTCTCTCTCTGCTCACTCTCTTCTCTTCTCTCTGCTCACGTTCTCTCTCTCCTCTGCTCACGTCTCTCTCGTCTCTGCGAACGTCTCTCTCGCCTCTCTGCTCACAGTCTCTCTCACTCTGCCACGTCTCATATCTCTCATGCTCACGTCTCTCTCTGCTGCGCGGGTCGTCTCTCTCTCGCTCAACGTCTCTCTCCTGCTCTCTCTCTCTGCTCCCGTCTCTCTCACTCCTGCTCACGTCTCTCTCTGCTCGCTCTCTCTCAGACCCCTTGCTCACGTCTCTCTCTGCTCACGTCTCTCTCTGCCTCACGTCTCTCGCCTCTCCTGATCTCCGTCTCCTCTCTCGGCTCACGTCTCTCTGCTTCGCGTCCTACCTCTCCTCTGCTCGACACGGTCTCTCTCTGCTACCAGTCTCTCTGTTCGCCGTCCTCTCTCTCTCTGCTCACCGCCTCTCCTGCTCTCTCTCCTCCACTCGCGGCCTCTCTCTCTCCTGCGCACTATCTCTCTCTGCTCGACCCTCTCTCTCTCTCTCTCTGCTCCACGCCTCTCATCTCGCTCACTCAGTCCTCCCCTCTCTGCTCACGTCTCTCTCCTCTCACAGGCCTTCTCTCCTCTCCTCTCTCACAGTCTCTCTCTGCGCACGACGTCTCGCTCTGCTCACGTCTCTCGCTCTCTGCTCACGTCCTCCCTCTGCTCCGCGTCTCTCTCTCTCTCTCCACCGGTCTCTCGCTGCTCTCTTTCTCTGCTCGCCGTCTCTCTCTCTCTGCTCACGTCGCCTCTGCTCCGCCGTCTCTCCTCCTCCCTCTGCTCACGTCTCTCTCTGCTCACTCCTCTCTATCTCTTGCCTCCACGTCTCTCTCTGCTCGCGTCGCTCTCTCTATGCTCACGTCTCTCTCTGCTCATCTCTCCTCTGCTCACGTCTCTCTTCGTCTGCTCACGAGTCTCTCTCTCTGCTCACTCTCTCTCTCTCATCTCTCTCTGCTCCGCGTCCTCCTCTCTCTGCTCACGTCGCTCTCCTCTCTGCTCACGGCTCTCTCCTGCTCGCTTCTCTCTGCTCACGTCTCTCTCCCTCTCGCTCACGTGCTCTCTCTCTCTGCTCACGGGTCCCTCTCGCATCCTCTGCTCACGTCTCTCTCTGCTCTCTCTCTCTGCTCACGTCTATCTCGCTCTGCTCACGTCTCTCGCTCTCCTCATGCTCACGTCTCTCTCGCTCTGCTCCACTTCTCGCGCAACGCTGTTCCTCTTAAAGATGTTGTTTGGATGCGGAGCAGAGAGGCCGCAACTAGATTGGCTTGTGAATTAGTAAAAGAAGCTAGTTTTCTCTTCATCTTTTAACAGGCATGGGAATTTGGTGAATGTTATTGCTATCGGTGATTAAATGCTATGTTAGTTTAATAAATAGAGTAATCTGACATTTAAAGTCAGTGGCCTCCCCAATCACAATCCTCACCGCACGTCACTGTCTGTCTGCTATATGCAACTGATCCTTGGAATGTTCCCTCAACCTACACTTGTTTTTAGTTTAAATGTGTAGGCTAAGCTGTTGTTCATCTTTGAAATGTTGATGATGGCCATTTTATGGCTATTAAAAGCGATCTGCCTCTGCGTGTGCCTTTACCAGCCTGCCGGCACTAGAACCACCTACTGGATTAGCACCCTCTCAGCTGGCTCGCGCCGGATGATTGACAGATAGCATGATACGTGATAAGATTGTAAATCAATGGCAACGCCGGCTGCTGGAAAAGGCAAAACCTAGGCCTTCCAGTCCCTGGCTGGCACAAGCGTGTTGGGTTTTTTGTGTTTGGGAAGGACCGGGCTGTGTGCACGTTATTCGGTTGATAATGTTGTGTGCAGACTCAAAGTCAAGTGTTAAGCGTCCATTGAGAACGAACACGAGAAGAACCTTCAAAGACCAATCAACAAAGTCGAGGTCAATTAAATGTGCTCGTGGTCCAGAATATGAAACAAGCTTGCTTCCTTTTCAGGGTTTTTACCACTGCTCAAAAAACACGTGACAGAAAGCTGCTCTCCCGCCCCCACACGAATAAACAAAGCCAACCAGCCACCCCAGGCCCCTCTGTTTATAAGTCATTCCTAAAGTTGCAAATCATTACATGCAAATGTTAGCAGCCAACCATCCTTCTTTCAAAAACAGGGGGCCAATTTCGCTTTGGTTTGCTATGTTAAAACAAGCGCTAAGCAGACATTCATCAGCCAACGCCATTATATTTGTAAAACACGGAGAAAGAAAGTGTACCCCACCCATCAGACATTTGGTATTAGCAATATCGTTTTTAAACAAGTTGTACTACAGTCCTAGCAACTAATCATTTCAACCTTCGCACAACACGCCAAAACACGCAGAAATTCAAGATTTGGGACAATAATAAACATTTCCGTACCCTGGCATCATGTTTAAAAAAAAGATATGCGCATCAGAAAATGTCATAAGCGGAAACACCGCAAACTTCGAATCATATATATTGATAAGCCTCTGAATTTATGCTTTTAATTTAGTTGTTATAACACTCACCATTAATGGCGACTGTTCATGGTGCTGGACTGTATAAAATACAACTCAAAAATTGTGCACCTTACTCAGATTTTTGCATTCACATGACAGAAAATTGGCCATTTGGAAATTAGAACAATAGAAGGCCATGGCCTGTATATAGTACAACAAAAACCAAGATAAAGATAAAGTACAAGACACACAATGGTTCTTTGAGTGTATATCTGCTAACGATTGGTATCCGTTGTTTTAGGCTGACTGACCCAATATATCCAATATATAATGTTTCCCTGTTTATTGTTCTGCCTGAATCTACACCTGTTGTGAAAAACTTCCACAATTGGCCTGTGGCAAAGATCCCTGCCTATTGCGTCCTGATTTTCGACACTCACGTTCTGACGTTTTCTGAATGAAAAGTTACAACTTATTTGATAGATTCAGTTGATTTGGACTTGAAGTTGTAGTGAAACTTCTAAAGTTTCAAGTGGCTCACAAATATTTCCCGTTCAACGGATAATTTTATTGTCAGTGAATGCAAAATCTGAGTAAGGTGAACAATTTTTGAGTTGTCCGTATTTTACAGGTCACCGTAGCGATAGTGAGGTCAACTTATCTGCGTTTGCTCATTTAAATATGTGTTAGGCCACAGCTGCATTCAACATTTTGAACAAACAAATTTGACCAAAAAATCACTGTATTTATTTTTACCAACCGTAATCGTCAGGGCCAAGCAAAGTAGCCTTTATATTCTCTGGCTCAGTCTGAGAAACATTAAGTATCCCCACCTGTTCTCTAGTGTGGGTGCGGCACGGTGGCTGAGTGATAGCACTCTCCGCTTCGGGACACGAAGTTCCTGGGTTCGAATCCCGTCGGGAACAGGGCCTTTCTGTGTGGAATTGGCATGTTCTCTGTGTCTGCATAGGTTTTCCTCCGGGTGCTCCGGGTTTCCCAACCCAAGTGACCCTTGGTCCAGAAATGCGCTATATAAATACAACATCATAGATCTTGTAATTGGGGGCTAATTTTAAAACTCAAAATATGTAAGTTATTGTAGGGGACAGTAAAATCTGAACTTAAAAAAAGTAAGTTTTTACTGACTTGACAATTTCCAGTAACTTGAAGTTAAAACACTTAGGTTGGCAGAACTTGAAAAACTTAACTGACAGACACTTAATAAGTGTATTCTTCAAAACTTGAAGAATTAAAGTTAATGGCCTTCAACTCAACAAAGTCCATGCGCAAGCTGGTTGGCCTTTGAAATTTTGGAGTTGGAACTAACTTATCTTTGTTAACGAACAGTGTGCATGGACATAGTCCAATTAAATTAATGGACAATTGCTACCTGCAGCCCCCCCCTGGAACCGGACATGCAGGTGCGCGGTCGGCCCGAACCCGCAGTCAACCCGCGGGTCCCTGCGGTTTCGGGCGGTTGGATCCTCAAAAATATGAGTGCATGTCAGTGGTGCGGAGGGGTCGGGTCAGAAAGCTCCTGAATCCCTATATAATATTATTTATGTGAGGTCCACGGTATGGGAGTCCCTTGATACATTTGCAATCGCGCAGGAGGCTGTTAATAAACAAAAAAATTCATGCTGACAAACAGGATCGCTCCTTCCTGACACCCGCGCTAACCTCAGAACACTCCAGTTCCGAGGACAGACGTGTGATCTACAACAGAGGCACCGAGACTGATGACGGTGTGGGCCTCACAGCATGAGGCCTAAAGCAGGGGCCTCATTTACTTAATTAGCAATGCAAGACGTCGTGGAAACGCTGTGGTGAAAAGATGTCGCTGTCTGACTCACTTTAGTCATTGATTCTGATCCTAAAAAAAGCTAAATAACCAGAAAATATAGCGAAGCACCACCAACTATCAAGGAAACTATTTGTTATTCATAGAATCCATAAATGTGTGGATTGTTCTGATATTCCGTTTTTTTTCCTGAGATATGATATTACTAAAGTTGACGAATATGAGCAGAGAGTGGGCCACAAAAGTCTGGACGCTAAAAAAAGATGTAGTCGGGATATCCTCGGCAGTCCGCGCGGGTTAATTACGTCAGCCGCGAGGTGGATATTTACCGGGTTAAGGGGGGGGGGTTGACAGATCACTTAGTAACTGCCGCATTACGGTGAAAGCGGCATCTCTCCAGCTGTTGCGGTTACGGGAGATTATAATCCGACGAACTTAATAGCAAAAACACGGAAAGTATCCGGGGTTTTGGAAAACCAACACCACACACATACATCTAAGATTATAAGCTTAGAATTATGGTATATTTGAATTCCTGTCACGGTTGTTTTGAACCCGCCCGTCGGATCAGTGAAATAAAAAGTTGAAAAACCGCCCGCGCTCATCAGACTCTCTGCTCTGCGCCGAAGCGGCAGCAAGATCCCGGGCGAGTCCACTTTTCCGGGGGTAGAAACGCGAGTCACGTGGGCCCACGGACCAAATGCCCATGGTTGGACTATTCCATTTTACACATGTTAACAAGGGTGTTTGGGTTGGTAACATGTTTAACGCTCGGGTCTGTACTATAGTCTCATAAAGAACATGCTTAAAAAGCTGAGGTCTGTATCTTTTTAGTCTGATAAAGAACATGTTTAAATTTTAGGGCTGTAACTTTAGTCTCATAAATAACACTTGTGTAAAGCTGAGGTCTGTATCTTTTAGTCTCAGAAATAACACATGTTTAAAGCTGGGGTCTGTAACTTAGTCTCATTAATAACGTTTAAAAGATGAGGTCTGTAACATTAGTCTCATTAATACATGTTAAAAGCTCCGGGTCTGTAACTTTAGTCTCATTAATAAAATGTTTAAAGCTGAGGTATGTAACTTTAGTCTCATTAATACATGGTTCAAAAGCTCGGTCTGTAACTGTAGTATCATAAATAAACAAAATGTTAAAAGCTGAGGTCTGTTAATTTTTATCTCATAATATCAATGTGTGTGTGGCAGATGCCAAAAACATTTCTAAAGCATCATATTTAGATTGCTTACCTTTCTTTTTGATATATTACATAGTATTTGAGAAAAAAATGTTTTCCGATTTCTTGTTGGCAGCCCATCTGATAAGCTTGCGGCCATATTGGAAATCGGGGTCGGCCAAATTGTAAAATGAATATAGAATTCAACATCCCTGAATTGTTTTCCACTCTTTACTGTAATTTTAATGTTATAGTTTGTAAAATAGGGAAGTTAACAGCACTTAGAAGATGACTAAAGGCTTAACTGGCTGAATAGAAGGTGCCACAGTAGCCCTTTGTTTTTAAAATAAACCAAATTACTTTCAATATAAGCGCCTAAAAGCACTTATCAATTGGGAATAACATCATAACCACCTTATCCGATTTTTCATAATTCAAAAACTGTTTTAATCCGCCTATAACTAGGCGGTAAGTACTGTGCTGGAATAAATCCGGATTTGGTAAATTAAAAAATTAATCTTGGCCTTGCTACTTTAATACTTACAGCCTGTGGTAAATACAACGGGGGCTAATTGGTACACCGTTCTTAGACTAATTAATCTTGTTAATGTGGTAACAGTCAGAAATAAAATTGAGTGAATATTCCCTTTTCCTCATTATGATTTGCGGAGAGAGGAGAGAGCAGCGAAGAAGTTTTGGCAGTTAAAAATAAAGAATTACGCTTTGCTAAATTATTTGAAAGCATCTTCATTATGATGTTATATTATGTATGTTAATATAAATGGCTAGAGATGCAAGGAGAAAAGGGCTCTGCTTTTTTTCTGATTGGGAGGAGAACAACCAGCGAGGAGCTGTTTGAGTCAAATAACGTTCAGCGTTTTATATTACCAATAGTTTTCTCTTTCCAAACGATACTTCCCTCCTCTTTTGGGAAAGATCAGCCAACGTGATGCAAAAGTTTACGTTATAATGCATAGTTTTTAATGTCTCGGGGTTTTTCCAGAGCCTGCCTGCTACAAGGAGTTGCCCGTTTTAACCAGATTGTCGATGTGCGCGGGCAGAAACTCGCCAGGTAACCCGAGCTCACAAGGAGTTCCTACCTGGTGGTTGTTTTGGTCCATTGCAAAGTCACTGGGGAGGGGGGAAATTAAAAGACGCGTGAAAGCAACACTGAGTCTCGTGTGATGCACCGTGAAAGGCACAAAACGGAATGGGACCTACTGTAACTGCTAATGTTACACATCACCGCGTTTTACAGCACGTAAACGCTTATACGCGCAGCAGCAGACGCGCGTAACTTATTTCCATGTTAACCTATGATGAGATTTGTACACTTCTAGCATCATAACGCATGTATGCGCGAAGCCCCCACTCCTGCGCTCTAATTTTAGGATGGATTTCTAATGTTTGGTGCCAGCCCAACGCTCTCCCAATTGAGAACTCATTAATACATGATTTTCTAGCGGGTCCTTGCTCAGATTGCATCTAGCCACACACAAAGCAACGTGATGTCTAAAACATCATCAGGTGGAGCACAGGTTTACAGTGATTCTGGATATCGTTTTTTTTCTTTCATAAAGTCTTGCGTCTGGCCAACCAGCGCACAACGACCATGAGGACAAACACATGCATGTTTATGTGTGTTGCTCTACCTCAGTCCTCTGGCCCTTACTGTCCTCTAGCACTGCTCCATAGACAACACAGGAGACAGTATGGCCAGAGGACTGATGTAGAGCAACTCACATATCCTGCATGAGTTGGTCTCAGGTCTTGGTGGCTCGGGGTTTGACAACGCAAGACTTTATGAAAGAAAAAAAACGATATCCAAAATCAAAGGAAAACCTGCTGGCTCCTCCAGCTGATGTTAGACACAAGTTGCTGTTGTGTGTGTAGATGCAATTAAGCCAAGGACCGCTATAAAAAATCCATGGTTTAACATGAGATCTCATGGGAGACGCTTGGTGGCGCACAAAATTCGAAATCCATCCTAAATAGAGCGCAGCTTCGCGTCCATCAATGCGTATGATGCTAAAGAAGTGTAAGAAATTTTTATTTATCCAATCATAGTTAACATGGAAAAAAGTTACCGCGCGTCTGCTGCGCGTATAACGCGTACGTGCTGTAACGCGTGATTGTAAATTAGCATTTACAGTAGGTCCCATTCCTGTTTTGTCGCCCTTTCACGCGTGAATCACACGAGACGCACGTGTGATTCACGCGGTCTTTTATTTTCCCCCCTCCCTAGACGTTGCAATGACCAAAACAACCACGAGGTGGCATTGTTGAGCAGGGTTACATTGGCGAGTTTCTGCCCCGCGCACAGCGACAATCAGGTTAAAACGGGCAACTCCCTTGTAGCAGGCCAGTCTCTGAAAACCGCAGACATTAAAACTACTGCTTATAACGTCAAACTTTTTGCATCACGTTGGTGGATCTTTCCAAAAAGAAGTATATCGTTATGGAAAGAGAAACTAGTGGTAATAATAACCTGGAACGTTATTTGCCTCAAACACTCCGCTGGTGTTCTCCTCCACTCAGAAAAAAAGCAGACGCCTATTCTCTGGCATCTCTAACATTTATAAGAAATAACATAAATATAACAATCATAATGAAGATTGCTTTCAAATACTTTAGCAAGCTGTAATTCATTTATTTTAACTGCCAAACTTCTCTCGCCAGCTCCTCTCCTCTCCTCCGCAAATTCACGAAATGAGGAAAAGGGAAATTCACTCAATCTAATTTTGAATGTTACACATACAATATTAATATAGTCTAAGCACGGTAACCACATGTAGCCCGTGTATTTCCACAGACTGTAAGTTATTAAAGTACAATGCAAGATTAATTTTTTAAATTCCAAATCAGATTAATTCAGCACAGTACTATCCACTCAGTAAGAGGAATAAAACAGTTTTTGAATTATGAAAATCGGATTAAGTGGTTATGATTTTATTACCATATTGAAAGTGCTTTTATGCGCTTATATGAAAGTAATTTGGTTTAAAACAAAGGGATACTGTGGAACCTCTATTCAGCCAGTTTCAAGCCTTTATTCATTTCTTCTAAAGTGCTGTAACTTCCTATTTTACTAACTAAAACATTACAATTCACAGTAAAGAAGTAAACAATTCCAGGTGATGTTGAATTCGATATGCAATTTTACAATTTGCCGACACGCCGACTTCCAAATGGGCCTGCCAGCTTATCCAAGATGCTGCCAACATGAAAAACCGGAAAACATTTTTTTTCAAAATACTAATGTAAAATATCAAAATAAAGGTAAGCAATCTAAATATGATCTTAGAAATGATTATGGGCATATGCACACACACAACGTGTTATTTATGAGACTAAAATTACAGACCGCACTGTTTAAACATGTGTTATTTATGAGAGTTAATGTGTTGTGTTGTAAAAGAGGTGTGGGGGGGTGTGTGTGGTGTTTGTTGTAAAAAAAAAAAAATTTGTTTAAATTTGAAAAAAAAGTTACAGACCCAGCCTTTGAAACATGTTATTAAGAGACTAAAGTTACATACCACAGCTTTAAACATTTTATTAAAGTGAGACTAAATTACAGACCCGAGCTTTAAACAATGTTATTAATGAGACTAAAGTTACAGACCTCAACTGTAAACGTTATTAATGTGACTAAAGTTACAGACACCCAGCTTTAAACAGTGTTATTTATGAGACAAAGTTACAGACCTCAGCTTTAAACATGTGTATGTATGAACTACAAGTTACAGACCTCAAACTTTAAACATGTTATTTATCATGACTAAAGTTATTACAGACCTCAGCTTTAAGCATGTTATTTATGAGACTATAGTTTACAGACCCGAAGCTTTAAACTGTTTAACAACCCAAACGACCCTTGTTTAACATGTAAAATGGATAGGCCAACCAATGGCATTGGTCGTTTGGGCCACGTGACTCGCGTTTCGACCCCCCGGAAAAGTGGACTCGCCCGGGACTGCCTGCCGCTTCGCATCAGAGCAGAGTGTGTGATGAAGCCGCGTCGGTTTTTCAACTTTATTCACTGATCCGCGGGTCAAAATAACCGTGACATGATTCAAATATACCATCATTCTAAAGCTTATAATCTTAGTTGTAGGTGTGTGTGTTGGTTTCCAAAACCCTGGTTACTTACCTGTATTTTGCTATTAAGTTCGTCGATTATAGCTCCGAACCGCAACAGCTGGAGAGATCCGCTTTCACCGTAATGCGCAGTAATAAGTGATTCTGTTTACCCAGGAAATATCCCCTCGCGGCGACGTCATTAACCCGCGCGAATGCCCGAGGATAATCCCGAACCCATTTTTTTTCCGAGTCCAGACTATCTGTGGCCACTCTGCCTCATATTCGTCACACTTTATTAATCATAGTCTCAGGACATAAACGGAATATCCAGAACAATCCACACATTTAATGGATTTCTATGAATAAAATATATGTTTATTGATAGTGGGTGGGAGGCGATATATTCTTGATTAGTTAGCTGCTCAGAATCAAAGGAACTAAATGAGTAAGACAGCGACCTCTTTTCACCACAGCGTTGCCACTTGAGTCGTGCATTGCTAATTAAAGTAATGAGGCCCCTCTTAGGCCTCTGGCATGTTAGGCCCACACGTCCTCAGTCTCGTGCCTCTGTGTAGAATCACACGACTGTCCTCGGAACTGGAGTGTTCTGAGGCTTTTAAGCGGGAGTCATGAAGGAGCATCCTGTTTGTCAGCATGATTTTTGTTTAACATCCTCCCCTCGCGATTGCAAATGTACTCAGGGACTCACATACCGTGGCTCACATATATAAATGATATAGGATCAGGAGCTTTCTGACCCGACCCACCCGCACCTGACCATACTCATATTTTTGAGGCATCCAACCCGCCCCGAAAAAACCCGCGGGACCCGCGGGTTTGACTCGGGTTTCGGGCCGACCCGCGCACCTCGCATGTCCTTTCAGGGCTGCAGGATGCAATGTCCATTATTTTAATTGGACTCATGGTCCAGGCACACTGTAAAAAAAGATAAAGTTAGTTCAACTCAAAATTTCAAAGCAACCAGCTGCGAAGGATTTTGGAGTTGAAGGCATTAACTTAATTCTTCAAGTTTTGAAGACAACACTTATTAAGTTGGGTCCAGTTAAGTTTTCCAAGTTCTGCCAACGATGTTTTTTTAAATTCAGTAATGGAAATTTCATAGTCTGGTAAAAACTTTCTTTTTTTAAGGTTCAGATTAAACGGTCACCTACAATAACTTACTAATTTGAGTTTAAATTAAGCACCCACATTAAAAGATCAAGATGTTTTATTTATATAGCGCATTTCATGGACCAAGGTCACTTGGGTAGGGAAACCGGACACCCGAGGAATCCTATGCAGACACAGGAGAACCATGCCAATGACCCACACAGAATGGCCCCTGTTCCGACCGGATTCGAACCCAGGACCTTCTTGTCAGAAGCGAGAGTGCTATCCACTCAGCCCCGGGTGCCGCCACACTGTGAACCAGAGGGGAAACTTAATGTTTCTAAGACTGGACCAGAGAATATAAAGGGCTACGTTTTGGCTTGGCCCCTGTCGAATACGTTGGTAAAAATACAATACAGTGAGTTTTTTTGGTCAAATTAGTTTGTTCTAAAGTTGAATGCAGCGTTGCCATACCACATAGTTAAATGATCAAACGCAGATAAGATTTGGACCTCACTATAGCTCGGTGAACTGTTAAAACGACAACTCAAAATTGTTCACCTTACTCGCAGATTTTTGCATTCACATGACAATAAAATTTCCAGTTGAACTGGAACTATCTTGTGCGCCAATTGAACTTTCAGAAGTTCACTACAACTTCAATGTCCAAAATCAACTTAATATATCAAAATAGATGAACTTTTCATCAGAAACTTCAGAAAGTGAGTGTCGAAAATCTAGCGCATAGGCAGGGATCTTTGCACACCAGAGCAACTTGGAAGTTTATTCAGCAACAGGTGGTAGATTCAGGCATAACAATAAACAGGGAAACATTATATAATTGGATATATTTGGCGTCAGTCAGCTAAAACAACGGATACACAATCGACAGATAGACAATCAAAGAACTTGTGTGGCTTTACTTCTATTTATCTTGTTTTTGGTACTACTATTCAGGCCATGGCCTTCTAGAGTACATAAGTTCCAACCAGGCAAATTTTATTGTCAGTGAATGCACAAAATCGTAGTAAGTGAACAATTTTGAGTTGTATTTTTTACAGTCCCAGCACCAGAAGTCGCATTAATGGTGAGTGTTATAACATCAGTATTTAAAAGAATAAAATTCAGAGGCTATTATATAATAAGGATTCGAAGTTTTGCGTGTTTCCGTTAGACATTTTCTGATGCGGCAATTCATTTTTATTTTAAACATGATGCCAGAGTGTGAACTTGTTGATTATTGTCCAAGATCTGAATTTCATGCGTGTTTTGGCTTGTTGGGTGCCGACGGTTGAAATGAATAGATTTGCTAGACTGTAGTAAACTTGTAAAACGATCTTGCTAATGACAAATGTATGAATGGGAGGAAACTTTCTATCTCTCCTGTGTTACAAATATAATGGAGTGGGCTGATGAATGTCTGCTTAGTTTTAACACTAGCAAACCCAAGCGAAATAGGCCCTGTTTTGACAAGAAGGATAGTTAGGCTGCTAACATTTGCATGTATTGATTTGCAAATTTAGGTAATGACTTATTACAGCAGGGGCCTGGGGTGGGCTTTGGATTATTCGGTGTGGGGAGGAGAGCTGCTTCTGTCCCGTGATTTTTAGCAGTGTTAAAAACCCTGTAGGAGCTAGCTTTGTTTCTCCATATCTGGACACAGCACATTTAATTACTCTATTAGTCTGATGGGTCTTTGAAGGTCTTCTCCGGTCGTCGGTCTCCAAATGAGCTTAACACATGAAGTTCCTGCACACAACATTTCAAGCATAAAGTGCACACTGCAGGGGGGGGGGGGCGTCCTACAACAAACACAAACCAAACGCTTTGGGTCCAGCAGGACTGGAATGGCCTAGGTTTTTGCTTTTCAGCGGGGGGGGGGGGGGGGGAGGGGGGGGGGGGGGGGGGCGGCCGTTGCATTGTATACATATCTTATCACTATCATGCTAATCAGTCCATTCCATTCGGCGCGAAGACAGCTGAGAGGGTGCTAAGCCAGCGTAGTGGTCCTAGGCCGCAGTTCAAGCGCACAGACAGAGGCTGAGCTTTTAATAGCCATAAAATGGCCACATCAACATTTCAAAGACTGAACAACAGCTAGCCTACACTTTTAAACTAAAACACGTGTGGTTGAGGAACAGCAAATGATCAGATGCATATAGCAGACAACAGTGACGTGCGGTGAGGATTGTGGATTGGGGAGTGCACGGACTTTAAATGTCAGTTTTACTGTCATTATTAAAATAAAATAGCCTTTAATCACCGGATGCAATATCATTTCACAAACTTCCCAGGCTGAAAAAGATGAGAAACTAGCTTCTTTTAAAAATCTCACAACCAATCTAGTTGCTGACTCTCTGCTCCGCATCAACAATAATCTTTAAGAAATCAGGTGGAGAGACGTGACAGAGAAGAGAGACGTGAGCAGAAGAGGAGACGTGAAGCAGAGAGAGAGAACGGTGAGCAGCGAGAGAGAAGCAGAGAAGAGACGTGAGCAGAGAGAGAGAGACGTGAGCAGAGAGAGAGAGACGATGACAAGAGAGAGAGACGGTGAGCAGAGGAGAGAGAGCAAGAGAGACGTGAGCGAGAGAGAGAGACTGAGCAGAAGAGAGAGAGACGCGAGCAGAGAGAGTGCGAGAGAGGAGAGCAGAGAGAAGACGTGAGCAGCGAGAGAGAGACGTGAGCAGATAGAGAGAAGCAGAGAGAGACGATGAGCAGAGGAGAGAGAGACGCGAGCAGAGAGAGACTTGAGCAGAGAGAGAGAGACTGAGCCGAGAGAGACGTGAGCAGAGAGAGAGAGACGCGAGCAGAGAGATACGTAGCAAGAGAGAGAGACGCGAGCAGAGAAAGAGAGCAGAGAGAGACGTGATCAGAGAGAGAGAGACGCGGCAAGAGAGAGACGTGAGCAGAGAGAGAGAGACGGAGCATATGAGACGTGAGCAGAGAGAAGACGTGAGCAGTGAGAGAAAGAGTCCGTGAGCAGAAGAGACGTGAGCAGAGAGAGACGTGAGCAGAGATAGAGGCGTGAGCAGAGCTAGAGGAGAGAGATTGAGCAGAGAGCGACGTGAGCAGAGAGAGATAGACGGGAGGGAGTGGAGAGAGAGAGCCGAGAGAGACGTGAGCAAGAGAGAGCGACGCGAACCGAGAAGAGAGAGCAGAGAGAGACTGAGCAAGAGAGAGTGAGACTCGAGCGAGAGACGACGTGAGCAGAGAGAGAGAGACGTGAGCAGGGGAGAGATATAGAGACGTGAGCAGAGAGAGACTGAGCAAGAGAGACCGTGAGCAAGAGAGAGAGACGCGAGCAGAGAGAGACGTGAGCCGAGAGGAGACGTGAGCAGAGAGAGAGAGCATAGAGAGAGCTTGCGCAGAGAGAAGGAAGACGCGAGCAAGAGAACGTGAGCAGAGAGAGCGAGACGTGAGCAGAGAGGAGAGACGTGAGCAAGAGAGAGAGAGAGACTGAGCAGAGAGAGAGAGACGTGAGCAGAGATAGAGAGAGCGAGACAGAGAGGAGAGAGACGTGAGCCAGAGAGATAGGGTGAGCAGAGAGAGACGTGAGCAGAGAGAGAGAGACCGAGAGCAGAGAGAGAGATCGAGCAGAGAAGATGAGACGCGAGCAAAGAGAACGTGAGCAGAGAGAGAGAGAGAACTGCGCAGGAGAGACGGAGCAGCAGAGAGAGAGACGTGAGCAGAAAAGAGCGAGACCGAGCAGAGAGAGAGCAGCCGGGAAGCAGAGAGTGAGAGAGAGAGTGAGCAGAGAGAAGACGGAGCAGAGAGAGAGAGACGTGAGCAGAGAGAAGAGAGGAGGTGAGCAGAGAGAGAGAGAGAGAGAGGTGACAGAGAGAGAGAGACGCGAGCAGAGAGAGAGAGAGGTTGAGGCAAGGAGAGAGAGACGTCGAGCAGTGAGAGAGACGCGAGCAGAGAAGAGACGGCGAGCAGAGAGAGAGAGATGCGAGCAGAGAGCGAGATATGCGAGCAGAGAGAGAGAGATGGCGAGCGAGAAGAGAGAGAAGATGCGAGCAAGAAGAGATGGGGGGGGGGGGGGTGGGGGAGGGGGGGGGGGGGGGGGGGGGGGGGGGGGGGGGGGGGGGAAAGGGCGAGCAGAAGAGAGAGGCGTGAGCAGAGAAGAGAGAGAGAGACGTGAGCAGAGAGAGAGTGAGCATAGAGAGCGAGATGCGAGCAGAGAGAGAGAGATACGAGCAGAGAGGAGAGACGTGAGCAAGCGAGATAGACACATCAGAGACAAAGAGACTTGAGCAGAGAGAGAGGACGCGGAGCAAGGAGGGAGAGGAGAAGGGAGCGAGCAGAGAGAGAGTCTCGAGCAGAGAGAGAGAGACCGAGCAGAGAGAGAGAGACCGAGCAGATAGAGAGAGACGCGAGCAGAGAGTGAGAGACGCGAGCAGAGCGAGAGTAGACGTGAGTCCGTGTCTATGGCCGCGCTCGTAGCCCAGACGGCAAGTGCGATTCCACAGAGTTGGGGGGGTTCAGAGCGGGGGTCACAGCAGCATGCTCCCGGGGCCAGAGCGGAGGATGTACGTAACGTTCGTTTATCAAACCAATCCACAATTTTTAAACGTATAACACTATGAAGTTTCACCTAGATTTTCAGACATTAAGACAAGATGTTATAGAATAATAGTTTAGTGAAAAAACAATTTTGCCACAAGCACCAAAAGATGTGCATCAGACAAGAACGCACCTGGGTTCTCAATGCCCTGTATTTAATCGAACCATTGCGGCCAACAGAGCAACCTTTGGGCTAGACAGTTTTGCACGCCAAGTCATATACCTGAGCGTCTAAGACGCTGCAGAGGGCTAAAGCGGACTTAGCCTGCCCACCTTGTGGCGATAAGATGTACGATTTTTCACGCAGCTGCGTGATTCCCGAGAAGCGTGAATGAAACGAGAAAAAATAGGAATGGACCTACTGTAGATGTGGAAATGACTGTCGGTCTGCGTATATATTTTATTTTGATAGACTTGTGGAAGATCGTTGATGAATATTGAAATAGGATGGGGACCAAAGGGGAGCCCTTTATCAATTATGCATTTGTTGGACTAGGAACAATGTGACAACACACATATTGAAAATGGCGTTGGTATCAAGACCTATTGCGTTAAGCTGTCCATAGAAGGGAGTGATCTACTAGAACAAAGGCTTTGAAAGATCATGGAATATGGACGCCCCAGAGACATAGTTTGGTCAAATCAAGAAAATACATCATTGATACATTTTAACAGAGCAGTGGTGTTGGTACCTTATCGAACCCCATAATGGATAGGGAACAAAAAATGAATATGCATTAGTGGTAAGTGATATAACGTTGGAAAAATCAAATTTCAAATAACTTTGGCAACTGCACAAATAATAAAAATTGCCGAAAAGTGGTTAAGACAGTGGAAGTGCTTTTTCAATGACACTTACCAAATTTTCATGGGTGTGGACGTTCTGTTATTGTATCGGGTTTAATTTGATATTTCTTTTTTTGTTCCCTTGATGTGAGTTTTGCTTGTTCCTGTCTGTCTTTGTTGATTGTTTGCCCCTCCCTGATGTGCTACACCTGTGGCCACCGTGTGTATTTAGACCCTGTGCTCATGTCCTCTGTTTCTGGCCAATTGTTGTTTTTCCCCCCTTCTCTTGTTCCGGTTTCAGTTTTTACTTTTTTTGGCATTTATTAAATTATTTTACTTTTGCAGTTCTGCTTTTGCGTTCATCGTCTGACAACCAAGGAAAGATTAATCCAGACCGACAGAGGGCTCAACAGCTGGGCATGAAATTTGGCGAATAGAACATGTTTCCACCTCCACCAACTACATCAAGGGGTGCTCCTTCAATCACTTCATTGAAAAGTTTGCACCAATGGTGTGGGCACACAGGTCATTCTAAAAAATAATAAACGCAAACAGTAAATTTAAAAAGGTATATTCAACCCAACTGAGGTTTCTACAATTGCCTGAACAAAGTTTTGGTTAGGCCATGTTCTATGTTTCTGGTCTAACTGTTTGTAACCTCCCGGGGATTGACCAAGGCTGGTCGCGCTCTAATCTTTACATAACTACCAGATGTCTGTAAATTAAGGCCCAAATGGATCGGCAGGAATTTTGGAACTAATCACAAAATGGATTGGCCTAGGCTTCATAGTAGTATTCAAGATAATTGGCTCTGGGCTGGTGTGGCAGATGATTCGTACAGGAGGATCTTGAGTACGTCGATGTTCCAGTTATCCGCTTTCCGGATAGTCTTCTATAAGAACCAAGACCATCATCCACAGCGTCAGACATCCTCATCATTCCCGAAGGTTTCGCAGGTTCTAAAACTAGCATATCCTTGTAAAGGAGAGGAGACACAACTGTGCACTTGTGAGGATCTCATCCAATTCTTGCAGGGTACTGCGACTTGGACTCTTGTGGTTCTGCCATCTCCACCAGAGTCGATTGGCTGAAACACAACGGTCTGGGAGTACGAGGGGCAAAGCTAACTCCTTCAGGAGATACAAAAAAGGAATTCATCGAGCTATGACTTAAAGATCCTCATTAATCTAGCCATCAAAAACACAGACAATACCCCCTTCGCCCCAAAAAAATATGGAATAATTTTAAAAAGCTTGAATGTATGTAAAGTAATGACACAAAAATTGCCTTAGAAATACCATGCCCTTTTCTTCCCCATAATACATTTCTGGATGGGGGGGTGGCAGGTCAGAGCTGCACCCATTCACAAGCACCTCATTAGTAGTGTTATATAAATAATTAAATCTACATTAATAACATGATACCACTGTAAAATTATTACATATTTGATAAAACTAACCTAAACTAAAATCTTAATAAAAAGACCTGGTGTAATACTTTTATATAATTGAAAGCTTGCAGTGGTATCAGAGGTGAGATGAGTTGGACTCAAACGCAGGAATGCCCATTAATAAGATATAATAAAATTAAGTCCAAGGCAAAAAAAAACACTAACTCCAAAATCCAAAGTAACCAGGAACAGGACGGAACTTGACAAGACAATGAACCAGCAACAAAGGGAGAGAAGCACAGGTACATATAGACACAGACAGACACAGAAGAACACATCAGGGCGGGGCGACAATTCATCAGGGAACAGGGACATGAAGTTAAAACTGAAATGAAACCAGAGGAACTAATGTCAAAATGAAACCAAATACAGAAATAAAAAACCACACCATGACAACAGGGACCTCAGATCATCAGATAAACTTACAGGCCTCACCATGAGTAGTTTGGACTCCTAGGGGCCAGTTAAGAATTATTGAGGACCTAAAGTGTCCCAGATGGTTCATAAAATAAAATAAAAGCGAATAAGATAAATAAACAGGACTGAGATTATTAAAACATTCATAAACAGTATATTAATTATAAAAAAAATCCAAAAGTATCTACAAAATTAATGCCCCCACACAATACTTTTTTTGCAGAGTCTTTGGCGTTTTTCATGTACATGGCTCAAACAGGGGATGGATGATGTGGCAGTCATAAGCCTCTCCAAAATAATTGCCCATAATTTAACGCGATATATATGGAGGGAGGTTTTTCCAATGAAGCCGCAAAACGTCCGGGTCAGGGAAATGCACAGAACCAAGATCCATCGCCACACAAACATTACAGGCCATTTACAACATTTTTTACAAACATTCTCATTGCATCTGTCAGAAATGCCTGTAAAAAGTATATAATGGATGGTGGGTGTGATCACAAGTAGCAGAAGTAGCTATTGCAGTGGTGAGGCCCTTTTGGAAGGGTTTCTTACCACGGTCTCATTCCAAAAATGGCGTGGTGTGTCTTCCTCTGCACTAAAGTCACCCTGTAGCATCCAGGTAACAATGTCCTCTTTGCATCTTGAATGAAAGATGATTTAGTCTTTTTGACTACAGCATGATGCCTTTAGGTGTTGCATAATCGTCTGTATTACATCTCCATCAGCACCAGTTGGCTGTTCTGAAAGACATTCAATGTGTTTCATTGTGATATGGTATATTTTTTTCCTCTGTTCGGAGGGGCCTTGTCTTTGCAACCAGACTCATACAAGCTTCAAAGGGTTCCTATTTTTCTCCAGGTATAAAATTTACCTACAATTTGTCTCTGCCCTTGACTCACTGGTCTGCATATTTGACTATTCTGGTGCGGTGAGCCCGTGACCAGTAAAGTCACACCGGGCCTTCAAACTGATGGCAGTAGGCACTGGGACTGAAGCTGTTCCGTACAGACTTTAAATGTATCAAAAAGCTGTACATGAAAAAGTGGGCTTCGCTATTTTTTTGATGTTTTCAATAAAATCCTCTTGAATCCAAAACTGCAAAATGGATGAACGTCTTTAGTCCTGCCGCAATTAAATTGTCCAATTTAATTCAGGAAAATAATTATCTTTGCATGAATTTTCCAATTTTTTGCCCATCCATTTTATTCCAAATATAAAACAGGGGTTGGTTGGGGTAAGTGGCAATGGAAAGAATTTGTCTTTCTTCAGGCTTGAGACAGAGCCCCAGAAATAGAAAAAGGCCAACAAGAAATAAAAGAAACAGCAATGGTTGGAGAATTCAATTAACTGTAATCAATCCAAGCAAACTCAATCTGTTATGGTAGAAGCATAATTTAAAATATTTACTTAACCTGGAGGGTTTTTTTCCCCAACATCAGACTAAAGTCGGAAAAATTTAAATGATATACCTTTGACTGAATAATCATTACCCCTTTTACCTTCAGTGTCCTTCGATTTCCCTCTGAATTGGAGAAATGGGGGAAAGTTTTTTTTCCACGTTCAGTCTAAAATAATATATCTTGAACTTTTACAAATGTTACTCTATTTCATTGTCTAACTAGGCACCTCTATGTCTTCAACCGAAGACTCTGAAGTGGTTCCCAACATCAGACTAAAATAGAGAGATCGTTGCCATTCCTATTACCAAACTTTTGAAATAATATCGTCCGATTTTACGATTTTAGCTGCATGTGTTGGCATTATCCTTTGAGGTCACCGAATGGGAGTGGTCTTTGTCAAGTCATTAACTAATAGTATAATCTTTACACAAAAATAGAGAAGCTTCAAATAACATATACCGGGGTGAGGATCCCAGTAATAATAAAAGGTTAATATTGACTGTGTGGGACCGTTCCAAAAACTAAGACTGTAAAATCGGTTTCTGCTCTCAATTTATGTGCATCCCACCAGGTACCCCGAAGCATTGCCTGCGGAAATTCTGTACGTCATCGTCAGGGCCTCTGGGTAAAGTTGTCTCATGTTTGGTCTGCCAAGGGGTCATCCAAAGTGATCAAGGTACCAACTTCAAGTCGAAAGTCCTTTGCACTCTCTCTTCCCACATTGGAGATAAAACAGCACTCTAGTCCTTATCCACCCCACCCCCGAGAAGTCGCACAAAGGTGCACACGAAAAACTCCATTAACCATGAACCCACTGAGGAAAAAAACCCATGCCGACGTCCACTCAACCTCCAGATCACGTCCAATATCGCGTCGATCCGGTCGTGACTGTTTATTTACTGTCCAAACGACGTCTGTGGCAAGGTGCGCAGCTGGACGAAAAACAATGACCCCCCGCCCCACACACACACACCACAACACACACCCCCCTCCCATATACGTGGATATGACGTCCAA
Source organism: Knipowitschia caucasica (assembly GCA_964034765.1). Taxonomy (NCBI): domain Eukaryota; kingdom Metazoa; phylum Chordata; class Actinopteri; order Gobiiformes; family Gobiidae; genus Knipowitschia; species Knipowitschia caucasica. Next base: position 37,196,965 of record OZ035827.1, on the reverse strand, counting down.
TCCGACCTCCTCTAGACTGGAAAAAACAGGTCATCGCCCTTCCGACAGCAGTAACTCTTGAACTAGCAATCACAATTATATAGGCTGTTGAAGCAATCTAGTGTAAGCCTGACGGTACGTAGTGGATTAAGCAAATGGTTGCAGCCTTGGATAACGTGTGTTCAAGTCCACTGTGTTTTGTTGGTTGTGTTTTTTTTGTGTTTTGGTGTGTGTGTGTTGTTTTTGTTGTTAGGTGGTTTAGCTGTGTGTGTATCATTATCTTTACCATATTTGGTTCGATTTTTAAGCGAACAATTTTCCTGTGTGGTTAAAGACTATAAAGCACTCAACATAGGATGACGTAGTGGCTAATAAAAAACTTGTGAAGGGAATGGCATTTGTTGTGCTAACAATCTCAGTTGAAATAAGGGTGAGCAATTTGAGATTTTAATGCAAATGCATGGTTCACAAGTTTTATATATTAGCCACTACATAATCCCTTATGTTGAGTGTTTATTCGTTTTTAACCAAACAGAAAAATTGTTCCTATAAAGTGAAAAGTCAAACATTTCGACCGGGATTTGAACCTGCGCCGGTGCGACTGAAGTCGTCATTCCGCAACCGCTACACGCACGCCAGCAATTTTTTTCGGACTACTGTGAAAAAAATAATAGAGAACATCCCTAAAACAACCGACGCACACTTATACTAGGTGACAGCCTGACCTGTGAGTCGGTCGAGGCCGGTTTTACACGTCTAATCGACGTGGTGTGCATCTTGACGGTAAAGCAATGGCCTTCCCAGACGTTGAATTGTACCTTGTCGCTGCCCCTGCTTATTTACTTGGAATCACCCGCTCTAGTAAGTACACAGTCTGACATTTTAGATAAGATTATCATTCCACATTGAAAAGAGTTGGAACAGAAATTAAGTTAGTTTACTCACGAAACGTGGAATTTGTTAAAGTATAGTTGTATATTATCCCTGTATTTTGAATTGCCAGTGCATGAATCTATAATAATAACGGGCTGCACTGCTCAGGCTGAAAGGGAGACACCTTTTTTTAGTTTTTAATTAAAGTGTAAAAATATGATATTGTTTGTTTCATATTTTTCCACACTATTTTTAGCTACTTTAGAATTCTGTAGGTTAGACTGTCCAACAAACTAGTGTTAAAAAAGGTTAAGATTCTTGATTATTAAAATAATAATGCAATTATTATCAAAGTTACTGTATATTTCACAATGGTTATTATAAACTGCAAAAAGACAACATACTTTAGAAAACTAAGTTTTAAAAACATGGAGATCACTTTAATATTGGGACACTCCCATCATGTAGACACCTGAGATGTCATCAGTTTTGGAGTTGAGTTCAGGTGTGGGACCATGTGGGGAGGGGGGAGGGGGATGGGGGACCATGTGGGACCATAGAGCACACAGATGTTTACCTGCTGCAGAAAGAGAGTTTTAATGTTCATGTATTGCTTGTTTAATAAAATGATTTATGTCTTCGGTGGCTGGCTTCAATGTCAGAGGACTTCCCTTCTGCTCACTGTGGGCTGTTTAAATGAGCCACGTACATTTGTTCTTTTTGTTATTGTTAGCTGGCAAATATTAAGTATCGCATTCAGCAGCTGGTAGCAATCTAACTACGCTTGCAACTCTATTCATTTCTTACGTTTTCTTATAAACTGTAAACCTGCCATATGTTAATTAAATACATTTACTTTGCTAATGCAGTCAATTATTGTGAATCCATAGAGGTAATAATTTCATGATTGTGGCAATAACCCTAATGTTCTGAGATTATTCCAATGTGTCATGTGTGTTGAGTCTTACAGGTGTCAGACTGTGTTGAAGGTGTTCAAGGTAAGAATAAGCACTCTCACACATTGATTGTTCTTCTGTATTATTATGTTGTTTTTAGAATAAACCATTATTGGTGTTTTTCTCTTTGAAAACATCTTTTTCTCAATTGTTCACAACTCTCTCAATATGATGGAAGAAGAGCAACAAGTGGGAAAATGCCCCCTCGGAAATGAGCAACATGTGTACGATAAATTTACAGGGTAAGTAGCTTTCAGGGCTCATGTGTGTCCATGTGCAAAACATATGCACATTTGCAATTGGTTGTTTTACATGGAATTATCCATGACCAAAGCCTTATCCCAAGTTTCTCAGACAAGAGTCCCTTCCGTGTCTCAAGCGAGTGCAGTGCCAAGGGTTTTGTATCACATGGTTGATGGATCGAGGGGGTTTGAGGCATTATAGAAAGTTATGTTTGTTATATCACTTTCTGCCACATTATGTTGAAACTAAACATGTTCACATTTTTCAGGTGCTGTGTTGGACCTTGTGATGAGAGACTGGAAGACCAAGAGAGGACACATGTTGGAACACCTCCAACATTCAAATAACTGCATCTTCTGCTTTCAGAAAGTGTGTTTTACATCTGGGGAACCTCGAGTGTAGCGTGGTAGCCTGTTTTAATACTGATCCAAACATAGTGATACAATCATTTTTTTTACTTTGGCATATAACGTTCATACAGTAGTTTCTTAAAACAGGTGCCCTGTTTCTTTAACTTGTACTTTGATGTAGAGAAACAATGATTTTTAATCCGCTTCCCATTTGGCAAGAATACTGATATCCTTCTACTACAGTTGTTCTAAGGTTTTTTTGTATGCGGGGTTTTATGTTTATTGCCCAAGTAGAACTAAACATGATAAAGCTGCATTTCAGATTACACAAGGCTAAAATCGGGAACGTCCTTCCTGGAAAATGTAGACAGGCTTTCCTTCTTGTCAATGTTAAATATCCAGGTTTAAAACACTTCTGTTTCGGCTTCAAATGAAGATTATAAGAGAGATTTTTAATTTTTTTATCCTTTTTAATTTACTGTCAATATTTATAATTGTAATGCCTTGTTGATTGTTTCGATCTTTGTTTCAGTGCTTTGAGTTTTCCTTTTGTTTTGACGTGCTATACAAATAAACTTGCCTTGCCCTATTGCAAAAAGTAGTCTCGACCAGTAAGTGATTCTGCAGAGGTTAAGTAGGTCTATAGAACTGAAATGGACGTCATATAAACGGCAATATTTGGTCATATAAGACGTCGAGAGGACTCGGACCCGACCGTTCCGTACCACATTGCAAACCTTGAATGAACGGGGCCGCGACGTCATTTGGGGGAAAAAACCGTCCAGATAACGGTCCAGATGACGTTTGAAAGGACAGTGTTTTGACATCTGGCTTGCTTAGTGGGAACAACGGAAAACGAACGTCATATAGATGGCAAATATTTTGGTCCATATAATACGTTGATAGGACGTCGGACACCGACCGGTTCTGTACCACAGTTGCAACCTTGAATGAACGTCCAGATGACTTGAAATTACGTTTTTTGACATCTGCTTGCTTAGTGGGAAACGGACTGAAAACAACGATCATATAAACGTCAATATTGTGGTCCTATGAGCCTTGATCAGGACGTCAGACCCACCGTTCCGTAGGGGCGCACATTCAAACTTGAATTGACGATCCAACAACGAAACATTTGGAGGTTGAGGTGACGTCGGAAACGACGTCGAGAAAACGTTCATTCAGCACCCCACCAGTGACCTATATGCGACGTTCAAATTAACTTGATTCAAACGTCGGCTTGCTTAGTGGGAAGTCCATGGTTGAGGATGCACTGGCTTTGAGTCAACAAAGAAAGTGAAAGTGTGCCCCTTGTGCTGGTGTTTGCTGCTGGAGAAGCTTGCAGGAGTGGTGAAGGTTCAGCCCAGCCCACTAGTCTTGGCCAGAAGTCTGAGTAAGTAAGTAATCTTTATTTATAAACCCGTCTTTCACTGCACATCAGAGTCTCAAAGCGGTTTACAATTGTTAGTTTGGGCATTTGTCTCTCCGCATCCACTCAGAGATGGGAGCGGGTCGCCAGTAAGAAGGCGCATGCCATACCTATTTGTACATATTTTTAGTGGTAGGGGTACCGGAGTACCTGGAGGAAACCTACGCAGACACGGGAGAACATGCAAACTCCATTCCAGAAAGGCCCTGGTCCGACCGGTCGATACGCACCCAGGACCTTCTTTGCATGATAGCGAGAGTGCTATCGCACTCAGACCACCGTGGCGCCCCAGGGCCTTTGAAGGTTATCTAAAAGAGCACCTTCATTAAACCTCAAATACCCTGTCCAAAAACATCCCAGAGTATGTCACTACACTTTGGGTATGCGTTTATAACTAGCGTTGCTCCCCAGCTGGTCTTCGGCTTCTCCAGACCGAAATGAAGCAGCATTTGGACAAGAAGGCGTATGGTCAACGAGCTTCGGTATAAGCCTGGTGACACGGGCTCCCAACTTCTCTTATACCAATACCATGCTCATCAATGACCACTACCATTTCTCTGTCCTTATGTTGTAAAATACAAGAAGCTGAGTGAACACCAACTACGTCTTTCACCACACCTTGGGGGATCCGAAGGCCGCCTCAGGTCCTCGATGTGAATATGCTGGAAGCTCCTACAGCATACGGAGTGACCAGCAAAACATCCGGCCATCCCTTGCGTGATGAGAAGGCATCTCCCTGTTGTTGCTTACACCACGAAGGTTGAGTTCTACTGAACCTGGAAGATGGCTGAAAAGTGGGAGTCCCTCAATGAAATCTGTAAAACGAACACCATGGATTGGGCACACCCTCTCTAATACACTAGACCACAAGGAGACAATGAATTGTTTCAAAGTATCCCTGGACGAGGCCCCCGACCCCCAATTTTGTTATACCAGGATAGATGAAACAATAATTGAAACAGAGGACAGCTACACAGAGACAATGTGGCATAAAAAACTATAGTTGGATGGTCTGTTGCTACTAACCCTCAGGACGAAGACTGTGTTCCAGGGAGGGAAAAACGTAAGAATTCAGATCCAGACCTGCAGAGTGGGACAACCAAGATACTCGGCTCAGCGGGTTCTCTTTCACACCCGCGTGAGGGGAAAAAGGTGTGAATTTCCTGCATGAGCTGACCCCCATCCTCCCCGCAGCTGCAGCTCCCCGCACGTAAATTTTGGAACATGCACAGTAGCGGAAAACAAACAACAATGGCGGCGGGACACAAACTAGCTTGTGGGCTTCGAGCTCGGCAGAGAGGATAATTCTACTCCTTCGGTCATCCAAACGAGACCTCTGCAAAGTTTGTCCGAGCTTCATTCCATTTTCATCAACTGCTGTTAATATTACAGAAATGATGTTGGCGCTCGGCGAGGCTGGCACAGAAGTGGGTATACTGGCCAGGAGGGGGGTTGTTTCTTTCTTACCACTACTGGCCGGCAGTGGTGAGCGCTAGAACTACATAGTTTTTTCAACCTTGTATGAACGCTGGAAAATTTGCATTAGGAGCCCTGGTCAGTTGCGTTGCTGCTAATAGCCTGGAAATGTTTGCGCAGCGTCTCAGTATACACTCAGCCGGCCGGAGTCACTCACAGTGGGTTTTGGCAATTTCCTTTTTATAAAACTAAACGAAAAAAAAGGAATAACAATGGTGGGAGTGGCGTCGCCCAGTTGTGCCAAAATAACAAACTCAACAAAACTAGTCAACAAAAGAAGGAAACAAAAAATGCCAAGTCTATTTATACCTAAATAAGAGTAGGCGGTGTAAAACAACAAGGATGGCAACAACTGCTAAACTAATGCATCTAACAAAAACAGCTGAGTAGAGAGAGTGGAGAGAAAATGAGCCAATACTAACATATTCCCATTGGCAGACCTCCTCAAAAACGCTTTACTGGCTGAACAAAAGTTTGGCTCTTGGCCAAAGCGCCGTTCCAATTTGTGTCAATGCTGAGGGGGTGAATTTTTTGGTCCACCTAGTTTTACCTTGCTGTGAATTTTTGAAGTCTCCAGCGCAGATGTGTTTTTTTTCCATAGACTGTATAGATTAACGACAGAGTCACGCCTATCTCCGCGTTCTAAATAATGTCCAAAAAAAATGTGCTCTACCTGGAACAATCCAAATTGGCCGCGAGTGTCCCGCCCACAAGAAAAATTGTGGAAAAACGCATCTGGCATGCGCCAGCCGGCGCTGCCCCATTCCATTTGAACGAGAGACTTCAAAAATCACAGCCAGTAAAACTAGAGTGGACCAAAAAAATTCCCCCCCCCCCCGCCTTTATAGTTTAAAATGTTACAATGTATTTGAAATATATGTTAATATAGAAACAGGTAATTATATATATAAATAAAGAGGTATATATATATATATATGCAAACATGTGTATGGCAATTAACACAGACTAATGTGCATCTAATCAAAAGCCAAACGTTATTTTCTAATTCAGATAAATAACAAATCCCAGAGGATGTTGAGGTAAGAGGGTACAGTTTTTAACAGGGCAAAATCTAGTGCAAACTTTAAACGCACTTCCGCAAAAGTGCAAGTACAAAAACTTAAAACAATTACAAACTTTTGCGCTTCACCTGGTGTCTTAGCTCCGAAATTCGACTATTGAATGGACTTTCTCACATCAGCGTCTATGGCCGTACCGGAAACTGTTTTAACAACAGCATCAGTGGGAACAGAACAACGATTCCACCCAATTCATCCGCTTAAGCATCCCGTCCCCGACTCGCCAACCTCTTCCTCTCCCCATAGCCCCCGCTCATCCTCCCTCCTGCATAATGCAATCAAAACTGGAAGACAACCCAAAAACTCTAAGAATAAGTTACCTTGCAGAGCTTGAATAGTTCCTCGGGTCGAGAGCCTGCCGACGCTCGGCATTAGGATCCAATTTGCTGACGCCCCCTTTCAGGTTGACCCTTGAGGAGGACTTCAAATCAAAGAGCCCATCATTACACCCGAGCCAGACCATTGGCGAGGTGGGTACAAGTTTTTGTGCCGTCTCCAACTATTGGATGAGATAGTGACATCATCGCGACCCGATTTTCACACCTTTAAAGTAATAGAAATATGACCATGACAAGGATGAAAAAAAGGAAAGTCACTACAATGCATTAGAATGGATGACATCACACAAGCATAAGAAGGCTAATAATGGCAAGAGGGGGTGTGGGGGGGGGTGGGGGGGGGGGGGGGGGGGGGGTGAGTTTTGCGTGTTAAAGGTTAATACAGGCGTCGCGCATGTCATAATTTCCCCTTATACATTTTCCAGTTAAATGCCAGTTTTGAATCTACTTTAATGCAAAAATGTAAATATATTTAAGGCTTATTTTTGGACAAATTTCACTTAAAAAAGAAGCGACTAAACACCCCTATCCAGATCTTACTCCACCCCACTATCCCAAAAAGTAAAAAAAACTCCAGGAAGAAAGGAGGCGTGGCGAGAGGCGTTGGGAGACGCGGGGAGGGGGAGTTGTGGGTGAGCGGTCTCTGCTCGGTTGTCATTATTTAGACGGAGAGGTCGGGGATGTGAGTGCAGTGGCTCTCACAGCGGGGCCTGTAAGATCAAATCCCCGTCTCGGGTCTTCCCTCCTCATCTCCCGCTCCCTGGCCGCGTCGTGACCGGCATGTTGTGCTTCCAACGTCCCACAAAACGGCTACAGAAACTACCTGACTACAGTTAACTACACACGAGAAACGCTGCGCTAAAAAACTTCTAAAATACTATGCTAATAAATTGCTAACCTGAAATCGATGTTAAAAGCGGCTCGCCCGTATTCCAACTCTAACTCGCACAGGGGGCGTTGCGAGACTCTGGCTGGCTTTTATACCGCCGATCACAGAGCGCGGACCGATACAACATGCTGGCAGAGCAAATGGGGAGGACGCGGCACCGAAAATTCAAATGTAGTGTAGCCAAAGAATAAATTTAGAGAGGGCGCTACACAGCGGTATTTAGGCTTCAAAGTGAGAGTTTATCTATTTTGGCACTAAAATGTCCAAGAAAATTATTACCAGACAATGTAGAGAGCGCAATAAGAAACAATATTTATCGGCAGTTATAAGCCCCTCAAAAAGTTGATTTGTGCTTAGTTGTCCTTTTAATCACCGAAAATTTTTATATGCCCCCCGCAGAAACCCTTATCACACAAAAATGACAGATTAACAAAAAACTTACTTGGAAGGTCTTCAAGGTGTGGAACGTGACGTTTCACCTGGCCCCGTCACTCTCAGTATGGGTGCATCAGCATGTTTTTGGGGGGTGTTGTCAACTCTTGGGTGGACGGGGCTCAGGAGACAAGCTTTCTCACCAGTCCACAACAGAGCTGAAATTCGGAAAAAAAAAAAAAAAAACTACAAGATTTTAACAGACAGCAACCATGAAGACCAAGGTTATTGTCTCAAGAAGCGACACATCAATTGATGTATAAGTAAATCATTCCAAGAGCAAGTATAAAATGGACCACTGACCTATCATGTAGACCACTTGTGCAAAGTCAAGCCCGCGGCCAAATCCCCGCCCGCAAATGAATTTACATGGCCCGTTGCCTGCCATTGACGCACTATTACGCAATTGCGTTTTCCGCTATTTTCATGTTCCAGATGTCTATTTTATTCTAATATGTGTTTGGGGGGATAAGCTTGAAGAGCATATTGGAATCGAGCCCGCAGGTGGCAGCAGCGCTCGCTGAATGGTTTTGAAAACAGCTAATGCCTTTATTGTGGCCTCTTTTTCTCAGCTTTTTTGGTGATTTCAGTAAAACTCCCTCGCTACTCAACGGGATATACAAGCTAAAACAAAATTCTTTTTGCTGATGAAAGTAGACAGGCAAATTCTTTCAGAATCGGGTTTCGGATTTCCAGATAGTCATAAAGTACACAATAAACAATAGTCTTGGGTCCTAAAAATCTATAAAAATCAATCAAAACGCTGGCAATATGGTAGTACCTGTCTGAAATAGGCTGACAGGCAATGAGTATAATAAACATTGAACCATCCGGCCCCTCGGCTCGCAGCAAATTTGTGTTATTGGCCCTCTGATGTATATGACTTTACATGCCTGATGTAGACTATATCATGCTCATTTACCATGGCTCATTAACAGGTAACAATTATTTAAAAATAATACAGATTGTGGCTGATTGGTATCAACTTGCACATTCATATTAGACAAAATGCAACCGCATTTTCTTGCTTATTGGTGCCATGTGATACCAATATTGATGGTTATATCAAGTCTCGATACTGTGCCTTTAACTACCAGGTCCCGCAGTATAGAGTTTCTTATGTAAGGCCTTGATCTGGCTCAGCAGACCTATAGTAAAAGTCATCGCTTTCCTGGCTTGATGATGTTGCCTGCGGACCGGGCTGAACCGCAACCACTCCTGCACAGCTTTCTTCTTCTCCAGCACAAACAGCACAAGGGCACACTTTTCACTTTCTCTTTGTGACTCAAAGCAGTGGCGTCCTCAACATGGACTTCCACTAAGCAAGCCGATACGTTGAATCAACGTAATTTGGAACGTCGAATAAGGTCACTGGTGGGTGCTGAATGAACGTTGTTCCTCGACGTCGTTTCCTCCCGACGTCACCATCAACCTCCAAATGTTACTGGATGGCACGTCAATTCAAGGTTTTGAATGTGGTACGGAACCGGTCGGGTCTGACGTCCTATCAATGTCTTCATATGCCCAAAATATTACGTTTTATATGACGTTCGGTTCAGTCGTTCCCACTAAGCTAGCTGATTCAAAAACAACGTAATTTTCCAACGTCATCTGACGTTCTTTCAAGGTGCAATGGGGTACAGAACCGTCGTGGTCCGACTCCTAGCAACGTCTTATATGACCAAAATATTGCCTTCATATGACGTTCGTTGCTCCGTTGTTCCCGCTAACAAGCAGATGCAAAACACTGTCATTTCAACGTCATCTGGACTTATCTGGACGTTTCAAAGACGATCGCGGCCACGTTCATTCAAGTTGAAATGTGGTACAGAACCGGGGTCGGGTCCGACGAAGCCTCTCGACGTCTTATATGACCAAAATTTTTGACGTTGATATGACTCCCCATTACAGTTTCTATTGAAACTACTTATCCTCTGCAGAATCACTTACGGGTCGAGACTACTTTTTGCAATAGGCAGGCAAGGTTTATTTGTATAGCACAGTCAAAACAAAGGAAACTCAAACACTGAAACAAAAATAGAAACAATCAAAACAGGCATTACAATTATAAATATTGACAGTAAATTAAAAAGATAAAAAATAAAATCTCTCATAAAATCGCCATTGAAGCAGAAACAGAAGTGTTTTTAAACCGGGATTTAAAACATTGTCAAAGAAGAAGCCTGGTCTCACATTTCCCAGGAAGACCGTTCCAGATTTTAGCCTTGTGAAACTGAAATGCAGGCTTTTATCCAATGTTTAGTTCTGACTCTGGGCAATACACGATAAACACAGCAGTCAAAAACCTGAGAAACAACGTAGTAAAGGATATCAGTCATTATTTGTCAAATGGAGCTGCATTAAAAAATCATGTTTCCTACATCAAAGTACACGTTCAAGCACACAGGGCACAGTGTTATAGAACACTAAGTCTGAACATTCAGCAAAGTAACAAAAAACATGATTGTAGCCCTATGTTTGGATCCGTAATAAACAGGCACACGCCACAACTCTAGGTTTCCCCAGATGTACAAACACAATCTGAAAGGCAGAAGAATGCATTTAATGAATGTTGAGGTGTTCCAAACATGTGGTCCTCTCTTGTCTGCAGTCTCTCATAACAAGGTCCAAGCACAGCCCCTGAAAATGTGGAACATGTTTTAGTTTCATCATAATGTTGCAAAGTGATATAACCAACACATAACTTTCTAGTAATGCCCTCAACCACTCGAATCCATCACCAGGGGATACAAACCTTAGGCACTGCACCCTCGCTTGAACACTGGAAGACACTCTGTCTAGAAAACTTGGGATAAGGCTTTGGTCATTGGAGTAAAGCCATGTAAAAAAACAATTGCAAATGTGCATTTGTTTTGCACATGGACACAAATTAGCCCCTGAAAGCTGACTTACCCCTGTATACTGGTACACATGTTGCATTCTTCGCGAGGGGGGCATTTTCCCCTTGTTGTTCTTTTTCCCTCATGCTTGAGTGAGTTGCATGAACAATCTGAGAAAAAGAATGTTTTCAAGAGAATACACCAAATAAGGTTTATTCGAAAAACCACATAATAATACAGAAGAAACAATCAATGTGTGAGAGTGTGATTCTTACCTGTCGAACACCTTCAACACAGTCTGACACCTGTAAAAGACTCAAACAACACATGACACATTAGGACACTCGAGAACATTAGTTATTGCAACATGCATGAAAATTATACACTAGCTATGGATTTCACAATAATTGGACTGCATTAGCCAAAGGTAAATGTATGTTAATTAACATAGGCTGGTTTTAAAGTTTATAAGAAAAAGTAAGAAATTGAATAGAGGTTGCAAGCGCTAGTTAGCTTGCTACCAAGCAGCAGATGAATGGATATTTAATATTTGCAGCTAAGCAACTAACCAAAATAACAACTGTAGTGGCTCATATTTTAAACAGCCACAGTGAGAAGAAGTGAAAGTCCTCTGACATTGACGACGCTGGGAAGACATTAAATCTCCATTTAATTAGACAAAGCAATACATGAACATTAAACTCTCTTTCTGACAGCAGGTAACATCATGTGGTGCTCCTATTGGTCCCACATGGTCCCACATGGTCCCACACCTGAACTCAACTCCACTGATGACATCACAGGTGTCTAAATGATGGGAGTGTCCTCAAATATTAAAGCTGATCATCCCCTGTTTTTAAACTTAGTTTTTACTAGGTTTTCGACTGTTGTCCTTTTTGCAGTTTATAAACCATTGTGATCTATACAGTAACTTTTGATAATAATTTGAATTATTATAATTAAAACTCCAGAATCATAACCTTTTTTAAACACAGAGTTTGTTGGACAGTCTAAGCCTAAGAATTCTAATGTGACTAAAAAGAGTTTGAAATATGAAAAACAAAATCATATTTATAAACTTTACCTTAAAAAACTAAAAAAGGTGTCTCCCTTGCAGCTGAGCAGATGCCAGCCGGTATGTTATAGATTCATCACTGTGCGAGGCAAATTTCAAAATACAGATAATATACGAAATATACTTAACAAAATTCCACGTATAACGTGAGAAAACAACTTACTTCTGTCTCCACAAACTCTTTTCAATGTGGAAATGATACATCTATATCTAAAAACTCGGTGCAGACTGTGTACATTACTAGAAGGTGCATTCCATAAAATAAAGCAGGCAGCGACCAGAGGTAACAGATTTCAACGTCTGGGAAGGCATTGCCTTTACGTCCAGAAGCACACCCATAAACGTCGAGTAGACGTGAAAACAGGTCCTCGACGACCCTCACATGTCAGGCTTGTAACCTCGTATAAGTGGTGGCGTTCGTTGTTTAGGATGTTAGCTATTATTTTTTCACATAGTCAGAAAAATATGCCTGCAGTGGTGTAGGCGGTTGCGTAATAGACTTCAGTCCAACGACGCAGGTTCAAATCCCAGGTCGGAGAAATGATTGACTTTTCCACTTTTTTAGCGAACAATTTTTCTTGGTTTTGGTTAAAAACGGAATAACACTCAACAACCTAGAAATTATGTAGTGGCTATAATAAACTTGTTGACCCATGCATTTTGCATAAATTCCAAAGTGGCTCACCCCTTATTTACAAACTTGAGATTGTTAGCTCAACAAATTGCATACATTCACAAGTTTTATTATTAGCCACTACGTAAATCCTATGTTGAGTGTTTATTAGGCTTTAAACCAACAGAAAAATTGTTCGCATAGAAAAAAAAAAAAATCGAAACAAATATGTAAAGATAATGATACAACAAACACGTGGACCTGTGGAACACACGTATCCCAAGCTGGCCACATTTTGCTTAATCACTAAACGCCTACCAGTCAGGTGAACAACACCATAGAATGCTTCACAGCCTATAGTAATTGTATTGCTAGATCAAGACGTTCTGCGTCGGAAGTCCGAAGACCTGTTTTCCACGTCTAGAGGAGGTCGGGATGGGACTCTTATCCACGTCTATGGGGAGGTCATTGTTTTACGCCAGATGGCGCACCTTGCACAGACGTCGTTGGACTAATAAAGGTCACGACCGAGCCGAGCGCGATATTGACGTGATCGGGAGGTTGAGTGGACTCGGATGTTTAGTGGGGTTCATGTTTCAATGGAGTTTTTCGATGTGCACCCTGACTCTCGGGTGATAAGACAACAGAGTGACCATGTTTTTATCTCCAATTGGAAGAGAGTGTGCAAGTCTTTCGCTTAATTGGTACCGTTGATCACTTTGGATGACCCTTGGCAGCCAAAACAATGAGAAAACTTTACCAGAGCCCTGACGATGACCCGGATTCATGAATTTGCCTCCGCAGGCAACTGCTTCGGGGTACCTGTGGATGCACCGAATGGTAGCCGAAACCCGATTTACAGTCTTATATTTTTGGCAACAGGGGTCCACACAGTCCATATTAACTTTTATTATTAATGGACATCCACCCCCGTAATAAGTTATTTGATGCTTCTCTATTTTTGTGTAAAGATTATACTATGGTTAAGGACTTGACAAAGACCAACTCCCCATTCGGTGACCGCAAGGAGGATAATTGCAAACACATGCAAGCTAAAAATCGTTAAAAATCGGAAACGATATTTATTTCAAAGTTTGGGTAATAGAAATGGAAGGATCTCTCTATTCATTTAGTTCTGATGTTGGGAACCACCCTGTTTCTTCTGATAGAAGACATAGAGTGGCAAGTTAGACAATGAAAATAAGAGTAACATTTGTAAAATTTCATGATCATATTATTATAGACTGACGTGGAAAAAAACTTTCCCCCATTCTCCAATATCAGAGGAAACTCGAAGACACTGAGGGTAAAAAATGGGAAAGAATTATCAGTCAACAAGGTATATCATTCAAAATATTTTCCGACTTTAGTCTGATGTTGGAAACCTCCAGGTTAGTAAATATTTTAAAATAGGCTCTTACCCAAACATGTTGAGTTGCTTGGAATGATTACAGTTAATTGAATTATCACAACCATTGCCTGTTCTTTTATTTCTTGTTGGCCTTTTCTATTTCTGGGCTCCTGGTCTCAAGCCATGAAGAAAGACAAATGCTTTCATTTGCCTACTTACGCCAAACCACCCCTTTTTATATGTGGAATAAAATGATGCAAAATTGGAAAAATCATGCAAAGATAATTATTTCCCTGATTAAAATTGACAAATTTAATTGCGGCAAAGGTCTAAAGACAGTTCAGGGACCATTTTGCAGTTTTGGATCAAGAGGCATTTAATTGATAACATCAAAAAGCTAGAGAAGCCACTTTTCATGTACACTTTTTGTACAATAAAGACTGTACGGTAACAGCTTCAGTCCCAGTGCCTACTGACATCAGTTTTGAAGGGTCGTGTGACTTTACTGGTCACGGGTTGGGGCGGCTCACCGCACAGAATAGTTAATATGCAGACCCAGTGGGATCAAGGGGCAGACAAATTGTAGGTATATTTGGTAACCTGGAGAAAAATAGAACCCATTTGGAATTGTATTTTGAGTCTGGTTTGCAAGGACAGAAGCCCCTCGTACAGAGAAAAAATAATATACCTTATCCAATGAAACAGCAGTGAATGTCCTTTCAGAACACCAACTGGTGCCTGATGAGATTAATTCAGAAGATTATCAACACCCTAAAGGAATCATGCTGTATCCAAAAAAGTCTAAATATTTTCCAGTCAAGATCAAAGAGGACATTGGTGTTACCTGGATGCTACAGGGTGCATAGTGCAGAGGAAGACACTCAAGCCATTTTATGGAATGAGACCGTGGTAAGAAACCCTTTCAAAAGGTGCCTCACCACTGCCCATAGCTACTCTGCTACTTGGATCACACCACACGAACCCATTCCATTATATACTTTTTTACAGGCAACGTTATGACAGATGCAGGGATGGAGAATGTTTGTAAAAAATGCCTTGTAAAAGGCATGTAAATATTTTGTGTGCGATGGATCTTTGGTTCTGCTGCATTCCATACCACGACGACTTTGTCGGCTCTCCATTGGGGAAAACCTCCTCCATGAAATATGATGTTAAATTTAGGGGCAATATTTTGGAGAGGCTTTTGACTTCCACATCCATCCAACCAGGTTTGAGCCATGTCATGAAAAACGCCACGACCTCTGCA
Organism: Knipowitschia caucasica; assembly: GCA_964034765.1. Lineage (NCBI taxonomy): Eukaryota > Metazoa > Chordata > Actinopteri > Gobiiformes > Gobiidae > Knipowitschia > Knipowitschia caucasica. The sequence continues at coordinate 37,181,775 of OZ035827.1, read as the reverse complement.
AAAAAGGATTGTGTTTGGGCGCATTATTTTGTAAGATACCTTTTGATTTTAATATACTGCTTTATGAATGTTTTTAAATAATCCTCAGGTCCTGTTTATGTATCTTAAATTCGCATTTTTATTTTATTTATGAACCCTCTGGGACACTTAGGTCCTGCAATATCTCTTAACTGTCCCTAGAGTCCAAAACTACTCATGGTGAGCTGTTAATTTTATCTGATGTACTGAGGTTCCACTGTTTCCATGGTGTGGATTTATTATTTCTGTATTTTGGTTTTCATTTTGACATTATGTACTCTGGTTCATTTCAGTTTTATACTTCATGTCCTGTCCCCTGTTGATTGTCTGCCCCGCCCTATGTGTTCTTCTGTGATCGTCTGTGTCCCTAATTACCTGATGCTTCTCGCTCCCCTCTCTTGTCCCTGTGTGCTTGGTTCATTGTCATGGTCAAGTTCCCTCTGGGTTCCTCGGTACTTTGGATTTTGGAGGTTTGTGTTTTTTGCCTTGGACTTAATTGTATATTAAATCTTAATTATGGCATTTCCTGCGTTTGAGAGTCCTCACTCATCTCCACCTCATGATACAACGCAAGCTTCAATTATAAAAAGTATTGACACCAGTCTTTTTATTTAAAGATTTTAGGTTTAGTTTAGTTTTTTATCAAATATTTAATAATATTACAGGTGGCTATGCATGTTTTATTAATGTAGATTTAATTAATATATACACTACTAATGAGGGTGCTTTTGAACTATGGTGCAGGCTCATGACAGCCACCACGCCCCCATCCAGAAATGTATAAGGGGAAGAAAGGGATGGATATTTATAACGTGGGCAATTTTTGTAGTAACATTTTCGTACGATAAATTAGCAGCTTTTAAAGTATTCAATATTTTTTTGGGGCGAAGGGGGGGTTATATAGTCTGTGTATTTTGGGATTGCTAAGATTAAGGAGGATCTTTAAGTAATACTCCGATGAATTTCGTTTTTTATCTCCTGAAGGAGTTAGCGTTGCCTCGATCCCAGACCGTTGTGTGTGCAGTACCAATCGACTCTGGGGAGCATGGCAGAACCACTAGTCAAGTAGCAGTACCCTCAAGAATTGGATGAGATCCTCACAAGTGCCAACAGTTGTGTCCTCCCCTCCTTCTCAAGGATAGCTAGTTTTTTTAAACCCTTGCGAAACCTTCCAGGAACTGATGAGGATGTCTGCCGCGGGGATGATGTCTTTGGGTATCTTTAAGAAGACTATCCGGAGCGGATAATATGGAACATACGACGTCACTCCAAGATCCTCCTGTACGAGTCATCGCACACAGCCCAGAGCCAATTATCTTGAATACTACTATGGCCATAGCCAATCCAATTTTGTGATTAGTTTCCAAATTCATTGCGAACAATTTGGGCCTTAATTTACAGGACTCTCTGGTAAGTTATGTTAGATTAAGAGCGCGTACCAGCATGGGTATCCCCGGGCGAGGTTACAATCAGTAAGTCAGAAACATAGACGATGGCTACACCAAAACTTTTGTACATCATTTGTATTGACACCTCAGTTGGGTTGAAATATACATTTTAAAATTACTGTTTTGCGTTTATATTATTTTTTAGAATGACCTGTGTTACACAACCATTGTCATCATTTCAATGGAAGTGAGTGAAGGAGCACCACTTGATGTAGTTGGCTGGAGGTGAAACATGTTCTAGTACGCCAAATTCATGCCCAAAGGCTTGTGAGCCTCTGGTGGTCTGGATTAATCCTTGGTTGTCATAGAGAACCGCACCGAAAGCAGAACTGCTAAAATGAATATAATTTTAATAAAGGCCAATAAAAGTAAACACTGAAACCGGGAACAAGAGAAGGGGGGGAAAACAACATATGGTCCACAAACCAAAGAGGACAATGACACAGGGTCTAAATACACACAGGGGGACACAGTGGTAGCACATCATGAGGGCAAACAATCAACAAGACAGACGAGGAAGCAAAACTCACAGCAAGGGAAACCAAAAAAAATATCAAATTAAACCAGATACAATAACAGAAAGTCCACACCAATGAAATTGGTAAGTGTATTGAAAAGCACTTCCACTGACTTAAACAATTTTCCCGGCCAATTTCTAATATTTGTGCAGTTGCAAATTTTTGAAAAATTTGATTTTCCAACCAGTTTAGATCACTACACAAATGCATTTCATATTTTGTTCCCTATCCATCTAGGGTTTTTCCGATCAAGGTACTCAACCACCACTGCTCTGTTAAAATGTAACATTGATTTATTTTCATGATTTGGACAAATAGTCCTGGCTCCATATTCCAAGGATCTTTCCAAAGCCATTGATTCTGTAGAGCACTCCCTTCTACTTGACAACTTAACGCAATTAGGTCTGATACCAACGCCATTTTCAATATGTTTTGTCACATTGTTCCAAGTCCAACAAATGCATAATTGAGAAAGGGCTCCACTTTAGAGTCCCCTTCTTTTCCTCAATATTCATCAACGATCCTTGGCCACAAGTCATATCAAAATACCTATATACGCAGTCGACAGTCCATTTACACACTAATAAGGCCCATTTTCCGTTTTGTCGTCCTTCATTCACGCTTCTTAGATTCGCTCGGGAATCAGCACGCAGCGGCGTGAAAAATAGTACATCTTATCGCCCAAGTGGCAGGCTAAGTCCGCTTTAGCTCTGACCAGCGACTTAGACGCTCAGTATAAGACTGCGTGCAAACCTGTCTAGCCCAGAGGTGCTATGTTGGCCGAATGGTTAGCAGTAAAATACAGGGACCCTGAGAACCAGGTTTCGATTCTTGTCTGAGGCACATCTTTGTGGTTGCTTGTGGCAAAATTTGTTATTTTTTTTTCATTAAACAATATGAAATAATATCTTGTCTGTAATGTCTGGAAAAAAATCTAGTGAAATTCACTATGTTTTATACGTTTAAATATTTGTTATGTTTTTTTTGATAAACCGACCGTTACGTTACATCCTCCGCTCTGGGCCCGGAGCAGCTGCTGTTACCCCCCGCTCTGAACAGCGCAGTGAACGCACTGCGTCTGGCTCCGAGGCGCGGACCATAAGACACGCGGACTCACGGTTCCTCACTCTCGCTGCTCGCATCCTCTCTCTCTGCTCGCGTCTCTCTCTCTCTGCCGCGTCCTCTCCCCTCGCTGCTCGCCGTCCCTCCCTCTCTGCAGCGGGCGTCTCTCCATCTGCTCGCGTCCCTCTCTTCTCTTCGCTCCTCCTCTCTCTGCTCACCGTCTCTTGCTCTTGCTCTGTCTCTCTCTCTCTGCTCACAGTGCTCTCTCTCTCTGCTCGTATCTCTCCCTCATCTCTGCTGCTTCGCATCACTCTCTCCTCTCCACCTCTCTCTCTGCGCACGTCTCGCTATCCTCTCTCTCTCTCACACGCCTCTCTCTCTCGCTCGCACTCTCTCTCTGCTCGCATCACTCGCTCTCTGCTCGCATCTCTCTCTCTCTGATCGCAAATATCTCGCTACTCCTGCTCGCATCTCTCGTCTCTCTGCTCCGCGGTCTCACTCTCTGCTCGCGCTCTCCTCGACTGCTCGCGTCCGCTCTCTCTCATGCTCACCTCTCTCTCTCCTTCTGCTCTGCGTCCCTCTCGCTCGCTGCTTCACAACTCTCTCTCGCTCTCTCTCTGGCTCACCTCGCTCTCTCTCTGCTTCACGGTCTCTCTCTCCCCTTCTGCTCACCGTCTCTCTCTGCTCACGGCTCTCTCTCTCTCTCTCGGTGCTCACGCCTCCTCTCTCTCGCTGCGCGCGCTGCTCTCTTTCTGCTCACGTCCTCTCTCTCTCTGCTTCCACGTCTCTCTCGCTCGACTCTCCGCGCCCCTCTCTCCTGCTCACGTACGTCTCTCGCTCGCCAGTCTCTCTCTCCTCTGCTCGCTCTCGCTCTCCTGCGCGCGGCTCTCTCTCTCTGCTCACGTCTCTCTCGCGCACCTCTCGCTCTCTGCTCACGTCTCTCTCTCTCTCTCACGGTCTCTCTCTCTCCTCCTGCTCACTGTCTCTCTCTCGCTGCTCACGGGTCTCTACTCTCTCTCCTGCTCACGTCTCTCTCTCTCTGGCCACCCGGTCTCTCTCTCTCTCTGCTCCCTTCGCTCGTCAATGCTCGCGGTCTCTCTCTCCGACTGCTCACGTCTCCTCTGCGCTCCTCTCGCTGTCCTCTGGCTCACGTCTCTCTCTGCATCAAGTCTCTCTCTGGCTCCGCGGTCTCTCTCCCTCCTGCTCCACGTCTCTCTCTGCTCACGTCGCTCTCTGCTACCAGCAAGGTCCTCTCTCTCTCTGCCACGTCTCCCTCTCTCTGCTAACGACTCACTGGCTTCGCTCTCTCTCTCTCTGCTCACGTCTCTCTCGCTCTCTCTCGTTACTGGTCGACGTCTCTCTCTCTCTGCCTCACGTCTCGCTCTGTCTTCTCTCTGCGCTCTCTCTCACACTCGCGTCTCTCTCTCTCGGCTCACAGGTCTCTCTCACTCTGCTGCACCTCTCTCCTCTCTCGTCTGGCTTCACGACGGCCGACCTCTCTCTCGGCTCACGGTCTCTCTCTGCTCACAGTCTCTCTCTGCTCACGCCTCTCTCTCTCTCTCACGTCTACTCTCTGCTCACGTCTCCTCTCTGCTCCACGTCTCTCTCTCACTGCTCACATTCTCTCTCTGCTCCCTGCTCGCCGTCTCTCTCTCTCTCTGCTCACGTCGTCTCTCTCTGCTCTGCTTTCTCTGCTCCGCGTCTCCTCTCTCTGCTCACGTCTCTCTCTGCTCTCGCGTCTCTCTCTCTCTCTTCACGTCTCTCTCAGCGCACGTCTCTATCACGCTCTGCTCACGTCTCTCTCACTGCTCGCGCCTCTCTCTCTGCCTCCACTCTCTCTCTGCTCTCTCTCTCCCTGCTCACGGGGTCCTCTCTCTCTCGCTCACGTCTTCTCTCTGCTCTGCTCACCATCTCTCTCTTCTCTCTCTGCTCTCCCCCCCGCGTAGTCTCTCTCTCTGCTCACGTCTCCTTCTCTCTCTCTGCTCACGTCTCACTCTGCTCTCTCTCTTGCTCTACGTCTCTCTCTCTCCTGCTCACGTCGCTCCTCTCTCGTGCTCACTGTCTCCTCCTCGTCTCTGGCTCAACGTCTCTCTCGCGCTCTCTCCTCTGCCACGCCTCTCTCTCTCTGCCAAGTCCTCTCGCCTCTCTGCTCACCGTCTCGCTCCTCTGCTCACGTCCTCGCACACTGTTCTTCTAAAAGATGTTGTTTGAGCTGGAGGGGAGGAGCAGGAGAGGTCAGCAACTAGAATTGGTTGTGAGATTATGTAAAAGAAAGCCTAGTTCTCTCATCTTTACAGCATGGGAAGTTTTGTGAATGGTTATTGCAATCGGTGATTAAATGCAATTTTATTATAATAAGGATAGTAAATCTGACATTTAAAGTCAGTGCCTCCTCCCCTAATCACAATCCTCACCGCGACGTGCCACTGTCTGTCTGGCTATATTCATCTGATCATTTGATTTGTTCCCTCAACATAACACTTGTTTTTATGTTTTAAATGTGTAGGCTACTGTTTTTCAGCTTTGAAAGTAGTTGATGGGGGCCATTTTATGGCTATTAAAAAGCATCTGCCCTGTCCGTGCGCTTTTACCTGCCGGCACTCAGGAACATACGTGATTAGCCAACCCTCTCCAAGCTGTCTTCGTCGGCGTTCCGAAATGAAATGCACAGATTACATGATAGTGATAGAGATATGTAAACAATGGGCAACTCGCCGGCTGCGAAAAGGCAAAACTAGGCCATTCCAGTCCAGCTGGACACAAAGTTTGGTTTTGTGTTTGGTAGAAGGACGAGTGCCTGTGTGCCACTTTATGCTGTGATAAATGTTGTGTGCAGAACCTCAAGGTGTTAAGCGTCATTATGAGACGAAGCACGAGAAGACCTGCAAAGACAATCAGACAACGTAGAGCTCATTAAATGTGCTATGTCCAGATAGGAAAACAAGCTACTCCTTCAGGGTTTTTAATACCACAGCTAAAAATCACGGGACAGCAGCAGCTCTCCCTCCCCCACCCAATAACACAAGTAGCCGCACCCAAGGCCCCCTGCTGTTATTAGTCATTTACCTAAATTTTGCAAATCAATACATGCAAATGTTAGCAAGCCAACCTTCCTTGTCTTTTCAAAAACAGGGGCCAATTTCGCTTGTTTGCTAGTTTTAAAAACTAAGGCAGCAGTCATCAGCCAACTCCATTATATTGTAAAACACGGATAAAAGAAAGTTTCCCACCCATCATAACTTTTGTATTAAAGCAATATCGTTTTACAAGTTACTACAGTCTAGCAAACTATTCATATCAACCTTGCGGCACAACAAAACCACGCCAAAACACGCATGATATTCTAGATTTTGGACAATAATAAACATGGTTCCACACTCGGCAATCCAAGGTTTAAAAAAAATTGAATTTGCGCATCAAGAAAATGTCTGAGACGAAACACGCAAACTGCGAATCATATATATATTAAGCTCTGCATTTATATCTTTTAAATAATGTGGTTATAAACTCACATTAATGCACTTCTGGTGCTGGACTGTAAAAAATACAACTCAAAATTGGTTCACCTTACTAAGAATTTTTGCATTCACTGACAATACAATTGCCAGTTTGGAACTTTTGAACAAAGAAGAGCCATGGGCCTGTATAGTAGTAACAAAAACAAGAGAAAATATGAAGTACAAACACACAAGGTCTTTGATTGTATATCTGCACGTTTGTGTATCCGTTGTTTTAGGCTGACTGACGAGCCAATATAACCAGATATCTGTTTCCCCCTGTTTTATTGTTTCTGCCTGAATCACCACCTGTTGTGAATAAAAACTTGCCAAGTTGCCTCTGGTGTGCAAAGATCCCTGCCTATGCGTCTAATTTTCGTCAACTCACTTTCCTGAAGTTTCTGATGAAAAGTTCATCTTATTTGATATATTAAGTGATTTGACTTTTGAAGTTGTATGAACTTCTGAAAGTTCAAGTGGCTCACAGATAGTTCCATTCCAACTGGAAATTTTATTGTCAGTGAATGCAAAAATCTGAGTAAGGTGAACAATTTTTGAGTTGTCGTGTTTTACAGTTCACGCGAGCTATAGTGAGGTCACTTATCTGCGTTTGCGCTATTTAAATAGGTGTTATGGCAACCAGCTCAATTCAACATTTTGGAACAAACTAATTTGACCACAAAAATCACTGTATTTATTGTTTACCAACCTAAACGACTGGGCCAAGCCAAAGTAGCCCGTAATAATTTCTGGCTCAGTCTTAGAAACAGAAGGTCCCCGCCTGGTCACAGTGGTGTGCGGCACGGTGCTGAGTGGATAGCCTCGTCGCTTCTGACACAAGTCCTGGGTTCGAATCCCGGTCGGACAGGCCTTTCTGTGTGGGAATTGGCATGTTCTCGTGTCTGCATAGGTTTCCTCCGGGTGCTCCGGTTTTCCCCTACCCAAGGGACCTGGTCCTTGAAACGCAATAATAAAATAAACATCAGGATCTTTAAATGGTGGGGCTAAATTTAAACACAAATTAGGTAAGTTATTGTAGGGACAGTAATCTGAACTTAAAAAAATAAGTTTTACAGACTTGAAATTTCCAGTAATGAATTTAAAACACTTAGTGGCAAACTTGGAAACATAACTGTCACAACATAATAAGTGTGTTTCTTTCAAAACTATGAAGAATTAATTAATGCCTTCAACTCAAAAACCTTGCGCAGCCTGGTTGCTTTGGAAATTTTGAGTGAACTAACTTTATCTTTTTTACAGTGTGCATGGACCAAAGTCCCATTAAAATAATGGAGGAACAAATGCTCCTGCAGCCCTAACAGGACATGCGAGGTGCGCGGGTGTCCGGCCCGAAACCCGCAGTCCACCCTCGGGTCCCGCTGGTTTCGGGCGGGTTGGGATGCTCAAGAAATATGATCCATGTCATGGTGCGTGTGGGTCGTCGACAGAAAGCTCCTGATCCCTATATATTATTATATATGTGCGCCTACGGTATGCATGGGAAGTCCCCTGAGTAACAATTTGCAATTCGGCGCAGGATGCGTTAAACAAAAAAACATGCGGGACAAACAGGATCGCTCCTTCCTACACCCCCTTAAAGCCTCGAGGAACACCCAGTCCGAGACAGACGTGTGATCTACACAGAGGCAGCACCGAGACTGATGACGGTGGTGGGCCTCACAGCCAGAGGCCAGGAAGCAGGGCCTCATTACTTTTAAATTAGCAAGGCAAGACCACAGGGAAACGCTGCGCCTGAGGCAACGCGTGTGGTGAAAAAGAGGTCGGCGGTCTTACTCACTTAGTTCATTTGATTTACTGAGCAGCAAATATCATGAATATAAGCTAACCAACCAACGAATCAATAAGACATATTTTATTCATAGAATCCCATAAATGTGTGGAATGTTCTGAAGATTCCTTTATTTCCTAGATATGAATTAATAAAGTTGACGAATATTGAGCAGAGTGGGGCCACCGATAGTCTGGACTCTTCCTGAAAAAAAATGAGCGGGATATCCTCGCAGTCGGCGGGTAATGACGTTCGCCGCGGAGGTTGATATTTACCGGTAAACAGAATCACTTATTACTGCGATTACGGTGATAGCTGCATCTCTCCAGCTGTTTGCGGTTTACGGAGTATAATCCACGAACTTAATAGCAAAATACACGGTAAGCTAACCGGGGTTTTTGGGAAACCAACACCACAGCACAATACATCTAAGAGTAAAGCTTTTAGAAATGATGGGTATATTTGAATCATGTCAACACGGTTGTTTGTACCCGCGGATCAGTGAATAAAGTTGCAAAACCGCCGCGCTCCATCACAGTCACTCTGCTCTGCTGCTGCTGCTAGCCGAAGGCGGCAGGGCAAAGTCCGCGAGTCCACTTTTCCGGGGTAGAAACGCGAGTCACGTGGCCCAAACGACCAATGGCCATTGGTTGACCTAATCCATTTTACAGGGTAACAAGGTGTTTGGGTTTTTAACATGTTTAAAATAGCTACGGTCTTTCTTTAGTCTCATAAATAACATGCTTAAAGGCGAGGTCTGTAACGTAGTTCCTGATAAATAACATGTTTATAGTTGAGGAACTGGTACAGTTGAGTCCCTCATAAATAACACAGTTTAAAGCGGAGGTCTGTAACTTTAGTCTGCATAAAAACACAGGTTTAAATGCTGGGGTTGTAACTTTAGGCTCATTAAGAACGTTTTAAAGCTGAGGTCTGTAACTTTAGTCTCATTAATAAACATGTTTAAAGCTCGGGTCTGTAACTTTAGGTCTCACAAATAAGCAATGTTTAAAGGCTGATAGTATGTAACTTTAGTCCTCATTAATAACAGTTTAAAGCGCGGTCCCTGTAACTTTAGTCTCATAAATAACATATGTATAAACTGAGGTCTGAATTTAGTCTCATATATAACACTGTGTGTGTGTGCATAGGCCCAAAAACATTTCCTAAGCATCAATTTAGATTGCTTACCTTTTATATATTGATATATTACATAGTAGTTTGAAAAAAATGTTTTCCGGAATTTTTCATGTTGGCAGCCAATCTGGATACTGGAGGCCATATTGGGAGATGCGGGGTCGGCCAAATTGTAAAATAATATCGAAGTTCCAACTCCTTGAAACTTGTTTCCTTCTTTACAGTGATTTTTAAATATGGTTTATAGTTAGTAAAATAGGGAAGTTACAGCACTTAGAAGATGAATAAAGGCTTGAAACTGGCAGAATAGAAGGTTCCACAGTATCCCTTTGTTTTTAAAACCAAATTATCTTTCACTAAACGCATAAAAGCACTTATCAATATGGGTAATAAAAATCAAAACCACCTTATTCTTCCTATTTTCATAATTCAAAAACGTTTTATTCCTCTTACTGAGCTTGGAAAGTACTGTGCTGAATTAAATCTGATTTGGTAATTAAAAAATGTAATCTTGCATTGCTAACTTTCTTACTTTTACAGTCAGTGGTAAATACACGGGCTACGGTGGTACACCTCTTAGACTATATTAATATTGTATGTGTAACATCTCAAGCGAATAGATTGAGTGAATATTCTCCCTTTTCCTCATTTAGTGATTTGCGGAGGAGAGGAGAGGAGCATCGAGAGAATTTTGCAGTTAAAATAAGATGACATTCCAGCTTGCTAAATTATTTGAAAGCATCTTCATTATATTGTTATATTTATGTATTTATTATAAATGTTAGAGATCCAGAGAAAAGGCGGTCGGCTTTTTTTCTGAGTGGTGGAGGAGAACACCTCGGAGGCGGTTTGAGTCAAAATAACGTTCACGTGATATTACCAATAGTTTAGTTCTCTATTCCATAACGATTATTTCTCCTCATTTTGGAAAGATCACCAACGTGAAATGCAAAAGTTTACGTTATATGCAGAGTTTAATGTCTGCGGTTATCCAGAGCCTGCCTGCTACAAGGCGTTGCCCGTTTTAAAACCAGATTGTCGATGTGCGCGGGGCAGAAACTCCGCCCAATGTAACCCTGCTCCACAAGTGCAGCCGGTGGTTGTTTTGGTCAGTGCAAAACGTCACTGGAGGGGGGAAATAAAAGACGATGTGAACACACGTGAATCTCGTGTGATGCACGCGTGAAAGGCGACAAAACGGAATGGGACCTACTGGAACGGCTGAATTTACACTTCACGCGTTACAGCACGTACGCGTTGAGTAGATAATACGCGCAGATACGCACCCCCCGGCCCCCCCCCCCCCCGTTAACTTAACTTTTTCCATGTTAACCTATGATGATATTTACACTTCTACTTAGCATCATCGCATGTATGACCGAAGCTGCGCTCTAGATGTAGGATGGATTTTCTAAATTTTTGGCGCGCACCAACGCGTCCCCTCCCATTGATATCTCATGTAACCATGATTTTTCTAGCGGGATCCCTTGGGCTTAGATTGCTTCTACACACACAAAGCACTTGTGTCCCTAAACATCACAGGAGAGCAGCAGGTTTTACAGTGATATTCTGGGATATCGTTTTTTTTCTATCAGAGAAAGTCCTTGCGTCTGGCCAACACCAGCGCACAAAGACCATAGGACAACACATGCATTGATTTGTGTTGCTCTACATCCAGTCCTCTGGCCCCTACTGTCCTCTTCACTGCTCTCATAGACTACACAGGGAGGACAGTATGGGCCAGAGGACTGATGTACGAGCAACACAATCACAAGCATTTTTTTGTGCCCTCATGGTCGAGAGCGCTGGTTTGGGCCATACGCAAGACTTTATGAAAGTAAAAAAACGATATCCAGAATCACTGTAAAACCTGCTGCTCCTCCTCTGATGTTTAAACACAAGTGCTTGTGTGGTAGAGGCAATCTAAGGAGCCATAGGACCGCTAGAAAAACTGTTTTTACATGAGATCATCAAGGGAGACGCGATGGGAGCGCGGCACAAAATTAGAAACCACCTAAATTAAGAGCGCAGCTTCGCGACATACATGCATGATGCTAGAAGTGGAAATATCATCATATGTTTAACATGGAAAAAAGTTACGCGCGGTCTGGCTGCGTCGGAGAACGCTTTACGGCGTAACGCGTGATTTTGTAAATTAGCAGTGTACAGTAGGTCCCCTTCCGTTTGTCGCCGTTCACCGCGTGAATCACACGAGACTCACGTGATTCACGCGTCTTTTATTTTCCCCCCTCCAGTGACGGTTGCAAATAACCCAAAACAACACCAGGTGGCATTGTTTGTGTCTTGTGAGCAGGGTTACATTGGCGAGGTTTCGCCCCGCGCACATCGACAAATCTGGTTAAAACGGGGCGAACGGCCTTGTAGCAGGCAGGCTCTGGAATAACCCGCAGACATTAAACTACTGCAATATAACGTAAACTTTTTGCATCCACGTTGGTGATCGTTCCAAAACGAGGGAGAATATCGTGATGGAAAGAGAAACTATTGGTAATATAACGCTGAAGCGTTATTAGGACTCAACAGCGCCGCGGGTGTCCTCCTCCCACTCAGAAAAAAAAGCAGACTCCTTTGTCTCTGGCATCTCTAACATTTATAAAAAAAACATAAATATAACAATCATAATGAAGATGCTTTCCAAATAATTTAGCAAGCAGTAATTCATTTATTTTAACTGCCAAACTTCTCTCGCTTGCTCCTCTCCTCTCCTCCGCAAATCACTAAATAGAAAAGGGAATATTCACTCATCTATTTTGAATGTTACCACATACAATCTAATTAGTCTAAGCACGTGTACCACATGTACCCTTGTATTTACACAGACTGTAAGTATTAAAGTAGCAATGCAAATTACATTTTTTAAATTACCAATCAGATTTAATTCACACAGTACTTTCCAGCCAGTAAGAGGAATAAAACAGTTTTGAATTATGAAGATCGATAAGTGGTTATATTTTATTACCATAATGATAAGTGCTTTTTTCGCTTATAGTGCAAGTAATTGGTTTAAAACAAAGTGGATACTGTGGAACCATTCTATGTCAAGCCAGTTCCAAGCCTTTATCAATCTTCTAATAGCTGTAACTACATATTTTACTAAGAGTAAACATTAAAATTCACAGTGAAAGAAGGAAACAATTCAGGGATGTTAATTCGATATTCAATTTTACAATTTGGCCGACCCGATTCCAATTCATGGCCGCCAGCTTATCCAAGATGGCGTGCCAACAAGAAATCCGAACATTTTTTTCAAACGACTATGTAATATATCAAAATAAAGTGTAAAGCTATCTAGAATATGATGCTTAGAAATTTTTTGGCAATGCACACACACACACGAGTTTATTATGAGAATTAAAAAAATTCAGACCTCAGCTTAAACATTGTTTATTTATGGGAGACGAATGTTACTGACCCTAGCTTTAAACATTTAGTAATGAACTAAAGTTACATACTCAGCGTTAAACATTTTAGTAATGAAGACTAAAGTTACAGACCCGAGCTTTAGAATCATGTTATAATGAGACTAAAGTTACAGACCTCAGCTTTAAAACGTTATTAATGAGACTAAAGGTTACAGACCCAGCTTTAAACCATGTGTTATTTATGGCGACTAAAGTACAGACCTCAGCTTTAAACATGTGTTAGTTATGTGACTAAGTTACAGACCTCAAACTTTAAACAGGTTATTTATCAGACTAAAGTTACAGACCTCAGCTTTAAGGCATGTTAGTGTTATAGACTAAAGTTACCGGAGCCCGAGCTTTAAACATGTTTAACAACCCTAACACCCGCTTGTTAACATGTAAAATGGGATTATTCCAACCAATGCGATTGGGTCGGGGGTTTGGGCCACGTGACTCGCGTTTATTCTACCCCCCGGAAAAGTGGACTCGCCCGACTTGCCTGCCGCTTCGGCAGCAGAGCAGAGTGTGTGATAGCGCGGCGGTTTTTCAACTTATTCACTGATCCGCGGGGGTCAAAACAACCGTACCTGACTCAATATACCATCATTCTAAAGCTATGATCTGAGATGTATGTGTGTGGTGTTGGTTTTCCAAAACCCCGGTTACTTACCAGGTGTATGATGGCTATTAGGTATCGTCGGATTATAGCTCCGTAACCGCAACAGCTGAGAGATCCGCTTTCACCGTAATGCCATAAATAAAAATTGGTATTAATGATACTGTTTCCCGGTAAGAATTATCACCTCGCGGCGACTCATTAACCGCGCGGAATGCCGAGATATCCCGACTCCATTTTTTTTCAGAGTCCAGACGATCTGTGGCCCACTCTGCCTCATATTCTGGTGCAACTTATTAATTCATATCTCAGGAAATGAAACGGAATAGTCGAGAACAATCCACACATTTATGGCTCTATGAAAAAAATAGTTGATTGATAGTGGTGGTAGGCTATAACTTCTGCTTATTTTCTGGCGTCAAATCAAGAGACGAAGTTAGTAAGACGGCGACCTCTTTTCACACCACAGCGGGTTTCCACTGAGTCTTTCATTGCTAATTAAAGTTATGAGGCCGCCTGCTTTAGGCCTCTGCTGTTAGGCCCCACGTCATCAGGCTCGGGGCCTCGGTGTAGATCACACGTCTGTCCTCACAGGATGTTCTGGAGTGCTTTTAAGCGGGAGTCAAAGGAGCAGATCCTGTTTGTTCAGGCATGATTTATTTTGTTTAACATCCTCCCTGCGCGATTGCAAATGTACTCAAAGGGACTCCCATACCGTGGCTCACATATATAATAATATAAGGGATCAGTAGCTTTCTGACCCGACCCACCCGCACCTGCCGATGACTCATATTTTTGAGGCATCCAACCCGTCCGAAAAACCGCGGGACCCCGCGGGTTGACTGTCGGGTTTCGGCCGACCCGCGCACCTCGCATGTCCCTGTTCAGGGCGCTGCAGGAGCAATGGTCCATTATTTTATTTGGACTTCTGGTCATGCACACTGGTAAACAAGATAAAGTTAGTTCAACCAAAATTTTCAAAGCAACCACTCGAAGGAGTTTTGAGTTGAAGGCATTAACTTAATTCTTTCAAGTTTTGAAGAACTACACTTCTTTAGTTGTGTGCCCATTAAGTTTTCCAAGTGCTGCCAACTAAGTGTTTAAATTCAAGTTTACGCAATTGTCAAGACTGTAAAACTTACTTTTTTAAGTTCAGATTACTGGTCCTCCTACAATTAACTTACAATTTTTGAGTTTAAGATTAAGCTCCCCGACATTAAAAAAGATCAGTGGATTTTATTTATATACGCATTTCATGGACCAAGGTCACGTGGGAGGGCAACCGGAGCACCCGAGGAAACCTATGCAGACACAGAACATGCCAATTCCACACAGAAAGCCCTTTTCCACCGGGGGATTCGAACCCAGGACCTTCGTGTCAGAAGCGAGAGTGCTATCCACTCAGCCACCGTGCCGCACACACTGTGAACCCGAGGGGGAACTAATGTTCCTAAGACTGACAAGAGAATATAAAGGGCTACTTTGTGCTTGGCCCGGTTTTCCCCCCCGATTACGTTGGTAAAAATTCAATACAGTGATTTTTTTGGGCAAATTAGTTGTACAGAAATGTTGAATGCAGCTGTTTGCCATAACACATATTTATAGTGAGCTAACGCTGATAATTGACCTCACTATAGCTCGGTGAAACTGTAAAAACGACACTCACAATTGTTCACTACATACTCAGATTTTTGCATTCAGTGGACGAAGTAAATTTCCTCAGTTGGTACTGGAACTATCTTGGGAGCCACTTGAACGGTCAGAAGTTCACTACAACTTCAAAGTCAAATCAACTAATATATCAAATAAGAATGAACATTTCATCAGAAACTTCAGAAAGTGATGTCGAAAATCAGACGCATAGCAGGGATCTTTGCACACCAAGCAACATGGAAGTTTATTCACAACAGGTGAGATTCAGGCAAACATAAACAGGGAACACATTATAATTGGATAATTGGGCGTCAGTCCAGCTAAAACAACTGATACACAATCGTAAGGGGGGGGGGGGGGCAGATTAATACATCAAGAACATTGTGTGTCTTGTACGTCTATTTTATCTTGTTTTTGTACTACTATACAGGCCCATGGCCTTCATTGTCATAAAAGTACCAACTGGCAATTTATTGTCAGTGAATGCAAAAATCTTATAAAGGTGAACAATTTTGAGTTGTATTATTATAACAGTCCAGCACCAAGAAGTCGCATTACGGGTGGAGTGTTATAACAACATTATTTAAAAGAATAATAGAGGCTTATTATATAATGAATTCGATGTTTGCGTGTTTCCGTTATACATTTTCGGATGCCGCCAGATTCATTTTTTAAACATGATGCCAGAGTGTGAACATGTTTAATTATTGTCCAAATGCTTGAATTCATGCGGTTTTGGCGTGTTGGTGCCGAAGGTTGAAATGAATAGTTGGCTAGCCTGTAGAAACGTGTAAAACGATATTGCTAATACAAAGGTTTATGATGGGTGGGAAAAAAACTTTCTTTCTTGCCGTGTGTTTTACAAATTATAAATGGAGTTGGGCGATGAATGTCTGCTTATTTTAACTCTAGCAAACCCAGCGAATTGCCCCTGTTTTGAAAAGAAGATAGGTTGGCTGCTATACATGTGCATGGTATTGAAGTGTGCAATTTTACGTAATGACTAAACATCAGGGGCCTGGGGTGGGCGTTGTTTATGTCGTGGTGGGGGGGAGGGAGAGCTGCTTCTGTCCCGTGATTTTAGCAGTGGTATAAACCCTGAGGAACTAGCTTGTTTTCCATATCTGGGACCCAGCACATTAATTGACTCTATTTGTCCTGAGTGGTCTGGGAAGGTCTTCTCGTGCGTCGGCTCAATATGACGCTTAACAACGTGAAGTACTGCACACAACATTTTCACAGCATAAAGTGCACCACAGCACGGTCCTTCACAAACAACAAACCAAACTCTTGGTCCAGCAGACTGAATGGCCTAGGTTTTGCCCTTTTCAGCAGCTCGGCGTTGCCATTGTTTACATTTCTATCACTTCTGCTAGCTGTCATTCATATCGGCGCGAAAGACAGCTGAGAGGGGGCGAATCCACGTAGTGGGTCCTAGTGCCGGCAGTTAAAGCGCACAGACAGAGGCAGATGCTATTAATAGCCATAAAATGGCCCACATCAACATTTTCAAAGACTGAAAAACAGCTCGCCGTACACATTTAAACTAAAACAAGTGTAGGTTGAGGGAACATCAAATGAATCGGATGCATATAGCAGACAGACATACTGCGGTGAGGATTGGTGATTGGGAGGCACTACTTAATGACAGCATTTACTACATTATTAAAATAAAATAGCATTTAATCACCGATGCAATAACATTCAAAACTCCCTGCTGTAAAGAATGAGAGAACTAGCGTCTTTTAATAAACTCACAACCCATCTATTTTGCTGACTCCTCTGCTCCGCATCAAACAACATCTTTAAAGAAGAACAGGTGCGAGAGACGTGAGCAGAGAGAGAGTACTGTGCAGAGAGGAGAGAAGACGTGAGGCAGAGAGAGAAGACGTGAGCAGAGGAGAGAGAGCAGAGAGAGACGTGAGCAGAGAGAGAGAGACGTGAGCAGAGAAGAGAGACGTGAGCAGAGAGAGAGAGACTTGAGCAGAAGCGAGAGCAGAGAGGAGACGTGAGCAAGAGAGAAGACTGAGCAGAGAGAGAGAGACGCGAGCAGAGGAGAGAGAAGAGTGAATGTGAGGCAGAGAGAGAGACGGAGCAGGAGAGAGAGAGACGTGAGCAGAGAGAGAGAGCAGGAAGAGACGTGAGGCGAGAGAGAGAGAGACGCGAGCAGAGAGAGACGTGCGCAGAGAGAGAGAGACTGAGCAGAGGAGAGACGTGAGCAGAGAGAGAGAGATCGCGAGCAAGAGAGACGTGAGGCAGAGAGAGAGAGACGAGAGTCAGAGAAAGAGAGCAGAAGAGACGTGAGCATAGAGAGAGAGACGCGAGCAGTAGAGAGACGTGAGCAGAGAGAGAGAGACGAGAGCAGAGAGAGACGTGAGCAGAGAGAGACCGAGCAGAGAGAGAGAGGCTTGAGCAGAGAGAGACGTGAGCAAGAGAGACGTGAGCAGAGAGAGAGGCGTGAGCAGAAGAGAGAGAGAGAGATGTGAGGCAGAGAGAGACGTGAGCAGAGAGAGAACCGAGCCGCGAGTGGAGAGAGAGAGCAGAGAAGACGTGAGCAGAGAGAGGAGAGACGCAACAAGAGAGAGAGGCAAGAGAGACGTGATCAGAGAGAGAGAGAGACCGACAGAGAACTGACCGAGAGAGAGAAGACTGAGAAGAGAGAGAGAGAGACGTGAGCAGAGAGAGACGTGAGCAGAGAGAGACGTGGATCAGAGAAGGAGTCTCGGTCAGAGAGAGACGGGAGCAGAGAGAACTGAGCAGAGAGAGAGAGCAGAGAAGAGACGAGAGCAAGAGAGAAGACGGCGAGCAGAGAAGACGGTGAGCAGAGAGCGAGAGACTGTGCAGAGAGAGAGAGACGTGAGGCAGAGAGAGAGAATGACGTTGAGCAAGAGAAGAGACGTGGAGCAGAGAGAGAGAGAGACGTGAGCAGAGAGAGAGAGACGTGAGCAAGAGAGAGAGGTGAGCAGAGAGAGACGTGAGCAGAGATAGAGAGACGCGAGCAGAAGAGAGATCGAGCAGAGAGAGAGAGACGCTAGCAGAAGAGAGACTTGGACATAAAAAGAAAAGAAAGAGAAGAGAGAGAGAGAGAGACGGGAGCAGAGAGTGACGTGAGCAGAGAGAGAGGAGACGTGAGCAAGAAGAGATAGACCGAGCAAGAGGAGAGGCGAGAGCAGAGAGAGAAGAGAGAGAGTTGAGCAGAGAGAGGACGTGAGCAGAGAGAAGAGACTGAGCATCGAGAGAGAGAGGGTGAGCAGAGAGAGATAGAGAGAGAGGGACAGAGAGAGAGACGCGGCAGAGAGAGAGAGGGTGACAGAAGAGAGAGAGACGCGAGCATGGAGAGAGACGCGCGCAAGAGGAGAGACGCGAGCTAGAGAGAGAGATGCGGCATAGAGAGAGATAGGCAGCAAGAGAGAGAGAGAATGCGAGCAGAGAGAGAGAGATGCGAGCAGAGAGATGAATGCGAGCATAGCGAGAGAGGCGTGAAGCAGAGAGAGAGCGAGAGAGACGTGAGCAGAGAGAAGGTGAGCAGATTGAAGGAGATGCGAGAGAGAGAGAGAGAATACGAGCAGAGAGAGAGAGACGTGAGCAAGAGAGAGAGAACCCGAGCAAGAAAGAGACTGTGAAGCATAGAGAGAGCGGACGCGAGCAGAGAGAGAGGAGCGAGCTGAGAGAGGAGACGCGAGCGCGAGAGAGAGACGCCGAGCAGAGAGAGAGAGGACGCTCGAGCAGAGAGAGAGAGACGCAGCAGCGAGCGAGAAGACGCTAGCAGAAGAGGAGAGAGACGTGAGTCCGCGTGTCTATTTCCGCGCTCGGAGCCAGACGGCAGTGCGGTCACGTGAGCTGTCAGCAGCGGGGGTACAGCGCTGCTCCCGGGGCCAGAGCGGAGGATGTAACTAACGTTCGGTTTATCAAAACATATCACAATTTTTAACGTATAACACTAGTGAATTTCACCAGATTTTTCCGACATTTAAAGACAAGATGTATATAATAATTGTTAATGAAAAAACCATTTTGCCACAAGCCCACCAAAGATGGTCCCTCAGACAAGAATCCGAACCTGGTTCTCCCAGTCCCTGTATTTAATGCTAACCATGCGTCCAACATAGCACCGCTGGGCTAGACAGTTTGCACGCAGTCTATACCGAGCGTCCTAAGTCGCTGGCAGTGCTATAGCGGAAACTTAGCCTGCCACCTTGTGGGCGATAAGATGTAGCTAATTTTCACGCAGGCTGCGTGATTCCCGAAAAAGAAAAAGTGAATGAAAGACGACAACAACGAATGGACCTACTGTAGATGTGTAAATGACTGTCGTCTGCGATATATATTTTTATTTTGATATGACTTTTGAAGATCGTTGATGAATAGTGAGAATAGAAGGGGACCTAAAGTGAGCCGTTATCAATTATGCCTTTGTTGGACCTAGGAATGGAAAAACAACAATTGAGAGCAACAACATATTGAAAATGGCGTTGGGTATCAAGACCTAATTGCTTTAAGCTTGTCAAAGTAGAAAGGGGAGTATCCTACTAGTCAAAGGCTTTGGAAAGAGCATGGAATAGGAGCCCAGAACATATTTTGGTCAAATCAAGAAAATACATCATTGATAGCATTTAAACAGAGCATTGGTGGTTGAGTACCTTGATCGAAAACCCAGATGGATAGGGAGACAAAATGATAAATGCAATTAGGGTAGGGATATAACTTTTGGAAAATCAAATTTTCAAGATAACCTTTGCAACTCACAAATACTAAAATTTGGCCGAAAATTGTTTAAGTCAGTGGAAGTGCTTTTCAATACACTTAACCAATTTCATGGGAGTGGACTTTCTGGAATGTGGTATCTGGTTTAATTTGATATTTTTTTTTTGTTCCCTTAGATGTGAGTTTTTTGCGTTCCTTGTCCTGTCTTGTTGATTGTTTGCCCCTCCCTGATGTGCTACACCATGTGTCCACTCGGTGTGTGTAATTTAGACCCTGTGCTCATGTTCCCTCTTGGTTGTCGGCCCATTGTGTTTTCCCCCCTTCTCTTGTTCCCGGTTTCTGTTTTTTACTTTTTTTGGCATTTATTAAATTATATTACTTTTTGCAGTTCTGCTTTTGCGTCAGCTCTGACAACCAAGGATTAATCCAGACCAAAGAGGACAACAAGCGGGGCATGAAATTTGGCGAATAGACATGTTTGCCTCCTCCACCAACGACTCAAGTGGTGCTCCTTCAATCACTTCATGGAAATGGTGCACCAATGGTGTGTCACACAGGTCCATCTCTAAAAAATAAATAAAACGCTAACAGTAATTTAAAATGTATATTACAACCCAATGAGGTTTCAAACAATTGCCGGTACATAGTTTGGTTAGCCATTTTCTATGTTTCGGTCTTACGGATGTAACCTACCGCCGGGGATACCATTGCTGGTCGCGCTCTAATCATTACATAACCTACCAATAGAGAGTCTGTAAATTAAGGCCCAAATGGTCGCATGAATTTGGAACTAATCACAAATTTGGATTGGGCTAAGGCTCATAGTAGTATTCAAGAAATTGGTCTCTGGGCTGTGTGGAGATGAATCGGACAGAGGATCTTGGAGTGACGTCGTTGTTCATAGTTTATCCGCTCCGGTGTCTTCTATTAAATGAACCAAGACATCAATCCACGCGGCAGACATCCTCATCAGTTCCTGAAGTTTCGCAAGTGGGTTTTAAAACTAGCTATCCGTGAGAAGAGAGGAGGACACAACTGTGGCACTTGTGAAGGATCTCATCCAATTCTTGCAGGGTACTGCTACTTGGACTTGTGGTTCTGCCAATGCTCCACCAGAGTCGATTGGCTGAACACACCGGTCTGGGATCGAGGGCAAAGCTACTCCTTCAGGAATAAAAAAAGAAGTCATCGAGCTATTACGTAAAGATCCTCATTAATCTAGCATTCAAAATACACAGACTATAACCCCCCCTTCGCCCCTAAAAAATAATGAATAATTTTAAAAAGGCTGAAGATGTTGTAATAAATGTACACAAAAATTACCTTATAAATATCCATCCCTTTTCTTCCCCTTAATACATTCTGGGATGGGGGGTGGCAATCAGAGCTGGCACCAGTTCACAAGCACCTCATTTAGTAGTGTCTATAAGAATTAAAATCGACATTTAATAAAGGCAGAGCCACTGTAAAATTCTTAAATATTTGATAAAAACAAAACTAACGAAAATCTTTAATAAAAAGACTGTGTAAATACTTTTATAATTTGAAATCTTGCAGTGAATCATGAGGTGAGATGAGTGATGAGCTCAAACGCAGGAATGCCAGTAATAACGACTTTAATAATATAGTCCAAGGCAAAAAACACAAACGCCAAAATCCAAAGTACCATGACCTGACGGAACTTGACAAGACAATGAACCCGCAACCAAGGAGAGAAGCACAGGTACATATAGACCACAGACAGGACACAGAAGACACAGCATCAGGCTGGGCAGACAATCAACAGGGGAACAGACATGAGTTAAAACTAAATGACACCAGAGAACTAATGTCCAATGAAAACCAAATACAGAAATAAAAAATCCACACCATGACACAGTGGACCTCAGATCTCAGATAAACTACCAGGCCCACCATGGAGTAGTTTGGACTGCCCAAGGGGACAGGTTAAGAGATATTGAGGACCTAAGTGTCCCAGAGGGTTCATAAAAAAAAATATAAGCGAAATAAATAAATAAACAGGACTGAGATTATTAAAACATTCATAACAGCATATATTAAAATCAAAGGATCTTACAAAATTAATGTGCCCAAACACAAATACTTTTTTTGCAGAGGTCTTTTTGCGTTTTTCATGACATGGCTCAAACATGGATGGATGCTGTGGAAGTCAAAATCCTCTCCAAAATATTGCCCATAATTTAACATCATATTTTATGGAGAGGGTTTTCAATGAGAGCCGACAAAACGTCGTGGTCATGGAATGCAGCAGAACCAAAGACCATCGCACACAAACATTACAGGCCTTTTACAGACCTTTTTACAAACATTCTCATTGCATCGTCCAAAATGCCTGTAAACAAGGTAATATAATGGAGGTGTGGTGTGATCACAAGTAGCGAGAAGTAGCTATTGGCAGTGGTGAAGGCACCATTTGAAGGGTTTTCCTACCACGGTCTCATTCCATAAACTTGTTGTGTCTTCCTCTGCACTATGCACCCTGTAGCATCCTGGTAAACATTGTCCACTTTGCATCTTGAATGAAAATATTTAGTCCTTTTTGGACTAGCAGCATGATGGCCTTTAGGGTGTTGCATAATCTTCTGTATTTCACATCTCCATCAGCACCAGTTGGCTGTTCTGAAGACATTCAATGTGTGTCATGTGATAAGGTAGTAATTTTTTTCTCTGTACGAGGGGCTTGTCCTGCAACCAGACCAAAAACAACTTCCAAAAAGTTGTTCCTATTTTCCTCCAGGTACACATTTACCTACAATTTGTCTTGCCCTTGAGCTCACTGGTCTGCATATTAACTAGTCTGTGCGTGACCACGTGACCAGTAAGTCCACACCGGACTTCAAAACTATGTCAGTAGGCACTGGGACTGAAGCTGTTACCGTACAGCTTTAAAAATGACCAAAAAGCTGTACATGAAAGTGGCTTCTCTATTTTTGATGTTTTCAATAAAGGCCTCTTGAATCCAAAACTGCAAAATGGATGAACTTCTTTAGT
The DNA here is from genome assembly GCA_964034765.1 of Knipowitschia caucasica. Classification (NCBI taxonomy): domain Eukaryota; kingdom Metazoa; phylum Chordata; class Actinopteri; order Gobiiformes; family Gobiidae; genus Knipowitschia; species Knipowitschia caucasica. The sequence goes on along the minus strand of OZ035827.1, from coordinate 37,158,896 downwards.
CCTGCCGCAATTAAATGTTGGCCATTTTAAATCGGGGGAAAATAATTATCTTTGCATGATTTTTCCAATTTTTGCCATCATTTTAATTCCAAATATAAAAAAGGGGTGGTTTGGGTAGTGGAAATGAAAGAATTTGTCTTTCTTCAGCCTTGATAGACAGAGCCAAAATAGAAAAGGCCATACAAGAAAAAAAGAAACAGCTATGGTGGTGATAAGTTCACTTAACTGTAATTCAATCCAGGGCAAACTCAACGTTATGGGAAGAAGCATATTTTAAAATATGTACTTAACCTGAGGGTTTTCCCACATCAGACTAAAGTCGGAAAAATTTAAACAATTGCTATACCTGTTGACGGAATAATTCATTTCCCTTTTTTAACCTCAGTGTCTTCGATTTCCCTCTGATATTGGAGAATGGGGGAAGTTTTTTTTCCACTCAGTCTAAAATAATATATCATGAACTTTTACAATGTTACCTATATTTTCAGTGTCTTACTTGGCACCTCTAGTGTCTTCATCAGAAGAATCAGGAGTGGTTCCCACAGACAGACTAAAATAGAGTAGATCCTTGGCCATTCTATGACCTAAACTTTGGAAATAATACGTCCGATTTACGATTTTAGCTTGCATGGTGTTTGCATTATCCATTTGAGGTCACCGAATGGGAGTGGTCTTTGTCAAGTCATTAACAAATAGAAATAAATCTTTGACACACAAATAGAGGAAGCATCCAAATAACTTATACGGGGGTGGGGGAATAGTCCAGTTTAAAAAATTAATAAAAGGTTAATATTGACTGTGTGGGACCGTTGCCAAAAAACTAAGACTGTAAATCGGTTTCTCTCACAATTAATGTGCATCCACCAGGTACCTCCGAAGCAGTTGCCTGCGGAAATCATGTATCCGGGTCACAGTCAGGGCTCTGGGTAAAGTTTTCTCATTGGTTGGGTCTGCCAAGGTCATCCCAAAGGATCAAGGTACCAACTTCAAGTCAAAGTCCTTTGCACACTCCTCTCCCACATTGAGATAAACCATGTCACTCTATCTTATCTCCCCGAGAGTCAAGGTGCACTCGAAAACTCCAATGAACCATGAACCCACTAAACATCCGACGTCCACTCAACCCCAGATCACGTCATTATCGCGTCGGTCGGGTTCGGACCTTTTATTTACGTCCAAACGACGTCTGTCAAGGTGCGCATCTGGACGGTAAAACAATGACCGCCCTAGTGACGTGATAGACGTCCAATCCCACCTCCTCTAGACTTGGAAAACGGTCAATCGGCCTCCCGACGCAGTACGGTCTTGATCTAGCAATACAATTATATAGGCGTGGTAAGGCAATCTAGGTGTACCTGAACGGTAGCGTAGTGATTAAGCAAATGTGTGCAGCCTTGGATACGTGTGTTTCAAGGTCCACGGTGTGTATCATTATCTTTTACATAATTTGTTTTTCGATTTTAGCGAACAATTTTTCTGTTTGGTTAAAGACTAATAAATAAACACTCAACAAGGATTACGTAGTGGCTAATTATAAAACTTGTGAAATGTAAGGCATTTGTTTGCTAACATGCCTCAAGTTGTAAATAAGGGGTGAGCACTTGGAGATTATATGCAAATGCATGGGTTCACAATTTTATTATTAGCCACTACATTACTTATGTTGAGTGCTTTAAGTTCGTTTTTAACCAAACAGAAAAAAATTGTGTCGCTAAAAAGTGAAAAGTCAAAACCGTTTCGACGGGATTTTGAACCTGCGTCGTTGCACGGAAGTCCTCATTACGCAACCGCTACACCACTGCCAGGCATTAAGTTCTGACTACTGTGAAAAAATAATAGATAACATCCTAAACAAACGACGCACGACTTATACGAGGTTACAGCTCTGACTTGTGAGTCGGTCGAGGACCTGTGTTTTCCACGTCTAAGCGACGTGGGTGTGCATCGGACGTAAAGCAATGGCCTTCCGTCGTTGAATCTGTTACCTTCCTGTCGCTGCCCTGCTTTTATTTACTTGGAATCACCCTCTTCTAGTAAGTACACAGTCTGCACGTTTTTAGTATAGATGTACATGTTCCACAGAGAAAAGAGTTGAGACAGAAAGTAAGTTTTTTCTCACGTATACGTGAATTTGTTAGTATATTGTTGTGGATATTATCTGTAATTTTTTGAATTGCCAGTGCAGAATCTATAATAATAACGGCGGCATGCTCAGCTGAAAGGGAGGACACCTTTTTTTAGTTTGTTAAGTTAAAGTTTAAAAATAGGATATTGTTTTTCATATATCAAACTATTTTTAAGGCATCATTAGAATTCTTAGGTTAGACTGTCCAACAACTATGTGTTCAACAAGGTTAAGATTCTTGGAGTTTTAAAATAATAATTCAATTATTATCAAAAGTTACTGTAATATTTTCACAATGGTTTATAAACTGCAAAAAGAACAACAGTACTTAGTAAACAAAGTTTAAAACAGGGATATCAATCTTTAATATTGTGGACACTCCCATCTTTAAGACATCCCTGTGGATGTCATCAGTTTGAGTAGAGTTCAGGTGTGGGACCATGTGGGACCAGTTGTGACCATAGGAGCACACAGATGTTAACCTGCTGCAGAAAGAGAGTTTAATGTTCATGTAGGCTTTGTTAATAAATGATTTACTGTCTCCCAGTCCTTCAATGTCAGAGACTTTCACTTCTTCCTCACTGGGGGTGGGGCTGTTTGAAATGAGCCACTACAGTTGTTATTTTTGTTATTGTTAGCTGCGAAATATTAAATTATCCATTCATCTGCTGGTAGCAAGCTAACTAGCGCTTGCAACTCTATCAATTTCGTACTTTTTCTTATATATAACGTTAAAACCACCATATGTTAATTAAAATACATTATACCTTTGCTAATGCATTCAATGATTGTGAATCCATAGAGTATAAGATCATGATGTTGCAATAACTAATGTGTCTGTGTGTATTCCAATGTGTGCCATGTGTGTTTGAGTCCCCAACACTTACAGGTGTCAGACTGTGTTGAAGGTGTTCAAAGGTAAGGTATCACACTCTCACAACCTTGATTGTTCTTCTGTATTATTATGTTGTTTTTAGAATAAACCAATATTTGGTGTATTCTCTTTGAAAACATCATTTTCTCCAGATGTTCGGCAACTCACTCAAGTAGGAAAAGAGCAACAAGGGGAAATGCCCCCTCGGAAATGCAACATGGTGTATATAAGACAGGGTAAGTACTTTCATGGCTCAATTGTGTCCATGTGCAAAACCATGCACTTTGCAATTGTTTTTTACATGGATTACTCAATGACCAAAGCCTTATCCCAAGTTTCTCAGACCGATGTCGTTCACCCCCTCCAGTGTCTCAAGCGAGTGCAGTGCCAAGGTTGTATCAACATGGTGATGGATCGATGGTTTGAGGCATTAATAGAAAGTTTATGTTTTTTTGTTAATAATCACTTTCCACATATGGTTGAAACTAAACATGTCCACATTTTCAGGGTGCTGTGCTTGGACCTTGTGATGAAAGACAGAAGACCAAAGAGAGCACATGTTGGAACACCTCAACATTCAATAAATTGCATTCATCTGCCTTTCAGATTGGTGTTTTTACATGTGGGAAACCTAGAGTGTAGCGTGTGCCTGTTTTAATACTGATCCAAACATAGGTTCTACAATCAGGTTTTTTTTACTGTTGGCATAACTGTTCAGTACAGTAGTGTTCATAACACTGTGCCCTGTGTGCTTTAACGTGTACTTTGATGTATGAGAAAACATGATTTTTTAATGCAGCTCCATTTGCAATATTGCTGATATCCTTCTACTACATTGTTCTAAGGATTTTTGAATGCTGTGTTTATCGTTTATTGCCGCAGAGTCAAACTAATCATGATAAAGCTGCATGTCAGTATTCACAAGCTAAAATCTGGAACTGGTCTTCGCAGAAAATGTGAGACCAGGCTGCTTCTTGACAGGTTAAAATCCGGTTTAAAACACTTCTGTTATCTGCTCAACTGAGAAATTTTTATGAGAATTTGAATTTTTATCTTTTTAATTTACTGTCAATTATTTAAATTGAATGCCTGTTTGATGGTTTCTATCTTATGTTCCAGTGCTTTGATTTTCCCTTTTGTTTTTTGACTGTGCATACAAATAAACTTGCCTTGCCTATTGCTAAAAGGATGTCTCACCATAAGTGATTCTGCAGAGGTTAAGTAGGGTCAATAGAACTGTAAATGGACCCGTCATATAAACGTCAATATTTGGTCATATAAGACGTCGAGAGGACGACGGACCCGACCTGTTCTGTACCACTTTGCAACCTTGGAAGTACCGTGGCGCGACGTCATTTGAACGGCCAGATAACTCCAGCATACGTTGAAATGACAGTGTTTTGACATCTGCCTTGCTTAGTGAACAACAAAACGAACGGCATATGAAGGCAATATTTTGGTCATATGAAGCCGTTGGATAGACGTCGGACCCGACCAGGGTTCTGTACCACATAGCAACCTTGATGAACGACCAGATGACGTGGAAAATTACGTTGTTTTGACATCGGCTTGCTTATGGGAACGACTGAAAACGAACGTCATATAAACGTCAAGATTTTGGTCATAAGAGACGTTGATAGGACTCATACCCGACCGGATTTCCGTACCACATTCAAACCTTGCATTGACGTGCCATCAACCGAACATTTGGGAGGGTTGAGGTGACGGTCGGGAAACGACGTCGAGAAAAACGTTCATTCTAGCACCGCACCAGGTGACACTCTATTCGACGTTCACATTACGTTTGATTCAACGTCGGCTTGCTTAGTGGGAAGTCCAGATGATGAAGCACTGCTTTGAGTCACAAAGAAAGTGAAAGTGTGCCCCTTTCTGTTTGCTGCTGGAGAAGCTGTTGCTGGATGGTGAGGTTCAGCCCCGCCCAGCTAGTCTTTGGCCAGGAAGTCTGAGGTAAGTAAGTAATCTTTATTTTATATCCAGTCTTTTTCTCTGCACATCAGAGTCTCAAAGGAGCGGTTTACAATTGTTATTTTTGGGGCATTTGTCTCTCAGCTCCACACAGAGATGGGGAGCGGGGTCGGCCAGTATAGGAAGGCGCATGCCATAGCCTATTGTACATATTTTTTAGTGGTAAAGGGAAACCGAGTACCGGGAAGGAAACCTACGCAGACACCGTGGAGAACATGGCAAACTCCATTCAGAAAGGCCCTGTCCGACCGGATTCGAACCCAGGACCTTCTTTGCTTGAGAGCGAGAGTGCTATTCCACTCAGCCCACCGTGCCGCCCAGGTCCTTTGAAGGTTCGAAAAGAGCACCTCATTTAAACCTCAAAAGACTGTCAAAAACTCCATAGACATGTCACTACACTTTGGGATCGGTTTTAATAACTGAGCTTGCTTCCCCAGCCCGTGTCTTGGCTTCTGCTGACCGTAATGGAATGCACCATTTGACAAGAAGGCTATTGTCGAACAGCTTCTACCTGTGACACGGCTCTACTTCTCTTTACCGATTACCATGCTCATCAGTGTCCCCTACATTCTCTGTCTTATGTTTGTATACAAGAAGCTGAGTGACGCAAACTACGTCTTGCACACAGCCGTCGAAGCGGCGCTCAAGGGTCGCTATGTGGAATATGCTGAACTCTAACAGCACACGGAGTGACCAGCAAACACCGGCCATCCCCTGCGGTGATGAGAAGGCATCGCCTGTTGTTGCTCTACACCAAGGTGAGTTTTCTACTGAACCTGAAGATGGCTGAAAAGTGGGAAGTCTCAATGAAATCTTGTAAAACAACACCATTGATTTGCACCCTCTCTAATACACTAGACCCAAGGAGAAAATGATTGTTTTCAAATTATCCTGGACGAGCCCCCAATTTTGGCGGTATGACCAGGATAAAGATGAAACAAATAATTGAAACAGAGGAGCAGCTACACAGAGACAAGTGCAGTAAAAAACTATAGTTGGATGTCCTGTGGCTACTAACCGATCATACGAAGACTGGGTTCCAGGGGAGTGGAAAACGTAAGAATTCAGATCCTAGTCTGCAGAGTGGAACACTCAAGATAACGTCTGCCAGCGGGGGTTTCTCTTTCACACCAGCGTGAGGGAAAAGGTGTGAATTTCCCTGCCTGAACGACCCCACTCCCCGCAGCTCCCCGCACGTAAATTTGGACATGCACATAGCGGAAAACAAACAACAAATGGCGGCGGGTACACAAACGAGCTGTGGGGCTTTCGAGCTCGTGTTGCAGAGATGATAATTCTACTCCCTTCGTTCATCCAAACGAGACCTCGCAAAGTTTTTCGCTTCAGTTTCCATTTTCCACAACTTGCTGTTACAAATACAGAAGATGTTGGTGCGCTCCGAGGTCTGGCACAGGAAGTGGGTAATACTGCTCGGGAGGGGGTTTTCTTACCACTACTGGCGCGGGAGTGGCGCCTAGAACTACAATAGTTTTTCAACCTTGTCTGAAACGCTGAGAAATTTTGCGTAGGAGCCTGGTCCCGTTTCTGCAAATTAGAAGCCTGGAAATGTTTGCGCTGCCGTCTCAGTATAAACTCAGCCGGAGTCACTCATGGGTTTGGCAATATTCCTTGTTTAAAAAGCTAAACAAAAACGTATAACAGGTGGGAGTGGCGTCCGCCCCAGGTTGTGCCAGAACTAACAGAACTCTACAAAACTAGTCCACCAAAAGGAAATGAAACAAAAAATGCCAATCTTTTATCCTAAATAAGAGGTAGCGTGTAAAAAACAAGATGGCAACAACGGCTAAACTAATGCATCTAACAAAAACAGCTGAAGACGAAGAGGAGAGAAAATGAGCCAATACTAACATATTCCATGGCAAGACCTCTTCAAAAACGCCTTCTTTACTGGATGGACCAAAATAGGCTCTTGGGCCCAAAGCTCCGTTCCACCATGTGTGTCAATGCTGAGGTGGGTGAATTTTTTTTGGTCCACCTATTTACTTGCTTGAATTTTTGAAGTCATCCGGCGCAGAGTGTTTTTTTCCATAGACTGTTATATATTAACGGACAGAGTCACGCCTATCGCCGCCGTTCTAACTAATGGGCCAAAAAATGTGCTCTAACTGGAACAATCCGAATTGGCCGCGAGGTCGCCGCCCATCAAGAAAATGTGGTAAAACGCATCGGGATGCGCCAGCCGGTGCGGCGCAGCCCCCATTCATTGAACGAAGAACTTCAAAAATTCACAGCAAGTAAACTAGAGGGTGGACCAAAAAAATTCCCCCACCCCCCCCCTTTATATGTTTAATATATGGTACAATGTATGATTAAATATATGATTAATTGTTGAAACAGGTATTATAGATATATAAATATAATATATATTATAGCAAACATGGTGGATGCAATTAACACAGACTATTGGGCATCTACAAAAGCCCTAACTTTAGTTTCTTTTAATATCAGATAAAAAAACATATCAGAGGGTGGTTAGGTAAGTAGGGGGGGTACATTGTTAACAGTGCAAAATTCGGAGGGGCAATGAGTTAAACTATACTTACACAGGCAATAGTGCTAGTACTAAACTTAATATATTCAATGACAAAAATTTGGGACGATGCACCGTGGCTGAGCTAGATTATATATGTGGATGGGGAATGGAGAGAACAGAAGGAGTCTTAGTGGCAGGCCGGTATATGGGTTGTTATTATGATTAAGGGGGTTCTGTTATAATCATTTAAAAATATTGATTAAGGATTTTGAAGAAAGGAAAAAATATGATAAAGGAAAATAGTGAAAATAAGATGAAGAAAGAAGGGGATGTGGATTGATTTTAGGGTTGTATTAATTATAGATGTATTTGGTAAGGGATGTGAGGGGTTGGGGAAGAGGGGAAGAGTGAAGGAAGTAAGAGGGGGGATGGTGGTGAATTGGGGGGGGGAGGGTAAAATAAGGGATGGGTGGGGTAGTGTGGTGGGGGGTAGGATTATGTTTTGAAAATGATGTGATAAAGTGGAATGTAATGGGAGGGGGTATTGGGGGGGGAAGGGAGAAATTATGGTGTTGGGGGGTATGAGGAGGGAAAGGGGGTGGGATAAGGGTTTGTTGGTTTGTGGGTAATAGGTATTGTGTTTTTTGGGTTTGATATATTATTATGGTTTGGTGTAATATATTGGAGTGTTGGGTGAGTTGTTGATGGGGTGGGGGGGGGGGGGTTTGGGGGGTGTATGTGGAGGGGGGAATGGGATGGTGGAAAATGTATGGGAATGGGTTGGAAGGGGGGGGGTTTTGTGTAGGTTGGAGTTGGGGGGTTTGTGTGGGTTGTTAGGGGGTGGGGTAGTTGGGATATGGTTTGTGAGTTGTTTGATAAATAGGTAATGAGGTTGAATAAATTAGAGAAATTTTGGGTTTTTTTAGAATGTTTTGTAGGGGGGGGATTTGGGGGGGGGGTGTATGTGGGGTGGGGGGGTGGGGGGGGGTTGATAGTGGGTGTGGGTTGGTGGGTATGGGGGGGGTGTGGGGTGGGGGTTGGGGGTGTTTGTTGGGGGGTAAGTTGTGTTTGATAATGGGTGTTGGGGTTGGTTTGGTTGTGGATGTTATTTTGGGTAATTGGGGGGTATGATGGGGGGGGGGATTTTGGTTTTTTTAAGTTTGGGGGGGTGGTTTGGTTTGTTGGTTTGTGTGTGAGAGTGTTTAGGGAGGGGGAGTGTTTTTTTGTTATGTGGTGTGTATGTTTGGGGTGTTTAGTTTTGAGGGGGGTGTTTTGGATTAAGGAGTGGAATTAGAGTTAGAGAGTAGGGGGAGGGAGTGGAGGGGGAGAAGGGGTGTTAAAATGATGATGGTGGAGGAGTAGGTATATAGATTGATGATGGGGGAGGGACCGAGCACGTTTGGCAATTGTTAGGGTAGCCATTAAGTTGAAGAGGCGCTACACAGACGTTGTGAGGCTAAAAGTGAATGTTTATCTATTTGGGCCTAAAATGTCCCATAAAAATTTACCAGGTACATGTAAGAGCGCTATAAGAAACATATGTATGCAGTTTTTAAGCTTCAAAAAAGTTGATTTGGTGCGTAGTTGTCCTGTAATGACAGAAAAGTTTTATGCCCCGCAGAAACCCTTGGTATCACCAAAATGACAATTAAAAAAAACTTACTGTGAAGGTCTGCAAGGTGTGGAAAGTGACGTTTTTAAGTGCACCTTGGCCCGTCACTTCGCAGGATCGGTGCATCCGCATGTATGGTGGGTGGTTGGTCAACATCTTTGGTGACGGTGCTCATGAGACAAGCTTTCTCACCTCCAACAACAGAGCTTGGAAATTCTGAAAAAAAAAAAAAAAAAAACTACAAAGATTTTACAGACACCAACCCATGAAGACCAATATTGTTTTTGGTCCCAAGAAGCTACACATCTAAGGAATAATAATAATCATTACCAGAGCAAAGTTATAAAATGAACACTGACTTCATGTAAGACCACATGTGTCAAAGGTCAAGGCCCCGCGTGCCAAATCCGGCCGCAAATGAATTTACATGGCCCGTTGGCGCCATTGACGCACTATTACGTCAATTGCGGTTTCCCCCGCTATTGACATGTTCCCAATGTCTATTATATCTAATATGGTTTGGGGATAAGCTTGAGAGCATATTGAATCGGAGCCAGCAGGTGCAGCAGCGCTCTCTGGGCAAGGTTTGAAAACAGCTAGATGCACTTTTTTGTGCCTCTTTTTTCTCACTTTTGGTGATTGCAGTAAATCTTTTTAACTCTTCCTCTAACTCAACTGGGATATACAAGCTAGAAACAAAATTCTTTTTTGCTGATGAAAGTAACAGTCTATTCTTTCAGAATCTGGTTTCGGATTTCAGATAGTCCATAGTACACAATATTCTGTGGGTCCTGAAAATCTATAAAAAGCATCAGAAACGGCTGGCAATATGGGAGTACCTGTTCGGAAATAGGCGGACGGCAATGAGTTTAATAAACAATGAACAGTCCCGGCCCTCACGCTCGTCAGCAATTTGTTTGTTTTGGCCCTCTGAGTATGTTGACTTTGACATGCCTGATGTAGACTATATCATGCTCATCGATACCATGGGCTCATTAACAGTAACAATTATGATACAGAATACAGATTGTGGCTGATTGTGTATCACGTGGCCCCATCATATAGACAAAATGCTACCGCATTTCGTTGGCTTTTTGTGCCATGTGATACAATATTTGATGGTATAGATTCCGATACTATGCCTTAACTACCATGGTCCGCAGTTTAGAGTTTTCTTTATAGTAAGGGCCTTGCTCTGCTCTGCAACCTAATAGAAAGTCATCGCTTTCCTGGCTTTGATGATGTTGCGGGACCCTGGCTGAACCTCAACCACGTCCTGCACAGCTTCTCCAGCAGCAAACAGCACAAGGGACACACTTTCACTTTCTTTTGTGACTCAAAGCATTGCTTTTCCTCAACATGGACTTCCCACTAAGCAAGCCGACTGAAATCAACGGAATTTTGAACGTCGAATATAGGTCCAGGTGGGTGTGAATAACTTTTCTCGACGCGTTTCCTGCCCGACGTCCACATCAACCACCAAACTATGTTACTTTGAGGCACGTAATTCAAGGTTTAAGGTGGTACGGAACCGGTCGGGTCTGACGTCCCTAATCAACGTCTCATTATCCCAAAATATTGACGTTATAGGACGTTTTCCGTTTTCAGTCGTTCCCACTAAGCAAGCAGATGTCAAAACAACGTAATTTCAACGGCATCTGGACGTTTCAATCAAGGTTTGCCAATGTGGTACAGAACCGGTCGGTCCGGACGTTCCTATCAACTCTTATATGTCCAAAATATGCCTTCATATGACCGTTTCGTTTTCCGTTGTTTCCCACTAAACAAGCAGAATGTCAAAACACTGGCCTTTTCAACGTCTTCTGACGTTATCGGACGTTCAAATGACGTCGCGGCGCGGCCACGTTCATGCAAGGGTTGCAATGTGGTACAGAACCGGGCCGGTGTTCCGACGTCCTCTCGACGGCTTTATAGGGACCAAAATATTGACGTTATATACGTCCATTTACAAGTTCTATTGGACCACTTAACCTCTGCAGAATCCCTTACTGGTCGAGACATCTTTTTGGCAATAGGCAAGGCAAGTTTATTTGGTATAGCACAGTCCAAAACAAAAGGAAACTCAATGCACTGACAAAAGATAGAAACAATCAAACAAGGCCATTACAATTAATAACTATTGACAGTAAATTAAAAAGATAAAAATAAAATCTCTCATAAAATCGCTCAGTTTGAAGCAGAAACAGAAGTGGTTTTAAACCTGGAAGTTTAACATTGGTCAAAGAAGAAGCCCTGTCTCACATTCCAGGAAGACCGTTCCAATTTTAGCTTGTGAATCTGAATGCAGCTTTCTCATGGGTTTAGTTCTGACTCGGGGCAATAAACGAGAAACACAACGCTTCAAAAATCCTAGAACAACGTGTATGTAAAAGGATATCAGTCATTATTGCAAATGAGCTGCTTAATAATCATGTTTCTCCTACAGCAAAGTATACAAGTTAAAAGCACACAGGCACCGTTGTATGAACACTACTGTTACTGAACAGTTCATGCCAAAGTAAAAAAAACATGATTGTAAGCACCTATGTGTGGATCGATATTAAACCCAGCGCACCTCCCGCTACACTCAAACGTTCCCCAGATGTAAAACACAATCTGAAAGGCAGAAGCAGCCATTTTATTCGAAGGTTGAGGTGTTCCAACATGTGTCGTCTCTTGGTCTTCAGCAGTCTCTCATCACAAGGTCCAAGCAACAAGCACCTTGAAACTGTGGAACATGTTTAGTTTTTCAATTCAACATAATGTGGCAAAAGTGAATATAACAACACATGATAAACTTTCCTATTAATGGCCTCAAACCACTCGATCCATCATCCGATGTGAATACAAACCTTGGCACGGCACTCGCTTGAGGACACCCTGGAAAAACAGCTCTGTGTACTGAGAAACTTGGGATAAGGGCTTTGGGTCATTGCGTAAGTCCATGTAAAACAATTGCAAATGTGCATTTGTGTTGGCACATGGACACAAATGAGCCTGAAAGCTACTTTACCCTGTAATTAACTCTACCCATGTTGCATTTCCGAGGGGGCATTTTTCCCTTGTTGCTCTTTTATCCTCATCTTGATGTAGTTGCTGAACATCTGAAAAAAGGATGTTTTCAGAAGAGAAATACACCCAAATAATGGTTTTATTCTAACAACAACATAATAATACAGAAGAACAAACAATGTGTGATAGAGTGTGATCTTCACCTTTGAACACCTTCAACACAGCTGACACCTGTAAGACTCATACACACATGACACATTAGGGAATACACACGAACATTAGTTATTGTCAACATTCAGAAATTATACTCTATGGATTAGTCACAATAATTGAACTGCATTAGCAAAAGGTAAATGTATTTTAATTAACGATATGGCTGGTTGTTTAAAGTTTATAAGAAAAAGTAAGAAATTGAATAAGTTGCAAAGCGCTAGTTAGCTTGCTACCGAAGCCAGATGAATGGATATGTTAAAATTTGCGCCTAACATAACAAAGAAAATAAACAACTGTAGTGGCTCATTTAGAACAGCCACCGTGAGAAGAAGTGAAAGTCTCTGACAATGACGACCTGGGAAGACATTAAATCATTTATTAAACAAAGGCAATACATGAAAATTATACGCTCATACTGCAGCAGGTAACATCTGGTGTGCTCCCTTGGTCCCACCTGGTCACACAGGGTCCCACAACCTGACCGCAACTCCAACTGATACATCACAGGTGTCCTAAATGATGGGAGTGTCCCAAATATTAAGCTGATATCCCCCCTGTTTTTTAAACTTATTTACTAAGGACTGGTTTGTCTTTTGGCAGTTTTATAAACCATTGTGAAATATACAGGTAACTATGAAAAATAATGAATTATTATTTTAAAACTCAAGAATCCTTTTAACCTTTTTTAACACATAGTTGTGTTGGACACTGAACCTAGAAATTCAATGTGCTAAAATTAGTTTGAAATATGAAAAACAATATGCATTTGTTAGAACTTTAACTTAAAAACTAAAAAAAAGGTGTCTGCCCGTTCGACTGAGCAGCTGGCCAGCCGTTTTTTATTAAAGATTCATGCGACTGAGCCAAATTCAAATACAGATTAATATACAAAAGTAAACTTAACACATTCCACGTTACGTGTGAAAACAACTTACTTTCTGTCTCCAACCCTTTACAATGTGGAAATGATACATCAATATCTAAAAGACTGGGTGCATACTGTGTTACTTACTAGAGAGGGTGATTCCATTTAAATAAAGGCAGGGCAGCGACAGAGGTACAGATTCAACGTCTGGGGAAGGCATTGCTATTACGTCCAGATGCACACGCCTATACGTCGAATTAGAACGTGGAAAACAGAGTCCTCGCACCGACGCTCACATGTCAAGGCTGTAACTGCGTAAAGTGCTGCGTCTTTGTTTTAGGAATGTAATCTATTATTTTTTCACAGTAGTCAAAAAAATGCCTGGCAGTGGTGTAGCGGTGCGTAATGAGACTTCAGTCGCAACGACCAGGTCAAATCCCGGGCGGAACAGTTTGACTTTTCACTTTTTAGCGAAACAATTTATCTGTTTGCTTAAAAACGAAATAAACACTCAACATAAGATTATGTTGTTGGCTAATATAAAACTTGTGATACCCATGCATTGCATAAAATCGTCAAGTGCACCACCCCTTATTTACAATCGTTGAGATTGTTAGCACAACAAATGCATACAGTTCACAAGTTTTATTATTAGCCACTACGAATCGCTATGTTGAGTGTTTAATAGTCGTTAACCAAACAGAAAAATGGTTCGTAAAAATCCGAAAGCAAATAGGTTAAGATAATGATCAACACACCTTGACTTTGAACACACGTATCCAAGGCTCACACATTGCTTAATCACTACGCTACCGTCAGTACACCTAGATTGCTTCACAGCCTATAGATTTGTATTGCTAAGCAAGACGTACTGCGTCGGAAAGGGCCGATGACCTGTGTTCCACGTCTAGAGGAGGTCGGGGATTGGACCGTCATATCCACGTATATGGGGATGTCATTGTTTTTATACGTCAGATGCGCAACCTTGCACAGTACTCGTTTGGACGGTCAATAAAAGGTCACGACGACCGGACGCGATATTGACGTGATCTGGAGGTGAAGTGGACGTCGGATGTTAATGGGGTTCATGGTTCAATGGAGTTTTTTCAGTGCCGCTTGACTCTCAGGGGTGAAAAGACTAGAGTGACAAGGTTTTATCTCCATGTGGGAATAGAGTGTGCAAAGACTTTCGAGCTTGAATTGGTACTTGAACACTTTGATGACCCTGGGGCATGAACCAATACATGAGAAAACTTTAACCAGAGCCCTGACGATGACACGGATACATGAATTATTCCGCAGGCCAACTGCTTCGGGGTACCTGGGGGATGCACATAATTGTGAGCAAAACCATACAGTCGTAGTTTTTGGCAAGGTCCCCACCCAGTCAATTTTAAACCTTTTATTATTACTGGGGACCCCGAATGCTCCGACCCCCGTATAGTTATCTTGATGCTCTCTATTTTTGTGGTAAGAAGATTATACTATTGTAATGACTGACAAAGACCACTCCCCATTCGGTGACTCAAAGGATAATGCAAAAACCACATGCAAGCAAAATCGTAAAATCGGACGATATTAAGATCAAAGTTTGGGTAAATAGAATGGCAAGGACTCGCTATTTTAGTCTGGTGTTGGGAACCACGTCCTGATTCTTCTGATGAAGACATAGAGGCCAAAGTTTTAGACAATGAAAAAGAAAAACATTTGTAAAATGTTCATGATCATAATATTTTAGACTGACGTGGAAAAAAACGTCCCCCATTCGCCAATATCAAGGGAAACGTACGACACTGAGGTAAAAATGGGAAATGAATTATTCAGTCAACAGGTATATCATTTAAATTTTTCCGACTTAGTCTGATGTTGGGAAAACCCTCCAGGTAAGTAATATTTTAACAATGATGCTTCTTACCATAACATGTTTGAGTTTGCTTGGATTGAATTATCAGTTTAATTGAATTATCACAACCCTTGCTGTTTTTCTTTTATTTCTTGGTGCCTTTTCTATTTCTGGGCTCTGTCTCAAGCCGTGAAAGAAAGACAAATTCTTTCAATTGCCCACTTACCCAAAGAGCCACCCCTTTTTTATATTTGGGAATAAAAATGATGGCAAAAATTGGAAAAATCATGCAAAGATAATATTATACCTGATGTTAAATTGGACAAATTTAATTGGCGGCAGGTGACTAAAATGACAGTTCATGCCCTTTTGCAGTTTTGGATTCAAGAGAGCATATTATAGAAAACTCAAAAACTAGAGAAGCCACTTTTCATGGAACCAGCTTTTTTGTACATTTAAAGACTGTATCGGTAACAGCTTCGTCCCAGTGCCTACGGACCATCGAGTTGGAAGGCCGGTGTGACCTTACGGGCACGTATGGCTCACCGCCCAGAATAGTTAATAGCAGACCAGTGTAGACCAGGCAAGACAAATTAGGGTAAATTGTACCGGAGAAAATAGGAACCCCTTTTGGGAAGTGGTATTGAGTCTGGTTGCAAGGACAAGCCCCTCTAACAAGAGAAAAAAAAATAATACCTTATCACAATGAAAACCACATTGAATGTCTTTCAGAACAGGCCAACTGTGTGCTGATGGAGATGGTAATTCAGTAGATTATGCAACACCTAAAGGCTCATGCTGTACGATCCAAAAAGACTAAATAATTTTCCATTCAAGATGCAAAGAGACATTGTTTACCTGGAGGCTACAGGGGTGCATAGTGCAGAGGGACCAGACACACAAGCCATTTTTATGGAATGGAGAACCGGGTAAAGAATCCCTTCCAAAAGGTGCCTCAGCCACTCGGCCAAGTATCTACTTCTGCTACTTGTGAATCACACCACACCATCCCATTAATACTTTTTCCAGGCATTTAAATGACAATGCAATGAGAATGTTTGTAAAAAATGTCTGTAAAAGGCCTGTAATGTTTGTGTGGCGGATGGAACTTTGTTCTGTCTTCATTCGCATGACCACGACGTTTGTCGGAACTCTCATTGGAAAAACCTCCTCCTATAAATATATGTTAAATTTATGGGGCATATTTTTGGAGAGGCTTTTGACTTCCACATCATCCATCCATGGTTGAGCCCGATTTCCATGAAAAACGCCAAAGACCTCTGCAAAAAAAGATTGGTTGTGTTGGGCGCATTAATTTTTGTAAGCTACCTTTTGATTTTAATATCGCTTTATGAAGTTTTCATAATCTCAGTCCTGTTTATTTAACTATTTCGGCTTATAATTTATTTTATGGAACCCTCTGGACACTTAGTCCTCAATATACTCTTAAGCTGTCCTAGGGAGTCCAAACTACCATGGTGAGCCTGTAAGTTTAGCTGATGATTGAGGTCCACTGTGTCCATGGTGTGGATGTTTTTATTTCTGTAGTGGGTGTTCATTTTGACATTATTCTCTGTTTTTCATTTCAGTTGTACTTCATTCCTGTTCCCCTGTTGATGGTCGGCCCGCCCTGAATGTGTTTCTTCTGTGTCTGACTGTGTCTAGTATGTACCTGTGCTTCTCTTCCCTTTGTTGCTCGTGTTCATTGTCTTGTCAAGTTCCGTCCTTTTCCTGGTACTTTGGATTTTGGAGTTTGTGTTTTTTGCCTTTGGACTTAATTTTAGTAAAATCCTTTATTATGGCTTATCCTTTCCTGCGTTTGAGTCCCTCACATCATCTCACCTCATGATACACACGGCAAGCTTTCAATTATATAAAAGTATGTACACAGTCCTTTTATTAAAGTGTTTAGTTAGTTTAGTTTTTATCAAATATTTAATAATTTACAGTGCTATGCAGTTATTAATGTAGATTTTAATTATATATATACACTACAAATGAAGGTGCTTGTGAACTGTGGTGCAGCTCTGACGCCACCGTCCCCCATCCAGAAATGTATTAAGGGGAAGAAAAGGGATGATATTTAAAGGCAATTTTTGTGTACAATTCCTTACATTCATTTCAAGCTTTTTAAAATTATTCAATATTTATTTTTGGGGCGAAGGGGGGGTTATTAGTCCCCCCTGTGTACTTTTGATTGCTAGATTTAATGAGGAGCTTAAGTATAGCTCGATGAATTTCTTTGTTTATCCTCCTGAAGGAGTTCGCTTTGCCCTCGATCCCAGACCGTTGTGTTCAGCCTATCGACGCTGGTGGACATGGCGAACCACAATCCAAGTAGCAGTACCGCTGCAAGAATTGGATGAGATCCTCACAAGTGCCACAGTTGTGTCCCTCCGCTCCTTCTTCAAGGAGAGCTATTTTTAAAAACCACTTGCGAAAACTCAGAACTGATGAAGGGGATGCTGCCGCCCGTGGATGATGTCTTGGGTTCTTATAGAATGACTATCCGGGAGGACGGATTAAACAATGAACAAACGACGTCACTGCATCCAAGATCCTGCCTTACGTTCATCTGGCACACAGCCCAAGAGCCACGTTATCTTGAATACTACTGATGAGGAGCCATAGCCAATCCAATTTGTGATTAGTTCCAAAATTCATGCCGAACATTTGGGCCTTAAATTACAGACTCTCTGGTAAGTCTATGTAAAGATTAGAGCGCGACCAGCATTGGTAACCCCGCGAGGTTACAATGGGTAGAGACATAAACATAGAAAATGGGCCTACCAAACTTTGGTACAGGCAATTGTATGAAACCTCAGTTTTGGGGGGTTTGTAAATATACATTTTAAATTACGGTTTGTTGCAGTTTTATTTGAGTTTTTTTAGAATGACCCTGAGTGACACACCATTGGGTGCAACATTTCAATGAAGTGAGTTGAAGGGAGCACCACTTGATGAGTAGGTGTGGAGGTGGAACCTGTTTCTAGTCGCCCAATTTCATGGCCCAGCGTGTGGAGACCTTCTGTGGTCTGGATAATCCGTGTTGTCAGAGAATGAACGCAAAACAGAACTGCAAAAGTAATATAATTTAATAAATGCCTAAAAAAGGGTAAAAACTGATATACCGGAACAAGAGAAGGGGGAAAAACATCAATGGGCCGACAACAAGAAGCATGAGCAACAGGATCTAAATACACAACAGGTGGACACAGTGTAGCACATCAGGGAGGGGCAAACAAGCAACAAGACAGACAGGAAGCATATGAGGGGGGGAGGGGGCGGGGTTGGGGGGGGTGGGGGCACACATAGGGAACAAAAAAAAATATCAAATTAACCAGATACAATAACAGAAAGTCCACAAGACCATGGAAATTGGTAAGTGTAGTTGGAAAGCAGTTCCACTGACTTAAACAATTTTCGCCAATTTGCTATTATTTGTGCAGTTCAAAGTTATTTGAAAAATTTGGATTTACCAACAGTTATATCACTACACTAATGCATTTCATATTGTTCCCTATCCATCCTGGGTTCCGATCAAGGTACTCAACCACCCGCTCTGTTAAAATTATCAATGAGTATTTTCTTGGATTTGACCCAAAATATTCTCTGGGCTCCTCCCCCCCCCCCATATTCCTATGACATTCCAAAGCCTTTGATCTAGTAGATCACCCCTTCTACTTGACAAGCTTAACGCAATAGGTCTTGATACCAACGCCATTTTCATATGTTGTTCACATTGTCCTGAGTCCCCAACAAAATGCATAATTGATAAAGGGCGTTTCCACTTTTAGGTCCCTTCTATTCTCAATATTCATCAACGATCTTCCTCAGTCATATCAAAATAAATATATTACCAGAACGACGTCATTTTACACATCGACATTAGGTCCCCATTCCGTTTTGTCGTCTTCATTCACGTTTCCTGATCTCGGGAATTCAAAGCAGTCTGGCGTGAAAAAGAGTACATCTTAGCGCCACAAGGTGGCAGGCTAAGTTCCCTTAGCTCTGCCAGCACTTAGACGCTCAGGTATAGGGGGGGGGAGACTCTGCGTGCACACCTGTCTAAGCCCAGAGGGTAGCGATTGTTGCCAATGGTTTAGCATTAAATACAGGGACCTGGAGACCCCAGGGTTCGATTCTTGGTCTAGGCACTCTTTTGGTTCTTGTGGCAAAATTGTTTTTTCATTAAACAATTATTTAGATAACATCTGTCTTTAATGTCTGAAAAATTCTTAGGTGGAAATTCACTAGTGTTATACGTAAATATTGTGATATGTTTTGATAAACCGTACGTACGTTACATCCTCCGCTCTGGCCCCCCGGGAGCACTGCTGTGAACCCCCGCCGACAGCTCAGGACCGCACTGGCGTCTGGGCGCCCGATGCGGCGGACCATAGACACGCGGACTCACATCTCTCTCTCTCTGCTCGCTCGCGTCTCGCTCTCTCTGCTCGGCGTCTCTCTCTCTCTGCTCAGAGTCCTCTCTCGTCTCTTCGCGCGGTCTCTCTCTCTCTGCTCGCGACTCTCTCTCTGCTCGCGTCCCGCTCCTCTCGCGTCGCGGGTGGCCCTCTCCTCTCTGCTCAACACGTCTCTGCTCTGCTCGTGGCTCTCTCGCTCTGCTCACGTCTCTCTCTCTCTGCTCGATCTCTCTCGCTCTGCTCTGCTCGCAAAGCTCTCTCTCTCCTGCTCACCTCTCTCTCTGCTCACGTCTCTCTCGTCTCTCTCTCTGCTCACGCCTCTCGCTCTCTGCTCGCATCTCGCTCTCTGTAGCATCGAGGGTCTGGTGCGGTCGTCTTACTACCACTAGACATTTTTGTTCACTACCTCACACCAATTGTAACGCCACCCTATTGTTTATGAAAGGTATAGGGAAACCCAATTTCTCCCGCAAATAAAAGGACACAGGTTCGGAGGACATTGAGGACAGAGACAATAACATAGAATTTTTTTAAAACTTATATTATGTTAAGTCTAATTTGAAATAAGTTTCTACATCAGACATGGCGTTATGCCAGGCACATTCTTGATCCGTACACATCGTTGGTCCACACGAACTTCACACAGGCATGGAACATGAAGGGGAGAAGATGAGGCTCGTGCTGATCCTGAAAGCATTAGTCGAGGTTACTCTCCATAACCCGCTCACCCCCCACCACTACGCTATCACAACTTACATTCATCTTGTTACTCTACCCATCTCATCACAACAAGTGGAAAGACCCCCATGGCCCGCCTCCCGGACGCTCACCAAACTGTAAACAATAAAACTGTTTGTACACAATACAAGGTGCGCAAACAACTACATGTTTGGTGGCTTACCGTAAATGAAAGCATGTTTGCACCAATACCAATCAATGCGCCCAACCCACACGCGAGCGCACGATCTAGTGGATCCAGCAGTTTGGAGACATGAGTACCTGCGGTACAGCACGCTGCCATGCTTGTTGACGTCAGAGGTGAGCGAGGGTGGGTCCGACAACGTCAGCCCTTTTAATACGCTGCTCACCTCTGCTAAATAAATAATAACAGGTGGACAGTAGACCACACTGCTACATATAGCCCGAAGTCACAACAGTAGTTATCTCGGGGGACTTAAAAACAAAAAAAAAGTTGAATTTGCCAACACAGATCAGAGAATCTTCCAACACAAGAAATGCAATGATAAAAATAAAAATAAACACATAAAAACATGGGTCCATAAGGCGCAGATGAACAATGTCCATAAATATTGTTGAATGTTGAGTGTCCTGGATAAACTCCCAGTGGGAAAAAGCGCCCACATTGAGAGAGGGATCTACTCCCACTGACAGGCGGGCTGTAGATCCAGGACTTATTTTACAAATAATTCCATCTTTCTGATCTAAACTGATCAGTTGTTACTCTAAATAGACTCTAAAGTCTATTTTCCACTCTCTCCAAACATGTGTAAGGCATCATCTGCCGAAACGTCGGCTCAACAGTCAAAGGTAATTCCATGAACATCCATCCATCCATCCATTTTCTTCCGCTTTATCCGTTGCCGGGTCGCGGGGGCAGCAGTCTAAGCAGAGACGCCCAGACTTCCCTATCCACACACACTTCCTCCAGCTCGTCCGGGGGGACCCCAAGGCGTTCCCAGGCCAGCTGAGAGACATAGTCCCTCCAGCGTGTCCTAGGTCTTCCGCGGGGCCTCCTCCCGGTGGGACGTGCCCGGAACACCTCCCCAGGGAGGCGTCCAGGAGGAATCCGGAACAGATGCCCGAGCCACCTCAACTGGTTCCCCTCGACGTGGAGAAGCAGCGGCTCTACTCCGAGCTCCTCCCGTGTGACTGAGCTCCTCACCCTATCTCTAAGGGAGCACCCAGCCACTCTGCGGAGGAAGCTCATTTCGACCGCTTGTATCCGCGATCTCGTTCTTTCGATCATTACCCAAAGCTCATGACCATAGGTGAGGGAGGGAACGAAGATTGACCGGTAAATCGAGAGCTTTGCCTTTCAGCTCAGCTCCCTCTTCACCACAACGGTCCGATACAGCGACCGCATAACTGCGCACGCTGCACCGATCCGCCTGTCAATCTCACGCTCCATTCTTCCCTCACTCGTGAACAAGACCCCGAGATACTTGAACTCCTCCCACTTGAGGAAGGACCTCTCCACCCACCTGCAGAGGGCAAGTCACCTTTTTCCGGTCGAGCACCATGGCCTCGGATTTGGAGGTGCTGATTCTCATCCCAGCCGCTTCACACTCGGCTGCAAACCGCCCCAGTGCATGCTGCAGGTCCTGGTTCGTTGGAGCCAACAGGACAACATCGTCCGCAAACAGCAGAGATGAAATCCTGTGGTCTCCGAACCGGACCCCCTCCGACCCCTGGCTGCGCCTAGATATTCTGTCCATAAATACAGTGAACAGAACCGGTGACAAAGGGCAGCCCTGTCGGAGGCCAACATTCACCGGGAACAGGTCTGACTTACTGCCGGCAATGCGAACACAGCTCTGGCTCCGGTCATACAGGGATCGGATGGCCCTCAGCAGAGGACCTCCGACCCCGTACTCCCGGAGAACCCCCCAAAGTACACCCCGGGGAACACAGTCGAACGCCTTCTCCAAATCCACAAAGCACATGTGGACAGGTTGGGCGACCTCCCATGAACCCTCGAGTATCCGATGGAGAGTATAGAGCTGGTCCAGTGTTCCGCGACCGGGACGAAAACCACACTGCTCCTCCTGGATCCGAGATTCGACCATCGGCCGTAACCTCCTCTCCAGTACCTTGGAGTAGACCTTACCGGGGAGGCTGAGGAGTGTGATCCCACGATAATTGGAACACACCCTCCGGTCCCCCTTCTTGTAGAGAGGGACCACCGCCCCGGTCTGCCACTCCATTGGCACTGCCCCCGATCGCCACGCGATGTTGCAGAGACGTGTCAGCCAAGACAGTCCTACAACATCCAGAGACTTTAGATAATCAGGGCGGATCTCATCCACACCCGGAGCCTTGCCACCATGGAGGCTACCAACCACCTTGGTGACCTCAGCCAGGAAGATGGATGTACCCGCCCCAACATCCTCAGCCTCTGCCTCTGAAACAGAGGACGTGACGGGGGGATTGAGGAGAACCTCAAAGTATTCCTTCCACCGCCCGACAATATCCCCAGTCGAGGTCAGCAGCTCTCCACCCGCACCGTACATGGTGTTGGCAAAGAACTGCTTCCCCCTCCTGAGGCGTCGGATGGTTTGCCAGAATCTTTTCGAAGCCGACCGATAGTCATGCTCCATGGACTCTCCGAACTCCTCCCAGTCCCGGGTTTTTGCCTCTGCAACAGCCCGGGCCGCAGCACGCTTGGCCTGCCGGTACTGGACAGCTGCCTCAAGATTTATGTTCCATGAACATAAATGAATAATTTCTAATTATAGATTAATTCAATCTAACAGCGTGTAACATTTGTGTGTAACGTGTGTACTGTAGATTGTGTAACGTGTGTACCATGTGTCTACTGTAGTGTATGTAAGGTGTGTACTGTATATCGTGTAGTGTGTGTTCTGTAGAGTGTTTAGCATGTGTGTGTACTGTAGAGTGTGTAATGTAGAGTATGTGTGTGTGTGTGTGTACCGTAGAGTGTGTACTGTAGAATGTGTAGCGTGTGTGTGTTCTGTAGAGTGTGTAGCATAGAGGACGCTCTCCCACCTGGAGCCCGCTGGGAGCGCTGTGAGGGTCATGTTTTTTTACTTCTCCAGTGCTTTCAACACCATCAGACCGGCACTGCTGCGGGGGAAGGTGGTGGACGCAGGAGTGGACAGTCACTTCACTGCATGGACCATCAACTACCTCTCAGACCGACCACAGTACGTGCGGCTGCGCAGCTGTGAGTCTGAGGTGGTAGTCTGCAGTACTGGGGCCCCTCAGGGCACTGTCTCTCACCGTTTCTCTTCACCTTCTACACTTCAGACTTCACATACGACACACACAGCTGTCACCTGCAGACGTTCTCCGACAACTCCGCAATGTGGGCTGTGTGTCTGAGGGGAACGATCTGGAACTGGTATAACCAATGAGATGGTAATTGACTTCAGGGGAAAACCACTTTCCCACACGTCGCTGAACATCCAGGGGGAGGACAATTAGCTGGTGACAGCTTCAAGTACCTGGGTGTTCACATTAACAATAAACTGGACTGGTCCCATCACACCAACGTCCTGTTCAAGAAGGGTCAAAGTCGCCTCTTCCTTCTGAGGAGGCTGAGGTCCTTCGGAGTGAGCAAGCCTCTGCTCAGGACTTTTTATGACTCTGTGGCAGCCTCTGCTATACATTACGCTGCCGTGTGCTGGGCCCCGGGCAGCACAGAGCGGGACAGGAGCAGACTGAACAAGCTGGTCAGGAGGGCCAGCTCCACTCTGGGCTGCCCCCTGGACTCTGTGGAGGAGGTGAGGGACAGGAGGGTGCTAGTCAAAGTCACTTCCATCATGGACAACACCTCCCACTGCACAGGACAGTTGAAGAGCTCCTTCAGTAAAAGACTGAGACACCCTCAGGAGCGCTACCACAGGGCCTCTATCCCAACCACTGTCAGACTGTACAATAAGTCACTTTAAGTCACCAATGCACAAGGATTAAAAAAAACAATGCTTTTTCCACTCTTTCTTTTGTTTGCCACTTTTTTATTGTACATAATTATATCCTCTACAGACTATATTTTTAACCTTTAACATGTTTGCACACTTCTGTCTTTTGCATCTGAGTGATTCTATCTATGCCAAATGTGACATATAAATTTCTCCAGTGTGAGATCATTAAAGTCTTATCTTATGTGTGTACTGTTATCATTAACAAGCATGGTATTAACTTCCACTGCTATGCAGATGACACACAGCTTTACCTGTTGATGAAACCAAACCATACAGATCAGTTAAAAAGACTTAGTCCCCACATAAAAGACCTGAAAACTTGGATGAAGTGATCCTACACGGTCCAAAGCGTCTGCGCCGACTCCCTTACCGATCAGATAATCACAATCGATAATGTTTGCGTTGCACCTAGCAACACTGTGAGGAATCTTGAAGTCGTAATTGACCAAGAGCTCTCCTTCAAGGCTTGTATAAACCAAGAAACTAAAATGGTGTATTTCCACTTGCTCAACATAGCAAAAATCAGGAATATTCTTCCTAAAAGTGATGCGGGAAAACTAATCCACTTTTTTGTCACCAGAAGGCTTGACTACTGTAATGCTTGGCTGGCAGCGTGCCTTAAAATACAGCATGCCCTAATTAAGTACAGCAGCAAGGATTTTAGAAGGTACCAAAAGGAGGGAGCACATAACTCCAGTGTTAAAATCACTCCACTGGCTTCCCGTGGAGTACAAAATATAATGTAAAATCCTACTTTTACATACAAAGCCAAATATAATACAATACAAATTGCATGGCTCCTTCCCACCTCCAAGACACATTAACCACACGAGCCCTGTGCTTGCAAAACAGACGTTCTGTAGCTTAGGCCGTGTGTAGCATGTGTGTACTGTAGTGGTAGCATGTGTGTTCGTGTGTGTGTGTGTGCGGCAGTCGTACGAGGCGATCAAACCGGATCATGCATTGCGGCGAGTTTACAAGCAAAGTCCAAAGCAACCAATCAGAGGCTATACAGTGATCATGGGGACACAAGGCACACAGACCAGGAAAACGAAGATACAAGTCTCTGGAGGTTTTGTGTTGGAGAACTTTATGTAGATATATGTAGATACACAAACCCGTCTGCATCAAAGCCCCCGCCACCACTTCCTCCGTGCGTTTTCCACACCCCATGCACATCACAGGTCATTGCGATGGGTTGTATTCATATTTGTATTAATGTATTTCATTGACTGGGACAGTACATGTTAGTGAACAAAAATGGTTGAAGATATTGTTGACACATCAGATTGTAACCAAAGGCTAATTTTCATCTGCAGTCCCAGCGGGGCGGGGTCACAGGGGATTATATAAAAAATGCACCAAAATAAAAACATCAACAGGAATTCATACACACAGTGTCACAGTGTAGAGCGATTCATTTTCAAAAAAAGAAACCCTCCATCCATTTGCTACCCCTTAATCCATTTCTGGGTCGGAGGGGTGGGGGTCAGAGATGCCACCCAATTCACAGAGCACCAGCCCCTCACTGATCCTCCTGCAGGGGGTGAGTCCACAGGATGATGACTGCTCTGTCAGTGTGAGCACAGCCTTGATCTTTCAGCGGGGGCTTCAGGCAAAGTGAGGTAAGTGTCTTGCCCATGGACACAACGACAGCAGACCTCAGTGGGAGGTGGTGGAGAAGGTCTCGTGGTGGGCTCGAACCCACAATCTTCAGACTCAAAGGCCAATTCTCTACCAACTGAGCCACTGTCGCTCCAAAAAAAGAAACTGTTGCACATATTCATATCAGTTGCACACAACACTCTTTTGCACACAAACATCTATTGCACACAGTTGTCTATTGCACATAGTACTCTATTGCACACAAACATCTATTGCACACAGTTGTCTATTGCACACAAACATCTATTGCTCACAAACATCTATTGCACACAAACATCTATTGCACATGTCCATTGCATTCATACGCCTGCTCTCATTGCTACTAGTCAGCCATGTTGGCGGGTCTGATTGTCCAGGAGACAGGACTTCAGCTGAGTCTTGTACAGAAAGAGGAAGTCTGCATATTTGATCAAGTCCTCCCAATTTAATATGCTGTGCCTTCTCTATATTAGTTATTTCTAAAATTTTAAGCCTTTATAGGTTATTTCAATAGATTTTTATGGGGTCTTCCATGCAGCCGCCCAGCAATGTCATAAGAGAGACAATCATTGCATTGAAATGAAGCTCTTCGCGAACGTTCACTGTGGTAGACCCGGCCACTGCTGCCAGATCTACAAGCCTGCTCATCCTCTACTCATTACACCAGCAAAACGCCCACATCTAATCCACCAATAACCACCAGGACAGCAAGTTAAAAGCCGGAGACGCCCACTTTCCCGGCCTTCTGAAGTTTGCAAAGCCTCCGCCGCCCCACCTCCTCCTTCTCTCATCGAAGCGTGCTTGCCTACTGCCTCTGCCGTCACCAGTGCCTAGGCCCCGGGGGGGATTATGCGCGCGAGCAAGCGCCGCACTCATCAGCATCTCTCCCGGGCCTAGGGCGCCAAACATACTCAATCAACAAACTTCTAACTGCATTTTCCCTCTTGGGTCTCTCCAAAGTGAAATATAGTGTGGCTTCCTCGGCTGTCAGGTTGCCTCTTATGTGTCTGAAGTTTGAGAGATAAATGTTATGTTGTCAGTGACCCTTTTTGCTTGCTGTATAAAGTTAAGAGTCAAGAATGACTCTTATGTATGTATTAAAGTTCTTAACCATTTAAACTGATGTTTAATTTATGAGTGCGACTGCGTATTCATGTCTGCAATGATTTTAGAGATGATACTTCCAGTAATAGCTGGAAACTCTCCAGTACATTGCCGATGTTAATTTTTGAGCTGCTTGATTCTTTCTATACTTCTCAGTCATGAAGCAGATTTTTATACACAGACTTCCAAAACGCAACAACGCTGCAACAATGCGGCAGCGGTGGGAACAGGGCAAATTTTAAAACTACTAGAACTCCCAGAGCATGCTCCCAATCAAATGTGTTTAGTTTTTCCAAGTTTTATTAAAAGTTATTAATTAACTCACTCACTTTTACTGTGTTAAAGTGCTAAAACTAATATAACTCAACACAGCAAAAAGAACTAAACAGTTTGCTGAATATGCTGAAATCGGACTATGACTTGGACCTGTTGAAGACCCATTCAGGACCAACACCTCGGAGAAAAAGGCCTTTAACTGCAATCAAATGTTGGTTACCAAGCAACCAAAAATGCCAAAACCAATCATGTTATATCTACATTTGATAGTTAAACTATAATTGCATAACAAGAATGACATACTAATAAACTACATATAGAACCAGAAACAGTCACAAAGTTAAGAATAGCAACAATACTCAGGTGGGCTGTGGCAACGATGCTTATGACACTCAAAGAGTGCCAAGAAAATATCCCCCACACCATTCCACCCCCACCACCTGAACCGTTGATACAAGGCAGGAAGGAGCCATGCTTTCATGTTGTTGACTCCAAATTCTGACCTTACCATCCAAACTGCCGCTCTTTTTTGGACCATTCTTTGTAAACCCTTGAGATAATTGTGTGTGAAAATCTCAATACATCAGAAGTTTCTGAAATACTCAGACCAGCCCATCTGGCACCAACAACCATGCCACATTCAAAGTCACTTAAATCACCTTTCTTCCCCATTTTGATGCTCGGTTTGAACTGCAGCTGATCGTCTTGACCATTACATGCCTAAATGCATTGAGTTGCTGCCATGTAATTGGCTGATTAGGAATTTGCATTATAGTGGAGTTGGATAGGTGTACCTAATAAAGTGATCGGTGAGTGTACTCGGGTATATGTTTGGTCTTTCTTTCACACAGAGATGGTGTGAACAACATCGTTTTCTGCAGCCGTGTAGACGCCTAGCACTTCAAATACGGAGCCTGGTCGTTTTTGCCAATTGCTTTGCTGCGTCTCGGCAGCATCTCCGCAGAGTCTCCACAGCGTTTCCGTCTAAACGAGGCCTGAAAGGAATTATTCAAAAGTCATTTATTTTTGTCCATTGTAATCCTTTGATTCTTTTGGCCTCTCTCTAGGCCAATGCTGAACTGGCATGTCGACCATGCGTTGTCAATTTTTTTGAATGCTTCATAAGGTAATTTTTTCAATATCCAAAAGCCTTAATGTACAGGAATTCTAAATATGGTGTTTCCATCTTCTTGCATCCATGGGGTGTGTGTGTGTGTGTGTATTTGTGCGCACGCTCGTTGAACTTTAGTCCCGTGGCTGCCTCCATGATGTGTGCCGACCGCGTGTGTCGTCATCACGTCAGGGGCCGGTGTGTGACGCAGCCCCCTCTCCCCTCCCTCTCTCGGTCTCGCGGATGCTGCTGCTGCTGCTGCTGTGCGCGGGGACATGTCGCACGGTCTCCCCGCATCTTCGGTTCTTCTCCGCTGCGTGTGCCTCCCGTACCGGCCCCTATAGCTCCAGCACCTCCACCCCCAGCACCCACGCGTGACATCCACCCGGCACCCACCTATCCGCGGGGCCTGGAGTCTCCGCATCGGGCCGCAGCATCCTTCCATCTTCCACCGCAGCAGCAGGACTGTGTGTGGAGTCTTCCCCAGGGCTGGAGCGCGCTTGTGCCGGTGTGCGGAGCTTCGACATCCCGCGGGCTGGACTGGATGCGCTTGTGCGTCTCTCCGCGGCAGATTAACGGGATTGTGTCTGCACGCGCGCTGATGTCCTTGAGCTCTCGGCCTGCACGGTGAGTCTTTGCGTGCGTGCGCGTGCGTGCAGGACTCTTATTTACCAACTGACGTGCGTTTGATCAAAGCTCGAGCCGTGACTATGTCCCTACATGTATGTGTCCCACAACTGTGTGTCGGACCTCCTAAAAGCAACAGTGCCATTTGACATTAGAGACACTTTATCAGTGTGTGTGTGTGTGTCTGTGCGTGTGTCTGTGTGTGTGTCTGTGTGTATTTGTGCGCGCGCGCGCATCAGGCCTCATACTTAACAGCGCTATATGACATTAAGAACCACTTTGTCAGTCTGTCTGCTGTTGTGCGTGCTTGCCATGGAGCTGTGAGATTTTTTCAAATCACTGTTGTATCACAATTAACACACGAAGACGGACTTAATCTTTTTGCAAGCAACACAATATCACGATCTCTAAGAGCAGTTGTCCATTTGACATTTTTCGAAATGCATGATATTCCTGTTCAACTTTCAGCGCACATTTATCCATCAGATGCTTCTAGTCTTCTAGTAAATTCTACACTTTGAACTAAATTCAGTGTTTGATTTTTAAAAATTATTATTATAATAATTATTTCATATGCCGTAATGTACCTATACTCTGCTCTGTAGTGTGCGCGCGCAGAGCTAATGACAGCCCACATCCATCGCGCACGCATCAGCCTGTGTCCGGGAGGAGAGCTGTTTGTTGTCGGCGGTATAGCGCATCGCAGAGGGAGGGGGGATCAGTCACCTTGTACCGGGACAGCGGGACCATGGCGCAGCTCTGTCCGCTCAGTGCATGTCAATGAGCCGCAGTGTGTGTGCGGGAGAGACGTGACCTCCGCAAAGGTTATGAGCGGTGTGATGTCCCGGAGGAGAGTTTGTCCTCTGCGTGTGTCCCGCTGCAGGGGTTTAGGAGCAGGACTCACTCTGGATTAGAGCCCGGAGGAACAGCTCTGGCACTGAGTGTCTGGAGCTGCAGGAGGAACCTGTTGTTTAGTTCCATGAGGGCAGGACAGAGGACAGAGCCAGAGAGAGTGCATATGTAAATCAGGGAGCTACAAGTAGCTCACCGCCCCCTCCAGCAGATGGAAAGTTTTGCACTAACAGTGCCCCATCAGCTTAGGTCCTGGATCATTAGCCTGTCCGTCCGGAGGAGCGGATCCCTTTCTCAAATGGGTCTCCCTCCCTGTGGGTTTCCCTAGTTCTCCCCAAGGTTTCTCACTTTTTCCCACTGGGTTTTTTAAGAGTTTTTCCTTGTCGATGCAGGAGGGTCTTGTTGGACAGTTAGTGTCTAACAGAAAGGATTGGTGATGATCAGGACACTTTAGCATTCTACAACATGTATGGACATTTTTGTGTGTGTGTGCTTTATATTTTTCATGTGTTTTAACTGTTGATTCTCTGACCTGTGTTGGTGATTTCAATGGTTTTGTTAAGTCCTCTGAGATAACTTCTGTTGTGACCTAGGGCTATACAAGAATAAATGGTATTGTATTGTATTGTATTAACCCAGCTTCATTGTCTCTGGGCCTGAAAAGACAAAAGACACAGGGAGAACAAGCAAACCTTTCAAGGCCATGGACTAAACCCCATGACCTTCTGTGAAGCCATGCTACTCACTGTGCCGCTGAGGAGGGGAAACAGACAAACAGGGACAGACTAAATTAAGAACCATTTCATTTTTGGCGGGCCGTATGTGTGCACGTGTGTGTGCACGTGTGTCTGCGCGTGTGTGTGGAGCCAAACAAGCAGGAGGCCCTCATCCAAGACAAGTGCATGTCAGGTTTGGGGAAATGCAAGCACAGGATGCTTTATAAGCTATATTTAATTTTCTATAAAAAACGTTTGTACACTGTAAAAAAGAAAAAGTTAGTTCAACTCAAAATTTCAAAGCAACCAGCTGCGAAGGATTTTTGAGTTGAAGGCATTAACTTAATTCTTCAAGTTTTGAAGAACTACACTTATTAAGTTGTGTCAGTTAAGTTTTCCAAGTTCTGCCAACTAAGTGTTTAAATTCAAGTTACTGGAAATTTCAAGTCTGTAAAAACTTACTTTTTTAAGTTCAGATTACTGTCCCCTACAATAACTTACTATTTTGAGTTTAAATTAGCCCCCACATTAAAAGATCATGATGTTTATTTATATAGCGCATTTCATGGACCAAGGTCACTTGGGTAGGGGAAACCGGAGCACCCGGAGGAAACCTATGCAGACACAGAGAACATGCAAATTCCACACAGAAAGGCCCTGTTCCGACCGGGATTCGAACTCAGGACCTTCGTGTCAAGAAGCGAGAGTGCTATCCACTCACCCACCGCACACACTGTGAACCAGAGGGGAAACTTAATGTTTCTAAGACTGACCCAGAGAATATACAGGGCTACTTTGACTTGGCCCTGTCGATTACGGTTGGTAAAAATAAATACAGTGATTTTTTTGGTCAAATTAGTTTGTTCAAAATGTTGAATGCAGCTGGTTGCCATAACACATATTTAAATGAGCAAACGCAGATAAGTTGACCTCACTATAGCTCGGTGAACTGTAAAAACGACAACTCAAAATTGTTCACCTTACTCAGATTTTTGCATTCACTGACAATAAAATTTCCAGTTGGAACTGGAACTGTCTGTTGTGAGCCACTTGAACTTTCAGAAGTTCACTACAACTTCAAAGTCAAATCAACTTAATATATCAAATAAGATGAACTTTTCATCAGAAACTTCAGAAAGTGAGTTCAAGTGGCTCACAGCAGACAGCCACAGAACGTGGACCAGTGGCCGCTGAACGTGGACAGGTCCGGCGCAGGACTGAAGCACTCCAAGGCGGGTCGGGCGGGGCAGTCCGCAGGTGTAGATGGAGGAGGCCAGGCTCAGAGGTCCTGTCATTGTACCATGAAACAGACAATGGGACAACGGGTGAATAGCAATGAATAAACTAGTCCTAATCCTAATAATGCTAAACAGATAAAGTAGGAAGGAGGAGAGGATAGTGTTCAAGTTACCATACTTCTCCCAGCAAACTGACTCCCTATGCAGCTTGACTGACAGTCTGAGGAGTTTAGCCTTCCCTGAGTCTTACCTTCCTAGCCATATGCTAAACTAAAGAGGACTGTTTTAAACCTAGCCTTGGATAAAGAGAGCGTATCTGAAAAGAGGTGAGACAGCAGCAGCCACGGCTAGGCTAGTCTCGGCTACAGCACCAAGATTCATACACCAGGTGTCCAAACCAATCCAAGCAAACCTAATTATATATTATATATCATATACATCATATATACCATACATACCATATATATCATATATAATACATAACATAACATACAACATAATATATAACATAATATACAACATAACACAATACACAACATAATACATATATTGTATAATATATAACATAATATATAACATAATACAGCATATATATATAATATATGCACCATATATTAAATATTACCTAATTATATGCTAAATTAAAGTAGAGTGCTTTAAGCCTGGCCTTGAATGTGGAGACCGTATCTGCTTCCTTAACATAAATGGGAAGCTGATTCCACAGTAAAGGAGCTTGGAGCTAAATTCTCTGCCGCCAACAGTGATTTTGGAGACCTTAGGAACCACCAGACGTCTGGCGTTTTGTGAGCGCAACGCTCGACTTGGTTGATACGACACTAACGTGTCTTGGAGATAGGAAGGAGCCAAGCCATTTATGGCTTTATATGTTAAGAGAAGGATTTTAAACTTTATTCTGTACTCCACAGGAAGCCAGTGGACTGATTTTAGGGCTCCCTCCTTTTGGTACCTGTTAAGATCCTAGCTGCTGTATTCTGAACGAGCTGGAAGCTCTTCAAAGAGGTTTTAGGGCATGCTGCCAATAACGCGTTACAGTTGTCAAGTCTTGAGGTGAATACGTTTTTCCGCGTCACTTTTAGGAAGGAAATTTCTGATTTTAGCGATGTTCCGTAAGTGGAAGTACGCCGTTTTAGTCGCTTGGCTTATGTAAGCCTTGAAGGAGAGTTCTTCGTCAAAAATGACTCCAAGATTCCTCACAGTGTTTCTGGGTATAATACTGACATGGTCGAGAGTGATTATCTGGTCAGTAAGGGAGTCACGCAGGCGCTATGGACCGAGTAGGATCACTTCTGTCTTCTCCGGGTTGAGAAGTAGGAAGTTAAGAGTCATCCACGTTTTAAGGTCCTTTATGCAGGCACTGAGCTTTTCTAGCTGATCTGTCTGATTTGGCTTCATCGACAGATAAAGCTGTGTGTCATCTGCATAGCAGTGGAAATTAATTCCATGCTTTTTAATAATGTTTCCTAACGGCAGCATGTAGAGAGTGAAAAGAATCGGTCCGAGTACCGAACCCTGCGGCACACCGAATTCTACTCCAGAATAAGGCGACGAGTTCTGATTTACGTTGACGAAGTGATACCGATCTGATAAATAGGATTTAAACCAGCCAAGGGCTGTTCCTCTAAGACCTATGTCACATTCTAGCCTCTGCAGTAGAATGCTGTGGTCTATTGTGTGAAATGCAGCACTAAGATCCAGTAGGACCAGCACTGACAGTTGTCCATTATCAGCAGCTAGTAGTAAGTCATTTGTGACTTTGACTAGTGCCGTTTCAGTCTATGATGAGCTCTGAATCCTGATTGAAAGACTTCAAACATATTATTTTCCTGCAGGTGGCAGCAAAGCTGCTCAGCTATAAGCTTTTCCAGGATTTTAGATATGAAAGTGAGGTTCGAGATCGGTCTGTAGTTTGTAAGTATTTCTGGATCCAGGTTTGTTTTCTTCAGAATGGGTTTGATTACCGCGGTTTTAAAAGCTTGTGGGACATAGCCACATTGTATGGATGCGTTTATTATATTTACGATAGGCTCAATCGTAAATATAATAGGTCTTTGAAGAGCCAAGTCGGGATTGCGTCTAACATGCAAGTTGAGGCTTTTGAGGATGTGACCACAGAGATCACCTCTGCTTGGCTCACAGCCATGAATTTATCGAGGCCCACTGAAGAGTCTAAGTGGGAAGTCACGTATGCCGCTTCAACCTGTCCACTACCAACAGCAGGAGTAACCTCCTCCAGTTTGTCACGGATGGATGTAATTTTATTATTAAAGAAGTGGAGAAAGTCGACACTGCTCAGTGAGCTTGGAATTTTAGGCTCGATTGCGCTATGACAGTTTGGGAGTTTAGCGACGGTGCTAAACAAAAATCTACTGTTATTTTTATTTGCTTCTATTAAAGTTGAATAGTATTGAGTTCGAGCCCTGCGAAGGGCATTCTTGTAGTTTCGGAGACCTGCTTTCCACTCCCTGTGGACAGGCTCAGAGTGGGAGTGGCGATATAGCCTCTCCTGTTTAACTTTAAGTGTGGAGTTGAACACTGTACCAGGGCGACGATGATCTAATCCTAATAGTTTTCTGTTTTAAAGGAGCTGCTGCATTTAATGCAGATTTTAAAGACTCCATAGTGTTGTCCACCGTTTGGTCAATGACTGAGGGACTGCAGCAGCTGTGAACAGGTTCACCTGCAGCAATATTCAACATAGGCTGTATTAGTTCTTTGAACCTTGTGATAGATTTATCATTTAAGGTTCTTTTCATTATGGTTTTATCTTGCGGCGCAAGAAAGTCCTCCAAATCGAGATTAAGTGCAGTTTTCCTCATGTGAACATTAAAGGTTGTTCAAATTAGGACTCCTACGATATAATCTTAAAATAAAAGATTATAGTAGTTTTTCAAACGAACATCTACAGTATCTCTATTGTCCACTTATCCAATTGCCCCCAAAGTTAAACAGGTAGCACCAGGTCCTGGGTAACACCATGTGGCCTAGCCCTATGGGAAACAGATGAAAGAGGGATTATTTCTAAAAACCATTTTAGTACTCTTTGGGGCTCTCTTGTGCCCAAACCAATTTAGTCTGTGTATTTGGTTACAGTAGTTAGCCCTAGTTAGCCTGGTCGTATCACACCATAGTACAAATTACATTTCGTACTAAATGATTATTGACTGGAGTGTAAAAGTGGACATGTTGGACAGAACATGAGACATTAAAGTGACAGTCTGGAACTCTAAATGAATTACAAATTTTAAGAATTGTATTAAATTGACCTCCTGGCCTTAAATGTTGATCCAAAAATTTTATGAATTCTAATAATACGGGTAAGTCCCGCCTTCTCTTCTCTTAGCTAAAGCTCAAAATCGACGATCTCGTCCTGTTTAACCAATCAAGTGATGCCAAGGGCTGTCAATCATCAGCGCTCATACTCGTAGCTGCGCGCATGCTCAGTTGTTTGTGTTCTGAACATCCACGCTGAGTTACCCATTTATATACTGAACCTATATCCATAATCATTTATATACTGAACCTATATCTATAATCATTTATATACTGAACCTATATCCATAATCATTTAAATACTGAACCTATATCCATAATCATTTATATACTGAACCTATATCTATAATCATTTATATACTGAACCTATATCCATAATCATTTAAATACTGAACCTATATCCATAATCATTTAAATACTGAACCTATATCCATAATCATTTATATACTGAACCTATATCCATAATCATTTATATACTGAACCTATATCCATAATCATTTATATACTGAACCTCTATCCATAATCAGATCCTCTGCAGATGTGTCTTAAAATGTTCAATTAATGTTAATAGCTACTTCCGGGTTTACCGCTATTGCTTTTTTGTGCATTAAAACCGTATTTTTGTCATGAAAACGTTAACTGATAATTCCTGAAAACCTCTGTGCATGTGTATTAAAAATGTATATTTATAATGTGTTCTCTGATTAATATTTAAATGTGTTGGTTGATTGTCACGGAAACGTAGGTGTACACCAATCAGAAAGGAAAGGGGGAGGGAGTTTGGGTAGTTTTCATGTACCTCTCTCTCTTTTCTGACAAACTCCAGACTATCACTCAAAGACTGCTATAAAAATGTCAGAGCTGCACCCAGTTCACAGAGCAAGATTTGGACAACAATAAACATATTCCGAGTCTGACAAAACTATAAACTACGTTTTCATTGAGCATCACATTTAGAAATTTAGAATTTGCGCATCAGAAAAACTCTAATGGAAACAGCCAAATTTCGAATAAATCACAGATCATGATGAGGACCCTCTTCTGTTTCTTTGTTTTTAAATCTGAGTTGTATGTGTATTATTTTCATCTGTATGTTTTTTTTAAAATGTGAAGCGCTTTGAGATCCTGGTCTGTGAAAGGAGCTATACAAATACACTTGACTTACTTACTAAATGTGTGACCCGCCCTGAACTGCGACAATACACATGGCTATTTGTTTTGCCTCATTCAAAGCAATGCATTTTTCATTCGTTTTGTCCATAAACGCACCCGTCATTGATTCTCAATTAATCATTGACTGAATGAATGAAGGAATCTTAATTCATTCACTTCTAAAGTTCAAGAGAGATGAGTGCTGCAGTGGGTCACTATAGGGAAAAACGCATATACATAAATTAGCGTATATTTCTTTTAAAATACAATTATAGACTTGGCGGCCGGCTTCCATGCTGACCTGTCGTAAAAACGGGGCTTTAGGCGGTTTCTTAATATTTCTAGGCGTGACTTTGATAAATACGCTGGTTTTGAGCGAGACATTTATCAACTCCCGCAGCTGCGTACGTGCGGATCTCACACCCGCGTTGGATTTTGCGTAATTTGAATCTACCCTAAAACTATACACATTTTTCTGTGCAAGTTTCATAAATGAGGGCCAATGTCCGCATGCAAGCCATTTCACCAAGCTTGCTGGGCCACATATCCTGCATAGGTGAACATACTGTACGAAACAGGCTGTCGTCTGACTTTTTTGGGGGGTGTGCAGAGTCGATGGCTTTGGTAAGTCCTCTGAGACAACTACTGTTGTAATTAAATTAAATTAAATTGAATTGAATTGAAAGTCGGGAAAAAATGTTGCACACACTGGTTGCCTCACTTCTGTCAGTGTGCCCCAGGGCAGCTGTGGCTACAGTAGTAGTCTATCACTACTGTGAATGGAGTGAATGAATGATGACATGTGAAGCGTCTTTGAGTGTCCAAAAAGTGCTAAATAAAATCAATGCATTATTATTATTTCTGTTCCAATTATTAGCACTTCAAAAATGCATCAATATTTACAGATCAAAAACATGTGCCGCCCTTTCCCGTGATGTAACGGCTTCACCAGACGAAACCTCTGTTTGTATACGTTTATGCTTGAGATGAACTGGTCTAATGAAAATAACAAAGCAGGTAGTTTTTGTTGGGTACATTGCAACATGTTTTGGCTCACGTCTTTATCAAGGCAAACAGTTGCATGATAGATGGATTCATTTAGGGTTAATAGGGTACTTCTGAAATTAAAGACATACTAAACTAATTAAGCACAAACCAAACTCCACTACATACCATTGACCTGACCCTGCTCCCATCTCTGTGTGGAGTGAGAGGACAAATGCCAAAAAAAAACAACAAATACTATTGTAAACCGCTTTGTGACTCTGGTCTGTGAAAGGCGGTATATAAATAAAGATTACTTACTTACTTACTGATTTGTCTTAAAATATAATGTTTCCTACAAAATGAAATACTGTGATTATCATCATTAAGGTCAAAGAATGGCTGATTTGCCAAAATAATACAACTTACTAGACTAATAGCAATTACCAAGTGTGAAAAAAATTGTACTTCTAAATGTCTAAGTGTAATGAAGGTACACAGTTGCAAAGCATGTAAATTGACTGAGGAAATTCCCAACATTTCAGACAAAAAAACAGTTGTAATATTCTGTCAGTATTAAATGATGTCCTATTAGTGCGGCTGGGACACGTCCTGTGAAGGCTGGTGACCTCCATGAGTGGGGCGTTCGAAGGGAGATATAGGAGGAGGAGAGAGAGTTGCAGCAGCGTCACAAATGAAATAACAAAGTGTTCTTTTCACTATTTATGTAATGGACTCATGTGCACGCTCACACACACACATAAAGACACAGAGAGAGACTGAGCCATGTGTCAGATACCTGACACATGGCTCCATGTGTTTTTAAATCAGCTGATGCAACCAAAAATTTGCTCTTCCCACATGCTACCACTTACCAAAGGTGTGACGATAGGCAGCAATTATTAATCCCTTAAGGTATTTTGGATAATTTTGCTGGAAGTCCTGGGTCTAAAAAAAAGGTTTTCAGCAGGCCATTCTATTTTGAACCTCTACTGTCTTTCACCTCTTCTCAGTTTCAAGTTCTCAAAATCAGAGAACC
The DNA here is from genome assembly GCA_964034765.1 of Knipowitschia caucasica. Lineage (NCBI taxonomy): Eukaryota > Metazoa > Chordata > Actinopteri > Gobiiformes > Gobiidae > Knipowitschia > Knipowitschia caucasica. The sequence continues at coordinate 37,120,729 of OZ035827.1, read as the reverse complement.
AGCGTTAGCTGCTAATGATTACATAAACCTGCAAATAAACTGTACATACGTGGAAAAAGGGGAGACAGTGAGGTAGTGAGGTTGACCAATCATTAATAATAATTATGCATCGGTTTTATACAGAGCTTCTTTGGACACTCAACATGTCATTATTCATTCACTCCATACACAGTGGTGATAAACTATTACTGTAGCCACAGCTGCCCTGGGGCACACTGACAGAAGCAAGGCAACCAGTATGTGCCATCGGCCCCTCCGACCACCACCAACCATTCACACACACCAGACTCATTCTAGGCAAAGGGGGTCTTGCCAAAGGACACAACGGCAGTTTGGCACAGCCGCAGCCGCCCCACTGTGGCTGGTGTTCCCAGAGGTTAAGTGTCTTGCCATGGACACAACAACAGCAGACAATGGGAGTCAATAGCGAAAGTCTTGAGGTGGGCTCGAACCCACGACCTTCTGGCTCAAAGGCCAATGCTCTACCAACTGAGCTACTGTCACCCATTGGTGTTCTCACCACATTTTTACCTTTACCTTTATTGTATTATCAGTAACTCCGCGAAATAACTATCATCTGCAACTTTTGAACAAAGAATATGATGTTTATGAACCTACATGAGACTCGTGACTGTGCCTGTCTACAAATGTAAAGTATCCCTCTGCACTGAGGCTGAATCATGAAGTTGTGTCTGCAGACTCCCCATTTTGTTTGTATCCATCCACTCTCCTCCTCAACTAAATCTGTGAAAACTTACTGCTCTTAAACCAAGCCCCTGCAGCACTGGTCCTGCTCTTAAACCAGAGTAGAGTCCCAGAGCAGTCAGCTCAACAATGCTAACTTTGGAAGTGTGAAAACCAGCCTATGTGAAAGTTCCTATTGTAAAATGTATATCATTGCGCCTTAACAGGGTCGGTTGTATGGCTGAGACGGTTGCTAAGGCAAACTGGAGATTTCCCCCACGAATGAAGGGAAATTATGGATTTATATCACAATATAAACCCCAGACTCATAGAGAACCATGGATTTTTAAGCCCAAAATGGTGTGTGAGACAAACCGAGAGGAGTTTGCTTTTCAGTCTGATATAGATGGACAATACTAACCCCCTTTGCTCTAACTTGCTCTGCTTACTAATGACTTGCATTCCAAATAACTCCTCTAGCTCAGTAACCACTTTGAGCTTAACTGCTCCGTGATTAAGCGCTCTATGATCCTGTTATGATGTTGTATTAGTGTAATGGTGTGACTTCTATGGCCCCATATTTTAAATGAACACAAATGACGCATATTTGTGTTCTTTACATGATGTTATTTGTGTCACTTTTAACAGATAAGCCGAAGATATACTGCTATAATTGCAGTATGCCCATGCTGATATAACAGATTGCACACAAGCTGCTCATGTGGAAACTCTTTGCCCTTATTTCATGTTGAAGTGAATCTAGCTCCGGGAAAGAGCTTTGTTTTCTCTAGCACTGAGCGAACAGCATAAGAAAAAGCACTTAACCTGATTTTGATTGTCTTAAATACATTGTGGAAGAACAAGTTCTAGTTCCAAATATAGTTAATTTCAGTCAAATGGGACAAAACATTCTTCTATGGAGCAGTGTCACATTAGAGAAGAAATATTATGCATTATTTACTTTGTCTTTTCATTATTTAAAATGCAAATTCATATCTGAAATAAGTATCAAAGGTAAAGGAGTAGATTTTTTCTTTTCCCAAATTTGAAAATTACCAGCCACAAAAACTGTCATGTGATTGTAGAGAATGTCCTTTCACCTGAGAACTTGTAAAAGCCACTTTATGATCAATATCATTGTTTCAAACGACAGAAAACGGATTGTACTATTACTAGGGGTGTGACAATACTTTCTCCCGCAATTCGATTATCGATATGCATTTGCTAAGTATCGATATCAATAAAAAAAAAAAAAAAATGTTTTTTTTTTTTTTTAATTGGTATCAATACTCAATATATGGCTACATTACGCATCTCCATTCTATTTATCATGAAATAAAGACTATTTTTTCTTTTATTTATGCCATACATTTGCATATTGTATATTTATGACCAATATATCAATAATCGTCATATCGTGATAAAATCGTTATCGTAATATCGTTATCTTGATATTATTGTTATTGTGAATCGTATCGTATCGTGAGGTACCCTTAGGTTCCCACCCCTAACTATTACAGGACCAAAACAGGAGCTTTTAGACGGAAGGGGCATGTTTGTGACAGAGGTTCCTGAGACCCTCCTGCATCGGCAGGGTACAGCTACTTTGTTGATATGATACTTATGTGTCTTTGAGGTAGGAGGGAGCCATACCATTGATGTCCTTGTGTTTTAAAAGAAGGTGGAGTGATTTTAACACTGAAGTCATGTATTCCCTCATTTTGGTGCCTAAGAACCTTGTTGCTGTATGTTGGATGAGCTGCAATTTTTGTATAGAGGATAATTCTAAATGTTACACACTTTTGATGCTTGATCCAAATGTTCCCGGAAAGAATGATAGTTGGTAGCGGTTGTGGCTTCATGTGGCTTTCACCTGCGTAGTGGAATTGTTAGTATTAGATAGCAATATGGCCTACGTGCAGGACTCTACAAGGACTCTGATTATTTTGACTATGATGTGACTGTCTCTGTGTGACACGTACGTCTTTCCATGTGTGACGTGACAATGACTATATAAACTGTGTACTGACTCCATTCTGTCTGAGAGAAGGAAACGAAGGAAACAACTGAAACTTGAGAGAAACTTAAATAAACTTCCAGAGTTTGGCGCACCACGATCCGTCTCTGTCTGCTTCATCCCTGACAGATTATTAAAGTGATAGTCTGTAACTCTAAATGAATTACAAATTTTAAGAATTGTATTAAATTGACCTCCTGGCCTTAAATGTTGATATAAAATAAGTCATTTTATGAATTCCAATATTACGGGTAAGTCCCGCCTTCCCTTCTCTTAGCTATAGTTCAGAATCCACAATGCCGTCCAGATTAACCAATCAAGTGTTGCCAAGGGCTGTCAATCATCAGTGCTCGTGCTCGCAGCTGCTCATGCTCAGTTTTTGTTTTCACGGGGCCTCCGAATCAAGCCTCCATTAGGCTCTGGAACTACATGAAAACTGAACAAAGAATTCTGAACATCCGTGCTGAGTTACCCATTTATATACTGAACCTATATCCATAATCATTTATATACTGAACCTATATCTATAATCATTTATATACTGAACCTATATCCATAATCATTTATATACTGAACCTATATCTATAATCATTTATATACTGAACCTATATCCATAATCATTTATATACTGAACCTATATCTATAATCATTTATATACTGAACCTATATCCATAATCAGATCCTCTGCAGATGTGTCCTATAATGTTCAATTCATGATAATAGCTACTTCCAGGTTTACCGCAATCGCTTTTTTGTGCATTTTGTACAGTATTTTTGTCATGAAAACTTTAACAAATAATTCCTGAAAACCTCTGTGCATGTGTATTAATAACGTATATTTATAATGTGTTCTCTGATAAACATTTAAATGTGTTGATTGATTGTTACGGAAACGTAGGTGTACACCAATCAGAAAGGAAAGGGGGAGGAGCTTGGGTAGTTTTTTTCAAATCATGTACCTCTCTCTCTCTTTTCTGACAAACTCCAGACAATCACTTTAAGATCAAGATTAAGAGATCCTTTATTCGTCCCACAGTGGGGAAATTTCAGTGTTGCATCACAAGTTACAGAACAGTAGGAAAGAGGAGCACACGGCACAAGTCAAGTGAACAATAGCTATACTAATGAAAATAAAACAAAATCTCTAACTCTAGCATCAATAAAAGTATAAAATCTCTATCTTGAAAAAAATAATAAAAGAAGTGTTAACGTTTTACATCTCCTTGGTCTTCCCCGCGTTGATGAGGAGGTGGTTCCGCTGACACCAGTCCACAAAGTCCTGAATAACTCCTCTGTACTCTGTGTCATCGTCCTCGGACCTGAGTCCGATGATGGCAGAGTCGTCAGAGAACTTCTGTATGACACAACCGTCCGTGTTGTGTCTGAAATCCGCAGTGTAGAGGGTGAAGAGGAACGGCGAGGACTGTCCCCTGGGGGGCCCCACACTGCAGGTCAGCACCTTAGACACAAAGTCCCTGGTCCTCACAAACTGGGGTCTGTCTGTGAGGTTGTCCAGGATCCACTCAGACAGGTCATAGTCCACTCCAGCTGTCTCCAGTTTGTCCCTGAGAAGCCGCGACTGGATGGTGTTGAAGGCGCTGAAGAAGTCGAAAAACAGAATCCTCACAGCGTAGCCGGGTTTCTCTAGGTGGGACAGCGAGCAATGAAGCAGGGAGATTATAGCGTCCTGAACTCCGATGCCCGGCCGTTAGGCAAACTGCAGCGGGTCCATCGCTGAGGTCAGAATGGAGCGGAGATGTCCCAGGACCAGTCTCTCCATTGTCTTCATGCAGTGGGATGTCAAAGCCACCAGCCTGAAGTCGCTATGGTCTTTGGCCCGTGTTGTCTTGGGCACTGGTACCACACAGGAGGTCTTCCAAAGCTGTGGTACCGACCTCAGCCTGAGACTCAGGTTGAAGACTCGCTCCATCACTCCACAGAGTTCATCTGCGCAGTTGTGAAGGAGCCTGGAGCTGATGTTGTCTGGTCCACAGACCTTCCCTGACTTGATTTTAAGCAGTTCCATTCTGACCTGTGTGGCAGTGAATAATAGGGGTGGGGGTGGAGGTTGGGGCTGGTGGTGGGAGAGAGCTGAGAGGCTTGGGCCATAGTGTTAACGACCTTGTCTGGGGGCATTGTTCTCCAACAGGGGTGGGCAGCAGCAGAGCAGGGGGTGGGGTGGGTTGTTGATTGAACCGCAGGTAACAAGTGTTCAAGTCGTTAACCCATTGTCTGCCCCCCACCTGCGGAACAGGTTTTGGTTTAAATCCTGAGATGGCCTTCAGATTGTCCCAAACACCTTTGATGTTCTGTCTGCTTAGCTGCTCTTCCATTTTGACCCCGTATCAAGCTTTGGCCTCGCTCACTGATGTTCTTAGATGTCTCTGTACGCCCCTCAGATTGAAAAGCGAGTTTCTTTGCCTTCAGCAGAGCCTTTTTTGTCAGAATTAATCCGTGGCTTGTTTTTGGCAAAACACCGTATTTTCCGGGTCACCAAAGTGTTTATATAAAAAAGTTTATATATACAGTGATGCACTCCGTCATGCCATTAATGTCCTGCCCATGGGGGTCACAGAGCTCATCCCAGAGGGTCCTTTCAAAGCAATCTCGGAGGGCCCCGACAGGTCTGTATTCCATGTTCGTATCAAGCGCCTCACCACAGGCTGCCTGTGCACCAGTGGTTTGTACACAGGCCGGAGGTGCATGATGTTATGATCAGCTCTGCCTAGCGGGGGGAAGGCCGCCGATGTGTTTGCGTCCTTGGCATTACTGAAGAACAGACCCAGTATTTTGTCTCCTCTAGTGGGACAGGAGACATATTGTGTGAAAAATGGCAGTGTAGAAGCCGGGGACGCGTGGTTTAAGTCCCCAGTAATAATTAATAAGGCCTGAAGGTGCTGCGTCTGCAGGTCACTGACAGTGGAGAGCAGAGCATCGCATGCACTGTCTGCTTTTGCAGATGGAGGGATGTAGGCTGTGTTAGTATTAGATAGCAATATGGCCTACGTGCAGGACTGTACAAGGACTCTACAAGGACTCCATGTTATGACTATGATTTGACTGTCTCTTTGTGACACGTATGTCTTTCGATGTGTGACGTGACAATGACTATATAAACTGTGTACTGCCTTTATTCTGTCTGAGAGAAAGAAACAGAGTAAACCAGTGGAACTTGAGAGAAACTTAAATAAACTTCCAGAGTTTGGCACACCACGATCCGTCTCTGTCTGCTTAAATCCTAACAGCTGCTATAATGATTACATGCCCAAACTCCCGTGGCAGATAGTATGGCCTCACACCAATGACAAGAAGTTCAGGTTTACTTTGAGGGAACTCAGAGTTTCTCGTTGCTGAAAAGAGTTTAGGTTCAAGCCAGTTGCCGTGGTAACATCCTCCGTGCAGCAACTCTGGTCCGGAGCAGGGGTACCTTCAGGTTCAGAATGGGCCAAATGTAATGCTTGTTTCGTCATGTGTAAAAGGATTAAGCCAGGGCACTTCCAATTGAAGGTGTCTGATTGACATTGAGGCACAGATAATGCAGAAGGTTAAGACGAGCGCTTTCATTTGCCGGTTTTCATGCACATCAAGGACACTGGGTTTTGAGGTTCCAATAGTGTTGTACATGTCCACTTACTGGCATGTGTGGAATTATTTAGGGAATTTATGGACGTTTAGACCTATTACCATGTTTGTAATGATGAATGAAGCACCAGGTTCTCTGGCCAAACACACCTCACGAGCCAATATTTGTGATCGTGAGCGTGTCGTACGCTGGGGGGGTTTGGTAACTGGTGCAGGCGCATGTTGCACTATGTTTTGTACTTTACTCCATTTGGGTTAACCCCGGGTTGATAGACGGCTTCAAGCTACGGTTTAAATTTCAACAGCATATTGAAGGAACTATAAACGGACCGAATTATTGTGGAATCTTTTAACTGTGCTAAAGACCAAGGGAAAGAAGCCAAGTGGATACAATTTTGTGAAAAAAAAGTTACTTATTTGTAAGTGTGTACTTTGTAGTGTGTTGTTTTGCTGCTGGTGGAGATGACAGAGCCAGTCTAGACTTGTGTGTCCTGTGTGCACAAGTGGAGCTGACAGTGAAGACAGAGAGAGTATCCCGCGGGCCCCCCCCCCCACGTCACTGTCACTGTTATCTACGGTCGGACTGACTCACTCTGCTGCGCTCATCCTTAACATTGCACTCCTCCACTTGGCTCTGCTTGGACTGGAAACATGCATCCAGAAAGCACTAGGAAAAAAAATGCGTTTACGGGACACTGTAGGATGTGCAAAAATGTTTTGATTCAACCATGCTTTTTGTAAACACTGAACTTTGTGACAAAAGCGAGTCAATTGTCAGGAATGAACCAGCAGTGATGGGCAAGCTACTTGATTTGTGTAGTGAGCTAAGCTACAAGCTACTCTACAATAAATTCAGCTTCACTACACAGAAGCTACCACCCATACAAATGTAGCAAGCTAAGTTACAAAATTCTGTCAAAAGTAGCTTGCTATATAGAAGCTATTTTCAATTAAACAAACTGCAGTTCATGCAATTTTATATTTTCCTGCATTAACATGTTTGCTCATTTCTTATTTTTTGCACAATTCTTGAGTGTTTTATCCATGCCAAATGTGACATGTAAATTTCTCCTGTGTGAGATTAATTAAGCTTATCTTCTTATTTGAGATAAACTGTCAGTCAGATAAAGGTTAACATTTTGTAGATATTTATTGAACAATAGCCCAAAACACCAAAAACAACAAAGAGTAGGCATCTGAAAACATATTTCTTTTCGCTCATCTCGACTAGAGTGACGTACTTTTGGAGGTATGGCCACGGTACAACACTTTGAGAGTCCTTATCATGGTCCTCCTCCACCGCGGCGGCTCCTGGGCTCTCTGCCATGCTTTTGCTTCGCCCAGTAGCGCGCGCGCATGTGTGTGCGTGTGCGTGCGCGCGTACGTTCGTGTGTGTGTGTGTCGTTACCAAGCCCTGCGCATGCGCATCAGCATTCTGTCTTTCTATATGTTTGTTTTATGCTGCGGGAAAATGCTGTAATATGTGAACATCAGAGATGTCCGTGAGAAAATAGCTTTGGCGGACGCTACCGCGCTACTTGAGCAATAATATAGCTTAGCTACAGAAAAGTTACTAGGTTTTGTAAATAGTGACGCTACTGTCAAGCTACTGAAAAATGTAGTTAAGCTAGTAGCGACGCTACTTGTAGCGACGCTACTGCCCATCACTGTGAACCAGACAGAGACGGATCGTGGTGCGCCAAACTCTGGAAGTTTATTTTGGTTTCTCTCAAGTTCCAGTGGTTTCTGATGTTTCTTTCTCTCTCAGTCAGAATAAAGGCAGTACACAGTTTGTATAGTCATTGTTACGTCACACATCGAAAGACATACGTGTCACACAGAGACAGAGCACATCATAGTCAAAACATGGATGCACAATAAGAAGAGTCCTTGTATAGTCTTGCAGCTATCTAATCCTCACACTCTCCCCTTTGATCACATAATTTGTGCCACATTGTGTTGCATACTTGTGAGTTACTATCTGCAAGAGCTGATTGACCAATGCATGGGTAATCCACTTTTGTGTTAAAAAGCTGCTTACAAATAATCACTATATTTCAACTAATCGATTATCATAATAATTGTTAGCTACAGCTCTACATTTATGCATGTAAAGAATTTAAAGACCGACGGGACGATTTTTTTATATTTATATGTTTTAGAAATATTGGCTATCAGCCTGACTTTCACCCATCTGGCCATTATGCTATATATATCCCATTTCAAAAGACATTTTCATAGGAACTATTTTTTTTTACTCCAAATTGTCAAAATTGTTACATAATTTATCAAACAAAATGATTCTGTAAATCAGTCAAAAGTAATCAGCCATCTTTACTTTTAATCTAAGCATTCCATACCATGCTGTACTATTCAAACCCATGTTTATTAAAAAGTAATATTTTGTTCAAAACACAAATAATGTACCAAACTAGAATGAAACATAAACCTTTTCTTTTTACACTTCTCTTTAAATCATGTGCTGCAGTCAACTGTAGACAAAATTCACCAAATTCACAACACAATTTTTGAGGACAAATCTATTATGTTTTAGTCAGAGGAGGCGGGGGATGTGTTTGTGCTAAAAGTGCGTGACAACTGTGGTATGTGTTTCTGATGAAGGAACAATATTGGAACTTGGCAAAAAGCAGAAAAAAAAACAACAATCCTCTCAAACATTTGTGAGAGCCCACGTCTTGCGCTGAGTCACACTAGCGCTTAAACGCTGTCGGCCTGCTCTGATTTATGTTTGATGAGTTTTGAGGGAAATGTGACATGAATAATTTTGATTTTCTATTTATAAGTTTCCCCTGAGACAGGCTGCAATGGTGCTGAAGTGGAGCAGTTTTGACCTCCAGGTTCAGAGGCAGTGGTGCGCAATGATAGGATTGTTTAAGCTGTTCGCCTTTACGTCTGTCGCGCATTGTACTGGATGCTATAACAGGGCGCACTAATCAGCTGGTTCTTCCATTAGAAATAGAATTATGCAATTCTGGTTTTCCATACACTGAATTTCAACTAATATTTATTACATGGTCAGCAAACGCAAAAGGTAACTTAAAAGCCTTTTTCTTCCAACAACTGCAGATAATAGGCACAGACAGTCACATGGACAGAAAGACATCACACCAGGGGTTACGCTCAGGACCTCCCTAAATAAGTGTGAAATCAACTCAAATTAACCCCCAGTGCTGAGAAACCTTTAAACCTAACATGTGGACATTGTAGTATTGTTTGTTTCAGTCGTTTACATTATTTTGTCAAATGTCATTTCAATTGTGGGGTCAGGTGAAAATACTTTTGACGATGGCTTGTATGTTACACGATATTGGCTAAAGTCATGCGTTGTCATGGAGGTTAACATTATTATCGCCATTTTTATTCTTTCACTCTGTTTGAACAAAAAAACAGACTTGAAGTTGAACTTCTGGCACCAACATGTATCTTCATCCCTTCTGTATAAAAGACCCTGTATCAGTTCTGTAGTAGTATGATGTCATTGTACAACTATGAATTCACACAGCATTTCTACCTTTGAAAACAAAAGTATTGCCCATCAATTAGTTTTGGCAATTTATCAAATGATGTTCATTACAATCACATGAACAATCATATTTTCAAATTTGAAAAAAAAAAAATCAACTCCTCTTTCTGGTGGTAGCATAGGGAGTTATAGGCAGGCAATATACCCCTACCACTTATTTCACCATATATGTTCTACTATTAATATGATCAAACATTCTAAAATACAAAATGACAAAGTAAATAAGTTAGTCTCATTATCATTTTAGTGGCCAAAAATACTGCATAATATGACTTCTTTAAAACCAACCCATCTTTGTGAACCACGAGTCTAAAGGTATCTCACATCGCAAAGAGATGCTAACGTGTTTGTATGCTATGCAATGACAGTGTAATTGAATAAATAAAAGATAGATAAGTTTATTGCCGTGTGAACTTTCTGGGCAAAGCAGCTGCATCATAAAAAACGGATTCAAAGTAATAACATTACCACTGTCTTGTCTGTGCAGGTCGCGCTGGTGCAGTCTCTGAGCTCCTTCTGCCTCCTCCCCACACTGCCCCTAGTGTCTGCCAGCCGCATGGACCTGCACCTATAACCACGGAGGGGGGGGAAGTCTAATGGCGCACTGACACGACCAATTGTGCTGCATCTGTCTCAGGAGTTACACTTCATAGGCTGAACACGGCCAGGGTCTAGAGCAGAGGAAGCCTTCGTGATATGTCCACCAGCGCCACCATGGGAGAGATGGCCAACAGCGCGGTGGAGTTCTACCCAAAAGGGCGAGGGGGCAGTGTCAAGTCGGACGGGGGACATGCGGGGGGAGACTTTGGGGTGACGGTGACGGAACTAAGAGAACTGATGGAATTGAGAGGAACTGACGCACTGCAGAAGATTCAAGACAGTTATGGGGACACAGAGGGGCTGTGCCAAAGACTGCATTCAAGTACCACAGAGGGTAAGATGAAATACACACACACACACACACACACACAGACACATACACACATAAGTATCATTCCCACGAAGGAAAAACACGGGATCGCCTCTTCCTTAAACACGGAAACGACCTTTCATCCCGCTTTGTGACCTAGTCTATTTGCCGAGGTGTGCTCAGTGGGAACACTTCAGCCAATGACACTTTTCACGTCGATGACAAGCTTGTCGTAGTCCATTATAATGGGATTCCCTGGAATCCTGGGTGCCCTGCTCTGTGGCTTTAGAAGATGTATTTAATTTCTCAAATATTCACTCTTAGCATGCTCACTAAAGTTATGACACAGAACGTTACGATGCACATTTATATGGGTTATCTGCCAAAAGACAATGCTGGGCTTTTTCACAACAAAACAAATCTGTACAATAATGAATAATGAAATCAATATTCCAATTAAATATGATTCGGTTAGATTCCATGTGCTTAGGGGTGGGCGATATGGCCTAAAATTCATATTGCGGTATAATTTGGGTCACAGACGGTAGACGGTATATATTACGGTATAATTTGGTGTGTTACTTATTTATATATTAGAATTTATTTTTTGAGTTGTGAGACAAATGAAGAGACAAATGCTGTAACATACATTATTTATGTGAGTTACAGTAAAGACCATTTACTGTAAAAGCAATTTAAAAAAAGAAAAGAAAAACATATGTATTTATTTAGAAAATAAAAACACTCACAAATGTTGAAATCAAAGCCATGCAGTAGTTAGACATGGTCATTTTTTGTAGCGTCTGAGAGTTTTGTGCAGGTACATGGCTTTAGTAAAAGCTATTGTTCGTTTACAAAGCTGGTCTTGCGATTTGTTGACGCTCTCTAAGCGCTTTTCTTTGCACTTGCAGTGAACTGGATGATTCAATGGATTTATGTTCATTAAAACAGTGCATTGGATTTGAACAATTGATGTAAATGATCATTTTGGCACAATTAATTTTGTTTAACAAAGTAGCTTTCGTCAAATATTGACCGTGGAGGTCCGAATCTGACGCTAACTTTCCCAAACTGTGATGATGCTGCGGACACGGCACACGCATGGATCTATTTTGGGTCACGCTGGCGCTTCGAGCCCACGCCCCTTTGACACTGATTGGCCAAAAGGTAGCTGTGATTACTGTGTGTGTATTTACCTCTGCTGGGGCCGCTGTGACAACAATACATAGACAGAAACACGGTGTTAATGCCGTGCTGCTGTTCGCTGTTTCCAGTGGTGTCCAATAGTGCTAGGCTAATGCTAGGCTAATGCTAGGCTAATGCTGCTGAATGCCGGTTTGTTTTGATGCTCTCTGCTGGTGTCAGAGCCTGCGCAATTTGATGACATAATGACCTATCACAATATGCCGGTATAACAAAAATCTCTACCGTGGGCCAAATTTATATACCGTTTTACCGCTTATACCGTTTATATCGCCCAGCCCTACATGTGCTGAGCCAATCTAGATGTAGTGGGTAAGAATTGGGGAGGATGATAATAGACGCCACAATCATTCAATGAAATATTTTTCTGGTATTTACATTTTATAATTTCAAACTCAAAATACTCTGATTTCAGTTGCGTATCTCCCTCTTAAGTCCACTCTACCAACTAGTCAGGGTGACACGGTGGCTGAGTGGATAGCATTCTCACTTCTCAGCATAAAGAGCCTTTCTGAGTGGAATTTGCATGTTCTCCCCGTGTCTTTCCTCCGGGTACTCACTGAGTGAGTGAATGGATGGTGTTGTTAGGGCTTTGATGCGTGTGTCTTCAGTGTCTGGCTTTTGTCATCACAGTGTGGAGTGATTGGAACAGTATCTGCACATTGCAAATCGCTTTGGATGACCTTGGTCTGTAAAATTACGCTGTATAAAAAAAGATTACTTACTCTGAAATTTACACCAACATAACGCAGTTTTGGTGTACCATTTAATAGCGTTCAATTTATACCAGGGTCATTCTACAACATGCTGCAGACATATGCAGCATGTCGTAGTTGTGATAGAGTTAGAAATATAACTCCATCCATTTTCTTCCCCTTAATCCATTTCTGGGTTGGGGGGTGGTAGTCTGATAGCTCAGACATCAGAAGGAGTCGTGAACTAGGTCTCGTGGTGGGTTTGAACCCATGACCTTCAGGCCAAAAGGTCAATGCTCTACCAACAGAGCCACTGTCGCCCCCCTAAAAATAAATCTAATATAAATATGTATTGTTGAATGGGCACATTTAATTTCTGGTTTATATTGTCAAGCTCATTATAACAAAAAGCTATTCTTGGAGGTATCCTCCGCATCTTTGTTTGTTTTTATGCCAAAAACCTGCTGAAGACGCTTGATGTAAATTTGGGATTAGTCACGTCCCCTGCTGGAGAGAACTGCAGGCGCCCCACAGCCAGACACGCTTTTTCAGTGCTTTTGTAAGTGTAATGAAGCTAAAGCGGAAATTCAGACTGGAAGACAGGAGGAGCTAAGTTCACAGCACTCACACTCCCACTGTTGCTTCACAGCAACAGCATCAGTCAATCACACTCAGCTACAGCACCACACGGAAATCGAGAGGAAGCTCCGTCTCAGCAGCAGCTTCATTCACGCAGCAACCCTCCTCCTCCCCATCTCCGCCTCGTTACGGGCCAGCTCTTGCATCCTTCTCCTAGCTACCACCACCAGGGTTTAGGCCCCGGAAAATTTCACTGCATAATCTCCCTCCCTTCTGCAATCATGTAGTGCTCTGCCAGGGTTTACGCGCCAAATCCTTGCCACATTTTGATACAGCAACAATAAATGTAATTTTGAAAAGAGGCTGAAACCGATAACTGTTGAAAAACTGTTGTTTTTTAATACAAACCTGTGATCTCCGCATACAGTTCAGTCCCGTTGTTTCAGTAAATGGTTTTTAGATGTAAACTTGTATTCAATTAAAGGATTCCTGAAAAATAAATTAACAACTGCAATTTACCAATGTTTTGCTGCTGTAGGATGCTCTCTTGTTATAGTTATATGTGACAATATGAAACGGTATGAAAACAGAACCACATTTGGAATCAACTTCTGTAATTATTTAATTTGTCCACTAGATGTCAGTGTTAGAAGCTAGTCTAAACTCAGAGGCTTCAACACGGTGTTACAGGGCTTTATTTGCCCATCACTAATAAATATATAATAGGTAATAATAAAATATTATATATATATATATATATATATATACATACATATATATATATAAATAAAAAATTGTCCACTCATCTTTGGCCCTCTGCGGGCGGTTCCATCTCTAAGCTCGGGTCCTTTACCAGAGGCCTGGGAGCTTGAGGGTTCTCTGCGGTATCTTTGCTGTTCCTAGCACTGCACATTTCTGGACCGAGATGTCAGAGGTTGTTCCAGGGATCCGCTGTAACCACTCTTCTAGCTTCGGGGTCACTGCCCCGAGTGTACCGATCACCACAGGCACTACTACTAAAAATATGTACAATAGGTCTTGCATGTGCCTCCTGTACTGGCACCCCCACTCCCAAAAAATAACAATTGTAAACCGCTTTGAGACTCCGATGTGCAGTGAAAAGGCGGTATATAAATAAAGATTACTTGCTTACTTACTTACTACTGTCACCTTTACCCTCCAGGCCCTCTCCAGCTCCTCTCTGACCCCTTGGTATTTCTCATGCTTTTTGTGTTTTTATATATATATATATACAGTGTCTTGCGAAAGTATTCGGCCCCCTTGAACCTTTCAACATTTCGCCACATTTCAGGCTTCAGACATAAAGATGAACGAAATTTATTGGATAATTCAAACTTTTTTAACAAATAAAAAACTGAAAAGTAGGGCGTGCAATATTATTCGGCCCCTTTACTTTCAGTGCAGCAAACTCACTCCAGAAGTTCAGTGAGGATCTTTGAATGATCCAATGTTGTCCTAAATGACTGATGATGATAAATAGAATGCACCTGTGTGTAATCAAGTCTCCGTATAAATGCACCTGCTCTTTGATAGTCTCAGGGTTCTGTTTAAAGCGCAGAGAGAACCATGAAGACAAAGGAACACACCAGGCAAGTCCGAGATACTGTTGTGGAGAAGTTTAAAGCCGGATTTGGATACAAAAAGATTTCCCAAGCTTTAAACATCTCAAGGAGCACTGTGCAAGCAATTATATTGAAACGGAAGGAGTATCAGACCACTGCAAATCTACCAAGACCCGGCCGTCCCTACAAACTTTCATCTCAAACAAGGAGAAGACTGATCAGAGATGGAGCCAAGAGGCCCATGATCACTCTGGATGAACTGCAGATAACTACAGCTGAGGTGGGAGAGTCTGTCCATAGGACAATATTCAGTCGTGCACTGCACAAATCTGGCCTTTATGGAAGAGTGGCAAGAAGAAAGCCATTTCTCAAACATATCCATAAAAAGTCTTGTTTAAAGTTTGCCACAAGCCACCTGGGAGACACACCAAACATGTGGAAGAAGGTGCTCTGGTCAGATGAAACCAAAATCGAACTTTTTGGCCACAATGCAAAACGATGTGTTTGGCGTAAAAGCAACACAACTCATCACCCTGAACACACCATCCCCACTGTCAAACATGGTGGTGGCAGCATCATGCTTTGGGCCTGCTTTTCTTCATCAGGGACAGGGAAGATGGCTAAACTTGATGGGAAGATGGATGGAGCCAAATACAGGACCATTCTGGAAGAAAACCTGTTGGAGTCTGCAAAAGACCTGAGACTGGGACGGAGATTCATCTTCCAACAGGACAATGATCCAAAACATAAAGCCAAATCTACAAATCACAAATAGACGTATCCAGGAGTTAGAATGGCCAAGTCCAGACCTGAATCCAATCGAGAATCTGTGGAAAGAGCTGAAGACTGCTGTTCACAAACGCTCTCCATCCAACCTCACTGAGCTCAATCTGTTTTGCAAGGAAGAATGGGCAAGAATTCCAGTCTCTCGATGTGCAAAACTGATAGAGACATACCCCAAGCGACTTGCAGCTGTAATTGCAGCAAAAATATTGCACGCCCCACTTTTCAGTTTTTTATTTGTTAAAAAAGTTTAAATTATCCAATACATTTCGTTCCACTTCACGATTGTGTCCCACTTGTTGTTGATTCTTGACAAAAAAATTCATTTGTATATCTTTATGTTTGAAGCCTGAAATGTGGCAACATTTTGAAAGGTTCAAGGGGGCCGAATACTTTCGCAAGGAACTGTACATATATATATATCGTGGTAGTGGACAAAGGGCAGAGGAAAGCCGTGGTGGTGGACGTGGAAATTCCAAGCGAAAAGATTGAGAAATACTAAGGACAATGACCTGGAGCTAAAGGAGTGGTTAAATTATGCCCCACTTTCAAACAATCCACAGCTATTAATAGAAAATAGCCCCTCTCATTGTTTAACTGATGTTTATGGGGATTTTTTCACTTAAAGGATGAATTTATTATAGGCCTTTACCAAATGGTTGAGCTTCATTTTGATGGTAAAAGTGCCTAAAAGCAATCGATAGAGATGGCCCAATCAGGTAGATTTCAGCTTCAAGTAGATATAGAGACTCAAAAAGTGATCCACCAAATGGTTGAGGAAACCATTAAAGGGTTAATGATCGTGGTTGTTACAAAGAGCTGTGAGCACCACTATATGTGCATGTGTCTGTGCCTGCGTGTGCCATGAATAATGCAGAGGAGCGGGGCTAAATGTACTGCTGAACCAGGCCAAAGACGCAAAAATAGAAGCAGAGAAACACATGAACCAGTGGAACAAGTGAAAGCAGCCATCGAACACACAAACTTTCTCCAAACGCCCGAGCAGCCATGTTGGATTCTCTGCCCCTATTTACAGTTGGAATGTACAGCATCAAAACCTTGAAATACATCAGGAAGCTAAACATAATATGAATCCTTCAAAGTTCTTGTTGTGTTTTGCAGGTGGATCATTTTCTTTTGTTATTAATCTACTGAGTATCAATTAGGGATGCATCTATTCCCAAATGTCTTTAATCATTAGTTTGAGCCCGTAGCGGTCAATAATCGGTTAACTGAATATTTTTTCATTAAGTTCCAGCTGGACTGAATGAATGAAGAGGAACTGTGTTGCAATGTATTTTCATACTTGAATAAAAACATGGACAATTGAAAGCTCTATAACCCCATCGATGATTGAATCTAAAAGTGCTCTTCTTTCCCATGTGTGTCTCTATGGTGACTTGTCCTGTGTCCTATGTTTAAGCTGACTGTGAATTGACCAATCCATACTTTAATGCTGTGTGACACTGTATAAAGTTAGTGTGGCTCTCTGACTGGCCCTCTGCCTCTGATCTAGTTTGACCTGATGCAAAAAGGAGAGGAGGGGCGAGGTGCTTGGCCTTCCCCATCCTACCTTCCCCTGTCCCACCCATGTCCTTGGGTCATACACACATTTATTGTTGAGTTTCATATTTTTATTGTATAACTATGTTTAGTGACATTTAAATGTCCTCTTTTCGGGTCTGTGTTTGTGGTAGATGTGTCCCTTGCTTCGCTTTGTTGTCTCTTTTAATTGTTTTATTTACATTTTTATTCTACAAAACACAGATTACTCATTCTACAGACTTCAGCTTTGTGAAATTTGTCATGTCCGGACGGAAGAAACAGAGAAAAGTCTGCAATGGCTGTGGCGCTCTGGAATATCAGCTCAAATCTCTTCAAAAACAGATGGATATTTTGGAAACAGAAATGGGAGTTAACCGGACTCTTCCAATGTGTGAAAATGGGACAAGTGGACAGACTGCAGAAAATGTAAGTTACGATGATGACGTAATATCTTCTCCCAAAATCATCAAAGAGAACCTTTGGATCAAAAGCGGGGCTAAACCCAAAGTTGACAAAGCTAAGAATGAAAGAATGAAAATGGGAGTGGAATTTTGCCGCAACACAACATTTTAAAGACTTCAAATTGTTGTGCTGCTCTGTTTGAAGAAGCAAAGCCACTGACAAATGTAGCGCCTCAACCAAGGTCCCAGTGTTTTCTTCTTGGAGATTTTGCCATTCGAGGTGTCAACATGAACTTTGTTCATACTTACGCGGTGCACTCAGCAAAAATTTCTCCTGCCAAAAGTGTTATCTGAAAACAGTGGTGTGGGTACATTGTTGATCCACACGGGGCGGTAGACATCTATGAGAAGACGAGCGAGAAGCTGAGAAAGGATTTAACTTTGCTATTGGACGACCTTAAAAAAATGGACATACACATTCTCATCAGTGGGCCACTTCCAAATATAGATGGAAAATGTGAGAAGTTTAGTCGTCTGTACCAGCTAAATACACTCCTACTCAATGAGTGCTCACGCAGAGGACTTGGATTCATTGAGAACTTTAATCTGTTCTGGAATAGGCGCGAGCTTTTTGGAGGAGCATACGTACCTCCAAAGCCACCTAGGGCGTCCAACTCAAATTCTCCCACAAAATCCACCCGTCCCTCAAATTCTAACTCAAATTCACCGACAAAATCCACCGGTCCCTCCCCTAACCCCAAAACCATTCCAACCCCACCCCCACCTCCCCCTCGTTTAGCCCACCTCCCTCTTAACCCATCATCAAGAACCCCTCCACCCCCAAATTTCATTTGTTCTTATAATCTTGATCTTATGTTCATGGCTGAAACTTGGCTTGACCAAAATACAGGAAAAGCAGTTTTAATAGAAGCATCACCACCAAATTTCAAATTTGAATCTGAAATACGGGAAAACAGAAAGGGGGGAGGCATAGCTGCAATTTTTAGAGACCACTTTGTCTCCCATAGAATGTCTCTTGGGAAGTTTTCGTCATTTGAATATGTGTCTTTTAAAATACAACAAAAACAATCTCCTCCAATACTCTTCATTGTCCTATACAAGCCACCGCAGTCATGTTGCAGTTTTATTGATCATTTTACAGAGTTGCTTTCAGTTGTATGCACAGATTTTGATAGTTTAGTTATTACAGGGGATTCTATTCATGTGGATATTGTTAATGGCAGAAATGCAAAAGCGCTGAGTTATTAACTTGATACCTTTGGTCTCACTCAGCACGTGAGTGGCCCCACCCACAGCAGAGGGCACACTCTAGACCTGTTAGTTACTAAGGGGGTGAATATTTCGAATGTAAACGTGGTCAATGTTGCTCTTTCGGATCATTTCTGTGTTTTTTTTTACATGTGTTTCACTAACAAACCACCAGTGGACTCTGCAACTGTTCGAAGAAGGCGCATAAACGAAAATACGAGTGATCTATTTAGGGAATGATAAACTTTGAAAATGCATCGTATTCTACTGTAGATGAACTGTTTAACTCTGTCACCTCTAGTATTTTGAATGTTCTGGATACCGTTGCCCCTGTGAAGGTTAAAATAGTGAAAAATAAGCAGAAGGCGCCGTGGGCTAAAGTAGACTCGGTCAGAGCACTGAAGAGAAAGTGTCGGAGGGCTGAGCGGAAGTGGCGCGGAAGTCCAACCTCCAGGTTGATTACAAGATATTCAAGGATAAGTTTTGCAATTTTTACCGGGTGCTACGTAGTACGAGAGAAAGGTATTTTTCTGAAATGATTGAAGGCCTCAGTAACAATCTGCGTGTTCTGTTCTCAACAGTTAATAGATTAACAAATCCCCCTGTTCAGCTTCCATTAGAGCTAACTTCCAAACGTAAATGTAATGAGTTTGCACATTTTTCAATGACAAGGTTCAAGCCATCAAAAACGCCATTGTCTCCAATCCACAGATAACAATCCAACAGCCAGAAAGGCTCTTTGAGCTAACTCACTTTGCACCTGTAGATGATAAAACTGTCCAAGAGATAATCACAAGTCTGAGCTCCTCCACATGCAGCCTGGATGTACTACCCACTAGATTTCTGAAGTCTGTTCTGAGCAGTCTGTTACCTTCACTCACACAGATAGTAAACATGTCCCTTCATTCTGGAATATTCCCAAAGGCCCTGAAAACTGCAGTCATCAGGCCCCTGCTAAAAAATAGCAGTCTGGATGCTACGGTACTTAACAACTATCGTCCCATCTCAAATCTGCCATTTATGGGGAAAGTCCTTGAGAAAGTTGTTTACCTACAGCTTACTAGATTTCTTATGATCAACAACTCATTTGATTTTTCAGTCCGGCTTTAGACCCCACCACAGCACTGAGACTGCTCTCGTCAAGGTTACAAACGATATCCGGATGAACACTGACGCAGGCAAAGTCTCAATCTTAATCTTGTTAGATCTACAGTAAGTGCTGCCTTTGACACCGTCGACCATGAGATCCTCTTACAGAGATCAGAGGACTGGGTTGGCGTCGCTGACACCGCCCTAAGTTGGTTTAGGTCTTACCTTGAAGACAGGGAGTACTTTGTGGAGATTGGAAATTGTGTCTCAGATCATATGGCCCTGACCTGTGGAGTACCACAGGGGTCGATCCTGGGACCTCTTCTGTTCAATCTCTACATGCTGCCGTTAGGTCAGTTAATACGCAGAAATGAAGTGTCCTATCTAAACTATGCAGACGACACTCAGATCTATGTCTCACTGACTGCAGGAGAACATGGACCAGTGGACTCACTCCTACACTGTATCCAACAGATCAGTGAGTGGATGCAAAACAACTTCCTTCAGCTAAACGCAGACAAAACTGAAATGATTGTCTTTGGTCCCCAGAAACAAAGAGAGAGCGTCATTTGACACCTACAGTCTCTCTCCCTAAAAGCTTCAAACAAGGTCAGAAATCTAGGGGTAATACTGGACTCAGACTTAAATTTTAGTAGCCACATCAAATAAGTAACATCAGCAGCTTTCTACCACCTAATAAACTTTGCCAGGATCAAAAACATAGTGTCTAAAGCAGACTTAGAGATTCTTATCCATGCATTTGTCTCCAGTAGGTTAGACTACTGCAATGGTCTGCTCACAGGTCTGTCCAAACAGGCTTTAAAACAGCTGTAGTACATTCAAAATGCAGCAGCTCGAGTCCTGACTAGAACCAGGAAGTACGGTCACTTTAGTCCAGTCCTCAGGTCTCTGCACTGGCTTCCTGTGGCTCAGAGAATAGACTTTAAAACAGCTCTGCTTGTGTACAAGTCTCTACATGGCCTCGCACCAAAATATATTAGTGACATGTTAGTGCCACATGAACCAGCCCGGACTCTGAGGAGCACAGGGACTGGACTCCTGTTAGTACCCAGAGTCGGGACTAAACATGGGGAGGCTGCTTTTCAGATTCATGTTGCTAAAACAATCTTCCTGAAGATGTGAGACAGGCCTCCTCTCTGACAATGTTTAAAACCAGGTTAAAAACAGTCCTGTTTAGCTGTATATACAACTGAGGGATTTTATATTTCATATTTTTATCTTTCTTTTTAATGCACTGTGATTGGTTATGATTTTAATTCTTTCTTATTTTGTTCGGCACTTTGAGTTGCCTTGTGTATGAATTGTGCTATACAAATAAACTTGCCTTGTATACAGTGCAATATACAGAAGTTACTGATTGTAGAAGTTGTCCCACTTAAATAAATGGGTAACACTTTAGATTAGCCCTCACCAATTAACAGCTAAGTAAGTGCTAATTAGTGTACCCTAACCCCCTAAACTATAACCCTAACCCACATGGGAAAGTGTCAGTTAGATGTTAAATGAGGCCATGTAGAATAAGGACTAACAAATGATAAATAAGCTACATATCAGACATATTAGGATTTTATTAGCTGTTGAGGGCTAAACTAAAGTGTGACCAATAAATGAGAGGGGTCCTTCTTTTCATCATCAGTACAGGTCAACTGTGAGAGACAGAATGTGAAGGAAAATCGAGTAAATCACATGAGATGATTTTTAAAGAATGGATTTGAAGATTTCAATACTTTGTAATATTATCTTTTTGGTGACAGAGGCTAAACGTTTTCCATAGGTCCTCAGCAGGTTAGCACACACTGAAGCTGGTATTTTAACCCATTCTTCCATACAGATTGTCTCTACAGGTTGTCATGTTTTGGGATTGTTGCTAAGCAACCCAGATACCCTCATCAGAAAACAATATGGTTTTGAGGTGCTTTTCTTCAAAGGGGGTAGGACGACTTATCTGTGATTACCTGGATTTTTTCACCTATTGTCACTCACAGTTGAAGTGTACCTATGATGAAATTAAGGATCCCTCTCAATTTTCAGCACAAAGTTTAGTAATCCAGACTGTTTTCTAGAGCAAAATCCAAGTGAAATAAACCAAAGTAGGTGAATAGATATTTTAATAGATATTGTTGCACTTTCATTTCTTAGTCCTCTTACAAAAGCCAGGATTTTATGCTACAAGCCTTTATTATACCAGAAGTATATCATTGGACACTATGGACAAGTTTATGTTGACGCCAAACATCAACATAAACTTGTCCATAGTGTCCAATGATATACTTCTGTCTTGGTTCAGCAGGACGGGCCTCCTGTGCAGCCGGTTGCCCTGCTTCAGTCCTGGTTGTGGAACATGGCCGCCTCTGTCTAAACACGTTAGTCTGGCTCTTGTCTAATTACTGAAGCACTTTGCTGCAGTTTTAATCCAGGGAAATGTTTTCATTCATAATTAATCAGAATCCAGAGTGTTTGTGCCGCAGCTTCATCACAGAGGCTCTGCACCTACGGAAATAACCCGCAACGCGGCTCAACATGTGACACCGTTAAACTCTACTGCCTGTCATTTACGCTGCAACCAATGAGGATTCAAAGGACACATAATTATCCAAATATCACACTGTTAAAATGACTCTGACATAAAAAATAAAAATACTTAGAATATGACATCATGGCCAGAGATGTTTTCTGCCTTTTTAGGACAAAAAATAAATTGATTGTCTAACATCATGTTGTTACCCAATTCACTACTAGATAGCAGTATTGACATATTCTAGCATCTACTACTCCTTTGTTACATATGCTTATTCAAATATTAAGAAATTAGTGAACATTTAATAACATCAAAGTGAATTTTGTCTAGATAAGGGCCACTAGATAATGTATAATATTTGTTCTTTAATAGGTATACAGGAGGATTTTCTATTTCCGGGTGGATCATCAAGACTATTTGTCCTCCCAATTGTCAATCACTCTGGTGATACAAGCTCATAAAATAAGAGTTTTGTTTAAAAAGTGGAGAGGGAAAGGAAAATCCTCCTCTGTACCTTTTGATTAGTGGACGTGATGCTTCAACACTACTGTTCATCAATGTCTGACCTTCATTTACCAGAAGTCCCAGGGTGATGTATTTATAATTACTTTGTTGAGATATTGTTTGATAATTAAAGATACACAAAGAAACAATTGGAAAATGTAATAAAATAGAATAGTGACTGTGTGTATTCAGCCGTTCGCTGTGCATCTGGGCCCTGAGCACTTCTCTTCACTATACGACAGTCTAAGCCACGGTGAAGTCTGCGTGCACGTACAGGGCACTTTAAGCATGTGTTGCTTCTGCACGCTCACACATCAGCTCTTAACCGTTTGGTGGAGAAAAAGGGTATCTGATGGGTGACTTCACAGAGGCTTCTTCTCCTGTCTTTATTCTCGCCATCAGGGTTTTAGTGCAAGTGTGAGGCAGACAGCAGCGAACCCCATGTGACAAGCAGAGAGGAGGAACCAGTTGCAGAAAAGTCTTTACTTTGAATCCCTGTGTGTTGTCTGTTGCCCATTATTTTACAGTTTTTATACTATACACATTACTTTTTATAATAATATAATATAATTGCCATCGCAAGGTCATTGATTCATACAGAAACATGTCAGCACAATTCTAATTTTGTACTTCACACTGTTAAAATGTCTGATATTGTTGTATTAGCATTATTAAAAGTAAAATCTGCCATTAAAAGTATTTGGTTATTCTAAACCAGACAATATTAGGTTAGCAAGGTTATTACCTTGACATGTTTCGACGGATACTTCCTGCTTTTGTGGAAGATGGAATATATCCTTTAAGGAGACTTTTCACATTTACCAGCACAGTTAAAAGTGAAAAGTCAATATCATGTTCCCTTTAAAACAGCAGAAAAGCCCGAGTGTATTCCTGAGCTCAAACCCAGACCAGTGTACATTTCCTCTCTATCCTCCCGATACTGTCCTAATGTAATTTTCTAAACACTGACGGATCATTCATGAGCCATAATTTGTGACATTTCCCCTCTGCGTTATGACAGAGCAACAAAAGCCCTCCGCACAGAAAAACAGAACCAAATCGGTGCAACGAGCGGATCAAATACACACGCCCGAAATAGTCCAAAAACCCAGAGAAATCTATCACTCATCACAAGTGCACACGCCACACGCTTACAGTGTGTCCCAACAGAAGATCCACAAATGTTTGATCTTATCATGGATTTTATTTTATAATCGCGTGGTTTAAAGAGCCTAAAGTTGAATTTTCCTGGCTTAAAATGGCTCAAAACACAATGTAACCATTTGTACAATTCAAGCCTCATTCTAGCACTTTCCTTGTTGGCTAATGTTTTACATAAAGGAATTTATTTGGTCTTTCTCCAAGAGCCCCTGGCGCAGTTGTCTTATGGTTTTTGGGTGTGTTGGACACACTATAGACTCTTACTATAGTGGTGGCATCAAATACCTCTCCCGATATGGGAATTTGTGTTGGATTGGGTATTAGTTTGATGATAACGGCTCAGACGATATCTTAAGTCGGCCTTTATTTTGATTATATTAGCCCAAAATGTCATAAAGAGTAGCGCCCCGTTTTCTCCAGCCCTCCTTGGCCCTACTCCACTCTAACTGTTTGTGTTTCCATTACACAGCACAGTGTGGTACAATATCCTAGCCATCTACCTACAACAAACCAGTATCTAGGGGAACTCCTTAGTAAGCATGGCTTCCAACAGCATCAGTCAGTGGGAACACTTTAGTACCAGCTTGGCCCGAAGAGAACCAGGGCCAAAAAGGAATTGGCAAAAGTATCAGGATCGGTATTGGACATTAGCTGGATTGGTTGATTGGTGCATCCATACTTAGAATCGTTTTAGAACAAAACAATCTGATTTAACAAATAGCAAATATTAGACTCAAAAAGTCGAGTGAGAAAAAGTCACTGTACTCCACAAAAAGAAATATGAAGTAAAAAAAAGAAAAAAAAAGAAAGAAAGAAATTAACCCTATTCCTTACAAGCTTTTCACAATAGTTGGATGGAATTCTGGCCCATTCCCCCTCAGATAATTACAGGATATGAAGACAGTCAAGACATTCTCAAATGATGATACAGATTACTTCAAGGCACAACAAAAGAGTATGAAAAAGATTAAACGTTTTCTTATAAGACAAAGACAGCATGTTGTCGTCCGATTTGTCTACAACAAACTTAAACAACACTCTTTCTGCTGGAACAAACAAAAAAACTGTTTTGATAGATTTGGATTCTGGTTCTGATAACTAATTCTTTCAAAGAAAACCATTTGGTGTTGTTTTTTTGTTTTTGTTTTTTTCTGACAGAGAAGACATTGAACGTTGTACAGTTTTGTTTGGTGTTTTGGAGCCAGTGGACAGGCGAGCTGTGAATGTGTCTACAATCTGTGTTTAAACATGTGGAGCAAAAACAAACACGTTCTGCCAACATCTCACATTTGAATCATTCCAACCTTCTGAACAAAAAACAGTAAACTGTTGCATAATAAAGTTGTTATTGGTCATGTTCACAGAGATGTTTGTTTGCGCCCCAGGGCAGATGTGGCACAGTGACTCACCAAAGCACTTTGTGTAAAGAGTCCTGTTCTAGGAAGGTCTTGGCGTCTTTTCTCGGGTTCTGGGTTCTTTGTGTGAGATGTTTGCATGTTCTGTGCGTGTGCCCTCACCATTAAAGCTGGAGTACTGTTTTGTTTTCATAAAGAACTTATGATGTTTATTCAAACAGAAAGAGGCAGCTAAAAGTGAAATAATGAGTCTTCATCATTAGCAAACATGTTATCTTGAAGGGTTAGGGTGGGCGGTCCTTTCTTTTACCCTTCTCTGAAAAAGCTGAGCTATAGATTGAAAGGGGCAAAAAATGATGTGAAAACTAATGATATTACCAAACTGTTTTGGGAGCGAGCAAGGAGTTACATGGATTTGTGTTGTGATGTTTTCTTTAAGTTCCTCAGCTTAAAACTGTACAATTGTTTCTAGCATTGTTTGTAGCAAAAATGTGTGCTGTCGACCCGCTGGACTACATTCTGATGACATTTTTTCTGACTGAATGTGTAGTGAAAGTGAAATGTCTTGTCAAAGCATGCCCACTTGCTGCTGGTGGAGTGTTTTTGCAGTGTAGCGTGTGAGAGGATGGGAGGTGAAAGCTTGCCGCATTGTCAAGGACACATCAAGGGGAGAGACAGAGCATCGACAGAACCAATGGACAGAGCAATGAAAGGACAAAAACATATGAAAATGTGGCCCCTACATCCACTCCTCCACCTTACATCTGCTGAAAACCTCCTCACAACAACTCCACAATCGTACATGTAGAAACAACAATCCATATCTGCAAAGACTATACACCAAGACGGATGCTCGCCTCCACCAATTATAGCGTCCGAACAGTCCTTCCCCCTTTTCCCACAGCCAATAAGAAAAAGAAAAAAACTGAAGCTAATTATAAGAGGCAGAAAGCTGCGTTTTGTGGGCACTGACATCACCTGTTGCCGGGTAGAAGCCTGTGTGATGCAGGAAGCGGCGGTTTGTGGTCTCCATGGAAACTGCATCTCTCATGTTCGAGGAAGGAGAAGGGGGGTGGAGGGTCATTTTTGCAGCGTAAGACTGGAGACAGCAAAGGGAATGACAGAATACACATGCTAGCGTCAAATTGTAGGAGCCGTATGCACATATTCTATTTTATGTTACATCTGGTTCGAAAATAGCATGTCCTGGTTATCTCTGTGATGGGAGACCACCGTATTTGGAGCCACAGGGGAATGGCTGGGACTGTAAAGTATGAAAACTGTCATTATGGCCTTGGGAAAGACACATCATACACACTGTCTTTCTAGTATGAAGTCAAATCTGAAGGGTCACCACCTGAACCCCAACACCTGTGTTAATCATGAGTGGAAAGTCCAACTGTAGGCCATCCATATGCAGACTTACAAGAAAAGATGTGTATTGTCCCAAGGGAAATTTGCTGTGGGCTACAGTGCTGCATGAACACGATCTGCAGGAATAAAAAAATAATAATTGGAAAGAATAAAACATTTAAAAAAATTACAGGGAAAAAACCCACATAAACAGAAAAGTGCAGTTGTGCTTTCATGAGTTGTACATTTTGCGTTTCAGTTTTGCAAGAGCCAACATTCTACCTGGTAAAGGCTTACCTGATCTATTTAACTTGCAAATACTACATGAACTGTTCCATGCAGTGTTATAGTAGCATTGACACTCATTTCACTCCATATCCTGTGACAGCAAACTACTACTGAAAGCCCAGCTTACCTGTGGGAGGACTGATGGTAATGAGGCTATTAATTCATGCCATTGGCTCTTCTGAGCAACACCAATCATGCACACACCCCAGTGTCATACTAGGCAACATGGGTGAAGCTCCTACTGTGGCACCCGGTGTTCCCAGGGGTCTCCCATCACATCACTAATCAGACCATGCCCTGCTTAGCTTCTGAGGACTGATAGTATCAAGCTTTCCTGTCCAGGTGGCAATCATTTGTTGAGGTGTGTAGTATACAGGTACTGTTTGTATTTCTTTGTGTTGAGGTCAAATTCCAGCTTGGACAGCAAATGCAATAAATATGATTGAGGTTCTCAGACCATTGTCTTAATAGTAATGCAAAGAGTGCAGAATGTGTACAATGCAGAATGGAATCCCTTGTACATTTTTCATGTTTTGTCTCCCTAAGGTGTGAGCGGGGAGCCTGCAGACTTGGAGCATAGAGGACAGACGTTTGGTCAGAACTTTATTCCTCCTAAAAAAGCCAAGACGTTTTTGGAGCTAGTATGGGAAGCTCTGCAAGACGTGACACTGATCATCCTGGAGATCGCAGCCATCATCTCCCTAGGCCTGTCCTTCTACCAGCCGCCAGGCAAAGATACAGAGGGTAAGGCTTTAAGAACCGCTGTAGGCCTGTAGGTTTAGACCTACTTTAGATGCTTTTGACCTGGTTTTGATCTGCTTTAATTCATCCAGTCCCCCTTTTCCACAAGGACTGTATGAATTAGTAAACAAATTGTGACTAATCAACTAATAGAAGAAATTGTAACATAGTTTATTGATAGTATTGAGGCCGTGCTCAATCAGTCCAGGACCTGGAATTTCTGGTAGCGAAAGATGCATTCAGGCGGAAGAAGAAGATAAGATAAGGTAAACTATATTGATCACACAATGGAGAAATGTACAATCCAAGAGGGATTGTGGGACTCCTGGCAGCTGTCCAGTACCAGTAGACCAAGTGTGTACCACTACTCGCGGCAAAAACTCTGTATTGTGTCCAATACAGAGGAAGCAGTGCTTTACAGTGCAGGTGGAGAGCTGCTGATCTCAACCGGGGATATTGTTGGACAGTGTAGGGAATACTTTGAGATTCAGCTCAATCCTCTGGGGTCCTTTGCAGAGAGCCATCTGGTCCCTGTATGACCGGAGTCAGAGTTGTGTTCACATTGCTGGCAGTAAGTCAGACCTGTTCACAGGGCATGTTAGCCTCCACCATGTCTATGACATAGATTCACTTTACTATTTTTGCTAACATAATTTCTAGGTGAAGCTAGGGGCGAGTCTGGTTTGGAGACAGCAGGGACCAGAGGTAGTCTGGTTCGGGAACCGTTGTGGTGAGGTCAAAGTTCCCACCCTCACCTATGGCTCTTGGAGCTTTGGATATTGAGCAAAAGGACAAGATTACAGATGTTGGTTCCCTCTACAAAGGGGTTGGGAAATCTGTTCAAGATGAGAAGTTCAGTCACAAGAGAGGGTCCAGTTGGGTATCTGTTTGGAATGACTCCCTGGATGGTTCCCTGGGATGTGTTCCGGACATGTCCCACCTGGAAGAGACCCTGGGGTAAGACACCTTTGTCTCTCAGGTGAGCTTCTATAAGGAAGTCTGAGTATCTCTGCTTAGACTGCTGCCCCTGCAACCCAGCAAGGGATGAAGCAGAAGAAAATCTATGGGTTTGATCATTGTAATCATAATCTGGACTCTGAAGCATGTTCCAAAAGATAACATGCTTTTGGAACATGTTATCTTTTGGAATCAAATCTATCAACAATCATTTTTGGTGATTGTTGATAGATTGCTGAATGCTCTCCTCCTGTGTTTTTACTTGCAGCGTGTGGGAACGTGTCTGCGGGGGGAGAGGATGAGGGCGAGGCGGAGGCCGGCTGGATCGAGGGTGCTGCCATCTTGTTGTCGGTGGTGTGCGTCGTCTTGGTAACAGCGTTTAACGACTGGAGCAAAGAAAAGCAGTTCCGTGGGCTGCAGTCGCGCATCGAGCAGGAGCAGAGGTTTGCCGTGGTACGAAAGGGCAACGTCATCCAGGTGCCGGTGGCCGACATGGTGGTGGGGGACATGGCACAGGTCAAATACGGTGAGCTTTAGTTTAATTCTGACCCTAACCCTTCTCTGACCCTTTTTTTTATCCATGTGTCATTTTACTCCAGGTCCGGTAGCGTTAGGAACTTCTGACACAGACATGTCTCTGATCTATTTAAATACAACCGTACCAATAGCTTAACACTTTTAAAAATATTTGCATTGATACTCAACACCAATATTGTTTTTGATGCGTCTCTAATGAAAGAGATGAATTCAAGATATAGCTTGCATTTGGAATCAGTTTCTGGCCCTTCTCATCAAAACGGCTGACTTTTTGGTGAATCTTTTCATATAGCAAAATACAGTAAAATTTTAAACATTCAGGCAAAACTCAACCTACTTTACAAGAATAAAAACATACAAACATTTTCCTGGGACTATCCTAAGAAAACATACTTTACAGTGCTGTACATACAGCATTTTGGAAGGGAAAGAACAAGAAAGTTAAATACTGTAGATTAATAGATAGACTCAGGTGTCTAGTAGCAGCAGAAACCATCCATAACATAAAAAAATAATTCTAAAAGTTGTTAACAAAAGTAATCAAAGCGTCCATGTTTGTGTGGGTTGTTTCTAGGAGACCTGTTGCCGGCCGATGGGATCTTGGTCCAGGGGAACGACCTGAAGATCGACGAGAGTTCTCTGACCGGAGAGTCAGACCACGTGCGCAAGTCTGTGGACAAGGACCCCATGTTACTGTCAGGTCTGTGCCCATCTGCTCCACGTCATTTGTGGCCACAAATTTTTTTAATAATCCATTTCACTTTTTACAACCCTTTTGTAATTTTCAAAGATGTAGTAGGATACTTTTTGTATGTCTTTTTCTCTTGTTTGAACCTCTAGTTTTTTTAAATATAGGCCTTTACCAAATGGTTGAGATGCAGTTTGATGGTAAAAGTGCCTATAACCTAGTGATAGAGATGCCCCAGTGAGGTAGATTTCAGTTTCTAAGTAAAAAGGGATCCACCAAATGGTTGAGAAAACCATTAAAGGGTTCAAAAGTAAAAAAAAATTAAGAGAGATGATCAAACAACTTGAATGAAACTTTGCCCTTATAACAGGCATGATATATTTAATTTTACTTAAATCATCTTTTTTTTGAGCTTTTAACCCAGATGTTATTACATTGTTGCACCATCAGTAACAAACCTATAGTCGTTTTTAGACCCATACACGCTATTATCAGGAACGCTCCTGTCTCCGTTCAGTAATAGTATGATGTAATTGAACCACTATGACATCACACTCCGAGCAGAGCAGATGCCCATAAATTAGTTTTGGTAATTTATTTGGTGAAACAGTGGGCCTCATTCACGAATAACTTTGTAAGAAACTACTCAACTTTCTTCTCAAGTTGTCCTTAAGTAGATTTCTAAGAAGTCCCCACGTGGGATTCATCAACGCACTCGTAAGCCGCTGAATTGTTCGCAGCTGTTCTCTCAGATTGATGAATCCCATTTCCTCGTAAGTAGAGCGCGCGTGCCAGGTGCTTCATTAGCATAGGTACTTAGCATAAGTAACCGCCCACTAATGCCCATATAAGGGACTGCAGGGCCGTGTGCAGACGGCAGAGGAAACAGCAACAGGCCTAAAGCAACAGGCCACGGAGCAAAAGAGTCACGCTTTTTTCTTCTTTTACCAGACTGAGAATAAAGTTATAAAATGTTGACTTAAAGTCGAAATATTATGATAATAAAGTCGAACTAGCAAAATTATGAGATTAATCTAAGAATATGATGAGATTAATCTCAAAATGTTATGAGCTTAATTTAAAAATATATTATGTATTATTTTAAAGATGAATCTCAAAATGTTTTGAGATTAATCTCAAAATGTTATGAGCTTAATTTAAAAATATATTATGTATTATTTTAAAGATGAATCTCAAAATGTTTTGAGATTAATCTCAAAATATTTTGGACCCTGGGAGGAGATCCAGCGCGGACCAGCGCTGAGACCAATGCAGACCCGAGGAGAGACTGGAGTGACCAGCACACAGAAACCAGCGCGGACCTATAGGAGAGACCGCATAGACTGGAGTGACCTGACTGGAGAGACCGGTGCGCAGAGACCAGCGCGGACCGAAGATAGACCGCATAGACCAGACTTGAGAGACCAGCGCGGACCCGTATGGATCCAGGAGCATGCAGCACGGACGCGTATGGAGAGACCAGTGCAGACCCGTATAGATCCATAGGAGAGACCAGCGCAGACCCGTATAGATCCATGGGAGAGACCAGCGCAGACCCGTATAGATCCATGGGAGAGACCAGTGCAGACCCGTATAGATCCATGGGAGAGACCAGTGCAGACCCGTATAGATCCATAGGAGAGACCAGCGCAGAGACTCAGCGCGGACCCACTAACCTCCTGCAGCAGCAGTATATATGCCGTTGTTCTGTGGCCCGTGGATAAAGAAATGCCCCCTATAAATAGGAAGGGGTCACTAATACACGGCAAGATTTCCACTGTATTTGATAAAGCGTTGGCACATTTCATTTCAAAATGAATTAAAAAGTAGGCCAGATCTGCAGTGAAAAAGGCGGTATATAAATAAAGATTACTAATAAAGATTACTACAAATAAATAAATACATACATCGATATGACGGACATATCACTGGAATGTTGTATTTTTATTCAACTTCACCAAAGAGGACAACCCCGGCGTGTGAACATGTCGGCACTGAATGCGTACGAGTGCTCCTGAGGACTCGTAGGATTTGTACTTGCCCAAGAGAAATTCTGGTTACGAGAAATATTCGTGAATGCCACTTTCTTCGTAAAAACCGCGTAAGTAGGATTTACGTACAAATCTGTTCCTAAGAACCGTTCGTGAATGAGGCCCAATGTTCTTTACTATCACATGGCTTTTATTTGAATGCCTCCTCCCTCTGATGGCAGCATAGGCAGTTACAGGCGTATAGCATTCTTAATCCTTTATACACCAAATGTTTTACCTCATCAAACACAAAAGATATTATCTCAGAGACTAAAACATGACATGACAAATTAAATAGCTTTATTATCATGTTTAATGTTAATAATAATTCATATTTTATTCTAATATTACTTTTTAAATGTATTAAATGTACTAGTTGCAAGAGCTATTACAAGTATGTGACAGTTCAGAGAAAAGCGCTCAGTTCCTGTGAGAGCTGTTTGGTGATAGAAAGTCTTTCATTGTGCCTGTTAAACCGTCTTGCCTCTTGTAGGCACTCACGTGATGGAGGGCTCTGGCCGGATGCTGGTCACAGCGGTGGGCATCAACTCTCAAACTGGCATAATCTTCACTCTGCTGGGAGCCGGAGACATGGAGGAGGACGGGAAGGACAAGAAGGGTGAGTGGAGACAACCTCCCTCCTCACACTCCAAGTAACTCATCATTTCTACGCAAAGGTGTCCTGGCGTTGATCCGCTTTTTGTGCATTGGTCCGAAACCAGATTTTTTTGCTATAAATGTATTATTGCTTTGTGTGTTTTGGTTTCAAACATGTAAATTTCTTAATTATGGAGTATTTTAGTGCAACAACATTTAGATCCAGCATAGTTGAGGGTTGCTCCTTTAAAGGGTCAATACAATATCTTCAGATTAAATTACATCTTTATCTTTTATATGTGTCCCCAGATAACAAATCCACCTTCACAAACAACGATTGTTTGAATGAAAGCAGATACAGAAATAAGAAGTCATACGTAACACA
Organism: Knipowitschia caucasica; assembly: GCA_964034765.1. NCBI lineage: Eukaryota > Metazoa > Chordata > Actinopteri > Gobiiformes > Gobiidae > Knipowitschia > Knipowitschia caucasica. The sequence goes on along the minus strand of OZ035827.1, from coordinate 37,087,710 downwards.
CAGAGTTTGTATTGGGACCAGGTAAACCCCAGCAGGTGGGGGGTTAGCTGGTAACATCAGTAATCAGTGCTTAGGAGCTACATGTGTCACAGGCAGAAACATTCTGATTTGATTAGGCCACATAGAGTCCCTGTGAAGGGGAATGCAGTAGTTTTGAGCCACATCCTGTTTTGACCTGAAATGACATAAAAAGACAGTTGGCCTCCACTCAGCAGAACACACTAGGGCTTTGACTTTTGCACAAAAATCATATTAAATATTCGAATATTTTCGAATATGTCACTACTTATGTCTGTGCAGGGAAGCTATCGGAGCTAGCCATGTTCAAAAACACATATCAATCAATCAATACATTTAAATGTTAACGGAAGAATACATTATGCGTATGCATTCTTAAAACACATGCACAGAGGTTTTCAGAATTATCTGTAAACGTTTTCATGACAAAAATACTGTTTTAATGTGACCAAAAACGATCGCGGAAAACCCGGACTAATTAACATTAGTGGAACATTTTAGGACAGATTTGAGGACAATTTAGGTTCTGTATATACAGTAGATGGGTCACTCACTGCTGATGTTCAGAATTCTTTGTTAAGTTTTCATGTAGTTCCAGAGAGTTCTAGTTAGTTAGCTAGCGTAGCTGTTACTAGCATAGCTGTTATTAGCATAGCTGTTACTAGCCTAGTCACGGTGCAACCTTTGGGAACTAACTATTTTATATATACATACTGTATACATATATAATTTAAAAAAGATAATGCCCATTACAGCTTTGAATATTAAGGGCTGTCCATTTTCCCCACATCAAACAGCAGAAGTAGTTGCAATAATAGTATCTGTAACAACAGTTGTCGATGTCAATGTAAATTTCAACTTTATTTGTATAGCACATATGCAACAACACCAGCTGTTCAAAGTTCTTCACAGGCATGAAAGATAAAAAACAAAAGAAAAAAGCATGAAATACATACACACGTAAAAGCAAAATGGTAAAACTCAATTGGTGTTAAAAGCCAGAGCGTAAAAATGTGTCTTTAAACTAGACTATTCCACAGTTTGGGTGCAGCAACAGAAAAGGCTTGGTCTCCTCGAGTTTTGAGACGAGACCGGGGCACGTTTGACAAAAGCTGGTTTTCAGACATCACTGATCTGGCAGGAGCATACAGAGATAACAGCTCCGACAGATATACAGGGGCCAAACCATTCAAACATTTAAAAACAAGCATCAGAATCCTAAAATCAACCCTGAATGTAACAGGGAGCCAGTGAAGTGAGGCCAGCACAGTGATGATGTGCTCTTGTTTACGTGTCCCCGTGAGTAAGCGAGCAGCAGCATTCTGCACCTGCTGAAGGCACTTTAATGAGCCGAGGTCTAGACCACAGTACAACGAGTTACAGTAATCTAATCTAGATGAAATAAAAAGGTGGATAACTCGCTCAAAGTCAGTGGGTGGGATGTAAGCCTTCACTCTGCTCAAGACCCGAGCTGATAAAAGCTGGCTTTGATTACTGAATTAATTTGCTTGTCCATCCTGAAGGAGCTATCAAAAATAACTCCTAAGTTTCTAGCAGAGGAATGGGCATGAGCAGAGAGTGCACCAAGTGCATCAGTGAGCTCCACAGGGAGGCTGGAGCTAAAAACAACAATTTAAGTTTTACTCTCATTGAGAACAAAAATATTTTGGGCCAGCCAAGTTTTTACTTCCTGGAGACAATCTAGCAGTGTTGTAGTTGACACTGAGATGGGACTTAAAGGCAGGTAGATCTGCAGGTCATCAGCATAAGCATGAAAGGAGACATTGTGTTTCTTTAGAATATCGCCAAGTGGGAGCATATACAAAGAAGAAAGGGCGGGGCCTAAAATGGAGCCCTGTGGAACACCACAATTGAGGGGTGCCAGGGCAGACTTGTAGGGCCCACAATGGACAGAAAAACACCTGTCACAAAGATAGGACCTGAACCAGTTTAATGCAGTGCTTTTAAAACCAGCGTAGTGCTCCAAACGAGAAATTAAAAGGCTCTGATCTACAGTGTCAAAAGCAGCTGTCAAATCTAAAAGAACTAAAATGGCAGGAGAACCAGAGTCAGCTGTTAAAAGCAGGTCATTAAAAACTCTGAGCAGTGCAGTCTCCGTGCTATGTAGAGCATAAAACCTGATTGAAATGTGTCAAAGATGCCATTTGTGTCATTTCTTTTGACCATGTTAGGCTAATAAAGTCTTGGTACTCGCAGCAGCAGCAGCAGTAGTGTTAGAGGTAATACCACTAGTTTTAGCAGTAGCTGTATCAGTAGCAGTAGTTGTATTGGTAGTATTAATTGGCTGTGTCATTTTTTTTTTTTTGCCCACATCAAACAGAGGAACTCATTCAGGCTCCCACCTCCACAGACGTCACTCACAACACAGTGACCAATGGTATGTGAGCATTCAGCCCTGTGTTCTGCTCCCTGCCTCCCCTCGAACCAATCAGATCCCCCAGTACACAGTGCAGTGACAGTGTTCTGATCAGACCTCCTCCTTTGATCCAAATGTTTCATGTGATGATAAAGTGGTTTTAATGTTTGTTCAAAACACCCTTCACTCACACTGACAAATCTGAAAAATATGTGGAGAGATGGTGCTCTTCTTCGCACCTATTCGTCCTATTGGGCTGAAAATATCTGAGAGTGATATGGTAGGATTCCTCTCTAAGTGCAACATATACAGGAGCCGTAACATTTGTACGGAATAAAAAATCTCAAATGTAATTTAATAATGGAGAAAATGGAGGGTAAATTATGCTGTATTTTTTATTCATTTTTTGGCTTGCCTCCAGAGCTTCTGCACTTTGAGAAAAATATCTGCCCAAGTAATCCATGAATGACATGTTTTATCTGTTAAGGTCTAACACACTCCAAGCAATGAAATACAGTATATCAATTCTAATTGATTTTGGAGCTCTAATTATGATTATTAGATTGGATTCAGTGCTGCTTTAGCTGAATATAACCTCCATATAGCTTATGCCCAAGCGGCCCATGTCCCCACAGACTTTCTCAGAGCTGCAGTGTGAGCGCAGGGCTGGGCCAAGCGGGTTCACATGATTTGACTTGAAACACGACAGAAACGTTGACTGTGTATCGGGTGTTTTGTTACAGGGAAACAGCCTGACGGAGCTGTGGAGAACAACCAAAACAAAGGTAAACCCTTTCCACCATAACAACGCATTGTACAAGATTTAGGTTAAAGTAGAAATGTGTCCTCTGTAGGGCTGTAAAAAAAAACATTAGCAAAAACATTAGACATATTGTTTTATTTTTGTTAGAGTAAGTTTAGGGGCCAGAAAACTCTACTTTTCACTTAACTGTAACAAATCTTATTGAAAGTCGTTGGTCATAGCCATAGACTGTAAATATTAACGGACAAAGTCACGGCAACCTCCGCCGTTGAAACTAATGTGCCATCACTTTTGGCTTCTATGGGGTTTTTTCAAAATGGCCGCGGGAAACCCCTCCTGCAGGAAAAGGTGATAAGAGTCTTCTGAAATGCACAGCGGCTAAACTAGACTGGTCCAAAAGAATATACTCCCCACAGCATCTGAAACGTCGCTTTAGGCCAAGAGCCGACTTTTGGACCATCCTGTAGAGTTGTTTTTGAGAGAAAAGAAGACGCCAAACAAAAGCATTGGACATTTCTCTTTCTCTGCCGAGTGATGACGTCACAAGGGAATCCAATTCAGATTGAAACTACTTTATTTATTCCATCAGGGGCAGTAAAAGAGCATAGGGCATAACATCTCCCATACAAAAACATGTTGGGACAATTTTTTTAACCATAAATGCAATGACATACATTGATAATCTGTTTCTGTCTCGTCTTTCAGCAAAGAAGCAAGATGGCGGCGTGGCCATGGAGATGCAGCCGCTGAAGAGCGCGGAGGGCGGAGAGGTGGAGGAGCGTGAGAAGAAGAAAACTAGTGTTCCCAAGAAAGAGAAGAGCGTCCTGCAGGGGAAACTCACCAAACTGGCTGTGCAGATCGGCAAAGCGGGTAAGACACACACATAGACCCACACACACGTGACAACACACACACACACACCAGGGCTGGACTGGGACAAAAAAACGGCCCGGGCATTTTTGCCTTCTTGGCGGCCCAAGCATGTTTTTTCACGCTTTATACAAGTTTGTTTATACCAGGGGTTGGCAACTCAAAAGGTTCAAAGAGCCATATTTGACAAAAAAAACTAAAAACATGTGTCTGGAGGAGCCTTGTAAAAGGCTTATATGAAGGTAACACAGGCTGCAGCTGTATTAGCTATATTAGCTACAAATACACAATAAAAGGATTCATGATTATCAAAAGTGTATTTTCACTGCAGTGTGTCCTGGAGAGAATGACGCACCACGTGACAACTCTGCTTTAACTTTAACTTCCATTTTTTTTTGCCTTCATGCAATTGTACAAATACAGTAAATAAATCTGCTTTTTGGCTCAGAGTTCACCTGCATCACTGTCTGTTCATATCCATCACATCACAGGCTGAAGTTTGCTGGAGCTGAATGTTCTTAATGGCCTTTTCTTTCACCGTCTTTGCGAAGGTTTTTGAAGTCTGAAAATAGGTGCTTTGAATTTGCGATGAATGAATCCTTCAGTGAACAGTGTTTAAAGCTTCATTGTTCCTCGTGTTGCAACAAAACTTCTCGTTACAAACATGAGGCAGTCTTTCCTTATTGACTGAAAGCAAAAGTTCATTCTGATTCTTAGTCCAGTCTTATAGACTCTTTCTCTCTTTATCTTTGGGATCCGTGCGCACACACGCCGGTTTGTTTACCACAGCCGCCGCCTGGCACGGGGCCGCGTCACCGGATATGACGCACTACGTAGACAGAAATTTTGAAATTGAATAATACTTATGCACAGCATTTAAAACATCAAGAATGTTTTTTCCTCCTACAGAAACCACATTCAAACTAGAAATAAAATATAGCCCTCCCACTCCATTTTCAGACATTTTTTAAAAGGCTCCAGGAGCCACTGGAGGAGCTACAAAGAGCCGCAGGCTGCCGACCCCTGGTTTATACAGTATGTGGAAGCAAATACTGCAGAGGATCAGGATGTCTGTAGTTTCAACAATAAAATAAAACGCAATAGTCTGCATTAAAGAGAGTGATAAACATGTCTCAGAGTGAGGGAGGTGGACACAGACAACACTATTGTTTGTTACAGGGATGAGAATTGGTCAAAAAAAGTCTGAAATGCATAGTGTCAGCCATTGGCTGTCACTAAATCTGTTTGATTTGTTCACAACATTTTACTTTTGGGCTCAAACATGAACTTTTGATGCAATGGAAAATGTAGGTACCCAAGCTTTAATTTAGTCGCGCTTCGAGAGGAGAGGGGAGACGCGGACTGTTTACTGCAGCGGTGTATTTATTGGGTCCACAGACTACGCTAAGACACGCATGGTCCTGTGCGCGTTTATGGTCTTGGGTATATGGTCACGTTGCGGCTACGCGCTCACCGTGTTGTGTTGTGAGCGGTTCCCGCATCCAGCTCAGAGCCGCTGGATGCGGGAACCGCTCATTACAAAGCGTCCACAGCAGCCCGGGAACACTGCGGCCGCTGAGGTGGCGGAATCCCGTTCGAGTACATACAGCAGGAGCCCGCGGACACGCACGCCCCCCTCGAACAATTCTCAACGGATTTACACTTTTCACAAACATGTTTTTGGATGAGGCAGACAGACCGGCCCAAATATGGGCATCGGCCCTTCGGGCATTGCCCGGTACGCCCGATGGCCAGTCCAGCCCTGACACACACCTATTGGGAGAAAGTGAAACCACACGTTACACGTTAACAATAAGCAAAAGCATAAATGGTTTTATGTGATCAAATATGGTCGGACAGTGCTGAAGCACCTTTACAGTTAGTGACTGGAGAGATATTCTTATAAGGATAGTGACCGCAAGGATTCCGACTAAAACAGGGTTATTGTCAAAGTGCTTAAACATAAATGCTCTCAAATATCTTTATTACAGGGACCAATTTAAAAAGGAGAAAGCAGCACTATTGAGGGCCTGATCGTGCAGGCACCGCGCTGGAGCCAAGAATTATGAGCAGACTCTCTGTGAAATCTGCTATATTAATAAAGAAGACTTTTGTATTTATTTATATAGGAGGGGCCATGCACATTAATGAACATCTGCAAATACTGTGTAAAATGCCAGATTATGACAAAAAGGACAGTTTCCATCTGTTGTCCCTCGGCAGAAGAACAAAACAGCAGTTTTTACGGACATAAACAGACATTATTGAACAGGGGTCTCAAACTGGTTCCAGAAAGGGCCATGTGGCTGCAGGTTTTACTTCCGACAGTTACCCATTTCCTCAGGTGAGTCCAGTTTAAACCTGAAGATTTGAGGAAATGGGTGGAGTCATCTGTGCTCCTACTCATTTTGGAACTGTTAGTAAAACGAGCAGCCACATGGCCCTTTCTGGAACCGGTTTGAGACCCCTGTTATAGAACAATCAAGTGTCCCCCCTCACTCTCCTCGGGGGCCCCAAAGTGATAGTGCCCCCTTCTCTCACGGTCACAAAGCCCCATTGCCCACTCCCTCAGAGTCACACGGTTCGGTTTTCAGTCAGTGTGTAGAACTTGTAGAACTTTAAAACTCAATTCAAGCACAAAATGTCTGTAGAGTTTATTATGTTTATGGAAAAGATAGCCTTAAAATATCATGTTGGTGTCACACGTTTGCACCACGACAACGATGTTTCCTTCACACACTCGGGCCATCTGACAATCTTTTCTTGTAAATGCAAATGTTGTATAGTAATTTCAGTTTGTATGTATGTGTGTTTGTGTGTGTGTGTACAGGTTTGGTGATGTCGGCGATCACCGTCATCATACTTGTACTTTACTTTGTCATCGACACGTTTGTCATCGAAGGTTAGTGGACGTTTGATCACTCTGACAGCACTCTCCTCTGGTCTCCATCGAGAACATGATCCACTCAGAAAACCTCATTTTTTTATAGCAGAAAGCACAAGTAAAATGTGAACAAATGAGACCACATACTCTTAAAAGAAACATGTTATCTTTTGCAAACTTCCAAGAAAGAGCACTGTAAGTCATTACATGCATGTGAAAACTGAACTATATGGACTGTATTACATGGTTTATTTTTTCGAGTTTGAAAAATAGATACCCCAGCTTTGTCTTTGGACATTGCCTGAAAGTTTACAATGCTACTTCCTGATAAGAGGTAATAATAATAATAATACATCGGTTTTTAGTGCTTTTCAAAAACTCAAAGACGCTTCACAATTGAGGACACACACACGTTTAGACAGACACACAAAACTAGAAATCTAAAAGCAGGAAAGAAGAGTATAAAGTTGAAACTAAGAGTCATATGCTTGGAGGAAGAGGTGAGTTTTAAGCTGTTTTTTTGAAGGGGTTTAGTGAGTCAGAGTTTCTGAGATGAGGGGGGAGAGAGTTCCAGAGAGTGGGAGCAGAGATGGCGAAAGCTCGGTCCCCCAAGGTTCGGTGCTTGGATTTGACGGTGGGAGTGGGGAGATGTGAGTCTGCAGATCGGAGTCGAGGGGAGGGACTGTAGGGCTGCAGAAGGTCAGTGAGTAAAGGAGGAGCGAGGTCATGGAGGGCTTTGTAGGTGATGAGGAGGATTTTGAAATGGATGCGCTGTTTGATGGGAGCCAGTGGAGTTTATGGAGGACAGGGGTGATGTGTTCTCTGGAGCCGGTCCGAGTGATGAGGCGGGCGGCAGAGTTTTGGACACATTGCAGTTTTTGGAGATCAGATGAAGGAAGGCCGTATAAATACTGTTGCAGAAGTGGAGTCTGAAGGATATGAAAGCATGGATCAGGTAAGGAAATCATAGCATCCATGAAGTGAAATGTTTTCTACCCGGTTTAGTGTGTAAGTTTATTTATGAAACGATAATTATTGAATTGGATTAATTGAATGTACCGCTGTACAGGTGAAACTCAAAAAAATAGGATACCATTCAAAAATGAATTTGTTTCTGTAATCTAATTAACAATTTGAAACCATCTAAACATGATATGACAGTCGTAAAATGTTGAGATGTATATTTTAGATGTTTTTACAAGCTGTGAGCCAATTTTCAGTATTATAACAATTATTAAACACTTGTTATATAAACATGACAGACTCATTGCCAGTCTGCCATATTTTATTAGTTGCGCATTGTAAGAAGTATATGGAATTACAAAAGTAAATGGACTTTTGACCTATATTCTAATTCCCCCAGTTTCACCTGTAGACCTGTTCGATGTGTGCATTTCTTCTCAACATTTTAGTTATTACTTGAACAGTTGTAGAAAGGAGCAATAGTCTCATTTTTATAATCTTGATAAGGTTTTATTTAAAAAATGATAATTATAATTGCCGTCCTACCCATTGTATTTCTGGTGGGGATGATTTTTTTTTTTTTTATTGACAAAAAAGTGGTGGGGATGATCTTTGCACAGCACTTCCATAGACTCCCATCCCTCCCATGCTGTGTTGCAGGTCGGACGTGGATGGCAGAGTGCACTCCTGTTTATGTCCAGTACTTTGTCAAGTTCTTCATCATCGGAGTCACAGTCCTGGTGGTAGCCGTGCCTGAAGGCCTCCCACTCGCCGTTACCATTTCCCTCGCCTATTCTGTCAAGGTAAAATCATAGGGTGTATCTAGATGGACAATGTTAACCCAAGCCCTGGTGATCCAAGATGGCGGTCTATTCAAATCAATGGCGTGTGCTCAGTGGTGCATGGGACAGTCATGGGCACCAAAATATGAATGGAACTCGTTCACCGTGGAACAGGGCCTTGAGTAAGAGGAGTTAACTCCCCGTGTCTGCGTAGGTTTTCTCTGGATGCTTCGGTTTCCCCCTACCACTTAAAATATGCTCAATAGGTAAAATCCTCCAGTTGCGGTAGTCCTGACCAAGCCGAGGATCAACATATGGAGATGGGTTCCCAGGCGCTGTAATACGCCGACCACCGCTCCTGACGTAAGCCTTAGTGGCATCAGGATGGGTCAAATGCAGAGGACAAATTTCCCTCCAGAGACAAGAAAGTGCACATTTACATTTACTTTTACATATTTGGGCATCTTCTGGTTCTCCCGGTTCTGCGCAGTGGACGAGATCCCATGATGCTTTGCGCCAAATACACGTGTGTGTGGCTCTTATGCACGTGTACAGAGGGGAACGGCCGCGTTTTGACTATTCAGTGGCTGCAGATCAGAGCAGCGCCAGAGCGGGAGACAAACGAGCAGAGTTTGTGGCAGTCAAGTATGGATTTATAAAAAACCCAAGGATGTGAAGGGACACCACAAAATCCGATTTTTATGAAAGCTGTAGGTTCTCTGTCAGCTGAGGTCAAGCTGTTTTAGTTTACATTGACTTCTTTGGGACATTTTTGGGGTGGGACAGCTCTAAGCTGGTTGTACCCTGTCCAGATTTTATAATAGATCGATGAGCTAACCCCATAGCTCATGGAAGCCCAATAGAGAAGTTTTGCTTCAACTTGCTTTGGCGCATATTGACATACATTGAAAAGTTAACTTATCTTACTCAGTAACTGTTTGTGTCACACTCATCATTTTTGCAAACACCAGTTAAAGCTGCACTAACTCACTTTGTGAAATTTTCGAATGTGAGCGCTGGCCTCGCTCTTTGTGCTCGCCCTCCCCGCACTCACGGAGCTATCGCCCCCCCAAAAAGGAAGCTGTGGGGGCGGGTTTAAAGCTGCATTACCTCACTTTATTTAAAACTTTATTTTAAAATCCTTTATAGACAGCTGAGGACCCTTCTGGTCTAAAACCTCTCCTCTAGCCAAATGGAGGGACTGTTTCAAATATATTTATTTTATGAAGAATTGTTAATATGGATGATACTAAAGAGTCATACGGTCAAAAATATGTATTATTTTATAAATGTAATTACATTGAAGTTACAGGCTTCAGCTTTAAAAATCATGGTCAGCGCTCTCTGTGATCATCCTCCATATGTGATAATGTCTAAGAACTGACCAATTTGGAGCCTCCCGATTTGGTCTTTAACAACGAGTACAGAGTAGCGCCAGTCCTTATTGGCTCTTGGTAAATCACTATATTTGCATACATTTGTCTACACATTCTTGCGCAAATAGCCTGGTCAAGCTAGCTCTAATCAGCTTCTTCAACATTAAGTCAAACACTAGGGTGACGTCATCAATCTGCAAAACATAATCATCCAAACTATAACAAACAAAGGCTTGGTATATGCCACTTTATTCACGTCACATTTGATGTTGAATTGCAGAGCTAAATTCACTTATATTCAACAATATTAAATGGATATAAAGCTTACTTACTTACTTACTAGAGTAGGATAGTGACTAATGCATTCATCTTTTTTCTTCTGCGTTCAGAACCCATTGCTCCAACAATCCCTGTTTCGCCAGCAGAATAAAGCATACTCAAAATTAAACAAATCACTAAAACTACTTCAGTGGGAACTGAGAAGGGAAACTCTGGGAGTATTGTAGAACACGTTCCTGTTGACAAGACACATTCTTTTTCTCTGCTACAGAAAATGATGAAGGATAATAACCTGGTGCGACACTTAGACGCCTGTGAGACGATGGGAAACGCCACGGCGATCTGTTCGGACAAAACAGGAACTCTGACCACTAACCGCATGACAGTGGTTCAGGCCTTTATTGGTAAGTCCGTCCACTCTGCTCACACATGACACTCAGGGTTTCAGGGTCCCTCAGTCAGTGATACATGGAGCGGGAGATTTACATATGGTCTGTGCAGCTTGTGCACAGACCATATGCAGTCGCTGTATCAAACTGTTGTGGAGAGGGAGCAGTCAAAGCTTTGGATTTACTGTCCAGGCTACGTTCCAACCTATATGGTCATGAGCAGTGTTTGAGTATCGAGTATAATAGTGTTACTTATGGTGTTATTTTGGTGTGCATCTGTAATATGGTGAGTTACTGATGCAACTTTTTTATTATAAGGAACAACATATTTTCTCCTGTATTCCTAATATCACAACAATGAAAGTTTCTGTGCCTAGGAACACCTCAGGATTCCCCTCGAGGAGATGGAGGAAGTGTGCGCTGTCTAACACTACCTCTGTCTTCTTCTGCAGGAGATGTTCACCACAGACAGATGCCTGAACCGACGCAGATCAACTCAAAAACTCTAGATCTTTTGGTTCACGCCATCTCCATCAACAGCGCGTACACTTCCAAGATCCTGGTCAGTCCTGGTAGATCGTAGCCTGACTCTTGCGAGACCCTTGTAGTTCCGCCATACTCCACCAGAGGCGTTTGGCTGAACCACATGGGTCTGATATCGAGCGCATAGCAAACTACTTCAGCAGATAAGAAAATAATCGACCAATCAGGATCACCGGTGTTACGTTGGGTTTGCACCGCCTTCTCAAGCATGTCTCACACTGCAGCGAAAGCAATCCAAGATGGTGGACGTAGGGTCCGTGAATTTTTTTAAAAGTTTCAATACGAACAAATTAAGACACGGAGGTCACTTTTGATGCAATATGAGGCGAGATGTTGATGGTATCATGTTGTTATATGTGTGTTTTAAGAGCCAAACGTTCGTGTAAAGTGTGGTTTAAGCACTGGTTTAGGTGTTCCTGTATACAACACTATGCAGCAGGGTTGCCAGGTTGGGTGGTTTCCTGCATACTCTTTTCCAAGGGACTTGTAGGTAATAAATAAACAGAAAGACAATAAACAGAACCATGATATCCCCAGTTGATTACATAACGTTTTTAGCCCAAAAAATAATTCTGGGTGTTTTTTTGGGCATTCTCGAGGGTTTTGGGCTGGAAAATCTTGCCGGCATTTGGCAACCCATGGGAGTCGTGTGCTTCGATGTGAGTGGTTGAAGGAAGATGTCATTCAAGATAACGGACAAGTGATTTATCCAATCACATACAAGAATTTTTTTTTAGAAGGCCCTGCCTTCTGAAATCCAACTGCTATGGAGGAGGCCCAGACGCATGTGTGCAGTGCAGCGAACTATATGGGTCTGGCGAGAGTCAGGCTAGGTAGATTGTAAACTCAGGCTGAAATCATACGGCCACAATCAACATTTCCTTCATTTTCAGCCCTGGTTTAGTCCTAGTTTAGTCCTAGTTCAATTCAGTTTATTCTTGTATAGCCCTAAATTACAACAGTAGTTATCTTGGAGGGCTTACACAACTGTTGATTTCGTCAACACAGATCAGAGAATCAAAGAGTTCAAACAATTTAGCAGAAATCATGGTCCATAAGGAGCAGATGACCAATGTCCATAAGTGTTAAATAAATGTCCTACTTTATCTGGTCTAGTTCTCCTAATGAGGCAATTAATTCTCTCCTGAGGGATATCCTCCGGACCTGAATCAGAGTATCAGTCCGCTTCTGTACAGGCTGTGATGCGACAGGATGTTGAATGGAGCGAGACTTCCCATATGTGCTCATTGGATTCAGGTCTAAGAACCAAGCAGGCCAGTCAATGTCTTCATCATGGAGGACCTGCTGACACACTCACCACAGGAGGCCTTGTATCATCATGCATCAAAGGCACCCCAAGCCCACGGCACTAGTATATGGTCTCACACTGGGTCTGAGGATCTCATACCGGAACGTAATTAGCCTGACCAGCCAGACCCTCCACATGTGAAAGCAGTCTAGCCAAATGGTTATGTTGTTGAGGATGGTGCAGGCAGAAGAAGGTTCCCCACCAGACTCCAGACTTTGTCACGTTGGCTCAAGGTGAACCTGCTCTCGTCCCTGAAGAGCACAGAGAATCTGCTAATTTATATGTTCTCTGACAAATGCCAATCTGGCTGGACAGTGTTGGATTGTGAACACAAGCCCAACCTCAGACCATCCTCATGGAGTCAGTATCTGATTGGGAAGGCATGCACATGATACTCTGATTCAGGCCTACGGACTGTCCAGACTGATGCTCTGACACAGTCCCCTGGACAGTCCGTAGGCCTGAATCAGAGCATCATGTCAATCAGGAGAGCCTCTGTGGTCTCATCAGGAGTCATATCCTGCACTACTGAGGCTCATCTGGGGAAATTATCATTGAAGCTTGTTTATTGTTGTATGTTTCTGTCTTGTATGAGTATGTTTAACCCCTTTTGGCTCTCTGCTCTCAGCCGCCTGATGTGGAGGGAGGGTTAGCCAAACAGGTGGGAAACAAGACTGAGTGTGGCCTCCTGGGATTTGTGCTGGACCTCAGACAAGACTACGCCCCAGTGAGAGAGCAGGTCCCAGAGGAGAAACTCTACAAGGTACCACATTCACGCACCAGTATTCCAATAGAGTTATATTAAAAGGCCTGGACCTGATTTTTACAGTTTTAATTTATCAAACACATGTATAGCTAATTGATTTTCTTCTTACACATTGTTCATGTCTAAATGAAGTGTCTTTTCACAACTTTAACACCAAAAAGCAGGGATTCCTGCTTTTCAGACTGCATAATATGAAGTACTATGCAATGCTTCCCCTCAAAACAGCCTGCTTCCATCACTAGTGATGCTATTCATATATAGCTATTATATCCATGAAGATTCAAACTAATGTTTTAAAAACACATGGACGAGAGGCCCTTCATCTGCCTGACTATGTGACCTCTGTTTTTCCATCCACAGGTTTACACATTTAACTCTGTGCGGAAGTCCATGAGCACCGTCATCAAACTGTCCGACGGGACGTTCCGCCTCTACAGCAAAGGAGCCTCTGAGATCATGCTCAAAAAGTCAGTTTTATTCAGGATATGTATGATGCAAAATGTTCAGGTTGTAACCATTTTACAGGATAATTCCAGAAGTTGTTATTAGCTCCATCTCCGTTGATATCAGAGACAAACATACCCTGCTTCTTGTTGGATCTGTTCTTCTGGAACAGCAGAAGGAAAGCTCAGCGGCCAGTGGAGAAGATGACCTCCCTGATATCTCGAGTCATTTAGGCCCCGTCCCAATTCTCACCCTTGCCCTTAAAAAGCACCCTTGCCCTAGATTTTGCGTGTGCCCGCGGGGGTTGTAGGGTGTCTCAATACTTAGGGAGAAGAGGCGAGGGCCTTCACACCCTTAACCCTATGAACCTGTCTGCATCGGCGCTGATGCATGCGCACATGTTTTACAAATGATCAATTTACTCGCGAACGGTAAAACGTAGCAACTTACTTTTTTTCCTCTGTGAAGTACGTATTCAGGGCTTTCCGAAACTAGTTTTGAATTGTCTGTGCGATGCACGGAGGATAAACTACGTTTGTCTGAAAGTCCGTGTCGAAAGCGTGACCCGTGAGGTACAAACAGCTGTGAGATACAAACACACGGGGACTGCCAAAGATCGTCAGAGAGTGAGATGTCTCACTCCTCTGCGTTTACTTGTTGTCCCACAGTTGAAACTACAGCTGCGATTGCAATAACCGGCAGAAGAGTGCGCATTATTGATAAAGACGATAATAAATACAGTAAAATGACATTATGTGTATATGATGTATATAAATATATGTATTATATAAATAATTGATGTTTTTTTTTTTGGCTCAGTTTCTTATGTTTTACGTTTTTTACAGCTGTGCTACAGATGCAACCCCAGCATTATAGACAAACTGCTTCAGGAAGGGCATCAGGAGTACAGAGTTTTTTGCTTTTATAGTGGAATTTTGTAAAAAGTATAATAGTTAGAGATTCAATTTTTTCCCCATTATCCCCAAGTCCCTAAATAACATTTCTATGCAGTGTAAAAAGTTGTTTATAGCATTTCATTGTGTTTTTTCAATACATTTTTGTTAAATTGATTTTCCGTTTGATTTTTTTCTTTGTCTTCATGATTCCATATTTTTTATATAATTCATATGACAGCTTTACAATATGAATATTCTAAAACCCCAGGTTGTACTGAAAAAAACAAAGTATACTGCTTGACTCTGCATCAAAAGATGACTGTTTTATGAACAATTATACACAAAGAAAACCAGCCGAGGAAAGTTCCCCAAAATGACCCATGTGCATAGAGGGTTAAAAACCACCGTTGAGCGCTAGTGAGGTCCGGAGCTCACTTGCGACCGAGTAATCTTTTTTAGTAATCTTTTATTTATATACCGCCTTTTCACTGCAGATCTGAGTCTCAAAGCGGTTTACAATTGTTAATTTTTGGGCAATTGTCTCTCACTCCACATAGAGATGGGAGCGCGGTCGCCAGTACAGGAGGCGCATGCTAGAACTATTGGACATATTTTTAGTGGTAGGGGAAACCGGAGTACTCGGAGGAAACCTACACAGACACGGGGAGAACATGCAAACTCCACTCAGAAAGGCCCTGGTCCGACCGGGATTCGAACCCAGGACCTTCTTGCTGAGAGGCGAGAGTGCTATCCACTCAGCCACCGTGCCGGTGTGCTATCCACTCAGCCACTCAGACCGAGGGTGATCCCATGATGCATTACGATAGTTGTTGTTAAGTCGCTGTTGGGCAAAGCCGCGCCACAATGAAAAAAAACAACATTAAACACCCGGGCGCAAGTTTGTGCTGAACGTGAGGAAGCTCCGAAGCGTGTGCGAGTCATTCAGAGTTTTTAAAGCGTGTGTTGGTGCCGTGTGTGGTGACGTTCGCTCCTGAAACGGCCGCAGCTTGTGGCGTTCACTGAGGCTTCAGACGCGTGGATCCATGTTATTATTATAGATCCATGTTATTATTATAGATCCATGTTATTATTATAGATCCATGTTATTATTATAGATCCATGATATAGTTCAGAGCATCGCTTTGATACAGTTTGCTTTGTGATCCGCGGGACCGCAGCTGTACCCGTCTGTCTCTGTGCGCGTACCTAAACTTACATGCTGATTTACACGCTTCACACATATTTATCCCTATATGTATTTTTAAATTATACGTTTTTGATTCAACATCATACAATCTCAAAGTAAATAGCCACATCATCTTATTCCAGGGACAAAATAGACAAAATAAAAATATAAAGGAACACCTTTATCAAAGAGTAAATAATAAAAACAAATATTCTCACGATGATGGCGGCACAATATTTTGGTAACACTGCTGTTGTTCTGTGCAGATGTTCTTTTATCCTGGATCCAAACGGAGAGGCGCGCACTTTCAGACCGCGAGACCGAGACGAGATGGTCAAACAGGTGCGCTACCAGTTTTAATGAATACAGAACATAGGACTTCTTTTAATGTTGTTTTATATCTGTACTTGTGCACACTGGGGACTTTTGCTAATGAATTCCAATGTGGTTTTACTGCAAATGGCAAATAAATGAATCTGAATCTGAATTTGAATCTTCTTACTTTTATAAAAACCTTAAAAAAACATTGAGAACAATGATTACTGGATCATAGTCATAAAATTATAAAATTGAATTATTTATGTTTGTAACAGTGTGAGGGCAAAACATCTTCTCTATCAATCCTTAGAGTTGTGTATTAGTCCCTGTATTGTGTTTCAGGTGATTGAGCCCATGGCCTGTGAGGGCCTCAGAACCATATGCATTGCCTACAGAGACCTGTCGTCAAACCCAGAGCCCGAGTGGGACAACGAGGCCGACATTGTGACCGAGCTGACCTGCATCACTATAGTGGGAATAGAAGACCCGGTCAGACCTGAGGTGACCACAGCAAAGACACTGTGTTACAATTGTAGGAACGTCACATTGGGTCATCGGAAACAACGCTAATTTACAGACATCAAGCCCCCAGACAAACAGCAGCTCATATCAGAAACACAGTGGGTAAACACCCAGCCAAACCAACACACACTCCGAAACTTTTCTATATAGATTTATGACAGTTCATGCTTCAAGGTTGTGACTATCTTTTGGGCCCCCTTGGGGGTTGATCCCCATATTAATACAAACATTACAAAAGCAACTAGTTACGGTAATACATCCCCTTTGGAAGTAATTCAACAATGTAACTTTTTTTTTAAGTAAAACTGGAAATCTATTTCAAGCCCAGCAATGAAGCCAGTTCTAAATCCATCTGTGTGTGTGTGCGTGCGTGCGTGCGTGCGTGCGTGCGTGCGTGCGTGCGCGCGTGTGTGTGTGTGTGTGTGTGTGTGTGTGTGTGTGTGTGTGTGTGTGTGTGTGTGTGTGTGTGTGTGTGTGTGTGTGTGTGTGTGTGTGTGTGTGTGTGTGTGTGTGTGTGTGTGTGTGTGTGCAGGTTCCAGATGCCATTCGGAAGTGTCAGCGTGCAGGCATCACAGTGCGGATGGTGACCGGAGACAACATCAACACAGCCCGAGCCATCGCCGCCAAGTGTGGAATCATCCACCCAGGGGACGACTTCATCTGCCTTGAGGGGAAGGACTTCAACAGGCGTATCCGCAACGAGAAGGGGGAGGTCAGAAAGCAGAGTGTATGGTCAGAGAGTGTTGTCAGAGAGCATAGAGTGTGGGACAGGAGAGGCTGGGTGTGGAGCTCCACGACTATCCCCGCCTGGACTCCTCTTACAAACAATAATACAATCACACATCATTATAAGCCATTCTGATCACCATATTGCTATGTGCCGAATGCAATAGTATAGTATTCTGTTCTGGTTCGTCTCCCAAATATCAAGAAATTGAAGCCGTAGCAAGAGGAATGTTTGGCAAATTTCATTTCTGGCAAAGATGTTGTGGCTATACTCCCCACGGGCTCCATTAGTGGTGTCAGGGATGAAGCAGACAGAGACGGATCGTGGTGCGCCAAACTCTGGAAGTTTATTTAAGTTTCTCTCAAGTTCCAGTGGTTTCCATTGTTTCCTTCTCTCAGACAGAATTGAAGGAAATGCTCCTTTTACAATTCAAATATTAGCAATGGCTAGAAATATTCTCTATTTTTGAAAGCATCTATGGTCGATGCCTTTATCTATTTCTATTTTTACTCTATTGTGACTCTAAAGCTCGGTTGCAGCTTGAGTCAAGGCATATTTCTAGTTTGTGACTTCTGTCACTTTCAACATCTACTAAAACGCTACAATACTCATACTTTATCATTTTAAAACATTTTAACAGTTGCTCAGTCTCCCAGACTAAAAAGTCAAAGTTTTTGTCTGTCTGATGTCTGAATACGTTACATTTATTGCATTTGTCACAGTTGTGGTTCTGGTTGTAGCAATAGCATCGGCAATAGATGATTTTTCATTGGCTGGTTCTTGTTCTGCAAATGTCTGTGTCCAATAGATCATCAGATGTCCAGAAGCTAGGGACAAACAAAAACAAAAGAAAGAATCATGAGCATCTCTCTCATTTAGCACTCATCAATGTATGATTTAAAAAATATAAACATCACTCCCCGGTTTTTCTCTCTCAGATCCTCAGGTCCTCAGGGTCCCCTGAGGGTGAGTCTCAGTCGTCATCAGGTCAGGTTATATTTCGAGAGATGTCATGTTGGACATCAGTAGGGTCCAAGCCATGGATTTGGTCTCTCCAGTTGGACATCGGATCTCCAGATACAGTCTTTTCACTTGAAGCACATCAGGTCATTTGCGATGCACTTCTGGTCAATGGTGCAGTGTCACAGTTCCTGTACACAGCTTGTTATGCAGTAGTTACTTTCTATGGTAAAGTCATTTTGATTCTTCTTTAAAGACAATTTCTATTCATGCTGTTGCTAATGTCCCTCAGACAAAAGCAAACGCAATGATTCAGTTTACTTCTCTAATTTGTGTTTTTATCAGAATCAATGTAATTACTTCACACAGCACAAAATCAACAAATCAAAACAAAAAATGTCAAGACAGAGGTCAATTAAGTCCATGACTATATAGAATTCAAATGAACATTTCTGGTCTCAAAAAATACTGATTCAAGTGATAGACAATTACAAATATTTGTTTACATTGGAGTAAACTTTTAAAATGCTTTTTTCTCATGTTCTGCTTTTTCATGTATCTATATGTAAATGTGAATGTATGAGTGTGTGAATGTATGTGTGTGTGTGTGTCAGACTCCTTGAACCAGACTCCTAGGTGTCAAAGGTCACACTGTGGTGATGTAAACCAAATGGACACACTCCCAACTCTCATTCAGGTCTCTCCCTGATGCTCCACCCATCACGTCTCCAGAAACCTCTCTCTACCCCGGTCTCTCTCTGACACCCACTCAGCTCTGGAGTGGCGTGGGGAGGGGCAAGGAGGTGGCATTTTCCTTTGCTCTTTGATCTGTGACCTGTGCTGGGTGGGCGTTACGCTGGGCTCCTGTGGTCTGAGCTCTCAGTGTCCACTCCCGCAGTCCAGTGACCCTGTACCGTGTGTGCCCTTGGTTCTGGAACACAACCTTATAGTCAAATTCAAAACAACAGATATCAGTATGTGAATGAGATTGTTTTTCTCTCTAAAGTCTAAACAATTTTGGAGCGCTCTTGGCTTTCCCACATGCGCTATGTAAATAAACTTATTACTTATTATCTTACTAATGAGGACATTTTAAGACCAGAAACAAGACTCAAATCTCAAAAAACCTTCAAACTTTAAAATATGTATTATGTACTTTTGTACTGTGTGTTTAATTATCTATGCGTCCTTGGGTTTCTTGAAAAACGCCATGAAATGAAATTATTTTGGAAAACATTAAAACATAACCTGAAATCAAACAAAAGATTTAGCTCCAGCTAAACTGGATTTGGTTCAATAAAACTCAATTGTGCGTCGGAGCTGCCTCCTCCTGTCTCTGGGCAGCAGCAAGACTTTTTTGTCAAAACAAAAAAGTCACCGCTTGCAATGTGAATTGGGTGAATTGGGTAGAGTTTAATTTAATAATATAATACTTTTACAGCTAATCCTAATTCCCTCTTTCTTTTTAGACGAAGTCTATAATCAATAATCACTTTTAACACAGATTCTAATTTAAATGTTTGAAAAACGGCTTTTGGACTTACGGAATCTAGAAATATGTTAGATCTTAAAAGAATTGCACAGCTTTAGCACTAATCCTTGGGTTTCAAGAAAATAATAATTCAAAACTTCTTTTTACTAAATGGTGTTTAAAACGTTTAACTGTGTCATAACACAATGTTCAATGGCAACTTTCGCAAATTTAACTGAATAACAACTATGAAAAGCCAAAATCCTAAAAGCAGTAGCTCCCCTTTAAATCAGAGCAGCAGCTCAGCAGCAGGAGGGCGGGGGGTTCCTTTCACACAGACGCGCACACACACAGGCAGAAAGTAGTGTTTTAGCAAAAATGCAAAAACAGAAAGAAGAAGAACTTTCAAGATTACTTTTTTAAGCTAATATAACTGATGTTGTTCTTTAAACTTTTGTCATCCAAGTCTAGAAATGATCACTTTCCACACTTGTAACAAAAGGCACTCTTGTCTTTAACGTTTCCTTCTATTTTATCGAGGTAGCAAACTAATTTAAACTCAAAATCTCTTTTTAAAAAACAAAAACAACTGTTGGATACAACCCTCTCATAGCTCAACTGTAGATAAAACTCGGCAAAAAATGTAAATAACTCACAAAAGCTCTCATAGCTCAACTTTAGATAAAACTCGGCATTCTCCGGTGAACTCTGTTCACGCCAAAAACAAAAACTCCCTTTTTCTGTATGTAATTTAAACCGTGATCACTGAAATATTGTTGCTTCTTTACTTTTGTCATTTATCAAGCCTTTTTGTGACAAAAGGCCTCCTTAACACGTTTCCCTTTTTAAAAATTGCTTTTAATTTTACACCATGGTTTCACTTAGGATCCAACACTTTTCTCTGGCTAGCAAGGGGCCTCTACCCCGGTAATTACTCAAAAAAGGGCCTCTACCCTGTAATTACTCTTTCTCTGCCCTGACTACTTCAAAGGACAGGGACTCCGATACGTCAAGGGGTTCTTTTTTCCTATAGGGACTGGTTACCCACACAGCTAACCTGTTTTCTACAACATAAGACATGACAAAGACAAAACAAAGAAAATTTGATTTAGAGAGATTTGGACAGACCTCCGGGACAGCTCAAAATGTAGCTAGTATCCAATTATGCAGACTTTACATATTGCTTACCTTATTTTCTTTGTCCGGACTGTTCGAGAGGTCAACCAACATCTTTTCCGCGTCGAAAAATTCAATTTAAACACAAAACAGAGAAAGTGAGGGAGCAAGAGCAAGCCCATCCAAAAGCGAGCCCTTTCAGCGTCCGCTGGGATTTCTCCCCTTCCAGATAATCTGCAAAAGGAGTCAACCCCTCCCACCTGTTAACGGAGCTCAGTTGAGCAAATCAAGACCTAAGTAGGAAATGAAATTAGTACGATGGTTTGGTAAGACCAGGCTTGGCTCGGTCTGATCCCTACCTAAACTTGAGCAGGTGGACTGCATCAGTGGCAGGTCTGGAGGGATGTATGTGTGTGTACTCGTGGGAGTGTGTGTGAGCATGCCTGTGTGTGTGTGTGTGTGTGTGTGTGTGTGTGTGTGTGTGTGTGTGTGTGTGTGTGTGTGTGTGTGTGTGTGTGTGTGTGTGTGTGTGTGTGTGTGTGTGTGTGTGTGTGTGTGTGTGTGTGTGTGTGTGTGTGTGTGTGTGTGTGTGTGTGTGTGTGTGTGTGTGTGAAAGATCAGCATCAGTCAGTATGCCCCAGGGCGGCTGTGACTCACCACTGAGTGTGGAGTCTTGCTGAATAACAATGGAGTGGTGGGCAGCAGGGGCAGTTATTGAATTTCTGCTGACCCACAGGTGAATGCTGCTGTAGTGTCCTCGGGCAAGACACTTCTTTCCCAACAGTATAATAATGTGTAGTGTTTGTTGGACAGATCGAACAAGAGCGCATTGACAAAATCTGGCCCAAACTGCGGGTGCTGGCGCGTTCTTCCCCCACAGACAAGCACACGCTGGTCAAAGGTGAGTGTTTTATTAACTGCTACAACTTGAAGCGCCCTGTGGTTTCTGATGACTCTGGTGTGTTTTCTGCTCAGGGATCATCGACAGCACCGTCCTGGAGCAGCGGCAGGTCGTAGCTGTCACTGGAGACGGAACCAACGACGGCCCCGCTCTCAAAAAGGCTGATGTGGGATTCGCTATGGTAACACTCCACTCACTTCACAACAGATGTGCTTTCACGTTTGCACACTAGGGAAAGAAAGGAAGTGATTTTACCATATTTCTGAGATTTTGTGGTTGTGCGAAGGTTCTGTTTTCAAATGATAATGACGTTAGAAACTCCTCTTCTGACGCTGGTCCCCAGTTTTCAGTTGCATGTTTTGTGCTTTTAACATTTAACAACAGCATGGAGTCTTTTGTGGTTGTTGTGGATGAGGTTTTTTATCGGCTCTGATGGTTAAGCTGCCCATACTTCTTGGTAAAATGTCTCTTGTAAATTCCTGGGCCACCTTGCAGTAATATCACATTTAAAGGACAACTCACCCTCAAATCCACTTTTTTTTGCTGATAAACAGTATAAATGAGTGTCCAATAGTGTTGTCTACATATCCTGGTCATAATTTTGTCACTTTGGTGCAAATTAGTTGAAAGTTAAACTTTCTGCCTAAAACCGTCTGTGAGGCGCCATCTGCTGGCGACCTGTATTACTACATTTGAATTTTTAATCTGGCGCCAACACTGGAGCGGCAGCAAGACCTGACGTCTGAAGCAAGACCTGACATCAGCAGCCCCCCGCCCAGAGCAATGTAAACGGCCCAGTCTCGTTCACGCCCCCTTTAGTCCTCCAGACTACGCCCATTTAGAGGAAGATTTGAACAGGAAATGTGAGTGACGTAAGCTCCGAGGAGCGGGGGTGAGAACCACTTTAAGATTATGTACATATTTAATCTAAAATATATTATGTTATGTAATTGTGTTATCATTTTGAAATGCAAGACATGTTTGTTTGATAGGGCTTCTCAGGGTTTACTTTATCATTCATTATCTCCAAAATATGGCCAAAACAACAAACTTCTTGGAATTGAGAGTCAGTTCCACTTAAGAGGATTCCATTTTTCATAACAGAGCAGGTCCTCCCTTATTGATGCCACCTTGGGCCTCTAAATCTTGTTTCTAAGTCATGGCTCATTTGTCAGTTTGAATTCCGGTGAAACCTACAACCCTTATTGGACATTGCACAGTCTTGATATACTGTACGTATGTGTGGCATAGCAAGTGGCTTCTTCAAGGCAGTGAAATAAGGAGTAAAGATGCCTCACGGCTACGGGAACGGCACGTGGTGGCTCTGAGGGAGTCCACCGCTACCAGAGCCTCAGGAAGGCCAGGTCTTCAGGACCAACGTGTCCTTCAGAGCTCCACCACTACCTGCTTGGTCTGTTTGAGGACACCAACTTGTGCGTTTCAGCGTGCAGGGTCCTGAATGCTACAACAGGTGCTCATCTGAAATCAGCCCGCAAGCTTTTTTATCCCAAAGACGAGTGTGTTGTGTAGGGATATGTTTGTGCTCCAAACCATCTTTAGGGTTGTGAGCGAAACTGAATAAATGAAGTTAAATTAACTTAAAGCAAAGGCCTAATCACAAGCTGTATGCTGCCGTACAGAACGTTTCATCCCTGCTGCTACCAGCTTGTCCACTTGTACACTTGTTTTTGAGGGGGTTTTATATTTGAATGGTATTTGCTATTTATGGGCGCTGCGGTTAGGATGTGTGCTTCTCAACAAAGTATGCAAAAGAGTCCCCTCTGTGGCCAGGATTCTCCTGAACAAAAGAACCTGAAATCTCACTGGGACTTTTTTCGTTAAATAAAGGTCAATACTGTCACGTGGTTGCATGAAGAAAAAGGGAACCCAAAATGCAGGACTGAAAATCAAATGTAATTTAATAAAAATCGAAATCCAGAGAGACAAAGGCACAAAAATCCAGAACTGAAAAACTAGACAAGACAAACTTGGTAGAGACAATGGACGGACAACAAGTGGGGAAAAGCACAGGGTATATATACACACACAGGAGACACAGGTGGATCACATTAGGGCGGGGCTAACAATCAACAGGACACACTGGAATCAGGAAAACTCAAAATACAAGAGAACTAAAAGTAAATAAAACCAGGTTAAAATAATCCAAAAAGTCCACACCATGACAAATACTTGTGATTTTCTGTCCGCCTATTGTCAATGTTGTCTGTATGGTCACTTCAAACTCACAATATGGGGAGACAACAAAAAGGCCAATAACAAAATACCAAAACAAGGATATTCTGCAGGAGATTAGCTAAATCAATGGGGAGAGGACAACAACAACAACTTGTTCTTGTATAGCCCTAAATCACGACAGAAGTCATCTCAGTGGACTTAACAAAACCATTGAAATCGCCAACACAGATCAGAGAATCAACAGTTAAGACACAAAACATACACATATGAATTGGTCCATAGGGAGACACCAATGTCCATCATGTTGGTAAATGTCCATACATGTTGTAGAATGTTAAAGTGTCCTGGATCATCACCACAATCCTTCTAGTTGGATACTAACTGCCCAACAGACCCTCCTGCATCGGCAAGGAAAAACTCACAATAACCTAGTGGGAAAAAAGTGAGAAACCTCGGGGAGACCCACATTGAGAGAGGGATCCGCTCCGACACGGACGAACGGGCTAATGATCCAGGACCTAAGCTACAGAACGAGGACCAATGCCACGCAGCGGCCGCAGAGCATGGACAGGTCCGGTGCAGGACTGAAGCGCTCCCAGGCGGGTCGGGCAGGGCAGTCCACAGGTGAAGATGGAGGGGGGCAGGGCAGTCCGCAGGTGAAGATGGAGGGGGGCAGGGCAGTCCGCAGGTGAAGATGGAGGGGGGCAGGGCAGTCCGCAGGTGAAGATGGAGGGGGGCAGGGCAGTCCGCAGGTGAAGATGGAGGGGGGCAGGGCAGTCCACAGGTGAAGATGGAGAGGGCCGGTTCAGAGGTCCCGTTGTCGTGCCATGAAACAGACAATGGGACAACGGGTGAATAGTAGGAAGGAGGAAAGGATAGTGCTCAAGTTACCATACTTCTCCCAGCAAACTGACTACCTACGCAGCTTGACTGGCAGTTATTTTGTCCTTCTACAATTTGAAATACAAATTCCAAAAGTCAAAGCTTGTGAAATCAAATAGAAATATGTTTTGCCATGCATGACATTTGGACTCGGAGCTGACTGGACGCTACTCGAAAGTGCAGCAGCAGTGTGGACGAGTGATCTGCTGACTGGAACACTGGATGAATCAGAAGCGCTTCACCCCCTCAGCCTCCCCCCTGCCTCCAGGGCATGGAGGCCTCCATGACACGGGCTGAATATTCTCTGCTTCATAGCAGCTCCACACGCACTGGCCACTTCTCTTCACAACTCCCAGACTCATTTGATACTCACTTTTTTGATGACTTATTACAACAGAAAAGTGTCTTTTTTCCAAATGTTCCCTTATGAAAACATGCAGTTTTTAGTGTTTGTTTGTTTGTTTGTCCATGCTAATAGCTGGAACTTCTGGCACAAACCGACACAAAAGTGTCCCCTGTCCCTTCTGTCTAAATGCTCTGTTTTCAAACTGAAGCCATGTAAGCTGTTTGTGCGGTGTATTAAATGTGCCCTTGGTCTGTCCTCAGGGCATCGCGGGCACAGACGTAGCCAAAGAGGCGTCTGACATCATCCTCACCGATGATAACTTCTCCAGCATCGTCAAAGCTGTGATGTGGGGCAGAAACGTCTACGACTCTATCTCCAAGTTCCTTCAGTTTCAGCTCACAGTCAACGTGGTGGCGGTGATTGTGGCCTTCACTGGAGCCTGCATCACACAGGTGAGCGTGTGCATGGAAGAAATATAACTACAGCAGTAGTTATACACAGCAGTTTCTGATATGCACAATTTTCAAAAGCAGAACTAAATCAGGACAACAACAAAAACACAAATAAACAGCCCTAAAACAGGACTAAAACAGCACTAAGGCAGGACTAAAACAGGACTAAGTATGGAATAAGGTAGGCAGAGATTGCTTGAGTTGTCGGCTCGGATGAGTTCAGACAGATGGACTCGTCGCGTCATCAAACTTTAAGCGACTGTGACAGAAGTGCCATTCTCTGCATTTCTCTCACTCTGATGTTTACACATAAACATCCACACACACACACACACACACACACACACACACACACACACATAAATGTATGCACCACACTCTAGCAAGGTCACACACTCACATAGAGGTCCCATCATCAAGAAACCTTCAGAGTAAATAAAGTAGAGAGTTTATTTGTATAGCACAATTCATATACAAGTGACCGGGTGACCATTGTAAAAATGCGCTATATAAATAAGCATTACTTACTTACTACTACTATATAAAACCTATGTGTTATTATTTTTATCCTTATTATTATTATTAGTATTATACTAGTATTAATTGCACATTGTCCCTAAAATGTTGAAATAAATACATATTTAAAAATCTGATTACTAACTTTATTATTAACTTTAGCGGTTTGAGCAGAACCTCATCTTTTAATCTATATTGAGATTTAAAAGAGCTATACCTAGCCTGGTCGTACCACACCATAGTACAAATGACATTTCGTACTAAGGTCTGGAGGTGCTCAATTGAGCTCCGTTTACAGGTGGGAGGGGTTAACTCCTTTTGCAGATTGAAACGATTGGATCTGAGTTTACCGTGACGGCCCGAGTGAGTCGTTAGAATTTAGCATTTAGCCTAGCCATCTTTGCCGCTAACGGAGCCCGTGGGGAGTAGCGCCACAATTTTTGCCAGCAATGACATTTGCTAAACATTCCTCTTGCTCCGGCTTCAATTTCTTGACAGAACCAGACCGGAATACTTTACTATCCCATTCTTCACCATTGCCAAACCACAACCAGCCCTTTCGGCGCAAACTCTTGATGTCACCCACAACTAACTACAACACCCGCGTCCCGTGCTCGCTGATTGGTCGGATGGAATTCTACCGATGTAATCGTAAGCACAGGGACCAGACCCAGATGTTACATGCAGTGAAATGATTATTAACCTGAGTGTATGGATGGTTAAGGCCAGGCTAAGCTATACCCAATTTTGCAAGGTTTTTTCAGTTTGAATGATTGGCACCGCCCCCCAACTCGCTCACAGGCTTCTCCTTTAGAGAAACCCTCCTACTCTCCTCTACGTTCTACTCCCACGGAGCCATATAGTTTTAGTAGCAATCTGATACGTATGCAGTCATTATCATTTGTACAACTTCTCGTAAGCTGTACAACAATCACCTATGAAATGGTACTAAAGCAACGCACTGCTAACAAAATATACGGTATAATAACAGAAAAAATATTGCTAGTTTCGCATCCAAATTTAGTCCAAGGCCGTCCCGCACTCGCAGGTCTCTCCAGCGAGGATAAGATGTAAGCTTGGATGTAGCCGGGCTTGATTTCTTCTTTGATAATTTTATTACTTTAGTTCTCTTTTCTCCTCCTCACTTTTGCATCTTTTGGGATGTTTTGCTGTGTATGCAGTTACAGCCAGAGGAGGTATTGCCACTTTCGGCTGCCATGCTGTTCTGCTGGATTGGTTGGAACTAGTGTCACGCAGTGTCTACTCAGCACTTTGCATGGCCTCAATTCATACACAAGCTAAAATAATTGGCTCAATTTTTTGATTAAATTATGGGTTTTAAATGAATTTGTATTTAGTAATATGCATTTGTTACAATACAATTACAATACAATTTATTCTTGTATAGCCCTAAATCACAACAGAAGTCATCTCAGAGGACAAAACCACTGAAATCACCAACACAGATCGGAGAATCAACAGTTAAGACACAGAAAGAATATAGAACACATACAGAACAAAAACTAGTGAAAAACTAGTCTGGTGTAAATGGATTGAACCATTTCTTCTCAATTTCTTACTGCATTTAACCTTGTAAACCAGATACTACTGAGACAAGGCCAGCAGCTGTATCCAAGAGTAAGGGGAAAAGCCATGTTGATTTTACAAATTTGGATACATATTGGACACTCCCTCGTTTGGATCATTGTGATGAAGCACTCAGTCACTCTGTATGTCTTTCATTCTTTTGGTGTTGTTACGTGAGGCAACAGCAGAAAACATGGTGTGTTTGATTGTGCTGAGGAAATGAAATGACTTGTGCTGCTGCAGTTGAGCCTGTGCGGAAAATCAAATGCTCATAACAAGATGTTGTGTGATTAGATTTGTCAAAAGTGTGCTGATACATTATATATGATTATATTTACCATTACTGTTTCAAAGTGTGTGATAAGACAAAGTTATCATTTGAAAGAGAGAGTGGCACCTTAAAGTGATCAGACCAGTTTGGGAGCAACTACAATTAGAGTAAATTTTTGATCACAATCTGTATTTGTCTGCTTTGTAAGCACATATCATGCATGTCTTCCTTTGTCCAGGACTCCCCTCTGAAAGCCGTGCAGATGCTGTGGGTGAACCTCATCATGGACACGTTTGCGTCTTTGGCGTTGGCGACAGAACCCCCCACGGAGGCGCTGTTGCTACGGAAACCGTACGGCCGCAACAACCCTTTGATCTCCCTGACCATGATGAAGAACATCCTGGGCCACGGGGTCTACCAGCTTGTCATCATCTTCACCTTGCTCTTCATAGGTCTGGCGCGTTCTTCAACACATCTCTCAAACTGCAAATAAAACAAGACACACTGCACAAGGCACAGTGTGGTTTCATGAGCAAAAGCCGACATTGAGATCGTAAACACAAGTTCACAGTGTCATCCAGCCAACTTCAACTCTGGCAATAACCCCTTGCTATATACCATTGTAAAGCTCAGCACCTTGTCTCATTCTCCCAATATGTATTTGTGATTGGTACAACATTCCATATAGAATGTGAAATCCAAAGGGCCAAACACAGATTTCCCAAAATAACCTTTTATTGCAAGTTTACACAGTTCATCCATATAAAAACATATTTTTGTAGATTATACGCCTAAATACACGTCCAGTGGATTATGTGCACTTAAATGTACTAACCATCAGTCATACATTGTTCTTAGTTGGCTGTGTGTTTTGATGGTATGTCAATATGCTGCCCACTGTTTTTGCAATGGGCAGCCCCTGTTATCCCCCTGTTAACCCCTGTAATCGACTGTATATAGAGTAGATAGATAGTGCTAATGCACTTGCATGGTGAAGATTTGCTCCAACTCACTCCGTCTCCCATTGACTTTCATTGAAAACCTGTTGAAACTCACAAACGCATACTACACTGAAAAGGCTAGTATCCGTTTGTGCCACATTCACAATTTTAATAACCATTTTTAGATTTAAAAAATCCCCCCCTACCCCAACCCCCCTAGAGTTGGGGTTGACCAATCGGGTGTCTCCAAATTCAGCTTTAGCTAGTAAATAGACGCGTTTATAAACAACGACAGTTGCGTACGCATCATGGCAACAGAGCTATATCTTGAATATGGAACCACATAGTCCTGTGTGTATAGACCATATCCTTGCTAAAGTATTCGGCCCCCTTGAACCTTTCAACATTTTGCCACATTTCAGACTTCAAACATAAATATATAAAATTGTAATTTTTTGTTATGAATCAACAACAAGTGGGACACAATCGTGAAGTGGAACGAAATTTATTGGATAATTTAAACTTTTTTAACAAATAAAAAACTGAAAAGTGGGGCGTGCAATATTATTCGGCCGCTTTACTTTCAGTGCAGCAAACTCACTCCAGAAGTTCAGTGAGGATCTTTGAATGATCCAATGTTGTCCTAAATGACTGATGATGATAAATAGAATGCACCTGTGTGTAATCAAGTCTCCGTATAAATGCACCTGCTCTTTGATAGTCTCAGGGTTCTGTTTAAAGCTCAGAGAGAACCATGAAGACAAAGGAACACACCAGGCAGGTCCGAGATACTGTTGTGGAGAAGTTTAAAGCCGGATTTGGATACAAAAAGATTTCCCAAGATTTAAACATCTCAAGGAGCACTGTGCAGGGGCAACAGTAGCTCAGTTGGTAGAGCATTGGCCTTCAGGCCTGAAGGTTGAGGGTTCATTTCCCACCTCGACACCTTCTCCACCGACTCCCACTGATGACTGCTGTCGTTGTGTCCTTGGGCAAGACACTTAACACCACTTTGCCCAAAGCCCCCACTGAAAGATCAAGGCTATGCTCACACTCAGAGAGCAGCCGTCCTCCTGTGGACTCACCACCTGCAGAGGGTCAGTGAGGGGCTGGTGCTATGAGACTTGGGTGGCATCTCTGATTGCCACCCCCCTGACCCAGAAATGGATTAAAGGGTAGAAAATGGATGGATGGATGGAGGAGCACTGTGCAAGCAATTTTATTGAAATGGAAGGAGTATCAGACCACTGCAAATCTACCAAGACCCGGCCGTCCCTCCAAACTTTCATCTCAAACAAGGAGCAGACTGATCAGAGATGCAGCCAAGAAGCCCATGATCACTCTGGATGAACTGCAGATAACTACAGCTGAGGTGGGAGAGTCTGTCCATAGGACAACAATCAGTCGTGCACTGCACAAATCTGGCCTTTATGGAAGAGTGGCAAGAAGAAAGCCATTTCTCAAAGATATCCATAAAAAGTCTCGTTTAAAGTTTTCCACAAGCCACCTGGGAGACACACCAAACATGGGGAAGAAGGTGTTCTGGTCAGATGAAACCAAAATCAAACTTTTTGGCCACAATGCAAAACGATATGTTTGGCGTAAAAGCAACACAGCTCATCACCCTGAACACACCATCCCCACTGTCAAACATGGGGGTGGCAGCATCATGGTTTGGGCCTGCTTTTCTTCAGCAGGGACAGGGAAGATGGCTAAAATTGATGGGAAGATGGATGGAGCCAAATACAGGCCCATTCTGGAAGAAAACCTGTTGGAGTCTGCAAAAGACCTGAGACTGGGACGGAGATTTATCTTCCAACAGGACAATGATCCAAAACATAAAGCCAAATCTACAATGGAATGGTTCACAAATAGACGTATCCAGGTGTTAGAATGGCCAAGTCAAAGTCCAGACCTGAATCCAATCGAGAATCTGTGGAAAGAGCTGAAGACTGCTGTTCACAAACGCTCTCCATCCAACCTCACTGACCTCGAGCTGTTTTGCAAGGAAGAATGGGCAAGAATTCCAGTCTCTGGATGTGCAAAACTGATGGAGACATACCCCAAGCGACTTGCAGCTGTAATTGCAGCAAAAGGTGGGGCTACAAAGTATTAGCGCAAGGGGGCCGAATAATATTGCACGCCCCACTTTTCAGTTTTTTATTTCTTAAAAATGTTTAAATTATCCAATACATTTCGTTCCACTTCACGATTGTGTCCCACTTGTTGTTGATTCTTGACAAAAAATTTAATTTTTATATCTTTATGTTTGAAGCCTGAAACGTGGCGAAATGTTGAAAGGTTCAAGGGGGCCGAATACTTTCGCAAGGCACTGTAAGTTGGCCTCTGCAGACGCATGCATTTGTGATGTGTCTTTGGGACAATCCTCCTGGTTTATATGAAGCTGAAGCTAGCCCTGGATAGATTGAAGCCAGGCCTTTGGAGTTTCTGTTTCTTCTGTTGCTCTGAGACGGCCAAGAATCCCGTGGTATTCTAGAACTTAAGTCCTTGTTCAGTATTTGGGGTTGGTAATCGTAAATGCAGTAACCAGCAGTAATGATGCACTGATGTACTGCTTGCGTTACTTCCATTACCTCAAAGTGCGTGTTCTTCTGATGATGTTATCAGATTCACATGTAATAAAGAGTTCACCTACTGTGTTCTGTCTGAGAATCCAGAGTTGGCTCATTCCAGCTTGCTCTTGCTATTGATAATTTGAAGAAATAAACAAATGGCTACATGCCCTTTAATGTTGGAAGTGTTTTAATTTGGAGAAAAAAATCCTCAAAATGTTGTCTATATAGAGTACGTATGTTCATTATTTCATATTATATTGACACAGGTGTAGACAAAGTTGAACTGATGTAAAAGGCCTCTATCATAGCCCCCTGTGTGTGTTCCAGGCGAGCGCATCTTCAACATCGACAGTGGCAGAAACGCCCCTCTGCACTCGCCTCCCTCTGAACACTACACCATCATCTTCAACACCTTCGTCCTCATGCAGCTGTTCAATGAGATCAACGCCAGAAAGATCCACGGAGAGAGGAATGTGTTCGACGGCATCTTTGGGAACCCCATCTTCTGCTCTATCGTCCTGGGCACCTTCGCCGTTCAGGTCACGAAACAAACATTATTAATTTTAAAAAAGGGCAATGTATTTTTGTATAGCCCTAAATTACAACCGCAGTCGCCTCGGAGAACTTTACAAAGTTGTCCATTCCTCAACAACAGATCAGAGAATCAAACAGTTCTAACACAGGAAATGCATCCATAATGGTAATAAATGAACATAAATGTAAGTTTTGTGCATAATCAATGTCCTCACACCCTTCTGTATGAGTAAAGGAACAATTCAAAAAGCACTGCCTGAATACATACAAGGAATCTTGGGGAGGCCTCTAGTAAGTGAGGGATCCACTTCCACAGATGGACAGGCTGTAAATCCAGGACTCAGTCCACGAGTCCCGGTCGGGGGTGACTATTCCATAGGTAAAAGACGCGAGAGAATTGGACAGCAGGTGAATAGCAATCAAAAGGAAACTACAGCTGAATGATGGCAGTCAAGAAAAGAAGTGATAGGGCTCAATTTACTATGCCTCCCCAGTAAACTGACAATCTGTGTGTTAGTCTTCTACTACTAATCTACTAAGCCATGGTGAATTAAAGAGGAATTACTTTGTCTGCTTGTGGCTGATTATGTTTGTTGTTTTCGTCCACATTTTGTCCACATATAGGTTTCACTGTAGGTTTCACTGTAATATAAGTCGCAGCCGCAAAAAAGGGGGCCAAATGTCTCTATTGATAGTAAAGGTTGCATGCAGAAGCCTGATCTTTGTGAAGAACATGAATATCCTTATAATAAAAGCTGTTTCTGATACAGGTTTTGTCTGTGTTCTATTGCAGATTGTGATCGTCCAGTTCGGGGGGAAGCCCTTCAGCTGTGCTCCTCTGAACATGGAGCAGTGGCTGTGGTGCCTGTTTGTGGGAGTGGGAGAGCTGCTTTGGGGACAGGTGAGAGTAAAAGACAGCACTGGGACAAGGACATAAGAGCACAAATGTTTATTTGCAGTCACTTGCTCTTGAAAGTGCTGAGTCGTCCATTAAGAGGGGAGCAAAGCAGTGATTCAGCCATTCTAGGGGGAGCCCCTGCAGATGGGAAGAGTATCTTCCTAAAGGAGATATATATTGCAAAATCAACGTTTTTTATGTTTTTTTCTCCATGTTACAACATTTTTCCTAATTTTAGACTCTATGTTAATGAGCAATGCTAACCTGGACGATGCTAACCCGCTAGCCCAATTGGGAAGTGTTCATGTACAAAGTAGTTCTCCTAGTCACTCTGCTTCTTGACTTACATTCAAAAGTAAACTCATATAGCTCAGTAACACTCACACCTTCTCTAACTGTTTTGAGAACTTTCACCAGGGCCATTTTGTTCCTGTGGGCGGCACAGTGGCTGAGTGGATAGCACTCTCGCCTCTCAGCAAGAAGGTCCTGGGTTTGAATCCTGGTCGGACCAGGGCCTTTCTGAGTGGAGTTTGCATGTTCTCCCCGTGTCTGTGTAGGTTTCCTCTGGGTACTCCGGTTTCCCCTACCACTAAAAATATGTCCAATAGTTCTGGCATGCGCCTCCTGTACTGGCGACCCTGCTCCCATCTCTGTGTGGAGTGAGAGACAAATGCCCAAAATTAACAATTGTAAACCGCTTTGAGACTCAGATCTGCAGTGAAAAGGCGGTATATAAATAAAGATTACTTACTTACTGTATCATCATTATTTATTTTCCCCCAAATCATATTTTTATAATTTGTTGTTTTTTCCAATCTTTTTTGGTTATCCTCATTATTTCTTCTTTTTCCCTCTGAGCATAGCTTTGACATTATTTGATTTTTCTCTTGTTCACTACTTAATTACTGCTATTTATTGTGATATTGGCAGATGGTCTGGACTGTTGATTGGGGCCTCAGGGTTTGGGGCCCTAATCCCTGCCTCTGCTGTTACTTACTGAGTTGTCACTTTGATTGCAGCTGATAGCCACAGTTCCCACGGAGCGACTGCCCTGTCTGAAGGAGGCGGGTCTGGGGCTGGAGCCTGGAGAGGATGAGGGAGAGGAGATGGCAGAGGACGAAGAGGAGATCGACTGTGCAGAGAGAGAGCTGCGGAGAGGCCAGATCCTGTGGTTCAGAGGCCTCAACCGCATTCAGACACAGGTAAAATATATATACTATTATCTCTATTCCAAAACAGGCCTTAATCATATTCAGACACATTCAGTAAAATATATATACTGTTATATTTGTTCTACGATGGGCCTCAACGATATACAAACAAGCATGGCACTATGAATAAACTATTATTTTAGTCCAAAGCAGAGTATTCAAAATTAGATTTGTGCAAGTATCAATATACAATATCTCATACCAGGACAAATACAGCACTTTTCTGGTTGTACAGAATTTAATCTGTATCAAAACTATCATAAATGATAAAAAGTACTATTGGGATTTGAAATAATTGATGTTGACAGCCTAGTACAATGGTTTTTTTGTACACGGCCCTTATAATAACACTGCGGTACCGACCCGTGAATAACCGGCTGCAACATCAGGCACTACTATGATAATGTAGTACTTTGTCTACATTAAACCTATTCAATTTCAAACATAGTTATTATATTTTGACACAGATAAATGTCAGAATAGAGATTTACCATAAGGCCTAATGATAACAACATGCATTATGTGGTCCTGTTGAAAAAAATAATGATTTAAAAACTGACACTGACAATAGATTTTGGAAGTACATTTGAGATAATAGAAACGTACCCTAAGTGATATGAGTAATCATGTTGTTCTGTTTCTTCTGTGTCTGTCGTGCCAAATAACCCACTGTTTCTTTCCATAAATAAATATCATGTAATTTAACAGCCTTCTGTGGTATGTATCCAATGTAACCGCTGAACTGTGCCTCACTCTTCTGCTGTGCTTTTCTGAGAGAAAAATGACGAATGTAATAATATCAATGTACTTACTCTTGTATTACGCAGGTCGAAACAGATTCTGTTCTGTGAGCTGTTGGAAGTAAAGTGCATATGATGAGCCATATCACTAAAATATAGTTAAGATGGCTGCATTTAAGACAAACATGGACAAGATTAAAAAATGGCTTTGTTATTTACAAATTAAACTAGAGCCAAAGCTAGTTACGACACCTTTATTTTGGAAAGTAGACAATGGAAGTATGCCCAAAATGACAATGCTCCCTTCAGGAATATCCATCCATCAATTTTCTTCCCCTTAATCCATTTCTGGGTCGGGGGGGTGGCAGTCAGAACTGCACCCAGTACACAGCACCAGCCCCTCACTGATCCTCCTGCAGGTGGTGAGTCCACAGGAGCTGAGATCTTTCAGCGGGGGTTTCAGGAAAAGTGGGGTTAAGTGTCTTGCCCAAGGACACAACAACACTCATCAGTGGGAGTCGTGAAGTAGGTCTCACGGTGGGCTCGAACCTACGACCTTCAGGCTCAAAGGCCAATGCTCCTACAGGAACAATGAAGTAATAATAATGATAACAATAATAGTAATAATATGAATACGGTATACTTTATTACTATCAATTATTGTTATTATTATTTAATTAATATCATTTTTTCATTATTATAATTATTCATTTATATTATTATTGATGGCATAAATGGATGGATTCTCAGTGAATAATATTTTACAACCTTATCTCATAAATTGACAAAGCTGTTACATTTAATGGGAGGCTATCCACCAAATAAAAAAAATGGCAAAAATACCATATGCACTTTAACAGTAATGGAACACGGAGCAGAGTGAAGGAGCTGAAGCGTGTGAATGGCCTGACTCTTGGTGCTGCTGTTCTGTGTGTGTCCTGCAGATGGAGGTAGTGAGCACGTTCAAACGCAGCGGTTCGTTTCAGGGCGCGGTGAGGCGGCGCTCGTCCGTGCTCAGTCAACTGCACGACGTAAACACTCTCTCTACCCCCTCTCACGTGTCTCTGTCCGCCACAGCCAATCCCAGCTCAGCAGCGCCCCCTGGGAGTGAGTCCGCCAGCATGCACTCAGACATGACCGCAACGACACAGTGACACCAGCGGGGGCAGTTGGGACATGCACAACAACACGCACCACGCACTCAACAAAGTTATAGTCCATTTATGCGTAGACTGAAGGAGTGGACAGGTATACACAGATGTATGAAAGATGATCAAACAGAAGCTAATCTGCATCCAGAATCTATATATATATATGAAATATCAAGTGTATGTCTCAGACAAGACAAGAGATGGGATTTTTCCTGACAATTTCATAAAACTGTCATGACTGATTCACAGTCAACATGTTCCCAGATTTTGAAAATACTTTTTTAACAGTAAATTAGTAAATGGACGAGCAGTCCTCTCTCCAGTAATAGGTCTAACCGCAGTAACGCAGCTACACCATCAGGGGCAGCATATGTTCTATGTGACTGAAAAGAATCAAATCTGCTTAAATCCAAAAATTACAGCCTGACTTCCGCTGCAACTGAAGCACTTGTGCAGAAGATCTGTCAGGTTAGATGGACAACCAGGTGTTGTCTGGGTCTCTCACCGACTTTCACAGACTTGTCCTGCAGTCTCTCCTTCATTTTCTTTCCTGTGTGCTTCTATCTCTCTGGACTTTGCTCTGGTGCAAGTTTTCATTAAGGATCTCTCTGGACCTTGCACTGTTCATGACTCGTCCCTCAGTTCTTGATGCTGAAAAACATCAACACAGCCCAATGCTGCCCCTGTCATTCTTCAGCTTCGGGATGGTACTGTATTTGCAGCTGATGAGCGGTTTGGCATTCAGACAAATAATAGTTCAATCTTGGTTTCGTCAGACCAGAAAATCCGTTTTCTCATCTTGATTGAGTTCTTTAGGTGTTTTTTGAAAACAAAGTCACTCTCCAGTAAAGGCCTCAGGTTGCAGGAACGCTGGAGCTCTGTCAGAGCTCCTTCCGCCTGAGTAAGATCCTTCTTCCTGATGACTATTGGCCTGATTGGCCCAGTGTCCAGCTTCAGAAAAAGTCCTGTTGATTCCAGACTTTCATTTATGAATGACGTAGAGCATTCATAACGTACATGAATAACTGAGTGCTTGTGTTGTTGGCGCCACCTGCATGTGAAAGCCAGACTCCGTCAGACATCTGATGCTAAGCATGACAGGGCCTGGTTAGTACTGTGATGGGAGAACTCTGCGAATGCCAGAGTAAAGGGTTGCTGTGTACTTAGGAAAGACACTTCATCCACATTGCTTAGAATGTGTGTGTGAATGCTTGGTGGTGGTGACAATGGCACATACTGCCTGAGGGCAGCTGTGGCTACAGTATTAGTAAGTAAGTAATGCATTAGTTTAGAACCAGTTTTGAAATAGTTACAACAGATGGATTTGAGGCCCTCAGGAACATTCCTTGTACATGTCTTGGCTTTCCATAGATCTGTCCCAGATCCACAGACATGACCCACTGACTGCACTGTCAGCCGTGGAACCTGTTCTTCATTGTTTGTCTTTGCCAATCAACTTCAATCAATGACACTTACTACAAGTAATGTTGTCTGAAACATCTCAAGGATGAGTAGTGGAAACAGGAAAATACATGACATGAAAAGTGAAGTGGATTGAATACTTTTTGGTCACATAGGATGCACAGTAGGAGGTCTTAGCTGTCTATGCACCCAGACACGACTTATTTATTTATTTATCTATTTATTTGATAGGGGCAATGCACATAAAGCTGGTTTTCATCCATAGTCCCGAGGCTACTTTATGTTGCCATCCTGCTTCTATGTTATTGACCCAGCATTATCATTTCAATATCAGGTTCATGTCACGTATAGGAACAGTGTATTTGGTTAATTTCGGTCTTGGAGAAAGGAATTGGGTTACAACAAGAGTCTGTTTGGAACTCAGGACACAACTCTAATGCAATTACACACTGCGCTCTGAAGACAAAACAAAACAAGACACATCTATGGACTGTAGACTGGTAGAGATGTAGAACTAAGCAATGATAGACCAGACATCATTTGTTGACAAACATTTTTTCGCAGTTAGCATAGCCGCAGTGGTAAAAGGACATTCCACACTTCTACACACTCCTACTTGCCCCTGCTGCAGTGATGGGTCAGCCCGAACGCACACACACACACACACACAAACACACACTCTCTCTCTGCACGGCACGTGTTCTCCTTCGCTCGCTGCTCATGCGTCTGCCAAATGTTTCCCCCTTTTCTGAAACAGCACCTGTTTTGCCCTGGTTCCAGTTGTGGATTTGTTGAATGTCAATATTACAGCATGAGGTGGGGCTGCTCCACTTTTGTTAATTTGATAATTGGATATGAGCGTTTGGAAAACAGAATCAAACGAATATTGTCACCCCCACCTCGTGCTTTCTGTGTTTACGTATTTGTGGATGCGGTCAAGCGTGGTGGAGCATTCCCAAGATGGAGTTTGTTGTCTATTTTCCACAATTCTTCACTAAATAGATTTGATTATTACACATCTGCAATTGTAAACCTTCGAGTATACAAGGCCCTTTGCTCAGTGTTGTTCATTTTTAACTATGTGTATTTGCAGCTTTCGTGAGGTTCTTCTGGCTGATGTCTTCAAAAAATAAAATCTTCTATATTTTTTTATGTTTAAAATCACGTTCTGTCTTTCTCTTGTTTCTATCTTGAGCAATTCCAGGTTTCCAGATGTTGAAGTCAGCTGAAATTTGCACCGAAATGTGTCCTAAACGATTTGTCCCACTGCAAAAACTGAATTTCTACATGAATTAAAATGGCTTGAATTCAGAATTTGATTTGAGTTTATTATTAAGTAAATGGTTTTATGACTCTGTCTATATAGCAATCTCTTCAAACAAATATTAAAATGGTTCAAATAAATTCTGAACTCAGCTAATTTGAGCTCATGTGGACATTCTTTTTGTCCAGTGCAGTCATGTAGAGATTCCATATTGTGGCATTTAGATTGTAAATGATCTAAATCACGGCTCTGAGATAAGCTTCATTTGTAGATTTTAATTTTTCTCTTTGTTGATTGGATTATTTTGACCCTCCCTTTCTCATCTCTTCATCTGTCACTCACCTCCTGTCCAGCCCCGCCCCTCCCTGTCATGTAGTCTTGACTCCTGCGTCAGTTCGGCGAGTGTGTGTGTGTGTGCATGTTGTAGTGCACATGTTCATGTATTTTTCTGTCACTAAACGTTTGTGGCGTTGGGGCTTCGGCGTGAGAGCTGCACGTGAACGCTTGAGCTGTTTATTCCTGCTGTTGTTTTGGTTTATTTGTTTGTTTTGTTTCTGAGGGCCCATTTTTCTCTTCAAGCCTTTTCCGTTGCTCCTCCCACTCGACTTCCTTCGTCCTCCATCTTAGACTCCTCTTCATCTTAGAGCTACACCGCTATGCTACATTGCTGCGCTATATCGCTAAGTACACATTTAGATAAGGTCATTATCGGCCACAGTTACTTTGGCAATACATGCTCCTTTCCTCAGAATCAGAATCAGAATGATTCCACTCATAGAAATGTGATTCAAGAACAATCTGAGATAGATTTGTGTTTGAAAGAGTATGTTCTGTCAAAGTAAAATCTAGATACCTAAGTGCCATTTTCCACTTAAGAAGTTATAAAGTAGATATGTTCCCGTCCAGATAAGATATCAGGCTCTTGACCGACTGAAAAGAGTGTCATGTCTGTGGTGCTGCTACAGCTAACCTGTAAAGCACACACATGCATGCTAAACTGAAAGGGTAACAATAAAAGCAGCAGTATCTGGATGGGGACATCCCTGTCAGAAAACAGAACCTTCAGTCTGTGGTGTGAGGCTGCAGTTCCTCAGGCCGCACAAACTACACTGCACAAACTCCACCATCATTCTATATCTCAAAGACATCTAATATGAAGGATTTAGATTAGACACTGCCATATTATGTCAAGTTCTGCTTTCGGTGATTGTGCACACATTGGCATGTGGTAATAAAGGAAAACCCTGATTGGAGCGTGCGTGTGTCATTTAAACAAATTAAGTTGGTCCAGTGTCCCTCTTTCATTCACTTAAGTTTGAAGAGATCCACAGTGGATTCTGTTTGTTTTCATTTACTCTGTGCCGTGTGCAAACACAGGCGCTATACTCACTGTTCTAGAACCTGACCAATATATCAGCAAACTCTGACACACAGGTCATAGGCCTACAGGGGTAGGGTACGTCTCTGTGATAAATCTTAACAAAAACCTATTTTAAAACATTAAATGTGTGGTACCTGATTTAAACCCAATTACACTTTGAAGTAGCAGATGTATAAAAGCATCTCACTTGTTCCTGTCTCTTCTCCTTTTGTCACATCAGTATTCACATAAATGTTTGTCACTTGCACATACTGTACATAGAGCGCTTCTTCACGCACAAGTGACTCTGGCTGGATTACCCCTGTAGCAGCCAATCAGCTCTCAGAACGAAGATACATATAGTGAATTTGAAATATGTACTATTATAGCAATAACATATATAATACGCTCTATGAATAAAAGCTATTTCTACTAAAATCTGTAATCTATGTTATGAAACACAAAGCCTGTTTGAAATATAAAAATTGCATATAGAGGACATAGTATTGACTGATGCTTGGTTTGCACTGTCAAACATATATCAGTCCTTAGGCAGACATGACCCACCCGCTTTCTGCTTCTGTCTGTTTTTGTTGCATTTCTTCATCTGCAGATCTGCTCTCAGCACTTTTACCATTCTTTTCCTTTTGTAACATTGACGTTTTTCCATCTAGCGCTTGTTGAAAGAGCCGTCAGGTAGAGACAGCAGTGTCCACAGCTCTGTTCACTGCCTGGGCATTCTATACTCGAAAGTTTACAGAAAATATTAAATGAAAACAAACGTGTGACGGAAGGCATTTTGAAGGCTTTGCATGTTGTTTTTCTGTCCCGAGGCTCTTTGGAAAAACTGCACTGAACCGAAGCTTGACCGCCTGTCAATCATGAGCAGAACGCGTTTGTGTCACGTTTGAACTCAGATTAAGGTGGAGGAATGAACAGTGATGGTGTGATCTTCAATGCGAGGCCTACCCACATGATAAATGAAAGGGGCATGCTTTTTGTTTCTTTTTGGGGGTATTCAAACAATTTAGTAACAGAAACACATGACTAACTTTGTATTTATGTAGTCTTGGTTGAGGTGGTACCTTTTCTAAGCTATACACGTTAATTGTGTTTATATGCAACATACAAAACTGTTTTTGTGTGCCTTGGACACACTTTGGCAAATGCAGTCTACAACTAAGACATTCTTTAGTTTCGTAAGTTGGCCAAATCAGGGTTGAAGCTGGACAAACTCTGAGATGCCACCCATAGAGTGGGGCTCCACTGCAATTTAGGCTAAGGGTTAACAAAGCAACTGAACACTTTCTTGTAAGCGGAAAATTTTTAAGTTAAACATTTACAGAAATCAATTGAATTTGATCTGTTTTCTGAAAATGTGTATGAATTTTGAAAGTAAAGTAAGTACAGAAGCCAATGAAGCCTTAGTCCAGATAACTTTTGAGTCTTTATCTATCTTGAGGTCATAGACTTGCAGGTTTGGTCATACCACCAGTGTGCGCAGATTCCAGATTGCAGCTCATAGCACTCTACAAAAAGGGCTGAAGATTGAAACCAGAATCTCTGGTCTAATATTATCTGAATGAATGAATTATCTGATTAAAGTCAGTAGCTCCGAATCCTCCATCTTAAATTGAGTGAACGCATGAGCGCGCCCTCACTTTGTCCTGTGTAAGTGTGGAACTCTCTGCACTGTGGACTCATCTGCTGCTCTTTGTTTTCATACGAAATTTTTGGGTTTATTTTGGGGTTTTTGTGGGGGGATGATGCATGCACCGACTGCGAATGTGACCTCTGCACACACACACATCATTTCACTGCAAAAACAAATGTCGACATGAGAAAAAGGCTTGAATTTACACAGATTGCTTAATGTATCAGTCTAATGGTGATAAGTGTCATTAATTGGATTTGTTATTTTTTAGCAGTTTAGCATTTCAACTTGGTGAAGAATATGAATTTTAAATATATGTATTTTAACAGCTATAATTTTGTCTAAATTCAGAAAGTTACATTTGAAGAGATTTTTATTATTTCTTTTTAAGAAATCAAAAAAAGTAAGTCCTAAGTAATTTAAAGGTAACAATCACAATTAGAATTGTTATAGTATTTAAAGTAACAACGGCTAACTTCTCTGGTTACTTATACTTATAATATTGTATATCTAATGTTGTCTTACTGTGGAGGAGAACAGCAAAAGGAGCAGTGATTCCATAGAAATATAGAATGTGTCAGGTCTGTGGAGATGCAAGCCCGCTCAGAGTAAGGACACATTCTTTGAATTTGTCCATTTATCGGCTAAATAATCACTGTGGCTTAAAAATACGATGAAACAACTGATCTTCCAAAGCTTTTTAACATCTTTTGTGTTGTAATACTCAAAATAATGATTTCACCAAAACATTGATTTTTCTTATATAGAAATGATTTCAATCACTATTTGGTTCTTGGCCTGGCTGAGGTCATAACTGTAAATACTTTTGTAAGTGCAGTCGTGTCAGTCAAAGCCTTTACACTCATGCGGGCATACTGTTTGCAGATGTTACTGAGCATGACTCTGCTTCAGGGCTTTGAACCCACAGCCTTCAGCCTGCAGCACTCTCGCCTCGCACTGTTTAACGCTGACTTTGTCCTTTTACTTTACTTTGTGGTTCTTTTTTTCACTCCGCAGCCAGTGTCATCTGCCTCTTCATCATTTCAGTCACTTCAGTTTTCTGCATGTGCACGAGAGCGAGGGCCGTGTGAGCATGGATGCGTGTGTGCCATGTGTGTGTGTGTGTGTCCATGCGAGCGTTTGTGCACGTGTGTGTGCCGCGAGGTTGTGGATAAATATTTTTGATTGGGATCTGACAGGCATTGCGATCAAATTTGGGATTTATATTTTAACGAATTTGTTGTGTTGTGTTAATGTAAATGAATAACAGATAGAGAAATGCACTTAAACACTGCTTCTATCCTAAACCTCTTGTAAAGAACGTAATTTGACAGAGAAAATACATAATTTCACAGGGATAAGCCAATTGGAGGCATTACTTTTGTTTTTAAAAGGCAGAACGAAAAAAGCTCTATCCGAGGTTAGGATTCGTCATAGCATAACGAGTCTGAAAACAACAAATATTAGAGAGAAGGGGCAGGGGCGTGCCTTGTATTAGCATGGATGGAGCTAAACACAAGTCTGTTTGATGAGGGAACAATGCTGTCTCCTGGTTAAAAGACTCCCTAATATATCTCCTTAAGAACATGTCTAAAGCAGTGGTTTTCGGTCTCCTTTGTGTCTTCCTCATTCCTAAATCAAATTGCTGAAAACAAAAGCTGTACATAATAGCGGTTTCACATAAAGGGTAATTCTGGGGTCTTGTACTGTGTGAGAGTGGTGCGGATGACTCAGTGTGATTTCACAGACTCTTGGATTGACAGATGCATGTGGACGTGTGTGCCTTCAGCTCTTGTGGAACAAAGCTGCACTAGTGTAGCTCTGCTTTATATCCAAATGCATCAGCACGTCTGTGAGCCAGGCTGCAGAGGACTCGGATTCAGCACTCGACGCCAACATCTACTCTTGCTTCTCTTTAGGCTGATGTGAAGAGTAAAGTGTGCACAGAGACGCCATTAGAGATGAGGAGAGCTATTCTTCAGCCAGAATATCATGAAAGTCTGTAGTTCACATATGTGCTTTTAGCAGCAGCACATGTCCCTGAGGCACTTTAGTGTTGGTTATAGATTCAGAAAGACTATGCATTCAGTTCATTATTTTCACTGCACAGCTGTTGTGTCTCACCAAACCAAGCAGTGAACGCAGAACCAGTGCTGCTGAAATAGTTGCATTTGTCACAAATCTCAATAAT
This sequence comes from Knipowitschia caucasica, assembly GCA_964034765.1. NCBI lineage: Eukaryota > Metazoa > Chordata > Actinopteri > Gobiiformes > Gobiidae > Knipowitschia > Knipowitschia caucasica. The sequence goes on along the minus strand of OZ035827.1, from coordinate 37,043,658 downwards.
AGATCAATTTCAATAATAACTTACTGCGATTGAAACGCAGCAAATAGACTCTTTTTAACATCTGTGTAATATTTCTGTGTTTGAACTTAGCTAATTTTGCTCAAACACATTCAAGTCCTGGAGGTTTGTTACTGAGTCGATAACGCTGAATAACGCTGCAGCCGTTCCTAGAAAACCACGTACAGTGCAGTTCTGTTCTGCTCCTTGTCCGAGCTGCATGACTTTTGAGTTTGTCTCATTCACACCTGCAGAGGTACACAGAGCCCACCACAGCCTCACCATAAGTCACAAGACACGGACTCACGGCAAGGCTGTGCCAAGCTCTTGTACCATGTGTTGACGACTGAATGTGTCCAGAACTGACCGAGAATGAGCCATGAGCCAAAGTTCTGTTCACCCTCCACCAAAACAGGCTCCGCTGGAATTGCCAAAAGTATCTATCGTTTGAGATGGCATAAGAGGTTTGGATAGATAAATCAAGTTCAATCAAGACATTGGGCAATACTGGTATTTTGAGTCAAAAGTCAAAGATAAAATCAATAATATTTAATAATGACATGGGGCATTGCACAATATTCCAGACGCTGATCCTGAAGTCATTTTCAACTCCACAGAAACATGTCGGCAATCATCACAAAAGTTTAAACATATTCAAAATTATGAATGTATTATTCTTATTCATTATTACTACATTACTAGAACATTATTAGTGGCAACATATATTACGAAATATATATGATGATAATGCATGCAAAAATGTGAATAAAATGAACCTTTGTGTACGATAATGACAAGAAAACCGCTCAAAAGTAACTATGTGAAATATACACTGCATATAGTGTGTATTGTTATAATCATAACCTTATAATGTGATACTTAACATGACATGCCTAAGATCCAAGTCGCGCTCTGCAAATATCACAGAACATGACCCTGTGTCTCCATTAGAATTTATCATGTGTAAGAAATCAACATTCTACAAAGATTAATGCATTGTAAAAATCTGGGGTTAGTTTAGTTCAAATTTCAGTATTGTCCAAATGTCTTCTTGAAATTCTAAAATCCCCCCAATAAATCAAATTTCTTTCCACCTGAGCCTGCTTGTCTGTCCCTTTCCGTGTCCTTGTCTGCACTGGAGGACACCAGTGCATTTCGGGCTCTTTTCCATTCCACAATCATACTTTCTTGTACGCTTCTAACTTTTTCCTGCTTTGTCCTTCTCTTTCTTTCCCTTGAATCTTTGGTTCCAGATGCGTGTGGTGAAGGCCTTCCGTAGCTCTCTGTACGAAGGCTGTGAAAAGCCAGAGTCCCGGAACTCCATCCACAACTTCATGGCACACCCAGAATTCCTCATCAACGACTTGGCTCATAACATTCCGCTGATCGACGACACGGATGTGGACGAAGAATCCGAAATCAGCCGCTATCAGCACCTTCACCCGGCCCTACGCAAACCCCCGCCACCACCTGTCAATCAATCCCAACGGTCCCGCCCCCAACGTCCATATCGGCAATACAGTCTGCCCGTCACACCGTGCAATCGGAACAACAACAATAACAACAGCCTTCACAACCGGCTTTTTGAACACAACAGGCATTTCCAACGCTCTAGCTTCCTCCAGAAACCTACTACTACTATTACCACATTTTACCCAACGCATTTGACCCAACATCACTGCTGCGTAGAGACCTGCTTATAAACACTTACGTAAGGGTCTCGCGCGATCGAAAAAGTATCAAGACATTTGGCATTTTGTCTGATTTCTCCAAAGGAATAAAAGGAGGAAACAGAAAAGGGGGAGTGGACAATTGCTTGCAACAAACTCCCGCCAGATGGAAAATTGTCTCTTCCTTTTACGCTGGATAGCCTCACCCATACGCCACACTGCAAAAAATGACCTCAATTCACTGTATTGGTTTAAGTAGTTTTGACTAGATTTGGCAGTTGTTTCGCCAAAAGCTAGCTTTGCCGAAGTGTAGATGTTGTAAAAGCAGCTCTTGCGGTCAAAATGAGCGCTATGTGCTGTCTGTGTCTAATTACATGCCTTTTTTTGGCCGAAAACAAGGAATAGCATGCTAGTTGTCCTCATCATTTACGTGCTTTGGTCTTTGAAAGAGGGAAAATAAAATATAAACAGTAAATGAAAACCTTACTGTTTACCTTAACTCTAGGTTCCAAAGAACAAATAATATGTTTTCATTATGGCTTTTCAACAGGATCTTGAGACTATTTATTTGGCATTCAATGCTTTAGAATGTGAAATGAGCTTTGAGTACTACATATATGGATATGGAGTAGGAGATTGAATTGATTTGTCAGAGAGTAAACAGACAACAGAAATTAGGCAGAAGGGGCGGGGGGACGTGTTTGTGCCACAAGTTTCTGAGAGTAAAGGATAGAGCTAAAGCAGGTTGAAAAAGTAAGAATCAAACACAATAAAAATAACAATTTTCCATAATAAGTCTTCAAAACGAGTCCAAACTACTTAAATGTGTCAATAATCTGAATTCAAGTCATTTTCTGGTCATATTTGCAGTATCCACGCTCTCTTATCCCTGTCACACGCACACGCTCTGGCCGTATGTTTGGAGAGAGGTTGTGGATTCGATCCCAATGGTTTTTGGGGCTGAATATATAACTTATAATATTTCAGTTTTCATTTTTACAGTGTTATTGTCTGTGTCCATATTCTAACATTCATCCCATCTCCACAGGCTGCAAAAAACACATGTCCGGCATTGGCAAAAGTGACAATAGTTCAAAAGATAGTACTCTTGCTTTGAGTAGTTTTATAGGATTAGATTTATTTGTCTTAATTACATTCTTTTAACTGTTGAAAGACATTTCTCATTGATTTTAGGTCAATTAGAGCTTTGAGTAATGGGTGAGTGCAATTTTCATAAACATTAATGCTTTGAAACATAACAAGAAAAACAAATAATTAAAGTAAAATAAGTAAATCTACCAAAAGGTTCTGAGTTCAGGATATTTAAGTGGAAATATTTTACATAAATGAGTAAGGATGATTAAATATGACATTCTTGGCAGGTGCCAATATTTTAGTGACCAGTTTGCACCATAAGCTTAAATTAGACAAATATTGTATTGCTTTTGTAATTTTTATATAAAGAGATTTATCAAAAAAATGAAAGGATTTATTCAGATGTTTTTTCATAACATGGATCAAATACAGCTTCCATACTTTCACCACTCTGTGCATTTCTCGGTGAATCCGTCCATGTGTCTTCATTGCGTTGCTCAGTCCCTATATTTATTATCTTTTCCAAAAAGTCAAGAATAATCAGCAAAACAAGTGAAATATTATAAGCAAATAAATCTAAACTAGTCTAGTCTACTCAAACGGTTTGAGAAAAGTGTTTTTGCAGCGTTGTGGGCGTCTGTCGCTGGTGTTTTGGGCTCCCGAAGCATTAACCCTTTAATTCCACATTCACACGGTGCACAGACGACGGCCCTTTAAACTAATGCACTCTCTCTCCCTCCCACCGTCTGTCTGCTTCACAACTCATTTATTTTGTATGAATTATTCGATCATTAACATGTTTTTATGCCTCTATCCACGCTGTTATATGTTCTGAAGTATGCGTAACTTGCACTAGAAAAAGAATATTTCATGAATTGAAATCATCGAGTTTGGACTAGTTTAAATCTTTAAACACGGCAAAAACTTTCTTGAATGGAGCGGTCTGGATCTTGATTTCAGTAAATAGTAACTATCTTTGAACAAACGACTATTGTTTCCTTATGTGTTCGATTCGGAATCACTTTTGTGATTTCAGAGTTTATTCTTGGTCCATTGGTAAAGTTAAATCAAATGTACTTAAATCAAGATAAATACATCTTACTTCAAGAACACATTTTCGCGTTGGAAAAAATATGTTTTACACACAATTTCTGAAACCTCCAATTACTTTATAGTTTAGAGGGAATGATTATAGATACACATGAATCTAAACTTGTCAAAGCTATGATTCAAATCATAACTTATGTAGATATTTATAATTTTGCACTTGGCATCATCCAAATATATTTTTATGGAGTTTCTTTGACAGCTTGACAATGCAAAATTAACACTGATGGGCAAAAAATAATGAAAAATACTATATTTTTTTTCACCCTCATTTGACCCATCGTCATACATTCCAATAGCTATTCACTGCAAAAAATATCTATTAATGGCTTGAATTTAGTACCATGGTTTTGACAAGTTTATATTCTATTGGCGGTTCTAAACAACAATGAATCCAGTCGGAGCAAACACCACGGCTCATATGAAACAAAAGGTCATTTATCAAAACTACTCAAATTAAGTTGAATATACAGTCGATATTTCATTCATTTTTGCAGTGTACCTAAACATTCCTTTTTGTTCTCTTCGCCACATTCGGCCATGTTGTGTTTTCCCCCATCACGCACCAGGTCTGTGGAAAGGTGCTGGCTTTCTTGGATTCCATCTGTCTCTGCAAACTCCACTATGCATGAGCTAACGCGACTTGAACTCAGAATGATGGAGTTGTTTTAACTTGTTTAAATCTTATTAACCAAAGATTCTCTAATAAAAAAAAACATGCGATTTTGAATTGTCTAATATAATCGTTCATGTTTAAATGTTTATGAACATGAAAGGCTCTATACAACATTGACTTTCGTTTTCTAACCAGACTGCATCCAAAGTCAAATAAAAAAAACATTTGAACACATAAATAAAGTTATTCAATGTGCGATCATCCAAAACGAACTATTGTAAAACATATAATTCGAAGGTTAAAAAACATCTGAACTTGTCAAAACAACTCAAATCAAGTCGCTTTAACTCTCGTATGGTGCCAGATATTTTTGCAGAGTTCAAGTCCCTTTTCCAAAATCCTTCGTTCGTTGGCGTCCTTTTGTCCACGCGTCCCTGGACTTGTCGAAGGCGTGATTTCCGGCAGACTATGCAAGCGGACTGCCATGTTACTGACGCTAACGGAGGACTTTACGTACACCGGAGACCTCACCGACACATGCAAAACCACGCGCGGAAAAACACTCGAAAAGAGGAGGTCGGCCATTTTGGGAACAACCTTAAAACCTGTACAGAACTCTTTGTCTTCTTGAATGCATCATGGAAACATCACCCGACATGGCCGCCGCCCGTCTACAAGCTAACGGGCGCTAAGGCTCATATTGTATTGGTCTGTCTGTTTTTGAAGCATGCATTTGGTATCATTGTCCACTTTTCTGTGTTGGTAAAACTCATTTAAGACTACTACTACCACCGTGTAACCTTCGCGACGCGTTCACTGTCCTGTTTAAGCGCTTCTCTGTGGCTGTGTCCGAATGTCCACCCTTTTAGCTCATCCTGAATTCACTCAAACGTATTGGACTGTTTAGAAAATTGTAGATTTCGATATTCTTTCCTAAGCTATAGTAATCCTACAAGGTTTCGGTGGTTCTTATGACCGGAAACTGTATTAAGTCATTTTTTTTCCCAACACAGTTTGGCCAAGGTCTGATTAGCAAAATGGTGGGATGATGCCTGTTTTAAATATTGATAATAGTTTTACATACGTTGAGGAAACAGGGTTCTTGAACTGAAAACAGCACAAGACGGAAATTCATGGTTTGTCATAACGTTTGCCGATTGTTTTATCACTTAAATGATTCATTCCACTAAATCAAAGTTGAACACTGACCCAGTTTATTACACAACATTCCTCTGGGGATGTCATCAATCACAACCAGGAAGTAATGTTGTACAATATAATGGTGACATTTGGAAAGTCTCAAGAAAATTCTTAAATATAATCGTCTTCACTGTGTTCTATGAAAAGGAAAGTTTGTATTGGCGTATGCACTTTAAACAGATTGTATATTTTAACAAGATCTTTTGAATCGTTACTGTTGTAAAGTATGACGTAAACTGCTTTGGGAAAAAGTGAAAGTTAAGTTCAGGACTATACTTAAGTTGGAATGGTGTGGATATTTGAACACAGCCGATGGGGTCAACTAGATTCAACAAAACGGTGTAAAAATTGTCTGGCTCCATTGTCCGTCCACCCGTCCAGCCATCTCTCATTGAAATGTTGTGTGCGACGAGTTCATAGAAGGCAAATCACATGTGATAATAACAACAAAGAGTATATTATATTTATCAGAAATTATAAAATTGTAAAACACTATTTACTGTACAGATCGCCTTGTAATGTGCACATCTATAATTTAACAGGTTTTTATGTTATTTTATTTATTTATTTATTTATTTAAATCCTACTGCTTTTGTAAAGAGAGGGACAAAAAATGGACGCGCTTGTATATTGTTATTATTATTATGATTATTATAATTCTTCTCCACCGGTGCTCCCACGGACGAGACAGTTGCACATTTTCCTCAGCATATTCCAAAGGCTGCGTTTTCTGTCGTCCATGAACATAATTGAGTTCCCAAAACTTAAAAGACACATGCTTGGCTTCTTTTGCTTTCTCATTATGTTTTTTTTAAATATATTTTTGCTTTGATCAATTGCAATATTATCATTATTCACATTTTTTCTTATTAAAACTTAAACAAAGCCTAAGATGAAATGAACCTATCAATAAAAGTTAACAATTATGTATGTTACTGATCACAGTCCTAATCAACAGTATATGAAGTATTTTATCTTTTCATTTTTCTAGCTAAGAGAAATTTATTTATTAAGCACCATTCATGTAGATGCAACTGACACAGAAAAAAACATTGGGAAACAATAACAACAAAGATAAAACACATTTTTTTTATGAATTACTAGTTGACCATTTTAAAATTAAAGTGACAATAAAGCTTTGTATTTAAGTAATGGAACAATATTTAAATAAAAAATTATGTTTATGATTTCTAATATGTTTAAATTGTGCATAGATATGTTTAGCAGTGTACATAAACATAACTTACTTTTGTAGTTCACACAACTTGAACTCATTTCAAAAGTCCAATTATTTTTATTGTATAACCTTTTTGTATCTATATATTTTTGTCTATATACTTTTAAAACAGGATTTTCTTTTTATAAATAGACTTTTCTCGTGCATAAACCAACTATTTTAAGTTGTCTCAACCCAAACGTTGGGAAACAAGCCAAAAGATGTGTCCTTTAAGACCACTGCTGTAAATACCACAACCTGGAGTTACTTATGCAAAAACGTGAGAAGACGACTCTACGTAAACAGAGCTGGAGTTGGCAGAAGTGCGGCGCCTCCGCATCGACGTCGTTTAGGCTGCGCTCGTGTGAATCTGTCCTTTTACTGCCATTGAAATGTTCCAAGCGTGGATGGTTTTTACATGACCCTCTCAACACTGTACATATGTGGATTTACCCCGGTCCTTTCACCACCTGTTGTTCTCTACAGACAGAAAACGCAGCCCAAAACTGTGCAGAAACTAAAAAGACCAAAAAAAAGTGAAAAAGAGACTATTGAATATATAAAATAAAGAGTTACCTGCCTGTTATTTAAGCGATAATATCTATAGCCTATACAAGGAAGAACACCTGTAAACTGTAGACTAAACTGTATGGAAATCTACGAGAATTTAACGGGAATTAAGTCCAACACCTTTTGTCTGTATGAAAGAAAAAATACAACAAGTATTCTACAATAATAACTTTGACAAAGTCTGTGGAGTCTGTGTCTTTTGTTGAGTTGAAGGGATGACAATAAGACCTGCGTTATGTTGTATAATTGTCCATCCATCTGTTCATTTTCTTCCGCTTCATCCATTGCCGGGTTGCGTCTAAGCAGAGACGCCCAGACTTCCCTATCAACACACTTTTCCAGCTGGGAGGATCTCGAGGCACTCCCAGGCCAGCTGAAAGAAAGAGTAACTCCAATGTGTCCTGGGTCTTCCTCGGGGTCTCTACCTATCTCAATCTATCTCTAAAGAAGCACCCAGCCACTCTGCGGAGGAACCGTTTGTATTTGCAATCTCGCCCATTACCAAAGCTCATGGCCATGACGGTGGGAATGTAGATTGACTGGTGAATTGAGAGCTTTGCCTTTCAACTCAAATCCCTCTTCACCGCAGCGGTCTGATTCAGTGACCACATAACTGCACAATCTCACGCTCCTCCTCTGAACAATACCCCAAAATATTTACGATTAAGAGATCCTTTATTCGTCTCACAGTGGGGAAATTTCAGTGTGGCATCACAAGTTACAGGACAGTAGGGATGAGGAGCAAACAAGCAAGTTCAAAGAACAACAAATATGCTAATTGAAATGAAATGAAATATCTAACTTTAGCATCAAAGAAACAAGTATAAAATCTCTATCTTTAACATCATAATAAAGACGTATAACATCACTACATTTGGCAAAAAAAAAAGAAGCGTGTAAAGTACTGTGTACTCTGGTGCAAGCAATATGTAGTTGTATGTTTACATCTGTACATTAGCAGCAGTATGTTTACATCTGTACATTAGCAGCATGAGGCTCTGGGACACAGTGACTGAAAGTGTGGTTATATATTGCACATTCTGACATTAGTAGATATTGCACCGAAGCATGACCTGTGAGATCATGTTGGCAGTGTTTGTTAATCCTCATTGTTTGACAAACACTGACAGACCTGCGAAAACCTCTCCTTCACATATCAAGGATGAATGAGTCACTGAAGCTGCTCTCCAGAGCAGAGAGAGTGTCCTGCAGGGGGTGACAGTCATGGTCCAACACAGATGTTAGTTTGTCCATGACCCTCCTGTCCCCCACCTGCTGCACTGTGTCCAGGGAACAGTCCAGGACTGAACTGGACCTCCTGATGACCTTGTCCAGCTTCTTCCTGTCCCTCTCTGTGATACTGCTGCTCCAGCAGACCACACCGTACAAGATGGCTGATGCCACCACAGAGTCATAGAAGGTCTTCAGGAGAGGCCCCTGCACTCCAAAAGACCTGAGCCTCCTCAGCAGGTAGAGCCGGCTCTGGCCCCTCTTGAAGAGGGCGTCTGTGTTATGAGTCCAGTCCAGTTTGTGGTTCAGATGAACACCCAGGTGCTGGTAAGAGTCCACTCTCTCGATGTCCTTTCCCTGGATGTTCACTGGGGCTGGAGCGGCAGAGTGGCGTCTGCGGAAATCCACCACCATCTCCTTGGTCTTCCCTGCGTTGATGAGGAGGTGGTTCCGCTGACACCAGTCCACAAAGTCCTGTATAACTCCTCTGTACTCTGTGTCATCGTCCTCGGAGCTGAGTCCGATGATGGCAGAGTCGACAGAGAACTTCTGTGGGACACAACCGTCCGTGTTGTATCTAAAGTGTAGAGGAACGAGGACGGTCCCCTGAGGGGCCCTCACACTGAAGGTCAGGACCATACACAAAGTCCTTTGATCAGCTGCTCTTCCATTTTGCCCCTGTATCGAGCTTTGGCCTCCCTCACTGATGTTCTCAGATGTCTCTGGACGTCTCTCAGCTCCTCTTTGTTCCCAGATCGAAAAGCGCGTTTCTTTGCCTTCAGCACAGCCTTTTTGTCGGAATTAATCCACGGCTTGTTGTTGGCAAAACACTGCAGCTTCCGGGGCACTGAAATGTTCTCGAAGCAGAAGTTTATGTATCCTGTGATGCACTTCGTGATGCCATTAATGTCCTGCCCATGGGGGTCGCAGAGCACGTCCCATAGGGTCCTGTCAAAGGAATCACGGAGGGCCTCATCAGTGTCTGTATTCCATCTTCGTATCAAGTGCCTCACCACGGGCTGCCTGTGCACTAGTGGTTTGTACACGGACCGAAGATGTATTATTTTGTTGTCAGCTCTGCCTAGCAGGGGGAGGGCCTTCTGATGCGTATGCAAACACCTCCACTTGAGAAAGGACCTCTTCACCCACCTGGAGAAGGCAAGGCACCTTTTTCCGGTCGAGCACCATGGCCTCAAACTTGGAGGTGCTGATTCTCGTCCCAGCGGCCTTACACCCGGCTGCAAACCGGTCCAGTGCATGTTGCTGGTCCTGTGTTTTTGTAACCAAAAGGACAACATCATTTGCAAACAGCAGACCAAAAAAGTTCTGTTTTGGTCGCGACTCCTGGCGGTGCTCATATATTCTGTCCATAAAGACAGTGAACAGAACCGGGGACAAAGGAGAGCCTTGGCGGAGCCTAACATGCACTGCTTCCTGAGATGCCGGGCAGTTTGCCAGAACCTCCTGCGGCCGACCAAAGTCTCTGAACTCCTCCTAGTCCTGAGTTTTTGCCAGTGGCCTGCCGGTACTGGACAGCTGCCTCAGGAGTCCCACAATCTATCATGGCTCAGTAGAACTCCACCTTCAGCAGTTGCCAATCGGGTTACAAAGGAGCAGAAAATGTCCAGTGAGTATCCAGAAAGTTAACTTGGGTGATATTGAAAATATTCTATATGGAAATTTAAGGAAAGGAGAACTGTATTATATCACATCCAGGCATAAATATAAACAAAAATAATCCATGCAAAATATTTATTTGTAAGGAGAAAGAGTTCCCCATAATATCATCAAATCTTACTTACTTTGTTTAGTCCACCAGTACAAATGTGTGCCTTCAATAGTCTGGTGCTTTGGGCTCAAAAGTGTGGTCCAGTCCTACAGTAAATCTTCGGTATATGGAAATATACTTTCCATTCCCCTATATATGAAGTTAATTCCGTTAAACTCACATTAATTTCAATGGAACGTTTCCAAATTGTCCAATTCTATGCCAAAACAGCTATGGGAAAAAAAGTATGTTTTGAATATGAGAATGTCCAAATGTCTTCCCAGCAGACAGGCTCTTTGGAATGCTGCGTATGGATGTCACACTACGCAAACTAATTAATTAAACCCCTCTAGAAAATGCATGCATTGCAGCTTTAATGCGCATGTATATAAACTGTAATCATAGTTTTGCACCAAGAGTCAGTTATGAACCAAATAAGTTCCAAATAACTGGACTTAAAAGCATGACGTCAGACTAGGGCGGGGTTATTAAACTAAACACATTTAGTTTATCCCAACAGTAAGAGGTTTGTAAGAGAGAAAGAAAATGTTGTGAACAAATCACACCACAACTTGAACCTACTGTAGACGACCTCTGTGCCATTTTAAATTACAGAATCCAGTCAATCCAGTGTTTTCAATCCAGGATGTTTGCCCCAGGTCAAGTCTGATGAACTAAAGTGGCCCTCTTACTAAAAAGTTTGGCCTAGGTGTGCCCTGACCCAGCAGTACTGTGTTGGGAGACCTCTGGGAACACCAGGTGCCACAGTAAGTAAGTGATGTTTATTTGTATAGCGCATTGTACAGACCAAGGCCACCCAAAGCACTTTACAATGTTCAGATATTGTTCCAATCATTCCACACACGGTGACGACAGAAGCGAGTTGCCGGACACACTGGTGCATCAGCACCCTATTAACTCCATCCATTCACTCTCTCATTTACATTCATTCCTATTGTGCATGTTTTTAGTGGTAGGGGAAACCGGAGCACCTGGAGGAAACCTACGCAGACACGGGGAGAACATGCAAACTTCACTCAGAAAGGCCCTGTTCCGACCAGGATTCGAACCCAGGACCTTCTTGCTGAGAAGCGAGAGTGCTATCCACTCAGCCACCGTGCCGCCCAGTGGGGAGGCTGCCAGGAGCAAGGTGTCATTGTGTCTTTAGGCAAGTCACTTTACCCACATTACATAAAATGAGTCTGGTGTTTGTGTGTTGGTGGTGGTCGGAGGGGCTGATGGCACATACTGTACTGGTTGAGTCTGTCAGTGTGCCCCAGGGCAGCTGTGGGTACAGAAGTTTGTTTATCACCACTGTTTATGGAGTAAATGAATAATAACGTAGAGTGTTCAAAAAAACTGCTATATGAAACTGATGCATTATTATTTGATGTTATAGAGCAGAATGAGGTAAACAAGGAGTAAAAAAAAATACTTTTTTTATGTCGGAAAGATGTGGTTTATGGAAAGATGTGGTTTATGATTTATTGGGTTAAAATATAAGTTGTATGGCTCTGTATTCTGACAGACATGACCGCATTGTGCAACGTGTACTGTTTTGAAGTATTTATTTCTGTAACGGTAAAATGTTAAATTTTACTATGTGAAGTAATATTTATGATAGTAATAAGGGATACACAATTATGTAAAAATAGCTTTCTGACCCTGACCCCATATGAAGCTATTAACTCAGACATCATTCCTGGACATTTCATAAAATGTTTATAGAGTTCTAGTACATAGACCATTTTGAAAGAAATATTGATATATAAATGATAAAAGGATGAGGTCTCATTTGGTATGATGAAATAATGCATCTGCCAACCAAATATAGGGGTAACAAATCTTCAAAATAATCTCAAATAAATAGAATGTTTCCCTTTTCCCTAGTTCCTGATGAATCGTGCAGCTTTTTCTTTAATACACCCATTAGTGCAACCTTTCCTAAACATTCCAGGTATAGTTTAGTTTAGTTTATTGTTTATTTGGTTGGGACAATGCATGTTAATGAACACACACTCCGCATTGTAGACTTTGGCTAATTTCAATCCGTTATATACTTTCCTGAGAGGATGAGTGTCCTGGGTGTTCCCTAATGGGACGTGCTCAGAACACCTCCCCAGGGAAGCATTTTGATCAGATGTGGATCTAAAGGAGTAGCAGCTCTACTCTGAGCCCGGCCATAGCAGATCGCATACGTATTCTGTATGCCTGGAGGAGGCGATCTGAAGAGGAAACTCATTCTCATCGCAAGATTCTCAAGACCCACCATTTGATGCAAGCTTGAATCAACAACAATTTCAGAATGTACATGAATTGAAACCTATAAATAAAAGTTACAATGATTTAGATGAAGTATGTACTGAGAATATTCCTACTGAATGACAGAATGTTCATCTTTCTGGGTCGGGGGGGTGGAAGAGATGCCAGCCAGTAAACATGGCGCCCCTCACTGATCCTCCTGCAGGTGGTGAGACCACAGGAGAATGGCCGCTCTATGGCATAGCCGTGATATTTTAGCGGGGGCTTCAGGTAAAGGTTACGTGTCTTGCCAAAGGACACAACAACAGCAGTCACCAGTGGGACTGGTGCAGAAGGTCTCATGGCTCTACCTACTGTCACTCTTACTGTAAAAAAATGTTTTATGTTTAATAATTTTTGGAAAGAAACACGAGTTATTTACAAGAATGTACAGTTTGATTGAATTGGCTCATGGGCCTAAATGACACAGGGACAGTGCCCAGGAGTTCTACAGAGCATCATTTGCTACTTTGACACCTTAGCTATAGATTCATACTTACTTTTTTCATTAAAGTATATAGGTTCATATGTCATATGTTCACACTTGTTATGATTTGGTAAAAGACATTTCCCCACAGTGGGACAAATTATCTTCATCTTAGGAGTTACAGTAGTATGTTAGTATGTGTGAGAATGTAGGACAACTTTTGATTCTGTGGCAGTTCATTTAAAACATTCACTTTCGTTATGTCATGCCGATATGAAGTTAGACAATTATTGTGAACCCCATGAATCAAAAACACATGGCTTAAACTCTGGCGCCATCTGCTGGTTGTGGTAAGAAACCTTTCTGCCATAATCACGTGAAATGACGTGGATCATTCGTGTTTGGTGAATAACTCCGGAGATTATTCCCAACAATGTTTGCACATGCGCACTTAATTCAGGAGGGAACATGTTTTATTTTGAATCGATTTTTTATTGTGATCCAAATGAACAAGATAAATATGATCTGACGAAGGCTAAGGCCGAAACGTTAATAAATACTAGATCTTTTGGACATCTATCCGAGTGTGCTGTGTATTTTCCACATTTTATTTTGAATCGAACCTTATGAGGTGAATGTGGGAGTGGTGTGGAGCGTTTAGTGTACTGTGTGTGCTTGTGTCACTTGAGAGGTTGTAGTTCTCCTGTTTAACCTCCAGGCGGCAGACATGTCCTTGCATCTTTGAAGTCATTCATATGGTCATGACCAACATGTATTCCACGTTCTATACCCATTGCCCACACCCCACTCAATTCTTTCTATAGATATATGGTAACACACACGTAAATGATTTCCCACTGATTAAGGATGACTACCGACTAACCACAACCTGAACACTTTCTGTAGACAAAGTCATTCCCTAAAAGTCATTATCAAGGCCTTTGGTTTTGTTTAAATCCACACTTTAGTGCCACAAACTCTGCTCCTCAGGCTCTCGCTCTAACTCCTGCTTTGAGGAAGTCTGCTCTGATTGGTCAGAGCGCGGCCGAGCCCCTCTGTGCACGTGCGTGAGACCCGGTGTGAGACCCACACACGCGTGTTTGGCGCAACGCCTTATGGGCGATCATCCCACTGCGCAGAACCGGGAGGACCAGACTATGCCCAAATACAGGCGAGTTTCCCCTAGATCTTTGGGGGGGGGGGGGGGGGGGGGGGGGGGGGGGGGGGGGGGGGGGGGGGGGGGGGGGGGGGGGGGGGGGGGGGGGGGGGGGGGGGGGGGGGGGGGGGGGGGGGGGGGGGGGGGGGGGGGGGGGGGGGGGGGGGGGGGGGGGGGGGGGGGGGGGGGGGGGGGGGGGGGGGGGGGGGGGGGGGGGGGGGGGGGGGGGGGGGGGGGGGGGGGGGGGGGGGGGGGGGGGGGGGGGGGGGGGGGGGGGGGGGGGGGGGGGGGGGGGGGGGGGGGGGGGGGGGGGGGGGGGGGGGGGGGGGGGGGGGGGGGGGGGGGGGGGGGGGGGGGGGGGGGGGGGGGGGGGGGGGGGGGGGGTGGGGGGGGGGGGGGGGGGGGGGGGGGGGGGGGGGGGGGGGGGGGGGGGGGGGGGGGGGGGGGGGGGGGGGGGGGGGGGGGGGGGGGGGGGGGGGGGGGGGGGGGGGGGGGGGGGGGGGGGGGGGGGGGGGGGGGGGGGGGGGGGGGGGGGGGGGGGGGGGGGGGGGGGGGGGGGGGGGGGGGGGGGGGGGGGGGGGGGGGGGGGGGGGGGGGGGGGGGGGGGGGGGGGGGGGGGGGGGGGGGGGGGGGGGGGGGGGGGGGGGGGGGGGGGGGGGGGGGGGGGGGGGGGGGGGGGGGGGGGGGGGGGGGGGGGGGGGGGGGGGGGGGGGGGGGGGGGGGGGGGGGGGGGGGGGGGGGGGGGGGGGGGGGGGGGGGGGGGGGGGGGGGGGGGGGGGGGGGGGGGGGGGGGGGGGGGGGGGGGGGGGGGGGGGGGGGGGGGGGGGGGGGGGGGGGGGGGGGGGGGGGGGGGGGGGGGGGGGGGGGGGGGGGGGGGGGGGGGGGGGGGGGGGGGGGGGGGGGGGGGGGGGGGGGGGGGGGGGGGGGGGGGGGGGGGGGGGGGGGGGGGGGGGGGGGGGGGGGGGGGGGGGGGGGGGGGGGGGGGGGGGGGGGGGGGGGGGGGGGGGGGGGGGGGGGGGGGGGGGGGGGGGGGGGGGGGGGGGGGGGGGGGAAGGGGGGGGGGGGGGGGGAGGGGGGGGGGGGGGGGGGGGGGGGGGGGGGGGGGGGGGGGGGGGGGGGGGGGGGGGGGGGGGGGGTTGGGGGGGGGGAGGGGGGGGGGGGGGGGGGGGGGGGGGGGGGGGGGGGGGGGGGGGGGGGGGGGGGGGGGGGGGGGGGGGGGGGGGGGGAGGGGGGGGGGGGGGGGGGGGGGGGGGGGGGGGGGTTGGGGGTGGGGGGGGAGGTGGGGGGGGGGGGGGGGGGGGGGGGGGGGGGGGGGGGGGGGGGGGGGGGGGGGGGGGGGGGGGGGGGGGGGGGGGGGGGGGGGGGGGGGGGGGGGGGGGGGGTGGGGGGGGGGGGGGGGGGGGGGGGGGGGGGGGGGGGAGGGGGGGGGGGAGGGGGGGGTGGGGAGGGGGTGGGGGGGGGGGGGGGGGGGGGGGGGGGGGGGGGTAAGGTGTGGGGGGGGGGGGGTGGCCATTAAAACTAGTATTGGTTTATTAAATATAATAATCAATAAAAAATACATTTTCAGTTGTATGTTCACTTCTGACTGAGTGAAGGATCAGGCCCAAATCAATGATGACACTTGAACCTCAGAAAGCAGCATAAACTACAATGAATCAAATCTGCGTGACATGGCACATTTTCACTTTTGTTTGAAATCCGGGCCAGTAAACAGATGTTCTCTTTATTTTTAAATTTGCAATCAGAAATATTCTCCTGTAGATGGAGACAGGACCAACTGAGAAGGGATTTACAGTTCACCCTTGTACTATCCCCGGGTTACATTGACCCACCAGTGATTAAAAATAACCCATAATTTATTTTATCTTAATGTGGATGATCTGCTGTGTCTGAGCTCAAACCAGGAGCATATTAGTCCTAGTCCCACTAAACTCACAACTGGGTAATTCTACTTCACTGGTGCCATATGAGCCCTCAAATTCCGATAAGAAATAACTGGAATCATAGTAGAGGTTGGTGTAGCATTAGTCAAAAGAATTATGCAAACATAATTATATTTGCTTGATAAAGGCATTACACTCAAAAACATTTCTTTCCCGATACATTTTTAATTTGCAAGTAAGATGGGTGTGTGGGAATAATTCTTTTGAGCCAACTGAAGGCTGTTAAGGTCTCTCATCCAACGCACACAATCTGTAGTAATTAATGTGCAAATCTTCATTCCTTGCATTAATATATTTATGATTTTCAGATGAACTAAAAAAGGATGTAACTGGTTAGCTGTCACATTCTGTGCCAAGCAGAGAACAATGGTATGTAGCTAAACAGTCAAAGCGATTCAGTACATTGTCACATATCTCATCCGTGTGAGGTACTGACGGTGCACATCTTGCCACAGTGGTTTGTATTGCTGTGTACAGCAGGGGGCGCTGTTCAGTGAATCGGCTGGAGCAAGACTGTTCAAACTGAATGTTAGATGCTTGACTAGTCAGTCCACATGTTTAGCAATATATTATCAAATAAAATAATGCATTCATCCATGTCTTTCAATTTTAGACATTCAGTTGCTCCTATTGTCCTTTATACGCTATATTTATCTACCATTTCTTAGTTCACTGCCTGATGAACATCATCATCAAGGCAGAAGGGAACAGCTGCCTTCTGCATTAAATCACAACCACTCGGTTTCCAGTCTGACCTAACAGAACCTACTGTCATCTTCAAATCACACATTTTCCAAGCACTTCACATTTATGAAGACATTTGGAGATCCAACTGTGACTTCTCAAATCCTATAATTATATTTGACATCCCACACTTCATGTTCATCCCAGTAAACTTGGATCCTTTTCCAGTCCTGGTGCACTCAGGACAATTTCATGGACTTTTAAAACGGCGGTGCATTCACAGATACATCCCATTCGTTTCCAAACGAGGCCTGGCTACGAGTCAAAAACGCTGAAGGGGGTGGAACATTTGAAAATATTCATAGCTGTACACATTCATTAAAAAAGATACTAGTATCTTAATGCATTGAAAAGCTTAAACTGCATTCCAAATAATTTTCTCTGGTTTTAAAATAAGGCCTACATTTTCCTCTGAAACACACCATGTTTGTCAGGCCTCATCACTGACACAGTTTAAAGAAGCTATACCCAGTTTTTTTTATGAGTTCATAAAAATGCTTATTACTATATACAAGTTGTATTATAATCCGTAATTTCATTGAAAACTTGAGCTCATTGATTCAGCTTGTGTATGAATTCAGGCCGTAAACATTTCTGAGTAGAGACTTAGCGTGACGCTCTTCTCCTCCAGTCACAGAACAGGCTGTGTCCTCTCGCCTCTACAGCGCTGGTAAGCACAGTAGCATCAGCATGTTAGCAGAATTGGCTATAACTCCTCTTGCTGTAACTGCATACACAGCAAAACAGCCCGAACGACACAACAATTAGGAAGAGAAGAGAGAACTAAAGCAAAAAAATTATCAAAGAAGAAATCAAGCCCGGGTGAACAAAGCTGGCGTACATCGTATCCTCTGGAGAGACCTGCAGGACTATCTATGCTCGGACTACATTCGGACGAGGAACTAGCGGTAATATTTCAGTTATACATTTTGTTGGTGCGTTGCTTTTGTACCATTTCATCAGTGATTGTTGTACAGCTTACAAGATTGCAAATAAAACTAGATGGCTCCATGAGATAGGAGCGTAGGGAAAATGAAAAGCCTGTGAGCGAGTTGGGGGCGGTGCTAAACATTCAAACATTGCAGAAACGGGTATAGCTCCTTTAAATTTAGTCTTCTTTCTTTTGTATTCAATAGTTTTGTCTTTGTGTTGTTTCACAGTGATAGTTATGTATTTTGTAAATATGCTTCTAACGAACATATGTACAAAGTTGTGAAGCACATAGTGTAGAAACATTCACCAGGCCACCAAAATAAAAGTGTGATTGATGAAGATCAAACCTTTGTGGAAGGGGCCAGAGGGACAGTGAGGTCTCGCCCCATCCCTAGAGTTGTGTACATAATCATAGCTTCCCAAAAAAAAAACAGGGACAGGACTGAACATTTCTGATTGCAAATTAAACTTCATTGCTTAGACTTTTCCTTTGAATGAGTTTTCCTTTGAACCCTTTACCAGACTCGACCGTTAGGGAGCAGAGCTGCTGTTTGAAAGAGAAAAGAGAACAGCATTAATATCAAAAGGTTCTGCAAACATTTAATTCAAACATAAAACAAAATATTTATTCTTGTTTACACTTTAGTTGTCTTTTATTCTCAAAACTTATATACAGCACATTCGATGACAGCTCAGTTCATATTAACATATGTACAGACGTTAGCTCGTTATAACAGAGCTGATGTTGGGTGTAAAAGAAAAAGAAAAATCACAGATACCATTGATACCGTACTACCTTTAACATTTAACCAGGCCCAGGCGGCGATCCACGCGCTCCTCCATCAGCTCCCACTTTAGCATAAAGAAAGATAGTGGTGCTAAATCAATGTGTCCTTTTGGAACTGGCACCGATTCACAAAGAGATTCAACAACAAAAATCTTTTTTATCTTTATAAATGCCAAAAACAAAAGTACTTTTGCAGGGGTTGACAAGTTTTAAATTTCAAGAAGTTCTCTTTGTGGATCGTCACCATTTACATATTTTTTATAATGTACACCGACTAAGCTTAGCTTTCATCAGCTCAAAATAAGTCATGTTCAAGGCATTATCGATAGCTTCTTACTAATCTTGTGTCTGTCATAACAAAAATCCTCAGTCCGATCCTTACCATGGACTCGGCAGGGAAAGTCGCTCAGATTGGTTCGTCCCGCTGCGTCCATCATTTACCTAGAAGAAACTGTCAACAAGATTTAGCAGTAACGAGTATTTTCAAACACACGTCAACCAACACTAGGGATGTCACGATCATTAGGTCACAGCACAATTGTGAGAACAAAGAAGTGTTTTCAATGTGATACGCACTCGTATAAACAGTCAAATTAACTTTTGAGTTTAGGCCGTGACTTTAAAGGCCCAAAAACCTGGCAAAAAGCGATCTGTTTCAGCCTCATTTAGACGCAGTAAAGGTTCTGGTCTGGAGATGGTTCACTTGATGTCAAACTTTCAAAATATAAAGCATCGGCCGTGAAAATACAAGATAATAGGCATTATCATGAATAATCGTGTGGCGTATTCTCACCATTATAGTGACATTAATTAGCATCTTGACATCCCTACAGCTAACATAGTGAAGCTTGTTTTTGTTTTATACTGTCTTGAACACAGCTCTGCTCAGTCTTAGTATGAAAAGTACTTGAACCTAAATTTTCTCAGTCTCAGATTCAGAGTAGGTGAGTGAGGGTGAAGTACTTGACCCTACATTTTGAGCGCTGCGCTGGCCCTTTGAGCACATTTAGGGCAGAACTCCACAGACACGTGGTCGCGGTCCACGTGCAGACACACGCCTCCGCCCGTGTCCCCCTTCTCCTCGACTCGGGCGCGCTTTCGTGGCAGTGCGTAGTCATGGTCGCTGCTGCCGCCAGCGCCCTGGAAAAGCGAGGAGGACAGTTTCATGCCGTTCACGCCGCTCAGCCTGGCTAAGAGCTGTGCTAGCGTGCTCTCATTCGCTAGCACAGCGCGCAGGTACCTGGTCTCATCTTCAAGCTCGTCCACCCTCTTCGTCAGCTGAGAATTCTCCTGTTTGAGCGCTCCATTTTCTGTAGACAGACCTGCAACTTTGCGCTCCAGGCTGCTCACATATTCCTTCTTCTTGATGCGATTTAAACGGGCGGCAATGGCATTTTTGTTTAACCCGTGCAATTGGTGACTCCTCCTCGTCTTAGAATCGGTTTCTCTTCTTTCTGGAGATGAGTTAGATGAAAACTGACGTCCAGAGTCTTTGCAGAAGTCCTCCAGGTCTGCGTCAAACAGCGGAGACGTGGAATCTCTGTCTAAAGTCCACTCTAAGTCTCCAAAGAGCTCGTCCAGCTCCAGTGCGGCCGTGGCGTCTAGATCTTCTCCAGGAGACATCTGTGAGGGACTAGTTTCACCGTCGCACACTTCCACCTCCACCAGTTGTTCTTCGCATATGTTCAGTGCGCGACCTCTGCGTCTGGTGATCATTTCAATGACGAGTTTTTCCGATTATAGAAGATGGGGATTCTCCTGTTAAAACAAGAGAAGTTAGTATGGTTATAAACATCGAAGGATTATCATAACACCACTTGATTAAGGCAAACAGGCAAACTTTCCATATCCAACTGATGCCTTTATATACAAACACATTTAACAGAAAATAAAATACGCTATAATTACTTCATGCAATATACTACATTTAATACTATATTAAAATTGTGTTACCAGGGTTCGTACAGATTTCCTCTTAAGGTTTTCCATGACTTTTCCATGACCCTTAACCAATTTTCCATGGCAAAAAATTACTCAGTCAATTTCAATTGTTACTTGCATTCATTTGTTTATTTTGTGCCTAAACACATTTTACAGATGTCTTACAAACATTTTATGGAAGACATTTTACAGATGTCTTCCATAAAATAAAATACTTTTAAAGGGAACATATTCTGCAAAAAAACAGAATTTTAATGTACAACACTGTTAGAATAGTTTTTCATTCATGCAGTTTTGAGTTAAGGGTTATTTTGAGTCATAGGAAAATCACAGAACTGTCCACCACATTTTTCCTCTCAAAGTGTGTTAACCAGGGTGCAATTGAGTTGCAAAACAACTTTCAGTTGATCACTTTTTACTAAGTCATTCCTGCTGCTGCCTCTATCAATCAATCAATCAAAGTTTATTTATAAAGCGCTTTTTCATACAACAGATGCAACACAAAGTGCTTTACAGTTTGGCTAAAAAACAATCCTGCCCATGCCCTCCCCCCGACCGCCCAACAGACCCTCCCCAGACCACAAGCAAACACCCCCCCCCCCACACACACACACGCGCACACACACACACGCACCGATAAAACAATAAAACGACGATAAGAGACTTGGCAGGGTTCAGATGCAACCGGCTGAAGAAACGCCATCCAAGGAGCCGTCAGCGCCAGGAGCAGAGAGCCGCCCATAGCCAAAGGGGACGACACAGGACCCAGAGGAGACCCAAAACCGAGGCCCCGGGCCCCCACCAGGTCCAAGAGTCCGACCCCCACAGCCACAGCCAACCACCGCTCCCAGCGCAGAAGGCTCCTCCAGAGGAAACACTGGGGATACTTAAAAACAATACAATAAGTAAAACACTAAAATGTGAGCCTGAGAGGAACTATCACACAAAACATGAATAAAAGCAATAGCAATATAATAAATAATAAAGGATAAATAGAATATATAAAAATGGACTAATAAATACTAATCAAAAGCTAATCTAAAAAGGTGTGTCTTGAGCCTGGCTTTAAAAATATGAATGTTCTCTGCGACCCTGAGCTCCTCCGGCAGACTGTTCCAGAGACGGGGGCCGTAGTGCTGGAAAGATGCCTCGCCGTGAGTGTGTGTCCTGACTTTGGGGATGGTTAGGAGTCTGCTGCCGGAGGAGCGCAGGGGCCGGGAAGGTTCATAGGATAAAAGCAGTTCTGAAAGATAAGAAGGCCCAAGACCATTAAGACATTTGAAAACCATTAAAAGAACCTTAAAATCAATCCTGAAACACACGGGGAGCCAATGCAGCGATTTTAAAACCGGTGTAATGTGGTCCCGCCCCCTGGTCTTAGTCAGGACACGTGCGGCCGAGTTTTGAAGTAATTGTAAACCTGAAATGTTCTTTTTGGGAAGACCAGAGAGCAGGGCATTACAGTAGTCAATGCGACTGGTGATAAAAGCATGCATCAGCGTCTCCGTGTCTAGAGGGAGCTCTAGGTACGCTGGCCAGCTCAGGCCTCTATGTGTCAGATCACTATTTTATCATTAAATAAAAAATACTTAATAAAAGGTTGGGTAACCAAACATTGTTTTTATTTAGCCTAAATTCAGCATGCAAAGTCAACTTTTTATCAAAAATATTAACTGTTGTACCTTCAATACATTCAAGAACAAAAAGTAACCATGCAATTACTTCCAACAATAAAATACACTCAAAATGGTAGCAATGTATGTACTGCTACATTTCTGCATTGCATTACAGACTAACTGAAGTGAAAGTAGTGTCTCAGCACAGGTAAATATTGTAATAAAACAGCTTCAGTGCTTTAACTTAAGTTCGAGTAAAAATAAAGTGTCTCTCACTACAGACTAAGAAGGCTTCCCCTGTTCATTCTGAAATATAAAATAGCTGCAGTACTTTAACTGGAGTTCAAGTAAAAAATAAAGTGTCCCAGTACAGACTGAGTAGGCCTATATTGCCATGTTAATGGTTAAATGTAAATAAAATAAAAATAGTTCAAGTAACAATAAAGTGTCCCAGTATTGCAGGCCAAGGTTTGCAGTTAATTCTTCAAGACACATAAATAGCCAGCTCCAGTGCATTTAGTTCAAGTAATAATACAAAATAAACATATAAAAAAAGCCTAGTTAGTACATTTTAAAGTATCAGTGTGATATAGTGAGTAAGCAGGCCTATATTCTGTAAAGGTCTTAGGCCATTTATAGTTTGTAGCTCATTCTTTGGTTTTCATCTCAAGAAGCTTGTCGTCCATTTGCTTATCGAGATCCTGTAGAGAGATTATCTTTTCCTTAGCCGTGCGGCGCAGACTGTTTGACTTTGTTATGAAGGTTATGTTGCCAGTGTTTTCTGCTGTGTTCGCGTAGTCGTCTGCTGCCTTCTCCAATGCAGAAACATCCTGATGTATTCTGGCTTTCTTCCTTTTTAGTTCATCTGTAAGTGCCTTTCTCTTTTCCACAGACCTTTGCTTCTCATTTGCCCTCCTCATATCATCCAAGTAGCTTTTGTATCGCTGTTGGCACATGAAACTGACATGAAGAGTTCCTTGGTGAGAGGTACATTTGTCACATCACCAACAGCCCTAATGTGTCCCACGATGAGCCTCTGAGCAATGAGTGACTGTTCCTTTTGATTTTCCACAATTATCTCTTTGTTTATGCAAAACCCTCTCTCTACACTTGCTTGCCAATACAAATAGCCAATACAAACATAAGAGCGAGTGCTCAACGTCCCATCCCGCTGCGCTGGACCCCGCTCTGAAAGCGTTGTGTAGTACGTGCAGACCACAAGAGCCAATGTTTAACAGCGACTTGTCCACCTGTTTTTGCATCTCTTTTTGAATCATGTCATATGCTTTCCAGTTCACGTACGGTCCGTCCATTGACAGCTGGATGAGGTTTTTAATTCCCATCTCGGACAACGTGTTGCACATCTTTTCCACAATATCAGCCGCTGTAGAATGTCCAAGAAACTGGGAACCGATATATTTGCTTTTGACTTCTCCACCTTCCCACACGCGTACGTGAATGTCCAATTGCTTCGACTGTAAGCTATGGTTCAAAGACTCGTCAAATAGCACGACGTATGCGGTTTGTTGTGACACTTCTTTCAATAAAAGTCTTTTGATATACGGCGCAAGCCCAAATGTGGCGATGTATGCACACTTCTCACCGCATGTGAATCTTGTGGCAATTTGGCTGTCTGGGAACATAGCTGCAAACAGACGACTCGTGCCCTCTGACGATTTGTAGGAGTAATGCGAATTTCATTACTTTTAATACCCATAGTATCTCGGCTTTCAGTACCTCATTTTTAGAGGAAAAGTCCAACGTTCCTTGAGTTGTTGTCGGTGCTCTTGGCGTGGGGGTTTTCTGTACACTAGCGCCTATGAACTGGCTGATGGGAATCGCCGCGGCATTTGCCCTCATGGCTAACTCATGTTTTTTCCCTTTCATATGGCTCGCCAGAGCAGACTCCCCCATATTCGAAATGTCAAACGTTTTACTGCATAGCTTACACTTGGCGTGACTTGAGTCGGAGTCTTTTTGAAGCCAGCTCTGATATTTTTCCACAAATAGCCACGCATTGTTGAATCTGCATTTTCCTGGCATGATGGTTTTGCTGAGTCGCTGTAGCACGGAAAACACGTAGCTGGCCTCGAGTCAAGCGGGGGGCGTGTCGCTAATGGCTGCAAGCAACCTGTCTGCCCGAATACAATGTGCGCGCTGGAGTGCTTTATGATTGTTTTTTATTTATTCTGTGAGATTTCATAACACTTTGAAGCAACTTTTGTTAAAGTTAAACTCATCATTCTATCAATGTGCAGAAGCCAGTACTTTTCCCTTGTTTTGTCTATCTGAAGGCCAAGCTACATGGCACCGTGGCAGCTGCTGATTGGAGGTCTCCATGCCTCCGCTCTGTATAATACACTTGCATTCTGTTGTTCGTGTTGTTCGTGCTCGTGCTGTCTCTACCATCGACAATAAAACATGTCTTCTGTCTGAATTAAAGACGCGATCCCAGACTTTGTCATCTTCTTCAGGTGGTGGAGGATGCGGGCCTTGTCTGTAACATCTAGAGAACAGAAGACTCTTTTTTTTTACACAAAAAGTGTTTTTTTTAAGCCAAAACTGAGAAACCTCAAGAGAATGCATCTGGATCAGCCCATGGACAATCTGCACAGCCCCTGATTCCACTCAGGCTGTGAGCTGCTGAGACATGGACAACACCATCGTCCTCTTTTGCATGGACATAATTTGGAACAATTGGATTTCTGAATTTGGACATAATTTGGACTGAATTGAATTGCTGAATCTGGACACTGAAGCTGAAACGTGTGATTGAAAGACACGTCACAGAAGAATTCATGGCTCAACACAACAAATGCAGCCTGAAGAAACCAACACGGAGAAGTGGGAGAGACTGTTTTCAAAGCAATATCTGGAACCACCATCGACTGATGAAGTTTGGTATTTTACTGAAGATTTATATAGCCTTAAATTTTTTAAACATACATTTTGTAAAATTTCCAAACTTTTCCAGGACCTACAAAATTCCAAAACTTTTCCAGGGCCTGGAAATTAGATTTTAAAATTCCATGACTTTTCCAGGTTTTCCATGACTGTACGAACCCTGTGTTACTGAAAATGTCGATACGTCAATGCATCTCATTAAGAAATGTTGTACAACTATCATTCTTCTCCGAAGCTTTTATAATTCTGTTAAACAACTCAATGTTTGTCTTTAACAGGCGTTTTCTTCGTAGTTGCATAACATGTAGAATGGCCAACACTTACACCTGTTACATCAGGCGCAACTTCGTGTCTACGTATTTGCAACGTTTAGGCCTCCAGGCTTCTCTTAAATGTTTTGTTAAAACAGCAAACAGGTCAATGCGGTGTCAATGTATGCACGTGTTGAATATTAACTTTTATATATTTCCATAAGATTAACCCAAGATAATACAAAAATACGAAAGAAGCGATGCATAAAGACATTTCCGGTTAACATAAAGACACTTCCGGTTAACGAGCTAACATGCTAAGTAAACTAGCGCTCTTTCTAGCTTTGCGTAGTCTGTCCCAATCCAATATTACTCATGTTTGACGCACAGCCATGTCACTGTTCATGTCTGGAACTGGTTTAATTGGACCAAATGTAGACGTCAAACAATGTATTTCATAATTAAATTCACATATTCAAGCACGTGATTCTTTAAAGTTTGCGCACTAAAATTAGGGTTACCATCTGCTGCATTCAAGTCAGTTCACGTACAGATCTTGATACATACATAGCTGTCAATATTTACAGTATGCATTGTATTGGATCCATTGATTTGCAATGAGATAAAATACTGTGCAAAACTGGCGCCATGAACAAAAGCCATGAGGCGAATGACGCAGCTGTTTTCTAAATCCACTTACCGACTCCAAGTCAGAGAAATAACATGAGAATACACCCGATCCTGGGGGTTATGGACGAGATTTGAGCCCAGTCAACCAGCGGACAGAGGAAAAAAGCAGGAAAAAGTATGAAAAGAAACATGAAATGGCGTGGAGCGAAATCTAGCGTCCTTCTCCTCGTCGAGTCTGTGTCCTCTGTCGCGCATGCGCAGAGTACAAGGCAACAGGACGCCACATATTAAAGCTGGGGTACCTAACTTTTCTCATACATGTTTGTCCTACCGAAAGTCTTGTAAAAGTAATCAGACCACAACATAATGTCTTCATCTTATAAGAAAGTCCAGGCCCATAATAAACCGATAAGACTTTTTGTAATTCATTTTTAATATTCCAAACAGTATCTAGTTAAAACCATACCTTTTTTAGACTGTGCAATCCTTTTAATTGATATACCGTTTTGCCTGGGTATAATTCTACATATCCTCCAGGGCTTCACTTCAGCCGTTTCAACTTTTGACCTATAAAATAATCGGAAGAATAATCACACGCCTAAAGGGGCTTATCATCCAAAACAGAATAAAGATGTGAAACATTTTACTTAGGCCAAAATAGTGCCTTTCCTTCCAGTCACAATGGTCTAAAGCAGCCATTCCCAAACTCAGTAACACCGAGGCCCCCTTAAAAATCTGACGGGTCTGCGTGGCCCCCCAAAATAATAACCAAGAAGACAACATTAAGAATATGCTCTTCTGGTTATTTTATTTTGGGGAAATAGCCTCTGCTACAAACATTGTAATACAAAAATGATTACAGTGGATTATTCAAGTCAAATAATGAACACAAATATTTTAATATTACAAACAAAAGATTATAAATTTAACATTAAATAATTTATTTTTTATTTTTTATGACCTCCCGCGGCCCCCCTGCAGTACCCTCGCGGCCCACCAGGGGGCCGCGGACCCCACTTTGGGAGACACTGGTCTAAAGAATACTGTAGGATCAATTGTTTGGATAGTGTTATTTGCTGTGGTTGCCCTGCTTTAGAAAACCTACAAAACATTTGATCTTGGAGAACTGTCTTCTCTACAGTGATCAAAAGTAAAGTCACCATGATTCCCAGTATAAACGACCAAAACTGCCAAAATGATTGAACAAATTAACCATTAATTATTCTCTACAAAGTCTGTTTTGTGCCAAAAACAAAAACATCTTTTCTGCATTCAAGTTGTAAAAGTAAAAATTTTCAAAAGCCAGAGTTGAAGTGGATTGCATTAGACTTTCATGCAACAATAATGAACGCATTACAATAAAAATGACAAACATTTATACAAAGTCTAGAATTATTGTATTTAATTCAAAGTTGGTCTTAAGTTTTTTATAACACCACTGTTTTGTGGCATGTTTGACACCTTCACTGATTGTATAATAGCACTGCACAAAAACATTCCGACTCCAGATAAACCAAACAGAAACCATTAGAGGTCTCATGACTCCTTGCTATGAGACCGCACACAAGTTATCCTTTTGTGTGCTTATAACTTCCTTTTCTCTATTTATCAAAGTAAACGGTCATATGGCAGATTGCTTAGTCAATTCTAAAAGACAACATGGCTCGGTCTTCTGTATTAGGCTCATTAGCAAATGTCAAATCTACCATCAATATCGATATGAAACAATGTAAGACGAACCAGTGCACTTATGTATTCAGTCCCGCCATTGATTAAGTTGGCGATCAACTTCATCTTTGAACAAAAATGTTTCAGAGTTGTCTAGGGAAGAAAATACCAGTGGGACAGAGAACGTATAAACAGTGGGTGCGCTGTGATGGAACAATGGCATCTAAGGTGTAAGAAAATATGACTACCTCAACTGCAATTCGGTCAAAACCTGAGAAAAACCATTGCTCAGAAAAGTTTAATTCCAGACTTGAGTTTTCCTACATCAGGCCCTCCGTCAAACTTCAGTGCAAGCGTTGTTTTCAGCGAGCTGTGGCTCTCCACCTCGACCGGTTGATCCGAAGCCTTCATGAGGGAGTAGGTGTCAATCATTAAATATGAGGGATCATCAGTTTGTCCTGGAACTTTCCCTAAGGGGAAGTTTTTCCATATTATATTGTCCGTACACAGTTGCCACGGTGATCCCCTGAGAGCACACACTTTATCTGCGTCACCTTCTGACATTTCACGGTGCACGCTGCTCTTCTCTGCGCGCTCACGTCTTTGCTTGCGCTGCATCTCGTGCAAACTGTCCACTGTGTAAATGGTCGCGTCTTTCCGCAGCAGAGCACTTTCAGGCTGCTGCGTGTAGATGGAGGAGAGCCTGATCAGATTATGTTGCGTTTCCACTGGCAAAGGGTGATCCATGTCGTCAAAGATTAGTTTGAGCAGGTGCGGTGTGCTAGTGAAAGGGGCATCCATGCACGCAGATAGAAGCTGTTGCCATCTCAGCTGAATGCGGTTGGCAAAGATACGGTCTTTCAATCGCGCTTTTCGCTGATTTTTTGTCTCAAAGTGGAAATCGGATCGCTTGCAGTTGCAGAGAATGACTTCAGAGATCCAAGCAGAAATGAAATACGCTCTATTGTGGTTGGGTTCACTTGTGAGCAGCTTCAATTCAGCAAAAAGCTTTTCAAGAAGCAGGTGTATGTATGCAGGAGAGTTGAGCGTTTTGAGCAGGGGAAGCCAAAAGCGTAGAAAAACTTGTGGTATTTTGGGAACATCAGACGTAGACGGGTTTTCACAGCCAAGGGTTTCCAGTTGTTCTGAAGTCGGTACCATGAATCCTTCTTCCAGCAAAGCGTCGAGAAGCACATGGAACGAGTCCGAAGCGCACTGTTTGATCTCGGCCAGAAGCCAGCTCATGTCGGCGAAAGGACTGGGCCAATTCTGCTCAGAGTTGTATCCGCCTTCAGACGCCTGGTGCTAGAGCAGGGCAGACAATCAGACATTTATTTCTACAATATGGCACATTTACAAGTTTTAAAAACCTCTGTACATCAAGAGATAAAATGGACCAATATGCACATAAAGAGTGCATAGAATATGAAGGATGATTAAAAATACTACAGCTTAACACATATAGAGACATAGAGGGGTTGGTATTCTGCGTACATTGTTTCGAAAAATTTGGAAAACTTAACTCATTGAGATATGCGTTTATACCCACATTACCTGGTATTGCTCTTTCTCATACGATATGAGGAGCTCGCGGGCTTTTCCGTACGCTTCCATGTCTCTCTGCCGCATGTTGTCCTTACACCCATCATCTTCTTCCCCATCTGAGTCCCAGGCTGCAGTGTTGAGCTGTCTGTTCCAGTACTCCTGCTGAAGCCACTCCAGGGCTGTCTTGCAGCCTTTTCTGCACCACTTCAGACTTGGCGGCTTATTGTGGGTGAAGTCGTGTCTCATATTCACAATCCACTCAGGGATGTTCAACTTTCCTACAAAACAAAGAAGAAATCAACTAAAGAGCTACAAGAGGCAATTGAGGCAATTCCCGTTCTATGGTTTGACCCCAGAGCAATTGCGGTTGCCCTGTAGGTAGCCTCCAGTGACTGTGAGCCGCTTTGACAACAGCTTGAACATAAGGTACCCAGCGTAGAAAGGAGCATTACCTGCTTGTTGCAAGTGCGTATCTTTGTGCAACCTGTGCATGTGATAAATACGCCGCTGTAAGAAACAGAGCTGGATTATGGAGCCTCAAGAAGTGACCATGTCTCCTCTTGAAGCACTGAAACTAAAACCTGCTAAATTAAAGCTAGGGTACCTACATTTTTCAAAATTCCTTGAGTAATTTTTAACGTTTTAATGGTTTTAAGCTTGTGTGCGATTTTAATGTTTTAACTGTGATTCTGGTGTTTGTTTTATGTGATGATTTGTGATGTGGACTGTGAAGCGCTTTGTGTTGCCCGGTGTATTAAAGGCGCTCTACAAATAAACTTTGATTGATTTTTCCTTGCATTAACAATGCATGTTGATTGTGCCCAAAAGTCATGACTCACAGGGCTCTTCTTGGATTTCTTGGGCAAAGTGCATCCAATTAAATTAATGCAAGTCTATAATTATGTATATTATTTAAAGTATTGGTTCCTTGAAAAAGTTCACATTTATCTTGAAAGTGCTTGAATTTTACACTTACGCTGTACAAACCCAGTTTTTTAATTGACCAATTGAACTTATTGGTCCTCTAAGCCGTCATGAACCTAGTAGGGTTCCCTTCTGTACTCCCTCCGGTTTTCACGAACCTCACTTTCAAAACAGTTTGGTTCCATCACTAGATATCACTCAAACAGCTCAGCCAATACTGACTCACAGGGCTCTCTCTGCAAGTAATAATAAATCATGTTGGACAACATGTTGTGGTCCAAGTTGGGTACCCGAGCTTTGAGTGGACTTTAGCTAACATATATTGATTAATCAGTTTTGTGAAACTTTCTAAGTACCCTTGAAGTCCCTGTGTGAACCTACCTGCCAGGTGGCGTAGTGACCGGGCCACTCTCCCCTGCTGTCTCTCAGTGATTAGGTTGACAAATCTGACGATAGCAGTTCCATAAACCATGACCAGCTCGTGTCCATCGAGCTGCCCACGTCTGTCCATCACCTGGCACCGGACCAGGTCAGCAGTCAACCCTATCGCCACCGGAGTGTTGGAGGAGAGACGGCACTTCCACGCAGAGATCCTGACAGATACAAGTTACATTTGTAAATTTCCTTACAATATTGTTACTCATCAAAACAGACTTTAGGTTGAATTTAGCAGCATCCTTTTAAAAGCATCTTATTGCAAACTGTTCGTTAACCATTTATGCCAAATGCCATGTGTTGCTATGGTGAATCCTCATTCCTGTAATCCAACAGTCAAACTCCAAGAACAGTCAATTTGACAGCATTATAGTTTTGTATGAGTACTTACTCAGTAGGAACTTTTTTGTATTTATAACAACACACTGTTTACTCTTTACTTTTTGGCTGTGTTTCATATTACATTGACGAGTATTATAATCAATAAAAAGGTGAGTAAAGGCATTTCTGGGGATTTTTCCATAATTCCAGGGGTTTGAATGGGAGCAGTCAAAATGACGGTTCTGTGAGTTATAGACGATCCAGAATTCTGAGAGTCCTAGTGTTAAACAGTGCTAATCAATGCAAGGGGGAACTCTCCGGAGCCGTTATTGGAGGCCCCTGTCCCTGCAGCACAGACAGACAATACCAGGACAGATGCTCGGTTACCTGCCCAGTGAATGCTTCTGCAGGCTCGGGTCACCAGAGAACAGATGCTCCCGCACGTGGTCAAACTCCGCCTTGTTGTACCACGCCACCACATGGCGGTTCTTTTTCATCTTCACGACCTGCGTACAACAAATAACTGCTTAAAGAGTACTTCACAATGTGCCCATTCGTCAGTAACAAACGTTAACGGGGCAGTCAACTTACCTCGTTCATGTTGTTAGCGTCTGGGATAGAACCCGGATATGACGTATAAAAGAAGAACGGCATCTTTGCTGGCGGTTGGCAAACGACGTAAGTGGTGTAATACCGCCATCAACTGGTTAGGAGTGTAAACAGGCACGCGTTACTCAAGATAAACAACCCAGTAATATAAAACTTTTATATTGTTTTATACGCACACTGTTTGAGTACCACTTTATGGGGTCTATATATCTGTATATATATTATTTTATAAAAAATATATTTTACCACTTTAAGCCCATTTATTGACATTTATTGTGTTTGTTATTGATGCATTTCCTTAGAACTGTTTTGATTTCTGATATGTTGCTGGTGAATAGATTAGATTAAGAGATCCTTTATTCGTTTTACAGCGATGAAATGTCAGCGTTGCATCACAAGATAGAACAGTAGAAATGAGAAGCACACAGCACAAGATAAATGAACAATAGATGAACTTCTTAAAATAGAACAAAATCTTTAACTCTAGCATAAAAGAACAAATATAACATCTCTACCTTGAACATAATAATAATAAAGAAGTATACAAATTTTACATTTGGCAAAATAAGAGGCAAGTATAAAGTACTGTGTGTTCTAGTGCAAGCAATATGTAGTTATATGTTAGCATCTGCTAACATTTTTATGTTAGCAGAAAAATGAGTGAAATTAGACTGGAGAACCAACACCTTTTCTCTGAACTAGAGAGGCTTCAATCCTTGGATGAGAACATGACCCAGAATGACCACAGGCTGGTGTTTGATTTTTGACTTCCAATTATGTATTTGTTTAAAAGGCTTGTTTTACATCTAACTAGTGACTTACCAACAAGCAAAGTCATGTCATCTAAGAGTATTTTATTATGCATATTAGATGAGTTAAGGCTGATCTTACAACACCAGGATTTAGCTTATCGTTTCAGTATAATCAGTAATAGTATTGACTAGAAGTATTGACTACTTTTAAGTTTTATTCAGCAACTAGGACACCTTATGAGATTTCATAACACTTTGAAGCAACTTTTGTTAAAGTTAAACTCATCATTCTATCAATGTGCAGAAGCCAGTACTTTTCCCTTGTTTTGTCTATCTGAAGGCCAAGCTACAAGCACACCGTGGAAGCTGCTGATTGGAGGTCTCCATGCCTCCGCTCTGTATAATACACTTGCATTCTATTGTTTCTGTGATCGTGTGCTTTGTTCGTGCTGTCTCTACCATCGACAATAAAACATGTCTTCTGTCTGAATGAAAGACGCGATCCCAGACTATGTCATCTTCTTCAGGTGGTGGAGGATGCGGGCCTTGTCTGTAACATCTAGAGAACAGAAGACTCTTTTTTTTTTTTACACAAAAAGTGTTTTTTTTTTAAGCCAAAACTGAGAAACCTCAAGAGAATGCATCTGGATCAGCACATGGACAATCTGCACAGCCCCTGATTCCAGTCAGGCTGTGAGCTGCTGAGACATGGACAACACCAGCGTCCTCTTTTGCATGGACATAATTTGGAACAATCTGGATTTCTGAATTTGGACATAATTTGGACTGAATTGAATTGCTGAATCTGGACACTGAAGCTGAAACGTGTGATTGAAATAACACGTCACAGAAGAATTCATGGCTCGACACAAATGCAGCCTGAAGAATCCAACACTGAGAAGTGGGAGAGACTGTTTTCAAAGCAATATCTGGAACCATCGACTGATGAAGTTTGGTATTTTACTGAAGATTGTTGACAAGTTTTATGAAAGATCTGAACATGTTTTATGAGTTTTATGAGTTTAAGTATTGAGTTCTGAGTTCTGAGTTTTTTGAAGTACCGAGTTGAAGTATTGAGTTATGATGTTATGTTGCTGTTTATCAATCCTGATGGTCACACGTGAATGTATGACCAGAGGGGGGAATATGAGATTTCATAACACTTTGAAGCAACTTTTGTTAAAGTTAAACTCATCATTCTATCAATGTGCAGAAGCCAGTACTTTTCCCTTGTTTTGTCTATCTGAAGGCCAAGCTACAAGCACACCGTGGAAGCTGCTGATTGGAGGTCTCCATGCCTCCGCTCTGTATAATACACTTGCATTCTATTGTTTCTGTGATCGTGTGCTTTGTTCGTGCTGTCTCTACCATCGACAATAAAACATGTCTTCTGTCTGAATGAAAGACGCGATCCCAGACTATGTCATCTTCTTCAACCTTACAAATACATCCAAGGTTCATGGGGTTTGTCTCTAGTACTCTGTGATGGTGTTCTGCCATGAGTGAAAGTTGGTCATCATCAAAAATATCATCCTTTTCATTCATATTATTCAAACGTTTTTACCCAATGTTATATGCAAGCAAATTTGGATTCCAAATACCGTTGCCATAGGTATTACCTATGTTACCTATGTTGACCGATGTTAAAAAAATGTAGATATATGAACTAAATTTGGGACAAATTTACCAGTTTTATGGCTGACTATAGACTTCAACCTATGAACTTACCTACCATATATTTGCTTTCAAGAAGACACTAGACATTGACCAATTAATTCTATAATCAATATAATACATTTTTAAAATAGTTTTTTACAAAGTTATACATTTACGTCATAAGTGAGCGACGGTGTGAGGGATGACAGCTATCCGGGGGAGATTGGCAGCAGCTGCGTCCAATGAGTTGCGGAGCGGCCTTTGAGTCCAACGCTGACGGATTTTCGTTTACTGTCTGTGGACATTTTTTCAGTCTCAAGCCCGTGCTTGGTTGCAGTGTGCACTTTCCCATTGTTAAGGCTCTGTATATGATTTATATGTTGGATTGGTTTAGTTTGTTGAAGGTTAGTGTGCGGTGGGTGTAGGGTAGGGGTGCACTAGCCATTGTCGCTGCAGCTTGTTGCTAGCGTTGGCGTATGGGGGGAGGACGTCGGAAAAGGGATAGACCAGGGATTGACAGTGGAGACGAGTGTAACGAGGAAGCGAGGAAAATGTCTCGTCTGGAGGATCAAAATAGTGAATTCAAGATTATCGTTAAATTCAAGGACAAAAGTGATAGGGCCGTTAATCCACTTAAGCTGTCCGAAGACATTCGAGACAAATTGGGAGGAGTTTTAAATGTAAAAATGTTAATGAACGGAAACTTCCTGATTTTGTGTAAAACTGAGAACCAGCGGGCAAAAGCTCTGAAGGTGAAATCCTTTGTAAACCGCCCTGTGGAGAGTTTTGTTCCAGACCAAGGAGGCAGTGTTAAAGGGGTCATTTATGTGAGCCCTGAGATTTCAGAAAGCTCTATTGTGCAAAATGTTAAAGGGGCTGAGGTGGAGTCTGCAAGGAGGTTTAGGAGCATTGGTGCAGCTGTTCTGCTCACCTTCAAAGAGGATTCTCTCCCTGACCGAGTCATGCTGGGATACATGAGCTATCCAGTCAAGCAGTACATTAGACCCCCTCTCCGCTGTTACAAGTGCCAACGTTTTGGCCATGTGGCGGCAGTATGTAGAGGGGCTGAAAGATGTGGTAAATGTGGAGGAAACCATGCGTTTACTGAGTGTGAGAGTGACCAGGCTAAGTGCTGCAACTGTGGGGGCAACCACACCTCTTCATCCAGAGAGTGTAGTTTCCATCAGCGAGCTGTAGTAGTAGAGAAAGTTAGAGCAGAGGGTAAATTGTCGTATGCTGAAGCACTTAAAAAGATTGGGGAGGGTAGTTCACCCAGAGGTGTAGTCCATGCAGCTCCTGCACATAAAGCAGCAAAAATTACTGTGTCTCAGCCGTTGCTAGCCTTCATGGTGGATATTCTCTGGGCTGCAAGGAATTGTGATAGAAGATCAGATTTGATTAAAGTAGTGACTGGGGCAGCAGAGAGATTTCTTGAAGGGGACAGAGTAGTGCCTGAGGATCTTTTTTACTTTATAAACAGAGAATGGAAGGAGCTAAGGAGGGAAGGGATAGATCTCAAAGTGCACAAGCAAGTGCAGATGTCATAGTTGCTGAGGATGGAAGTATTGAGGTTAATGATGGAGGTTTTGACACCAGTTGAACAGTATGTTTCACGTCCTGCAGTGGAATGCTCGGAGTCTCTTGGCTAATGGTCAAGAGCTGAAGAGATTTTTATGTGATTTTATGCCACCTCCTGAGATTATTTGTATTCAAGAAACATGGTTAAAATCATGCTTAGATTTTGTAATTCCTGGATATAATAGTGTCAGGTTAGATAGGGGTGAGAGAGCTGGTGGAGGTTGTGCAACCTTTATTAAAAATGAGGTCCAGTTTCAAAAAGTGGATCTTAAGACCTCACTCGAGTGTGTAGCAGTCAGGGTGTGGGGTAAGGAGGGATGGATTACGGTAGTAAATATGTACAACCCGTGTATCCAGATTCAGCTGTCGGAGCTTGAGGACGTGAAAGCACAGATTGGGCGTCACATAGTTTGGGTGGGGGATTTTAATGGCCATAACCCTCTTTGGGGGAGTGGTAGTAGGGATGTAAATGGAGGTGTTATTGAAGATTTTATGGAGTGTGGGTTAGTTTGTTTGAATGATGGAAGGCCTACACGTTTTAACATCCAGTCAGGAACAGGCTCAAGTATTGATTTAGCTCTTGTGTCCAGTGGTTTGGCCAGAGTGGGAGAGTGGGAGGTTATGGAGGATAATGTTGGAAGTGACCATTGGCCTATTCTCTTGAGGTTTGGGAAACCTTTATTGAAGAGGAAGGAGCATAATCCTGAGTATTTTAATTATGAGCGGGCGGATTGGGATAAATTTAGTAAGTTATGTGATGAACGAATAGATGGAGTAATTGAGGAAGGTACACTCAGTGAATGGAATGATAGTTTGTGTAAGATTATTATGGATAGTGCGTATGAGTGTATTCCTGTAAAGAAATGTCAAAAAGAGCGTGCTAAAGTACCATGGTGGAATAGAGACTGTGAAAATGCTGTGAGGGAGAGAAAAACTGCTTTTAGAGTGCTTAAAAAATTTCCAACACAAGAAAATGGAATAGTGTATAAAAGGTTAAGGGCTTCAGCCAGGAGAATAATCAAGTCGGCCAAAAGAGAGAGCTGGAGGAAGTATTGTAGTACACTGGGAATAGAGACTTCGCTGAAAGATATTTGGAGGGCTGTAAAACGTATGTCAGGAGTTAATCGGAGAATTGACATTCCAGCTTTAGAAGACAAAGGGTCGTCAGTATCAACAGAGTGGGGAAAGGCCAGGGTTCTCCAAGATAAGTTCAGAGCAGTTCACAGTGGTGAAAATCTACAATTAGAGGACAGGAGGAAGAGAGATGTCACGTTGGAGGCAAACAGGCACAAGCTCGAAGTTAGTGATGACAATTCCGATGTGTGTAATTTGTATTTTTCCTTGGAGGAGCTGGAAAGCGCAATTGGCAAAGGGAAAAGGTCTGCTCCTGGGAAAGATGGGATTAGTTATGAGCTACTTAAAAGATTGAGTGAGAATGTGTTGTATGAATTGTTGGCTCTTATTAATAATGTTTGGGAGCAGGGGAAGCTTCCGTCAGCGTGGAAGCAGGCAGTAGTCGTGCCTATCCTTAAACCTGGAAAGAAAGCGTCTGAGGCAGGCTCATATCGACCAATTGCTCTAACCTCTGTTTTGTGTAAGGTGATGGAAAGAATGGTTACTAACAGGCTTGTCTATAGACTCGAAAGGGAGGGCAAACTATCACCTGTGCAAAGTGGGTTTCGAAGAGGTCGGGGTACTATGGATTCTGTCCTCAGCCTGGATTGTGACATAAGGAAGGCTTTGGTCAATAAGCAAAGTTTGGTGGCTGTCTTCATAGACATTGAAAAAGCCTATGATATGTTATGGCGTGATGGCCTGGTGATTAAGCTCTATGACAGTGGTATTCATGGACGTATGCTCAACTGGATTCAAAACTTCCTTTGCAACAGAGTGATCCAAGTCAGGGTGGGGAAGGTCTTTTCTGAAGGGACAGAGATTGATAATGGTACACCACAAGGAAGTGTGATCAGTCCAATTTTATTCAATGTTATGGTAAATGATATTTTTAACTCTCTAGGTCCTTCATTTGGCACATCTCTCTTTGCAGATGATGGAGCTATTTGGAAAAGAGGAAGAAACGTAGGATATGTGGTAGGGCAAATGCAGGCAGCTATTAATAGAGTGGTGCAATGGGGGCAGGATTGGGGTTTTAGAATTTCTGTTGAGAAAAGTAAGTTTGTGGTTTTTGGAAATAAAAAAGTGGGCAGTCAGAAATTGACACTGTATGGGCAGCAAATTGAAAGGGTGAGGGATTTTAAATTTCTTGGAGTAATCCTTGATGAAAAGGGTCTGTGGAAAAAGCAAATTGAGAATGTTATAGTGAAATGTGAAAAGGTGATAAATGTGATGCGGGCGTTGTCAGGGAGTTGTTGGGGGGCTCTGAGAGAAACTCAAATGCTCATTTATCGGGCAATGGTGAGGTCAAGGTTGGACTATGGGTGTTTAGCATATGGTAGCGCAGCAATGTCGCATTTGAATAGACTGGATGTTGTTCAAGCGAAAGCACTAAGGGTTTCTTGCGGAGCCTGCAGGTCTTCTCCAATTCCTGCACTCTTAGTAGAGGTGGGGGAATTACCATTAAGGATAAGACGAGACAAACTAGCAATGCAGTACCTGGTTAAACTAAGAGCTTTTACTGGGGAATTTCCAGCGAAACAGTTGCTAGATCCATCATGGGAGTTAGGAGCAAAGAGGAACTATGAACCTTTTGTTGTTACTGTGAGCAAAGAAATTGAGAAGTTGAGATTTAGAGAGGTGGGGGTTGCCCCTCAGCTGTTATGGCCAGCCATTCCTCCTTGGACATTACCATCCCCTGATATTGACATGTCAGTGTTAGAAGGTAAAAGGGGAAAAAATGATCCTGAATATTGAACCTTGTAGAACAGGCGTTGGGAGGGAGATGGGAAGGCCATTTGCAGGTTTATACAGATGGCTCAAAGGAAAAGGAATCTGGAAGGACGGGGTGCGCCTTTTTTGTGCCTCAATTAGATGTGGTTTTTAATAAGAGACTGCCAAATGAGATGTCTGTGTACACTGCAGAAATTAAAGCGATAATATCTGCTCTTCAGTGGGCAAAGGCCAATAAACAAGGTCAGACTGTAGTATGTTCAGACTCAGCGGCTGTGTTAAGCTCTATAGGTTTCGATAAAGGCAATGCCAGGCCCGATCTAGTGATCGAGTTGCTGACTGAAATTTCTGAGATTGAGAAAGCAAAGGGGTCTGTGGGTTTCCTCTGGGTCCCGGCTCATGTTGGTGTATGGGGCAATGAAGTTGCAGACAATGCGGCAAAACAGGCATTGAAAAAACCTTTAGAGTGTAGTGTAGTGCCAGGGGTGCTTGAGTGGAAAGCTAAGATTAAAATCCATAGTACAGCTGTTTGGCAAGCAATTTGGGATGGGGACAGCAGGGGGCGACACTTATACGCTATCAATCCCTCTGTTAAAGGCGCTATACCCGTTTCTGCAATGTTTGAATGTTTAGCACCGCCCCCCAACTCGCTCACAGGCTTCTCATTTCCCCTGCGCTCTCATAACACGGAGCCACCTAGTTTTATTTGCGATCTGATACATATGCTAACATTAGCATTAGCGTAACTTGTAAGCTGTGCAACAATCACTGATGAAATGGCACTAAAGCAATGCACTGCTAACACAATATATAAGTAAAAGAATACGTTTCGCGTCCGGATGTATTAATTTAAACATTAGAATATATTCTAATATTTAATTATAATTTATTATACAGCTCCTCAAAGCAGCAGCACTCCATTGACTTGAATGCAATTCTTCCGATCATTTTTTCTTGATAACAGAACTCTCAAACCAATAATGACCGCAGCCCCAATGCAATCTCTGTTTGTAATTCAGGTGTGTAAAATACTGCCATTACTTTGCAAGTACAACAAGCTATCAGCGCCTGTCACTACATTGTGCAGTTTTTCTGCACACTTGTCTGTGTAGAGAAGCTAGCGGAGCTAGCCACGCTCAATAAACAAATACATATCAATCAATCAACACAATTAAACGTCAATCGGACAATACAGTATACAGATACATCCTTAACACACATGCACGGACGATTTCAGAATTTGCTGTCAACGTTTTCATGACAAAAATACTGTTTTAAAGTGACAAAAAGCGATCGCGAAAAACCCGGAAGTTACCATGAAACAGCTAGCTAGCTTAGCTGTTACCTGCCTAGCACGTCCCGTTGAAACCTTTGGGAGCTAACTATTTTATTTGCAGTCATTAAATACATTTCTAATTATAAGGGTTGTCTAATATTTGTTCAAATATGTATATATTTTTTATTTTAGAATTATATTCGAATTTTGAAGTCGAAGCCCTGGTGTTAAGCAGCGCTGTAGAGGCTAGAGGACGCAGGCTGCTCGCTGCTCGTTCTGTGAGCGGAGGAGAACGAGCGTCCCGCTAAGACTCTACTCAGCACTTTTCACGGCCTGAATTTCATACATAGTGGAATCAATGACCTCAAGTTTTCAATTCAATTATGTATTATGATACAACTTGTATGTAGTAAAAAGCATTTTTATGAACTACTTAGAAAAAAAATCGGGTATAGCTTCTTTAAATGTAATCCTATAATGTGTGTTAAGGATAGAAGGAGTGAGGTCATCCTTACCAGGCTGAGATTAGGGCATTGTGGGCTAGCGTGGGACAGATTTATAGTGGGGAAACATCAAAGTGGGTTATGTGCACACTGTAACAAGAATGAGACTGTGAGTCATGTATTCATGGATTGTCCAGTATATTCTCATCAGCGAGCCGTGCTGAAGGAGGTTATGTCAAAGGTTTCTATGGACTGCAATCTGAAGTCTCTTCTGAGTCCAGTTAGAGAGCAGAATCTGGTTGTGAGAGCGGTCTTGGAATTTGTACGAGCAGCTGAGCTGCATATCCTGTTATAGAGGATAGGCTTGAGCCTATTCTTTATGGAAGTTGTTGTAGTGCACAAGATGACCGGGAAAGGCAGCAATGCGCGATGAGGCGCCAAGTCTGCCGGAAATTAAAAGAAGAAGAAGAAGAAGAAGAAGAGCGACGGTGTTTGTCGCTCA
This sequence comes from Knipowitschia caucasica, assembly GCA_964034765.1. Classification (NCBI taxonomy): domain Eukaryota; kingdom Metazoa; phylum Chordata; class Actinopteri; order Gobiiformes; family Gobiidae; genus Knipowitschia; species Knipowitschia caucasica. The sequence goes on along the minus strand of OZ035827.1, from coordinate 37,003,000 downwards.
GAAATGGCGGGTGCTTTGAAAGAAAAACAACTTGCACGCGAAATGTACAATTTATTACAGGTAAACATGTCATTTGATTATTTCTACTTACATAAATAATGCGAGTTTCCGCTAAAATTCATGTATAATTCGTGATGCTACGATCATCTGATGCGGTCTCCGTGCTCTGCGATCAAAGTGTGGCTTCCATTAAAGTCTTTGGATTTTCCGAGTTGCTTTAAATAATTCGTTGATTGCGTTGAAATCAAACTGGGATTGTTGCCACAGTCTAGTGATTTCCCAACAATATGACTTAGCTACGTGTGTCGTTTCATAGTGTTTCATTCACAACTTAATTTACTCTACAGTAACTAATAACGTTTAAAACAGGAACACTCCGTACTAATCGCATCTGTTATTGTACACGATTCAATAATAGGAATCACGACGAACAGAAAACTGAAATGTCATTTACATTCGCAACACATTATTTTAAATGTGCCTAGAGAGTCATTATGGCACCAGTTAATCCTGCTTGTTTCCCTGGCCAAGAGATATGGTAAATAAAGTATTTTCTTTGTGTTTGTAGGCTGCCTCCTGTCCACTGATGGAGGGGCTGTTCCTGCAGGACGAGGACAGTATGTTACATCTGCTGTGTTCTCCCTCACAGTATCGCACAGACATACTCGCATGGATCTGTAAAAGGTATGCAGGATGTGTATTTTAAAGAACAAATAAAGTCTGAATACAAAGTAAAGGCAAGGCTTCACTCAGATTACATGACATTAAACGGCTGCGTTTTTAGACATGTTATGTTCTAGAATTCAATTTCAGTTGGAGGACAGGTGCAGTTTTCTGGGAAACAATCAACATTTTCTGGGAAACAATCAACATTTTAAATGAAATGTTTTTTCCTGATCATTGTTTGATAGTCATTAGGGTCACAAACCCACCATATTATTCTAATGTCTGAAAGCTTGCTTTCTACTCGCCACCATCCTGGGCAATATTGTCACAACTTCTAGACACCTTTTAGTGTAAAATAATTTAACCATAGTTAAGAATGTACTGACTGAATCTGATATGTACTTAATTTGCAGTTACAAAATAATGCATAATTCTGTAATTTTTCTAAAGATACAAAACTGAAAATATGGATGTGCAAGTGTTCATACTGCATGAGTTAATACTTTGTAGAGCCCCTTTTGCTCCTATAACAGCAGCAAGTCTTTTGGGTTGAGACTCTACAAGATTTGCACATGGAGAGACAGAAAGTTTAAGCCCATTCGTCTTTATAAACAACTCGAGCTCTGTCAAATTAAATGGAGATTGGTGCCATACTGTTTCCATTTCCGCATGATGGATTAAACAGGGTTCTGTGAGATGTTCAAATCTTGGGAAATCTTGTTATAACTTAACGCTGCTTTAAACTTTGTCCCTGACCTTTATGGTCTGCTCCTTAGCCTCTATGATGCTGTTAAAAAAGTTAAAGGTAAAGATGCACTTTATTATTAGTGACCAATACATTCCAACCATAGCGCCGAGGCCCTTACTAAGAGTAGATTACATACAGGAGACCTATTTAATCATGAGAGCAAGGTGTGAATGTTCAGCAGTAATTAGGAATGTTTTAATGGCAATTTAATGCACTCAGCTGTATGAATACTTGTGCATGGTCTACTTTTCACTTTTCTATTTTAAAAATGTAAAATCACTGTTTTGGAGACTGAACTGATACAGGGACAGACATTCTGTGTGTTTACCTCTGCGTCCGCACAACTAAAAAAGTTAAGTATAGTGAAATTAAATTCAAGATCAGTCAATCGTCCAGGCCTATCTACAGTAGGGCTGCACAATATTGAAAATATGTACTATATGCAAATGTTGCAGATTGCGGACTACAAGCTGCACCTGAGCATTGGCCTTTGAATCTGAATCTTTGAGCCAGAGGGTCGTGGGTTTGAGCCCGACCTTCACCATCGACTCCCACTGTCTGCTGCCGTTGTGTCCTTGGCAAGACACTTAAGCTCTGGAAACACAGTGGGGCGGCTGCGGCTGTAAAGTGCCAAACTCCCGTTGTGTCCTTAGGCAAGACACTTTACCCCCATTGCCTAGAATGAGTCTGGTGTGTGTGTTAATGGTTGGTGGTGGTCGGAGGGGCCGATGGCACAGACTGGTTGCCTCGTTTCTGTCAGTGTGCCCCAGGGCAGCTGTGGCTACAGTAGTAGTTTATCACCACCATGTATGGAGTGAATGAATAATGACATGTAAAGCGTCTTTGAGTGTCCAAAAAAGCGCTATATAAAACCGATGCATTATTATTATTATTATTATAAACCGAAGGCTTCAATCTTTAGAAAATGTTTTAATTTTGTACTTGTACAAACCGCAGCGGATAATAAGCCTCACCTCTTCCACGTTGTAACATGGAAAAATTGAGCTCAAAAACATTCATCATGTCTTTTTTTTACTGTGAGTAATAAGAGTAAGGGTAAGAAGTGAGTCACTGAGCGGCTGTTCTTAATCTCCCATTGTGAAGCACCTTACTATAAGCCGCAGCCTTCAAAAGGCAGGAATAAAGCCGCGGCTTATAATCTGAAAAATATGGTTGGTATATATAAAGTGACAAATAACTTAATATCTGTTTGCTAATGTACGTCTTTCTTTTCACAGTATAAATCCAAACTTTCTGAGTTGTAAATCCTCTTCAGTAAATCCTAAAGACCCTGACACATTGACAATTGGTATTGTTCTGTTTCTTGCACAATTACACTCTTATAATGCATCAAAGTACCTTACTTAATTTGTGTTCCTCTTTCAGAAATAGCTTTATTTGGACAAGAGCTCATGTTGTGTAAAGCTACAGACTTGGATCTTATCAGGGTAAGAAGTCGACAAAAAGTGTCATTCTGTGTTAGTTTAATGCTTTATACCAGTAGTTCTCAAACCTTTTACACCAAGTACCACCTCAGAAAATACTTGCCTCTCAAAGTACCACCACAAATGACCAACACTATACAGTAGTGTAGTAAGTCTAAGTATTGATCAAAAACAAGGCGAGGTTTCAAGAAATTAATATTGTCAGCCAATGTAACATTTTACACAGTTTTAACAGCAAGACAGGAAAAAAACCTAAACGCTGTACTTAAATAATGATTTAATTAAAAATCATTTAAAAATTAAAAATTAAAAATTCCCACCTCTGCACCTTCTCCACCGACTCCCACTGATGACTGCTGTCGTTGTGTCCTTGGGCAAGACACTTAACCCCACTTTGCCCAAAGCCCCCACTGAAAGATCAAGGCTATGCTCACAGTCAGAGAGCAGCCGTCCTCCTGTGGACTCACCACCTGCAGAGGGTCAGTGAGGGGCTGGTGCTATGAGACTTGGGTGGCATCTCTGACTGCCACCCCCCTGACCCAGAAATGGATTAAAGGGTAGAAGATGGATGGATGGATTAATTAAAAATGTTCAATTCATTACGAGCTGCAAAGTCTTGAATCACTGTGAATGATATTCTGGAGTGGGAGGGCCTTCTTTGTCCATCAGAAGGTTTGGACACTGGTGCACTTTTGTTCATAAGGCTATGTCTGCTGCCCTCTTACATCTGCCATTTACTCACACAGAGATGTTGGTTCATGTGGTTTGCAATCCAATGAACGTTTGTTGCTCTGTGTTCCTTTTGCACAGAACTGGGAAAAAAGCTTTTGTATATGCTGCTCCTTCTACATGGAACGTGTTGCAAATAGACTGGAAATTATCTGAATTTATTTAATTGAATGCTTTTAGATCCAGATTGAGACTTGACTGTGTTTTTATAATCTGTATTTGTATATAACTTTAGTCCAGGACTCCCTTGAAAAAGAGGTTCTTAATCTCAATGGGACTTTCCTGGTTAAATAAAGGTTAAATAAAAAATAAATAAAAAAACATTTATTTATTTTAGTGATTCTTTGGCTTACCTTCTTTGGCGGGAAGGGATCCCCGCGTACCACACTTTGAGAATCACTGCTTTATACAATAAAATGTAAACCTAACCCTCTTGGAAATGTGCCTGTTCTGTCCAAATGCTTTGCTTTCAAATTGTAATGAAATCAATACATTTTTGTACACCCCAAAATCACAACAGCAATCACCTGAAGCGCCTCACAGAATTGTTGATTTGCCAACAGCAGATTAGAAAATCAATTGGAACAACTTTACAACAATAAAGCTTTGGTTGGCCCAAAGGATCATCCTCTAAGCTTAGACCATGAAGAATCTACTGGAAGAAAATAAGATACAAGACCAAGCACAGGCCCCCATGCTTAAACATAGTTATATAATACTAACTAACTAAATGGACCTCAATCCACCATAATACCCATAGTGTGAGGTTAAGATCTCTGAAAAAGTATGGCTGCTTCAAAGTGATGTAGGGACAAAGATCTGATTCATCCTGGCCTACATCAGCAAGCCCTATAGCGCCTCCGATGGGAGGAGCTGGTACTTGCCATGAAGTGGGTGGAAATGGATTTATGAATCTTGATTATTCTGGTTATTCTCATGGTTCAGAATTATGTGTGATTCGTGTGTAAATAAGTGTGCTTGTGTGTGGTCACAGGGTTTGCAGAGCCCAGAGCGACAACTGGCCTTCCTGAAGCAGCTCCTCTCTCTATTGCCTTGTCCTCCCTGCCCCAAGGCAGAGGTCAGATGTGACGAGGAGTTTCTGCTGAATGAGCTGTTCTCTCCAGAAACCCTGCCTCAGCTCACGCTGATGCTGCACCCCACGGCCAACCCCTGGCCAGCACATGTCACGTACACATCACTGTGAGTCTCTGACCCCTGTCACATGCACATGACTGTGAGTCTCTGACCCCTGTCACATACACATGACTGTGAGTCTCTGACCCCTGTCACATGCACATGACTGTGAGTCTCTGACCCCTGTCACATGCACATGACTGTGAGTCTCTGACCCCTGTCACATACACATGACTGTGAGTCTCTGACCCCTGTCACATACACATGACTGTGAGTCTCTGACCCCTGTCACATGCACATGACTGTGAGTCTCTGACTGACCCCTGTCACATACACATGACTGAGTCTCTGACTGACCCCTGTCACATACACATGACTGAGTCTCTCTGACCCCTGTCACATACACATGACTGAGTCTCTCTGACCCCTGTCACATGCACATCACTGAGTCTCTCTGACCCCTGTCACGTGCACATCACTGTGAGTCTCTGACCCCTGTCACATGCACATCACTGTGAGTCTCTGACCCCTGTCACATACACATCACTGTGAGTCTCTGACCCCTGTCACATACACATCACTGTGAGTCTCTGACCCCTGTCACATGCACATGACTGAGTCTCCCTGACCAGCATAGAGGAAAGGCTGCATTGGGGGTGGTAATTCCCACTGACACCAGTACATAGCGGTGATTGCCCTGTTTTGACTGTCAGACCTTTGCTGATTTATTTAGACAACACTTATAAAATATGTAATACTAAAGTAAAGGTTCCAGATTGTGTATAATCATTTTGACTTGTTTCAGGAGTTTGCAAAAAGGATGTAGGCCTCAGAGATGGTCCAAAGATGACCATGTGGATTTGGAGTCTCTTCTGCTCTCCACTCAAACGGCATTAGAGCAACTGCAAAGCCAGGTACAAGCCATCAGTCACATTAAGGACAAACCCAGTGGAGGCGGGTCCCGGCTCAAAAGTGGCCAAAATGACGTGCGCTGACATGCTTGCAATACCACCCCGGGCCGATGGGGGTGGACCCGGAATAAGAATGCTAACATAGAATTGGCAGACCTCTCAAAAACGTCTTTACATGATGGTCCAAAAGTTGGCTCTTGGCCCAAAGCTCCGTTCCACATGAGTGTCAATGCTGAGGGGGGTGAATTTTTTTGGACCACTCTAGTTTACTCGCGGGGAATTTTTGAAGTCTCTCGTTCAAATGAATGGAGCTTGCGCCGGCTGACGCATGCGCAGATGCGTTTTTTCAGAATTTTCTTGTGGGTGGGACCACAATTTTGGAGAGCTCTGGTAGAGCACATTTTCTGGCCCGTTTGTTTGAACGGCGGAGATAGGTGTGACTACGTCCGTTAATATTTACAGTCTATGGACATAACACACAGATAGGACTTCTCACAGCTTTTCTCCATGCTATAATGTATGTTTTCATAGCAATTTATGAGTCACTTAGTGGATTCTCAGGTGTAAGAGAATACAGTATGTTCATCCTTCTGAATTTGATACATGGAAATTGCGCATGCTGTTTTGCTAGAATGGGGGAAAAATATTGAGTGTTCCCTAACTTGATCTGTGGTCGGAGCTGAGCCTGCAGGATGTCATAGATCAGTGGTTCTCAAACTTTTTACACCAAGTACCACCTCAGAAAATACTTGCCTCGCAAAGTACCACCACAAATGACCAACACTATACAGTAGTGTAGTAAGTCGTAAGTATTCATCAAAAACAAGGCAGAGGTTTCATTCCGAAAGAAACATATTTAATATTGTCAGCCATTGTCACATTTTACACAGTTTCAACAGTAAGACTTAAATATAGGAAAAACTATTTAAATAATGATTCAATTCAATTCTGCAAAGTCTTGACTCACTGTAAATGATATTCTGGAGTGGGATGGCCTTCTTTGTCCATCAGAAGGTTTGGACACTGGTGCACTTTTGTTTAAAGGCTATGCTTGGTCTGCTGCCCTCTTAAATTTGCCATTTACTAAACACAGACATGTTGGTTCATGTGGTTTTTGATCAAATGATCTTTTGTGACTCTGTTCCTTTTGCCTGCACAGAACTGGGAAAAAAGCTTTTGTATATGCTGCTCCTTCTACATGGAACATGTTACAAAAAGACTGGAAATTATCTGAACTTTTTTTATTGAATGCTTTTAGATCCAGATTGAGACTTGAGACATCCTCATTGAAATGTAACTGTTTTTATAGTCTATAATTGTATGAAATTGTATGTGACTGTTTTATAATCTGTAATTGTATGTAATATTTTGTCCAGGACTCCCTTGATAAAGAGGTTCTTAATCTCAATGAGACTTTCCTGGTTAAATAATTTTAATTTTTTTTTACCACACTCTGAGAACCACTGTCATAGATGATCATAAGTCTCTTTACACCTGTTCTTCCTTTGTTCCAGTGTGAGTTTCTGAAATCCCCCCAGAGCTCCGGCCCCTTCTGCTCCAGTGCCTTGAGAGTGGCAGCACTGGACCTTCAACAGATGATGTCTGCGTTCAGCCACATTTACCACACAGACCTTAAGTCCTACTGTAACAGAGCGCCCCCTGCATTCAGCCCAGAGAGCAGCGTCTTCAAGAGGGTCCATGAGCTTATGACGAAATGCAACACAGTAAGCATGGGTGCACAATAACGGGGCACTCTGAAATGTTCAGTACAGCTCTATATGAAAGACAGATGGCTGGTTTTTGAACTTTGTAGAGTGGCCTTGTGGTCAACAGGTGCAACTACATGGAAGAGAGGTTCTTCAGTGCCTTTCAGAACACTCAAGGACACTACATAACAGGGTTAATAACAGATCAGAATGAGATCAAACTGATGGTGTGGGGGTAACATTATCTGAAAAGGCAAATTTTGAGTCCAGATTTGAAAAGGGGAAGGGTGTCTTGCAGAGATTAGACAGTTGTGAGTACCAGAGCTGGAAAGCAGAGCATTCAGCCTGTCTGGTGAATGGTGACAATTCAGACAGAGGGAGTGAGATTTATTTGTTTTATGGGGAGACAGTGCATACAATGCAGCAATCTTGATGGAGAAGCAAGTGGATTACATTGTCAACTGAGAAGTACTCATTAAAGCATGCTGACAGATTTTGGAACACTTATTTTACAAGAAACAACTAATATTATTATTATTATAGTAGTTTTTACTGTCAGCTTTGTCGAAACAAATAAACGAATTCAGAACTGTTGATTTTTCCTTTACAGGAGTTGGAAATCCTACATGAACTGTCAGAGACGTCTGGTGTCATGACAGAAGAAGTGCGCCGCCTACGGACTGAGCCGCGCTACTGGAACAAAGGGGAAAAGCACACACTGCGTACGTAAAAATGCTGAAAAGTACATGTGCACATGTAGAAGAACACTGGTAACTGGTGATTTAATCTTTTTGCAGCGGAGCAGTTGGAGGAGTTGACGAGGCGCTATCGGGAGTTTTTGACACTGCTTAATACTTAAAACAACAATTCTGTAAATAATCAAACTATTGATGCGGTGATTTTAATGTTACTTTTTATAAATGTACTTTTGAAGTATGGCCTTAATAAAAACATCTTAATTTGTTTTGTTTATGAAAAGGTTGCATGCGCATTTGACAAAACATTTTGGTTTTCATTCGGCCAAATGAACATAAAATGTGTCCATCCATCCAATTTCTTCCCATTTGTCCATTTGTTTTGGATAATAGGAAACACAAAATGTTTTCTATTATCCTAAACAAGTGTTTTATTGAGTTCATGTTGTGTCATTTTAAAAGGTGCAGTAAAGAATGTTGTTAGCTCAGCATCCTAGTAAAAGCCACTCCCCCTCCACCCAACCCAACCCCCAGCACATAAACACTGTTTCTGTAATAACGCATTGTGTGCTTGATATGTGAAAGCATTACACTACATAAGGGCTCAAGTCTGTGAGTCTGCCATACTTGACAAGCGCTAGCTTCCCCTAACGAACCAGCAATTAGCACAACTGGACTGCCTGCTTTACAGAGCCCTGGCTGCATGCTGAGTCTTATTCAATGCCATCTGATTTACTCTTCTTCGTCACAACAGGGCGAGTGGGTGGCAAACGTGGGGGTTTTAGAAAATCCAACTCAGACAGGTGGTTTATTTCTATCAGCCCGCTCCAAGATATTTATGATTTATTTTTTTAGGTTACAGGCATCTGGTCATGTTCATTCCTATTTGAAAACACATAACTTTCCTACTTTTGGGGTTTAGGAACTTGCGCAGAAAAGGGTGTATATTTTTGGTGTATATTCCATATACGCTAGATTTATGAACATGTGAGATTTGCACAGATCGGAGCATACGCTGACTATTAATATCTCAGCGGTGACTCATCATTAACTGGGTCAAGCGACATCGACATGTTGTGAATGCAATGGATCTCTAAGTAAGTTATCTTTATTTATATACCAGACCAGAGTCCCAAAGCGGTTTACAATTATTATTTTTGGGCATTTGTCCACTCACTCCACCCCGAGATGGGAGCAGGGTCGCCAATACAGGAGGCGCATGCCAGACCTATTCTGCATGTTTTTAGTGGTAGGGGAAACCAGAGTACCCGGAGGAAACCTACGCAGACACGGAAGAACATGCATATGAGTTTGTGAAGTTTGTGAAGTGTCCGTGATATCACAGCGAAACTCCAAAACGTCTGAATGACGCACACCACATATGGCGAGTGCGCACTTCTCAAAGAGTCATTTCCCGTGAGCCCGTTCCCATAAATAAGCGCTTCGCCATATCTCTGCCATCGCTGCGTTTATGGGGCTTTATGCACAAAACTAATGAAAAAATATATTTCTTTGCCAGAGGTGAATAAAACAAATAGCCATGCGTAATTACGCAGCGCAGAGTCTGCCACAGATTTACAGAGAAATAGATGGTCATCACACATTAAGTAAGTAAGGCGTATTTGTATAGCGCCTTCACAGAGCAGGATCACAAAGCGCTTCACATAAAAAAATTTAAAAAACATACAAATGGTAATAATACACATCAGTCAGATTTAAAATCAAAGAAACAGAAGAGGGTCCTCATCATGATCTGTGATTTATTCAAAGTTTGCCTGTTTCCATTAGTTATTCTGATGCGCAAATTAAAATTTCCAAATTTGATGCTCAATGAAAAAGCAGCTTATAATTTTTCCAGAGTGGGAATATGTTTATTGTTGTCCAAATCTTTGATTTCATGCGTGTTTTGGCGTGTTGTGATGAAGGTTGAAATGGGTGTAAAATTTACACGACCTCCTGAATCGGCATACATTTTGTGCGTACCGTACACTCACGTCCAGATTGATAAATGCCGAAAAGTGTAAATTATTTGCGTACGCCTCATTTACACCCTGATTTGGCCGTACGCAAGTTTCTTAAATGAGGGCCATTGTCCGGAACTGTAAATAACAATGAATAGTCTTAAGTTTCACAGCATGAGGTCCAAATTCACAGGAGTCACGCTGTTGCTCTTAAAGTTCAGAAAGTTCCTTCTGCGTTTCCTTTTGGCACCAACGGCTGTTTGAACAGACACCTGTGGCTCTCTGAACACAAACAGTCTGTGTGGAGATTGGTCTTGGGCTGGATCAGGGCTGGGACCAGACCTAGAGGACTCATGCATGAACTGGTTTGGACCAAGCCTGACAGTCTCTGAACAAGCCTCTGTTCTTGTCTCTAGTTCAGTCTTTGGTCTAGTAACCGTATCAGTCTCTGGTTTGGCCCCAGTTTTGTGGCATTGCACCAAAACATCAGAAGCAGTTGATGGAGATGTGGCATAGGCAGAGGGGAGGAGCTTCAGCAACAGATTCTGCCTCCTTTTCTCTATCTTCTGCAGCATGTTCTCCCTTTGCTCCGTTTGTTCTGCATGGACGTCACCGATCACATCTACTCTCAGTTTCTCAAGGATATCAGACCAACATGGGTGGACTGGATCACGCAGCGAGTCTTTGCAAAGTGGATCCCTGTGGACTGGGGTCTGGAGTGAATCGTTGTGAACTGGATCATGGACTGTGTCTTTGTGCCGTGGATTATTGAGGTCCAGACGGTGATGTGGAATGGTTTGAAGTGGTGGCTCGTGCGGTGGCTCATGCTGTGGATCATTGAGTGGATCCTTGTAGACGGTGCAGTTCTGTGCTTGGGCAATAGAGTCCTGCGGACACAGGGCTTCAAAGACACACACCAATTCGCTGTCCGTGGCAGTTGGGAGCAACAGACGTAACATCTCCATTAGAACACTGTGAGGAACCTGCAGCAGCTTCACCAATGCTGCCGTGAACTCCGCCTCGCAAGCGCACAGTTGTTTCACAATCTTCAACTCCTCGTGTTCTCTTCGATCTTCTCTCCTCCGAGTTCTGGACAGAGATTCCTCACCTCTTCGAGTCAACAGAGACATGAGTTGCTCCCGTTTGTAGAGCGCCTCCTGGAGGATTAAGCCCATTTTACACTCGGACTGGTGTTCCAGGAAAGGGGTGAGTGAAGACGCAGGAGTCTCGTGGAGGTCTGTGTCAAACTGTTTTTCTGCAGCTGCTAAACTCTCCCAGTGCGTTCGAATGATGTCTGTCATTTTATGTCTCCCTCTGAGCTTTGGGATGAAGAGTGACTGCAGACACAAAATGCCTTCCCAGGTTTTTAGCACTTTGCTTCTACTCTGCACCTCCTTGAAGTGGAGGGAGACCAGAAGATAGCAAAGGGATGCCCACTGTGAGAGTAGTGCGTCTAAACACAATGGTGCATCTTTGTCCTGCACCTCCCCCAATGCAGTCATCTGGTGATGGATCTGCACCAGTTTCTCTTCAGATCGGTCTGGGCTCATCAACACCACCACCAGGTCTTTGTGGATCTGCAGCATCGCCTCCTCCAGCTGCCAAGCAGAGAGGAGCCGAGCGGGGGTGTCCATGCTTTCCAAGGCTTGGTTTGCAGGTTCTTCCATAATTTTGTCCCCCTCCTTCAAACTCATGCAGGAGTCTCCCATCTCCTGGTCTGGTAACATTGGTCGTCCTGGTTTGTGGCAGATCCCCAAAGCAGAGCTAGGATCGATCCGCTTCATCGCCACAAACCACAAAACCATCGAAAGAAACGAGATGAGAAACGCTCCGACAAATGCTGCCAAGCCCAGCGTGTGGTTTGGAAAAGTTCTGACCACGAAGCGAACCCGTACAGTTAGACTGGCAGCAATTGGTCCAAACATGTTGACGTCATTCTGCGAAGCGTTGGAAAAGGTGAGGAACGCGGGCAACTCTAGGATGTGGGTAGAGTTTGCAAAATGGGCAGGGTTTGTGACGTGGGCGGTGTAGTTCAGAGTGACTTGGGATCCAGCGCACAGGGATTTGACAAGGAAGATCTGGTATCCCGGTTCCAACTTTCGGTCTGGGGATTCTACTGTAGTAATGCCACGGATAGAGTCGCGCACTGAGAGATGCGTCAGGTTTGTGTTGAGAGCACCGCCATGGTGTTGAATCAGGAGACCTATAGACAGGAGGTGTGACTGCGGGATCACACGAGCACATTTGCGAAACTGGATACCTAACTGGGAGGGTTCTGAACCTATGCTCATTCCGCTGTCAGAAACATCCACACACGTAGCACAGAACAGTACAGCCAGTGCAGAAGTCCTCATTGTGGAGACCTGCAGAAAAAGCATCTGTGTGAATTAGCGCCCACATATCGTTTAAACTAGGGGTTTATACTTTCTCCTGTGATTCGATTATCGATATGCATCTGCCAAGTATCGATATCGAATTTGAAATTTTTTGGGTTTTTTTTATGTATACTGCACAGTCCTCAAAGCTGGCCCAGGTACTAGGGTACCTAACAGTTATGTCCATGGATGTTTTTGGTCGCAACAGAAAAAAACCAAATACATGTTTTTTTGGAAAATAGGTACCCCAACTTCAATCTTTACAGCTTCTTACTTCTGGCAGAAGATATTGTTCATTGAGACGCAGGACGTTTTGCTAACCACTTATTTCCACAAGCTGTTAGCAGTATAAGCAAATCACTATAATTGCCCTTGAATTTCAGTGATAAATCTTTGTTTTTAGCTTGTTTTACAGGTTTTTTTTGCCGCATTTCTCACTTCACTATTCATTTACACAACAGTTAGTGCATTTCTCAGAACAATTAGTACAAACAAAACCTAGTGGATAACCTGCAAAAGTGTGTCACTTGCTCAAAATGAATAGTTGATTCCTCAAAAGCAAGTATTCATGTCAATGAAACTGTCAGTGTCATCAAAATAATAAGCCCTGACACCAAATGGCTTAGTCATGTTTTCATTGTGATGGTTTACTCTCTGTTTTCCAATGCAAAAAAAAATCTTGGAGACACTGTCTGAAAATGCTCAAGACAGCACTACACATGACCAAGTTACACATTTCTGTCTTTAGTGAGGTAACGCTAACTGAGTACAATATATGTATACGTATGTACATCTATATCACAGGCACAGCAGACCTTGCAAGGCGACTTCATTGTTGACAGCTAGTTCAACACTTAAGTCGGGGCGACAGTAGCTCAGTTGGTAGAGCATTGGCCTTTGAGCCAGAGGGTCGTGGGTTCAAGCCCGACTCCCACTGTCTGCAGTTGTTGTGTCCTTGGCAAGACACTTAACCTCTGGGAACACCAGGCCACAGTGGGGCAGCTGCAGCTGGAAAGTGCCAAACTGCTGTTATGTCCTTAGGCAAGACACTTCACCCCCATTGCCTAGAATGAGTCTGGTGTGTGTGAATGGTTGGTGGTGGTCGGAGGGGCCAATGGCACATACTGGTTGCCTCACTTCTGTCAGTGTGCCCCAGGGCAGCTGTGGCTACAGTAATAGTTTATCACCACCGTGTATGGAGTGAATGAATAATGACACATGTAAAGCGTCTTTGAGTGTCCAAAAAAGCGTTATATAAAACCAATGCATTATTATTAAGTATGTATTGACTCAACCAATGAAATAAGGACAATTAGTTTTATAGGGGAAGACTATTCAGAATTCATAATGCTTCATTTCAATTGACATGACATTTATAGCAAATTATGCTTTTAAACAGCAGAGAATTGTATGAAAGTAACTGATACATGTCCAAAGGCATTTGCAATTTGTTCAAATAAATAAACTGCTACGATGATGCACAAATATTGTGGAGGTTGAACAGTTGTAAGAACTTTGATCGGAGAAAAGCACCAAAGCGACTGAAAAAAACTGTATTCTGTACTTTTATCTTGATTTCTTCTTGTAATGTCTGGTGCACACCGGGGAAATTTATACATGTATCCCACCGTGGTGAAGTTGGTTGGATATTGGATATTCGGCAGGTAGTCAGCCGGCCTGAGAGTAGCACGGAGCGGACATGTACTCGCGCGAGTCTTCGCCTACATTTAGGGACTGTCAACATTTTACCCTACTCTTCACTTATATGAAAGTGGGTATAAAAAAAGACTTTAATGCCTAAATAACACAATAAATTCATATATACTTTTAAAAAATGAAAAAGGATGATTATAACCCCGAACAAAATAGATTTAATTGTAATGTAAAAGTTCTAAATCACTTTGATCATTATAGGTTACAGTAAAATATAATATTATTCAATAGCTTTGGAAAATTTTGACCCTGTGACCCCAAAACACTTTTAAATAAGATGACTACCTGTAGGCTATAGATCTCAGGCCTTGAAATTATGTTTAAAAGCTTTTAAAATATTTTTTTTGTTAAAAAGGCTAGTTTTTCTTCAATAGCTTTTAGGGAATTTGACCCACGTACTCCAAACCACTTTTAAACAATAGAACTACCTGAGGGCTATTGGGCTCAGCCCTTGAAATTGTTTTTAAAAGCTTTAACAATTATTTTTTGGTTAAAAATTTCATCTTTTCTTCAATAGCTTTTAGGGCATTTGACCCATTTACTCCAAACCACTTTTAAATAATAGTACTACCTGAGGGCTATGGGGCTCAGGCCTTGAAATTGTTCTTAAAAGCTATTAAAATGTTAAAATTATTTCTTGGTTAAAAATACCAGTTTTTCTTCAATAGCTTTTAGGGTATTTGACCCATTTACTCCAAACCACTTTTAAATAATAGAACTACCTGAGGGCTATGGGGCCCTGAAATTTTTAACCAAAAAATAATTTTAAAAGCTTTTAAGAACAATTTCCAGGGCTGAGCCCAATAGCCCTCAGGTAGTACTATTATTTAAAAGTGGTTTGGAGTAAATGGGTCAAATGCCCTAAAAGCTATTGAAGAAAAACTGGTAGTTTTAACCAAAGTATCATTTTAAAAGCTTTTAAACATGATTTAACGGCCTGAGCCCAATAGCCCAGAGGTAGCAGTATTATTTAAAAGTGGTTTGGGGTCACTGGGTCAAATTCCTCAAAAGCTATTGAATAAAATCCTATATTACTGTAACTATAATGATCAAAGTGATTTAAAATGTTTACATTACAATTAATCGGCTTTTGTTCAAGGCTATAATTATCAATGTTCATGTTTTTAAAGTATTTAAAGTATTTAAAAATGTATTGTATTATTTAGCCATTACGCTCTTTTTTTACATCCACTTTCATAATAGTGAAAAATTAGCGTAGGGTAAAATGTTGACGGTCCCTAAATATAGGCGAAGACTCGTGCGAGTACTTGTCCGCCAGTGTTGCCAACTTAAGCCTAGTTTATACTCGCGCGGCGCGGAGCTTACGGAGGTGACGTGACGTCACTTGCGCAACGCGTTGGTCACCGCAAGGCCCTTAGCGACTTTGTCGCAAGATTTAGCGACTTTTCAGACCCCTATAGCGACTTTTTCTTCAAAAAAGCGACTAGCGACAAATCTAGCGACTTTTTCTGGTGTTAGTGGAGACTTATCTGGTGTTTTGGAGACTCTGGCGTGAAGCACATATTGTTCTGCAGTTACTGTCCTCAACGTGAGCCCCTCCCCCGTCCCAAAGCACTTACAGGCGGCCAGTCTCACAGTAGCCTTGCGCAGCAGTCCCAGCTACAGTCTATGGGCGGAGCAGAGAGAGAGAGGAGACCCTGTCTCAAAAGCACAGGAAGTTTTCAGGCTGCTACAGACTGAACTTCAGCTCCACCACCACCACACATGCAAAGCTCCCCGGCCACTCCTACCACCGCCACCCCCCACTACCCCCTACTACCCCTCACTCCATCCGCGACAGCTCTGTCCGTGACTCTGTTTTCTCTCAGTAGTGGGTCACATTAAATCATTTGTTATGCCAAACTATGAAAAAAAAAAAAACTTAAAAACATAAACCTAAGTAACTCTGCCAGAGTGTGTCTTTTGGGTCACTTTTCCGGTCCCAAGCCCGGATAAAGGAGGAGGGTTGGTTGTAGAGCTAGCAATTTCACCCTACAATGAACAATCTTTTGATTAAATTTGCTGTTATAACATTTAACAATACAGGACAAAACTGATGTGTGTAATGTGGATCTAGACAAAGCATTAAAATCATTAAATGTTGTTAATGTTGAAATTATTTTTGTACATTTGTAGTTCTAAACATATTTAGGGTGTTTTTTACTCACTTTTGTCTCTCCCACGACGTTATTCCTCTCTCCTACAGCGTCCGTTACAGTTATTTGCAAATTGCCAATTATGCAAATTAGGCGATGACGTCATTTAGCGACTTCTAGCGACTTTTGGGACAGCCAATAGCTACTTTCCTTACTGAGGAGTTGGCAACACTGTTGTCCGCTCCTTGCTGCTCTCAGGCCGGCTGACGAACTCATCGCTTCCCCGCTCTGAATATCTGCCGAATATCCAATATCCAACCAACTTCACCACGGTATGTATCCCAATGTGGTATGACAGCAAATCGCAAATAAAATGAATCTGAATCTAGTGTTGTTAACGCTAAATAGATAACCTACATCAAAATAATGGCGTTACCATAGAAATCCGCCATGTTTGGTACTCGTCCATTGAAAGATGAAAAAAGTGATGTTCAAAGTTCATCGCAAACGCGTTGGAATGATGTATTTCTGTTCAATGCTTGAACCGAGGGACTCTTCTGTGCGGTTGTGTCTTAATACATCCATGATACGTCTACAGTTCACTCTGGGCAGTGATATACACACAGAACCCTCGCTTGGAAGAAGTTTGGTGAAAACTATGGAGGGTTGCCAGATTATAGCAGCAACACGCGACATGGCTTGTCAATATTTAATGTGCATTTGACAGTTTAGCGTCATAGATCTATTAAAATATGGTTAGAGTAGATAATCAGGATGATAAGATTAAAGAATCTTAAGGGACTCTCTAAAGTGTTGGTATTTCGAAACAAAAATCCTGCTCTTATAAAATCATGGACGGAAAGCTAGATCCAAGTGCATGAATACGTTTGTGTAATTTTAACTCTTGTGAGTGCACTTTGGGTCAGAACCATAATAAGTAATTTATAGTAGTCTAGTACTAGTAATCTTTAGTTGACCAAAAATTTCTACTTTTTTTGTAATATAAGATAATCATAACCATAGACCGTAGTAGACTAACAGAGTTCTGTCATAAACCAGTAATGTAGAAGAAGCAGAGTAGAAGATGGAGCATTAGTTGGTTGAGAGTCAAACTAGCCAATATGACAAGGCTGACCTACTGGTCATAGCAGATGCAAACTTAAGTGTGGTTGCTAAAAATGGGGTAAATCATTAACATATTTGGATGTACAAACGACAATAACTTAACACCTGGACCATAATAAAGCATGATTTATGTATTTTGAAACCAAGTCAAAGTGAGTGAGACACAAATGGTTAAAACATTTTAATGTAAATTAGGTTCTGCCTTTGAAACTATTTGGAACTATGACCAGAAACTGCATCTTCCACCAAGCATTATTGAGCTAGTGAACTGTCATATGGGGGCCAGTAGAAGCAAAACTTAAGGTACCCAAAATCACATTAACCCTTTGCCAGGATCCTTGCATCAGAAGTTGTATGTGAAACCACATTAGGTGGAGCACTGAAGCAGCACATTGTGCCAAGTGCCAGTAATTTCATATAAAATAATATACACATTTTGTGCAATTTCCTACAGTCAATAGGCAGCAGATTCTTTTGAATCTATATCCTACATAAATAGATACGATAGATTTTTTTTGTCAATTCATGCAACTTTATACACTCTGCCCTGAACAAGAATGTGTCGTTTGAAGCGGTGTCTCGTTCATCGCAGTTCTGCAGTTCTGCAGTTAATCGCTCTCAGATGTTTGGTTTTCATCCTGCACAAATTGTTCATTGCTGTATCAAACCATTAGATGACTAATTTCTGCAGCCCTAATCACAATTAGTTCAACATCCTCCCCAAAAAACCAGAGAAATAGAAATATTTGATAGTATATATTCATTTTGGAAATACAACCTAAACACACACACATGAGAAGTCTCCATCAGTTCCATGTTAGAACCCTTTCCTCTGCAGCCACTCCTTGACCTCCTGCTGGAACTGCCCTTTGATCTTTATGGTCATGGTGACTTCATTGACCTGTGTGGGAAACTCTTTGCCAGTGGCCTGTTGGAGAAAGGCCCGGACGTCCCGCTCCAGTGCCCAGATGTCACCATGCACTTTGCGGATCAGTGTCATGTGCCGGTTGCCGTGGGTTATGTCTGAGTACACTGGGATGTTGTGCATGCGAGAGCGGCGGATGGAGTAGGGCAGGTCCGGAGGGGTGGCAGAGGGAGGCTGCCAGCCGCTGGGAGAGGGCCCAGAGTACGGAGGGGGGGCTGGCACCTGAGGAGAGGAGATACAGTCAAGGCACTAAACACTGAAGACATTCTGTCCCCCCGTAAAAAGCTATAAACAATTACGCATAATGTGTTCAAAAAAAAAAAAACAGGGCTCATTATACCTTAATACAAAAATGTATTTCTTTGGTCATAATAGATTGGACTTAGCCTGTCTCTGATTTGATAAAACGATATAAACCTGCTGGTAGGAGCTCAGGGACGGGCCACCTGCTGGTCCCTGAGTTAGTACAAAACATGAAGAGGCAGCATTTCAGTTGTAGTTTAAAACCTGTGTCTTCCTTAAAATGTGAGACAAGGGGCGACTCTGACAATATTCAAATCCAAGATATGGATGTTATTTTATTTAGATGTCATGTTGTATACATAATTTGAATTTTTTTACTAAATATTGGAAACCACTTCAAGCCGTATGCTATCCTCGAGTCAAAATGACCCAACACAGGGGTAATAAAAAAATACCATAAATATGTTTTATTCATATGAATTTCATAACTTGACTAGTCCTACTTCAGGGTATTTTTCTTAAGACTGTTAGATTAAATATATTATTGTAATCTGGAAAAAAAACTGAAGGAGCGTGCATACTGGAAAATATGTGACAAGCATTTATAGTTTGGCAATATTTCTTAAGAGTCAGACATGGACAAATAATTGTATATTCGAATGACTAGAAAACATTGACCATCACTGATTATCAAGACAAACATATACATGTCATATTCTTCCAGTCTCCCCCCACACTAGTCGGACACTGCACCTGTGAGGGGGGAATGAGTCTCTCCACAAACTTGTATTCTTCGGTAGATTCTAAGATCTTTGGACGAGTTTGTTCCGCAGCTGCAGCCGAGAATAGACGGTCTGTTCGCGAGGAAAATCTCAGCGCAAACCGTGGACACAGCCTGACGGCGGAGAGCCTGAAGGCGAAGGACCAGGAGGCCGCCATTTTGACTAATAACCGGAAAAGAGAAACGGAGAAGGCAGCGCACTCCTTCTCTGATGAGGACCCCTGCTGGAAGCTGTATGTAGTTCATAGGGGGGGAAATTGCATCAAGCTGATCACACTGATCATTGAAAACAGGATTTATTTCTTAACTTTTTTAATTCAAGTGAATGCAATAAGCTTCCGTAGTTAATAGCGTTGTTGTTGAATATTGGAGTTCTAGTCATTAGTTAGTTGCTTTTATTGTTTGATGAGTTAGCTGAATTTAGCTTAAGCCTTTTGTTAGTATTGAAGAAGATGACATAGTCTGGGATCGGGTCTTTCATTCAGACAGAAGACGATGTTTTATTGTCGATGGTAGAGACAGCACGAACAACACCAACAACAGAATGCAAGTGTATTATACAGATCTCCAATCACCTCCAATCAGCAGCTGCCACAGTGCCATGTAGCTTGGCCTTCAGATAGACAAAACAAGGGAAAAGTACAGGCTTCTGCACATTGATAGATTGATGAGTTTAACTTTAACAAAAGTTGCTTCAAAGTGTTATGAAATCTCACATTCCCCCCTCTGGTCACACATTCACGTGTGACCATCAGGATCGATAAACAGCAACATAACATCATAACTCAATACACATGCTCATGTATCCTATTGAACCGGAACCCGCCCCCCACTGGTAGATACATGTTCACGTCTATAGTGAATATAGTTCTTTGAAAATAGTAGGATGGTGACACCAAGCGGTAAGGTAGTCCACAAGGAAGCGGTCTCACTCGCACATGAAAGAATAGCAGACAGGTACAAGTACTATGGAATCCAACCCTCAAATGGCAACCTCTAACAGGCAACCCAGGAAAGCGGCCACCCCCTAATAGTTCCAGTAAGTGAGGTCCAAAGAAACTGGCTCAATGGCAATAAAACAGCAGGTGACCGAAGTGATTCAGACCAAAGATGTTGAGACTCAAAAGCTCCTCACTATGTTTGGTGGCTTTCATCCCCAATTCAAGCACCATGAGACTTTGCACAAGCCCTAAATGAGAAAGTCAAGGACACTATCCAAGACATAGCATCCAAACTCCACATATACATCAAGACTCTAAAGAATAAGCGTGCTGCAGCTCTGATAACCAAACATCATCATTGTTTCTTTATTCAAACTCCAGGTCCACTCTATAAAACACAGAATAAGCTAATGAACAAACACATTTGACTGTTGTGCAGACACTTCCACACTGTGACTAAGCCTGAGCAGTGTTTTGCAATACTGGTAATGGGTAAACATGTTCTTTGACCAGTGCCCCCGCCTTATGAGAGTGTCCCCACTGCCGCAGAGGACACTGCGACAAAAGGATTCACCATGAGAAGCCTGTTTTTCTTAGGATCACTGCTCTGCCTGTGCACAGGCTCTTCTAGTCAAGGTAACAATATGCTCTGCACCTTTACCTTTAAGGGTTTACAGTCAAACAAATTCTGTCTTTGTTTGCAGAATGTCAAAACGAGCTCCTGGAGAACGTGGACTTTCCTGGGACAGACATTATGCATGTGTATTCGCCAGATGTGAACCACTGTCAGCAAATGTGTACTCAACACCCCTCATGTCTCTTCTTTACATTCATCCGTGAAGACTGGACAAGAGATGACAGGTAGTCAGTCTACTAGGGCTTTTGTACCTAAACTCCATTGTACTTCAACCACCTGGAGTGAATTAGGCTCTTTTCACCAGTCCACAACAATGGCCTGATATTTGGAGGTGCTGATTATCTTCCCAGTTGCTTCCCACTCGGCTGCAAACTGCCCCGGTACTAGCCTGGTCGTACCACACCAAAGTACAAATTACATTTCGGGTCTGGAGGTGCTCCATTGAGCTCTGTTAACAGGTGGGAGGGGTTAACTCCTTTTGCAGATTGAAACGATTGGATCTGAGTTTACCGTCACGTTTGTAATGCGGCAGAGTGAGTCGTTCGCATTTAGCATGTAGCCTAGCCA
This sequence comes from Knipowitschia caucasica, assembly GCA_964034765.1. NCBI lineage: Eukaryota > Metazoa > Chordata > Actinopteri > Gobiiformes > Gobiidae > Knipowitschia > Knipowitschia caucasica. The sequence continues at coordinate 36,981,602 of OZ035827.1, read as the reverse complement.
TCTCCTTTGCCGCTAACGAAGCCCGTGGGGAGTAGCACCACAATCTTTTGCTAAACATTCCTCTTTCTCCGGCTTCAATTTCTTGATAGAAGCAGACCGGATTACTTTACTATCGCATTCTTCGCCATTGCCAAACTACAACCTGCCATTTCGACACAACTAACAACACCACCTTCCGCGTTCGCTGATTGGTCGGATGAAATTCAACCGATTGTAATCGCAAACACAGGGACCAGACTCAGACGTTACATGAAGGGAAATGATAATTGAGCGGAGTGTACGGATGGCTAAGGCCAGGCTACCCCGTTAAAAGCCTATGTTGGAGGAAAATATAATTTGTGAACAGTTGAAATGGAATCCTCTGGTCCCCAAACCGGACTCCCTCCAGCCCAAGAACCAAGGTGACAACAGCAGCCTCGGCTGAAACAGGTCTGACTTTCTGCCAGCAATGCAAACAAGTGGTCAAAACTTTCCCTGTGCAAGGTCCACTGGATGTAGTGTGTTGGCGTCTCGCATGCGTGTCTCACCATCCAACAGGGCTAAATACTGCGTTGCAGTCATTTATTTCCATCCATATACTGTACACAGATCTCATTATAACTCAGGTAACAAAAAACAGTCAAAAGATGTTTACCTCCACACTACAACACCTGTAAGGCATACAATTTAGGTGGGCCACACAGTGATTGGAGGCAGAAAAATAAAACAAACAAAAATGGCTCCAACACACAGCTCTCACTCTGTTTGACGTTTCAAGGGTTTCAAGTGTTTTCCTGCAAGGTTCCGCGGCCAGGACCAAAATCACACTGTTCGTCCTGAATCCCAGATTCAACTATTGGTCATAGTCTCTTCCCCAGTATCTTGGAATAGACGTTCCGGGGAGGCTGGGGGATCCCCAGGTGTTTTTAATACAGCCTATGGTTCTTTTTTTAGGATGTGTTTACACTTCAGTCCCAAGTGGAGAAAAACGTAATTTGTGGAAATGCAAAACCACTGAGACTGAAAAAAAACTCGTGGTTTCACATGTTTGCCCTAATTGGGCCACTTAAAAGTCAAAGCTGGCAGTTTGTTCAACCATAACACAACTTTAAAATCTGAAATACATGCAAACATTTGTTTTTACTCAGACATTTTTACTGTTACCTGAAGGAGACCACCTCCGGTCAGCCCAATGTCATGAAGCCTCTCCTGGGTGTGACTTCTGGGTATTCCCTCAAACCCTGTCTTGGAAACTCAGGTACACTGGATAGTTTCAAGATATGTTTGTAATTGTAATAATTAGTATAAAGATAGTGATTGTTAGTGTGCTGTGGTAGGAGGTGCCTGCTTTGATCAGATTTACACTAACCTGGACTTCCCTGGGGCGGACTATCGTTTTTTGTTCACTTCTGACCACGAGGAGTGCCAAAGAGCCTGCACACAAGATCCAGGCTGCCACTTCTTCACATGGGTAAATGGGCTCTATGTAACTGAGGCGATCAGGTAATCATATTCCATACTGTCAAGGTAGTACGCATCCATGACGGTTTTTAAGAACATGTGTTTTATTTGATCAATTTCTGTTTTTAGGTACAAATGTCACCTGAAGTTCAGCTGGACCGTACCATTGACCCCTATAGTGGAAAAAAAGAATGAGGTGGTATCTGGCTTTTCTCAAAGAGCAAAGATGAGCACCACCCAGGTTTTCTACACTGGTATGTTGCGCCATAGTATACAGTGTTGTATGCATAAGTTATTTTTCATCTTGTGTCCCACAGAATGCCAAAACAAATATTTCCCCTCTACTGATATACCTGAGAATAACCTCCTAAATATGCCTTCTGCTTCTGCTGACCACTGCCAAACACTGTGTGCGGCTCACCCATTGTGCACATACTTTTCCTTTGAAAGGTAATATATTACTTTTATATACATTAAAGCTGGGGTAGCTAACTTTCAAACACCAGATAAGTGGAACCATCTAATTATGAAATCCATATTACATATATTATCTCACATGAGTTTTGTCACATGTTTAGTACTACATGTTACCTCAAGAACAACCCCAATCAGATGGTGACTGTGGCCAAAGCTGGAGTAACTTCTGGGTTGCCTTCTCGCCTCTGTGATCAAGACTACAGTATGACTTATGAACAATACATGCTCATGCATTTTTGGTTTTTGTCACAAATGTTTTCTGTGTTCAACAGACTGGCTCAAAGTGACTTATGATGGAACTGATTTCAATGGCTCTGACATGCGTTACACTCTTCTGGACGATGCAGAGAGCTGTCAGAGGGTCTGCGATGACGACTCTAACTGCCAATTCTTCTCATATCTCACGGAGCAGTTCTTTGATAATGAATACAAGTGAAGTCATATAATCACACTTTACTTTCTGTATGTCAGTCGGCTAAAGGGTTTCTTCTTCCAGGCGGCGCTGCTATCTGAAGAGAGTCATCAATGTTCCTGCCCCACCCAAAGTCACCAAACTGGTGAACGTGATGTCTGGGTTTGCACTGAGGAGCTGTGGTGCCTAAGGCCCCTGGGAGCCACAGGCTTTGGGGACAACATAAAGTTCTCCTTCAACCACACGATATCCATGGCATGAGCACGGGTCTGTAAAACATGCACTGTCCAATGAAATAAGAATCAAAAAGGTTGTGAAATGGAATAAAGTGACACTTAAAATAAAACTTGTTTTCTCCAATATTTTCATAAAAGCAGAAGTGGAACAAGTGCCGGTCTTTTGGGTACAAAGTAAAAGTATAGATAGGCTATACTATACAAAATCCCTGAAGGTATTGAAATCCCTCCCTAATTTTAAAAAAGTATTAGAATTATAGAATTTACTTAACTCAAAAGGTAAAATGTATTTGAGGCAGTTTAAGCTTTGCCTTTGGAACACTAACACATTAAAATGATAGAAATTAAGAAATAGAACTTGGAAGCATGGCTAACCACAATGAATTATTTCATTTAGAAGCAGGATATGTAACTACAGTCATTTTAATATGCAAATAGTAGAAAGAGCAAATCTATGGGTTCAAAAGTGAGGAGGGAAAGTAAAAAGATGCCAGATGATTAATATAATGTGTGTGTGTGTGTGCGCGCGTGTCTGCGTGTGTGTGTTGAGTGCTGGGCGGAGGGCTGTGGGTGTGTCAAACTTGAGAGACTAGTTTCTGGGAGCACCTCACTCCACACTCTCCTCTCTTCAGTCTGGACCATGGAGTCTGCTGCTCACATTCTGAATGGAGGAGAAAACAACGTCCTCAAGATGGACCATGACATTGAGGTAAAACACTACTAAACATTCACTTTTAAATTATATCATACTTTGGAATCCAAATCTGTCAGTAGTGACCATGCAGAGATGAAACTGATCATGTGTCCTGGAACATCTCTATGGTTTGAACGATACAAGAACTTGAATTGAGGCATTCTGGGTTCACACTTTGCATGAATCATATAGTGCCATTTATACAGTCAATACAGATAGATAGATACAAAAGCAGTTGGATACATAGATAGATAGATAGATCATAGATGGACCAAATCCATGAAACAAAGAAAGGTCCTTGTAATGCTTTTGTCCTGGTCTCTTCCACTGTCTGCAGGTGTTTACTATTAGAGCAGGAAAGACATTGTAAAAGAGAATTTCCTCCCAACATTTCCTATTTGGACCAAGTTCATTCTTAGTCAAAGTGAAAACTGTTTCCAATAAATGTCAGAGCCGATGGTTTGTGTGTCTGTAACACTGTCAGATGTTAGTCCTGGGTCATTATTTTAGTTATCCAGTTGTCCAGAATTCTCCTCAAACAACAGACTCCTTTTACTGCTCCAACTACAAACACAGCCTCTATGGGGAATTCTAAATTTGTTCACTGGTGTCTTTTCCACTGCCCTCACATAAAAGAAGTGAGTATTAGTGATGATGAGAAAAGATGCATTTCACACCAGCATTCCCCGCCTCCAGGAGCCTCCTCAGTCCTGCACCTGGAGCTGTCTTTCCCAGGAAGCAGATCCCTCTCTCATTGTGGACCTCCCTATAGGCTTTTTTTATACCCCCTTTTTTTGCCGATGCAGGAGGGTCTAAGGACAGAGATGAACCAGGACATTTAAGGACATTACTGGATAGTGGTCATCTGCTTCCTATGGACCAATTTCTCCAATGTATTTTGTTGTTGTATTGCATTGCCTACTGTTCTCTGATTATCTGATTTGTTGTTGGCAAAAGTGTGTAAAAAGTGATTAAGGGCTATAAACACATAACTTAAATTTCATTGAGGGCATGAGAACCTCATTTCCATTGTGATGTTCCAGTTGGAGAAGTCTGTAGATACTTAATCATGAGCAACAAGAGTCACTTGTTTCTTTGGAACATCTCTCCTTCCGGTCAGGTCATGGTGCCTCGGTGTTCGACCAGAGAGACTTCCTTCCCCAGTTTCACACACTTCATCCCAAGGTGGAGGCCAGCTGAGAGACAGTCCCTATAGGATGTCCTGGGTCTTACAAAACAGCCACATCAGCTGGTTCCTATCCACAATAAAGAGCAGCGACTTTACCTCAAGCATTCACATTAATGTTTGTCACAATAACTCAACAATATCTTTTTACACACAAAAGAGCCCAAACACAATACTGTGTGTTTACACTTAATGGAGGGAAAATCTGATCTGATTGTCATTTCTTTTCACTGCCGTTCAGTTCAGATCCTTTAGATTTCAAGTTAAAGAATTCAAATGGAACAAAATGTTATAGTCATAGTGGGTGTGGTGTGTGTGACGTACATGTATCTGTGCTGTAGTTGTGCCGCACCCTGTTACACACACACCTGTGAGTGTGTGTGTGTGAGTATAACAGGAGAAATGCATGCACACACATACACACATGCGCACACACGTCACACAGCACCTTGTCTCTTATCCATGAGAAAGAGAAAACTGCAAGAGCTCTTCACTGCATTTCATAATTATAGCGCGTTTAATAAAGCCCAGAATAAATCTTTTAGATCCACTCTGTCCATTGTCACCTCTACAACGCTCACAGCTTTTCAAATCTATTTTCACAAGGGACATCACAAAAACTAATTTAACAAATTTAGATCACCATTTATCTAAATTTGGATATAATTCATTAATGATTTTTGACAATTTGATTTTCTTGTGGTGTTGAGGGAGCAGTGTTGCAGTCAAATCTCTGGATTTACTGCCCAGTGTACGTTCCTATACTATGGCCACGAGCTTTGGGGAAGGGCCAGGACAAGGTGGTGGAGACAAGCAGTCCTCTGCAGAGTGGCTGGGCAGTCCCTCAGAGATTGAGTGAGGAGCTCTGTCACACAAGAGTAGAATGTGACAGACTAGAGTAGCTGCTTCTCCATGTCGAGAGGCAGTTGAGGTGGCTCGGGAATCCGTTTGGGATGCCTCCTGGACACTTCACTGGTCTGGGAACACCAGGATTCCCTCTCATGAGCTGGAGGAAGAGTGTGTGAAGAGGGAAGTCTGGGCGTCTCTGCTCAAAGTGGATGGATTTTGAATTAAAAGACTGAGATCCAACTAGTGCCTACCATATTCAAGCCATTGTGATTGAGAATTACAAAGGCATTATAAAAGCAAGCTTTAACCAGCACTGTTTTGTGAAAGAAGATTTAAAAACAAGCACACACTTAAAGAAATAAACATCTTCTCTAAACACTCTTATATTCTCTATTTATTTGCAAAGACTGACTCTGCTGCCTGGGTTCCATTGATTGTGTCCACTGCCTGAGGCACATTATTAATTATTATATTATTAATACATTGCAATACAATACAATTTAATCTTGTATAGCCCTAAATCACAACAGAAGTCATCTCAGAGGACTTAATAAAACCATTGAAATCACCAACACAGATCAGAGAATCAACAGTTAAGACACAAAAAGAATATTGAACACATGTTGATAAATGTCCACACATGTTGTAGAATGTTAGATTGTCCTGGATCATCACCACAGTCCTTTTTGTTAGACACTAACAGTTCAACAGACCCTCCTACATCGGCAAGGAAAAACTCTTAAGAAAAACCCAGTGGGAATAAAGTAAGAAACCTCAGGGAGACCCACATATGGAGAGAGGCATCCGCTCCACACGGACGTACGGGCTAATTATCCAGGACCTAAGCTACAGGACGTGGACCAGTGGTCATTGAACGTGGACTGGTCCGGTGCAGGACTGAAGCAGCTCCCAGGCTCAGAGGTCCCGTCATCGCACCATGAAACAGACAATGGGACAACAAGTGAATAGCAATGAACAGACTACAGTCAAAATCCTAATAATGCAGACATATAAGGTAGGAAGGAGGAGAGGATAGCTCTCAAGTTACCATACTTCTCCCAGCAAACTGACTCCCTATGCAGTTTGACTGACAGTCTAAGATATTTAGCTGTCCCTGAGTCTTACCATATGCTAAACTAAAGACGATGTGTTTTAAGCCTAGCCTTGAATGAGGGGACCGTGTCTGAACGAAGGAGACAGCAGCAGTCACGTCTAGGTTAGTCCCGGCTACAGCACCAAGGATTAGTGGATGGACCAGGATACATCAAATGCATCAACATCAGGAACCTCCACCAACCCCTTCTGTCCAAATGCACTGTTTTCAAACTTATTATGTTACTCTGTGACAAAGTGCTTTCAACTAGATCACATCTTGTTAAATTTACTAGAAAATCACAATGCTACTTCCTCTTAACAAACTATTTCCCATGTTTAATCATGATCATGATTCTCATGATGATAATCATGTTCCCCTTGGTGTTTCAGTCTGGTGCACTCAGAAAGCAACGTTCTTTGAACCTGAACCACTACGCCACAAAGAAGAGCGCCGCCCAGAGCATGCTGGATGTGGCCCTGCTCATGGCCAACTCGTCCCACCTGAAGACGGTGCTGTACGTGGGGCCTCAGTACCGCTTTTACATCCCCCTCATGGTGCTGCTGTGCCTCTCCATCACTCTGTAGGTGATGGTGGGACTGCTGCTCGTCTTCATCAATGAGAACAGGGATTATGGAAAAAACAAGGTCCAATTGAATCCACTAATACTTAATTTCCAATTTAATCTACTCAAATTATTGATCGATTCTTGGTCTTCTGTCTATGCATTTATCTCTAGTCGGATATTGGAATGGCCTGCTCACTGATCTCTCCAAGCAAACTGTAAAACAGCTGCAGTATATTCAAAACACTGCAGCTCGAGTCCTGATGAGAAACAGAAAGTAGCTCAGAGAATAAACTTTTAAGCAGCTCTGCTTGTGTACAAGTCTCTCCATGACCTTGCACCAAAGTCAATCCATACAATACAATACAATTTATTCTTGTATAGCCCTAAGTCACAACAGAAGTCATCTCAGAGGACTTAACAAAACCATTGAAATCACCAACACAGGTCAGAGAATCAACAGTTAAAACACATGAAAAATATAAAGCACACACACAAAAAAATGTCCATACTTGTTGTAGAATGCTAAAGTGTCCTGATCATCACCAATCCTTTCTGTTGGACACTAACTGTCCAACAAGACCCTCCTGCATCGACAAGGAAAAACTCTTAAAAAACCTAGTGGGAAAAAGTGAGAAACCTTGGGGAGACCCAGTTGAGAAAGGGATCCGCTCCTCCCGGACAGACGGGCAATAGATCCAGGACCTAAGCTACAGAACGTGGACCAGTGGCCGCTGAACGTGGACAGGTCCGGTGCAGGACTGAAGCACTCCCAGGCGGGTCGGGCGGGGCAGTCCGCAGGTGTAGATGGAGGAGGCCAGGCTAAGAGGTCCTGTCATCGTACCATGAAACAGACAATGGGACAGCGGGTGAATAGCAATGAATAAACTACAGTCAAAATCCTAATAATGCTAAACAGATAAAGTAGGAAGGAGGAGAGGATAGTGTTCAAGTTACCATACTTCTCCCAGCAAACTGACTCCCTATGCAGCTTGACTGACAGTCTGAGGAGTTTAGCCTTCCTTGAGTCTTACCTTCCCAGCCATATGCTAAACTAAAGAGGACTGTTTTAAACCTAGCCTTGAATAAAGAGAGCGTATCTGAAAAGAGGTGAGACAGCAGCAGCCACGGCTAGGCTAGCCTAGGCTACAGCACCAAGATTCATGGATTGCACACCGGGTGTCCAAACCGATCCAGGCAAACAGCCTAATTATATGCTAAATTAAAGTAGAGTGCTTTAAGCCTGGCCTTGAATGTGGAGACCGTATCTGCTTCCTTAATGTCAAGAAATGTTATGTGTATTATCATATTAATAAATGTGTGTAGATTAGGGTAGTCAAGTTAACCAGCTAATGCATTGAGCGTGGCGAGAATGCAGCCCCCAGGCAAGAGTGAAAGAGCATAAGTAAACAAGAGCAGAGTAAACAAAACAAGCATGAAGCGAGAAGACATCTGTGTTGTGACAAGAAGACTCCTGACTGATGAGAGGAGATTGGTTTTCTCACCTAGAGTTCGATAGGTCATAATTGTCACCAAATGGTCACATGTGTGTTTTAGAACTTTGGTATAAGAGGTGAGGCGTAACTTCCAGGGTTTGTCTTTTTGCTTTGCCTGTCGTCCGCAGCAGACCCGGGCTCTCTCTCTGCCTGTCTTTTATATGTATTCTGTTTTATATATTAAACCTTCTTTTATATCTATCTAAGTTTGTAATTTCCTTCCTTTCATCGGACGACTGTTTAAGGAAACCTGGTGAACCAGCATTAACACTTAACTTGAATGGGAAGCTGATTCCACAGTAAAGGAGCTTGGTAGCTAAATTCTCTGCCGCCGACAATGATTTTTGAGACCTTAGGAACCACCAGACGTCTGCCGTTTTGTCAGCGCAACACTCGACTTGGTTGATATGACACTAATGTTTCTTGGAGATAGGAAGGAGCCAGGCCATATATGGCTTTATATGTTAAGAGAAGGATTTTAAACTTTATTCTGTACTCCACAGGGAGCCAGTGGAGTGATTTTAACACCGGAGTTAGATGTATCCCTGAATCCATGCATCCATTTACTTCCCCTCCATATCTGGGTCAGGGGGGTGGCTCAGTCTTAGCAGCCTTGACCTTTCAGCAGGGGCTTCAGTCAAAGTGGGGTTAAGTGTCTTGCCCAAGGACACAACAACATCAGTGGAAATTGTGAAGTAGGTCTCGTGGTGGGATCAAACTTACAACCTTGAGGTCAAAGGCCAATGCTTAACCAACTGAGCCCTGTCGCCCGCGCCCCAAAGTACATCTTGTAATTGCAAAAACTTTATTGTTGCTGCCGTTACATGTAAACTTTTTGTGGTGAGGAGTTTCCCTCCAATAATTGAGAGAATCCCTGAATATAAAACTCCTGCTTCGGCGAGTCGATGTTTATCTGAAAGTGATTTTTCAAAAAATGTTCAACTAATACAACCAATCTTAAATTAGTGAATTAAGTATCAATTGTAAAACAAAAAAAGGCAATTAGACAACTGTGTGGGGTGTTGCCCTTTCAAATTACTTGTCTCATAGAAAGCATACAAATAATTAAAAAAAAATCTGAAATCCGGACCTCTTGAGCATCTACGCTGTCGTGAGAACAACGTCTGTATGACCTTTACTTTTGGCTACAAAAATACAATCTATCAAAATTATAATTTGGGAAAAACTCTTCTTAGATGCTCTATTGTAAGGTTTTGAACCAAGCTTTTCATTGACATGAGTTTGATTTGTGTCATAGTGAAGTACGACCTGAACGACACGAGGAAACATGCCAAACTGAACCGACTGAACAACGCTGCTACAGTGTTTGTCTTCTTCACCGTCCTCATCAACATCTTCATCACAGCACTGGGCTTTGAGGGACACTCCATCAGGTAAGGAACTGGACTGAAGCAAAGACTGAAGCAGAAACTGGAGCAAGACTGGAGCAGGACTGGAGCAGGACTGGAGCTGGACTGGAGCAGGACTGGAGCTGGACTTTAGCAGGACTGGAGCAGGACTGGAGCAGGACTGGAGCAGGACTGGAGCTGGACTGGAGCTGGACTGGAGCAGGACTGGAGCAGGACTGGAGCTGGACTGGAGCTGGACTGTAGCAGGACTGGAGCAGGACTGGAGCTGGACTGTAGCTGGACTGTAGCAGGACTGGAGCAGGACTGGAGCAGGACTGGAGCTGGACTGGAGCAGGACTGGAGCTGGACTTTAGCAGGACTGGAGCAGGACTGGAGCAGGACTGGAGCAGGACTGGAGCTGGACTGGAGCTGGACTGGAGCAGGACTGGAGCTGGACTGTAGCAGGACTGGAGCAGGACTGGAGCAGGACTGGAGCTGGACTGGAGCAGGACTGGAGCAGGACTGTAGCAGGACTGTAGCAGGACTGGAGCAGGACTGGAGCTGGACTGGAGCTGGACTGGAGCAGGACTGGAGCTGGACTGTAGCAGGACTGGAGCAGGACTGGAGCAGGACTGGAGCAGGACTGGAGCAGGACTGGAGCAGGACTGGAGCAGGACTGGAGCAGGACTGGAGCAGGACTGGAGCTGGACTGGAGCTGGACTGGAGCAGGACTGGAGCAGGACTGAAGCAGGACTGGAGCTGGACTGGAGCTGGACTGGAGCAGGACTGGAGCAGGACTGTAGCAGGACTGTAGCAGGACTGGAGCAGGACTGGAGCTGGACTGGAGCTGGACTGGAGCAGGACTGGAGCTGGACTGTAGCAGGACTGGAGCAGGACTGGAGCAGGACTGGTGCAGGACTGGAGCAGGACTGGAGCAGGACTGGAGCAGGACTGGAGCAGGACTGGAGCTGGACTGGAGCTGGACTGGAGCAGGACTGGAGCAGGACTGGAGCTGGACTGAAGCAGAACTGGAGCTGGACTGGAGCAGGACTCCGCCCGTGTTTGGGCCTCTGGCGTTTATGTTTGGGAAAGTTTCCATTGAACGATGTATGACAGGTCCCAACCTGTTTGTCTTTCACTAAGCAGGTCTGGTCCCTGTCAGTAGGATGGGAGTCTGTTGTAAAAGGTGCTACTATGGGGAATGATTATATGGGTCACTGTGGTGGGAGGAGCTACAGGGCAGATGGCAGACATGATAGTACTTCTATGAGTCTATATGAGAAGTACAGTACAACCAGCATTACGAATGGTCTGTCCATTCTGAACACACTCAGGTGTGATCTCACGTCGTAGGGATAGTATAATAGTCAGCTTTAGTATTCAGGAGAAGCTTGTGAGAATAATAGTGACGTCCTTTAGATGATGTCAGTATGTGTGTGTAACAGTATGTTCACTTTCAGGTCTCAGACTCCTGTGGCTGTGCTTGGAGTTCCAGACCAGTTTCTGACTCTGCCCGTGCCTGAACTCAACCACACTGCAGGACTGTGGCAGAGGACAACCTCTGGCCCCAGCGCCTGCAACAGCCTTTGGGCCCCAGGGACTAACCCCAGCCTCTGGCCCCAAGGTCTGAACACCAGGCGATATACACAGGGTGTTCAGGCACATTTGAACTTCAAGTTTACCATCACTTTGACTAATGTTCAATACATTTTACAAATGCATCAGCCTGTTACTGTATGTTGAGACTACTGCCTTTTACTGATTTCTAAATATCAGGGAAACATTCTCCAAAGAAGACCTGACCAAGAGCATCAAGAAATGGAAGTGTCCCTTCGGCGTTGCTGCTGGCAGAGGCCTCGAGAGGACACAGTTCTCTATGGGCTCAATAAAGTATATCTTAACCTTTACCTCAACTTGATGCAAATGTTTCCATCAGGTTTGTTTCTAGCTAGTTTAGGCAGAAGTCCATTAGAGCCCAACAGGTCAAGAGTTGTCAAATAAAATGTAAATAAGCTCAGCTTGTATGCATAAGACAAAATATTACTTTATAGCTTTTCCATGACCTATTGAAAACAAGACGTTGATTTTCCATGAGCCTGTGTAGTCTGCAGTCTTCAGGCACGTCAACACTACTTCCTGCACAGATTCCAGCACTTTTTCAACGTTTTTCTTATTGTGTTTTTTTCAATAAATGTTAACTGTCTCTTTCTAGATTTATTGCCATTTAATTCATTCCATTATTCCAGCAGTAACAACAAAAATAGTGAACATTTTATTTGCTAATTGACATAACTTTACATTTTCTAACCTCTTGTGAGAAGAATATCACACTAAAGCTAAATAAAGGAGGGAGAACATATATTAAAATGCCAGTAGCAACAATAACAGATTGATAAAAAAAATATATTTATTCAAACAGATGCCAATTTGACATATTTGTTCACCAATAACACAAATAAATGTATATGTCGAGTTTTATTTGATTTTCATTACATTTTGATTTTTTACAGCTGCCGGAAAGTAGAATTAAGCAAATGTTTAATCTCTTTTAACCATCTTTTGGAAGACCCCAGTTCTTTGGTTTCATTTACCAATCAAGAATATGTTTTACGTCATGTATTTCTCACCATTATGAAAACCCGTTCAAAGACAAATGCTATATTTACGGAGCTAGAGTTCAAACAGGGGAGGTGAAAACAGTTATTTGTAAGTTCTTAAGGAGTTCTCACAAATGCAGAGGTAAAGGATAAGTGCCGACGTAGAAACAGATCACAGAAAAGAGCGTCAATTTTTTGCATCAATGAATTTAATCTAGAAACGAGAAGAAAAATAACTAAAACCATTAACAATAACATGGTCTAACCACAAACCAAACCCAAGTTAATCTTTTCCAATTTTTCAGTGATTATAAAATACTTATTTATAAATATGTCGAAATTCCCATTTGGCCTTTTTAGACTAAGCATAATCATGTAGGTATCTTCTTACAATGGTATAAGTGATCTCTTATCTTTATTAGATATTAATTTTGGAGTCATAACATTTCCAAAACCAATATGCATTTTCCCTGACTACATAAAAGAGTTCTTTCTCTTTGGTGACATTCCTTTGGCATCCTCGAGTGCTACTACTTCTGCAGCTGCTTGTCGTCGGTGCTCATGACGTGAGACAGGACGTAGTATCCCACCGCTGCTAACAGAGCCAACAGCAGCAGCACAGACAGCAGCCTCCTCAAACGGGCACAGCAGCCCCTCTTCTCTGGGGCTGACGGGACAGAGGCAAGGGAAGGCTTAGTCCCGGAGCGAAGCACTGCAGCCCTAGGGCAAGAGGACAGCAGATTACAATACGTTTTTGAGAATAGTAGTTAGCTCAAAGTGTGTTCTGTGAGGGCGAGGGACCGGTTTGCGCTGAAAGTTCCTGATACTAGTGTGAACTCTCTGTTTTGATAAGGAAAAATTTTGTGATTCAAAAAGAGACAAACATTTGTTTTGGAAAAATATTAATGTTTAAGTTTTCAATATTTTTCATGCATCCATTTTGCCGGGTCGGAGTTAAAGTAGTTTAAGTAGAGGCACTCAGACTTCGATCCAGGCACACTTCCTCCAGCTCATCAGGGGGACGCCTGAGGCATTCCCAAGCCAGCTTAGAGACTGGCTATGTCTCTAAGCTTTAACTGTAGTCAATGATGCAGTGAAAAGACAGCTTAGGGAGTCCAGCTAATGGAGTCCCCGGTCGGTGCCAGGAAGTCCGGGTACTCTGCACTGGGGTTTGGCCTGTAGGCTGCCATAACAGAGAGTCTTGTTGCCCACCCGAAGACAAAGGGACATAACCCTCTCATTTGCTTTCATTCAATGCAGTTACTTTTCCAGACACACTTCAGTTCCGCTACTAATGCTATTACTTTCACAAGTTTGAGTGACATCATGTTCAAATTGACCACACATTCTGGAGCAGAAAGGCTCGAGTGCGGGTTGCAGGGCTCCTTTCATATACCCACACAATACAGGAGACGTGTGTGATGCTAAACGAGGAGCGGACAGAGAACAGCTGAAGGGGTGCCAGGAGAACCAGTACACAGCCCGTATGAGTAAGTACAGGGGTCACACTGTGTGTGCTCTTCTTGCCAAGAGAGTTAGTTGTTCTTCAGAACAATGTTGCATGTAGAGAAGTAGAGCCAACTTGGTGTTTACACTGTGTAAATATTCCAGTCAAGTTCCTTTTACCACTTCTCTTCCACATGCAGCTCTTAAGCCGCGTTCAGACCGGATCATGCGTTGCGTCGACTTTCAATGCAAAGTAAATGGTGACGCGCGTTCGAGCGTGGAACTGCATGTGCGTCTCGGGATGCACGCACGGACTGCGCGGTAGAGATGCACGGACTGCGCGGCAAAGGCGCAGTAGGGGAAGAACGACGCAACGAAACGACACAAAAAGCCGCTAGCTTAAAACCATTAGCATGAAAATCCGCCTGCTACTTCCGCCACTTCCGGCGGGCGCCACCGTAGGCCAGGACTTCTGGTCTGAAGACCCCTGAATTAGAGAATGTGCGTCTGGTGTGCGTGGCGTCAGCGTTTCAGCGTCGGCGGTCTGAACGTGCCTGTAGTCTGCAGAATGGATTGTAAAGTCTACCACTAGATGGGAGTGTAATTCATCTCTGTGTGTTGGACATGTGTATGACTCACTCCTGCAGCTCAGTGGCCTCTGTTTGCTGCTTCTTTGGCTGGGAGCTCTGGTAGGACTGGGAGCTCTGGTAGCTCTGGCTGTTTTGGTTTTGCTGCATGCCTGCTCTGTGCTTCAGCCTGACTCAAACACAAATGCTGCATTATTCACTTCATCCTTGAATCAACAGTTTGCATCAGACCTGTACTCACACGTCTGCGGAGGCCTCCAGTCGAGTCTGCGCAAAGAGAAAACACAGCAGTTCAGCAAGTGTGCTCATGCAATCAATTCAATTGAATTAATTTTTGTATAGCGCTAAATCACAGAAGTCGTAGTCTCGGAGGACTTTACAAAGTTGTCGAACACAGGTCAGAGGATCAGTTCTAACACATGAAATATAATAATAACAAACACATAGGCGCAATTTTTCCATAAGTAGCAAATGACCAATGCGCATAATTGTTAATAAATGTGCATACATGTCCTTAAATGTAATCACTGTAATGTTATAAATGAGTGTATACAAGCACAGAAGGATTGTAATTTAGAAAGTCCCACCTCAGACCACAGTCACAATGACTTCAAAAACAACAGTGTAAATAATAATGGGGAAAAATCAACAATTAGGGGTCCGAAACAGATACTTGGTCCTTGAATATAAGTTAAAGGGCTGAAAATAAAAAAAAGTGTGTGTAAGTGTGTGTTTGCATGTATGTAAGTGTGATGTGTGTACGTGTGTGTGTGTGTGTACACGTGTGAGATAAGTGTGGCCGTCTGCAGCTGGACTCACCGGGCGAGCTGCTGAAGGTGACCTGTGTGTGTGCGTGTGTGTGTGTGTGTCTATCTGGACTCACCGGGCTGTAGCTGATGTAGGTTACCACCTCCTCTGTAACAGTGACACATGTTTGGTTAACACAATTTACACCGACACTAGGGCGACAGTAGCTCAGTTGGTAGAGCATTGGCCTTAAGGCCAGAAGGTCGTGGGTTCAATTCCCACCTCTGCACCTTCTCCACCGACTCCCACTGATGACTGCTGTCGTTGTGTCCTTGGGCAAGACACTTAACCCCACTTTGCCCAAAAAGCCCCCGCTGAAAGATCAAGGCTATGCTCACACTAAGAGAGCAGCCGTCCTCCTGTGGACTCACCACCTGCAGAGGGTCAGTGAGGGGCTGGTGCTATGAGACTTGGGTGGCATCTCTGATTGCCACCCCCCTGACCCAGAAATGGATTAAAGGGTAGAAAATGGATGGATGGAATTTACACCGCAGGCGTAAATGACAGATTTTTCCATTTACCCATGGTGATATCTACACTAGTGTTATGCGGAATTAGAATGGATTCCTACATTTGTTCGCACAGTGACGCGGCTCCCAGTCAAAACACATGGGAAACATGTTTTTGCTATGGGTCCTTGGCTCTGGATCAGTCCCACAGCACTTGTATCTAAACATTAGGAGGAGGACTGGCAGGTTTGAAAATGATTCTAGACATCTTTTTTTTCTTTCATTAAGTCTCTGACCACCCCAGCTCACAGAGACCATGAGGACAAACACATTCATGTGATTTTTGTTGCTCTACCTCAGTTGTCTGGCCACACAGGGCCAGCAGCAGCCACGTCCCACGGCCGGTGTGTACACAGCCGCATAATGTTACACACATATGCTGCGCGACAACGCTTACGTGCTGCAAACGCCTACCTCGTTTCTCCTGTGTTCTACTCTTACTCCTGTGTTCGACTCTTACTCCTGTGTTCTGCAGTGGAGGACACACCAGACCACATACACTGGACTCAAACAGACGAGGCCAGGCTAAAACCATTACCAGGACTTAAGCACGGCAAACCAACACCTGTCTTAGTCAGGACTCAAGTCTAGATCAGTCCAAACCAGTCAGGAACCAAATCAAAGAAGCTGATGGATATACAATCTACATCTTATATAATGGTTCTTGTAACTATGCCCCGGACACAAGGTCGACATGTAAACACCATAATTTGGCCTTTTCTGATCAAAATGTGAATTACAATTTATTATTATCATTATTAGGTTTAAAATAATATTTCAGACTTCCCTTTGCTCCAGGTGCAATGACAATGACAAACTGCTTTTGTACATTTGATATTTCATCAGAACGTCCAAGAATTCCAACATAGCGCCCTTTACTAGACGACAGAAGGAGATGAGGCTGCAGACCCACCCTCTCTGTAGAAGGTCTTATCAGACTGGCTCTGAGCCGGGGCCTCGTCCAGGATCTTTTGCAGCTTCTTCTCGTACAGTTTCCTCGTGGAGTCTGCAAGCATACACACACACACACAAAGGCACGGACACACACACAATCACTCGTTACGACATCCTCGTCTGTAAGTCCCCTAAAACATGTGCAGTGTCCTCTTCACCAACGATAGGTCCGTGTTTGACTCCGTACTCCGTCAGCAGCTCACTGAGCTCAGCATCTGTCTTCTCACTCAAAGACATCTGCAAACCCATCAGAGGCCTCTTAGCACAATGTTTATGTCCCAAATGAACAATTGGAAAAGCTGAGTAAGTGTTTCTGAAGTATCTATCCACCAACCCCCATTTTGCCCAATGTTACTCCCACAATAGAGGCTCTCAGAGGGACTGGCCTCCTGCTGGAACTCTGAGGAGCACAGGGACTGGCCTCCTGCTGGTGCCTAGAGTCAGGACTTAACTTGGGGAGGCAGCATTTCAGATTTATGCAGCTGAAATCTGGAACAGTCATACTGAAAATGTGAGACAGGATTCTACTGTCAATATTCAAATCCAAATGGAAAACAGTTTTATTTAGCTGGGCATAAAACTGAAGGATTGTATCTTCACTCTTTTAAATGCACAGTAATATTTATTTTAAGGCCTTGTGTGATTTGTAATGTTTTGCACTTGTGTAAGAACTGTGCTATACATCTAAATGGGAGTGACATCACCAGGCTTAGTCAAATCTAAGAGAGAAGAAATCAGCTTCTTGAGCAGCAATCTTTAAATCTTGAGTTTGTTGGCAAAAGGATCAGGCAGCTAGATCTCACATTACAGTTACATATGTAGCTTTTAAGAGAAATCTGATATTAATTTAATACCAATAGTCTGTGGCTCTAAAATAGTTTGGGTGTCTCACTTAAGTTTTCTCATGCATGTGTTTTAGCTTCTGTCACATCATTGACCACTGTCACTCAGCTCTCATCCCAAAAAGTAAAACAGTGACAACAAGGGCTCTATCTTACACATTTTCAAAAGATGCCATGTTTTCTAAAAGGTGAAGAAAACATTTGTGCTCTGATTTGTTCACGAATTAATTTTACAAGATCGTTTCTGCTGGAAAAAGTTAGGTGCCCCAGCTTTAAACACTTATTCGTGGTCCTATTGGCTCGTTAGTAGGAAGTGGATATTCTGTTTTTTATGTTTTTTTATCTGCAATAAGGATTTTGTAAACTACTTTTCTGTGTCCCCAGTTTTATTTTATTTTTTTCCAATTCAACCACATAAAAGCCAGCGACTCATTCATACGTGCATCTGTCCGCACATAGGGCCGCACTTTTCCGCATCCCAAAAATGAGTTTTGAATGAAATCCACGTGGGAACAGATTAGAAACTGGAGAAAAACGGCGGAGGAGAAACCTAGAAAAACATAACACTCACGTCTTTAAAAGCAGGCGTAGAAGGATGTAATGGAGTCAAGTTTTAACGATAAGGACCGAAACCGCGACGCTGCTCAACTTTGCACTTCTTCCAGATGCATCCGGCGCATCTGCAGCGCTGTAGTTTTACGACTCATGTCCGCGTATGTTTTATACAACAGAATAAATCAAATTAAAGCAAAACTCACCTTTTTAAACGCGCGGCTCTGGGTTTTACTCTGAAAAAAGAAGTGGGCGTGAGGCTGGAGCGTTGCGTAAGACGGCACGCCTTCATTTGTTTCATACGAGTTTATATCAATGGTTTATAACAATGGTTTATATACGCGATTATTAAAGACGCAACACACAAGGAAGTGTTTATAGGGACGTCTAACATGGATATAAACAGCATTGTTGATGTTCAGATTGTTGTCATACACACATATCGTGTGTGTAGATCAGTTAGACTCGTGGATCTATTTGATCTAATCAGAGAAGCATGATTCAGAAGATTCCAACATGGCCGTCTTATGTAGAAACAGTTATTTCTATGCATTGCGAAGGCGCTTGTGCGCATAGTATTTATAATAGATCCATGGCACACTGCTCTGAGTCTGCATCTCCGGACAGTTTTGAAGCCAGCAGCGCCCCCTGTCGGCTCAAAGCGGCGCTGTCTGTAGGATCCAGGCCTAAAAAGGAGCTTCAGCTGAAGGGTGTGGTCCAAGTGTGTTCCTGGAGCCGGAGATGAGCTCAGACCCAGAGGAATGTACACTACAGGAGAGAGTGGAAGAAAAACCACTGTAGTAAATAGTTCTGGTCCATGTTCAGGTCAATGCCAGACACGGGGTGCAGAAGCACTAGTCTGAGGTAGGCGAGTCAAAGTACTGCAGATACCAGTATACAATTCCATTGTGGTAAAAGTTAAAGCAGTGATGTCATACTTGTACTTAAAAGTTAATAAAAAGGTATTTTTCTTGATAAAGTGATGACGTACATACATACAAAATACAATCACAACAACAAACTGAGTTTGTGAGACCAAATGTATTCATGCTTTAAAATATTTTTCCAGTATGGGGTGCCGTTTGTAAAAATTCTGTTAAAGAAGCTATACCCGATTTTTTTTCTAAGTAGTTCATAAAAATGCTTTTTACTACATACAAGTTGTATCATAATACATAATTGAATTGAAAACTTGAGGTCATTGATTCCACTATGTATGAAATTCAGGCCGTGAAAAGTGCTGAGTAGAGTCTTAGCGGGACGCTCGTTCTCCTCCGCTCACAGAACGAGCAGCGAGCAGCCTGCGTCCTCTAGCCTCTACAGCGCTGCTTAACACCAGGGCTTCGACTTCAAAATTCGAATATAATTCTAAAATAAAAAATATATACATATTTGAACAAATATTAGACAACCCTTATAATTAGAAATGTATTTAATGACTGCAAATAAAATAGTTAGCTCCCAAAGGTTTCAACGGGACGTGCTAGGCAGGTAACAGCTAAGCTAGCTAGCTGTTTCATGGTAACTTCCGGGTTTTTCGCGATCGCTTTTTGTCACTTTAAAACAGTATTTTTGTCATGAAAACGTTGACAGCAAATTCTGAAATCGTCCGTGCATGTGTGTTAAGGATGTATCTGTATACTGTATTGTCCGATTGACGTTTAATTGTGTTGATTGATTGATATGTATTTGTTTATTGAGCGTGGCTAGCTCCGCTAGCTTCTCTACACAGACAAGTGTGCAGAAAAACTGCACAATGTAGTGACAGGCGCTGATAGCTTGTTGTACTTGCAAAGTAATGGCAGTATTTTACACACCTGAATTACAAACAGAGATTGCATTGGGGCTGCGGTCATTATTGGTTTGAGAGTTCTGTTATCAAGAAAAAATGATCGGAAGAATTGCATTCAAGTCAATGGAGTGCTGCTGCTTTGAGGAGCTGTATAATAAATTATAATTAAATATTAGAATATAATTCTAATGTTTAAATTAATACATCCGGACGCGAAACGTATTCTTTTACTTATATATTGTGTTAGCAGTGCATTGCTTTAGTGCCATTTCATCAGTGATTGTTGCACAGCTTACAAGTTACGCTAATGCTAATGTTAGCATATGTATCAGATCGCAAATAAAACTAGGTGGCTCCGTGTTATGAGAGCGCAGGGGAAATGAGAAGCCTGTGAGCGAGTTGGGGGGCGGTGCTAAACATTCAAACATTGCAGAAACGGGTATAGCGCCTTTAAAATTTTTTAGCTGAACATTTTTCTACATTTAGCTCACTTTCCTCACATTTAGCACATTTTCCTCACATTTAAGACATATCTATATCTAAATATTATATCTATATCTAAATGTTAAATGTTATATCTAAATATTATATCTATATCTAAATCTAAATCCATCCATCCATCCATTTTCTTCCCTTTAATCCATTTCTGGGTCAGGGGGGTGGCAGTCAGAGATGCCACCCAAGTCTCATAGCACCAGCCCCTCACTGACCCTCTGCAGGTGGTGAGTCCACAGGAGGACGGCTGCTCTCTGACTGTGAGCATAGCCTTGATCTTTCAGTGGGGGCTTTGGGCAAAGTGGGGTTAAGTGTCTTGCCCAAGGACACAACGACAGCAGTCATCAGTGGGAGTCGGTGGAGAAGGTGCAGAGGTGGGAAATGAACCCACGACCTTCTGGGCTTAAGGCCAATGCTCTACCAACTGAGCTACTGTCGCCCTCTAAATCTAAATGTTAAATCTAAATGTTAAATCTAAATGTTATATCTATATCTAAATGTTATATCTATATCTAAATATTATATCTATATCTAAATGTTAAATGTTATATCTAAATATTATATCTATATCTAAATGTTATATCTATATCTAAATGTTAAATGTTAAATCTAAATGTTAAATCTAAATGTTAAATCTAAATGTTAAATCCAAATGTTAAATCTAAATGTTAAATCTAAATGTGTCGCCAAGTGTAAAGCTAAATATATAGAAACCACGCCCACTGCAGTGGCTTCAAATCCAGTGGGCCCGCCTTCCGTGCCGTGTGGTGAGTGGGGGCGGTGCCGCGTGTTTTGAACATAGGAATACACGTGGACCGACGTCACGGCTCAAGGCATGTTGGGTCTCCGGCGCCATCGTCCTTGGCCACGGCACAAAATTAGCATTTTTGTGAAGATTCTTGCTTATTTGCTGGAGCCAGAGTGTATTCACTGTAAACTAAGCCACGTGGAGTCCCGTGAGATTCCTGTGTAATCCTGTAGGGTTCTCACCACACGGCACGGAAGGCGGGCCCACTGGATTTGAAGCCACTGCAGTGGGCGTGGTTTCTATATATTTAGCTTTACACTTGGCGACACATTTAGATTTAACATTTAGATTTAACATTTAGATATAGATTTAACATTTAGATATAGATTTAACATTTAGATATAGATTTAACATTTAGATATAGATTTAACATTTAGATATAGATTTAACATTTAGATATAGATTTAACATTTAGATATAGATTTAACATTTAGATATAGATATAATATTTAGATATAACATTTAACATTTAGATATAGATATAATATTTAGATATAGATATAACATTTAGATTTAACATTTAGATTTAACATTTAGATATAGATATAACATTTAGATATAGATATAATATTTAGATATAACATTTAACATTTAGATATAGATATAATATTTAGATATAGATATGTCTTAAATGTGAGGAAAATGTGCTAAATGTGAGGAAAGTGAGCTAAATGTAGAAAAATGTTCAGCTAAAAAATTTTAACAGAATTTTTACAAACGGCACCCCATATTCCAGAACTGAAATAAAACTGTATGGATTGCAGGACATCAAGTTTTAATCTCTTTGGGGAAGTGGGTTGATGCCAGATACATGGGTAGCACAGTACTTCACCACTCATCAACTAGACCCCCTGATGGAGGAGTTACGTTTTTTATACTTTCAAAACATATGCGTGTTGTTTTAACATCCACATTGTTTAGTTCAGATAAGGGGGTCTTATTTCAGACTTGGATTTTTCACGTTTTGTTCCGAGGAACTTGTGCGCAAGAACATTGGACTTAACTTTAAATGTTCCAGGACATTACATGTTTTTGTGTACATTTGTTGGTTCTAAAGGGGTAGCAGAGGTGAAGCCAGGTAGTACTTATTTTACCACACACACAATAACAATGACATATACTGTCCCGAATTCAATTGTTTAAGCAGCAAGACCGGGAGGAACGTCTCACTTTCGAGGGGTTTGAAGGAACAAGGAATGCGAGGTGTGGTACAGAGTGGGTGGGGTCATAATTAGACCCCACCTAAATAGTCACCTAAATGTGTGTTTTTAATGTCAATATCAGTAGATGACAAGTTGTTACCGTTCATTTTTACCTGAGGACAGCACAAGGGTATTGTATTATGTGTTGAGATATTTATAAAAGAGAATCAAATATACAACTCCACACATTTGACAGAAAATACTTAACTTTATTGTGTATCAAAATACTGTCTTTAACACTTTTAAAGCCTTTTTAAAATTAGGACAAAGATCATTTAATATCATAAACATAAGGCACACAGCGAAAAGGTGACACCCGCACATTCAACAGTTCCCTTTAAGACCGAGTGAAGTTCAAGTTATGGTTTTATCAGACAGGATTTCTAAAAGGAGTGACAGCCTCAGGTGCATGCAGTGCTGTTACTGGCACAAAACAATTGAAAAAAGATTAATTCTATGCTTATTTTACCAATGCAATATTTAATGTACACTGCAAAATATTACGGATATTTTCTTTGACAGAACAATATTTTCCTTGTGTATGTCAAATGTTGTGGTATTTCGCAATGCAAAGATTTCTTTGTGAAAAATCCGCAATATGACCAGAAATAATTGGATATTACAATTATTAGCTCCTCCATAAATTGAACTGATCAATAGATTTTAACTTATTTCAACCAATAACTGCAGGAATTTCAGCGTTTATCAATAGTCAAAATACTTAATGGGAAATGATGCTGGTCGAATGTGTACTAAATCCAATTGAGACAATTCAGCCTAGATAAGTAAATGCAATCTAAAAAGAGATTTATATACATTAGGGTACATCTTTAACACCATCGGCAGGTAAACGTACAAATATGAAAGTGAAACTAACTGGCAAAAACTACGATTGAAGCTTGTGATTGTCATTTTGTGTGTGACATTTCATGATTTTTTTCAGTGCAAAATGGTAACTTACCCTCCGTTTAAAAAGCTGGACTCTGCTAAGACTTATTCAAACATGGAACAAAAAACACCAACACTGCTGACGTAAAGATTAGAGCAGAAATCACCTGAAGAGTGTATTTCACGTTCATTTGAATCAACATTTCAATTATTTTTTTGTGTAAAAAAGTGGAAATGGCAACTAAGTTCATCAATAATTTTAATTTCCAACATTACACAAAGTGGCTAGAGTGTGATTCAATCCATCCTTCAATTTTATGGAGAACTAAGGGCAGCAAGTCATTTAAATCTTAAGTCTGACGTTTTAGAAATTGCCAAGTCCAATTCAACAGTTCAAAAAAAGTTTTTAACTGCATTGATAAAAACAGATTTTTTTGTATCGAAAACAAGTCAGATTGTATGAAGTGAAACTGATTCCAAGTAATTTCATTCATTCATTTTCAAACAGTGCTGGGATTTTTTCAAAGGACAAAGCGGATGATTCGTTTATAAAAACAAAGGTGCACGTTGTTTCTCAGATGAAATGCGACGACTTTTGAAGGAGTAACTGAACTGTGTGTTCTGTGACATTGTAAACATGACATTTAAGCAGTGGTTTGAAGTTTGTTGGATTTGTAGACGACGGTGCTGCAGAAATGATTTTAAAAATAAGTTTGAGGCGCTTGTAAGTGTCATTATTCCATTGGCTAATCTTGCTTTAAAGCTGGGGTACCCAATTTTCTCCAACCCCACAGTTCTGCCTTGTAAACACAAAACTGCCTTCACCCTGTACGACAAACTCACAAAGAGCCCTGCGATGTCGAAATATGCATTTTCGGTGCTGGGAGCCGATTTGGGGGATGGCCATCTCTCCATCACTTTTCAGTCAGTTTTTTTATACCATGCAGGTGATACAAAACAAAAGTAGTAATGGCTCAAACAGTTTTCAGAGATACCACGGTTTTAAAATTTTGTGGTGTGAAAATCAGGTAACCCAGCTTTAATTTCTACTCTATTCAAGCACATGTGAACTTGTCTTGTGACATTTTTGCAGCGCGTGGCAGTGTTTTTGTGTGTTCTTAGACGATGATGCGGTAAGGGCTGCCAGGGATGTGTTCGTCTCCCCACTTGATGACCAGGATGTAGTCGCCCTTCTCTTTGAGCTGGTAGCTGACGTTGTAGACTCTGTTCCCCAAGTGTTTGACCAGAATCTCCTCGCATGGGACTTTGGGGCCGTCCACCCCCACCAGCAGCATGTTACGGCCTGAGGAGCGGCGAGGAGGACGATGGAAAAAAAAAGAAAAAGAAATGTTTAGTCAACACGAGCAGAGAAAAGTTTCTTTACAATGATATTGCCTGATGTTCTGACTGTCCAAAAACAGGTTTGACTAAAGTTAAACAATTAAAGCGCAACATTGTTTTCAGCTTCATCCACGCCAATATCTAAAGTACAAACATTTATGAACTCATTACACAGACTACAATTACAAATCAGAATATGCCAAAAACCTGACAATTTGGCCTTGCTTCAAAATCTGTCTGACCATTCTGCTCCCAGTCTACATCTAGGAACTGTCCATCCATCCATTTTCTTCCCCTTAATCAATTTCTGGGTCGGGGGGGGGGGTGGCAATCAGAGCTGCACCCAGAACACAGAGCACCAGCCCCTCACTGATCCTCCTGCAGGTGGCGAGTCCACGGGAGCTGAGATCTTTCAGTGGGGGCTTCAGGCAAAGTGGGGGTAAGTGTCTTGCCCAAGGACACAACGACAGCAGTCATCAGCAGGAGTCGTGAAGTAGGTCTTACTGTAGGCTCGAACCCACGACCTTCAGGCCCAAAGGCCAATGGCTCTACCAACTGAGCTACTGTCGCCCCACATTGAACATTTTGTTTCCACACAGGCAATACAAGTATGTACAATACACAAGTGTTTCTTTTGTATTGTACATTACTGTGTCCCTGTATTTTATTTATGTAACCAGGGACTACAGATGGAAACTAGCTTTTTAGCTATCTTCTGGTGCAGAACATATCTGTCTTTGAGCTTATTGTCTCTGTACATTGTCCCTTCGAATGCAGACTAAACAAGTTTTGTCAAACAAACTGGAGTTTCACACCTCAATCTCAGCGCACAGGCTTACATGAGTCTTGTACAAATGTAAGTACTTTATTGTCCCTCTAGGGAAATTTGTCCTCTGCATTTAACCTATCCTGATGCCACAAAGGCTCACGTCAAGAGCAGTGGTCGCCGTAGTACAGCACCAATCTCCAGGTGTTGATGCTCGGCTTGGTCAAGACTACCAGAGCCGGTGGATTTTACATATTGAGCATATTTTTTTAGTGGTAGAGGAAACCGGAGTACCCGGAGGACACCTACACAGACACGGGGAGAACATGCAAACTCAAATCAGAAAGTCCCTGTTCCGACCAGGATTCAAACCTAGGACCTTCTTGCTGACAGACTAGAGTGCTATCCACTCAGCCAATGTGCCGACTACTGCTCAATCAAATTAAATTGGTGATCTGGTTTTCACAAGTTCTGTGTAGTCACTGATATTATGCCTTTTTAAAACAAAAGTATTTCCAAACTTAGACTGGTGTTCATGCAGGTGTACTACATCCTAATGCTGGTGTGTGTATGGAGGTATGTATGTGGAGGGAAGCGTACCAGCTTTACTGCAGTCCACGCTGAAGCTGTTCTTCTGTCCGATGAAGCCTTTGCTCAGACCTTGTCCTTTAGCCACCACTTTGCTGGCATCAGAGAGCGGAGCGGCCTGGGAGCAGCTGATTGAGCGGGTCAGTGGGTCCACCATCACAGAGGACGTCTCATGCATACTGTGGCTGGACACAAGCTTTGAACCTGTGCAGGCAAACAGAGACTGTGTCAAAGACCGCTCTACAGCAGCATACTCAAACAGGGACAATGCATTGGATGTGCAGATAAGACCACGCTGGTTTCCAGATTTGCATTTCACAGTCCTAGACTGCATCCAATTTTCATATCAATACCTCCTTCCTTGTTCTTCTTGCTCCAAATGTGAATAGGTTTGAATTTTACCCAAGTGACCCATTTAAAAATGACATGTAGGAGGTATTGGCAAATTGCGAAGGGTGCAATTATTTCAATAGTGAATGAAAAACTTACCACTTCAATTAGACCATAATGATGTCATTCTTAGATAAGTTTACTCCTTCATTTATACATGTTAACCCCCATCAAAAAACAGGGAAACTGAGGGTTTGAAAAAAATCCCATCAAATTATTTCTGTCTAAAGCAGGGGCCTCAAACTAATCAATATTTTTCAAATATGAAAAACCAAAGTAGCAACAAGTTTGTTGGTCTCAAATCAGTTTTGGTTCTATCATGAGGTTTTGCATGTGACAGATTAAAAGGGGAAAAAGAGCACCTTCAGTCAGCAATCAACCCCAAGTGTCATATAGTAACAAACAACTAGGCAAAAATTAGATGTTTTAAACAGACGTAGACTGTCATAAATGGTAGAGTTTTGTCCCAACAAAGTGATGATCCCAAAGTGAGGTACCCCAGCAGCACATTAGTTATAGGGGACTCACCGGTGATCTTTGCCTTGAAGGGACTTCCCACGATGTGGTAGGGACCTCCGTACTTGATGGAGATCAGGTAGTTTCCGGGCGCCATGGGGGTGTAGGTGACTCTGTAGCCCTCTGAACACTCCACACAGTCCATCTTCACCTTGGACGGCCCGTCGATGGTCACAGCCAAGGCCCCGGGGCCCGCACTACTCGTGTTCACCACAAACTCACAGGCCGTGCCTACATTCAGACACATGAGGAAAGAACCATTAGCTCTAGAACCAGCTATGGACAGACTACATATCCTGACAAGAGCAACAGACACCCCTTACTGTGGTTTCTTTGACTTGGTTCTTCCACACAAAAAAACAATACCACAAACTACTGTAACCTTCAGTCATTTGCACATCTTTAGGGTTCTTTCTCAGAATGAGAATTTTCACTGGAGCAGGTCAATATGAGCTACACTTTTCACTTCTATATCAAACAAATCTGCATTAATAGTTAATAGAAAGTACAGTATAATATTTTAATTAACTTAATTACATTTAATCTTGAGCCTATACACTATACTATACTATACTATACTATACTATACTATACATGGATTGAATGTTTTTCACATTTTATCATATTAACAACATCTCACATGAGAACATTCAGCAGTCATTCAAGTTTATAAGGCAATGTAATGCACTCAGACTGAAGAAGGGCGTGCCCAAGTATTTTGTTGTGTTCTGTTGGAGTCTTTCAGAAAAATCCTACATCAACATACATTAATATTGTGGACATATATTTTATTAGTACTTTAAGTTACATCATCAAGTTATAAAATACAGGAAAACATTCCGCTATTTCCCATTCCACCTGCTTTATCAATAGTCAAGGTGGAATGGTTTCATCATTTTGAGATTAAACTGAATGAAAGTTTCAACTCACTGATTTTTATTGAACCTAATGATGATCCTCAAGTAAAAAGAAAACCCTCTCCTCACAGTACTCACCGGTGCTCCCGCCCTCTAGTCCTGGCCCGTATGCAGACACCATGCCTGGGTCTCCAGCCTGTCCCGTCTCCCCCACTCTGATCTTGAAGGGACTGCCAGGGATGTGGCTGCCGTTAAACTTCACATCAATGAGATACAGGCCGTTCTCTCGAGGGATGAAGCGGACCGCGTACTTGTCTGCAAGCACAAAGAGAAAGGACAGTTTGTGATAAAAGCATGGCTATCCCTGCGCTCTTGAACGCATCTACTAAACCTGCCGTCGGGGAGTTGGCGGTCAGTAACGCCCCTCGACTTTGATTCGTCCCATTAGTACAACTTTATGTGCATAAAACAACCTTTGTCAATGTTTTAGCAGTTAATTTAAAATATTTAAATGTATTCTCATAATATAAAACTATATGAACTCTAATGATACACATGCACTAATTTTAGTTTTATATTAAATTAGGGTTGTCAAAATTATCGCGTTAACGCACGTTAATTAATTTTTTTCATTAATCGCGTTAAAAAAATTAACGCATTTGACGCATGCCCATGCGTCCCATGATAACACTCAGAATGCCGCGGACAAATGCGCGTGTGTAAGTTTCCTGTATGAACTCTGCATGATGAGCTGCGGGCGTGACAGCGCTCTGGACAGCAGCACCACTTCCAGCGGCTGTGATCACGGCGAACGGCGCTGCGTAATGGGATCATATCCAAGACCACGCACAGAACGATTACAGAACTATTCTGTGCGTACGTGTCTTTGCGTAACCGATGCACACAATATGTACAGCGCTGTAGCTGGACTGCGGAGCCTCCCAAAGCGCACTCGCTAAATTAAAGCTGAGGTACCTAATTTTCCTTTCGACTACCAGTTCATGTTGGTTGTGCCAAAAAAAGTAATGGTGTGAGCAAATCAAACAGATTTAATGACATTCTGCATTTCAGACTATTTTGAAATGGTCTTCATCTGTAACAAACAATGGTTTTGGTCTGAGTCTAGACAGAAAGACAGAATGTTAATAATGTTAATTCCATTTTATATGGATTTATTGTTATAACAAACAAATACAGTACATATGTTCACTAAGCTGTCATTTATCTTTCCATTCAAACAACAATTTACAGAAAAATATGGCATAATTTTGCCAATAGTTTGAAATGCGATTAATTACGATTAATTAATTTTTAAGCTGTAATTAACTCGATTAAAAAAATTAATCGTTTGACAGCCCTATATTAAATAGATTATACACATACACACGCAAGATAGATATACACCTAGAGATTTCAGCAAGGTGCACTGCCCAAAATTGGTGCACTTTGGAACCCAGGTAACATGCAACACAAGTGCGTCTTTGATAAAGTCCATTAAAAAGTCTTACATATTTGTGGGTTTGGTACGTTACCTTGGTCAATCTCCGTAACGCAGCAGTCCTCCAGCGCTCCAGACGGACTGTGCACTTTGGCGTCGATCACTCCTTTGGCTCCGTTCAGACTGACGGCGAAGGAGGCGGGCTGGTTCACCTTTAGGCCGGACTCCTGCTCCAAACACTCAGCACTCAACAACACTGACACTTCCACTACTATTTCTACTGTGTACTTATACACACACAGAGGCAACATAACTGCAACTCTGGCACTATGGGAGCAAAAGCCCAAACTCGAGTCATGTTATTTTTGGTGAATAGTCCTTACCTGGAGGTCGCTAAAAAGGCTAAAGAGAAGGGCTACGAGAAGAAGAAAGAAATGTGAAGCAGAGAATGAGAGTTAAAAATAATATGCCTTTCGGAATTGGACACTAGCTACAATAACTAAAAAATAAGGATGCAAAGAGTTTAATGGGCAATTCCTACAACAGTGTCTCCTACTTAAACCTCGGTAACCATGAATATGTACAAACACGTAAACGTTTGTGACTCTGGAATGTTTTATCTCAACACATATGTTAAAGTACACATATACCACAAGATCATGTTTTAGGACCAAAATATTCACACATAATGGTGAATGTTTGTGCATATAGGCTTGTGTGTAAAGCAGAAGTGAAAGACAGCTGCAGCCCCTGGAACCTCTTTAGCCTCTTTAGCGCCCCCTGTCTGAGATGAGCAGCTGTTGGGAGCCTTTAGAATGAGACACGAGTCACACACACAGTCCGGTGTTTGGGGGCCTTGGGGCCACAGTGCAGCAGCAGCAGGAGCCAAAGCTTCAGAGCCTTGGATACTGACTAGGACTGATGTAGACCTGAGAGGAGCAATCGTGGACCAAAGGGCTTTAAACCAGGCGCTAATACTCTTCCCTCCTTTTTTGCCACTCATGGTGTATTTAGAGTGGTTGTTGCACCTTCACTGTACTACAATAACTATGGCTCAAACAATACCTGTTCTCAGCTTCACTAGTGTCTGAAACACTGTTTTACAGCATCTGAATTATGGCAAGATAGAAGGTACACTTTAGAAATTTGAATGTGACTGCAACATTTCCCCTCATCAGACCCGGAGCCATTTTTAGTGTCACACACTTCTCCCAATCTGTTCAAATACTCCTTTTCCAAACATGTTACACTAAGACAAATCCTCAGATGATACGTCATTTTGAACATACTGTAAGTTTTCCCCCTGCATTAGTTTGTAGAATTTCACCCAGGCAAATGGCTTTTTATACCTGTAGGCTCCCAATGAGTAAATTCACCCTTTCTACCACTAGATGAGGAAGTTTACTGGAAAGTCCAATACGATTTTAAATTAGAAAATTGACTAAATACTGAATATTAGGTATCTGAGGGCTGCACATGTAGTGGCTCTGTGCACTGCTATTGCTGCTGCTGCCTGCAGCTCCGGGGGCAGCCTGCGGAGGCGCTCTTGGCCGTGTGTGCATCTCAGAGTCTCACCTGAAGACTGGCAACAGTAAGTCTGCGAGCGTCGTCCGAGGGGGAGGCCACGGGCACCAGGAATGGGCTGTCTGGGATGTGCTCCTCGTTGAAGCGGATGGACACCTCGTAGTCTCCTGTTGGGGGGGGTGAGGCAGGGGATCAGACAGACACAAGGAGACAAAGGGACCAGAACAGAGGAAGACAGCAGGACAGGGACAGACGAGACGACGACAGTGACACACAAACATTTGAGTTTAACAGTGTTTGATTGTAATCACACTTTTGCTGCTTAAAGACTTTGCAGGGAAAGTGCTGGGTTGTTGTGTGCTGTTCCTCACCAGGCTCCTGGACGATGTAGGACACTCCACTAGAACCGTCTTTTCTGTCTTCAAAAGAGATCTCTGCTTTACTGGGCCCCTCCACCGCAATACTGAGGCCACCGGCGCCTGCTTCTCTGGTCCAGATGCTGAACTCGGCTGTGACACAAGAAGACAGCCACAGGTTTTTGTGGGTCAGAAAGCTGAAGGTCCATAAACAATTTTACATGAGGAGAGGGATCCAGTACTTTTTGGTTTGGTGTTAACGCTCTCAAAAGAGAAGGGAGCAAGCGGGCGAGTCTTCTTGACACAAGAGTAAAGCGCTCCCTGGGGTTTATGAAAGTTGACTGTAAATGAGAAGCTCACCTGGCACACCCGCCTCAGCTCTCTCCAGCCCGGGTCCTCCTGCTCTGACTTTGTGGGCTCCTCCCTCTCCCAGGGGCCCCACAGTGAACTGGAATGGGCTCCCGGGCACATGTGATCCGTTGTACTTGACGGAGACTGTGTGCACCCCAGTTTCAGTGGGGACAAAGCGGATGCAGTAGGTGTTGTTGTCTCCTTCCATGATCTCTGCTTTGTGGATCTGCCCTGAGGGACTGGTGACCTGGGCAGTCATGTCCGCAATGCTGATCTCTAAGGACAACACAAGACACTTTGTTAGACCGCTGCGTTTCAAACTTTGACTTAAGTGCAACAAAGATTTGGCTTTTACAGAAGCATCAGATAAAAATTGGGACTTTATCAGAATTAAAAGTGAATTTGAAAAACAAAACATGTACTATGCAATAAATGTACCCCTTACCAATTCCTTGCCCCACAATAGGTTGGTTCAATCACTAGTTTCTATAACTGTCTAACAGATGTAGACTTTAGACAGAAGTGATAAAAGAGAACCAGCTCAGTGTAAAAGAAATGTTTTCTAATAAGATAAAGAAAGCATGATGTGGTAAAATTTGACAAACTGTTGAGATATAAATACATTTTGTTTGACACCAAAGAAGAAATTACCCCAGCTAAACTTTAATGAGTAAGCCACATTTTTGAGCCTAGAAAACAAAATAATCCTGATATCGAAGCCAAAAACTTTATCCTTTAGGATCGCTCTGACCCATGGCTCCTTCAGGTTGATAACAAGCCAGGGTCTAAATGAGCCAGGGCCAGTCCAGTTGGGAAAGTTATAAACATTCACACCTTGAAAAACAACGGGGCAGCGCAAGGGCTTTAATTGAGTCTAAGTAAAGTTAAAACGGTTCAAGAGTGAGTACCAGGGATCTTGAGGCTCAGGTCACACTGACTCCCCACGTTCGCCACAGACGCTGCTCTCCTCTTCCGCGTGATGCTCTCCTTCATGCGGCCCTCTCCAGTCACCTTCACCGTAAACGCACTGCCTGTAAGCGCACACACAAGAGTGGGAGAAACTCATTTAGTTTTTCAATTCAATAGGAAAAATGAATTGTTTTGATTGATCGTAATTAAATAAGACAGTTTAATTACAAATAAGGTGGATGTGACAGGTGATAACTTTTGTTGGCGAGACAGAGCCTCTGGTAAATATCAGGAATTTACCAATACCACTTCAACCATAACTTTATATTCAGTACTTTCTGATACTAGGTTTTTTTGTTTTGCAGCGCTGTAGTAAAAAAAAAAACATTATGTTAACTTATACATTTTATTACTTCATTTCAGAATATACTGTACGTAGATAATGAATATCCACTAAAATCACCACTATGGACTATTCCATGAAAAGTTATGTCGCCTTTAGCTCAGTAGACACATGCAACAATTATGTTACTAGTATGAACAGGTTATATAATGTCCTCTTCCATCGACTTATTGGAATAGTTTGACAATCACACAGTGGGAAAAGGTAAACTTTGGCAGATAGCGCTAATGATGTCATCATGGAACCAGACATGGAACCATAATTCTGAAAGCCATCAATGAAAAAAAATTGAATCACTCAAACCTATGAAGTCACAGAAGTAAAGTTGAAACATTCAATTGATCAAATAAAAACTAATTTAATGACCTTATGCCGGGTTTAAAAAAAAAAAAAAGTGGATATCATAATTGCATGACAATCTGAAATAGATTCTGGCAAAAAAAATCCTATATTTTATAAAAATAACGTGTTTTTCATTAATTTAAATTGTCTATGCTGTAACCTGTGTGTGACGTCATTGAAAACCATGGATCTATGCCACAGGACTGCCTTTTCTCTCTTCTCTCCACTGATGCCCAACACAATACTGCACTCTACAGGTGACAATTGCTCACTACACATAAATTGCCATTTTGAGAGTGAAATTGTGTGAGGTGGGATTTGTACCCCAGTATCTGGATTGGCAGTCCATCGACACAACCACTGGACTATCTCAGTGCCAACGAAGAGATACAATCTAGTAGTGATTTCATACTCTCTGTACACAACCTTGTCATCTTGAATATTCGCGAAAAAAGAACGAATACCAAATTGTTAACAACTTACAGCGTTGAAACGTACCCACTCTGACGTCACCAAGGGCTGTGAAGTTTTTTTGTCTCTAAGGGCGTTGCTATGGGGTTATTTCGATTTGGGGGGGATCAGACAAAAAAAAACAATTGATTTTGAAACCTTTAGTAGTTCTCTTCTAATATAAAATGGTATTAAAACTATTTCTAAATAAATCAAACCCGGCATAAGGTCTTTAATATTTCTCCATCCATCCATTTTCTTCCCCTTAATCCATTTCTGGGTCAGGGTGGTGGCAATCAGAGCTGCACCCAATTCACAGAGCACCAGCCCCTCACTGATCCTCCTGCAGGTGGCGAGTCCACAGGAGCCTTGGTCTGTCAGTGGGGGCTTCAGGCAAAGTGGGGTTAAGCGTCTTAAGTATATTTCTACATATCATTCCATAATAATTGAGATTTGAGATTTGTCTTTTCTGTAGCTTATGCCTAACCTGGAAGTTTGACATACTGTAAGCAACTTTACTGAAGAAAATTATAGTAAAGTCCTAAATATATGTTTGCTTGAGGCCATCATGGTCAGAATTGCACCTGGGACATGCTGATCGGCAAACTTGATGTTGATTATGTAGTTTCCGGGCTCTGTGGGACAGTAGGTCACTTTACATGTTCCGTCCTCCTGGTCCTCTGTGTTTATGTCCACTTTACTGGGGCCTTCGATGGAGAGACTCAGGCCGCCGTAACCTGAGAACACCACGTCATGAATAGTGATTTATGGATAAAGTATGAGCAAAGTCAGACTGTGGGCGGGGCTCCCACAGCGGGGTGCTCCGTACCTGCGTCTGTGGTGTCGATGATGAACTCCGCGGGCTCGAAGGTGCGCGCTTCGCTAAGGCCTGGTCCCGTGACACGCACTCTGCTGGCGTCTCCGATCTCAGATGCTTTGATCATGACGGCGATGGGGCTGCTGGGAATGTGGCGCCCGTTCTTCTTTATGTTCACCAGGTGTTCCCCGATCTCTTTTGGCACAAACGAGATTCCTGCCAGGGGGAGAGATGGATATTAAACTCCTTAATAATAGAAGTAAAAGTGGGGTACCTCACTTTCAAACCCAAACAGAATAATAAAATCCATCCAACAATTTGGTTTGATCTCTAGATTTCTCATAAGATAAAGACTGCTATAAAGTAAATTATTTTTCTCATTTTGAAAACATCAACCCTTTTATGATTTCCTCAACCATGTGATGGATCACTGAGTGTGTGTTTAGTGTGTTATTAGTGCTCCTACATCTTAGAAAATCAAAGACAAAAATTCCATTGCTTTCTTCAAGTGAATACTAAATGGTTACCGGTAAATTGGAATGCGTGAATAAACATGAAAGACCACAGCCATGTTTAAAAAATAGTTTTCAACCTAAAACACCGGCACCGTTGATCGTAGCCTCTGTCATGCCTTCGAACCATAATCATTTTTAAGTTTTGGAAATTCCGATGGGGATCGTGATTTCAATTTACTTCCAGAGTCCACAGCAGTAGTGGACAGGACCCTGACCCAGGATTCAACCAGGAGCACAAGGCTGCAGTAAAGGTGATGCAGCCACTGTCCGCCTGATGATGACCTACAAACATAACATATCTGTGCGGTCCTCACCGACGTGGCCGTTACGCAGCATCTTGAGCAGACACGGCTCCTCTCGTCCTGATGGAGTGGTCAGAGAGGCGGTCAGCTGACTGAGGTCTAGCTCCCCGATGTCCAGAGGGATGTCTGCAGCAGAGCCCACCTTCAGCTGCGACATGCGCATGGAGTCATCTCCTGTGGGAACAAGAAGAAACCGCCTTAGACCTCAATCTGGATTATCTGGGTTCAGTTTAGCCCTTAAATGGAATATCTGCTTTGACATTATATCTTTTTGAGATAAATTATTAAGCAAGTAGAAAATATCTATGACTCTTATGATTATAAAATAATCATAAGAGTCCTTCCCTCATGATGGGAACAAGACCTACAACCCCATCTCAGCAAATCGTAATATACTGCTTTAGGATAATGGTCTATGTCCTGTGGTGGACCCTCAAGGCCCGCAAGGCTTCTTTGCTGTTCTAAACATACTCAGGAATATATTATTTGTTTTAGTTTTTTTTTTTTTTTTTTACAAATATGCATTAAACTATTCCACATAGTCTATACTCTTCATTTCATAGTTTTCTTAACGCATTTGCGCATTCGTTAGCCGGCACCAGCCCCATTAATTTAATGAGGGCCTTCTGAAGTCCACAGCGGCTAAACTAGAGTGGTCCAAAAAAATATACTCCCTCAGCATTGACAGGTCAAGAGCAGACTTTCGGATCATCCTGTAAAGCCATTTTTGAGAGAAAAGACGACTCTATACAAAAGCATTGGACAATTTTCTTTCTGGGTCCACCCCCACCGGCCTAGATTGGTATTGCAAGTATGTCAGCGCACATGCTCATAGACGTTTTTGAGGCGGGACCCGTCCCCACCGATTGTGACAGACATGTCAGAAAGGAAATTGCTAGTTTGTGTAGTGCGAAACGTTTGTCTCCTTCAGCCATTGTCTGTTGAAAAAAACGCAGATCGAGTTGGTAGTCGCAGTTACGCCATTTAAGAAAAACTTCAATAAAAGATAGACGCTGTGAAGAGAGCTGACCCCAACGCTAGCAAGTATGACTCAGCAGCGGAGGGGATTTATCGTCACATTTCTGATGCTTTGGGTGCGATGGATTGATTGTTTTGATATGACACCGATTACAATCCCCAATGCAAGCCACTTTAACATAAGACCATGTTCACACCAGCATACAGCTTGAATGAACACAATGACCACATTTACAGAGTGGAAGCTGCTGCATTTGTAATGAAGAGCGCCCTCACCGGTGATGCGGGCGGCGTACGGGCTTCCCGGGATGTGCTTCTCGTTGTACTTGACCAGAATGCTGTAGTCTCCGGGCAGCACCGGGAGATAGGACACTGTGCATGTGCCATCCTGGTTATCCACACAGCTGATGTCGGCTTTAGAGGGGCCCTCGATAGCCAGGGAGAGACCTCCTACACACGGGGACAGAAACCGAGACACATTATAAGAGTTATAACTTTAGACTTCTAGAGAGCCCTCTTTGATGTTGACATTGACACATTTGAACCTCTGAAATGTGGATGGCATATTGCTGAAGTGTAAGGTGGTGTTTTTCTCTGATGTGAATGAACCCTGTGAGATTATGTTTGCATTGTGGCTTTGTCTCAGTCCAAATGAGATGTGAACAATAACGACATACGGTCACACTGATCGGCTGAAACACTTACCCTCTCCAGCCTCCTTGGTGTCCACGGTGAACACTGCTGGTTTGTTGACCGTCCCGTGGATGAGGCCTGGTCCATAGGCGCTCACGTTCCCACTGTTCATGTAGTCCACAAAGAACTGGAGCGGACTCCCTGTGGGCACATGGCACAGACTTCAGATCAGGGCTTTGGGACTGGGACGTGTTGTCACCATTAAAACATTAAACTCCATTTTGATTATAATGAAAATGCTATAATGTAAAAACAGTTTTGATACCACATTTAAAAAGTTTTTTTTTTTAACAATACAATACAAACTGCAAAACGAGAAAAGGAGAAAAGCACTTGGATTTATTAAATTTTCTCTTGAATGTCTCTGTATAGTGCATTATCTCTGTATGGTGCAATATTATTAAGTGAGAAAAAAATACATTTACAAAACTTAATTTAAGTATTCTAAAATAATATACATTTATGCTGTAATATCACTGAAAAAATCTCTTCTGAAATTATGCTCATCGATTCATATTTCCTAAATTAATCCGTTCAATTTTAAAGTTGGATCTTGTTGAGTGCAACAGATTAAATCACATTGGAATGTTTGTCAGAAAAATTGCGAATAGCCATTTTGCCATTTAGATATAGAAGATAATGCAGCAGTGCAAAACAAGAATCTCACATTTTGTCCTGATTTCAGTGTCGATACTTTCAGAAATTAACTTGTTTTTATGCTTAGTGTTAGTTTTGATTATTGAAGTCGTCCAAAGCATGGGAAATTAAAGGGTGTGGCCGTACCAGGGATGTGGATGCCGTCATACTTGATGTCCATCTCGTGAAGCCCCGCCTCCACCGGAGCGTACTTCACCGTCACCGTGCCGTCTTTGTTGTCAGCAATCTCTGGTTTGGCCACTTTTCCAGATGGCATGCGGACCTCACCTTCAACAACGCACAGGTTCATTCAGATTTGTCTGCTGTAGCTACCGCATCATTTTGGTGGAGCCAAATGTACACATCGGCAACTAAATACAACCTAAATTGTGCAAATAATTTGTGAATAAAAACAAGCAGCTTAAAGCGTGGGAACCCAATTTGAAATCTACAAACAAAAATTACAAAACTAAATCCATACAATGCAGGATCCAAACAGTTTTCAAATGTTTTTATTTCTAGCCTCTGTCACGTCTTTAAATCATCTTTTTCAGACAGAAGAGTGAACAACGAGAGCACCACTCTCACACGACAGCTATTTCACAGTAGTTAACTATTTGAAACCTCAACTTCGATGCTCTATACCTGTTCATACGCATGAAAAGTTTCTAACCAAAAATTCCAGAAAGGTTCCATCCCGAGTCAAAACCGCTCAGAGGAGCAAACTAAATCTGGATCACTTCTTTCTAAAACAAGTGTGTCGTTTCCTTGCCGTTACCCGTGATTTCCCCCTTCTGGATGGTGAAGGGAATGACCAGATCGAAAGGCCTGAGTCCAGCCACGTCCAGGCCATTCATCCCCATGGGTCGGTCGGTCGCCTGCAACAGCCACGAATATTAATTATAATAAATAAATAAAAATCACCCAAATAACTATGGAAATGATGAGTGCAACCAAGCTCCCGAAACCCAATGTAATGAAGACACGGACGCAGGGCATGGAGAGAAGAGTTAGGAGATGACAAACTGCGCACTCTCAAGCCTTTAGGAAGCATTTTTTTACATCTTAGATAAGAAAGTACTAGCTTTATCATGGAAATGTGACCGCACTGCTGTGAAATAGTAAAATGGCCCCACCATAAGATGTTTTTTTGTGCACAGAGGAAGCAGGAGTGGGGAGGGTTAAAAAAGTGATTGGTTTTTAAAATACACCTTGACACAAGGCCAAACATAGTTATTGTATTGATATGAACATTATTTATAATGTTCATATCAATACAATAACTAAGGATTTGAATCAATCCATTACAGCCACAGTACAGCTGTAAATGGTCTAAAAGCTGTAAATTGTCCCCTTTTTCTTATGTATAATTTGCAAATCCCAATGAGTTCTTTTTGCTTTGAAGCCCCATGATAATAGGCTAGTAAATTCTTTCTTTAGGCTTAGTAGTGCGTAGTTCGGACATGATGGATGATGGACACGAGTGGATGACGCGAGGAGAGAAGGACAAAACCCAGGGGCCATTTTGCAGAATGTGAAGCCAGCGCCACATCACTAACAAGTCAAAATGGTCTTCTCAAACATGGAGCAGAGCTCTGTCCATGACCAAATCCACACCAGGATTTATCACAGGTACAGGTGTGGAGCAGGAGACATATGATGCTTTATCCATCTTCAATTACAGTAAATATTTGATTGAGTCATAGCATTTGCCTAATAATTAGAAAGGAATTGGTTTTGGCAAAATTAGGCATTGTCCTGTCAAAAGTCAAAGTATACACTCAATTTTATTAAGAAGGTGAAATCTTATAGAATATATGTGGATATACAGTTAATAACTAGCCCCATATAGTGGTAGAAGAGTGAAATTACACAATTCTAGGTCTCAATCAAAATCTATGAACATTCAACTTAATTCAATTGTAAAGAGCATATTTTTTGCTCTTTGAGATGAAATTTACACCAAAGGTGTGGAGATGTGTTCAGGGCTGTTTTAGATCACCTTAGAATACTTTAACAGACCATGTTACTATCGACGTTTTAGCACTGAATGTCCACATTGAGGTATAAAGCGCATTATATGTCTCCTTAGATCCAAACAGAAGCAGAGGAATCATGACTTGAGACTGAAGATGACTGACACACATGGAGGGTAAACTGAGGACAATGTTTGTGCGTGTACCCAGGGCTGCTGAGCGTAGTACTGGGGCATTTGGTTCTGCTGCAGCAAGGGGTCAGACGGGGCTCCCTCCAGCGCCTGCAGCCACCAGAGGGCAGTAAACACACATCAGACAGAAGTACAGATGGAACCGATTACAGGAGTTACCCTATGCACAATAAGCTGTGCAGATACGTGAAGCGTAAATGAGAAACGCAGATTGCTGTGGACACAATCCAGTGATACCATCCATCTTGTTCCGTTGGTCTGAATCTCGTGCTTTTGCTAAAGTGCCCTTGGAGAACATTTAGGCTGTACAAACTTAAGTCAAGCCTCAACCCAAATCATATAAACCTATGAACTAACTAACTGGAATCAAGTATAAATGGATGTACAAAGCTTTAAATAAGTGCATTTGTCTTTAAAATAAAATATAAAAAAATAAAACCTTTTAACATATTCCGGTGATTTCCGTTTCTTAATGTTACTTCAAGGACATCCCCCCTAAAAAACGTCTTTCTTTCTATATGACTTTTTTGTAGTATAGTAAATGCATACGTTAAAACTGCCTCACCGTGACTTGGAAGGGGCTGTTGGGGATGTGCTCGCCGCCGAAGCGCACACAGATCACATACTCTCCAGGCTGAGGCGCCGTGTAGAAGATGTCGAAGGTTCCGTCCTCGTTCTCCACCACGTCCACGTCCAGCTCTGCCCCCTCCGGAGTGAACACGCTGCATGTCACTTTGCCTTTGCCCGCCGCTTTGGCATCCACTGTGATAACAGTCTGCTCGCCGATCTGGATGGTGGGGCCCACGCCGGCACCTGGAAGAGAAGGGAGTGGGGCTCAGGTGAGTGTCAAATATGAGAATACAACCGGGGGCTATGTTCAATTCATACCTATCCTTCCAACCCATGTAGCAAGGAGCGTTCATTTGACTACACAAAGCCCTGTATTAGTAAGCCTGTCATAGCGACACATTTACAGACAATCTCTAAATTAAATCAATCTAAAGATGCCACAGAAAAGTGCTTGAAGTGAATATTTCAATCTTTTGGCTGTAACCAATAATTTGTTTTTTGTACCTTACATAGACCTAAACGTTCTGAGTCAGATGATTCTATAATTGACACTCATTTAATTTTACAAAGTATTTCTAATTAAAACAACCCAATGTGTAACGTGAATAAGTAATTTCTATGAATGTGTACAGATAGTAAATCATGGTTAAAGTCCAACAATCTTTATTTTAAAAGCTTTACTTTGGAATTTCAGTTTTTAATGTGTGAAATTATTCCATATATGGATAATTGAGAGATGGCTAGATTTGAAAACAATGCCATCTAGTGGTAGAAGTTGGAATTAAATGTAAACGCAGTACAGCAATTTGAAAATCCCAATGTAGCACAATCCAATTAAAGCACAGTTGTACAAATTTTGCCCCTAATTTAGTTTTGAGTTTCCAGTCACGATTCTTTACAACTTTCAGTGAGACGCAGAACATGTATGTGCAAAGTTATAGTCAAAGATCGATACTGTTCAGTTCAAGCACTTTTGAACTCACTCATTTTTGCAGTGCACTGAGCTGGTTGCATTTTAATTTGAATATAATTGAATAAAAGCTTTTCAATTCTCCACAGCAAATTGTTAGGAAACATGAACACAAATATTGAGATAACTTTCAGTATATTATGTAAGTAAGTAGATATGTAGTTATGACAGGCCTAAAGCATGCACAGGGCAACAAGGACCCAGGAGGACGGGCCGAGGGACGAAGAACAAAATGGATGAAAACATTTACTGTAACTGCAAGCCAAGGTCAAGTGCATATGATGATCTTGCTTCTGCTGGTCAATGGGATTTTTTTAATGGACCATTATAATGTAATGACTAGTGTGTCAATGATAATACATTTTATTTACATGGCGCCTAGGTACTCTGGGCACTCAATGATGGACTGATGTGTGTGTTAAAAAAGGTATAACTTATTTTCCATGACTGCATATATT
This sequence comes from Knipowitschia caucasica, assembly GCA_964034765.1. NCBI lineage: Eukaryota > Metazoa > Chordata > Actinopteri > Gobiiformes > Gobiidae > Knipowitschia > Knipowitschia caucasica. Next base: position 36,939,989 of record OZ035827.1, on the reverse strand, counting down.
GTCCAGTGTTTGGTAAGTTACTTTTTAAAAGTCATAATGACTACTCTAAAATTAGATGAATTTTGAAAGGTCTTAGACATTTTGCATATTCCTAAACAAACACACACCATATGCACTTTGAATGTAGGGATTTTAGTTTTTACATCCATGGAGTTAATGAGTCAACAGGACATCCTGGGACAGTTGAAAGACTTAAAAACTATGGACTTTGACACATTCTCCCTCATAAGCCATTCCACCATGCGCCAGACCTGCAGTTAGTCCGTACATCATTCAGAAGAGGGAGTTTGAATACATTAATACATTTAAGAGAATGAGACAGAAGGACGGTCTGTGCTGCCATCTCTCATGCTACAAGAACACTGCAGAACATAGAAGATCTAGCTTTTGGCTTAGACTTGAATTCAAATAGGAATCAGGCTGAATTTGAATCCTGTTTGATTTGATGCCTCAACGTAGAGGAAGACTCAGTTGATCTGAGACCGGTTGTAAAATGTATGTCCAATACATGCCGTACCATTTCTCTACAATGCTTTTGTCAATCTTAAACGTTGGCATTCATATCTGCTGATTCCAGATATGAAGCAAGCAAGTTAAGGGAACTATATATAAAGTGCAATTCCTCGATGTTAACATTTATTGAAATGTACTTCTCCGATTAGGGGCTAGGTCAGAAAGTAAAGAGTAATTGAAAACCCAGTATGATGGTTTTCCATCTTAAGGCACTAATGGAACAGCTCTTGTAGAGGTTTCAAATGTGGACGTTATCATAGACTTCTAATCCACAGGGCTTGCAATGGCTATCTATATACAAACAAAAAGCATGGCATTAAATAACCAAAACAATCTGCCTAATTGTTTTGTAGTTTTTTTGCATTAAAAGATAGAGATGTGGGTATACACATTACAATATGTCAAATAACATTTATCTTTGACACATGTACAGTATGAGTTTCTAAGTTTGTCTCTGAAGGGGGAGCCACAATGCTGAGTAAGCCCAGGGGCCTTTAGGCATGTTAAAATCCAAAGAACAATGGTAAGTAGAAGTATGACATTCTGAGTTAGAAGCCAGTGAAGCATTTGAGCAGGGTGTCGGAAATACACGTTTACACCGGCCCCTACACTGACTGACAGGGTGATGAACTTCACATTCAGAATTCAAGTCATCCAGATCTCTAAATCTCCAGTTCTGCAGTGAAAAGGCGAACAAAATAAAAGCGTGTAAAAGGCTTACCTAAACCGTGACCTCCGATTGACACTGAGCAACAGAGCGGGTGAGAAGCAGCAAAAACACAGTGACAAAAACAGTCAGCAGGGAGCAGCAGTGAGTGGCCAGTCACTCTAATGATGGGACTGATGAGATAGTGTGAATGTGTATGTATGTGGGGAGAGGGGGAAAACAACCATCTTAAACAAGTTCAAACTGAGTTCATTCAAAGAAGAAATCAATTATTTTTGGCATCAAAAAATATATTGACAATTTCCTTGAATGTGAATATCTTCAATTGATAAAATATTCTGTAAGTATGAAGGACAAATAATGCCATTGACCTGCCCCATCACTATGCTACCACCGGAGGCAGGAGTAGAATTGTTATTTTATTTGCCTTTAAAAGCTACCATTTAAATTGGCATAGGCCACAGACTGGCACGTGTGCACACGTGCCAAACAAAAATCAAGATTTTGTAGAGAAAAGTAAACCATTTCCTAAAAATTAAACTTAAAAATCAATATAGCATGGATAATCTGGATATTTAAAGGGGAATATATAAGGACATATTACCACGCGAGGCCGGAAAAACGCATCTTTAGCTCGCTGTTTGTACTCATTAAATGGTACAAAAATGTATAAGTACTTTAAAGATGGTTGTTTTTATTGTGAAGGGAAGACGGCGTGAGACAGAAGCAGCATTGTAATTTGTGTTTGTGTGTGCACATACACAAGTGGAAATTACAGTAAACGACATTTGTGCCATTTCAGACAAAAATCAACAAACGTGATTGGAGTGAATACATTTCTAAAGAAGATATAACATTCATCAGTCTGCTAAAGTGGGCATCCCTGACATATGTGGCTCATTATTGATAGCCAACACATTTTTCCATTAGGAGCGAAAAACCATTTAAAGAAACTGGTTGGTGCACTTCTGTATCTAGACCCTGGATCTATTCGAATATCTGGATAGGGTATTACTAGCTTGGAGCTGAAGGTCCCATGTGCTCGGGGGATTCTCGCGGCACTGCAGACTAAACATAATTAAATTCACATGGGCTACCCAGAAATTTGTCCCATAGAACTAAATGTAAACTAAAAACAGCTCAACCTTAGCTGACATAGAACCTACACCTTTTTTAAAAGTCGGATTTTGGAAATAAAAAAGGTCTGAAATATAGGGAAGTTCCACTTATTATGGTGCTCAATTGTGGCACATGCGCCACTGAGCACCAGCCACTGATTTAAATAGGGCACCATCTTAGATCGCCAGGGCTTGATCTAAACTCCTGATTCCTGGATCTAAAATCCAGGAATCACTCAAAAACCACCAAGAGTGTAATGGGAAAACTAGTGCAATATGGTGAGAAGTGAAATGTTCTTTCTGCACGTTGCTTTTAAATGGTTTCCAATCATTTTTTTGTGATAATTCATCATATAAGTTCTTTGCAGTGGGGTTTTCGGCTGTAGTTTTAGGCAAGACAGCACGAGCAAAAATCTATTTTGTGGGTAAAAACTACTTGGCTGTTTTTTTACAGTATGGTTAAACCGTTTCACCGCCCTTCATCACACCTATCACTGAAAAGTCTTCAGAAGAAAAAATGTCATGAATAAAGAAAATTAATAAAAAAAATAAATTATTGAGTGACTTTTCCAACTTTAACAGTAATTAAACATAACCAAAAGGTATGCTTCATAAGGAGTATGTCGAGACGATTTTGCTTTTATACACGCTCATTTCTATAAGACCCAATAATGTGTCTTTAAAATTTCAATTTAATATATCGCTTTAATATAAGACTGGCTCAGTACAGTGAAGTGATGGGACCAGTTTGTGCTGAAACTTGCCAATAATGGACAAAGACTTTGTGCTCCAAAGAACAGATCAGCATCTTTTAAAGAGTCAGACAAGACATTCATGCCCTCCATCTTGTGTGAGACCTCCACAGACGTGGCTCGTACCTGTGACCATGCACTTGCTGGCATCCCCGGTGGGCAGTGCACGGATGCGGTAGGGGGAGTAGGGGATCTCATCTCCTCCGTATTTGATCAGAATGGTGTATCGGCCGGTCATGTCTGGCACGTACGACACAAGGTATGTCCCATCCTGGTTGTCTCTGATCTCAGCCTTTTTGGGCTTTCCCTCTGGGTCCTGGGGGGTACAGAGGGGGGGTTAAAGGAGACGTTCTAATATGAACTTTCCTTTGAGCTTTTAACTGGAATGTTCCCCCTTCAAACAGACCTGGAGTTGTTTTTAACTCTATCCACTCTAATTATCCTAGAACCTCTGGTACGGACACATGCCCCGCCACTTCTGTCTAAATTAGACTTGACTCAAATCAATATAGCGCAGATAATCTGGATATCTAGGGAGATATACCAATTAGAATTGTGGCACTGACTGCAGGAGAAATATACTAACATTCAGAGAGTTGGCATTATCATGGAGTTTAGAAATCAGAATTTTGAGTAAACTCATGTGGGCTACATGGAGGATTAGAGCCAATTTAAAGGCTCCATGGGTGGGAATCTGGCACTAACTTCAAGGATGACAATGAACGCGCAACCAGGAGCAGCACTGGTTGGTCTCCCTTCACACCAGCCGCTAAGCCAAATTAGGGAATAGAATACTCTCAAATAGTCAGTTTTGAGTTCCTGATGTAGGGAAGAGCTAAACTCAAGGGCAGGTCGGTTTGTGATGAGGAACAGTGCAAGTGCCCAGGCCTCACAGTGATCTGCACAGCCAGCAGCCCCTCTCCTGCGTCCTTGGCGTCAATCGTGAACTCCACGGGCATGGAGGCGGGCACCCCTGTGGTGTTCAGGCCAGGACCACTGCACTTTACTTTACTGGCATCATGGGTGGGCAGCACCTTCACTTTGTATGGACTGAAACACAAGACAAACAATGCGTTCTTCCAATGCATTTAACACGTGTGTGTACGTGTGTGCCATATTACATTATTTATCAAGTTAATCCGCATAAAGCAGCATGGAGATTGAACCGACTTGCTGCTGGATCAGACATTTATTTAATGGTAACAAAAACAAAGCTCACTAGATTTTACATGCATGCCTCTTAGGTTTCTGTCTGTTACATCAGCTTTTCAAAGAGGCCCAACCTAACTCAGCCAACCAGCTCCTAGGCCTAAGAATGGACAAATGTGTAATATTTATGGAACAAAAAGATCGGTAGCACAATTATGAAGTCAGTGATCGTTTCTCCTAGTTCCCATCCTCAGTATCCTGTGGGTCACCTGCGGGGGATCTCCTCGTCTGCGTACAGCACGTTGATGGAGTAGGGTCCTTCTCTGGTCGGGACGTAGTTCACAGAGTGAGTCTGATCTCCGTTGTCTACGATCTCCACAGGCTCCACCACTCCTGCAACAACACCAGCTTTGACTTTCAAATTTTTTACAAGTTTACAAAAGTGATGAACGTGTTCCATATTCAGAGCCACCATATTGTTCTGTCCCTTTACGCAAAGTCAGCTTAAACATGGCTGTAAATGAAATCGCATGTTTATGTTATCATTAATAATGTGTTGGGTGTTTCAGTTGAATCCAAAATCCCATGTAGCGGAAATACAGACCCACTAGTGTTGAGAAGTTGTATGTTATACCATTTATGTTGTATATGTTGTACTATGTTGGCACATGGGAGTTCACCTTTAGCCTCAGGCCTGTGCTTAGTGAAGAAAGGGTTAATATTTATATATCTACAAAAATGGCTTTTGTTTGAAGCTTTATTCTTTTGACTGCTCCCAAAGATAAAATACTCTGATACAAGTCAGCAGTGACTGGGAAGGAAGAGCAAAAGGCTCTCATTTCTCCATCCAATCCTCCATCCAAGTAAAAACTAAACCTTTGCATGTTGGGGGCTTTTATCCAGGGAAACTTGTTAGAATCAGCAATTACAAAGGCCAAAATAAGCTAACTGGAAAATTAACAACATTTACGGCACAATTTAAATATAACCATCTCTTTCAGTGAAGGCAGCATCATACCAGCGTTTCCCAAACGTTCATCCTGGGACCACACAAAGTTTGAGGTCAACTCATGGCTTTCAGATTTAAAGTGAATGTTGGTTATTGTAGTTTTGTCAAGGGCAGGGTCCATTTTAAATATAACATTGTGGAAAACTACTTCCTGTACATAACAGAACAGTGCCCCAAGTCTCGCTATTGTAGTCAATTACACTGAAATAAATTGGATGGAGAAAGTCAACTCGGGCACCAATAAAATTATTTATGAAACCAATAAAATAGGTGCCATGAAACAATCTTTAAACCTTCACAAATTATAATACCTTTTTAAAGGAAGAGGAATAACTGAAGCCAGACTCACCCTTGGGCCCTTGCACGCGCACCTGAAGTGGGGCCACTCCAGCTTTGGATGCGTCCACAGTGAAGGTTTGGGGGATGTTTGCTCTGACGTTTGTGCCCAGACCAGCGCCCTGGCATTTCACTTTAGTGCTGTCCACGGTGTCGCTGACCGGGACAGAGAAGGGGCTTCCTGTGACACAAGGATTTATTGGCACATTTGTAGAGCACATTTCATACAAGACAGTGACAGTAACACAGTAACACAGTAACACAAAAACCACAGGGACACGGAAGAGAGAAGGCTGTAATTTAGGGATAAGAGTTAAAAAAAACACTTTTAAAAAAGTCTTTAGGGAGCAACTTTAATGGGCTTTGACACGACTTTCAACAATATATTATAATATATTCAAAATTCTGCATCTTCCTTCCGACCAAACCGCAGTAGCTGAATTGATTCCATATTTTACACCAACAACAACTGCCTGAAAACGTCTGCTACACCAAAGAGATTACATCGGAGCGCTTTAGGGGGGCTCTGACCTTTGATTGGTCGCTTGTCGTAAGTGACGTTCAGGTTGTACATCCCGGCCTCGTAGGGGACGTACTCCACGCTGCAGCTGCCGTCTTTGTTGTCAGTGCAGGACATTTTGGCTTCAGATGGGCCCTCCATGGCCAATCCCAAACCCCCAGTGCCTGCCCCCCTGTCACAGAATACAGTTTAAATGAGGCCTGTCAAACACCAGTTACTTTTTGGTGAATATTCTTACCACCGTCAACTTCACTGGTTAGGTTTTAAATGAAGAGCATTAATTCTTTCCATTGACAATATCTAAACACAAATCTTTTTGTTGTCCTTCTACACATTCAAATCTCTCAAATATCTCCCTTTAGCTGGGTAAATCTTTAGTTAGATCATTTGACTAGCTTCAGTTCTTTAAAATGATTATTCAAATAAATTATGCAGGTTCTAAACTGTGCGTGCATGTGTGTGACATCACCTGGTTTCCACTGTGAACTTGTTTGGTTTGTTGGTGATCCCACCCTTCAGTCCTGGTCCGTGGACTCTGACTCTGGTAGGATCACAGCCTTCAGTCACCACCACTCTGAACGGGCTCTGAGGCACTGGGGAGCCGTCGTAACACACCTCCACACTGTGAGGACCTACACAACACACAAACGTCAATGTATCAGTTTTATTCAAGGTTATCGGTTTCAGAGTTGCAGAAGAAGCAGTCTGGAAGCGTGTGTTGATAGAAGTGAGATTATCTGCTCAGAGTTCCCCTGGCCACTTTGTCAACTTGCGTCCACCTGTATCCTGTCCTTTGTTGCAGACGTCTCAGTCTCCACAGTCTGGAGACTGTGCTTGTAGGGGTGTGCTCCTGTAGGTCAGTCCTTACCGTCCTCATAGGGGGTGTACTCCACGCTGTAGGTCCCATCCCCTCGATCAGCAATGAGCGCCTCTGTGCCAGATCCTGACGGGTTTGAGATCAGGGCTTTGATGTGGTCTCCTCCAGTCTTTGTGAGAGCCCGTGCATCCACTGTGAAGTCTGTGGTGGCCTCTCGGTACACTCCTGAAATACACAGACCTTTTAGACTGTACACATGGTATTACAGCACTGTTTGTGTATTTTCTAAAGCCATGACATGAACAAATCCTGGCTACTGTTTTTATGTGAAGTCGTGCCTGCTGTGATGAAATGTAAAGGCTTCATGCTGTCCACTCATGTAGCTACTGGGTCAAATACCCAAAATGTACCTAAAGCTGGAGTTTATTTTTGTTTCATTTTGTGAGGAAATCAGACCACAACATGCTGGCTTTATCTCAGTATGTAAAAGAGAACATGTTTTCTAATGAGAGCTGATTGGGGGCCATTTCACTGAAAAACCTGATCTAAAGATATGACAGAAGGCAGAGATGCAAAAAAAATTCAAAACTAGTGATAGATCAAAACTATTTGGAGAGCGAGGAGCAAGTTACATGGTTCTTTATCAAAGTAAGAATTTTGTGGTTTCATATTCCTGCTTTAACAAAAATGCAAATGTTGGCCGCTTAAAAAAATATCCACGCAAAGAAACATTTCTCATATTTATTCCTTCTTGTCCAAGTAACATGGCCCAGGCCTAAGGGCAGTGCAGACACTCACCTTTGCCCTCTACTCCGGGCCCAAACACCCGCACCCCGCTGGCGTCCACAGCTGGCTCCACGGAGAGACGTGCAGGGAAGTTGGGCACATCCTGGCCGCCGTAGCGGATGGTGAGCGTGTAGGAGCCGGGGTACAGGGGGATGTAGGTGATTGTGTACGTGCCGTCCCCGTTGTCCTGGATGTGCACTTCGGCCTCTGTCCCGCTGTCGGAGATGATCTCGATGGTGAGCTCGGCTGGCCCTGCGTTGGTGCAGTCCACAATGAACTCCCCCGTCTCCCCCACTTTGGCCCGCTCCAGCCCTGGCCCAGAGCAGCGTACCTATAAAGGGGAGATTTGGTTTAAAGCTGCGGTACCTCACCTTTTATACTTTCAAATATCACATCCCAAGAGAAAGTCAGAATGAGATTGGTTTTTTTACAATTTGGGTCTAATTGTGGACCTTCGTTACACCAGTTTTAATTCATGTAAATATCCGAGTCCTTTTCTTGATTTTAGCACTGCTGCAGTTTTTTTTTATTTTACGTAAAAAGTCCTTTAAAAATAAAATGAAAGTACCTAGTAACTTCTCCATTTAATAACTACTTTACATTTACAGCAAATCACTTTGATCTGACTAAACTGCACTGTTGGTTTATCCACAACACTTCAATTAAATTAATATTTGAGCACAAGGGTTCACTCATACTATACATTAGACAACATTGGTATCACAGCTTCGAAGTATTCAGTTAAAAAGGTTAAACATTAGCTGCATGCTTCAAAGTTGCAGGTGACTTTGATATCAATGTTTGTAAATCAAAAACTTAAACTGCAGGACTCATACTTAACTTTAAAACAACACAAATTAGGTTCTGGGCATCAGGAAACTCCTAAGGAAGCAACTAATGTACAAAACGTATTCCTCAATTGTCTAATAATGGGGAGCTCTAAGAGGAAGCAAATGTTTGTGCCGAAATGTCGAACCAATTTTATGTATCTCAGGAGTTACTCTTTGGAACGCATGGACAGATTTGAAGTGTGGTGTACCTTGGAGGGGTCTGTGGCGGGATAGGCTGTGGGGGTGAAGGGAGATCCGGGGATGGGCACTCCATCGTAGGTCAGCTCCACTTGGTACGGTCCGGCTTCTCTGGGGATGAACTTCACATGAGCCGTCTCTGCGCTGAGACCTGGCTCCACCTGAAATGGAGCAGATGTTAGTGTGTCCAGTGGTTTATTGCAGCGTCCAGGAAATTTAGATTTTGAAATATGTGCCAAAACTTCCTATTGAGTCGATTTTACAGCCAACTTTTTTTTTTTTACTCCAAAACAAAATAACCCAAAAGCAATTAGTAATAACAAAAAATTTCGGTTTCAATCAAAATTTAGAAAAACTTTCCAAACAAGAATATCCAAATGCATATTCTATAGATTTTTTTCATTATTTTTTTAAGTAAGATCTTTCAAATGTATTGAAGTATTTGCCTCAGAAAAAAACAATCTCATCCGGTCATGTCCAGTGCACATTGAGTTGGTGTTCGAGTCAGATGGGAGGAGAGGGAACGGTACAACTGGCCTAGTCCCATTCTAAATGATTTTCAAGTTTGCGGTACCTTGCTGGCGATGGGTTTTCCCGAGGGTCCGGTCACTTTGGCTCCCACTTTGCCTTGTCCTCCTGCTCCTTTGGACTTGACTGTGACATCTTTGTCCTTGCCCACGGTCATCTCTGCGCATACAATCAAAGTGAGTCATCGAAGCTGAATTTAAAAAGAACATGGTTGATGTGTTGTAGAGAGGACGCACTGTCTCCCAGGCCGCTGATGCTGACTTTGCTCAGGTCCAGACTAGGTGCCACGGCCACATTAAACGGACTCTTGGGGATGTGGTCGCCTCCGTACGTGACAGCGACACCTAGAGGGCCCTGAAGGAAGCACAGATCAGACAGATTGTGAGTGCCGTGTTGGCCCTGTTTGAGTGTGTGTGTGCTGGTGTTGCGTTTGCCTTGTGAGTGTGTGTGTGTGTGCGTGCGTGTGCTTACCTGGTGCACCGGCGTGTATTTCACAGTGTGTGTGTTGTCGTGGTTGTTTATGACCTCGTAGTCCTTCACCAGCTCTCCTTTGATGGGGCCGCTGAAGGCACAGTCCAGGTTGGCTTTTCCGGCTCCTTTGGTGTTTACCGTGAAGTGAGTGGGTTTGTTCAGCTCCACACCTGAGGAAGAGGAACATGAGGGGCTGCATAACACAGGGGGTCTCCTTTTAAACTCACTCCTACCCCCATCCCAATTGTTCCTACAAAGAGAGAGAATGCAGTAATACCAGGTGCCACAGTGACACTGAAGTGCAAAGTTTCCTTGAGCAAGACACTTTACCCACATGACCTGGTATGAATCAAAGTGGTAGTGGTGGTGGTGGTAAAAGAATCAGTGGCAAGTAACCTTTATTTATAAAGCGCCTTTCAGACCAGTCAAAGCCATTGTGGACATTTGAGATGGGAGTGGGATTGCCAGTACACAGGAGGCACATGCCAGATCTTTTGAACATGTTTTTAGTTGTAATGGAAACCGGAGCACTCTGAGGAAACCTACGGAGACACAGGGAGAACGTGCAAACTCCACACAGAAAGGCTAGGAGGTGGAATCGAAACCAGAACCTTCTTTCTGTGAGGTACAAGCGTACCACTGTGCCGTGACTACACCAATTTACCACCAAGAAGTAGTGAATTCTGCACACTATTTTATTTCTATAACGGTTGCGTTTTGTTGTTCACAAAGAGGGTCTCACCGCTGCGGCTGAGTCCTGGTCCTTCTGCTTTGACTTTAGACGCGTCATGAGTGGGGTCCACTTTGACTCTGAAGGGCGTCATGGGAATGGCCTGGAACAGTTCAACAGCACAGTTCAGTGATGTACAGTCAGACTTTGGATGCATTTCACCTTCTCCTCTGACCTGGTCCGCGAACAGAACCATGATGGTGTAGCTGCCGGCTCCAGGGGGAGTGTACTTCACTGTAAACGTGTCGTTATCGTTTCTGATGATATCAAAGTCGATGTCAGCTTCTGCTGGACCCACCACTCCAGGAGCACACTTTATACCTATGCTGATGTCTCCTGCAAAATACACAACCATATCAATCACTCAGCCTCTATAACTTATAATATACCAATGTTCTCTGGTTTGGTCAGAGCTTAGTTCCACTGTAGATGAAAACTTTTACAGTTACGTTGGAGAAAAATTCAAAATGATTGTCATTTGTGTAGTAGAGGACATAGGTGGACCATCCTGACAGTTATAACATGTCAGCTTGTACACCGTACCTTGTCCGGCCTCTGCACAGTCCACAGTAAAGTATGTGGGCTCAAACGCCTTCAGACCAGTCTTCGACACTCCGGGACCCGACACCTTCACTTTGTTGGGATGGCAGCCGGCTCCAATGTTCATCTAGAAACCAAAGATTATTTTAGAGCCTCACTCGCGAATCACAAAAACAATGGATTTGAGCAGTAACAAGCGTGTGCTTCGGTGCTTACTCTGAAGGGGCTGTCTGGGATGTTCACTGCTCCCCATGACACCATCACTGTGTGTTTGATGGGCTTTTTGGGGGTGTAGCTGCAGCTGTACGTGCCGTTTCCATTGTCTTTGACCTCGACCTCCACCGGGTTTCCCTCACCGTCCTGACGACAACCCAATATTGAACATAGGTCAGATCACTAGTGGCTGAAGAGTGGAGCGATGCAAAAGTGCTTTATGAGTGGTTTACAAGTGGAATGCTTTTGGGACCCTCAAATAAGAACGGAATATAATATATAAATAAAAATTAGATAAATATATTCTTTTATAAGATACAATATGCTTTTTTACAATACTACAAACAAGTAGTAGTTAATGTCCATCCATCCATTTTCTACCCTTTAATCCAGTTCTGGGTCAGGGGGGTGGCAATCAGATGCCACCCAAGTCTCATAGCACCAGCCCCTCACTGACCCTCTGCAGGTGGTGAGTCCACAGGAGGACGGCTGCTCTCTGAGTGTGAGCATAGCCTTGATCTTTCAGTGGGGGCTTTGGGCAAAGTGCGGTTAAGTGTCTTGCCCAAGGACACAACGACAGCAGTCAGTGGGAGTCGGTGGAGAAGGTGTAGAGGTGGGAATTGAACCCACGACCTTCAGGCCTGAAGGCCAATGCCTTCAAATGTATCTTTTCAGAATATATAATAAGTAATGACATATACTTCACAGGTAAAATTATGAAAAATGTAATTACAAATTTCTAATTTCCTAAATGAACATTTCACTTCATTTGACTTTTTTTGCAATGTTGTGTATACATATTTTAACAAAGTTCCTAACGAAAACCTTAAACCACACTCGACCCTCCCGTTGAGAACCACTGGTGTATCGTCATGTGTATTTTACCTGAGCGATGATCTTGAGGGGAGCTTTTCCCCCCAACTTTGCATCCACTGTGAATTCTGTGGGTTTTCCGACCGCCAAACCGGTACTCTGCAGCCCCGGGCCGTACGCTTTCACCTGTGCACACACACACAAACACACACAAACACACACAAACACACACAAACACAAACAAACACAAACAAACACAAACAAACACAAACAAACACACTCTGATTTAGGATGAGACCGTGGGGAACTGGCAACTGAAACGATACTTTGTCGTGCGCAGTGATAGAAATGTGTCCTTTGCAGGTGATGAGTCTAATTGTTGTTATATATTATATATAGTATAATATATAGATATAATTATAATTGCCAAGTGATAAATGCCAAGCCTTTGTAAAAATGTTGATCATGGCTTAAAACCATTTAACACATTCCAATTTTCTGAGTTGTTTTTATTGGGGTTTTTACAAGCTGTGAACCAATTATCAACATCACAAATATCTTACTTTGTGAAACTAATATACGCTCTCATTATACTCATTGTAAATAGAGTTCCAGAAGTAAATTGAGTTTTGAACAAAATTCTAGTTACCTGTATTAGACTAGACAAACAATGAGTAAGGAGTAGAACATACAAATACCAGAGTTTAAATACAATAAGTGACCAAAAAAAAACATGAATTTGGTGAATAGTTAAATTTTAGTATGTTTTGATTCTCTTACGATGTCATGTTTTGCCTTAAATCCTACACAAGAAATTGAATAAATAGTAAGATTTAAGTTATTGTCCCAAATGTGCAAATTTACTTTTAGACTGTCAAAATGTACTCTATTCAAGATAAAACTCAAGCTTTTCCGACTTTATATCAAAGACTGTATATTAGGAGTGGCGTCACACACTGCAGACGTCACCCGTAGTGTTTTCCTTAATGCTGAGGAGACAGACTAGAGCTAGTTCGAACAGGCTATTTGAGCAGGAATGTAGCGGCAAATTTATGCAAATTGGGTTGATAGCAATGGCCGAGTTACCAAGTGCATCAGGAGCTGCACCGGTCTGTCCCTGCTCGCGCTACTCGCTCGCCAAAGCCAAATTTAGGGACAGAAAGCTCCTGATTGGTCACTTGTTAGGGCTCATATCTGGATTCATAACGACATTATCACTATATACAACACAAGAATCAGACCATGTTTTTTTTTTAGGCCCAAATGACGAGTGTAAGTAAATAAGAGCCAGAGAGGGTAGGAGCAAAACTTTGTCAATGAGCACTTTCCCATTGGGCTTCATTGAGGCAACGTCCATCTATATACATACAGTCTGTGGTTTACATGTGATCATCTGGCTGCAGTGGTACCTTGTCTGGGTAGAAGTCCTTGTTTGGGGCGTTGACGATCTCCGCCATGTAGGGCGAGTGCTGAATGTCCTCGTTGTTACACAGGACGTGCACGGCGTACTCTCCCGCCTCCGTGGGCCAGTACCTCACGTCACAGGAACCATCTCCCTTATCGTCACACTCAATCTTAGCCTGGGACGGGCCCTCCACTGAGAAGCCTGCAGGCAGAGGAGGGAACAGTTACCTTTTCAGGTTTTAGAACTTCATCTTTCGGAATTCAGGCAGAAGACATTCATTTCAAGATCCTAAGTGGTTCTGAACTTTCTGCTTCAACCCAAAGTGTAAACAATTTAAAGCTGGGGTACCAAATCCGTGGACGAGGATGCTAGTCTATAAGATAAAACTGTGGTATGTTGTGGTCTAATTTGTACACAAAATTTTATAAGACTGTTTGGAAGACATAAAAAAAAACTAAGTACGTTTGACAGCCCAGTTTTAAAATGGAAGAGTAATGTTTAAAAATGCAGAATAGATCCATCTCACAACAGATCACAGATTTCAGAAAGCTTTCTGTGCAAGGGAAATTCCAGATTTTGGCTCAACATTGTTGATAGTCAGGTTTGTGACTGAAATATGTCATAACATTGTTCCTAAAGTGAATGTCTGCAAAATAATAATGACAGATGCACGTTTGCCTTACCCAGCGTGCCCACATTGTCGCCAACGGCCTCTACCACAAAGTCTGCAGACTTGCCGACGATGCCCCTCTCCAACCCGGGACCCCAGGCACGCACCTTCTGCGGACCCGCCTCCGCGCCAATCTTCACCTCCATGGGACTGAGCACAGGTCACATGGTCACACCATAGTCACAAGGTTACATTTTTACAGAAAATTATCGGAATATGAATATTTGGTAAAATTTTGCACGCTTTTTTTACATGCTATTATGCATTAGGTTTGGCAGGTCACAGGTTTATTTTGAGCGCCGCCCTCATGCGCCGTGAGTACACTCCAAGAATATAATAACCAGTAAACTGTAAAACATGTCATTAAAGTTTTGTGGCTTGTGTGCACCGCAGTGATTACTTCAGAGGACGTGCCACATTGTATTTTACAGTGTAGCAGAGCTTTGACTGACCCGACTACTCACAACAAACATCAGTTAGGTTTACTATCTGCATGTACCTGCGTGGGATGTGCTGTCCTCCCCAGGTGATGGTGATTGTGTAAGTCCCTGGCGAAGAGGGGAAATACTCAAACCCGTAAACTCCATCTCCGAGATCTTTTCTCTTACAAGGCTCCTCCAGTCCCTCTGCAACACACAGGTACAAGCACATTTAAATGAGTACGTCAAAATTGGGCTACGAGGCAAGGCCTAAAAGGAATGTGCATTCATTTTCATTGGAAAGTCAAGTAGAAGGCCAGCGTAAGAGCACATCGCTCTCCAATGGCCATATCTTTTAATAAAGGCAATGTCAAAAACATTAAAACGCCACAAACCGACATGATCCTGGCGTCCATTTCGATATCGTTTTGTCGATATCTTGTAAATCAATATATAACTAGCAATAATCTCCAAGCGAAGAACACAGGACTAGTCACACTATATTGGCTTCTATTGATTGCTATGGAGGTTGCTATCAGAGAATTTGGCTCCAGTATCTGTGGCATATACATGTAGCTTAAAGCCTTTAGCTGTTTTACATCCTTTTGATCATTTATTGGTATCCCAAAGTTTTTTCATTCTCATGGTAATAGTGACAATCCAAACACACTTTTAAAATTCTTAAATCGTTCAGCAACAGGGTCCACAGATTTGGAACAGATCTGGTTGAACTGTGCGGGGTCTCTCTGGTGATAACTCAATAAATAAGATACAAAGGGCGATATAAGCGGACACTTACTGGGGCCCTTGATGGTTACTTTGAGCTCTCCAGTTCCGGCTCCTTTGGTGAACACTTTGAAGTCTGCGGTCTCCTTCACCCTGAGGCCTTTGGGCTGCAGACCGCGGCCCGTGGCTTTGCACAAACTTGGGTTGCATGCTGCAGAGACAAGAGTTACTTTCAGATACATCAGCATATAAAGTCATACGGCAAATGGAGGGATTTTACAATGTTAATGAATTGAATTTGAGGAGTAATGAGACACGCCATAATTTAGGAGACACCACAAGTAATTATGCACTTGATTAGGTTTGCCCTTTCCACATTTTACTCTACAACATAGAAACGCTTTATTCTATCCAATTAACATCTACAGATTTATATTACAGTGCAAATATTTTCCCCTGGGACAATAATCCTTTAAATATTATACCAAATCAACTTGTTTTCTTCTCATGGTTATAATCAAGATTTATATCCATATTTCGATTACCTGACTTAATTGGGCTTAAACAAGACATTTGGCCATTTCAAATTTTACTCATAAGATATCTAAAAAGATTCTAATTTGTTCAGTAAACATTCTTCAAGAGATGTCAACTTTTGCATACTTGTGAGTCACTATTTGGAACTTGGGCTGCGAGAAGAGGGTGGTCCTCTCTTTGTCACACCTTTTTTCAGACAGGATGAGGCCAAAAATACATGCCCGTGAAACTAGTGAGGAACTAGTTACATGGATGGAGTGGAGTACATTTTACCCTTTGCATATTATTCTGCAGCGTCTTGTCTTACACAAGAGGGTAAATCCAAACTTTTCAGACCAAGAGTGACAGTTCTATCATTTCAAGTAGAGCGAGCTCATTACATGGATGGAATGAACTCACAATATGAGCAGACAAGCAGGCATCCTAAACATCTCACACATCATGACAACACAGGTGTACTCTGGTTTGCATGCAAAACTTTCACAAACAAACATTTTATAACATGTAGCTTATTTTTGGTGAAAGGAAAGCGAATATTTGGTAAAAAGAAACAGTGCATTAACAGCGTGTCCCATCAGGAAGCCTCAGCGGAACAAACAGGAAGAGCCAAATGTTTAAGTGTTGAAAGGCAGAGGTGTGAAAAACGACGAGCCGTTTGTGCAGAGTAAATGTGATAAATGTACCAAAAACATGTAAGTCAAAGATTGAAAAAGATTTATAGAGTTAATAACATTAATCATGCTTGAAATGGTCGCACAATGCCACTTGCATTAGACGAGCATGAGATAAATGACAGATGGTGGATGGAAGAGAGGAAAAAGGGCACGTCCCGTTTCTGCTCCTCATCAGACGAGAGTGAATTAGCGAGTGGTGTGTCCAATCAAATATTACACACACAAATTTACTGCGTCTATATGGGCAGAGAATCCGGACTAATTTGATATTTTTACACAGATAACCACACACACACAAAATTCGGGAAACTTGTTTTTAAATTTATATTGCTCAGTCAAATTAAAAAGCGTTCTAGGCCAGTTGTGCCCTTCTCTTCCCATGTACACGCAGTCACAAATGGGACACACCCTCGGCTAATCACACACACAAACACAGAATACCCAAGAGAGCGCCCGGGAAGCAGGAAATCAAGAGCAGAGGAAGCAGCTCCAGACACAAGTGAGATATAAGCCGCTTCTGGAGAGATACAGAAAGATTGAGACGTCAGGAGAAAACGGCAGAAACCAGAGACGCGACATTCAGTTCAGAATACTTGCCATGAATCCATTTGAGAGAGAATTTCTTTGCTTTGCGGTGCATGTTGTAAACGCAGATCTTCACATTATACAGAGATGGCTTTACAGGAGTTTCTCATGCAACTATAGAGCCTTTCAGAAAGTTGTGAAAAACGCCTTATCGCGGCAAGTCTGAGGATGTGTGAAGAGTGACTAGCTAGTTTTCTTTAAAGTAACAGGGCGAGTGAAGGGGGAGAGGTGTGGTGACCAGAATGTTGTGTGCATTTCAGTTTTTTAGGAATTCTTTTTCATAGGTAAGCAAGTAAGCAGCACCTTCCACAAGAGATTTAGAATTGCGGGCATTTGTCCCCTCTACACAGATGGGAGCACACAGAGGAAGCATACACATGGGGAGAACATACTAACTACACACAGAAAGGCTCCGTCTGGAGGTGGAATCGAACTGGACCTTCTTGCTGTGAAGCACAATAGCTAACCACTGCACCAATCCACTTGTCCCATTCATAAGATTTGTACATCAACCTCCAGTTGCTGATTCACAAGGATACAAGTATAATAATAATAATATATAATTAATTGAATCCTAGTTGACCAAAATATTCATTAGTTGTCATTTATCATTTTATATATTTGTATAAAGAAAAAAAAACTTGTCTTGTGACCGGTCCTGCTCCACCCAGTGGCTACTCCACCTCTGCTGCCGTCACCTAAAGGCCTGTGGCTGATTAATACTATTATTAGCTTTTTAGAATGATCAATTTTATTTTTGCTACTACTGACACCTGACTTTCTCCAAGGGGGATCAATAAAGTATCATCTATCATCTATCTATCACACTTGTAGCCCCTTGCTAGTTGCATTGTTTTGAGTTTTAACAGAATATATTTGTTTATACTCCTTTCTCTTTGAGTCACAAAATGGATTCCGTTACAGAGCAAATGTAGCTTGTAAGATAGAAAACGTTTGTCAGACAACCCCAGTTATCATACCTAAAGTTAAAATGTCAGAACTTTCCTGAGTAAAGAGTTTTAGAATTTGTGCGGCCAGCCCCTGGACAATTCTGGTGGTCTGCGTTAAACAGATTAGCGTTGCACAAGGATGCTTGCTCCCATTTATACTCATTCATATTTACTACATTTCTCACACATACACAACAGGCTCTGAACAAGTAAAAACACTGACCCTCTCCCACAGTCACTGTGAACGGGCTCTTGCTGATCTGTCCTCCGGCAAAGGTGACATAGATTGTGTGCGCCCCCTCCTGGGTGGGTTTGTAGGTGCAGCGGTAACTGCTGTTGCCCTTGTCCTCAATGGTGCAGGTCACTGTGGTGTTCTTCTCCACAGGGTCCAGGATCATCACCTCCACCTCACCCACGCCCGCTCCTGTGACAGGGGGGGGGGGGGGGGGGGTATGGTTACAGTGCTGTCTGGGGGAGTCAATCACCCTGTAATGTGTGTGCGTGTCCTTAGAGTACAGTTCTTTTCTGACTTTAGACAAGATTCTCATTAACCACCCCAGCATGATACACAAATCAGTACTAAAAAAATAAATAAAAAGCCTTTTCCGCATTGATCTAGCAGATCTTACTGTTAATGCCACAGAGAGGGACTACATTAAATATATTATTTTAAAAGATTAAAAGAATGCTTTGCACATTCACTTCTCAAACAGATGCTTGCTTGTTGACAATGCTTCAGCAACTTGGCCCTTGTAAGGCAAATGTGAAATCTTCACAAAAACAGGGACAAATGGAGTATATGCCTTCTTTATTATAAGTTACTGACATTACCTCTGATGTTTTGGGCATGTTAACATTTTGACTTTAATTCATATCACGTCATGTTTGAAGTTCAAGGACCTTACCAGCAGTGTAGACGTCAAAGTAGGTGCTCTTATTGGCAATGTTGCCAGTGGGCTCCAGGCCGGGCCCCTGAGCTGTGGCTTTACTGGAGTCCCCCTGAGCCATTCCGATCTCCACCTCGAAGGGACTTTTGGAGATGTGCTGCCCTGCGAACAGCACGGTCACCTGGGGACGACCAAACGGTAACATGGGCATTTAAGGTCATTAGCACAAACAGCTAAGGGCAAACAAGAACAAGTCTGAGCTTTAGACAAACTCACCAAGGAGGGTGCATTACACTTTCTGGAATAATTTTTGGGGTTGTTGATGGGGCCGTTAAGTTCTCACCCCAAGGTGGAAAGCTGCAGCAACATCAACAGTTCACCTTTTCTTTGGTTTTGACTGAATGTCAGCGTTTAGGCTTTTGGGCTAATAATAATAATAATAATAATAAATAAACAGAAGTTCGATGAGAATAATGGGATGAGGTGACTTGAATTGATAATTGATTCGTCCTCCTCCATCAAAAAGGACTTCAAGGGAAGAAGTCCTTTAGATTAAGGACGAAACGTCGGGAAAACAGAAGATGGGTGAGAAACCTTCCTTTGCTTTGACTAATCCCTGTATGACAGTTTACACAAACTTGAATTGATAAGGTAATGTTATGTCAATGTTATGCGAGCTAAAAGTTATGTTAAATTACACACAAAATAACAGTACCACAACATTTTACAAAACTATCAGAACAAAAATGCTAACGTGCTAACGTTAAGTTATGAGGATTTTCCCCATTTTTTTATTAAAGAACCGCCCTCTAACCTGGCAAGAGCCAGATTGATGATTGTGTAGAACTCTAAAGCGTTCTCCACAATATCAATATGGGACTTCTGCAGGAGAATCCTTTCGGGGAAAGGAGGGATAAGCAGCAGAATACTTCAAGCTGATTGGGCGAAGTGACGCTGTGTGCCCGCCTACCAAGGTTTGACTTGCGTTACATTAAACCAATCCCGGTAACATCTTTGCCGTCCAGAAATGCACAAAGCGCCTCTCGCTGTTCATCTTTCAAAAAAGAAATTGGAGATTCTACTAAAACTGACTTGATAGCCTCAGCTACACGTCCGTCGTCCTGCGTAGCCAAGTTTGTTTTGCTTCGGCCCGGCACTTCTTGCTTTCGTCAAACCCGGATATCCCGCCCTAAACCCCCAGACTGGCGCGTGATTGGCTTGAACACCTAGATGTTCTTCTCAAAGGGTTGACGGGAGCGGGGCAAGATGTATTCTCGTGTTTGTGAACTCACAAATACCACAAATATTCAGCTTGCAGGCAAGGTTACCGCCCTCTCCACTTTTTGAAAAAATCTGGTCTTGTTTAACGAGCACGTGTCACCAGAATGATTGACAATTTGGAGGACCAATAGTTTTGAGTAGAAAATCCTCCAATATACCTTAAACGCTAAAACCAAATGAGTGTGGAAGTGGTAGTTATGAAACAAAGTCGTTTTTTTAGGAAGTAGCTGGATGAGTTACCATGGTTATACACTGGAACACCTTACAAATTTCTTAAACCGAAAAAAAAAAAAGTGAGACGTATTTAAAAGCCCTCACCTTGTGCATGCCTGTGACTTTGGGGGTGTACACCACTGAGTAGGTGCGGTTCTTGTCATTGTTCCCAGTCACTTTAGCCTGAAACAAACGCAGCATTAAAGCACAAATATTTTACGCATTCTTACGGTTGAGCCCGACACTTCCTAAGAGAGAAGTACTAAAATCAAGAACATATGCAAATACTAGAATAATATGTACAATAAGTGTTGGGAAAGCCAAGTTGGACTCATGCAGCAATTCTACTTAAAGGTTTAAAAAGGCAGAAAACAGCTCCGTCCATAATGTTTGTGCCAGAATGTCCTGATATTAGCATGGTGGGGGCTAAAAACACGTGCAGGTTCCATAGTGTTTGGGGCCAGTTACCTCCTCCCTGTGTCCGGCCGGGTCCTCCACATACACCAGCACCTCTCCCATCCCAGCACTGATGGTTTCCACTGTGAACAAGGCTTTCTTCATCACCACGTTCCCCACCGGCTCGATACCTGCAAACGCACACAAGCATTTAGAGCAGCAATGTCAAAGTATTTCACCTTAAAACTGGGGCACTTAAATTATCGCTTCGTAAATGCATGTTTGTCCAATAGAAGCTCTCACGTGACTTCTTTTGTGAGAATGGTCTGTGTGGGGATTTTCTCTTTATTACTTTTCTGTCTGAAAAATCTGATCTAAGGACAAAATACATGTATGTGAAAACTAATGTGTCAGGAACTAGTTACATGGATCATATTTCACACACAATCGTACATCCTACTCGACACCACTTCTGCCCCCTATCTGGGACAAACACTACCCTGAAAAAGATTCGGAAATCTCAGTGTGACTTTCCTTGTTAAATAAGGGTCAACAATACAATTACAAGGAAAATATATGGATGGCAAGATGAGTCAGAATGAGGCAACAAGTCGATGTAGTGGTAGAAGCGGTAACTTGAATTAACATTTGACATCTATCTAAAGTAAAACACTGGTAAAGAACATAACTTGATTGGAGATGAAGAGGATTTAAACTGAAGGGGTGGGGGGATAAGCTAACCCAAACCCCCCAAAAAAATAGTCTGTGCTTACAACCTCCATTATGCAGAAGAGATCTCCTTGAATAAGAAAATTCTAGTGATACGGTCCTTTGTGTGGCATTTATCACATCTGCAGACCGACTGGGAAAAGTTCTGACATCACCCCAACCCTGCCATGTTTCGCACATTTTAGCAACAAGCAAGGGCAATTTCTCTCAAAGTGTTCGAGCATAAAAGCGAGCGGCTGTAAACATCTAATCCTGTGTTTGTGCTAAACCGTACCATGTGTGAGGAAGACTGCAGCTGAAGGTTACACTGCTGCTTTTTGGTCCAAGCTTACACTTTTTCCAAATCCGGTCCAAGCAAATGGATCATTTTTGCTTTGATTTATCTAAATAATTATCCCTTACAATCTACTACAGGGATTGGCACAATGATAGTTTGAGCTATATCAAAAAAAGTAAAAATCTAAAAAAACAGGAAAAAAAAGTCTAGTCACAAATGCATGCAACAACTAGTGGTAGAACCAAACCGTTTTAGGTGCCCAGGCTTTAACAGTGGTTCTGAAGACATGTGCAAGGCTCACCTGGACCGTATGCGCGGGCTTTCTTGGGGTTGAGTTTGGGCCGCAGGGGAGCTCCAGGCTTCAGTTTGGCTTTTGGAAACTGGGACAGATATGTCATGACCGAGTGCTCGTCCACGTTTGGATCCACGATCTCCTCTGGGGTGATCACCTGAGGGAGATGAAGGGTGAATTAGGGTTGGGGCTACATGATATTTACCAAAGGAACAGGCCTACATTCATTGTTTTTTAAATAAAACTACAATTTCAAACAAATTAATAAGATTACCTTTCTACTGTGCCCTGTACTACCATGAAAACTAAGTCTTAATAATATATTTACAATGGTCCCTCCCCTGCGCATTACCACCACTCGCAGGACTTTCTGGAGAATAGTTAAACCAATGAGAGAGGGCTAGTGGTCGATCAAGGATTTGAACAGAAACCTAAAAAGAACATTTAAAAAAATGCTAATACAGTAGAAGGCCAGGACAAATGAGTGTATACATGTCCACAGGCAAATTATTAGACTTGTCCAGCCTACTGTGATATAACGCAACTAAACAAAAATATTTATTAGTTTACTGGCCAACATTACAGCTGCCTCTACAATGCACTGGCTGATCCTGGGAGAGCTCTCAAATGCTGTTTTTGCATATACGTTTTCACACCAATAATCCACCTTTACTGCAAATTAATGTTGGTTCTTTTTATCGGGTTATCAGCCTCCTTGACTACCTATTGTAGCTGCAAACTCTTCATCTCTGCAAGCCGTTACTGCCACATTATAATGCACACGTACAATCGAGACCAGTTTGTATTGAGATTGCAATCTACTAACCTATTGATTTTGGAACATTCATTTGCTGGCTTCTTAATCACTCTCTCTAAGACACAATTTTCCGTAACCGAGCAAACTGAGCAAAATTCTTCTTGGTAACCTCCCATGGCCTCCTTCACAAGTGATGTTGGTACTAAACCACTTTCGGCCGCACAAAACCCCCTGAAAAGTATTCACACGCGATCTGGCAGCACGACACCCGCCTTGTGCCGTTTCACCAGAGCAGGAAACCACAGGCAGACTGCAGACACGCCACTTCTGCCATCTCCGTTTCATTACTATCTGGATAATCATGTTATCACTATGGGCTTGGGCAGATATCCATCCATCCATTTTCTTCCCCTTAATCCATTTCTGGGTCGGGGGGGTGGCCAGAGATGCCACCCAGCACACAGAGCACCAGCCCCTCACTGATCCTCCTGCAGGTGGTGAGTCCACAGGAGCTGAGATCTTTCAGTGGGAGCTTCAGGCAAAGTGGGGTAAAGTGTCTTGCCCAAGGACACAACGACAGCAGTCATCAGTGGGAGTCGTGAAGTAGGTCTTACTGTGGGCTCGAACCCACGACCTTCAGGCTCAAAGGCCAATGCTCTACCAACTGAGCTACTGTCGCCCCAAATCATTGTGGCAGATATCATTGTGTCCTTAAGCAACACACTTTGTCTTTACATACCAGATTCTTGCCTGCTGGTTCGATGCGTGGCTGGTTGATTTTGGAAAGAAATCTGCATGGATATATTTCTGATTATATTGGGATTGCAATGAGATTTTCACTATTATGAATGTTGAGTGTATAAGGAATTACGTTCATAACCAAAATTCCCACAGATTTCAGAAAAAGTTGTAACCTATGTTTTTTACAACAATATTTTATAATATATATAAAAGTTGAAGTAGCATACATCACATTTAATACAAGCACATAGGAGATTATATATATATATATATATATATATATAATCTCCTAAGGAATAGTTTGACTAATGGGGGTAGGCCTCAGCTGTCTAGCAAGGATTTCAATTCAATACATCCAATCAGAAATCTGTGGGCGTGGGCTAAATGTTGCAGCTTTAGGCCCTGTCCACACGAAGTCAAGCTCAGGCCTAAACGCAAAAATACTTTATCAATCCAGTGTACTGTCCATACGAGGCCGGCGTTTTGGGGGGGTGTAAACGAACATTTTTGAAAGTAGGTCCCAGAGTGGAAAGATTTCAAAACTCCGTATATGCCGCTCCGAGGTTACTGCCTCTCCGCAATGTATCTGAGACGCTTGCGTCATCGCCCCGCCTCTTGTTAAAGCACGCATGCGCCGCACTCAGAAAATAATGACAACAACAATGGCTTGTTGGTTTTGTAATCCAGTGTGACCCGAAGCAACAGTTCAACCTCATCGTCCGTCCATACTAATGTAGTACCAGCTCGCCCACTCGCCATGTTGTCTGTTTACAAAATTCTGCGCATGCCCAGTTCCCGTCACGGAAGTTTGGGCTTGATCCAGTCATTGCGTCACAGCGCCACCAACAGGTCTGGCATAGTTTCACAGCGTTTTCAGGCGTATTGACTACATTCATATGGACGCACACATTTACTGAGCTAACTCCGTGTTTACAGAAAAAGTTTCTGAAATTATAAGCGTTTTGTCTTCGTGTGGATATAGCCTTAAACTGGATTTAGCAAAGGATGGAGTGGTCAAACTGCCCAGTGACCCTCTGGGGTCTGACGCTGACGCTTTGCCCTCATTTTCAGACACAGTAAGGCTCCAGGTCTCTGGAGCTGCAGAGACCAGAGCGCAGTGGTCACCTGTGGGATGCCCAGCCAGTCGTCTGCCTGCTGCATGGCCTCACGAGCGTTCTCCACGGGTTTAGTCTGGTCCCACGAGTCCCAGTCCGGGCACAGGCCTAAGGGGAAGAAGAGAGAACACACTCAGGACACATATGACGAGTATCATAAAGTTATGCTATTTTTTTTCAATACCATTTTTTATTGTAAAAACAATATTGCTCTTAAAATAAATTCAAAAATATTTTCCTAATATTTAGTTTTTGCAACATTGGACCTCAGTCTCTGCAGGGTGTCTTTAGTCTAAATCAAATTTCCTTTGTCACAGAAGAACAAAATAATCACAGACAATGTGGTCTTTGAAGCCTTTTGAACCAACTAAGGGGAAGTTCTGAAAAGGAAGCATTCCGTTTAAGATGCTATTGTTGACATCAGGAACATTTGAGAGGTTGGAAAGCTATTGGAAGTCTATTCTTCCAATTACTCAGTGGAAATGACCACAATTTACACAGATCCGTCATTTAAACCCCACTAGGACAAGTCAGGTCTATGGAGAAGAGAAGCCTGTTCAGCAAGGAGCACACATTTATACTTTTCCCATTCCTACCCCCTGAAGTGACTTTGAAGCAAAAAATATGAATAAACCAAACAATTCACTTTCAGTCAGAGTTTTGCTTAATTGCATGCCTTCTTATCTGAAGATATTCAAACATTCAATATTATTGTTGTCATAATGAAGGACATCTGCCACACTTGCCCTTTTGTTCATGAGTAAATAATACGGCTAAGTGAAAGGACATGAGTATTATTATAACTCCAATGACAAACATGAGATTAGAGGAGATTTTCAACACATTGTCAGGGAGGGCAGATAGGTCAGATATGAGCTGTTCCAATGACCCTGGGCTGACACTGCTCGTCACCATCTTAGTGTGACTTGTGTAAACATGCAAAATGACAGCCGCTTTCAATGCTAACCCGGTAACAGGGAAGTGTTTCATGGTGGTTTTGCCAAGTTTTGCTCCATCGCTCTGGCCCCTGCTGACTTTCATTGAAAAGAGTCAGTAGGGGCCAGAGCGATGAATCATAAAAAAACTACTTGTTTTTTCCATGCAAAAAGTTACAAATTAAGGCTTTAAAGGGTTCATTTGACATAATATGAATAAATAAAAGTACACGCACACATTAAAAATGAAAAGCCGGCTCATTGTCTCTCTTCCGCCTCCGTCGAGCAAAGACGTGTCTCAGACGCTCCTGCTTCTGACTGCTTGCTATCTCCTGTTTTTGTCTTTTTCCTGGAGTTTTGCCACAGACAACTTTTAGCAAGAATGGAAATGATTAACTGGTCCCCCAACGCAATTGATTCTATCTTTTCAACACGTAAGCGTGGGTCTGGAGAGCCCGTGTGCCCGGACGGGACTGCACCTGCGGGGTATACTCTTGACAGCTGGAACAAGTTTCAGCCCCTCTGTCTGTCGGTCCTGTCTATTGAAGATTCGGAAGACGTATATATTTTTGGCATTTTGGTGGTGGGAATCCTCCTGTTTGGGTTTGGAGCGGTTCTCTTCTACCACAAATTCGGAGGCATGGCAGTTCGCAAGATTCACGACCTGCTGGCCAACAAAATTGATGGGATGTACAAGGAGCTAAGCCGTGTCGTGGTTGAGAGTGCCGTGGCTGGTCAAAGGAGAGTGGTGTTGGTGGAACAGTTGATTAAAGATCTTGCAGCTAGTTCACTCGAAGGGAATAAAACTCTGGAGCTGAGATTGAATGACATTGTGTGTCAGGCTTGAACTCTGACCCGGCTTGGATTTGCCCCTGTGTACGGAGGTCTGAGGGCGCCGCAATTCGGATTAATTGGATTTAATAGAATATCTGCCTGTTTTTGATGCTACATTGCATGTAATATTGTCCCTCTCAGGCGATGTGTTTTTTTCTCCTGCTGCGTCTTCTCTCCACTCTTATCTCACATTCCTCGGCCAAGGCCATAATAACAAGTCCGGACTATCTACAACAACTCACACTCTTCAGTCTTCAGTCTCCAGCACGGATCCCTCCCCCGCCTCTCTCTACCTATTCATCTTGCTCCCTCCCTCCCCTCCACTCCTCATTCCGACTCAC
The DNA here is from genome assembly GCA_964034765.1 of Knipowitschia caucasica. Lineage (NCBI taxonomy): Eukaryota > Metazoa > Chordata > Actinopteri > Gobiiformes > Gobiidae > Knipowitschia > Knipowitschia caucasica. The sequence continues at coordinate 36,913,235 of OZ035827.1, read as the reverse complement.
CCCCTCCCTGACCCCGCCCCCCTCTGACAGCCACATTGGGCCGGCTGTAGGAGGCGCTCATCCCGAGAAAAAAATCCGTGGTTTATACAAAGCACAATGTGTCTATCCAACTGTCTGTGTAATCTGTATGTTATTGCTCTCTGCTGTTTATTCTACTGTTTGTCGCATGGCGCCGGAAAGATGGCGCCGTGGCAAGAGCTCTGGTGTGTGTCGTCTCTGTCTGGTGCACACCGGGGTAGTCTTGCACAGTTTTCCAATGTGGTTTTACTGCAAATGGCAAATAAATGAATCTGAATCTGATCTGACTAGAATACACATGTAGAGGATGAGGCAAGGCTTCATTCACAGTCCAGGGAAAGTAGACATTATATGCAATAGAAAATAAAAAAAAAATTAAACACTAACTCCAGTTAAAGTACAAAAATAAAATAAAAAATATCAAAACTTATGGCCATTGGTCACCTGTCCCTAATGGACAAATACCAATTGATTCCCTGATCTGTGTTGGCAAATTCAAGGGTTGTATAAAGTCCTCCAAGATGACTACTGTTGTGATTTAGGCCTATTAAAGAAGAAGTGGCAGAGTGTGGAAGGATCTTACCTGGAGCGCAGCTGTCCACCAGGGCCCCCAGAGCCTGCCCTGTCCTCCAGTCCTTGCTGAAGTTGGTGATGGGCAGCTCTGGCAGCTTGTTCTGGATCCAACCCAGGAGCCTCTGTTTGGGAGTCTTCTGTCTGCCCTCTTCAGCCTCCTCCTCCTCATCCCACATGGGCATAGAAATGGAGTAATGTAGAATCAAGGTCCAGATCAGGCCCAGGATCAGCTTCAGGTTTCCATCCACTATGGCCTTGGAGTCTAAGGAGAGGCAAAAGAAAGTAAAAAAGGACTCGTTAGAGGAGCAGTGACATCTCAGAATATAGGAAATTAAAAACGTCAACAGTCATCAAATCTCTAATGGGCCTCAAACTAAACAAGGACTTCTTATTGTCATTAGAAGTCAATAAATATAAAGTCATTATTATAATGACTTATACATAAAAGCAGAAGGAAGGATAAAAAAGGAGGCATTGATGAATTTGGATGCAGCCTTCATCTGTTTGAGGTCAAAGCGTTTGTTCCAGTAGGGGCGGGTCCCAGCTCAAAAATATCCAAAATGACGTGTGCTGACATGCTTACAATACCACCCCGGGCCAAAGGGGTGGTATTGTAAGGTTTGGACTTTAGACAGGATATATTAACGAACGTAGTGAATCCCATTTCCTCCGTTGAAATCAGTAAGTTGAAATCATAGACTAAATATTAACGGACGTAGTCACACCTATCTCCGCCGTTCAAACTAAATGGGCCAAAAATGGTGCTCTACTGGAGCTATCCAAAATGGCTGCGAGTGGTCCCGCCCACAAGGAAATTGTGAAAAAACGCATCTGCGCATGCGTCAGCCGGCGCAAGCTCCATTCATTTGAACGAGAGACTTCAAAAATTCACAGCAAGTAAACTAGAGTGGACCAAAAAAAATCCACCCCCCTCAGCATTGACACACATGTGGAACGGAGCTTTGGACCTAGAGCCAACTTTTGGTCCATCCTGAAAGACTTTTTTGAGAGGTCTGCCAATGCTATATGTTAGCATTGGCTCATTCTTATTTCAGGTCCAGTCCCATCGGCCCGGGGTGGTATTACAAGCATGTCAGCGCACGTCATTTTGGCCACTTTTGAGCCAGGACCCGCCCCCACTGGTTGAAATGTACATATGATCAAAGTGGACCTTTTCAAAATCGCCGTGAGTAACCCCTCCCATGGGAAAATTGTGGGGAAAAAACATGAATATGTTTGCTGGCATGAGCTACATTTGAAGCGGATAAAGAGTAAGAAGTTTACAAAATCAAATTTTTATACCAAGTATGAAATAAAAAAACCAAACACTATAAAAAAGCCATGACAAAAAGGTGGACTTTCATAATGCGTAATGTATTATCAATATGTAGCATGTTAAAACAAAAAAATCTATTGGCAGAAGAGCTGACCATAGTTCTGTTTCCAAAAGCGACTAAGTGAGCCATGCCCCTCAGATGGGGACGAGGGAGGACAGTGTGTGGGGGAGTTTCCACATAAATATTATTATTCAGACGGTGTCATTACTCCAACTCTCCTTTGCCAGATCTGTGCTGCCCTTACACACTGCAGTGTTGCACCACTTCAGGAACAGCCGTTTGTACATCAGTCCAAACACTCTTCAGTACACAGCACTACATCTGTATGTGAGAGGGAGCTGTCCCGACACGAGCAGCGGCAGCACGTCCCGGCGCGTTGCACAAGGGCACAAAGTAATGTGTGAGTGTGTATGGGTGTGCACTCGTGTGTGCGCGTCAGCAGCTGATGACTACGCCCTGTGCCCTGAGGAGCGGGTGTGGGAGAGTACTACGCAACTGTGCAGGAGAGATTTAAACAACAATTCAATGTATTTGTGTGCATTTGGTCCTGTCAATATGAATCATGACAATAATGACTTTTCATAAATCAATGAATGGCCAACTGCTTTATACTGACTATAATAATACAGAGACAATATGTCAGTGTTAGCCTATCCTCCGGTGGCTTCACTTCAGGTTTATCTGAGTCAAATAGGCAGCTTCTGTACCACCAGCCACATTGTCCAGCATGGATCTGTGTGAGCGGTAAAGAGTGTTGCCCAAGGATACAGCAACAGCTTCAGCCTCCTCACTGTGCCACCGAGTGTTACAGTACTACCCAGGCCCTGCCCTGCTTAGCATGTCATATCAACCTTTGGCAAACAGTTATGGAACTTGAAATGTCTGCCTGTAGAAAAGACAAGCAACAAAAACGTTTTTTGAATGATCATGTATCTATATAATAATATGTAACTATAATGCCAAGAACAGAAAGGCATTAAATGTTCTCGAAACCCAAATAATAAATAGTGTGATCGGAGCATCAGCAGTTCTTGAAAATGAGGATACAGGATTTATCAAACAGCAAGTATATTTGTCAGCAGCAGATATCAGGCACAGTCTGAGTGAAGACACCAGGAGCCAAGAGCAGCAGAGGTCAAAGGGCGACCTGCGACCTCAGACAACAAAGAGACTTCAGCAGGAAAGTTTTGGGTTCATTTACCGAAATAAGGGGCCATAATCTGCCCTCTGTTGGTCTGGTCAATTAATCATTCTAATGACACATTTTTACTTGGCATCCTTATGCCACGTTCAGACCGGATCATGCGTTGCGTCGGCTTTCAATGCAAGCGTCAAAACGCATGAACGTCTCGGAATGCACGCACGGACTGCGCGGGGAAGTCGAAGGGGAGGAGCGCAGGAGATGAGATTTGCTAAACCTTTCCTCGGGACGTTCATGCAGCAACCAATCGGAGAGCCGCAAAGTGGTCACGGGGACTTTTGCGGACTGAGCGAGCAGACAGAAAATACTGATAAACAGCCAAAACATGAACTACACCAGGACTAAACCAGGGTTGACAATGGGGTACATAGTGCTTGTTTTTTTTATGCAACTGCTTCGAGTGTGTTCGCCGATGCGGAAGTACCGTTTAATAATAAAATAAACGTATTGCGCACCTCCGTGAACACATTCTACTGTTAGATAAAGTCCGTGGAAGGTTAGATTAGATTGGCCTCAATGTGAAGGCTACACAATCTTGACGTGACAAAAAACAACTTTTTACAAAGTCTACAGAACTTTGAACCTGTGTGACACATTTTTGCAAATATTTGTGTAGTTCATGACAGTCAGCAGTGTCTGTGTCAGCGTTGGAAAAACACCACAGAGCAGTGTGTGTTTGGGGCGTCACCATGGAAACGAAGGAGCTACTGTGTGTGCTGATAATAGGGCTGGAAAGTCTCGTCCCAGAAGAGACTCTTATTTTAGAGATAAAGGAGGAACATATTAACACGTATTAAATAACATTTAACAAATGTTCAAATATAACAGAAAAAGGACAATCATTCGTATTAAATGAATAGGTAACCCAACTACATCATATTTTTGACAGCACAGCAAAAAGGAAAAAGGCCCAATGTGAAGCTGCAGTGAGTGTGAAGTGGAGATGGAGCTGATGAACAGATAGAAAACTGATCATTCATATACATTGGCTTATAACCAAAGCAGCAAAGATAGCTGTAAGGGACAACATCAATTTATTTGCATAGGAATAGTGTTTCTATATTTTCTTTCTGATGCGTGATAGTGGATTAAAATACAATGAGTTTGAACCATAGACTGTATGTTTGAACACGGCCCTGTGCCTTTCTCATCTCCCCGTCATATGGAAAGGTCAGCACATGGCCAGTTCACAGCTAATTCCGACCGTTCACTCAGTTTTTCTGTCCCAGAGACGAAATGTGTCCAAAAAAACACAGGAAAGTCCATTAACGAGGAAGAAGTCGGCGATCTCAGCACCATACAACTGGCACGTGTGGTTTGTTTGTATCCACGGGTGGAAATCTCGCACAATCTCGCACTTCCGCTTTCCAGCCCTATGGCCTCACCACCTCTGAAGTGAGCAGGGTCTTCCTCAATAGTGTGTAAATTGTTCATATTGTGAATCAAGAGGCCTGGCATTGTGCAAAAAAATGTATTAATCACATTTTGGAAATAGCTAATTTAGTGACACATTAATCAATTTTAAACCACATTTAAAACATACAGATAAAATGTTATGTCATAGCTTTATATGTGTTTTCAATCCAAAAAAAAGTCATGTGTAACAAGTCATCCCTCTAAAGATGTTCTCCAGACTTATTTTGGTCAAATAATCCATATTCACTGACTTTCCCGGATCTAAGAGTACTAAAGAGTAATGGACAAAATAATTAGAGATTTCATTCATCATGACTCCCTTGATAATCAGTCTTTAGCACACTTTGAACAGGTCTCAGGACACAAAACCATGGCCTGGAGACAAACAAAGTGGAACATTTCTGGTAAAGTGCAAGCAGATCTGAACATGAGCAAAGGAATGTGGTGAGGAAGATCGCCTGTTCTTCAATAAACTAGTGCTAGTGACAGCTGAAGAAATGCTGTTTCAGGACTTTTGTTTAATGCTTCAGATTTCGCACATTAAGTGATGAGACTGTATAAACCCATTCATAAACCCCTGCTGCAAAATGTCCCTCAAATAAAATATCCAGTTTTAAATTTCAAGCTGGGGGTTAGAACTTTCAAACGACAAATACATTTAAGTAGTTGCTCACTCTCAAATTAGTTATCAAATTTAAAAAGTTCATTATTAGTGACCATGAGATCTTCAAAGATGCATTGTGCAAGTTCAACAGTGTGCTACGTAGAACGAGGGAAACTTATTTTTCCGAAACAATTGAAGGTTGCAGTAACAATCTACGCGTTCTGTTCTCAACAGTAAATAAATTGACAAATCCCCCTGTTAAGATGCCATCAGAGCTTACCTCCAAAACCAAATGTAATGAGTTTGCAGAGTTTTTTAATGACAAAGTCCAAGGCATCAAAAATGCCATCACCTCCACAGTAGAAATTACAATCCAACAGCCAGTGAAGCTTTTTGGGCTGACACACTTTACACCAGTACAAAATGAAACTGTCCAAATGATAATTACAAGTCTGAGTTCTTCTACATGTAGCCTGGATGTATTCCTCCTAGATTTCTTAAATCTGTTCTGAGCAGTCTTTTACCTTCACTCACGCATATAGTAAATATGTCTCTTGAATCTGGAACATTCCCAATGGCCCTGAAAACGGCAGTCATCAGACCCCTCCTAAAAAAGAGGAGTCTGGATGCCTTGGCACTTAAAAATTATCGGCCCATTTCAAATCTGCCTTTCATGGGTAAAATTCTAGAAAAAGTTGTCTATCAACAACTTACAGAATTTTTAATAATCAATCACTCTTTTGATATGTTCCAGTCTGGTTTTAGACCCCACCACAGCACAGAGACCGCTCTAGTGAAGGTAACAAATGACATCAGACTTAACACTGACGCAGGAAAAGTCTCAGTTCTTATCCTGTTAGATTTAAGTGCTGCTTTCGACACTGTCGATCATGGTATCCTCATTCAGAGACTTGAGGACTGGGTTGGTGTTTCTGGAACAGCCCTAAGCTGGTTTATATCCTACCTACAGGACAGAAAGTATTTTGTGGAGATCGGAAACTGTATCTCAGACCATCTGGCCCTAACCTGCGGAGTGCCACAGGGATCAATCCTGGGGCCTCTCCTGTTTAATATTTACATGCTGCCTCTGGGTAGGTTAATACACAGTAATAACGTGTCCTATCACAATTATGCTGACGATACTCAGGTCTATGTGTCCCTGACAGCAGGAGAACATGGACCAGTGGACTCGCTCCTTCACTGTATCCAACAAATCAGTGATTGGATGCAAAATAACTTTCTCCAGCTAAACACAGAAAAAACTGAAATTATTGTTTTCGGACCTCAAAAACAAAGAGAGAGCGTTATCTGCCACCTCCAGTCTCTCTCCCTAAAACCCTCAACTCAGGTCAGAAATCTAGGAGTAATAATGGACTCAGACTTAAATTTCAATAGCCACATATCATCTGTGACATCATCAGCTTACTTCCACCTAAGAAACATTGCTAAAATTAAAAACATTGTGTCTAAAGCAGACTTGGAGATTCTTATCCATGCATTTGTCTCCAGTCGATTGGACTACTGCAATGGCCTGTTCACAGGTCTCTCTAAACAAGCGGTAAAACAGCTGCAGTACATCCAAAATGCTGCAGCTCGAGTCCTGACTAGAACCAGGAAGTACGACCACATTAGTCCGGTCCTCAGGTCTCTGCACTGGCTTCCTGTGGCTCAGAGAATAGATTTTAAAGTAGCTTTACTTGTGTACAAGTCTCTCCATGGCCTCGCACCAGGGTACATCCGCGACATGTTGGTGCCATATGAACAAACTCGGGCTCTGAGGAGCACAGGGACTGGACTTCTGTTAGTGCCAAGAGTCGGAACTAGACATGGGGAGGCTGCGTTTCAGATTCATGCAGCTAGAGTCTGGAACCGTCTTCCCGAGAGTGTGAGACAGGCGTCTACTCTAGCAGTTTTTAAAACTGAACTGAAAACAGTTCTTTTTAGCTGTGCATACAAGTGAATGATTTTATATTTGTTTTTTATCTTTAATCTTTTTAATGCGCTATGATTATTTATGATTATGATTGTAATCCCTTGTGTGATTTTAATGTTTTACGGTTTTTAACTACTTGTGTGATTTTATATATCTTGTGCTCTTAATCTGTCTTTTTATGTTTACTTAAATTCTAATGTTTGATGATTTATGCATGATGTTATATGGGTTGTGAGGCGCTTTGCGTTGCCTTGTGTAGGAAAGGCGCTCTATAAATAAACGTTGATTGATTGATTGATTACGTTTCCTTGTGTTCACATGCATGTAAGAAAAGTGAAATCGAGGACAGAGCCAATCAGCTCTCAGCCCAAAGTGTCAAAGGCTCTTCCTCACAAGTATAATGCAAAATAAAGTTTTCAGTAAGATTAAGACAGCATGTTGTGGTCCAATTTGTTCAAAACCTTTTATTTTTACAAGGTACCCCAGCTAATGGCCCCTTTCACATATAAAAAGGCGCCATCCAAGTTCACTTTTATTAGAATTAGGTTTGGAAGTAGGTTAGAGGCACCAGTATACAACAAAAATAGGATTAGAGACCCCAGAATATTTCAAAATAGGACTCGAGGCCATTGTGTAAGAAAATAATCAAAAATAATGAAAAAAATTTGCGGCCTTTAATTCTTCAAATTTTTTAATCTACTGCGATTATTTTTGATTTGAATGCCTTGTGTGAGTTTAATGTTTTGTGAAGCACCAAGTTGCCTTGTGTATGAACTATGCTATACAAATAAATGTGCCTTATTCTTTTAGGCAAGGTATAAAATGGTTCACGAAGCTTAATACATCAATGAGTTACGAGACACGGTGCAGCTTTACCAAAATTTCCAATCCTGTCCCCACTGTGGCATGAATTCAATAAATCGTATAAAATAATCAGTCAAATATGACCTGTTGGGCAACGGAAGCAGGAGTTGAGATTTGGAAGTAGGCAGGAGCTGTAAGATTTAGTTTATTGAACCATCAGCAATGTGCTACTTCAAAGGCAAGCTCGGACCAGTCCTTATGGTCAGGTCCGGCTCGAGTCCAATCAATAGACAGGTCCAGTCAGGTCTCGGTCCAGTTCCTAGCCTCTTAGCCAGCCTATGCGAGAATAAGAGCAGACAGCCTTGAGTTTCTGTCAAGGGGAAATTATTCTGACACCAACAACTGCATTATTGTCCATCCGTGGCTGTGTCCCGAGAAACGGCTTTATTTCAGAGCGTTGAGTCATATGTGCCCAGTGCATGTATCAGCTCCATGTCCCAGAAACACGGGAGGAATCTGTCAGTTTTCCCAGAACAGCAGCAGCTCAGTCTGACGGAGCCATATATGGACAGCAGAGCCATATATGGACAGCAGAGCCAGACGCACAAAAGCCATGACACAGACACACACAGCTACATCTACATTTAAATCAAACTGAGCACAAACTGGTCTCTCCTCCTCCCGTACAGAATACTTCATGTTGGATCTATTACTTCAAAAACTGCTGAGGAGAGCGAATCTTCACCAAATGAGTTCTGAATATTCATGGTCTAAAATCTTATTCATTACAACTATGTGCTTATAAGGACATGCTCCAATATGGTTCAAATAGCTCCCATTGGGGGTTGCAATTCCCATCAACACCAATAGATGGGGGTGTGTGGTGGCCCTATTTTCAGGCTGCAATCATTTTTGGAATTTCATGTTTCAGAATTTAGGCCTTCATGTAAAGATTCACAACTATGGGATACACGTGACCTATTTTTTACTTTTAAAATCACTTCAACTTAAAGTAAATGCTAATGGACTAAATAGAACAATTGCTTTATTTTATTCCAGGGTGAGTTATTTGCAGCCATATAAGCTGTCCTACAAAACTCAAACCACAAAACATTCAAAATTCCACTGGTTTGAGGCAGACTGGTGTTTTTACAGTGTAAAGAGAAAACTCCCATGACTCATGAGTTTGGCTTCTAAGACCCCAGCAGCAATGACATCACCACCCCCGACCCCACGCCGTGTGCTTGTTCTTGCAACTATTGTAAGAACCATTGTTTGACCCAAGTCACAGTTTAGAGACCATTCTACCAATTATAAATTAAAAACTAAGAATAAATTAAAATCCCTGTCTCCATTGAGCAAATGGGAACAAAGTCTCATTACACAGTCCAAGTGTTGCTTTTATGACTTCACTTTTACCAGAGTAGTTTTATTTTATACTTTAGATCAGTAGTTTTGACTCCCCAGAAAACAAGTCATGGCGATACTACATTCAAACAGTGGGTGGTTAGTTTATGGTAACGATCATAAATGTTATACATACAGTATTTAGAGGCAGAGCACTTTTAGAAAAATGTATTGATATTATTTGAAAGTTTTTATAGACTTTATTATTCATATATTCATACCCTCCAACACATGCGGCGTATCCACAGTGGGTTGGGGTCACATCTGGAGAACATTAGAGGGCACCAGGTCGGCCCAGGACGCCTCATGTCTCCAGGTCAATGAGGTCACACTAGTGCCGCTTCCATGGTTGGTGTAGTGCCCTGCTTTAGACATGCAATTGTAAAAAAATTATTTCACTCGAGAAAAACTAATTTAAGGACACCACTTGGGTTTTTGAAAAAGGTACAATACTGCTCAAAGCAGGAAGATATAGGGGTTCATTGACATACAATTTGGACCAACAGCTTTTAGAAGCGGCAAAGTTATATGTATCAGACGATGCTGGTAATGGTTGGGTGGCTCTAAAAACAACTCCAAGAATAATTTTGATGAAGGACTATGTGGTCATATACTCTAAAAAGATATTTGAAAAAAAAAAACTAAACATTTTTATCTTGTATGCACCATGGGTCTGTTAGTTTTTAGCCGGATCAGGCATTCCCGGTTTAGTTTTCAGTTGAATTCCAATACTCCTAAATTGGTCCTATAAGAAGCAGAACCTCAGGAAGTGTCACACATTCCTTAGTCTTATCAGACTCTGTCCTCGGCACACGTCATCAAATAAGACGTATACAAGTCTGGGAATGACAAACGAAGGCTGCTCCAACATGACAAAACACAAATCATGGACACAACTTGTGTCCAAAGTAACTGGATCACTCATGTACAGTTGCAGGTCCCACACATTTCATCCTCCTCTTATTAGGATCATCTAAGTCTGGGGATACTTTGGTCATGGTAAAAAATTTGGACCAACTGATGCCAAGCTTTTGAAACCGCTGACTTTTTGGGATTCTGCTCAGTCAATTAGACATTTTTATATCCTCGATCGTCAAACACAGATCATGCAAGCCCAAAGCAGTCATTTAGAACACTTAGAGCTGAAGTTGGCTGATGACATTGTCATTCGGTATAGTCATACCATTTCACAGCTCAATTTGATGACATGACAACTCAAACATAATCTATGGACGCAAGTTCATTTTGGATGCGATGCGAAGGACATCAGTTTGCCAGACAAATTGTCAGTGGTATTTCAATGTCTATAAACATCAGTCTCAAAAATGTGCAGTTAGGCCCCAATCCAGTGTTTTCCAAAGTCATTGATCAAGCAGACTGAGGAGGTTTAGGGGCCAAATAGTCCTCGTCTATTCAGCACGATCTGTATTTTAGGGATACATTATTATTATTATACAGATACATATTTGCAGATTATCTTAAAATGGCTTTTGTCTTCCACTATATGAATGTGTAAAGTGCTTATGGCCCTGATAAAGTCTCTCAAACATGCTCAAGATACACCAAATTCCTTTGGCGCCTTGGGTGTGAGGAAACCCACCCAAACACAAGAAACACACTTTACATGTTTATACTTTGGCCTTTTAAAACTGCACAACTTGAAAAGCATGTACTATTACAAAGGTATATTTTGCATTTATTGATTGATTATTTTAATTGATAACCATAACTAGTGATAATGCAAATATCTGTTAAATGCCAGATAGGATAAACCCATTGTGCATTCATAGTCATTGCGGAACCACAGTGCGCTGCGGCGAGAGTCCTGTTTAAGCCTGAACAAGCCTCAGCTCCTCCTCCTGCCCTCGTCTCCCCCTTTAACTCCACACAGCAGCATTTCCTCCTCTTCCGCCTAAACACCCCCTCCCTCCCTCCCTCCCCCTTTCCCAGTGCTGGGGTGAAAAAATCTCTCCTGTTTTGGCCTTAAAAGGGCAGAAGCAGACTGGCTCGGACCCTCCCATTGCTCAGCTCTGGTTACACACTCGAAGGTTTGGAGCAGGAAACGACCACAACAGAAAGAAGAGGGGGTTTGGAAGGATAGAGGGAAGAAACAAGGAGAGATTTAAAACAACTATGAATTCTTAAGTAGGGAATGTGGCAACGAGCTGATAGTACAAAACTGATACATCCCTGGTAGTGGTGGCCTCACAATATGTTCACTTAACGCACAAATGACAAAACTAGACCCATTTAACCAACTCAATCTTGCTTTCTTTTATCCAGTCTTTCTAATGAGACTTCCTGGTCAACAACAAGCTGGTGGTTACAAACTTGAAAAGCTTGTCTCATCCGATGTTAGTCCACTTTGTCTTCAGTTTTTAATTGATCCAGCTTTTTTTTAAATTGAGATTTTAAATGCATTAGTTGTATAATGATGAGCCCCAGGTGTCATAGAACATAGCCATTAGCAGAGCGCTATACAGCCATGTCTTCAAAATAATAAGGCCTTCAAGAGATTGTAACCCTGAACATTAAAGGGCACAATGCAAAATAAATGCATCGGTTTTATATAGCGCTTTTTTGGACACTCAAAGACGCTTCACATGTGTCATTATTCATTCACTCCATACACGGTGGTGATAAACTACTACTGTAGCCACAGCTGCCCTGGGGCACACTGACAGAAGCGAGGCAACCAGTATGCGCCATCGGCCCCTCCGACCACCACCAACCATTCATACACACACCAGACTCATTCTAGGCAATGGGGGTGAAGTGTCTTGCCTAAGGACACAACGGCAGTTTGGCACTTTACAGCCGCAGCCGCCCCACTGTGGCTGGTGTTCCCAGAGGTTAAGTGTCTTGCCAAGGACACAACGACAGTAGTCAGTGGGAGTCGATGGTGAAAGTCTTGAGCGGGGCTTGAACCCACGACCTTCTGGCTCAAAGGCCAACGCTCTACCAACTGAGCTACTGCCGTCCCTTCTGTTACTAAATAAACTGTTGAGACAAAAAAAAGTGTTTAAAAGCTGTAAGACTGACATGGAGAACTTCATCTACGGCAATATAAGAACACCTGGCAGAAACATGTAAAAGGTTCCTAAGTATTGTGTGTGCCGTTTGTAAATTTCAGATTTAAAAGTAGCATCAGGTCAGGCCTATAGCATTGTTAACATAGGAAGATTATTTCACATCTAGTCTGGAACTCTAAATGAATTACAAATTTTAAGATTTGTATTAAGTTGACCTCCTGGCCTTAAATGTTGAAATAAAAGTCATTTTATGAATTCATAGTCCCGCCTTCTCTTCTCTTAGCTATAGCTCAAAATCCACAATGCCTTCCAGTCAAGTCATGCCAAGGGCTGTCAATCATCGGCGCTGATGCTCGTAGCTGCTCATGCGCAGTTGTTTGTTTTCACGGAGCCGCCATTAGGCTCTAGAAATACATGAAAACTGAACAAAGAATTCTGAACATCCGCGCTGAGTTACCCATTTATATACTGAACCTATATCCATAATCATTTATATACTGAACCTATATCCATAATCAGATCCTCTGTAGCTACTTCCGGGTTTACTGCAATCGCTTTCTTTGTGCATTAAAACATTTGTCATGAAAACCTCCGTACATGTGTATTAATAATGTATACGTGTGTTATGTGTTCTCCGATTAACATTTAAATGTTTTTTGGGGGGGGGGGGGTTTCAAATCATGTACCTCTTTTTTCTGAAAAACTCCAATCACTTTAAACATGAAATGACAACGTACAGTTTCATTATCATTTGTCATGTAAATAAATGCACTTAATGAGTCACTCCCATGCTACTGTTAGGATTTAAGCAGACAGAGACGGATCGTGGTGTGCCAAACTCTGGAAGTTTATTTACGTTGCTCTCAAGTTCCACTGGTTTACTCTGTTTCTTTTCCTCAGACAGAATAAAGGCAGTACACAGTTTATATAGTCATTGTCACGTCACACATCGAAAGACATACGTGTCACAAAGAGACAGTCACATCATAGTCATAACATGGAGTCCTTGTAGAGTCCTTGTACAGTCCTGCACGTAGGCCATATTGCTATCTAATACTAATACTACCTTCCAGAGTAGGTTTGATTATCAGATAAACGTAAGCTATGTGGGACACCGTTGCTTTGGCATTCATCCACAAACGTCATACAGTAAATGTTAGAGCCCAGAAGGCCCTGAAGAGGCTGGTAAGTGCTGACTGCATGAGGCTGCTCTGTGTGATTAGAGCCTGCAGAGTGGAATTATGGGGCTTAAGCTCTAAAACAAACACAAAACAACCCTTCCTTTATTCAAAATGACTGTTTGCAACAAGTCAAGCCATAAACTAACATTTTAAACATCTTTCAAATTGGGCGGTCTGCATTTTCTCTTTACAGTATTTATTCATCAGAGACTAGTTTATTGGCGACTCATTATAAAGCAGTGTTTACCATGATGATACATATGAGAGGTGGATAGATTAGTAATTATTCGGTCTTTAGCCAGAAGCTTTTCTTGACGTCACCAGAGTGAGTCATCTCTTCCAATCACAGTCCATCCGAGGTAGCTCCTCCCTTACAAACGCCATAGGTGGTCTAAACTATGGACAGGGTCTGAACCAGTTTTTTTTATGACAACAAATAAGCCTAATAATGCATTTACACTTCCTAAATACATGCACTGGATAGATGTAGCATTGATGTTTAATGCGTGAGCTTTCTGAAGCCCGAACAGAAGCTAACCTTGCTCTTGCCAAACATTTGTACGTCTTATGAAGCATAATCCCCAAACCGGTTTAATCATTATGCAAAGTAAACATTAGTCAGATGAGGATTTTTCAAAACTTCTGCACAGACAAAAAGTTTATGATTTGTGTCAAAGACATCTTTAAAAACATAATCAGGGTCATCAGATAAACTAAAAGGTAAAAAAAAAAAAAACGAAAAAAAAAATACAGTGCCCTTTAAGGTCAATTCTAATCAATTGCAATTCAAGATTCATGATTCAAGATCAATTATGTCCGGTGGGAAATTTGTCTTGGACTCACAGGCTGCCACATAAAAAATTTGCCATTTTACAGAAACCATCCACCCCATTCTGGTCCAAAGCCATTTCAGTGTTCATGTGATCTCACAAACTCGTACAGAAGTTTTGGGCTCTGAGGTCGCGTCACTGGGACAGGAGTCAGCCTGTGACAGGAGAAAGACGCAAAGAAAGTATATGTTGCACTCCGGCCTCAAGACGGTTGTGGGTTCAACTCTCAATCTGCCCAGTTTGTACGTTTCCCCAAGTTTCCTCCAGGGGCTCCACACCACCCAAAACATGCTCCATAGGCTCTGATTAGTCAAATGCTGTACATAAATCCTGGGTGCTGGGCAATCAGTGGAATTCATTTGATAGAGACTAGATGAAAATAGTGACATTGAGGTCATGATAACTTTTTATCTCTACTGGTTTCTCTGGCACTCTGTACTTCACACGAGTCGAGCAAAGAGTGTGCAGCCCACAAGAAACTGTGTGCAACATTAATAAGGAAAAGAAATCCAGCATTTATGAAATCCTCTAAGATTTAAAATACGATCGTTCTCAATCTCCATGCAGCAGGAGAGACATGTTTGCTCTTGTAAATCTCATACCACAAAGTAAAAGTTTGTGTTCCTTCTAATGAACAAGCAAAGAACATTTCTGTCAGTTGTGATTGCTGCACACATGTTTCACAAGATGCCTCATGATAGCTGGTATTGGGAAGTCTTCTGATTGCGCAGAGTTTCCGAGATCACATGAATGCAGCATTAGTGTGCATGGGCTTGTCCTGCTCAGGTCTCAGGTCTCAGGCAGCAGCGGACACCACGGCACTAAAATTACTGAACTTCAGACAAGAGACAGATGCCTCTAAAATGAGCTCGGACTGAAGGACCAGACAACTGCACCACTTTACACTCAAACTACAGCTTCAAATCATGAACAGCATGGATTTAACTCTTTCATATGTACAATTATCTAGAGCAAGGGTCACTATGAGGGCGTCAGGGCTGTGTTCAGAGGCGACAGTGGGAAAGTTCTAAAAATAGAACAGCTCACTAATACTCAGCAACAAAAACAACGTGGTTTTAAGACTAGACACAGATTATTGAAAATGGTTGAGAAAAAAAACACTATTGAATATGCCGTTAAATCCACTTGCATGTAATGCACATAAAAGCAGTGTTCACATCACTCCACTGGCTTCAAGTAGTCGATAATCCAATCCAACATTCTTTTGCCATACAAGAGGCCCTCAAATGGTAAGACCTACAATATCATGAGGATCAGAAGATTATTCAACAATAAATCCTGAATAAATTAAATAAATTTGTCAGGAATGAACCAGACAGACGGATCGTGGTGCGCCACGCTCTGGAAGTTTATTTAGGTTTCTCTCAAGTTCCAGTGGTTTATGATGTTTCTTTCTCTCAGTCCGTACATGTTATATAGTCATACGTCACACATCGAAAGACATACGTGTCACACAGAGACAGAGCATATCATAGTCAAAACACTGAGTCTTTATATATATGTATAGTCTTGCAGTTGTCCTGCACGTAGGCCAAATAGCCATTTAATCCCCACACATTGCTGTACATTAGTCCTTTTTCCCCATGTAGAAATGTATCATATGGAGACTTGTGCATCTGATATTTGTGTCTAGATACCTATCCCAGTGAGTCATGTGTATCGACATACATACAATATTTGCAGGCTCTGACAGATAACCAGCCCTAAGAGAAAGGGTCCTGGATTCAGACGCCTAAAGGGTTGAATACGTGCAGAGGTATGTCGACATCTAACGATTACAACATGAATCAACTTCTATAGAAACATAACAGATAAATCATTGATAAAAAATGGTTTTGAAATAACAGGCCTCAGACCAAGCCCAAGTGAATCCAATCATATGAGAGCAAGTGAGAAGACTGATCAGAGGGTGTGGTGGTGTCAGCAAACTCTGAAGATGGTACACGACAGGAAGAGCTGAAGAGCCACAGAGAAGAGCTCAGGGCAGTTTGGGGTTTGGTAATCCGTGGTGAGAGTTACGGCCTGGGTCATTATGGGTGTGCCGTTCACACTACAAGACTTGCAGAAAGAGAAAATGGAAAGAGGAAGCGGACAAGAATAGAGAAGAGTGATACAGAGGCAGATGAGCACCTTTCAAATACTTAATACCTTGCCTAAAGTTGTTTCAAATTATCAAGCAAATGTGCTGAATGTTCAATCAAAATAAAATGTAGAAAGCAATTTTCCACCAGTATCCTTCAGAGCCTGTCGATACACACGACAAGCTACAATACGCATCTTTTTATGTATCAAATTAAATCCATTTCTAAATGATAGGATGCAGCAGGGGTATTCAACACAAAAGGCAGAGTGGCTGCAGATTCCAGCCAAGCAGCGGCACATCAGACCCCACCCAGTCCCTCAAGTCTCCAGGTTCAGACTGGACTCACTTGAGGAAAGGAATAGAGTTTGTTGTGCTCCTGCTTGGTTGGATCAAACCTGCTATAAAGTAAAAAATATTTCAAAAAAGAAATAGAAATATAACATTCATCAACATTTGACAAAAATACAGCGCTTACATTAACATTTCATTTATTGAAGAGTAATTGATATAGTCTTCGATGGCCCATATGAACTACACCAGCGAAAGTAGCATTTTTCACAGATATCTCATTACAAAATAGATCCACTTTGTACTTTGCCGTAATGGATTTAATTTGGATTTAGAGTTTTTGGTTGAGCCACTTTATCATCTCTTACGTTTGCAGGCGGATTATGTGCCTTTTAAGCACATATTGTAGGGCGGTCCTCATCCGTGTCAAAACAGACCTGGATGAAGCCCCAATTATGGAAGATATAGCTATACAAATGACCTGGCCTGGCGTAGGTCACAACGACCCGATTGTGTAACTGCTATGATTGTGTAACTGCTATGATTGTGTATTCATGTTATGACTATGATATGTTCTGATTGTCTCTTGATTGCGACACGTATGTCTTTCTGTGTGTGACGTAACAATGACTATAAAAACCATGTTCTGACTTTGTTCTGTCTGAAAAAACTGAAACAACTGGAACCTGAAGAAAACCTAATAAACTCCAGTAACTCTGGTGCGCCACGATCCGTCTGTGTGGTTTATCTATACGACCGATACATTTCTGTTAGGCCGCTCTATCGGTCAAGTTGGGGTTTGTTTGGACAGTTCGGTTCAGTCCAGTGAGACCAGACACTTTTTCACTTTGCATCCTTTTTGTAAGAGGATTGAGTGGCCTGGCCATCATTCATATGCAAATGTGTGCCCAAAGGTCTCCGCACATTTCAACATTCTACAGTTATGTGTCTGCAGAGTACCCTGGTGTCAGCGACGCAAATGCAATGATCATAACGTCCGTAATCTTGTTGTGCTCCCAAGAGACTGCATCATTGAAATACAGCATTATTTATTCTTCCACACGCTGGTGGTGATACAGCTGTAGCCAGGAGAGAGAAAGACTTTCTACTGACGCACAGGGCTGTCTGCACTAAAGCATAGTGTAATTTTGGCATTAAATGAGGACTTCTATCTGACCAACATGGTTTTTGGGCATGCTATTCTCTCAAAGCCACTCAGTGCAGACACTGGTCTCTCCCACTTGCCTGCCTCCCACCCTCCCTCGCTCGCTCGCTCGACCACTCTTTTCTGGACCAATCACAGCCCTTGCCAAACCAGAGCGGCATATATATTAAATATTTTGTGTGTCTGGAGAAGGAACCCGAGGCTCTCCTCAGCCCCCTGCAAGGGCCCCCATCATTGTTACAGTAGAGTATGACAGAGGCTTAACTAGTAATATACTGTACATGTACTGTATTACAATTTATGAATAAATGGCCCAACTATGCCCAATATTTTTTGTTTTTCTACCTAAAGAAATTATTTTATATTCTAAAACATTGAAACGACCGAGAATAACAAAAATAATTCTTTGGTGAACCAGTGCCCAGGTGAAGAGGGCAGAGAATCACATCTTGAGACATATTTGCCTGTTTGTGTCATCAGAACATTTGAGATCAGACAAGCAGCTGCACGAAGCTCATTAAAGGCATTTATGTGAGCGATGAGCCAACTGCACTCACAGCGACGAGACTTCCACACTCAAGCGCTCTCAGAAGCACATCTCGTCCACAGCCAAGTTGGTCTGTCACTGTACATTTTAACTGGAATTCATTGTTTAAAAAAATAAAAAAAGATCATATCGAGCACTTGATTCCATTGACCCACTGACTCTAAAAACAAAGTCCATGCCCACTGGCTTATTCAGTCCCTCTGTATCCACCTGCCACTTTACAAACGTCTGCATTAATGTGGTCACATCAAAGGTCCTGCAGACTCAGCTCAGACCACAGATCAAGATAACGTTCAGCAGATGTTTTCTTTCGAGCTCAAATGTCTAGTTATAAAAAAAATGCATATCGTGTTATAGCGCTATACATATTTACTATTTGATGCAGAGTTTGAAATACTGAAGCAAAAAGATACAAGTTGTATGCATTTATTTGAGACAATTTTTTATCATTATACATTTAGTAAAATCCTCTGCTGGAGCACTTCCTCTATGGTCCCCTTCACTTTGAGATTAAACTAGCTACAGTGCACGTGCAATGATACAGTGAATAAAAGCAGATTATTCCAATTTCATTGGTTTCCCACAACTACACCGGTATTCCTATATATGTACATACTGTACCACTTTACCAGTTTGTGCTCCTGTTAAGGCCGCTCACACTTTTTATTTGATTGCAACACTGGACTATTACTCAATACTTGGGCTGGTACTAAAAAGCAAGAACGTTTTACTTTGAGCAACCTCCAGGCAACATTTTTACAGCTGAAACTAGTCGACAAGTCAAACAATCTCCCTTTGAGATAAAGAACATATTCTACAGTCTTAATTTTGTCCCTGAACCTCCCTTCAGCATTTCATGTTCTAGAAATTGAACTATTAGTCAGAAACCATCATTTTGATAATCAATGAGTTGGCCGATATTGCTTTTCGATAAATCAATTAGTTGTTTCAATCCCAAAAAAGGTCAGTGAATAAGGAAGGTTGTTATAAAAGTGAAGAAGCCTGCCCCTGGAGTGCTTCTTCATAGAGATGACTTGTTACATTCTACTAAACACTTTGTGTAGACACATTTCATTCTGCAGTTATAGTAATATCTGAGACATAAAACCTCAACAATTATTCTATAACCGGTACGACTAAACCTTGGGATTAAATCCATTAACTTGTTACAGTTAAACCAGCTCCATCCAGTCACCCCAATATCATGAATTTAAAACGGCACAGACACCTCTGTCTAACAGTGTTAATAATAAATATTTGGTCCATTAATGAATAAAGACTATAGCGCCGATTCATGTGTACATTGAATTATTACTGATTGTGTTTAGGGTTCAATGTTTATGATAATATAAATGTTGTACTGTAGTTGTTGCTTTGATAAAATTAAAATTTAAATTATTTCAAAATCCATATTAGAGCAGATTCTGTGGGGGGCATGGATTTCAGAGAATTTAAGGGGCAATAAAATACCCTGTTTAAGGCCAAAATTATTTAAATAAAGTAATAGTTCTTAAATTCCTGGACACCTTCAAAACAAATATATAGAAAAAGGACAATCTCATACTAAAATGTGTTCAGAGCATGAATTCAAATAATTGCTTTTGCCATTTTGTTATAAAGACAAATTGCCTTCTTTTTCGTATTCCAAAAAGTCCTGCAGCCCTAATCCTTACGCAACCCTCCGTTTGCATTTGCCTCCTCCTGCACCTCTGTCCAGAGCCCTGCACACAGACAATACCCCAGTGTCTGCAGCCTCCAAAGCCCACGCACTAAACGCCGCTCTTTACCCACGGAGCCATGTTCTAGTGGACAAACCCAAACAGTGACTGATGCACAGGAAGGGAAAGTGTTGTGTGGAAAAGGCCTTGTGTGTTGTGGAACAGTTTGCAGAGTGGTTGCCTGCTGATGCATGTTTGTATGGAAGTATGAGGATTACGTAAGAGCCGGAGACCCCCAGACAGGGAACTGCAGAGGGGGGGAGGAAGTGGGGTAAAACAGGACCTTGGCATGTTCAAATATGAATACAAACAGGGACTGGAGCAAATACATCTTTTGCAGCAAATACGTTTATATATGTTGTTGTTTGAATAAATTGGGTTTATGACTCCAATTATTGATTAAATGGAGCATCACTTCTAACCTACATATTTATCTAAACAAGCAATTGAAGAAATAATTGCTCAAGTTTAGAATATATATATATATTTTTTAAAAAGGTACCAAAGATTGTACCATAATAATTACAACCATAAACCACGTCATGTTTCAAGCAGGGACTGACTCAGGACTATTACCAGGACAGGAGTAACTATGTCTGAGGAACTTGTAGTGACTAAGCAAGATTACACCTGGTCTGGATACAGGTTTCCAGGACTGGACCAAGATTGAGGCAGGGACTGGACCAAGATTGAGGCAGGGACTGGACCAAGATTGAGGCAGGGACTGGACCAAGATTGAGGCAGGGACTGGACCAAGATTGAGGCAGGGACTGGACCAAGATTGAGGCAGGGACTGGACCAAGATTGAGGCAGGGACTGGACCAAGATTGAGGCAGGGACTGAAGCGGAGACTGATACAGGAATGAAAAATGACTGAAGCAGGGACTGTCCCAGATCTAAAGCGGGACTACAGTACCGAACCCTGCAGAAGTCTGGGTCCAATGGGGGACACAATACCAGGACTAAATCAACATTTGTTGCGTTCTGCCAACTAGCGGCTCCTTCCACGCACACCCCTCATTCATTCCACGCTCCAAACCAAACCGCTGCATTCTCCAAACGTTCTCTCAAACTTTCCCCAATTTTCTCAAACATTCCCAAACTTTCCCAAACACGCACGCACCCACGCTGCTTGTACTCACCAATGGACACCAGCTTGATATTCTCCTTGTCCAGAAACTCCAACGCCACGGACACGTTCTCCAGCTGCATCTGGCGGAACGTGGGCCTCTGGTTGTACTTTCGGAACATCTTCTTCTGGGACAGCACCTCCAGGAGTCCGATGAGGCGCAGGCCGTCGCTCAGATCCGTCTGCAGGTTCCCGATCCGCTTGTTGACGCATTTCAGATGTTCGTTACACCAACGAGTGAACGTGTTCTGCTGGATCTTCTTCCACGGCGCGTCCTCGGCCAGGTCCTTCTCCGTAGCGGGCATCTCTGCGCTGTCCTTGTCGCTGTTGGTGGTGGTGGTGGTGGTGGATGGGCCGCTGCCTGGGTGTGGAGGAGCCGCGGCAGAGCTTTGGGTGAGCCGTGGGTGTGGGCTGCTCATTTTTATGCGCTGGGTGGAGTCTGCGTGGCCCCTCTCGCTCCGTGCGTAATGTCTGAGGAGAGGAGGGAAGGGAAAGGAGAGTGAGTGCGAGTGTGGGCTGCTGCTGAATTTGTACTAAAACTTTTTTTTTTTATGTATTTCAATATTTGGATTTTCTATTCTTATGAGCAGGGCCGGTCCCACGCAATAAGCGGACGCAGGCCCCCGTCAAGAATTCCACACATGATGCAAAATGTTACAATTTAATACAAGTGGATAACATTCAAAACTAAATCCTTTTTTAAAAAAAAGTTGGTTTCAAACTTTTCAGTCCATTTCAATGTATTTTGTTTTAGCCCTAAATGACCTCAGAGAACTTTACAAAGCCATCCTTCGACATCACAGATCAGAGAATCAAGTAGTTCAAACACAGTTAATCACCAGTCACTGAAAAAAAGCTTTAAAAGCAAAACGTACGGAAGAAATCACAAATACAGTTCTAAATAAACATGGGGTTAATTATACACCCTCTTTCCAGGCACTCAAGAAGTTAGCAGTATATTTACCTTGAAACTGAGGACATACTGCTGCTGCTCATGCTGCTGCTGAGCTGACACTGATATGCTTCACCTGCTGAGGTGGCAACACAAATGACAGTCCCTTTCTGCGCTCTGATTGGATCCTCAGCTGAAGAACCAGCACTGTAAAGCTGTCATCGATAATATGGCCTCATGTCTGTTGTGTATTTAATCAAGAATAGAACCACGTTTATTCTTTGATTTGTGAGGAATAATTTTGGAATATGAAGGCCAAATATAATGTTTCTCTTTATGTCACAATGTCAAGAAGGAAAGACTTGTATGATTTGAGATGCAGCCCGTGTCTTCTGCAGATATAATGCTTTCATTGATTAATCACTAATTTGCTTCGATTGGCACCAGGACAAAATAGAGGTTGAAAACACATCCACTAACTGTAATTATTCTCCTCAAGCTGGTGCCACCTGTGAAATCCAACACAGAATCAACAGTTTCAGAGCCGTAAAGCAAAGCAGGGCAGGTCTGGTTAATACTGTGATGGGAGACCTCTGACAGCAGGTGCCTCAGTAGCTGCAGCAGTAAAATGCCAAACTGTTGTTGTGTCCTTAGACAAGACACTTCACCCACACTTACCAAAATATACATAGGGCACAGAAATACCAACTACGTAGTAATGCCAAACGTCATTTTCACCAATTTGAGTGTTTTCAGAACATTTTCTTAAACACATCTTTAAACAAAAAGCGTCTCAATTGTTCCCGTGTGTCATTATCAGTGTTCACATGCATGAATATGAGTCACCAGCACGTCCATAGAGCTGCATTTACACACAAGTGACTCAGGCTGGATTACCCCTTCACACGGCTCTTCCTTCCAAATATGCAACCGTGCAAAGTAGAGCTTACTCACTTCTCTCACAGATTAGGACTAGACCAGTGGACTGTGGTCTCTCCATGGGTCTGCTGTTGGGGGAAGTGAGTAAGCCCAGTGTGGAGCGCCGCCTGTGGGCCTTTAGTCACAGAGTGTCCTTCCCTCTTTTTCTGGATTCAAAAGATGATCTCAAGATGTGACAGAGTATGAAAGACCAATGCATTTGAAAACTAGTGATAGAACCAAAATGTTTTAGTACGGAAGCTTGTTAGGTTCACTTGTGAGTGTGTTTTTTTTCCCGCTGGTATCATGTTATTTCAAGATAATTTCATGTTATTTCAAGATTATTTCATGTTATTTTATGATAAATTGGTATCATGAAATAACATGATAGTTGTGTATCATGAAATAACATGATCCGTATCTTGTACGAACATGAAATTATCATGACATAACATGAAAGTATCATGAAATAACATGAAAGTATCATGAAATAACATGAACGTGTCATGAAATAACATGAAAGTATCATGAAATAACATGAAAGTATCATGAAATAACATGAAATTATCTTGAAATAACATGATACCAGTGAAAAAAAAACACACCCACAAGTGAACCTAACAAGCTTCCGTATTTTAGAGCCAGAAACAAAGTACTTGTAGTTAAACCCATCCAACTAGTTGGATTTCATTACATAGTACTTTTTGGTGGTTTGAAAGTTATCTTTAAGGTGTACAATGGTCCGTGTATTTTTTGTTCAATTTTTTTTTTTCAAATTAAAATTGAAAATTGCATAATGTCCCTTTGAAGGCATTGTTATTATTTATAGTTTGGTATTGTAAATTAAATCATATTGCCTCATTTTATCAGACAACGCTATCAGAAAAAAATATAAATTGAAAAAGCTATATCAACCTGGTTCCTCATTTATAAAAACAGCTCTGTTTTATTAAGATAGAAATAAGTAAAAACAAGTTTTTGATGTTTTTTGATGAGGTATTGTGCGAATATGGTGAAATGTATATATCACACTGTCCGTCCGTCCGTTTTCTTCCGCTTCATTCGTTGCCGGATGAAGTGGATTAAAATTTAAAATTGAACAATGTCCCTTTGAAGGCATTGTTATTATTATATCACACTGGTGTTGTTTCATTGTCTGGTGACTATTTGCGTACCCTATATCTATTTATTTCTACTATATATTTAGACTTTAATTGAAAATGTATATATATTATATTATTTGACAGTTTTCACTCATTTGTATTTGTGATTTATTGTGAAATGCTCTGTGGGTGTGGTGATTGTACACCTTAGGGGTGCCCGCTAACCTGGCAAGAGCCAGATTGATGATTGTGTAGAACTCTAATGCGTTCTCCACAATATCAATCTGGGACTTCTGCAGGAGAATCCTTTCGGGGAAAGGAGGGATAAGCCGCAGAATACTTCAAGCTGATTGGGCGAAGTGACGCTGTGTGCCCGCCTACCAAGGTTGCCGTCCAGAAATGCACAAAGCGCCTCTCGCTGTTCATTTTTCAAAAAAGAAATTGGAGATTCTGCTAAAACTGACTTGATAGCCTCAGCTACACGTCCGTCCTCCTGTGTAGCCATGTTTGTTTTGCTTCGGCCCGGCACGTCTTGCTTTCGTCAAACCCGGATATCCCGCCCTAAACCCCCAGACTGGCGCGTGATTGGCTTGAACACCTAGATGTTCTACTCGAAAAGGGTTGGCGGGAGCGGAGCGGGGCAAGATGTATTCTCAAGTGTTTGTGAACTCACAAATACCGCGAGAATTCAGCTTGCAGGCAAGGTTAGGTGCCCGCCCTATCCTGTACAAATCTGGCCAAAAGTGGTACTGCAACCTCTCCCTCTCTCCCTGACTCAGGTTGCCAGATATGCAGATGAGGACTGTACTACTATCTAAATGGTATATCTAATATCTAAATATCTATAACCAACACCTTTTACACAAAGGCCCCGATAAAAATACACGTTTTATTCCTTGTTTTGTCATAATGATTTGAGACCTTTTTTAGTACTGCGGCCACATGTTACTTTACCAGACTTTCTGATTGGTAAAATAGTGGAGGGCGGGACATCGAAAGGAAAACAATTTAAGGGGCTTTAAATCTAATTTTTAAATACAAACATCTCTGCTGAAATACTGTTGAAAGTTATAGAGATATTCAAAAAGAGCATGGTTTATTAATGCCTTTTGACATTAGGGCCATTTAATGATGACTTGACATGAAAATGTACGCATGGCGCCGTAAAGATGGCGCCGTGGCAGGAGCTCTGGTGTGTGCCCTCTGGTACACACTGGGGTAGTCTTGCACAGTTTTTCCAATGTGGTTTTACTGCAAATGGCAAATAAATGAATCTGAATCTGAAATCTTACATATTGCTACTTTAACGCCGAAATGCTGAATTCTCAATAAACGTTTATTTTGCAAGTAAGAAAGTGTGGAGGAATGTTTTAGTATTTGAATTAATATCTTCAGTAGAATGTATATGAAGGAACAAGTATGAAGGCCAAGGCACCAATGCACTGTGGCAAGAGCTCTACTGTGTACTATCCATTTCTGAACATGAACCTGATCTAAAGAAAATACTTTCGGCCCACAACTACCTATGCTACCACCAGAGTCACATATTTGTTTTTCCAAAGTTGAAATTACCGGCTGCAAACACAATGTAGTACAATGACCTCATACTATTGCAGGACCAATGCCACTTTCATTTGATCATGGAAATTTGGGACTATTGACTCTATTGACTTCCAAGTTGAATTTCCAATTTCCATTCCCATTTTTTCCGAGAGGGGTGTGGTTTCCCGAGTTTTCAAGATTGCATGAACATGGCATGAGACAGGCCCTTCATCCAAACACTGTAAATGCA
This sequence comes from Knipowitschia caucasica, assembly GCA_964034765.1. Classification (NCBI taxonomy): domain Eukaryota; kingdom Metazoa; phylum Chordata; class Actinopteri; order Gobiiformes; family Gobiidae; genus Knipowitschia; species Knipowitschia caucasica. The sequence goes on along the minus strand of OZ035827.1, from coordinate 36,887,243 downwards.
TCAAGGCCATGACAAAGAGAATTCAAATTGGACTTTAATGTCAAGGAACAATAAGGAAACAAACCTCCAGGCTTCCGTTATTAGCCGTTTTAGCGTAGGAACCTGGGAATGTTCCTCGAAGCAGTATGATGCTTCCCACAATGCATTCTGCATTCACGTTGCCCTCAAAAGCTTTATAAGCTTTGAAAAGCATGTACAGAGTTTCCTGTAGTTTTCCTTGACGTTTGAGCTCAGACTAGTCGAAGTTGGTAAATGAGCTGCTGAACCCCCTCTCCGTCCTACATCCTTCCAGATCCTTAAGGTTCACCTGACCAGAAGGTCGATAATTAGGCGCAGGAGGGATTTTTGGACGCAGCCAAGAGTTTTTAGACGGAAGGAGCTGAGATACATGTTTGTTCCAGAAGTTTCTAATATTAGCGCGGATCTAAAAACAACTCCAGGTCTGTGACTGATGAGGAACAATGTTGTAACATGATTAAAAGGGAGAAAAACAATTTCCCATCCTATTACATGAAGCACCAAAGTATTCTGACATATTATTCTCTCTTCAAAATGAACAGGAATAATACAGAATATTTGCTCTTTAACAGTTTCCCCCGAGCTCTCCCACTGGGTCCTTACAGCAGCAGTGGGGCCATACACGTTGTCTGAAATATGGAACAATGTGGTATTTTTGGCCATGTTTACGGCCGTTTAATGTGCAGTCATGATTATAAACTTGTTAAAGTCATTAGGCTAATCCCATGACCTATGACGCCACCATCTCATCCTCCGCTCCACACGACGCAACCGCTGCTCTGCTAAAACTTCTAAAAAATACGTCAGATCAGTTCATTTGGCTTTAATTAGAAGGAAGTAAAACCAAATGACTTCAACTGCACTTCCAGGTGTTCTCTGCAGAGGTCCACAATGGAAGCCAAGAAAAGCATTCATTGAACCTTCATTCAAGATAAAAGTGTCGGTTCATATTTCTGCTGCTCATCTTCAACAAGTAAATGATAATATGAGGCTGTATGAGTCTTGGACTCATACAGCCTCATCCCTGGACTCAGCCTCACTTTTGGACTCAGACGTGACTCAGCCTCAGTCCTGGACGACAGGCTCAGTCCTGTACCACAGTCCTGGAGCCAAGCTCCTCTGACCACACTCCTCAATCCTGGATCCTCAGACCACGCCACAGGCCACATAAGTCCCTGGTCCGCAAGTCTAACTCAAGTCGTAGTCTCAAACCCAGGAGTTCAAGTCAAGTCCCAAGTCTAAAGACAAGCAAGAAGAAGTCATGTCCAAGATAATTCCAAGACAGGTCCAAGTCCCTGCCCAGGAGTCCAAGTCTCATAGTTTTCTATGAGACTTTCTAAAATTATGGCACACTACAGTCTAAAAATCACTGGATTTAAATATCACATATCCTGGCTCCTCACTCCTGGCTCCTCACTCCTGGCTCCTCACTCCTTGTTCCTCAGTCCTGGTTCCTCAGTCCTGCTTTCTCACTCCTGCTTTCTCACTCCTGGCTCCTCACTCCTGACCCCTTACTCCTCACTCCTGACCACCACTTCTGGCTCCTCACTCGTGGTTCTTCACTCCTGGCTCTTCACTCCTGACTCTTCACTCCGGGCTCTTCACTCCGGGCTCCTCACTCCTGACCCCTTACTCCTCACTCCTGACTCTTCACTCCTGGCTCCTCACCACTGGTTCCTCAATCCTCTGACCATGCCACACACCCACATACAGAGTGCCTGACTTTTAAAGCCAGAGTAAACTTCCCATCGATCGTGGACTTGTATTAGAGTTTTAAGAGCATGCCGCTGTGACGGAGTTCTCTTTGCCTAAATAAGGCGCTGATGGCCGTTAGAAATGCAGTTTGCTCTGTGTGTTTGGCCACAGCAGAATGTGAAGAATGCTCCTGCTCAGAGCCTCCAGTAACAGTCTCAGTAAACACACGGGATGAGATGTACGCTTTATACGGCTCATTTACGAGAGCAGAACAAAAGGATTAAATGCACACATCCCCTCCTCGCCGTGTGGGCCTGGACCTGCACACCACACACTCAGCAAAAAGGACACAGTTTGGACCACTTTCACTGACTGGATGATTTTAAAAGTATGCAAATATGATAGAAAAAAATCAAATTAAGAACAGTGGGCGATTAGAAAGCGGGGATCGTCAGAACAACAGCATTGAATGTGGGAGGATAAAGATGACTCGAACTTTAATGACTCAATTTCAACGGAAATGAAAAGTGCAACTATTGCATCTGATTCAAATGTCTTAAGAGGACGTCCATGTTCTTTTGCTTTGTCTGGGGCCGGGTCACAGAGGCAGCAGTCTGAACAGAGACTTCCACAGGCCAGCTGAGAGACTGTCTCTTCAGCCTGTCCTGGGTCATGCCAAAGGTCTTACCATGTGACCGAGCTCCTCACCCTATACCCTGGGTTTGCTCATGACCAAAAGTGAATGGTAAATCCAGAGCTCTGACAGCAGATGCTGCTCCCTCATCACTTAACAGTCTTATACAGTGGCCTTCTTACCGACCGTCTGTCAACCTCCAGCTCCAACCTCGCCTCACTAAGAAACATTTCTGAGACTGGAACTCCTCCTCTTGAGGAAACTTACATTTTCACAATATGTTCCCTTTAAATAAGACCATTCTTACGTACGGCTGATCTTGTGACATTAAATCTAAAACAGATCAAACAGACAATGATGTGCCCACAGCTCTGCTGTAGCTGAGATTTGTTGGCATTTGCAAATGCATTAGTATTGTTCTTTAGCTGTGCACAAGGCTTTTCCAATCATATATTTTCCCTTTAATTAGCACAACACAATATAGCAACTGGAGTGATGTTTTGCACACCGCTGCAGGTTTTCCATTCAAAATCACCTTTTGCAGTGACAATGTGTTTTCTTATTAAAATCCTTTCATACACATAAAAAAACACAGAAACAAATCACTCACACAGGTTAAACAAACAAATACAACATGGAACATTTAGAATGTGGAAACCCCCACAGACACTGATCTACATCAACCCCATGGTGTTTAGTCAGTGTTCAAGTAATGAGACTCAGTTACTCACAGTGTAACTTATTACATTTTTTCAAAGCAATTTGTAATAAGTAACAAATTGCTTTTTCAAACCTACACTAACCAGGAATAATTCAATGTTAAATGATAATATTAATATTGATATTTACAGTCTATTGTTAAACGTTAGTGTGCTGGTATACTTGAGGAGATAGCGCCCTCTGCTGGAGACATGTGCATAATGACTTCTCTGAACTCGGGCTTATTACATTAAACCAGAGGCATGTAATGAGCTGCTGCCAACAGACTGCATTCAGAATACAAATACTTTTAAAGCCTTTTCACATAATGTTGTGTATTGTGAAAACTTAATTTCAAAATGATTTTTCTTGTAAATGCAAACTGTTCCAGTGTGATTTCAGATGTCATATAAGTCCATTATTACTTGTGCAAGATATAAATACATGGGTTTTATCAACTCCAGAGGGAATATGGTTTCACAAAAGTGTATTAATAACGGCTGAGGCCAGAGGGTTCAGCCAAGTCCAATATTTTCTGTCCCTCATACTGAGATGAAGTGATCCAGTTTCCGGTAACTGTAGGATCAAGATCAGCACAAAACGGGCTTTTTATATTCACTTTTGTGAGCTTTGAAAAGGCAGATACAGGGACAGTTTTATCACCTCCTTTTCTTTACCACAAAGCCAAATGCAAGGGAACAGACAATCTTTTTATCAGGTCTTTCCAAGTGCATTATTTGTCTGGATAATACTGTGTTTGCTGCATGTGTGGATGCACTTTGTCTTCTACGGATTAAAAAAAGACTCTTTATATTTTTGACCATGTGGCAAAAACTACAACATCCCTTACCCTCAGGTTTAACCCTTTAGGTCTGGTATTAAACAACCAGGAATCAGACGTACAACAGCTTCCCTAAAAATGATTTAAACAAAAACAATGAATACACATAAAACTAAATGATATGAGGAACAAGAAGTATGAATAATTAACTGTCTATTATTATAACTATTATTATTATCATTATTGTTGTTGGATTTTTATTTCTTATTTTGCTATAGTGATTATGATTACTATCATTATGATTATTATTACTCTATCAATGATTTATGTTTTGTTATCATGAATTGAACTTGAGACTTCCAATCACTAGTGCACTTAACTTTTTTTGGTTTCCTAAATATACGTTGTTTTTCCTGACAGAAAGAGTCTTAATTTAGTGACAAATCAGACCACAACATGCCGTCTTTTTCCTATTCAATTTCTCTTAAAACACTGATTTAAAGACTAAAAATCCGTGCATATTAAATTACTGATTGAATTGGATTGAAACTGTTTGGATTTTATCCGGCACGGTGACTGAGTGGATAGCACTCTCGCCTCTCAGCAAGAAGGTCCTGGGTTCAAATCCCGGTTGGACCAGGGCCTTTCTGAGTGGAGTTTGCATGTTCTCCTCGTGTCTGCGTAGGTTTCCTCCGGGTACTCCGGTTTCCCCTACCACTAAAAATATGTCCAATAGTTCTAGCATGTGCCTCCTGTACTGGCGACCCCGCTCCCATCTCTGTGTGGAGTGAGAGACAAATGCCCAAAAAACAACAATTGTAAACCGCTTTGAGACTCAGATCTGCAGTGAAAAGGCGGTATATAAATAAAGATTACTTACTACTACTACTTATTGCATTGTTCATTTTTGTGTTTCAATTCCATCTTTGATCTGTGTCTTTCTTTATGCAGCAAAAAGTTGCACTTTATGTATCCTCTTAAGGCAATGATGCCACGAGGGCATCTATCAGGAGCAGTGGTCACCGTACTGCGCCCGAGGACCCACCTCCAGATGTCCATGCTTGTCTTGGTCAGGACTAACGGAGCTGCAGGATTTTACCTATTGTGCGTGTTTTTGGTGCTAAACATCTATGTTTAGAGATAGAAATTTATATCAAACACTACACCTACACCAACATATATATTAAATATATATATATATATATATATATGATACTGCGCAGAACCCTCAAACTCCATGACCCCTGTTAGAAAGAAATAACCGCCCGCTGAGGGTGAGAAAAAGATATAAAAAGAAAGAGAGAGAGAGAGAGAGAGTTGAAAGTTGAAAGATGAACTGTTCACATCCTCAGCTCATGTCAACGATGAAGAATTCTCTGGAATGCTATGATCTCATACTCAGATCCTCCGCCAAAACACCCTTTGCATTTTTCACTGGTGCATGTGAAGATCCATTGATGAAAGCAGAAGCATTCATAGCCTCAGTTCTGTTGGTGCTCTTTCAAACCTGTTGGGTTAAAAAATGTTTCTCAGTCTTCAGTTTTCGAAGCGGGAGTCATTGGACCTGTGACTATTATGAACTGTTTTCCAGGCATGTGATTGTTTTTCCCCTGCTCTCTCATTAAGTTCATGTGACAGTTTAAGGACTCTACTCAATCTGCTTATCTTCGAACAGTCATATTTATGTGCGTCTCCCTGGGAACTGTGAACCTCATCTGACACATCTCATCCCTTTCTTTTCTCCTATCCTTTATAATGTTTGGGCTTGTCTTATGGCTAGAGCAGCATGCTAACAAGAGGTGGGCAGAAGGCCCTAAACGCATGTTTTTAAAAGAGACATATTTACCAGGGATTTAATCAAAAACAGACCTGGAGTTGTTTTTAGAGGCATCCACTCCATTAGCAGGAACTTCTGGCACAAATATGTAACTCTGCATGTCTCAGTCCTGTAACAATATGATGTCGTTGTACCACTATGACATCACGCTCAGAGCAGTATTGTAAATGAGTAAATTTGTGTTGGCAAATTCCCAGGTTAAATTACATGTCATCGGTAATTTTGAAATTAGGAAGAAGACGTGGATTATCTGTTGTTTTTTAATATAAAATGTTATCCACAACTCAATTTAATAGACCCAAGTCTATTCGAATAACACAAGTCTGAAGTTAAAGGAGAAAATTCAAAGTCAAGTTGAGTCTTCAGAGATCTTGGTATGATGTGGACTTTTTACTTGGTTTTGTGTTGATAAATTACTGAAAGCTTTGGTCCCTATTTTTCAATGTCAAAGTAATACTTGTTCAAGTGTGTACTTCTCTAAGCAGCAGCCAGGTGGCGAGCACACCAGCCTCCGTGTATTCTGTGTACAGATCCAAACAGTGCACCTTTACCATATTTGGTGCGGCCCCTAAAACGTGCGCTCTGGAGATGCTTCAGTCCAACGCTTTGGCACAAAACCTGCCGCCCGTATCAGTGCGCGAAACTTTGCAATAACAGGATGTTAGGAGAAGTGCATATTTTAACTCAAGTATTAAATAGGTACATGTCTAACATGTTCTGTACTCTATTACAATTACAGAAGTTTTCAAATTAAATTACATTTTTTTTAACTGAATGAAGTGTGTAAAACATCATCATAACGACTCCTATTACTTTCAAACTATTACATGGCAAAAAAAGTCTACGAGTAAAAGTGTTTAAATCTACTCTAAAAAAGTATATACTTGGCTTCTACTTAATGACAGTAGATTTATTGTGTGTATTTGGTTACTTTCAACCCCTATCGCGCCTAATCTCTGCGTATAACTTAAACTATATTTGCTAAAAGATTGTGGCACTGACATTTCGCGGATGAACAACCCCAATGTCAAAGGGATTACGTCTTCAGCCTCTCCAGCAGCGCGTGGATTATAATTTCTGTGTAGCCAAACTTTGCCCGAGGCGTGGCAGTGTATGGACGCAGCAGAACTTCCCTCTCCAAATATTTGGCTGTGCGTAAAAAGTCAAGTTTATCAACGCTGCGCAGTTTTCACATTTGCGAGCCCAAATTCCAACTGTTGCGTTACTCTAAATGTCTAGATGTGTGTCCATATAATCAGTGGGTAACTGGAATTGGGAAAAGGATGCCTTAAACTAAACAACTATGAAGCATACAGCTACAATATTGTATATTGTGTGTGCTCCTTGTGGTCCCTAACTATTGTCCCTCCTGTGTGCGAGGCATCATATTTCCCCAATGAGGGACGAATAAAGCTTCTCTCTTATCTCTTAAAAATGCCACTTTATCGTCCTTACAATTCATTCATTGCGCTGTTTGGTTTCAATGCGTATTAAAACGTCAAAAAGAAAATACACTACGCAAATTAAAGGTCCTAACGGGATGACTAGTTGTTGTTTGTCAAACATAAATAAACAAGAAAGTGAAGTTCGCGTGCAGACAGCAGCCTCTATCACCCAAACATCCACAAATCCGTGCGTAAGAGTGTCCGCTCACCGTGCGCTCTGTGCTCGCTCCAAACGGTTCCGTAAGTGCGCTCTGGCTCCTCTCTTGTGCACAATAAGCTCCCACTCCACGGAAAAGCGCGTCCGGCTGCGTGGAAAGACAGAATGGATGGAGCTGGTGGCTTTTCTAAACCTCCTCCGTCTCTCCCGGAGCCAGCGCCTTAATTGGTCAAGAAGTAAAGAAGCGAGCGCGTGTGTGAGTGTGAGGGTGCGTGTGCGTGTGCATGTGGTGACGTCATGACCGCGCCTTCTGCTCAGCGGGAGGTTTTACACAGATATGAAAGATGATGTCATGAGCTTTTCTTCTGAAATGGGTCAAAAGGAGCGTCTGAGTGACGTCACATGCAGCGTTGACAGAACAGAGTTGGATGTATTTGTGGAATTCTCCTTGAGGTCATCATGGAGGTAAATTAGAGATTATTCTTCAGGTCCTTGGATTCATTTGCAGTTCAGTTCATTCATTTTTTTCCCTCTTCCAGGGCCAGGTTATGGGGGGTCTCACACTTCCTGCTCTACAGGCGTTTTACAGTATATTTATCTTTTCATACCTAAAGATTCTTGGAGTGTTCAAAAAGTGCTATGCTGCATTATTATGATTTAACCAGGATAGTTTCACAGAATCCTGCATCTCTCAGGGTTAACAGAAACACCCCTTGCCATCCTTGACGAGGACCTTCTTGCTGTAAGGCGAAGGTGCTTACCACTTGTTGCCCGCATGACTTCACCAGATGCTACCCCTCATCACCTCAGCTGGCTCCTCTTTATAGGGAGGGGCAGTGGCTCTACTCAGAGCTAGCCTGAGTGACAGAGCTATAGGGAGTGTCCAGCAACATCACTGTTTTACTTCAAATATTATAGTGGCTTTGAGGTCAACATTGATCAAAATAATTTAAGTATCTGTGTGTTAATGGGCTCTTTAGGACCGTGTGTATCTGTTCAAGTTGCACAAGTAGAGAAGCGTCATTACATAAACAAACACTAAAGATGTTTGAGCGAATCCAATCAAGCAACATCTCTGCCATATTACACAAAATAACAACATGATGAGTTTAAATACATTTGTACATTTCTCATTTTTACAACAAAAGTACATTCAGCTGGAGCTGCAGAGAGAACAGGTGTCGGGCGTCTCTGGGTCAGTCGGAGGTCTCAGTAAAGGCCACACATTTGTGGAATTTTAACCATTGGAGCTGGAGTCAGAACTTTCTCCACAAAACTGAAAACTTGGAAGAAAGCAAACAGTGTAAAACATAAAAAAATGTGAACACTGACTCTATTTTGTATATTGTGGACAATCTGTTGCAAATAAGCCCTATATGTACTTGGACATCAGTTACCTTTTGGTGGCCATGTTTAATTGCATTGTCCCTGTGAAATAAATAGATACATAAATGAATGAATAAAATCAAAATCAACATAAATAAATCAACATGGTGAGGGTCAGAACGCAGTGAGTAGTTTGCCATTCGGTCATTTTGTCCCAGAATGTTGTGTTGACAGTGCCGTGTTAGAGGGTGAATAATCATCTTCATAAATCAGACGCTGACAGACAATTAGAGTTCCCGCATCATTAAGACATAAATAAACATTCTGTTCATATAAACACTTTCATAGGACATTTTTAGCTGAGATATCAGAACAGACAAAGGATATGTGCGTTTCCATCTATTTTCTGATGTCTGAAACGTTTGTGGGAGAAAGATACATTTCTGGTTCATTATTTCGGCTTGAAAACTGAAAGCTGCACAAAGACAAATGACGTGAGAGTGTGCTCAGGGTCGGCCGCAGGAAGACTTCATTAATCACGTTACAAATTCTTCCCTTATCAGATGGCCCCGGTTTGTGGGTGAAACACGCACTGCAAAAACACTGCACACACTGCACACTCCCAAAACCTTTCTTTATTTCATTGGGATGTGTTTGGTCTAGTGCAGCACACATGCACCCAAACTGTTTGAAACATTCTTCACTTTTGGGCTTTTATCCCTGAGTGTTTTTTGAGCGATGGAACACAATCCCATCTAGTGGTAGAAATGGAAGATTGTATTATGCCTAAATAATCAATAAATGCAACATTGAAGGCGTGCAGGGGCGGACCTATCATTAGGCGCCCAAGAATCAGTTTTTCTGAAATATATACCCTATTTGGTTTTGGACAAACATATTCTAAAACTGATGGTAATCAGGGAGCACAGCCATGTTCAGCTAGAATATAAACAAACAAAGCAGAGAAACACAAAAATTGGGAGGTGAGACCATAGTCGATGTGTAGCTTCACAACCAGAAGTTTATTTAGGGCTGCCAGAGATTATGCTGTCCTCAATCTACATCACAGAAGACTGGTAAGAACTCCCTGTCTGCCTCTTGTCTTGTCTGTCTGTCTGTCTGTCTGTCTGTCTGCCTGCCTGCCTGTCTGTCTGTCTACCTGCCTGCCTGTCTGTCGTCCTGTCTGTCTGTCTGCCTGCCTACCTGCCTGTCTGTCTGTCTGTCTGCCTGCCTACCTGCCTGTCTGTCTGCCTGCCTGCCTGTCTGTCGTCCTGTCTGTCTGTCTGTCTGTCTGTCTGTCTGTCTGTCTTGCTGTCTGTCTGTCTGTCTCAATGTCTGTCTGCCTGCCTGCCTGCCTGCCTGCCTGCCTGTCTGTCTGCCTGCCTGCCTGTCTGTCGTGCTGTCTGTCTGTCTGCCTGTCTGTCTGTCTTCCTGTCTGTCTGTCTGTCTGCCTGCCTACCTGCCTGTCTGTCTGTCTGTCTGCCTGCCTACCTGCCTGTCTGTCTGCCTGCCTGTCTGTCGTCCTGTCTGTCTGTCTGTCTGTCTGTCTTCCTGTCTGTCTGTCTGTCTTAATGTCTGCCTGCCTACCTGCCTGCCTGTCTGTTTGTCTGTCTGTCTATCTATCACACTCATCCATGAAGTAGGGCCCCATCACAAAAGTTTTCCACAGATCCTAAAATGGCAAAGTCCTCCACTTTTTAGCCAATTATCAACATTGTAACAAAGAAAGGCCTGATACAACCCCACTTTGTTTGTAATGAGTATATACTTCAAATACATTAGTTTCACATTGTAAGTGGAATTACAGAAGTAAATGGACTTTTGAACAATGTTGTGTCTTCAGAATTGTAACACCTATTGGTATTTTTAATGTAAACTATTCTGCTGAGACCAAATAAGACATGATAGTGCTCCTCCGTTCTATATCGGTCTGGTATGGAAGCTTAAGTCCACAGAAAGAGTGTTTTTACAGTGCGTCTGAGCGTGTAAGTGGGGCCAGATGTTGTTGCTGTAATGACTGTGTGTCCGCTCACTGATGACATCATCTCGGAGTCGGAGTGACCTCATCAAAAACATATTTCTATTGTTTTCACATCTCTTCAATAATCAGGCTTCAGCTCACTCATATGGACTGTTTATGTTTATGTGTGCGTTGTAATGAAGATTAGGAGAGTACACCCACATGGGTCACGGGTTCATGAACCGTTTTGAGGAGCTTCTTCTTGTTCTAAAGATGGAATAAGTTGTTTTGAATGACTTGAAACCAAACTGTGGAAATGTCTGAAACCCAAGTCTTTTCAGTTGACTACAATAGTTAACTTTGATACAACGTCTTTGGATTTATTTATACAGTAAATAAAGATGACATTATTGCTTATTCATAACAGTATTAGTTGTTTTTCATGGAAAGGTTGTGCTGACTTGGGACAATAGTGGGAAAGGTTGGCAAGTTGTTGGAACCTGCATTGCTTTTCAACACAGGGATAGATTAAGAGATCCTTTATTCGTCCCACAGTGGGGAAATGTCAGTGTTGCATCACAAGTTATAGAACAGTAGGAAAGAGGAGCACACGGCACAAGTCAAGTGAACAATAGCTATACTAATGAAAATAAAACAAAATCTCTAACTCTAGCATCAATAAAAGTATAAAATCTCTATCTTGAAATGAATAAAAGAAGTGTAAAAGTTTTACATTAGTACAAAGTATAAAGTATTGTGTATTCTAGTGCAAGCAATATGTAGTTAACAGGAACATGTCAAAATAAAAGAGCCAAAACAGACTTCTGACTTTCAAAATAAGTCTTCTATGGACGATGGCAAACTCATAATCCACGTAGAGCAATACATCAATATTTTCCAATTTTTTTTTTATAAGGACAGCTTCATAAAGCAAACAGCAGCACGTGCAAAAGCGTAAACTTTGATGCTAAGAGCTTTACTCTCGTACAGTGAGATGGAGGTGATTTCAATCACCAAATTGATTTCAATTTGAGGAAGCCAAAAACAAGATTATGTGTCAATGAAGTTGCCAATATTTCTTTTGCCATTTTGAACCAGAGAAGTGAGAGTTCACCCGGCTGGTTTTAATCCAACACACATTGTTCCGGTCTGAGATTTTGGTGGAGATAAGGAACGACCGCACTCTTTGGAAAACAAACATTACATGGATTTATTTGCAGAGTAGAGCTGTTCCATTGCTTCAGAGGTCAGCGATGATGAGGAAACTGCGGGGGGCGAGGGATGGTCTGTTTTGTTTGTACAACTAGAAACAACAGTCGGTCAGAGCATTTACATGGACATAGAACTCAAAAGCTCCCAGTTTGTCTTTGATTAAGTGCAGCAGCTCAAAGAGACAGATCCGTGCAAAATGTGTGTGACGTGATGACATCAGAACTCTGAAATGTGACTTTTACTTTAAACATGTCCCAACATTGTTCCTTGTCAAAAACAGAACTAGAGTTTGTGAACTTTGTTTCTCTCCATACACAATAATATCAGGAACTTTCAACTGGTCCCTTAAGGTTTAAAAGATTCTTTAAATAAAAGCACAAAGAAGCTACCGCTGCTTAATTAGCTGACATGTTTTGGCGGTAGATTCCTGCCTTCGTCAGAGATGACACGTGATGGTGTGACGTGTCTCTTATCAGCGGTTGTTACCGGATGCGGCCAGTCTAGAAATGAAGCAGTACCAGCGTCTTCAAACTATTTTTCTTATTCAAAGAACCTTATCCTTTTAACATAAAGAAGACATAATGAACTTTTTACATTTAAAATGGTCCCTTCCCCGTCACAGAATGTTGAGAGAGCTGTAGAGATTGATGTAGTGACAGGTGAAACTCTGAGTTAGAAATTTGTTCAAAAGTTCATTCATTTTTGTGATGCAATTTAAAATGGGAAACCATGATTTAGACTCAATACATATAAATAATAATAAAAAAATACATTAGAGAGTTTCTCTCTTGAAAAGCTGACACAGATCCAAACTACATGCAAATAAGTGGAAGTGTAAAAACATCTTGTAACTCAATCAATAATGACAGTATAGCAGCAGTCTGTGACCCGGCTTCACCGCTGCTTTAGGACAAACGTAATGTGTTTCTTGTGACAATAGCAACTTATATTGACTCAGTGTTTGAGTGGTGTTTTTTTTTTTTTGATGCACAGGCGGCTGGTGTAATAACTACAGTCGTGTTGCAGATTAAATGTTGAACGATGAAATGTATGAGTGCAAAACAAAAGATCAGTGTGCAGATAAGGACATGTTCAAAGCACCACTCATCTGATGTGCACTGTTTCAGCCCACTGATGATGGGTTGTTGCAATAGTAATCCTCCCCTGCTTGGATGTGCTCTTCCTACCCTCGGTGAGCTGAAGTGATTATGGCCAATCAGACCTGAACTCGGTCCTGGGTCTAAAGCATGTCCGTCCATGGGAGTTGATCTCCTTGTGGGTCAGCTTGAGGTTTCTCTTTCTTCCTCTGGGTTTTTTAGTTTATTTAGGCCAATGGCAATGGGAAACCGGGAGCACCCAGAGGAAACCTACGCAGACACGGGGAGAACATACAAACTCCACTCAGAGTATCCCCGTCTAAAGTGATATTTGAACCCAGTGCACCATGTGGCTTGTGTGCAGTTCCATAACCACGTGTAAGCAACGTCCTATAAAACAGTTTGGTTTTATTGCCGTCTAAATTACTACTTTATTTGGCTCAAGTGTTTGTACTGAACACACCTCGCCAAAAAGACCAGGTTGCAGGGCGGGTTAAATGCTGTGTTGTTTTGACACACTAGCTTGTGTTGCTCAGTGTGGAAGGAAGAGTCAACCAAGAGTTTTTGGGTGAAAATCCTGTGCTCAGAAGGTTATCTCCAGCTAGAGTAAAATCAGGATTTCCTCTGCACCAACTGGCCCTTCCTGTGACAGAACACTCTCTGTGGATCTGTTTGATTTGTGACATCAAAGATGGTAGGGGTGTCCTGATCGAAATGGATTTAAATTACACCATGGTTTTGAGCATCAAAATCAAAGAGAGGAATGATGATCACCTCCCCCAGGTTTACATACATCAGGGAGGTGTGCAAAACACATGATGACGCAGCCCGTTGTACCCCTGCTACTGTCAGCAACGCCAAATTGTTATAGAATTATATACCCCATGAAGGAGGAAACTCAAAGGTCCTTTGTCTGGTCAAAAGCGTAAGTTTATTGTTCACGCACGTGCGGAGGGCCAGCACATCCACTCAAAAGCAGCATGTCCCAGCTCTGGGGGCCAGAGCCCCGAGCTTCCTGTATACAAGACACACACCAAAGATAGTCACGCCCACAACGGAGCGGAGGGGGCCACCGGTGAGGAGGCGCACAGGAAGCGCCGGCGCTATCCCCTGTGGTGGCAGTGGCATGGGGTGTGAACAGACAGACAATGGTGGAAATGCAGGTCATACAGATGCAAGACGGAAAGACACAAGGGTGTGACAGACAGCAGGGACCTTCACAAAGCTCAGCATGGCGTCAGAAGGTCGTCTGCATTGATAAAAGGCCTTTGACGTCCGTGTATTTGCTGCGGCTGGTTTTAATGTAATTACTCCAAAAACTGTCACCACACTACTAGTTAGCTAACCTGAATTTTATGACAGCATGGCAAGTGCAGATAAAGGTGCACTGGAGCTCGAAGCCGCTCCTGCTTCTCTTAAATCACCAGTGAATAAATATTTTATGTTCCCGGTGAGTTATGTTGACAACAGTCGTGTTGTTGCGGCAGATAATAACACAGACCGCAGTGTGTTAGATAGGCTGTGATATGCTATGAGTGGTTCCCAAAGTGGGGGGCGCAGAGCAATTTCAGGGGGGGCGCGGGACAAATGAATGAATGAAAATACAGATGGCTAAATGACACTGCTAGCATAAGATTGACACATCTTTGACACATTACACCGTGCACTTAGGGCTGAGGTTTATATTAATTACATTATGTGAAATACACTGCAAAGGACTCTGAAAACAAATTGTGTATGTATGTCTTTTTTTTGGGGGGTGGGTGCAAAAAAATCATATGTACCAAAGTGGTGCCCAGCAGAATAATTTGGGAATCACTGTGATATGCTTTGATATGACAAGATATGCTAAGATAAGCTTTGTGCGTTTACCACCCGGCCTCGGGAAATACTACAAACAAACAGTCGATCACCTCTGTGTATGAAGTGAAAGAATAATGACATGTGAAGCGTCTTTGAGTGTCCAAAAAAGCACTATAAAAAAAAAGATTTATTAATATTATTACTATTTATAGCAGGATATCTGCAGCCTTATTCGGTGGTGGAATACGCTGGATTTAAACAATTAATAAGCGTACAAGAGCAAAGCTACATTACGCTAAAGTGAATTGAGAATCGAATCCATATGTGCCATTTTAATTAGTTTGCATCGGGGGTGGTCCCACATTGATCCGTAGATCTTTCACAACATATCTTTTCAACACACATTTTTGTCTAAAACATGAAATGTAGTAAAAGTAAAAGTAAAAGTTCACAATCATGTTTACATGCCGACTTTCGGTTGGCATGTAAACACAATCTCAATGTTTACATGCCAACTTATCTCAACTCAAATAGTTTTTACCTATGCACAAGTTTCTAGATATACTGTGTTTACACATTCTAAAGCCTTTTTCCATCAATCCGTCTGTTTTATTTTTTAAAGTCAATAAACCAAGTTTTGTAGTGCATTGACTAAAGACATCAGACAGAATCAGACTGACTCAGGGATGAGCTATTGTCTCATAAGTGTGTGTGTGCGCGTGTTTGTGTGTAGGTATGCGTGTGTGTGTGTGTAGGTATGTGTGTGTGTGTGTGTGTGTTTGTGTGTGTAGGTGTGTGTGTCTAAAGAGATTTCCTCTGCACTGTCTCATGTGTAATTATGAAGCGTTTCATATGCTTTATAGTAGAGACGCCTTTGTTCAAACACCTTTGGCAAATAAAGAGCCCCAGAATGTGGAATCGGACCAAACGGTTACAATATGAAACTAGAAAAGTCGTAGAGCACATACCTCTACCTGGAGGCACAGATACATTTCTTTGATGGTGATGTCTGCAATTTCAATTTTGTTTTTTGACCATATGACTATGTATATGAAGTAAAGTAAGTAATTTTTTGAAACAATAAATGTTTTTGAAATGTTATACTTTAGAAATGTTTTATACATGCCTTATTCTTTCACTACTTTTGACTTGTTGGCACCGAGAGCCAAAGCAATTTCCTAGTCTGTGACTTCCTGTTACTTACATGGCAATAAAACATTATTCTGATGATTCTGACATAGACGTTGAATGACCAACTGTTGGGTGTGGACTATTATCTTTCAGAGCTGGAACATTAAAATCGGATTCATGTCCAGGAGGAAACCAACCCACATACTCAAACGAAAATCAGTTACACATGGACCCAGCTTAATGAACAACCACAGTGTTTAAGACTAGTCACTTTTGCATGATTCAGCAATCACCTTTGTTTTAGGGCCTGAAAAATGAAAGTCGAGACCTCACACATCGACCCATAAGGTAGGTGCTCAGAGTGACAAAGCAGTAGTGAAACAAGAAACCTGCACTCCGCCAGTCCTTTCAAATCAACTTTTATTACATTTTTATTATTCAGGCATGTCGTCTTCCACAGCATAAAATGAAGAATTACTTTTCTGGGATTATCCTTTTGCGTTGTTCTTGTGGCATGAAGTATTGCAATAATTCTCTGAAGCAACATAGTTCATCAAAGTTTGTTATGGTGACAGACCTAAGCATAGTGACTCACATGGCTCTGCTCCGGTTCAATTGTGCACCCAATTTTGGATTTCTCTGACATTAAAATGCTCTAAACTCAACAAAGTAATGTGCCCAGCTTTATAACTCCACTTTTTAATTGCACTTCACTTTGAAAATTCAGTCCATGTCATTATATTCAGCTGTAGTTTCATGGTGAAGAGTGTTTGGACGGTCCCAGTGAATTATTACTGAAATGACAGTGGGGCGCCTTGCGTGTGTGTATGTGTGTCTGTATATATGTCTTTAAAAGGACACCTGTCTCCTGTATCTGTGTCCCTGGAGCAGAGAAGCAGCAACTCTGTCAAACTCTGTCAATTCGAGCTGAGGGGTCTTTATTAATGCTCTGCTCCTCCTCACTATGTGTGTGTGTGTGTCTGTGAGTGTGTGTGCATGCTTGCGTGTGTGTGTGTGTGTCTGTGAGTGTGTGTGCATGTTTGCGTGTGTGTGTATGGGGACATTTCACAAACTCCAGGACGTTTAAACAGTCTGAGCGCACAGAGCCTTTTAAGGTAAGCTCTCCCAGACTGCAGTTCAGAGCCCTCCACCTCTTCACACTCAGCCTCTATGTCTCTCGCTGCACTGTTCAAACAATCGCAGCAGTTACAAAGCATATATTATCATCGGATTTCCAGATATATTTTCTTTCCGAAAAATATATCTTTACGGGACACTGTATATATATATTTTTTTTTTTTTGTTCCTTGCTCTAAAAACAGTTTGTTCAATCATATTTTTTCATAGGCAAGTAGTTTTGGCCTCTGTCACAGAAAATGTTCTCTGAAAAGCATGTTGTGGTCTGGTTTGTCCACAACATGTTATTTAAACAAGACTCTTTCCGTTGGGACAAACGACATGCATGCATATATATATAACATTTGCTTAAGCACGTCTGACCATTCTAGCAGTATGCTCTGCTTTTAATCTGGCTACAAAATGGCCTAACCAGCCAGAATCACACAATTTTACAATCATTGAAGTATGAGGGTTTGTCCGGAGCAGCTGATTTCATGTGAGAACAGGAAGCATTAGGAATAAATGGAAGTAGCAGCAGAATACCAAAATACTGAACTGAAGTGCGCAGGTATATTTGTCACAGTAAGTCATATTTTATTGGATCCATCCACGCTAATATCAGGAACTGTTCACAAAGATGTGCCTCTGCCCCTTTTGTCTAAAAGCTCCACTCACAGACCTGTAATAGTATGATTAGTTTTGTGAAATTACATTCTTTACATTTGAATGGTATTTGCAGCTGATCATTTTCAAATGTAGAAACAACAGGAAGTCAGTTTACCTGTCAAATAGATTTCTTATTGTTAATTCATTATACATGTATAAAGTTTAGTTTATACATATTATAGTATACTATTGCAACATAATTCAACACACCACAACATCAGTAACATGTATCATCTAAAGACCAGCATAAAACATGTATCATCTAAAGCAGAATTGGAAATTCCTATCCTGCATTTGTCTCGAGTAGGTTAGACTACTGTGACGGCCTGCTCACTGGGCTCTTCAAACAAGCTGTTTAGTCCTGACAACTAAACATGCAGAGGCAGTGTTTAAGATTTATGCAGCTAAAGTTTTCCTTGAAATGTGAGACAGGCTTCTGCTCTGACTGTTCAAATCCAAGTGAATAGCAGGTCGATTTTGCTGTGCATACAACTGAAGGATTGCACCTGACCGTCACTCTTTTCAATATAAATAATTATTTATTATTTGACTAATTGTGTGATTTGAAATGGTCTTTTGTTGTTTCTTTTCTTGCCTTGTGTATGAAGGCCAATAAACTTGCCTTGCCTTGCAATAGGACTTCCAGAGAACACAAACCAAAGCTAGTTCATGGCAGCTTTATCCCACTGCTGTCAAAAGTTCAATCTATATTATATCTGTTGCAGAAGGAGGTACGTTTCTTAGTTTCTATTCCTCAGAACTTGATTTGAGACCATCAAGAGACCATCTCTTATGGTTCAGTTGTTACTCAAATCAAAGTTTTGTCAATTTCCCAGTGAGGCCATTTCAGGTCATCCTCACCCTGACTTATCAGCATTGTCAGACTTTCCTGCATGAGCTCATGGAGGAAGAGCCGAGGTGGAGCTTTAAAACAACACTGCTCAATGAATTCAGACGAAACATCTTCCTTTTTATCTGAAACCGGGTCACAGAGGCAGCAGTCTGCGCTGAGACTCCACTCACTCCTCATTCGGGAGAATCCTGAGGCGTGTGATGATCACATTGAGATTTCAACATAAGACATAAACTATTTACTTGCAAAGCATAAAAAATCAAGGACAACTGTGAAAAAAAATACAGTTAATAAGTTACCTTTTTTGCCATCTTTTAGGAAATAATGTTTTCTTAACTGCAATATTTCACAATAGTAGAAAACTGTTAGAGAATTCTGCACAGTTTGTAATAAACGTTTTATTGCCAAATTATCACATGTGATAATGCTGTCTGTATTCGTGAACTTGAATTAGAGTATATAAAGTGTATATTTGCAAATAATGGTGCAATAAACACTATAGGATCACTGGAGGATTCCTCTGTGTCTGAGATCTGCTAACTCCACACACTGTCAGATCAGGAAGTGGAAACAAAAGCATCACCATAGCAACGTAAACCACCACAACACAACCGGCATTAATTCTTCCTCCCGACACATCACACGCTTTTATCAGTCGGAATTCCACCGGAGCGATTCCAAGCATGCACCTCTGTTGGAAGTCCACAAATAAATATGGTATAATACAGGTGTTGGAAGATATGAGAAAAAATAAGTGGTGGAAATTTGAAAAAGATCATTTCTAATACCACACACTGTTGGGAGGATAGATGGCCATTGGCTGCATCCAAATAAAAAAAGTAAAATATCTCACTAATTCTATTTTTTCTAAGCAAAAGTAATAATCACCCCTTAAATAAGAAATATTATGCATTATTTTTGGCCCTTAAACATAATAATGAGACCTCTAATGTATTTCATGTTTTAGAAAGTATAACACAATCTTTGACAGAAAATATTTTACAATTTTTATTTATTAACCCCCCACCTGAAGGGCCTGAATCTCTTTCAGGCTGCCCGATTGTCCTGTTCCATGGACTCTCCAAAGTCCTCCCAATCCCGGGTCTTTGCCTTAGCCCGGGCAGTCGACCGCTTGCCCTGCAGTTACTGGACAGATGCCTCAGTCCCACATCACCATCGTAGCTCAATAGGATTCCTTCTTCAGCCTGACTGCATCCCTCACTACCGGAGTCCACCTCCTAGTTCGGGGACCGCCACCAAGACCAGCACCAGCACCATACGACTTCAGCTGAGAGCTGCTGCATCTGCGATAGAGGAGGAGAACATGGTCCACTCCTCCTCCGAGACCTGGGAGAAGCTCTCCTCAAGGTGTGAGTTGAAAGTCCGTCTGACAGGGGGCTCAGCAGACCCTCACGATACACTTGGTTCTGCCAGGTCTGACCGGCTTCCTCCTCTGCCAGTGGATCCAACTCACAACCAGGTGATCAGTTGACAGCTCTGCCTCTCTCTTCACCCGAGTGTCCGAGACACCCGGCCGAAGGTCACATGACACAACAATTAAGTAAATCATCGACCTCCGGCCTAGGGTGTCCTGGTGTCACATGCACTGGTGGACGCCCTCGTGCCTGAACATGGTGTTCGTGATGGAAAACTATAACTTGCACAGAAGTCCAAGAACACCACTCAGATTCAGATCAGGGGGGCTGTTCTTCACCTATCTCCAAGGAGAGGGATGTCAAAGTCAAATACATCAGAGGGCCAAAAATAATAATTTGCTACAAGCCGAGGAGGGCCCGACTGGTTCAATATTTATTAAAACAAATTACAATGATTGCATATAACCTGTAAGGAATGTCTATCTTGTTTATTTTGAAGTTTGTCGGGGCAACTTCCAGTTGCTTCCGGATTGTACGAAATGTGACATGGTGCGTGCGCGGGATAGGAGTGTATTTTTATGTAATTTTTATGATTCTTTTGTGTGCTTAACTGATTAAAAGTATTCATGATTATTAGCTCTTACCGTGAATTTGTGCAATTAAATTAAACGGAAAATGGGCACATGCATCTGTACGAGCTTCATTCATTCAGCTAAAGCTGCTACATAACCTTTTGGACAAAGACCTAACACAGGGTAAGGTATTGTATTTAATAATGAAATGTCTTCAATAGGTTCACAGACAATGACATGTCTTGAACATTAAATTCATAATCCAATATTTTTTATGGCTCTGTGCGGGCCGGTTCTAATACTAATCAAATATCCTCCCGGGGGCCAAGATAATTCATTTGTGGGCCGAACCTGGCCCGCTGGCCTTGACTTTGACATCCATGCCCAAGGAGAATAACAAAGAATGAGTCCCAGGTCAGTGCATACTGCATCTGTTTTATTTTTTAAATGAGTCGAATGTGCTAATGTATGTAGTAACCATAGACTGTAAATATTAACGGACGTAGTCACACCTATCTCCGCTGTTCAAACAAATGGGCCAAAAAAATTGCTCTACTGGAGCTATCCAAAATGGCCACGAGTGGTCCCGTCCACAAGAAAATTGTGAAAAAACGCATCTGCGCATGCGCCAGCCGGCGTAGCTCCATTCATTTGAACGAGAGACTTAAAAAATTCACAGCAAGTAAACTAGAGTGGTCCAAAAAAATTCACTCCCCTCAGCATTGACACACATGTGGAACGGAGCTTTGGGCCAAGAGCGGACTTTTGGACCATCCTGTAAAGACGTTTTCGAGAGGTGAGAAGATGCTATATGTTAGCATTGGCTTTGGCCCTGTTTATACTGAGACGCTGCGCAGATGTTTCCAGGCTATGAACAGAAATGACCTGGCTCCTAATGCAAATTTCTTTACATGAGGTTGAAAAACGATGTAGTTCTAGCGCCCGGCCAGTAGTGGGCAGAGAAACTTTACAACACGACACACGACCCCAGCCCCCCTCTCGGCAGTGTACTCACTTCCTGTGCCAGACCCTCAGAACGCACCAAAATCATTCTGCATTTTAACAGCAGCTGTGAACATGGGAACTGAACCTAGAGCTTCGCGTGGTCTCGTTTGGACAAACGAAGGAGTACAATTATCCTCTGTCCCGCGCTGGAAGCCCACAAAGCTAGTTAGTGCGCGCGGCGCCATATGTTTGTTCTCCGTTACTGCGCATGTCCAAATTTACGTGCGGGGAGCAGCGCGGAGGTGGGGGTCAGAGCAGAGGGGGATTTCACACCTTTTCCCCTCTCGCGGGTGTGAAAAAACTCCCCGCTGTGCAGCGTATCTGAGGCCCTGTTTATACTGAGACGCTGCGCAGACGTTTCCAGGCTATTAACAGAAACGACCTGGCTCCTAATGCAAATTTCTCAGCGTTCACATGAGGTTGAAAAACGATGTAGTTCTAGCGCCCGGCCAGTAGTGGGCAGAGAAACTTTACAACACTCACACGACCCCCAGCCCCGTGCCGAGCCCCCCTCTCGGCAGTATACTCACTTCCTGTGCCAGACCCTCAGAACGCACCAACATCATTCTGCATTTTAACAGCAGCTGTGAAAATGGAAACTGAACCTAGAGCTTCGCGTGGTCTCGTTTGGAAGAACGAAGGTGTAGAATCCTCCTCTGTGCCGCGCTGGAAGCGCACGAAGCTAGTTAGTGTGACCGTCGCCATTGTTGTTTATGTTTGATCTCCGCTACTGCGCATGTCCAAATGTACGTGCGGGGAGCAGCGCGGAGGTGGGGGTCAGAGCAGAGGGGGATTTCACACCTTTTCCCCTCTCGCGGGTGTGAAAGAGCTCCCCGCTGTGCAGCGTTTCTGAGTTGTCCCACTCTGCAGGCTGGATCTGAACTCGTACGTTTTCACCCCCCTGGAACACAGTCTCCGTATGAACGGTTGGTAGCAACCGACATCCAACTATACCGTTTTACTGCCACATTGTCTCCGTGTAAACTCAGCCTAATTCTTATTCCGGGTCTACCCCCCGGGGTGGTGTTGCAAGCATGTCAGCGCACGTCATTTTGGCCACTTTTGACCCGGGACCCGCCCCCACTGGTAGTTCCTCATTACTATGCTAACCAACAAATACAATTCTACTGGGCTGAGTTGATAGCACTCTCGCTTCTCAGCAAGAAGGTTCTGGGTTTGAATCCCGGTCGGAACAGGGCCTTTCTGAGTGGTGTTTGCATATTCTCTCCGTGTCTGTGCAGGTTTCCTCCGGGTACTCCGGTTTCCCCTACAATGTGTTCATGAACATGTACTGTCACAACCAAATAAACAATAAATAAATAAATAACCCCCTTGTGTCTGTTTGAGTCCCTTCCAGATTGAAATATAATGTAAGCAGAAAAAGAAGACGACGGACAGGGAATCATAAGCAGTGTTGTTAGTTAGAGAGACAAACAAAAATAACGCGTATGTGACTGATAATATCTAACTATTATTGATGGAGTGACACCTTGTTTAAACACAAGTCACAGGAAGTAGAGCAGAGTTCTTGAACTGATGACATCATGGTAGACGACTGAATTTGATGTTTTGGGCCTTGTGCAACGTACCTTATCGAGTAATTATATGGTCAGTGCCATTCCTATCCTGATGTTATCAATCACAGTGAAGAAGTAAACATTGACATCTTTAATGAAATGTTTAAAATATTTTGTTTTGTGATAACTAAATTCTAACTTGTCGGATTCCACATGTTGAGGGCACTTCTTGGCTTTGTGCATATACGTGCTGTGGACGGATCAAACAGGTCAACAGGGGAGAGCAGTGCACCAGGGGAGAGCAGGGCACCAGGGGAGAGCAGGGCACCAGGGGAGAGCAGTGCACCAGGGGAGAGCAGGGCACCAGGGGAGAGCAGGGCACCAGGGGGAGAGCAGGGCACCAGGGGAGAGCAGGGCACCAGGGGAGAGTAGTGCACCAGGGGAGAGCAGGGCACCAGGGGAGAGCAGGGCACCAGGGGGAGAGCAGGGCACCAGGGGAGAGCAGGGCACCAGGGGAGAGCAGTGCACCAGGGGAGAGCAGGGCACCAGGGGAGAGCAGGGCACCAGGGGGAGAGCAGGGCACCAGGGGAGAGCAGGGCACCAGGGGAGAGCAGGGCACCAGGGGAGAGTAGGGCACCAGGGGAGATCTCATCAGTGCCTGTTTAAAGCAGTGTTGCCATTTGGAATGAAGGGTGTTTGTATAATATGTATTTTTGCAGACCAGAGACACATTGTATCATCCACAACGTTCACATGAATTGTGAAAATCCCTTTTGCAAAACATGTGTGGGAAAATAAGTAGTAGTAGTAGTAGTAAAAGTAAAAGTAGCCATAATAGCAAAAGTACAAGTTGTGAAGTCTTGCTTGTCGGAGCAGGTCTGTGTCAGGGTGCTTCAGAGATGAGATCATATGATGTCACCCCCGTGTGTGTGTGTGTGTGTGTGCGTGTATGGGGGGCCTATAGGAGGCCTCCTCTCCTCTCTGAAGTCTGAATCATTACAGCGTGCAAAGATTTTGTGGGATTAGAGACTAAAGGTTCACTTTGGGTTCATAAAAAAGACATTTCCCTTGCTTGTACTGCTCATGTAAACCTACCCTGCAGAGGGGGCTTTTAAAAGATTTTACATTTAACAGCTCTATCGCCGCTGATCCATGAGCTTGAGTATTTGCTTTTCCTGGTTTACATTGTGCCATATGTTCTTGCGTAGAAAATACACAGACATATATATATATATATATATATATATATATAGATATTTCAATGAAGTAATAGATCAATTATTATTATTATCCATCCATCCATTTTCTTCCCCTTAATCCATTTCTGGGTCAGGGGGTGATTCAGATTCAGATTCAGATTCAGACTACTTTATTAATCCCACCAGGGGCAATTCATTTGAGCAGCACATAACCCAAAAAAAAACACAGGAAATAAGTGATTTGACATGAAGTGGAGTCCCATACAAACAAATGAACATGATACAACAACAACAATACAGTTCCAACAGTCCACATCCCGCTACAGAGAGTTCAAAAGTCTAATAGCGGCGGTCAGAGCTGCACCCAGTACACAGAGCACCAGCCCCTTATTATTATTATTATTTATTTATCTATTTAAATTGTGGACATGACAACATATCACATCTTACAATTACATTTCAAATAATTCTCATCTTCTCACACAAATGATGTTGTGTGCCCCATTTCTTCAAACATAAAAAAATAACTGTTTTTATTTTATGTTATTTATTTGTTTTTTCAGTCATTTTCAAATTTTTCTAATCATTAATTTAAACAATTTTACTGTTGTTGCTTTGATTTTTTTCTTAAACATGTGGACGTTTTTTTAACATTTCATATTCGAGTTGATTCTAAAATTTTACTCCGACCACTGATATGCGTTTCTGGGTAGTTCTGGCAAAAGGGTTGTCCTGGTTGGATTTGAGAGAAGCTGTCGAGCGGTATATAGAGGGTATTGTACAGGAGCTATCGAGTGGTATATAGTGACTGGACTGAAGAAATTCTCCAAACTAATTCAGAGGCAAAACTTTTGTTTGAAAAGGCAGAAAACAGTCTGTTCGATGTTATCATTGTCATAACCAGTTTGAGATTGGAGCATTTAGACCAGAGGTGGGCACACATTGGGATTTTGTCATATCTTGGAGGGCTGGACCTGTTTTCATGTTGCAACCATTCACTTTAGCACACATATGCAAACATGCTATTTTCTGTGAACGCTATACACACATTTTAAAGAGGAAAAGGAGAGGGAATCATGGAGCCAAACTATCCGGACTTTTCATTTGTCTAAAATTTGTTTATAGCTCATCATCAGGGACTACAGAACAGTAGCACTAACATCCGTCATAATGACTAGATTTTGCACATATTTTACCAGTCTGTTGTAAATAGTGCCATGTTCTTTGGGGTTACGTGTTGGGGCGGCAGTCTGACATACAGCAAATGTGTTTATGTGATGGGGAGAAGCTCGTGGGAGCTGTGCTGAAGAGAAGGATGAGGGCTCTAATGCAGGGCATCCTGGGGAACTCCAGACACCCTTCGCATTTTTCATGACACTATGGCCGCTCAGAAGAGTAATCATAGCAAGAGGCTGCTGCGCTGCCGAACGGAATGTTTCAAGAGATCCTTCGTTCCTTCGGCTGTCAGACTGTACAACAGACCTGGATGAGACTTCTGCTGCTGGACACCTGAATTTCTCCTACGGGGGATCAATATCAGTATCTATCTATCTATCTATGTGTGTCTCTGTTTTTTTTTTATTTGTGTAGAATAAACATAAAGCCAAAATTTGTCCCATCAATTCCAAATAATTATGAAACCTTTTTAGCTCCAACAAGCTCATTCCCACTGATTACAAGAGCCTCAGGTGAAGAAGGTTATAAAGCTACACAAGGGACAAGCCATGTAACAAGAGTGAAGCTCTTACTATCAGAGTTTGGGATTTAGCTTGTGCTGCTCTTTCCTTTATAAAGTTATCCTTGTAAAATATATGTTTGAATATGTTTATATCACTCCATGTGGATGAAAAACTTGCAATAGTGCATTATACTGCGATTCCCTGAGGTCCTGAGATAAAACTTATTTTAAAAGTGGGAAGCTTGTTTTTGATCTTTCATTTTGACTCGTTCTGGTCTCGTTCTCCGCTCTCATGAAAACGCCTATATACAGAGTCAGATTTGCTTTGGGAAGTCAGCGCACAATTGATGACATGAAAATCAAATGAAAGAAAGCTATGAACCTCCTCTACCAGATCCTTGTCTTCCTCACAAAGGTCGCACAACACAACTAAAAGGCTTGATCTACTGTGGTGTCGGCATTATGTTGTGATGGCATTTACAAGTACAAAAGGGATAATGCCATTTCTAACATGGACATTTGAAGTGGCCGGCTGTGGGTGTTAGCTCTGCAGTGTTTTGGTCCAGTGCTCTGAGCTGGTTTTCAGTTTCAGACTCCCCTTCTCCGAACATCAGTCAGTGTTCTGACGCTGGGCGCAATGACTTCATGATCTCACTGTTTTTCTTGTGCACATCTGTTTCAAGTGAAGTCTCAGGCTCAGGTGAAGAGGAGGCTGCGGACTAAGCTGTGAGCAGAGCAGGTAGAACATGCTGGGGCGCATGGACAGTCCTCACTGTCCTGTGTGGTTGGTGAGACTAAGGAAGATAAGATATAGTTTATTGATCTCACACAGGAGTAATTTACATGTACAATATGTTTGGCACATTAGTTTGTTTCACTTTAACTGGACCTTTTCTGGATGAAAATAATCTATTCCCTAGATATAAAATCACCAAACAAGTGAATATGAAGTGTCCACTAGTCACAGTATGTAAAAATCTGGCCAAAAGTGGTACTGCATCCTCTCCCACACTCCCTGATTCAGGTTGCCAGATATGCAGACAAGTCAGATTCAGATTCAGATTCATTTATTTGCCATTTGCAGTAAAGCCACACTGGAAAAACTGTGCAAGACTACCCTAGTGTGCACTCACATGCCAGTGAGTTCTGGCAACCCGGATCACGGATTTCTGATTGGTAAAACGTTGAAGGGCGGGACATCCGGGCAGATTTATGGGCTGTAAAACTAATTTTGAAATCCAAATATCTCGTCTGAACTACTGTTATCAGTTAAAGAAGTATTCGAAAAGAGCATGGTTTAGGGCCATTTAATGATGACTTGACATGAAATTTTACATATTGCTACTTTAAAGGAAACACTATGTATAATCAATGTTTTCACCCTTTTAACCATGTTACAACATTGTTTCCTCATCACAAACAGACCTGGAGTTGTTTTGAGATCCATCCATACCAACATCTCGAACTTGTATCTTCGCCCCTTCTGTCTAAAAACTCCTGTCTCAGTGCTGTAATAGTATGATGTTATTGTATCACTATGACATCACGCTCAATATGAAAGTTCTCTGCTTGGACCATGTAACAGAAAACATTACAAAACAAATCGGAATGCAGGTATGCAGTATTGTGTAACTAAGGACGCCTTCACACTGGTTTACTTGGGGAGAAAATGCTTCACAGGTCTGTTTCAAAAGAAGAAACATGCATTGTTTGTGTCCATTCAATTTGACATTTTGTGTGGAATAATATTTCAAGTAGAAAATATATGATGAAAGGTGAAAGTATGAAGATAAAAAAATAAATGCCCTCCATCTGTAATGAGTTGAAGGAGGAGTTGATTTTTTTCTTTTTTTTCCCCTAATTTCAAAGGATTAGGAAATGTTACCTGATAAATTGCCAGAGCTACTTTATGGGCAATATATTTTGATATCATACTAGATATACTAGTAATGTCTAATACTACCAATGTCAGCTATACTGAGACAGGAGCTAATTACAGAAAGGGGCGGAGTTACATGTTTGTGCCAGAAATTCCTCATAAAAGCAAGTTCAGGTCTGTGATGGATGAGGGAACAATGTTGGAACATGGTTAAAATATTGAAAAAGAAAGATGAATTCACATCCTATGTCCCTTTTTGAACCATGTTTTTGTTATCTGTCTGATATACGTTAGTTGTACAGGTTTTAAATAAATAAATAATATAATCTAATCTAAGTACATTTGATTGTTCCTGTCCTTTGACATCTGTTATGACCAAAGAGCGGCCTTTTCACACACAAGTGAATCATAGAGGCCATCATTCATGATTCAGCTCTTAGCTGAAAGAGGCACAGAGTGACACACATGGCTTTTCAGCACAAGTATATGCAATAGTTTGGATGTAAAATACGTCATATGCCCACACCTGCTCACACCTGACGAGACTCAACCAAACCACACTATCAATGGAAACCTTAATTCATTGATGACGGCTTTTTGAAACATACAAATCATGTAGATAAAAGAACACATTTCAGAGATATGTATTTTTTATAACTTCTGCTCCTTTCTTCAGGGCCAAGACTTTAAATCCCAAAAATGAAAATCAACTGTTGAATAGTTTTATCACCACTGCTATTATTATAATGTGTTTGATTTTTAAATTGGTAACCATGCCACTTGGTCGTCAATGTTGGAGATTGGAAAGGACTGAAAAGTTCTCTATTTATTCTTTATTTTTTTTTTTTATTTTTTTTATGTAATGCATACTGTTTTATTTACTGTTGCCAATACTATATGTGTTGTGTGTACCTATGTTTGTGTGTGTGTTTGCGTGTGTGTGTGTGTGTGTGCGATAGTGTGTGTGTGTGTGTGTGTGTGTGTATGTGTGTGTGTGTGTGTGTATATATATTGTTGTATAATTAAAATGTTGTATACTAATGATTTTGAAAATAGGCCCTCTGAAGAATGTGCACGGGGAAAAGCCCCAAGGACAAGGATTGCAAACAGGAATAAAGAGGGTCAAATGGAGAAACTACAATCAGTCATAGAGATACCAACTTTCAAAACGGGACAAATTATTAACTCCAGGAATAAACATTCTTGTCTCTCTGTCGAGACCAAAGTCCAAAACACCTTCTGGCTAATCTCTCTTGAGGCAGACTGGGAGATTCACCAACGGCATTCTGACATTCTGACGCCTCCCAGTGGACACGGGACGCCAGCACACCCGAAATGAACATTCGGGAGACGCCCACAAGTGACGTCATCAGACGTCTTGATAAAACTGTTGGTTTGAGTTCTGGGGGGAGGTTAGCGCAGGGTAAGAAGAGAGGGACAGCATAGCATAGTTTAGGAGCTCTCTTTTGTTTGAATGTTCTGTATCTGATTGTAAAGATAATTAAAAGCAGATGTTGAACTTGGAGAATCTTTAGTCTGATTTCTGTACCAAATTGTGGACACGTTAGCCAAAGGGAATTATTGGCTTCATTTGGTGACCCGAGACGTGATTTGATACAGAAAGAAGACGCAAGATGAGCTCAGATATAGACTGGGTCCGTCGGCCGGGAGAATTCTCTCTTCTCCCTTCTCTTCGAAAGAGGTAAGCGGATCGTTACTTTTGAAAATCTGCACATTGTTTTAAATGGAAGAGAGAGAGAGAATTCGGCTCGGCGGACTGCAGCGTAGCCAGACGACCGCCGTGACGGGCGATTCTATCGGACGCGATAGAACAATAGTCAGGTTTTTCGACGTTTTTGAACCTTGAGGGAAGCATTGGTCCCCTCAAAAAAAGAATATACAGGAAAGCCACAGGGTTTAGAGTGCAAAAGAGGCACACCGTTTAGAGTGCAGAAGAGGCACACCGTTTTAAAGTGCAAAAGAGGCACAAGTGTTTAGATAAATAGGATTAGAAAATAGGGACAGTTAGGGTCAGAAGTGATAGGATAATAAAACCTTCTATATCCCCCGGGGGCGGGAAAAAAAGGGTACAATTAATTTAAACAGGAAAAAAGCCAAGTATTTAAAATGTGGATTCTGATAATAATGATCTGATTAATGAGAAAAAAGAGAGCCTCTTGGCTGTAGTATACGAGTTTCATGTGAAGAAATGATCAGTTATGGAAGTTTTTCTCTTATTCTGATGTAATGTTTAATAGTTACAGAGAAAAAAAAAAAAAAAAAAAAAAAAAAGAGATTCTGCTGGGACTATTAGTCATGTAAGCAAATAGTAATGTTTTCCATTACTGACGTATTTAAGGATAAAATGTAAAGTGTCGTTTGACGTGAGAAAAACTTTTACCACTGATTAAGACCTAGTCACGATAAAAACGAGGAAAGTATTTCAGACTCCATGCTTCCTTTGTTCGGGAGGCCCCTCCCCTCCCTCGTTCTGTCCTCTCTCTCTCTCCCCTTCCTCTCTCTCTCTCTCTCTCTCTCTCTCTCTCTCTCGCTCTCTCTGTCTCTCTCTCTCTCGTGAAGAAAGAAATTTTTTGTAGAAAATTACATTTATACACACGATAATGTTACTGACATGGAGTCATAGGATCACAGAACTTTGAGTTAGATTATAAAGAGGCATTATTTTATTTTTTATTTTTTATCTCCAAGGCGTCTAGACAAGTTTTTTTCCCTACATTTTGGTGATATAAAAGTTAGAATGATCTTAGAGAGCATTATACTTTTGGAAAAATAGGGCTTAGGATAGCAGTTGAATGCAGATTTGGTTTTCAGAATTTAATGTTTAAAATGTTAATATTAATTATTTCATAGGTTTATTTTGAATTGTAATTAATCATTGGTTTCGTATGGTAATTAACACACTTGTTTGTGCTTCTTGTTTGTCTGTTTTTTCCGAGAAAACTTCTGTCTGTTTCATTTGGCCAAAAATCGTCTCTGCCACAAACCACAATCGGGCGCCATCAGCACGGACCATCAGCGTCTCCCCCAGACCCACAGGGGGCACCAAAGACAGCAGCATCGGCTGCAGCAGCTAACAGGAACTCTCGAAGAAGACCTCTCCGGCCTCCATTTCATGGAGGAAAACCAGACTTTTGCACAAACCGAGAGGAGTTATGTGCACGGAGAAGAACGTTGTGTAAACCTAACAAGAAGAAGAAGGACACACACTGGTGTGCGTCAAAAAATGAGACAAAGAAAGACATGAGAAAAGTTGTCGAAAGAAGAAGAAAATAATTGAAAAGAAAAAGACATTGCAAGGAGAAGAAAGTGATTGAAAGAAGAAGAAAGAAAGTGATTATTGAAAGAAGAAGAAAGAAAGTGATTGTTTAAAGAAGAAGAAAAAACACTTTGAGACAAAAGACATTGAAAGACGCCATGAGTAAAAGAAAGACATTAACGGACATTTGAGACGTGGCTGGCCTAAATGAGACACACAGAAGGTAAATATACAGACAGGCAACAAACGCACAGAGACATGTGGAATTTAAGTCATATTTACACATTTAGGTCATTCGTTCATAACACTACATTTAGCTGCATGAAAGAATACAGGACAATCGTTAAAATTAATTAGACTCTTGCTTTAGCATGAGACACAAGGAGATTAGAACAGCAGTATATTTAAAGTAGAGGAGCTCTATTATTGAAACTAGTATTATCATTTAAAGTTATAGACGCGGAGAAGTTTAGAATTATTGATTTTGACTGCATGATCTTGGTAATACGGATATTTAAAGCAGTGTTTTCAACCTCTGAACCGTGGCTCGTTTCTCATTTAAAAACAGTCACATGCACAGTTGAAACTGGTGCTAGAAAGAGAACTGCAGCTTTTAATGGACGCTGCATTTAGTACAAAATGGTTTGTTCAGACAATTAAAGTTTGAAAAATGATTTAAAGCATTTCTGAATTTTGGCTAAAGGTGATATTGGATCATTTCTGATAACACATAGACGCAACACTGTTCATTGGTTGAAAACAAAGATGTAGGGACATTTTTTGAAATCTTTTATGACATGTTTCTCTTCCAAATAGCTAAATTAGAAACAATTAGGACAATTATGTCTTTGATACAACTGTTGGCCGTTCATCTGAGACATGATTGGTGCAAGTACACACACATAAAACAATGGTCTTTTCTCCACATGAACGTGAAACAAAGGTGAAGTATTAAAGTTTGAAACTAATTTACATTTTTAAGGAATCCGAACTGGCTTTAAAAAAAAAAAAAGGGAAAAACATTTATTGCACGTGCATGAGTTTTTTTTAAGTAACAAGAGCTCATTAAAAATATAGGGGACACAGTCTGTGACAAGCCCGAGTAAAGACCACGTGGTTTAAACACTAAAGTTTGAAATGGATCCTTGTAGGAAAAATCTATTAAAGCTCTGCATGTTCTGCAGGCTCTGAAAGTTGCAACAATAAAATAGCTCATGAGACAATTGTAATTGGACATGGAAAAATATAACAAAGTTAAAATTACAGGCCTTCTGTGTTATATGTTTGTGTGTGCTATATGTTTGTGTATGTTATATGTTTGTGTATGTTATATGTTTGTGCGTCATGTCAAGTACACTACGTTGACCTTAACAAACTCTGGACCAAAATACTAACGTGGGGAGTCGGCCTGTGTGAGTGATGCGAGTGTGATGTGAAATGAGGAGTGCTGAACGGATCATGGAATAACAAAAGTTTTCTGTAATGTTTTAATGTGATCATGGAATAATTATTTTTTGTCAACAGCATACGGTGTAAGTACTAGAGATTCAAAGATAACAAGCTTTATTGAACAGGTGTAAAAGTGAGAGTACTCTGGGATGAGTACTCTGAGAAAAGTACTCTGAGAAAGTACTCTGAGATGAAATACCTTGCTGAAGGTACTGGGAGTCCCTCCCTCTGCTGTTTGTCCGGACAGTGATTCGGTCCAACCGCAGTGAGTGGTCATTGGGCGGAGGACAACTTTGGTTTGTAATTCACATTTAGGGGAGTATAAAATTAGAAACATACATATTGTTAAGTCTGTATTTGGCTACAGCCTCTGCCCTGATGTCACACACCGTCTGTCAATGTAGTTATGTTTTGCCCAATTGGATTGATTGACAGGCTGCACAATGCGAAGAGAGGGAAGTGGGCATTTCTTGTGTTCTAATGTTTGTTTTTCAGATGAAAGATAAACTGCACCTGCTTCAGGGATGACAGTAGTATGGATCATAAGGAAATGAGCCTCTACTTTGGCACCAAAGCCCACAGTATGAATTGAGGACGATCCGGGAGGAACAACTGGAGAATGATGGGAACAGTAATCTACACACACATACAGATGCATGTTTTATACTTTGGCCCATGACCAAGAGAGGGAGTATATAATGTTATTGTCATAGGTGGTCATGGTCCTTAACCTTCTAAATCATTAGAAAGAAGTGTAAAACATATATTTACAAGAACAAATAAATAATAGAAAGGGCAGCCTAAAAAAGCAAAATGGGAAAATTATTAAGTAATTTTCGGAGTTGCCAAAATAAAATAAAATTCTATATTTGTCCCATAGGGGGTGATTCTAAATTTAGTGTTGTGCAAATTCAAAAGGAGAAATAATAGCGCTTATAACATCAAACAGATCTACTCTTTAAGATAATAGATCATACAATAATAGAATAGAATGAAATAGTCTGGAGCTATAATGTCATTGGATTCGAGGAGCTATAGGTTGAAAGGTCGCTAGGAAGAGGTGTCAGAATAAACAATAGTAATAATAGTTAGACTAGTGAATAATCAAAATAGTTCTATTGTGGAAATAAGTATCAATAAGGTCAAATTGTTCTAATAACTAAAGTAAAAAGGAATCAAATGGAGTCCGATTTTAGATGTTTCTGTTTTCCACATCTGTAGGAACTAGTGCAGATGTGTTTATAGAGAGTAGTGTTAAAATGCAGACATAGAACGACAGGCTTTAACACAATTTTAAATCTAAAAATAGCTCAAATATAACATTGCTCTTGACGCAGCCTCTGAGCTGCTCCATTGGAGAACAGGTTAAATGTTATTGTTTATTACAAACAGCTGATGTATTTACACATATTAAGTTTGGGACAACTCTTTAAACAGTTATAAGCAGTGGACAGAAGCCATGAATGTGCTTTTGTTTATTAAATAATTAAATTCATAGCCTTATAATCGTAGAGAACGTTTTAAAATAGTTAAAATCCCTTTCAGGCAACTTGATTTAGATGTATGTCTTTAATATTGGAGAACGACTGTGTTGTTTTTGGAATTGTCTGAAATACAATACATAAATAGTGATTTGCAGAACAAGAACCAGCCAATGAAAAATCGTCTATTGCCAATGCAATTGTTACAATCAGAACTCAAAAATTGGGAATATGCTTTGGCTCAAACTACAACCAAGATTTGGAGTCACAATAGAGTGTAAAATAGATAGATGCTTTCAAAAATAGAGATTATTTTTAGACAGGGCTAATATCAAACGGTAAAAAGACCATTTCCTTCATATTATGTCCAAAAGTAGTTACTTCAAAAGTAGATAAAGTTCATGAGTGTAGCCTAGATTAATGTAGCTTAGATTAATGAGATAGATTAGAACCAACAGAGATTCAAAAACATTTAAAAGCATTTTGGTGAATTTGGGTATAGCACAAAAGTAGATGTTTAGATATTTTTGAGAATTTTAAGAGCTGTCGATTTGTCAGCAACAGATTAGAGAATCAAAATACCGTTGTATAGGGACTGACCCCAGAGAAACCTGCTAAAATAGATTAGCTCCTGTAACGGATAATACCAATTTGATTAATGAAGAAGAATCAGAATGACACAGCGGTGGTCATCAAAGAGTTTTGTGAAGGAATGTTTCGAATGTGGTTGTGTGTTGTATTCTTTCTGTATTAACTCTTCACAGATATCAAGCCTGAACTAAGCACAAGTATGGATGATAAACGACGATGTGGATTGTGACCTAATTTTTAATCAGGTCAAAAGAGGGAAACTGTTGTATAATTAAAATGTTGTATACTAATGATTTTGAAAATAGGCCCTCTGAAGAATGTGCACGGGGAAAAGCCCCAAGGACAAGGATTGCAAACAGGAATAAAGAGGGTCAAATGGAGAAACTACAATCAGTCATAGAGATACCAACTTTCAAAACGGGACAAATTATTAACTCCAGAAATAAACATTCTTGTCTCTCTGTCGAGACCAAAGTCCAAAACACCTTCTGGCTAATCTCTCTTGAGGCAGACTGGGAGATTCACCAACGGCATTCTGACATTCTGACGCCTCCCAGTGGACACGGGACGCCAGCACACCCGAAATGAACATTCGGGAGACGCCCACAAGTGACGTCATCAGACGTCTTGATAAAACTGTTGGTTTGAGTTCTGGGGGGAGGTTAGCGCAGGGTAAGAAGAGAGGGACAGCATAGCATAGTTTAGGAGCTCTCTTTTGTTTGAATGTTCTGTATCTGATTGTAAAGATAATTAAATGCAGATGTTGAACTTGGAGAATCTTTAGTCTGATTTCTGTACCAAATTGTGGACACGTTAGCCAAAGGGAATTATTGGCTTCAATATATACAGGCAATATGTTCCATTCCATTCCATTTTCTTCCACTTCATCCGTTGCCAGGTCGCGGGGGCAGCAGTCTAAGCAGAGATGCCCAGACTTCCCGATCCACACACACTTCCTCCAGCTCGTCCGGGGGGACCCCAAGGCATTCCCAGGACAGCTGAGAGATATAGTCCCTCCAGCATGTCCTGGGTCTTCCCCGGGGCCTCCTCCCGGTGGGACATTCCCAGAACACCACCCGGGCAAAAACCACACTGCCGACATTGGTCAAAGTCTCCTCTCCAGTGGAGTAAACCTTACTGGGGAGGCTGAGGAGTGTGATCCCCGACAGTTGGAACACCTCCGATCCCCCTTCTTGTAGAGAGGTACCACCACCCTGGTCTGCCACTCCATAGGCACCACCTCAGATCGCCACGCAATGTTGCAGAGACGTGTCAGCCAAGACAGTCTTACAACATCCAGAGACTTTAGATAGTCAGGGGGGATCTCATCCACTCCCGGAGCCTTACCACCAAGGAGGCTGGCAACCACCTTGGTGACCTCAGCCAGGGAGATGGAAGTATCTGACCCAAAATCCTCAGCCTCTGCCACCGGAAGTGATGGAGGGATTGAGGAGAACCTCGAAGTATTCCTTCCACCGCAATATCCCCAGTCGAGGTCAGCAGCTCTCCACCCCCACAGAAGACGGTGTTGGCACTGCTTCCCCTTCCTGAGGCGCCAGACGTTTTGCCAATATATTTTCGGGGCTGACCGATATTCATGCTTCACAGACTCTCTGAACTCTCCCAGTCCCGGGTTTTTTCATCTGCAACAGCCCGGGCTGCGGCACGCTTGGTCTGCTGATACTGGACAGCTGTCTCAGGAGTCCCAAGAACCATCATGGCTCGATAGGATTCATTCTTCAGCCTGACGGCATCCCTTACTGCCAGGTTCGGGGGTTGCCGCCGGAACCAGCACCAGAGACCTTGCAACCACAGCTACGAGCTGCTGACAGGGGGCTCAGCGAGACCCAGCAGACCCTCACTACACGCTTGGGTCTGCCAGGTCTGACCGGCTTCCTCCCCTGCCAGCGGATCAAACTCACGACCAGGTGATGATCGGTCTACAGCTCCGCCCCTCTCTTCACCCGAGTGTCCAACTCACGCGCGGAAGGTTAGATGATACGACAACAAAGTCGATCATCGAACTCCGGCCTGGGGTGTCCTGTAGCCACATGCACTGGTGGACACCCTTGTGCTCGAACATGGTGTTTGTGATGGACAAACTGTGACTAGCACAGAAGTCCAACAACTGAACACTACTCAGGTTCAGATCAGGGGGGCCGTTCTTCCCAATCACCCCTCTCCAAGTGCCACTGGCGTTTCCCACATGGATGTTGAAGTCCCTGAGGAGAATAACGGAGTCCCCGGGCGGTGCACTGTCAAGTACACCCCCCAAGGACTCCAAGTAGGCCGAGTACTCTGCAGGCCGTCACAACAGTGAGAAACTTGTCCCCCACCCGAAGGCGGAAGGACGCAACTCCCTCATTCACCGGGGAGAGCTCCCAACACGTGGCGGCTGAGATGGGGGACAATGAGAATGCCCCCCACCACCCACCCCCGCGAGAAACGCCAGAGAAATGAAGCGTCCAATACCTCTCAAGAAGTTGGGTTCCAGAGCCCAAGCTGTGTGTGGAGGTAAGGCCGAATATATCTAGTCGGAATCTCTCAACCTCCGTGGGGGACGTTCCACGTCCCAAGAGCCAGAATCTGGCTGTCCCCGCCTTTGTCTGCTGCCCATTACTCTGCACCACTGCTCCATGATCCCTCTGCTGGTGGTGGGTCCACAGGAGGGCTGGCCCGCGTCGTCCCTTTGGGCTCAGCCCAGCCACCAGGCACTTGCTTTCGAGCCCCAACCCCAGGCCTGGCTCCAGGGTGGGGTCTTGGCTGCGCCATACCGAGCAACGTCACGATGGTCATTTTCACGCTGTCCATGGTGGCTTTGGACTGCGCTTTGTCTGACTTGTCACCCAAGACCTGTTTGCCATGGGAGACCCTACCAGGGGCATGAAGCACCAGGCAACATAGCTCCTAGGGTCATCTGAGTAGTCAAACTCGGCCACCCCTGGACTGCCACCTACTAAGGTGGCAGTCCAGGGGGGAAGGCTACATGTATGTATGTATATGTGTACGGTTATTTTGTTTTTGCCTTTCTGTATTTTCTCATAGCATACTTATTGTTTGTACATACATATTTTTGTCTATTTTGATGCCACGTGACATAGATGTGTACATGACCCTATGAGGAAAAGCTATGCTGGATTTTTCAGTAGCTATTGGCATCTATATAAATAGTCACACATATGTATGTCTGGGACCATGCTCTCTTAAATTCACATGTAATACAAACAGAACTCAAATGTATCAAATGCATTATTATTTTGAGAAGAATATGTGGGTATTGAAAGTCCTGGATATTCCTTACCCATTGCATTAATGGCATTATTGTAACTTTTGGTTATATTTGAGTTTTTCCAACCAATGTGTTTTTAGAGTCTATATCTTTTAGATCAGGCTAAGGAAGTTATGTTTTATGTTTAACCGTATGTGTTTCATTATTTCATATTTTTTATCAGTAGAACCAGTGTGGTATGGGCTGTTTTGGAAGTCCTGCTAAAATTCTTGCAGATCTGTTAATGCTGACCTATTAAAGGATGTCAAATTGAGCCAGGCACATTCTGAATCAAACAAACCGTATAGAGTCCACGTACTATTTTATTTGGACACATTTTACCGTCATTATAAATGGGAGAATCTTAGGTTCCCTGTCTGAATCCATACTTGGCTGTACCGTTATTTTCACAGCTTAACGTATTAAATAAACATACATTGTCTCTCTATATATGGTTCAATTGATATCAAAGGTATTTTATGAGGTCAAAAAGATGAAACGGAGTCTAGACAAGGCCGACAGCTCAGTATGGACAAATGAGAATGAGGATTATTACTGTAAATGACGTGTTCAGCGGATTGAGGTACAGAGAATTCCACACATGCTTCAGCTACAGGCATTTGCTTTGTATTAACGAGAGCTGCGGCTATGAGGTCACTGCACAAGGGTGGTATGAATCTCAGCTCAAAGACGGGACAATACTGACCCCCTGTGGAGAAACCGATTAGATAAGATAAGATAAGACTTTTATTGATCTCACACAAGCACACAAGTGGAGCTCCAAAAGTAAAAAAATTCAAAACTACTGACTGAGCAATATGTTGGGCACAACAAGCAGTGATGAAAGTAAAATCTTGTTTTCTTATCTATGTACAAATCATAGAATGTAAATATTGGCTCCTTCCCCAAATAGCGGTCCCCAGAAGGCACCAGGGGCACACTTAGGTTCTTCCATATGGGCTGGACTTACCTCTTTTCTGTTTATATTTGTATTTACCGTCCGTACAAAGAAGGCTTCAGCACCACTCAGAGAATCACCCTCGGCACCTGACCACAGCCCATCAGTCATCACCAGAGGAGATGAGAGCCATGTCTGCTGAGAGGCACCTGAGCTAGAAGCTCCAACAACAACAACAAAACCAAGTCAGATTCAATTTGAGTTGTTGGCTTTCATTTTCGTATTCAAATATCAGAATGTTCGTGTTGAAATGCAGTGTTACTATCCAGCAGAGGGCAGTTACACATTTATACAGTTGAATCAAGATGTTTTATCACATTTCCTGATATTTATTCCAAATAAAACTCTCCGTTCTCGGTCAGGTGTATCAATATGTCATTTTCATGATGTGAAATGTCAAAATATACGGAATGAGAGTTTATTTCATAACATTCACAAGGTCAATGTTCGGTAAAATTGCTTTTATGCAAAGGTTTTTGGTTGCCTACACACTGTCGTTGTGTGGATTTTATTTCTGTATTTGGTTTTATATAGACATTAGTTAGGTCTCTGTGATTTCATTTCAGTTTTACTTCCTGTCCTGTTGATTGTCTGCCCTGATGTGTTTCACCTGTATCTGTCTATATCATGGATCTATAATATATTTTTAAAAAGCTGATCTAAAGATGTGACCAAAAATACCTGCTTATGTAAACTAGCGAAAGAACGGAATTGTTTGGAGAAAGAGGACACACACACAAACAAACGCACACACACGCAAGCGCATGCACACACACACACACACATGCAAGCACACGCACACACACTGTTACGGCGCTTGGCATTACGATATTGGTCGCGGTCTTTTTAGCTGATATGGCTCTTTCGTCCGGTGGCAAAATGGCAGCAACTCAAAAGATTGAGCCAAAAGGAGTCTTCTTCGTTTTCTAATAGTTAGATGGTGGCAAAATACGCCAAAATGGCTATGAGGCGGAGTCAATATTTGTTGTATTTTTTTTCTCATCAAAAAACGTTTTTGCCATGCCTCCACACTCTGACAACATTCTCTTTTCCTCCACACAATCAGGCAACATACGCTCCTTCTCCTCCTCCACACACTCTGACCACAACCTATA
Organism: Knipowitschia caucasica; assembly: GCA_964034765.1. Lineage (NCBI taxonomy): Eukaryota > Metazoa > Chordata > Actinopteri > Gobiiformes > Gobiidae > Knipowitschia > Knipowitschia caucasica. The sequence continues at coordinate 36,847,445 of OZ035827.1, read as the reverse complement.
CGCGCCTCCTCCTCCTCCACACACTCTGACCACAACCTACACGCTCCTCCTCCTCCTCCACCGAATGTATAAACTGAAAGATCTTAGGTTTAAACGCAGAGGACTACAGAGCTGACGACCTGTGCTCATGAAAGAACCAGTGTGTGCAGTGTCCCAATGTGAAAAGGGTCCATCCACTTATGTGCACTCCTGTCTATCGAGAGTTTTTGATTGAGTGCATAAATACAGAATTTTAAATTCACACCTGGGCCCGGCATCTTCACGGGAAGATGTATCTTGTTTAATGCTACTGAATGAAAAAGGCCCCTCTGAGGTGATTTTCACGTCTGGCCGGAGAGATGTTGATGTGATGTGTGCAGAGAACTTGAGTTTACATCTACAAAGCTTGTTTTGTCTTTACCCAGTATGATGGCTACTTTACTCAAGCTCCAATAGAAACTTTAGAACACTAATGATCAACTTGTTTAATCTGGCCCACGATTTTATTCCAAAATTCTGAGGATCAAAAGAATACATCAAAAAGATTTGTGTTTGGGATGGTGATAGTAGAAAGTTGTATTATCATTATAATGAATATTTAATGCATTGTCTTTAAACTAACTTTGTTGTCAATGTTCACTGTGACTGCAAAGGTGAATGCATGTTAACAGGTCAATGGGTTACTTGCTAACCGTTGACTTTCATGTTTGCATTGTTAATGGATGTTCATATGTCAGAAGTTTGGGTTGTGAAGTGATTTTTGGGTTGTCAGCGTGAACTGAGACTGGAAACCTTTTTAGGATAAAATGTTTGAACTGTGTCAACAAACTAATGGTTAGGGCCATATGGAATCTTTGGAGTGACAATAATGTGACCGTGATGAGTTCTTTACTTGATACCTTTGGTCTCACTCAGTACGTGAGTGGGCCCACCCACAGCAGAGGGCACACTCTAGACCTGTTAGTTACTAAGGGGGTGAATATTTCAAATGTAAACGTTGTCAATGTTGCTCTTTTGGATAATTTCTGTGTATTTTTTGACATGTGTTTCACTAACAAACCACCAGTGGACTCTGCAACTGTTCGAAGAAGACACATAATGTTAAGTGTAAGAACTGGTGGACCCAAAATGCAGAGTAGACAAAAAGTTTATTTACAAAAATCAAAATCAGGAGAAGCCTGGTTTAACGGACACAGGACGGGACCAGGGCAAGACCTGGGCAGGACCAGGGCGGGACCAGGGCGGGACAAGGACAGGACGGAACCAGGACTGAGGACGACGGAGAGGAGGTAAGAGACTGACCAATGGATGACGGGACCAGGATGGGACCAGGACGGGACTGAGAATGCTAGAGCAGGCTCCACAGCTGGGTACTGAAAAAATAAAGAAAAAAATGTATCAGTACAAAATAACTTCAACACTAAGAGGTACAGGACAAGCCGAAGGTTGATTCACCACTTGTGAGACGGAACGATCTGCCACTGGAGATAAGGTCAGGATGGTTTTTATGCTGCATCTGGTGATTGTTGGAATGATGATCAGGTGTGGAGCTCTGCAGGTGAGTGTGATGAGGAACCCAACAGGAGGGGGAGGGGGAGCAGCAGGGAGGAATCACAACAGTACCCCCCTCTAACGGGCGCCTCCTGGCACCCTACCAGGCCGATCAGGATGAGAGCGATGAAACTCTCTCAGCAAGCCAGGGTCCAGGATCAAAGCACCGCCAACCCACGAACGCTCCTCAGGACCATAGCCCTCCCAGTCGACCAGGTACTGGAGACCCCGACCACGCCGACGGACGTCCAGGATTTTCCACACCGTATAGGCAGGGAGGTCATTAACCAACCAGGGGGGTGGATGGGGCGCGGAAGGAGGGCACAGATCACTAGTACACACAGGCTTTAGTTGGGATACATGAAATGTTGGGTGTACCCTCAAGGCTTTCGGAAGCTTAAGACGAACAGAAACAGGATTAAGTTTCTTGGCATCTGTCTTCAATGGTATGTGTTTGGAAGATAACCAGACTCTCTGACCTCGAGTGTACTTTGGGGCAGGACGGCAATGGCGGTCAGCCAGGGACTTATTGCGGGACGATGTCCGTAACAGGGCCCTTCTGGTCTCCTTCCAGATCCTCCGGCACCTCCGCATGTGGGACTGGACAGAGGGCACGGGCACCTAAACCTCATCCATGGAGAGGAGGGGAGGTTGATAACCCAAGGAGCACTGGAAAGGGGAGAGACCAGTAGCAGAGGAAGTCAGGTAATTATGTGCTTACTCTACCCATGGCAAGTGTGAACTCCAGGAAGACTGGTTGCGAGAGGCCACAAAGCGGAGAGCAGACTCCAAGTCCTGGTTCGTCCTCTCGGCCTGACCATTTGTCTGTGGATGGAAACCAGAGGACAAACTGACAGTTGTACCAAGCGACTGACAAAATGCCCTCCACACTTGGGAAACAAATTGGGGACCACGATCAGAAACAATGTCAGCAGGAAAGCCATGAAGTTGGAAGACATGTTGCACCATAATATCTGCAGTTTCACGAGCTGTTGGCAATTTTGGAAGTGCAACAAAGTGAGCCGCCTTAGAAAATCTGTCCACTATGGTCAGGATAACGGACTGTCCATTGGATAGTGGAAGACCAGTCACAAAATCTACCGCAATATCCGACCATGGGCGGTTAGCAATGGGCAGAGGTCTGAGATGTCCAGAAGAAGGAAAATGTGGGGACTTGTGGGAGCATACCCGAAGTTTTGTCTCTGCTTGCACTGTATGCAAGCAGAGACAAAACTTCGGGTATCAGCCTCCATGGAGGGCCACCAAATGTGCCGCCGGAGACTAGACAAAGTGCAACTCACCCCTGGGTGGCAGGCAAAAGGGGAGTTATGGGACCATTGCAAGACCTCACCACGAACAGTCGCAGGAACATAGTTGGGTAGGCTGACCTCCCCCTGGGTCAGGCTCCATCTCCTGGGCCTTCCTCACATTGGCCTCTACCTGCCAGCAGAGAGCTCCAATAACCCAGTTAGCAGGGAGAATAGTTTCAAGACTAGACTGCTCAGTGTTGTCAAACTGATGGGATAACGCATCAGGTTTAACATTCTTCGAACCAGGCCGGTAAGTGATAGTAAACTTAAACCTTCAGAAGAATAAGGCCCACCTGGCTTGGCGCAAATTTAACCTCTTAGCAGACTGGATGTAGGCAAGATTTTTGTGGTCGGTCCAAACCACAAAGGGGTGCTCAGCTCCCTCTAGCCAATGTCTCCACTCCTCAAGTGCAAGCTTCACTGCCAATAGTTCCCTGTTGCCCACATCATAATTGTGCTCAGCCGGAGTGAGGCGTCTGGAAAAGAAAGCACAAAGATGCAGCCGGGAATCTGCGTCAGAGCGCTGGGAAAGTACTGCTCCGACTCCAACGTCCGAGGCATCAACTTCCACCACAAACTGCTTCGATGGGTCAGGTTGAATCAAAACCGGAGCCGTAGTGAACAACTTCTTTAGCTTAATAAAAGCAGTGTCAGCCTCGGTTATCCACTGGAATTTAAGTTTAGCTGACGTTAGTCTAGTGAGTGGAAGTGCAACTTTGCTGTAGTCCCTGATGAATTTCCTGTAAAACTTAGCAAAGCCAAGAAACCTCTGTAGTTGTTTGCGATTGGTTGGAGGTGGCAAATCAGAAACTGCCTTGATCTTCACAGGATCTTCTCTAACCTGTCCACTTTCAATGATAAAACCAAGAAAAAAGATTGAATTGACATGGAACTCTCATTTCTCACTCTTAACGAACAGCTTATTCTCCAGCAGTCTTTGCAGTACAAGGCGGGCATGAAGTCGATGTTCCGAAAGAACCCTGGAAAATATAAGGATATCGTCCAGGTAAACAAACACAAAGCGATGCAGGAAGTCCCGAAGGACATCGTTTACCAAGGCTTGAAAAACTGCAGGATCATTGGTGAGTCCAAATGGCATAACACAGTATTCAAAGTGCCCCAGAGGAGTGTTGAATGCCGTCTTCCATTCGCCTCCCTCCTTGATTCGGACGAGATGGTATGCACTCCGCAGGTCCAATTTAGTGAAGATGGTGGCATCCTGCAGAGGCTCGAAAGCAGAGGAGATAAGAGGCAAGGGGTATTTATTCTTCACAGTGATACCATTTAATCCTCTATAATCAATAAACGGTCGTAAACTCAGATCCTTCTTGCTTACAAAAAAGAAGCCTGCGCCCACAGGAGAGGAAGAGGGACGGATAATACCTGAGGCAAGAGAGTCCTTTATGTAGGTCTCCACTGATTCTCTCTCAGGACGAGACAGGTTGTACAGGCGGGCAGGAGGAAGAGTGGCCCCTGGGAGAAGGTCTATTGCACAGTCGTAAGGCCTGTGCGGTGGTAAGGACAGGGCCCTCTCCTTACTGAAGACCCCCCTTAGGTGATGGTATTCTGGTGGAACTGATGTCGAATCTGGGATAGACGGAGGCTGCAGAAACAAAACCTTCTCTGATGGAGGAAGGGCAGACTGCAAACAAGACTGATGACTTAGTGAACTCCAACCAATTATCCTACCAAGAGACCAGTCAACAACAGGGTTGTGAATCCCGAGCCAAGGGTAACCTAAAACCAAAGGAGTCAGGGGTGCAGGGAATACAAGAAAACTAATTTCTTTGTGATGGTTACTAGACAGAATTAAGTGGAGAGGAATAGTGCGGTGAGTGATCTGTGCCAGAAATGAGCCATCTAATGCACTGACCTTGATTGGTTCTGGTAGCAGCTCCGTCAAAATTCCTGCATCCTGGATCAGGTTCGAGTCCCTAAAGTTTTGTTCAGCCCCAGAATCCAACAGAGCTTTGAGAGTTAATGTCTGTTGGTCGTTTCGAATTGTAGCAGGTAGCAGGAGACTGCTACCGGTGCCCTCTTCTTTTGGGCGAAGAGGGCACCGGTTGATCAAATGTCCTCCTTGTCCACAGTAGAAACAGTCTCCGGTTCTGATTCTACGCGCTCTCTCCACCGTCAGTTCTGCTCAACCAATCTGCATGGGAACCTCTGGGGATTGAGAACTGGAAGCCAAAACAGGCCAAACATTGACTGCTTGAACTGAGTTAGGACGTGATGGGCGGAATGAGAGAGATTGGGTTGTACTCCCTCTCGTCGCCGCTCACGCAGTCTGTTATCGATGCGGATAGAGGGAAATTAAATCCTCCAAGGACCTGGGATCATCACGGACAGACAGCTCATCTTTTAACGAGTCATTTAAGCCACGCCAAAATACCCCTCTCAGTGAGGCCTCGTTCCACCCAGATTCTTCAGTCAGGATCCGGAAATGAATGGAATAGTCGGCCACACTCTTGTTGCCTTGGTGGAGATCTAGTAGCCCCTTAGCTGCATTAGCTGCATTAGCCTCACACTCTGGGTGAGCAAAAACCTTCTTAAAGTCCTCAATGAAATCAGAATAGCGCATGCTCCTTCCACTACTTAACATAGCTTCAGCCCAATCAAGAGCACTTCCACGCAACAAACCAGTTATAAACGCTACCTTAGAATGGTCAGTAGAGAATGTGACGGGCTGGCAGGTGAAGACTGTGGAACATTGCAACAGGAATCCCTTACTCTTGCCCAGGTCCCCGGTGTATGGCTCAGGATGTGGCACAGGGGTCTCCCGGGGGGGAATTCCAGCAGAGGCACTAGCAGAGTCAGCGGTGTGGGTTGGGGAGGCGAGCTGGGAGACAGACTGGGCAGCCAGCTGATTAGAAATTTGCTCCACTTACCTGGTTAAGTCCATAACTTGGGCACCGAGAGATTGATTAGATTCCTGCAGACTTTGTAGAATCTTGTGGTGTTGTCCAAGTAGACTGCCCTGAGAGGCAATCACGTTCCTCATCGAGGCCGGCTCTGCTGGGTCCATGTTGTGGCCACATCGTTCTGTTAGGTGTAAGACCTGGCGGACACAAAATGCAGAGTAGACAAAAGGTTTATTTACAAAAATCAAAATCAGGAGAAGCCTGGTTTAACAGACACAGGACGGGACCAGGGACAGACCAGGGCAGGACCAGGGCGGGACAAGGACGGGACCAGGACGAGGACAGGACGGAACCAGGACTGAGGACAACAGAGAGGAGGTAAGGCCCCGACTCCACCGGGCGCGTAAAACGGACGACGGATCCGTCCAAAACATGTCCGTTTCATCTCCGTCTCCGTTATCTCCATGAGGGTGAATGGAAGTGGCTCCACTGCCTCCGCATGCGTCCGTCTGACGCACGTCGGACGTATTCCGTTAACGGAGGGTGCAACGGACGAAATAGAAACAATCCTATTTGTTCCGTTCGTCGACGCGTGTCGGGTCCGTTTTCCATTGAAAATACAATGGAATAATATATTTACCACATTATTAAACATGTATTGATATATGCTGTAGCCCTTGGTTATAAGTATTTGCGCTCCCACACACACACACACACACAGAGACACACACACACACAGAGCTATACTGCACTTATGAAAGACAGATCTCACAACAACACTGGAGTTCTTTTCTCCTTTCTCTCTCCCCTTTTTCCAATTGCTTTCAATAAGTTTTGCCTCATCCATCGCGACGTCCTCAATGCTTCAATATGCTGTGCTTTGCATAGATCATAGCCACAGCTCATGCACATCACACACAGCTTCTTCTATTTAAAACTATAGCGGCTGCCTGTTGCCTAAAGTCGCGGAGAGGGGAGTTGGGTCCGATAAAAGTGTATGACGCGCTAAATAAGTATAGAAAACAAACGAAGAGGCTGGATCCTAATAAACGCTGCGGGCACGCACATGCGCACACGCACACGCAAACACACACACACACTTCTCCATCAGCCAAATATTCATTCATTCACACAATGCCCAAACGTGTCTCCTACAAAAACAAAGCAGGCTGATAAACGGACAGCCAGAGTTGCGCGCTGCTGCAGCCGGTTTGACCACTAGTCCGTTTTACGGACGTCTGACGGACAGCAGCCAATGCCCGGTGGAGTCCAGGCCTTTAGAGACTGACCAATGGATGACGGGACCAGGATGGGACCAGGACGGGACTGAGAATGCTAGAGCAGGCTCCATAGCTGGGTACTGAAAAAATGAAGAAAAAACGTATCAGTACAAAATAACTTCAAAGAGGTACAGGACGAGCCGAAGGTTGATTCACCACTTGTGAGACGGAACGATCTGGCACTGGAGACAAGGTCAGGATGGTTTTTATGCTGCATCTGGTGATTGTTGGAATGATGATCAGGTGTGGAGCTCTGCAGGTGAGTGTGATGAGGAACCTGATGTCAAAAAATGATTTGACTGACGTGTTCAGAATTTGATACAGAAATAAGGCCAAGAATGCAGGAGTTAAAAATAGAACATTTAATTCTCTTTACAATTAAATATTGATACAAAAACTCTCGGAGCCCTAAATTCTCTAAAACTAACCCTATGCTGAGCCATTCTAACTGTCCCTCCAGGCCTGAAAAATGTGCAGGGGACATCCAGGCGCTCTGCGATGTTCCCTGTCTAACTATCCCTGCTCAGACTGCCTGAAAATCTCCTCCGAGCAGTTTCTATCAGAAAGTCTGATGACGTCACAGGTCCCAGACTGGTCCAGTCTGATCCAGCTTTTTCTGGTTTTGGGAGGCGCGTACTCCAGCTAGCCCATTGGACTCCGGACTCTGTCTGGTCTGGTCTTGGTCTGGTCTGACATCAATCTCCTTCTCCAAACAACTCTTATCTGGCTGGGGGAGCTCTGCATTCCTCACATGGTCTGGCTGACTCGACTAGACCCCACTTAATATGAAATCACTGAAAATATAAACAACGTGTGCAGCATTTCTTGAGATGATGCATTATTCCCTCTTTTGACCTATATTAAACCAATTTAGGTCACAATCTTTCAATATCCCTTCTGGGTGACGGGACTGGGGAACTCTTCCATCATCGCCTTGGTTCTGGCTCGTTATCTGTGAAGAGTTAATACAGAGAAGACAAACAACACACAACAAACCACATTCGAAACATTCCTTCACTAAACTCTTTGATGACTACTGCTATGTCCTTCTGATTCTTCTTCAACCTCGTCTGTAATGTATGCACTAAAACTATTCTAATCTATTTACAAATATGTTTGCTTATTTTGCTTTTATTGAGCCCTATTCTTAAACATATGTTTTTATCTAATAAATCTGTCTATACTGTGGTTTGCTGTCATTATCAGTGGCTTTGTGCCATTTTGCGGGGCTTTGCTCATTTTTCCAAACACATTTTGTTGAACCAGGAAGTGCTGTCACTTCCTCCTCTCAAGACAGTTTGGGATAAATGTACATCGTTAATCAAATTGGTATTATCCGTACAGGAGCTAATCTATTTTAGCAGGTTTCTCTGGGGTCAGTCCCTATACAACGGTATTTGATTCTCTAATCTGTTGCTGACAAATCGACAGTTTTTTTAAATTCTCAAAAATACCTAAATATCTACTTTTGTGCTTTACCCAAATACATCAAAATGCTTTTAAATGTTTTTGAATCTCTGTTGTTTCTAATCTATCTCATTAACTTTTGGCATTGTTAACATTCATGTTTGAAACAAGCGAATTTGACAGTATCTAATAAACCTGTGCATAAACTGTAATGAACTTTATCTACCTTTGAAGTAAATACTTTTGGACATAATATGAAGGAAATGGTCTTTTTACCGTTTGATATTAACCCTGTCTAAAAATAATCTCTATTTTTTTTTTTTGAAAGCATCTATCTATTTTACACTCTATTGTGACTCCAAATCTTGGTTGTAGTTTGAGCCAAAGCATATTCCCAATTTTTGAGTTCTGATTGTAACAATTGCATTGGCAATAGATGATTTTTCATTGGCTGGTTCTTGTTCTGCAAATCACTATTCTATGTATTGTATTTCAGACAATTCCAAAAACAACACAGTCGTTCTCCAATATTAAAGACATACATCTAAATCAAGTTGCCTGAAAGGGATTTTAACTATTTTAAAACGTTCTCTACGATTATAAGGCTATGCATTTAATTATTTAATAAACAAAAGCACATTCATGGCTTTTGTCCGCTGCTTATAACTGTTTAAAGAGTTGTCCCAAACTTAATATGTGTAAATACATCAGCTGTTTGTAATAAACAATAACATTTAACCTGTTCTCCAATGGAGCAGCTCAGAGGCTGCGTCAAGAGCAATGTTATATTTGAGCTATTTTTAGATTTAAAATTGTGTTAAAGCCTGTCGTTCTACGTCTGCATTTTAATACTACTCTCTATAAACACATCTGCACTAGTTCCTACAGATGTGGAAAACAGAAACATCTAAAATCTGACTCCATTTGATTCCTTTTTACTTTAGTTATTAGAACAATTTGACCTTATTGATACTTATTTCCACAATAGAACTATTTTGATTATTCACTAGTCTAACTATTATTACTATTGTTTATTCTGACACCTCTTCCTAGCGACCTTTCAACCTATAGCTCCTTGAATCCAATGACATTATAGCTCCAGACTATTTCATTCTATTCTATTATTATTGTCACGTGATGAAGTTAATGAAGACCCAAAATTGCAGAAATGCCAAAAATAAGGGTTTAATGATAAACTAGAAACTTGCAATGGCTGAAGCCATTGCGATTGACTGCGGAACAGATCTAATGTGGAAATCTGCTAAAAAAAATCCTTGAAATCCTTTAAAAAGCCTTGAAACTGTTAAAATACTTGATAGATATTTGAAACTCCTGAAGTCCTTGAAATTGTTGAAACCTTTAAACTCCTGAAATCCTTGAAACTGTTGAAACATTGAAACTCCTGAAATCCTTGAAACTTTTTTAAACCTGGAAACTGTTGAAAGTGTGGAAACTCCTGAAATCCTTGAACCTCCTGATATCCTTGAAACTGGTTAAATTCTTAAACAGCTGAAATCCTTGAAACTACTGAATGTATTGAAAGTGTCCTTGAAACTGAAAAATCCCCTCACCGCTGAAACAATTTGGTTCCTGTAACTAAGGAAACCTGGTCTGTGGTCATTATCTGGTGGTGGTCTGAGTCTTCGTTTGGGTCTTGGTCTGGTGGTATAATGCAACCTATTAGGTTGCATTATACATGAAAAAACCCTATTAAGTTGCATTATACTGGTTTACATGAAAACATGAAAAAAACCCTATTAAGTTGCATTATACTGGTTAACATGAAAAAAACCCTATTAAGTTGCATTATACTGGTTTACATGGAAAAATCCCTATTAAGTTGCATAATACTGGTTTACATGGAAAAATCCCCATTAAGTTGCATTATACTGGTTTACATGAAAAAAAACCTATTAAGTTGCATTATACTGGTTTACATGGAAAAACCCCTATTAAGTTGCATTATACTGGTTTACATGTAAAAACCCCTATTAAGTTGCATTATACTGGTTTACATGGAAAAATCCCTATTAAGTTGCATTATACTGGTTTACATGAAAAAACCCTATTAAGTTGCATTATACTTGGTTTACATGGAAAAATCCCTATTAAGTTGCATTATACTGGTTTACATGAAAAAAACCCTATTAAGTTGCATTATACTGGTTTACATGGAAAAATCCCTATTAAGTTGCATAATACTGGTTTACATGGAAAAATCCCCATTAAGTTGCATTATACTGGTTTACATGGAAAAATCCCTATTAAGTTGCATTATACTGGTTTACATGGAAAAATCCCTATTAAGTTGCATAATACTGGTTTACATGGAAAAATCCCCATTAAGTGGCATTATACTGGTTTACATGGAAAAATCCCCATTAAGTTGCATTATACTGGTTTACATGGAAAAATCCCTATTAAGTTGCATTGTACTGGTTTACATGGAAAAAACCCTATTAAGTTGCATTATACTGGTTTACATGGAAAAAACCCTATTAAGTTGCATTATACTGGTTTACATGTAAAAACCCCTATTAAGTTGCATTATACTGGTTTACATGGAAAAATCCCCATTAAGTTGCATTATACTGGTTTACATGAAAAAAAACCCTATTAAGTTGCATTATACTGGTTTACATGAAAAAACCCTATTAAGTTGCATTATACTGGTTTACATGGAAAAATCCCTATTAAGTTGCATTATACTGGTTTACATGGAAAAATCCCTATTAGGTTGCATGATTACACTGAAGTCCTTGAAACTGCTGAAGTCCTTGAAACTGCTGAAGTCCTTGAAACTGTTGAAGTCCTTGAAACTCTTGAAATCTTGAAACTGCTGAAATCCTTGAAACTGTTGAATCCTTGAAACTGTTGAATCATTGAAACTGTAGAAATGTCTGAAAGAGCTGAAGTCCTATTAAAATGCATGGGCCTATTAAAATGCATTGCAGAATTCTCAATGCAGATTTTTGTCCGATTGCGGAAAAACCGGAAATCGCTGAAGTCCCAAAAGTAATAGCAATAATCTCCCAAACATGTGGAACGTTTTGATGTATAACTTGTGGAAATTGTTGAAAATGTGAAAGCTGTGAAACGTGTCAAAAAAAATGACGGAATAAAGAAATACAAAACCAATGGTTGACTGCGGAAGGTTCCGCAGTCAATCAAAAAGTCCAGATGAAACCAACTCAAAATCCAAAACTTAAACAGGACCAGGAACAGGACGGAAACAGACAGAGACATGAACAAGACAGGACATTGACAAGACAATGGACTAGCAACAAGGGGAGAGAAGCACATGGTACATATAGACACAGACACAGGTGAAACACATCAGGGCGGGGCAGACAATCAAGACAGGGGCAAACAGGACAGGAAGTACAACTAAAACCAAACCACAGAGAACAATGTCAAAATAAAACAAAAATAAAACCCACACCATGACAGTACCCCCCCTCCAAGGGACAGCTCCCAGATGTCCCAAAAAACCAAACACAAACCAGGGAGGGTGGAGGGGGCGCGGCGGAGGGACCAAAGGCAGTTCAGAGGCTGAAAACCTCAGGTCCGAAGCACTGTCCGAACAAATCTGGGACCGGAGCTGAAGCCCAGTGATGACCTTCCATACGGAACTGGCTCACCCCGGGCGGAGACAAATGCCCAGCGGTGACACAGACGGGAACAAAACCACCCCAGTCGGAGAACAATGTCTGGCGGTGGAAACAGGTAAAGGGAAGGAGAGGTCATCAAACGGGAGCAGGCAGACACTGGTGGGGAATCCAGGCAGACGGGAACATCCAGACGAGAGCTTCACTGTTGACCCCACAACAAGCCAAGGGGAAGGGAACAGAAGACCACCCCGGACGGACGATAATGCCCGGCGGTGGTGCAGGACAAATAACCACCCCAGGCGGAGTTCCTTGCCTGGCGGTGGTTCAAGGTAGCAGGTCGAGAGGTAGCAGTGAAGGGAAGGATATCCGCAAAAAATAAATAAAAAACCTGGTGACAAACGGGGAGCCGGTGTGGTTAAAAAATAAAAAAGGCATTCCGCTGAGTCCGTGTGATGGCTAGTCCTTTCTGTCACGTGATGAAGTTAATGAAGACCCAAAATTGCAGAAATGCCAAAAATAAGGGTTTAATGATAAAAAAGTCCAGATGAAACCAACTCAAAATCCAAAACTTAAACAGGACCAGGAACAGGACGGAAACAGACAGAGACATGAACAAGACAGGACATTGACAAGACAATGGACTAGCAACAAGGGGAGAGAAGCACATGGTACATATAGACACAGACACAGGTGAAACACATCAGGGCGGGGCAGACAATCAAGACAGGGGCAAACAGGACAGGAAGTACAACTAAAACCAAACCACAGAGAACAATGTCAAAATAAAACAAAAATAAAACCCACACCATGACAATTATCTTATTATTATATGATCTATTATCTTAAAGAGTAGATCTGTTTGATGTTATAAGCGCTATTATTTCTCCTTTTGAATTTGCACAACACTAAATTTCGAATGACCCCCTATGGGACAAATATAGAATTTTATTTCATTTTGGCAACTCCGAAAATTACTTAATAATTTTCCCATTTTGCTTTTTTAGGCTGCCCTTTCTATTATTTATTTGTTCTTGTAAATATATGTTTTACACTTCTTTCTAATGATTTAGAAGGTTAAGGACCATGACCACCTATGACAATACAATACTCCCCTCTGTTGGTCGTGGTCCAAAGTATAAAACATGCATCTGTATGTGTGTAGATTACTGTTCCAATCCTGTTGCTCCTCCCGGATCGTCCTCAATTCATATTGTGGGCTTTGGTGCCAAAGTAGAGGCTCATTTCCTTAATTCATACTACTGTCATCCCTGAAGCAGGTGCAGTTTATCTTTCATCTGAAAAACAAACATTAGAACACAAGAAACGCCCACTTCCCCCTCTTCGCATTGTGCAGCCTGTCAATCAATCCAATTGGGCAAAACATAACTACATTGACAGACGGTGTGTGACATCAGGGCAAAGGCTGTAGCCGAATACAGACTTAACAATATGTATGTTTCTAATTTTATACTCCCCTAAATGTGAATTACAAACCAAAGTTGTCCTCCGTCCAATGCCCGCTCACTGCGGTTGGACCGAATCACTGTCCGGACAAACAGCAGAGGGAGGGACTCCCAGTACCTTCAGCAAGGTATTTCATCTCAGAGTACTTTCCGCAGAGTACTTTCTCAGAGTACTCATCCCAGAGTACTCTCACTTTTACACCTGTTCAATAAAGCTTGTTATCTTTGAATCTCTAGTACTTACACCGTATGCTGTTGACAAAAAATAATTATTCCATGATCACATTAAAACATTACAGAAACATTTGTTATTCCATTCTCCGTTCAGCACTCCTCGTTCACTCCTCATTTCACAACACACTCACATCCCACTCACACAGGCCGACTCCCCAGTTAGTATATTGGTCCAGAGTTTGTTAAGGTCAACGTAGTGTACTTTGACATGACGCACAAACATATAACATACACAAACATATAACATACACAAACATATAACACACACAAACATATAACACACACAAACATATAGACAACACAGAAGGCCTGTAATTTTAACTTTGTTATATTTTTCCATGTCCAATTACAATTGTCTCATGAGTTATTTTATTGTTGCAACTTTCAGAGCCTGCAGAACATGCAGAGCTTTAAGAGATTTTTCCTAAAAGGATCCATTTCAAACTTTAGTGTTTAAACCACGTGGTCTGTACTCGGGCTTATCACAGACCGTGTCCCCTATATCTTTAATGAGCTCTTGTTACTTAAAAAAAAACTCATGCACGTGCAATAAATGTTTTTTCCTTCTTTTTCTTTTTCAGTACAGCCAGGTCGGATTCATTAAAAATTTGAATTAGTCTCAAACTTTAATACTTCACCCTTGTTTCACGTTCATGTGGAGAAAAGACCATTGTTTTATGTGTGTGTACTTGCACCAATCATGTCTCAGATAAACTGCCAACAGTTGTATCAAAGACATAATTGTCCTAATTGTTTCTAATTTAGCTATTTGGAAGAGAAACATGTCATAAAAGATTTCATAAAATGTCCCTACATCCTTGTTTTCAACCAATGGACAGTGGTGCGTTAGTGTGCCATCAAAAATGGTCTAATATCACCTTTAGCCAAAATTTAGAAATGCTTTAAATCATTTTTCAAACTTTAATTGTCTGAACAAACCATTTTGTACTAAATGCAGCGTCCATTAAAAGCTGCAGTTCTCTTCCTAGCACCAGTTTCAACTGTGCATGTGATTGTTCTTAAATGATTAACGAGCCACGGTTCAGAGGTTGAAAACACTGCTTTAAATATCCGTATTACCAAGATCATGCAGTCAAAATCAATAATTCTAAACTTCTCCGCGTCTATAACTTTAAATAATAATACTAGTTTCAATAATAGAGCTCCTCTACCTTAAATATACTGCTGTTCTAATCTCCTTGTGTCTCATGCTAAAGCAAGAGTCTAATTAATTTTAACGATTGTCCTGTATTCTTTCATGCAGCTAAATGTGGTGTTATGAACGAATGACCTAGCTAAATGTGTAAATATGACTTAATATGTCTCTGTGCGTTTGTTGCCTGTCTGTATATTACCTTCTGTCTGTCTCATTTGCCCGGCCACGTCCTCCTCAAATGTCTGTTAATGTCTCTTTATTTTACTCATGGCGTCTTTCAATGTCTTTTGTCTCAAAGTGTCCAATGCCTTTGCCTCAATGCCTTTTTTCTTCCTCTTCAAACAATCACTTTTCTTTCTTCTTCTTCTTTTCAATCAATCTTTCTTTTTCCTTCCGATAACTTTTTCTCATAATGTCTTTTCCTTTTCAATCACTTTCTTCTTCTTTCGACAACTTTTCTCATGTCTTTCTTCTTCTTTCTTCTTCTTTCAATCTGACACACCCAAATGTGTCGTGTCCTTCTGCTCGGCTCACACACCGTTCCTCTTCCTGCACATAACTTCACCCAGTTTGTGCAAAAGTCTGTGGCCTGTACTTTGCTGCAGATGATGATGATGATGCTGCTGCTGTTGCTGCAGCCGATACTGCTGCGGATGATGATGATGCTGCTGCTGTTGCTGCAGCCGATACTGCTGGAGATGATGATGCTGATGATGCTCGGTTGTGGTTTGTGGCAGGGACGATTTTGGCGATCGGCCAATGAAACAGACAGAAGTTTTCTCAGAAAAAACAGACAAACAAGAAACACAAACAAGTGTGTTAATACAATACAAAACCAATGATTAATTACGAATCTAAATAAACCTATGAAATAATTACTATTAACATTTTAAACATTAAATTCTGAAAACCAAATCTGTATTCAACTGCTATCCTAAGCTCTATTTTTCCAAAAGTATACTGTTCTTTAAGATCAGTTTAAATTTTATATCACCAAAACGTTGGGAAACATGTTTAATAACTTGTCTAGACGTTTGGAGATGGTCAAAAGAATAACACAATGCCTCTTTATAATCTAACTCAAAGTTCTGTGATCATATGACTCCATGACAGTAACATTATCGTGTGTATAAATGTAATTTTCTACAAAAAATATTTGGTATGCCTCTTTCTTAACTGGAGAGAGGGAGAGAGAGAGAGAGCAGACAGAAAGAGGGAGGGGGGGGCTGAGTGGCCTGTATGCAAGCATTTTTCAGAGAGGGAGAAGGAGGGAGCCAGGAGGGAGAAGGAGGGGCTTTGTGGCTTCTCAAACAGAGGAGTACATGTACGACTGAAATACACCAAATTCATGAACATCCCCTTTAAAATTTGCTACATTTTCCTCGTTTTTTATCGTGACAATGTTTTATCAGTGGTGAGAGTTCTCTCACGTCAAACGACACTTTACATTTATTTAAATACGTCAGTAATGGAAAACATTACAATTTGCTTACATGAAGAATGCATCACTAGGTACAGCCGGATCTTTTTCGTAATACCTCTGTAACTACTGAAACATTACATCACAATACAAGAGAACTTCCATAACTGATCTGGTCATTTCTCCACATGGAAACTCGTATTTACAGCCAAGTGGCTCTCTTTTTCCTCATTAATCAGATCATTATTATTCAATAGTCAAAATCGAACAGTTTTAAATACTTGGCTTTTTTTGTTTAAATTAAATGTACCCTTTTTCCTGACCCTAACTGTCCCTATTTCTAATTTCACTAAACACTTGTGCCTCTTTTGCACTTTAAAACGGTGTGCCTCTTTTGCACTTCTAAAACCCTTGTGGACTTTGTTTTCCCTTTTTGTTTTTTTAGAGGGGACCCCAAAATTCCCTCAAGGTAAAACGTCAAATAAACCTGACTATTGTTTTATCGCGTCCGATAAAACGCCCATCACGGCGGGTCTGTCCACACCTGCAGTCATGTTGGGCCGAGATCTCTCTGTCTTCTATTTAAAACAATGTGCAGATTTTAGAAATGGTATCTGCTTACCTGTGTTTTGCAGAGTAGAGAGCCCCCAGACCCAACAGACCCAGTCTATCTATCTGAGCTCATCTTGCGTCTTCTTTCTGTATCAAATCACGTCGGGGTCACCATCTGATGTCAAAAAATGATTTGACTGACGTGTTCAGAATTTGATACAGAAATAAGGCCAAGAATGCAGGAGTTAAAAATAGAACATTTAATTCTCTTTACAATTAAATATTGATACAAAAACTCTCGGAGCCCTAAATTCTCTAAAACTAACCCTATGCTGAGCCATTCTAACTGTCCCTCCAGGCCTGAAAAATGTGCAGGGGACATCCAGGCGCTCTGCGATGTTCCCTGTCTAACTATCCCTGCTCAGACTGCCTGAAAATCTCCTCCGAGCAGTTTCTATCAGAAAGTCTGATGATGTCACAGGTCCCAGACTGGTCCAGTCTGATCCAGCTTTTTCTGGTTTTGGGAGGCGCGTACTCCAGCTAGCCCATTGGACTCCGGACTCTGTCTGGTCTGGTCTTGGTCTGGTCTGACATCAATCTCCTTCTCCAAACAACTCTTATCTGGCTGGCGGAGCTCTGCATTCCTCACATGGTCTGGCTGACTCGACTAGACCCCACTTAATATGAAATCACTGAAAATATAAACAACGTGTGCAGCATTTCTTGAGATGATGCATTAAACCCAACAGGAGTGAGAGGGGAAGCAGCAGGGAGGAATCACAACACATAAATGAAAATACGAGTGAACTATATATGGGAATGATAAACTTTGAAAATGCATTGTATTCTACTGTAGATGAACTGTTTAACTCTGTCACCTCTAGTGTTTTGAATGTTCTGGATACCGTTGCCCCTGTGAAGGTTAAAATAGTGAAAAATAAGCAGAAGGCGCCGTGGGCTAAAGCAGACTCGGTCAGAGCACTGAAGAGAAAGTGTCGGAGGGCCGAGTGGAAGTGGCGCAAGTCCCAACCTCCAGGTTGATTACGAGATCTTCAAAGATAAGTTGTGCGAGTTTAACCGGGTGCTACGTAGTACGAGAGAAAGGTATTTTTCTGAAATGATTGACGGCCGCAGTTTCAATCTGTGTGTTCTGTTCTCAACATTAATAGATTAACAAACCCCCCTGTTCAGCTTCCATTAGTAACGTAAATGTAATGAGTTTGCACATTTTTCAATGACAAGGTTCAAGGCATCAAAAACGCCATTGTCTCCAATCCACAGATAACCATCCAACAGCCAGAAAGGCTCTTTGAGCTAACTCACTTTGCACCCGTAAATGATAAAAATGTCCAAAGAGATAATCTCCAGTCTGAGCTCCTCCACATGCAGCCTGGATGTACTACCCACTAGATTTCTGAAGTTTGTTCTGAGCAGTCTGTTACCTTCACTCACACAGATAGTAAACATGTCCCTTCATTCTGGAATATTCCCAAAGGCCCTGAAAACTACAGTCATCAGGCCCCTTCTAAAAAAGAGCAGTCTGGATGCTACGGTACTTAACAACTATCGTCCCATCTCAAATCTGCCATTTATGGGGAAAGTCCTTGAGAAAGTTGTTTACCTACGGCTTAATAGATTTCTTATAATCAACAATTCATTTGAAGTGTTTCAGTCCGGCTTTAGACCCCACCACAGCACTGAGACTGCTCTCGTCAAGGTTACAAACGATATCCGGCTGAACACAGACGCAGGCAAAGTCTCAATCTTAATCTTGTTAGATCTAAGTGCTGCCTTTGACACCGTCGACCATGAGATCCTCTTATAGAGATTAGAGGACTGGGTTGGCGTCACTGGCACCGCCCTAAGTTGGTTTAGGTCTTACCTTGAAGACAGGAAGTAATTTGTGGAGATTGGAAACTGTGTCTCAGATCATATGGCCCTGACCTGTGGAGTACCACAGGGGTCGATCCTGGGACCTCTTCTGTTCAATCTCTACATGCTGCCGTTAGGTCAGTTAATACGGAGAAATGAAGTGTCCTATCTAAACTATGCAGACGACACTCAGATCTATGTCTCACTGACTGCAGGAGAACATGGACCAGTAGACTCACTCCTACACTGTATCCAACAGATCAGTGAGTGGATGCAAAACAACTTCCTTTAGCTAAACACAGACAAAACTGAAATGATTGTTTTTGGTCCCCAGAAACAAAGAGAGAGCGTCATCTGTCACCTCCAGTCTCTCTCCCTAAAACCTTCAAACAAGGTCAGAAATCTAGGGGTAATACTGGACTCAGCCACATTAAATCAGTAACATCAGCAGCTTTCTACCACCTAAAAACATTTCCAGGATCAAAAACATAGTGTCTAATGCAGACTTGGAGATTCTTATCCATGCATTTGTCTCCAGTAGGTTAGACTACTGCAATGGCCTGCTCACAGGTCTGTCCAAACAGGCTTTAAAACAGCTGCAGTACATTCAAAAAGCAGCAGCTCGAGTCCTGACTAGAACCAGGAAGTACGACCACATTAGTCCAGTCCTCAGGTTTCTGCGCTGGCTTCCTGTGGCTCAGAGAATAGACTTTTAAACAGCTCTGCTTGTGTACAAGTCTCTCCATGGCCTTGCACCAAAATATATTAGTGACATGTTATTCCCATATGAACCAGCCCGGACTCTGAGGAGCACAGGGACTGGACTCCTGTTAGTGCCCAGAGTCAGAACTAAACATGGGGAGGCTGCTTTTCAGATTCATGCTGCTAAAATCTGGAACAATCTCCCTGAAGATGTGAGACAGGCCTCCTCTCTGACAATGTTTTAAACCAGGTTAAAACAGTTCTGTTTAGCTGTGCATACAACTGAGGGATTTTATATTTTTATCTTTCTTTTTAATGTACTGTGATTATTTATGATTTTAATGCTTTCTTCTTTTATTCAGCACTTTGAGTTGCCTCGTGCATGAATTGTGCTACACAAATAAACTTGCCTTGCCTTGCCTTGTGATGTAGGTGTGTTTTTATCTGAATATATAGGCCAGTGACCTAAGGACTTCAGTGCACGCACGGTCACAGCGCCAAGATCAGCGTTGTGCCGTGATCATGCGTGTGCTCCTTGTGTTCCAAGTAAAAATGTGTCCTTGTCTGTTGTGTTGTCTTTGTCCAGGCTCTGTAGGTTATTACTATCTTTAACAGATGGATATGTTTCTGCTTCTATATATCTATTTATCCATCCATCCTTCTATCTATGGACTCGGACACTTCCTGAGGCTGCATAATCCAGCTCTGTGGTTTGACTTCGTACCAGTTATGTACGAAATTACAAGACAAAACACACTTACATCAATGGAAACAGCTGCACTTCATACAAAAACGAATGCATTTTATTTTCAGTATAGTCTTTGGATGACACACTTTAATATAATATCACCTTTAACGCAAAGCAAAACAATATGTAATAAATATTTTTACTTTGCGTTGGAGATTTGAAGTTGGTCCATGACATACAATTGGTATCACCAAAAATAAAAAGACTTCTCCCCCTGAACATTGCTTATTCAGTGAAATACATTCATTTGTTTCAAAAGATGCATTTCATTATGTTCTATTAGACTTTTCTTGAACATGTAATCTTTAGTAATCTTTATTTATATACCACCTTTTCACTGCACATCGGAGTCTCAAAGCGGTTTACAATTGTTATTTTTGGGAGTGGGGTCGCCAGTACAGGAGGCACATGCCAGACCTATTGTACATATTTTTAGTGGTAGGGGAAACCGGAGCACCCGGAGGAAACCTACGCAGACACAGGGAGAACATGCAAACTCCACTCAGAAAGGCCCTGGTCCAACCGGGATTCGAACCAAGGACCTTCTTGCTGAGAGGCGAGAGTGCTATCCACTCAGCCACCGTGCCGCCCGACATTGAATCACCATGGCAACAGAACATCGATGTCATTCTGTTTGTCGCAGCGGAACATTCTATCACCAGAGCAACCAACACCATGTCATCGTAACCACGGCTCTGAAATGTTCATGTGCGTGAAGAAAGACAAGACAAGTGACTTAAACAAACCCGAGGGAAATCGAGGATCAAAGCCCAGATTGACAAAGCAAAGCAAACGATACAACACTGACAAGATGTGGTGTTTTAGAAGAAGTAAAAAGGAGCTTTACAAAGCCATGGTGGACAATTTGGTTCTTGCGGAGGAATTAAACCAGGCTTTGTTGGCTGAGGTCAAGAAACTGAAGGAGGAGAAGAGTGACCTGGTCAAGGCTCAAGAAGAGGAAACAAAGAGACTGAAGGAGGAGAAGAGTGACCTGGTCAAGGCTCAAGAAGAGGAAACAAAGAGACTGAAGGAGGAGAAGATTGACCTGGTCAAGTTTCAAGCAGAAGAAACATTCAGACTGAAGGAGCAGGTGACACAGCTGCAAATGGAGAAGTCTGCTCTAGAGAAGGACTTTTTGGAGTCCACCGCTTTCAACCGGCACCAACTTGACACCACCCTCCAGGAGAAAACCAGCCTTGAACTCTCGCTGCAACAAACCACCGCAGAGCTGCAGACCGTACAGCAGACGCTGAGGACTTTGGAGAAGCGTGCTGAAGAGGACAGGCAAAGGAAGGACTCCATCATTAAAGGTATGGACACACATCTCTCAAAAGTTGACGATGAAAACATGAAAACATTAGAAGTAATGAACTTTTGTCTTTTAGATGCTGAACATTATATTAAGGAGCTGGAGACCAAAATTCAGGACCAGGAGATGCACCTGAAGAAAGGTAATTATGAGCTGGAGGAAAAATTGCTCAGGCTTCTGAAAGAGATGGAGGAGTTTAGAGAGAACTTTGTCCTGAAAAACTCTGTTTTTGCAGAAATGGAGGAGGAGATGAGCAAATTGAAGGCTCAGAAGGCCAAAAAAGAAAAGCTGAAGGAGCAGGTGACACAGCTGCAAACACAGAAATCTGCTCTGGAGAAGGACTGTTTGGATTCCACCACTTACTTCCAGCACCAACTCAAAACCACCGTCCAGGAGAAAACCAGCCTTCAACTTTCTCTGCGAAAAACCACCGCAGAGTTGCATACGACAAAGGGTGAGGTGCGGGACCTAAAAGAGGCTTGTGCCAGGTGTGAGGACAGGAACAAGGAGGTCACCAACTTCTCCAAGATCCTGAAGGTGGAGAACAAGGGCTTGTACGAAGCAATAGAGTCCGTAAAGCAGACTCTGAAGGAGGAGAAACAAGCCTTGTCCAGAGAACTGCAGTCCGTAAAAACGACTCTGAGGACTGTGGAGAAGCGTGCTGAAGATGATGGGCGACGGAAGGACTCCATCCTGAACGGTATGGACACAGATCCCTAAAACGTTGAAGAAGAAAACATGAACACATTTGAAGTAATGAACTTTTGTCTTCTAGATTCTGGCCTTTATATTGATGAACTGAAGGCCGAAATGGAGGACCAGGAGATGCACCTGAGGAAAGGTAATTATGAGCTGGAGGAAAGAACTGTTGGAGCTGGAGGAGTTTAGAGAGAACTTTGTCCTGAACAACTTTGTTTTTGCAGAAATGGAAGAGCGGGTGAGCAAATTCCAGGAGATAATGAAAGAGGCCGTCGACGAGAACCTACGCCTGAAATATGAACTGAACTTTCTGAAGAAGAATCCGTCAAAGCAGCAGACCCAGGACCCTCAGGAGGGCCTCGCTCCATACTATCCTCAGCAGATGCAGAGACGCAGTCGTCAAAAGACAGACGTCTACAGACGGGTCTGTTACTGTCCCAAGAAATAAGACTAAGTTCTGAATGAACTACCCCTCTCCTCCCCCTCCCACTCCCTCCCCCTAAACCTTCCCTCGACCCTTTTCACAACAAACGGCACATTGGATCCTGACTCACATCCCTCACGGAGTCACAGTGACTGGACCTCCACATGCTCCACATGCTCTAAGTATTTAATACTCATGAATATTGTGTCCGTTTGGTCATGAGGCTAACGGCTAACAGCTAGTGCTGAGTAATGTCAGTGATTAGAGACCGCTGTAAGACCAGGCGTCACAGTGGGACGACTGCGGCTGTAAAGTGCCACACTGTCGTTGTGTTCTTTAGCAAGACACTTCACCCACAAGTATGTATGGGTGTGTGTGTATGTGGTGGTTAGAGGGGCCGACTCAGGTTGGCAGCCTCCGTAGTCGGTCCCAGGGCAGCTATGGCTACAGTAGTAGCTGACTACCACATGATTGAATGTGTGTGTGAATGATAGGTGGTGGTTAGAGGGGTCGACTCAGGTTGGCAGCCTTCGTAGTCTGTCCCAGGGCAGCTATGGCTACAGTAGTAGCTGACCGTACCAGCATGAATGGTATGAATTAATTGCGGTTTTGTTTTGATGATAATAATACTTGACAGCGTTAATGCAATACGTTTTATCTGTTTCACCCTGACCCCTCTGGCGCCATCTAGAGGATCTGCCGGACAAAACATAGACTCAATGACCGAATGTATAAACTGAAAGATCTTAGGTTTAAACGCAGAGGACTCCAGAGCTGACGACCCGTGCTCATGAAGGAACCAGTGTGTGCAGTGTCCAAATGTGAAAAGGGTCCACCCTTCCATGCAACAAATAGAGTAATAAAAAAATATATAAATAAACAATTGTAACTGAACCAACAAGCTAATTTTTTCAATTAAATTACAGGTTTTAATATTCATTTAGGGTTAAGGCGGTCTGAGTAATGCAGCCTTGGTCTTTCAGTGGGGACTTCAGGCAAAGTGGGGTCAAGTGTCTTGCCCAGGGACACAACGACAGCAGACATCAGTTGGAGCAGTTGACATGGGTCGCAGTGGGATCGAACCCACGACCATTAGGTCCAAAGACCAGTGCTCTACCAATTGAGCTACTGTCGCCCAGTTTTAATAAAGCTCAGAAAATACTGTCTACTACAGAAAGACAGAATGTGAATAATTGTAATAAAGAAATAGTATGTACACTAACCTTACACAGACTCACCTTAACCCTCACCTTAACCTTACACAGACTCACCTTAACCCTCACCTTAACCTTACACAGACTCACCTTAACCCTAACCTTAACCATCTTACTCAGACCACCTTAACCCTAACCTTAACCCTCTTACTCAGACCGCCTTAAACCTAACCTTAACCATCTTACTCAGACTGCCTTAAACCTAACCTTAACCATCTTACTCAGACCCACCTTAACCCTAACCTTAACCATCTTACTCAGACCGCCTTAAACCTAACCTTAACCATCTTACTCAGACCCACCTTAACCCTAACCTTAACCATCTTACTCAGACCGCCTTAAACCTAACCTTAACCATCTTACTCAGACCCACCTTAACCCTAACCTTAACCATCTTACTCAGACCCACCTTAACCCTAACCTTAACCATCTTACTCAGACCCACCTTAACCCTAACCTTAACCATCTTACTCAGACCGCCTTAAACCTAATCTTAACCATCTTACTCAGACCCACCTTAAACCTAACCTTAACCATCTTACTCAGACCGCGTTAACCCTAACCTTAACCATCTTACTCAGACCACCTTAACCCTAACCTTAACCATCTTACTCAGACCACTTCAACCTAACCTTAATCATCTTACTCAGACCGCCTTAAACCTAACCCTAACCATCTTACTTAGACACCGAACACTAAACCAGTCACCACTTAGGGACTTTCTGTTTTTTTTTTTTTGAACAAAAGGGTTTATTGTTGTTACAAGCTTCACAGTTTATTTCCACATTTATGCAATACAGAAAGCTTTAAGTAAGTGTTATTCAGAAAGAAGACACACTTCATAACAAAAACAAGTGAAAAAGAAAAAGAACAAACAAACAAAAACAAAGTCTCGGCAGATTGACAATGAAATCTATGCTTTTAAAGATTGAGCATCCTTAAATGTCCAAATGGAAAGAAAGAAAAGGACTGTCACTAGAACTCTGGCCATCATTTCTGTGGCAAATTTAAATATTTTACTAACGGAGTCCACCTTTTTTCAAACTTAGTCATGTTAAGAATTAGTTTTGATGTTATTCTTTCCATTGTGTATACCTGTATAACTCTCTCCCTCCATTGTTTTATTGTGGGGGGTAGTGGTTTGTACCAGGACACAGTTATAATTTTTTTCGCTACCAGTAAAAGAACCATCAACAGGCGCCGGAAAGATGGCGCCGTGGCAAGAGCTCTGGTGTGTGTCGTCTGGCGCACACCGGGGTAGTCTTGCACAGTTTTCCAATGTGGTTTTACTGCAAATGGCAAATAAATGAATCTGAATCTGAGGTACCTTTTGTCCCCACTCAGAACATCAGGTAAGAGCATTCCAAAGATAAAAGCCAGTGGGTCCCATTCTATGTGAATGTGTAGTATTTTAGAAAGTTCCACCCTAATTCCCTCCCAAAATGATTTTAATTTTGGACAGTCCCAAAAGTTATGTGTGTGGTCGCCAACTTGTCCACATTGTCTCCAGCATAAATTTGTTTTTGTCTTATCATATTTTGAAATCATGAATGGGGTTTTAAAATATCTAATATTCACTTTGCAGAAAAATTCTTTCCATGTTGGGCTGCTAGTTAGTCTATGTCCATATTCACACATCTGCTCCCAGTCGTGGTCCTCTATAGTTCTATTCATTTCCAATTCCCACTTTTCTTTTATCTCAAGAGAACTCGTCGACATAGTTGATTGTAAACATTTATATAAGCATGACACAACTTTATCACATTTAATTTTCTTCCTGGTCTTTATAAACATCCTCTCCAGCTCACTTAGTTGTGATTTTAAAAATAACCACTCTTTGTGAGAAATCAGATAACTTCTCAACTGCAAAAATCTATAAAAATCTGTTGTGTTCAAATTGAATTTCTCCCTGATCTGATCAAATGATTTCAGAACCTCCCCATCGAACAAATCATCTATAAAAATTAAATTGTACCTTTCCCATTCTCGAAACCTTGAATCTAGTTGTCCTGGTCGAAAGTCAATTAGTTCTGATATTTTCATAGCTCTAGATATTGATTGAGGGGCGTTTATCTTCTTCCTAACAATATTTAAAACCTTATGCGTGCATTTCATCCAGGAGTTTTCTATTTTACATTTATTCCATATCTCTTTCGAACAAAACGCTAAAGCTTGCATAGGTATATCAGAGCACTCACTTTGTTCTAGAGTTATCCATGTTGTTTCCTCACTTTGCTTTAACCACTCCACTGCCCCACGTAATTGTGCTGCCCAGTAGTATAAATGTAAATTAGGTAAATTTAGCCCACCAAAAGCCTTACTGCTGGTAAATCGTGTAAATTTTATTCTAGGTTTCTTTTTCTGCCAAAAAAAATTAGAAATCATTTTCTGAATCTTTTTGAAATTTGTTGTAGGGATCCAGATGGGGAGGGATGAAAACAAATATAGGAGTCTGGGGAGGATGTTCATCCTGATAGTTTCAACTCTCCCAATGAAAGAAAGGGGTAGTAAATCCCATCTTTCGAGATCTTTTTGGATTTGATTAATTAATTTTCCATAGTTTGCTTTATATAGTAGTGAGGTATCCGAAGTAATAATAATGCCCAGATACCTGAATCCAGTGGCTGACCAGTTAAATGTAACTCTTTTGGACAGTTCTGTGGGCCATGTACCTTTTATCATCATGGCCTCTGATTTTAGTTCATTAACTTTGTACCCTGAGACATCCCCAAAATCTCCTAGACATTTCAAAAGTTCTGGGATAGAAGTGATTGGATCTTTGATATATAATATAATATCGTCAGCATATAATGATAATTTATTGGTCTTAACTTTATCTGATATACCTATGATTGCTGGATTATTTCTGATTAATGGTGCTAAAGGTTCTATACTAATAGCAAATTGGTGACAAGCAACATCCTTGGCGTGTACCTCTTTTCAGTGGGAAACTCTCTGACATGTGACCATTAACACGGACCCTTGATGTGGGTTTTGTATACAGTACCTCAAACCATTCAACAAAATTCTCGTCAAAGCCCATTTTTATCAAGACACTTTTCAAAAATAACCAGTCCACCCGATCAAAAGCCTTCTCAGCGTCCAGGCTGAGAAGCATTGATGTGTCGGGGTCCTTTCGCGCAGTAGATATCACATTTAGGGTGCGTCTAATATTATTCATTCCCAGTCTGCCCGGAATAAATCCAGTTTGATCCGGATTAATGAGGTCATTAATAATATTTTGGAGTCTTTTGGCTAAGATTGCGCTCAAGATTTTAACATCATTGCAAAGTAAACTTATGGGTCTGTAAGATGCGCATTGTGTGGGGTCTTTCCCCTCTTTGTGTATAACTGAAATGATTGCTTCAGCCCATGTTTTAGATGGCTCTTTATTATTCAGTGCGTAGTTGTACACTCTTTGTAGAAGGGGAGTAAGTTCTGATTGGAAACACTTATAAAATTCGCCGGGGAACCCGTCCGCTCCGGGAGATTTATTATTTTTAAGTTTTCCTATTATGGATTTAATTTCTTCTTTTGTAATACTGCCTACTAGGGCTTTAGCCTTATTTGTATCTAATTGTGGAAGATTTATTTTTTGGAGTAGGTCATCTATTTTTTCTCTTTTATCATGAGTGGGCTCAGAATCATAAAGTTGTTTATAATATTCAGAGAAAGCATTGGCTATTGCTCTGGGATGAGACACCGACCTTTTGGATATTGAGCATGAAATGTTTTGAGCTACTCTACTTGCCTGAGCTTTCCTTAGTTGAAATGCAAGTAATCTACTCGCTTTATTTCCTTGCTTGTAATATCTTTGATTGGTGAAGCGTAACGCACCTTCTGCCTTATACGTCAATATCTCATTCAGTTCTTGTTTATATTTTTCCAACTTATTAAAAGTATCATTGTCATTAGTTCTTTTATGGTCACTTTCTAACTTTTTCAACTGTTCTTCTAATTTTGTCTGATTCTTCTCACGTTCTTTTTTATATCTGGAGGAAAGTGAAATTATTTTACCTCTCAAAAAGGCCTTTGCTGTATCCCATAAAATGGAGGGGGAGACCACATCATTATCATTAGTTTCCAGAAGTATACTAATTCTTCCTTTATGTACTGAATAGCTTCAGGATTGTTCAAAAGTGACACATTTAGTCTCCATAGTTTTAAAGGCTTGTCATGGTCGACATTTAAGGTCATTGACACTGGGCTATGATCCGATAATGTCTGGGGTTCAATGTGACTGTCTTCAACCCTATGAATATCTTGTTTTGACATACAGAAGAAATCTATTCTAGAATGACTCTTATGAACTCTTGAACAATGTGTATAATCCCGAACCCTTGGGTTTTTCACCCGCCATATGTCCACCAGCCCTAATTCCTCTAGCATACAATTCAATGTTTTGGATTTAGCCATTTTGTTTTTTTGTTCAGATGGAAATTTATCTATGTGATTTAAGACACAATTAAAATCCCCTCCCATTATAATTATACCCTCAAAATTTCCAGCCAAAATTGGAGCCAACTCTTTGAAAAAACCCGGATCGTCTTCGTTTGGGGCGTAAACATTCATAATTGTCAAAGAGATCGATCCAATGAGACCTCTAACCAGTATCCAACGGCCATTTTTGTCCTTAAGTATTTTCTCTGGCACAAAATTGAACAGTAAGAACACCAAAACGAAAACAAAGTAAAGATGAACTTCCAATTACCCAGGGTGTTGCAGGAAAAATAAAAAATACAAAAAAAAAAAGAAGTCCTCCTGGGTAAAGTGCACACAGTGTGCGCCCAGCAGTCTATGGTCCCTTAGTCTCTGCTGCCTTAAAGCCCAGATTCACTGGATAGCCCCCGCTCAAACGAGTTAGTTTTGAAAAATCACAACAAAAAACCTGTAAATAGTTACTTCAGAAACATTTGCTCCACCAGAATTGTACCTTCTTTAGTTGGCTTCTCTTTTAATCTTCTTCAGATTGGTCCTCAAAGTTAATAATGGATCTAATTTCTCTGGAGTTCAGCATACGCCCATTCCTCTTCCCCCTGCTTCGGGTCTGCCATCCTTCCTGTAGCACCTCTCTCTCCAAAATATCCCGTTCTTCCAGCACAACATGTATCCCCAGCTCTCCGAGTGTTGACCTGGCCTCCACTAGAGAGGGGTAGATCTTTATCCCCGTGTCCAGAAAAATCTTGAGTTGCGCTGGGTATGGCGATTGAGCTTTGATGCTGCGCTCCGCTGCACTAACTGACTTTATTTTCGTATTAATTACGAAAATGCTATCCATGTCCATGTAGTGCATTGGGATATACGTCCTTTTGAAGAAAAAGTAGCGCAGATTTGTGCTGGCGTGACATTATACATAGTTCCCACATGACGTCACTACATACGGGGATTTGCCGACCCGGCGACATTTGTGTTGGCATTCTGTGGGCAAAACAATAGAAAAAGAAGCTGAAACGTGTTAATGTCGTGATAAAGTTGAAAATGGTCATCTCCTGCTGGGTCAATGGATGTTCAAATCGTGCCGGAGGTTCCGTTGAACTTGGATTTTACAGTATACCCATCATTAGACTTCATGAATGTGAGAAGACTAAGCTTTTGTCAGAACAACCACGGAGGTTATGGCTTGCGAAGATAAACAGGCAAGAAACTCCCTCAAAACACGCAAGAATATGCTCGGAGCACTTTGTGTCAGGTGCGTATCGTATCTCATAATGTGTTGACAGACGTAATTTACTCAGTACTAACTTGTGTATGCTGATATCTGGTAACTTGAGAGTTTCATTATTTAGCGTTAGATTACTTTATTATGAGGAGGATCGGTGTCGCGTCCGAGGCTCTCGAGGGCAATTAATAGTTACTTAATGTAACTTAAGTTCTACGAATAGGTGCGTAGTCCCTTAGGACTTCGCTAGTGGGATATCACTCGTGACCCCCAGGTCACGCGCCAGAGAGATCAAATAATTTGCTCCAATCCCCAGCCACCTTCCTCTATAAATGCCCCTGCACAAGGCCGCACCCCCTCTTGAACTCCGCCAAGCCGGGCTGGCCTGATGGGCTCGTAGCTAAGGGACTACGCACCTATTCGTAGAACTTAAGTTACATTAAGTAACTATTAATTCTACGTCATGGTGCTACGTCCCTTAGGACTTCGCTAGTGGGACACAACGCGGAGGCCGTAGGAAAATGTACTCCCAGCAGGCCAGCGAAGGGTGATTGGAGCTCCGCCCGAGTAAGACCCTCACAACGTGAGGACTCAGGGCAGAAGAACAAGCGTGTTACGGGGCCACTCCTACCAAGGATACCCCCACGTAACACAAGCCGTAGGTCATACGTAGTCACAGGACGCCTCTCCCAAGAGCTCCTGACGAGGACTACCAGAACGACCACACACACAATGTACCGCACCTGTAGGATGCCTCTCCCAAGAGCTCCTGCACCAGGGCGGAAATTAGACCGAAGGCCCCCCCTAAGGGGAGGGACCCAACGGTCTAACTCAATCCGCTGCACTCAGCACGGAATGAGCCACCGACCGGTCCGACACATCCGAAAGATAAGACCGGACGAAAGAGGAGGACGACGCCCAAGAAGCCGCACGGCAAACGTCCTCGACCGACGCCCCCCTGAGAAGGGCCGTAGAGGCCGCCATCCCACGCGTGGAATGCGACCTGAAACCCACCGGGGGGGCCAGACCCTGCGTCTGATACGCCCGTCGCACCGCCGTGGCGACCCAATGCGCCAGCCGCTGAGCCGACAGCGGGGCGCCCCTGTTCTTGGGGCCCAGACACACAAACAGCTGATCACCCGACCTGAATGACGACGTCATGGCCAGGTAATGCCTCAGCATTCTGATAGGACACAGAAGGTGCTGCCGCTCCTCCTCGGGGGAGGCATGCGGCGGCGGGTGGAAAGCCCTAATCCTGATCACTCTCGACCTAAAGGCCGACGTGATGACCTTGGGGAGAAAAGCCGGATTGGGCCACAACTCCACCATGCCGTCGTCCTCTCCAAAGGACAGGCACGACGCATGGACGGAGAGCGCACACAAATCGCCCGCCCTTAGCAGACGCCAACGCCAGTAAGAGGGCCGTCTTAAAAGCGATACACTCGGGACTCGCCTCCGCCGCCGGTTCAAATGGCGAACCCGACAGCCCCCTAAGGACCACCCTGAGGTCCCAAACCGGAGGCGTTCTCTGGAGCGGGGGCCTCCTCCTGCGCGCCCCCCGCAGAAAACGTTTAACCAACGGATGAGAACGGGCTGTGAACCCCCCGAATCCGTCGTGACCCGAAGTAATGGCTGCCGCAAACACCGCCAAGGTAGCGACAGCCCTCCCCTTGTCGAAAAGCTCCTGTAGGAATCCCAGGACCCCCTCCAGCGGGCAACACCTGGGATCCCAGGAACGGGAATCGCACCAGACACTGAATAGCCTCCACCTCGTGGCGTAGGCCCTCACGGTGGACGGCGCCCTCGCTCCCTGAATAGTCTCCACCACCGCAGGGGGAAGACCCAGATCTACGAGGCTCCGCCTCTCAACCTCCAAACCCAGAGCCTGCGGCCGATTATCGGACGTGAAAACAGGGCTCCTGCCCCCTGGACTAGAGCCCCCGGCTCGTCCGGGAGGGCCCAGGGCTCCATCACCGCCATGCCCCTCAGGAAGGGGAACCACCGGGCATGCGGACTGTCCGGAGCCACCAGAATCACCGATCTCCTCTCCTGTTCGATCCTCCGCAGCAGGACCGGCAGGAGACGCACCGGTGGGAAAGCGTACAACAGGCCGCCTGGCCATGGGTAATGAGCCAGAGCGTCCACGCCTAAAGGCGGCTCGTCCGCGGCCCTTAAGGCGAACCAGGACGGGCACTGTGCGTTCTCTGCACTGGCGAAAAGGTCGACTACTGGACGGCCGAACCTCCGCCAGATCTCCGCAGCTACCCGTGGGGCCAGGCCCCACTCGTCCTGGAGTGGGCCCCCCCTGGACATTCTGTCGGCTCCCACGTTCCGGACCCCCGGGACGTGGCGCGCCCTGAGAGACAGGAGGTGAAGCGCTGCCCACAGTAGCGTCACCGTCGCCATGCGATGGAGAGCGGGGGACCTGGTGCCCCCCTGCCTGTTCAGATAGGAGACCACTGTGGTGTTGTCTGAGCGCACCATCACGTGTCTCCCCTGCAACTGAGGGGCAAAGTGCAGCAGTACTCTGTGCACTGCCTCCATCTCCAGCAGGTTGATGTGACGGGCTGAGTCCGACCAGCAGCCTCCTACAGAGCTCTGGCCGAGGACCCCGCCCCATCCTTCGAGCGACGCGTCCGTGAACACCTCGACGTGAGACACAGCGCAGGCCAGAGTCACTCCGTCCCGCAATAGACCCGGAGTGAGCCAGAACCTGATGTCCGATGCCGCCCCTTGGGGAACCCAGATCAGCCTCCCCCCGTCCCGGGAGGGGTGAAGCCTGAGGCGCGAGAACCACCTCTGAAAATTTCTCATGTGGAGCAGGCCTAGCCGCACCACAGCATGAGCCGCTGCCAACATTCCCAGCAGGGACCTGAGGCGCCGAGCGGGGACTCTGGGGCCCGCCAGAACCTCCCGGGCCAGACGGGTAATACTCATCCGTCTGTCCACGGACAATGCAGCACGGGATATCACCGAGTCTAGCTGCAGACCGAGGTAAACCAAGCGTTGGGCTGGCTGCAGCTTGCTCTTCTCCCTGTTCACCACAAAGCCCAGACGCTGTATGTGGGACAGGACCCAGTGCGTGTGGCTCACGGCCACTTCCCTGGATGGGGCCAGTATTAACCAATCGTCTATATAGGTTAATATTCTTACCCCCGCACGTCTGATCGGCTCCAGAGCTGCTTCCACACATTTGGAAAAGGTGCGAGGCGCGAGTGCGTACCCGAAGGGGAGACGGCAGTACTCGTAATTCCTCTCTCCCACTGCGAAGCGCAGAAACCTCCTGTGTTCTGGCACTATGGGCACGTGGAAATATGCGTCTGTCAGGTCTATGGAAGTCATCCAGTCTCCTTCCCTGACACACTCGAGGAGCTGCCTTGTGGACAGCATCCGAAACTGCCGCTTGGAAATGCACTCGTTTAACACGCGCAGATCCAGAATGGGACGCACCCCGCCTGATTTCTTTGGCACTAAGAAGTAAGGGGAGTACAGCCCCCTGGTGGCGTCCTGCGGGTCTACCTCCACTGCTGCGCCTCGACTCAGCAGAGAGGAGACCTCCGCTTCTAGTGCCTCTGTCGATCCCCGTACCTGAGAGCGTACTGCCCGTACGCCTCGGAATGATGGTGGCTTTCGGAAAAATTGCAGAGCGTAACCTCTGCGCAGAGTTTTCTCCAGCCAAATATCTGTCAGTAGGCCCTGCTCCCTCCAGATGGTGTAGAAATCTGTGAGGGGCGGAACGGGAGTTGGAACACGAGACGTCACGGCCCCGCCCCCTCCTGGTGTTCCTAGCAGGGAGGGGGGGTGGCTGAAAGGGCCGGGGGGGCCCCTGCGTCACACCGTGAGCGCCGAAGGCGGTCACGTGTTCTGCAGGCCCGACGTCATAAGTACGGGACTGCTCACCACACGTGACTCGGCTGCTGTGCCCCCCCCTGGCTCTTGCCTCATGGAGGGGGGGGCGAGCCCCTGGAGTGGGAAACCCCGTGTTAGCCTTGTAGCTCTGCTCACCACACGTGACACGGCTGCTGTGCCCCCCCTCGGCTCTTGCCTCATGGAGGGGGGGACTAGCCCCTGGATTGGGAAACCCCGTGTTAGCCTTGTAGCTCAGAGATGCTAACACGCGTTCGGCTGGAGCACACACATTATCACTTACCAGATCCCTCCGCCTGCCCTCTCTCCGGGAGGGCAAAACATGAACCCGTGAAGCGGAGCCCGTGGCCCGCATAGCGCGCTGCACGCCCTTCTCTGGGGGCTGCAGGCCTAGCGGAGCCACGTTATATGCTCGAGAAGTAACACAATCAGAATTCAAATCATTTGACATGTTACATACCCCCAAATGAGACTCAGACAGCGAGTACTGATGAAATGCCGGACGGCCTTTATTGAAAACATTTTTCCCACCCCGACCTCCTCTGCCATAGGGAGGTCGTCGTTGGGTGTGTTGGTCCCGCGAACCTCCCGTGTGCCTGTCTGGGCCCGGGGGTCTCGTCGCTGGGGAACGATGGACCACGGAGCGTGGATAGGGTCCGGGGCGCCTGCCGGGCGAGCGCTCCCTGCCTCGGTCCCGGCTCCGCGCTGGTGGGCGGGCCTCGCGTCTCGCAGCTAGATGCTTGGCTAGGCTAGCAGAGTCCTTAGCTGCGGTGTCCAGCCTCGTTATCAGCGTCTGCATCTCCGGACCGAAGAGTGACGTTTGGGAGATGGGCAGGTCCAGCAGCTGCCTCTTCTCCGCCTCTCTGAGATTCACCGACCCCAGCCAGAGGTGTCTGGCCCCAACTTGTGCTGCTGCCATCGTGCGGCCGCCATCGACAGCTAGCGCTTGGCACATGCGCAAGATCGCCGCTGAAGTGGTCCTCGCCTGGGATAAGGTGTCTCCACTGAGTGCCTGGTCAGAGGAGAGAGACCTATCCAGGGCCCCGGTGATGAAGGCCATGTTGTTAGCCACCGCGACGACCTGAGCCGCATTGGCGTAACATCTCTCGTGCATCGCCAAAGACATCCTATCCCGCTCGGAGGGAAGGAGAGGTCTGGTGCTGGGCCACACGGATGTGGAGGGGTGCAGGGCCGCCCGAACCGAGTCCTCGATGTCCGGGACCCCGCCGGTCCAGGACCAGTCCTGCACGTTACAGTACATGCCATACCCCAAAGCGGGCCTCTTGGCCGCTAGGGGCTTTGGCCACTCACGTGTCGCGTAATGGACGATCGGGTCCATACGCGGGCACAACGTGGGCTGGGCTCTCCTCCTCCCTCGAGGGGTGGCGTAACCAGAGGTGAAGTCCTCCACCCTCTGGTTCGGTTGCGGTGGCAGGGGGGCATCCATGATGGCCGCCGCCGTGGCGTAGAGCCCAGGCATGTGGTCCAGCGGGAAGCGGTCCGGCTCCGGGTTGGACACCACCTCGTCCAGCGTGAAGAGAGAGCCGACCTCCGACACCTCTCCGTCCTCGCAGTCACCCCACTCCGCGGGCACGGGTGGAAGGTCGAGGGGGGCCCAGTCAATCGCAGACCCCTCGTCCTGAGAGGGGTCCGGACGGGGCGCTGTAGCGGCGAAGAACGCGCGCCTGCGTTCACTCTCCTCCCTGGGGAGAGCGACACACGAGGCGCAGGTGGCGCTCAACGCCGCATGGCCCGAACCCAGGCACAGGAAGCAGCTGGAGTGCTGGTCCTTGCGCTGGAGCTTGACCCGACAAGTCGAGCAACGACGACGTCCGACGCCGGATGGCGAAGGGGAACTCGGACGAGCATCGGAAGACATCTTTCCTCAGGTAATTGAATGTAGATCTCAATCGGCGCCAGAGTGAAAGGGGGGGTGCGGCCTTGTGCAGGGGCATTTATAGAGGAAGGTGGCTGGGGATTGGAGCAAATTATTTGATCTCTCTGGCGCGTGACCTGGGGGTCACGAGTGATATCCCACTAGCGAAGTCCTAAGGGACGTAGCACCATGACGTAGAACGTAAATGTATTAAATAGATAATAATAGTTCTATGGTGGGCTAAAACAATGTTCACAAACAGCATTGCTTCTGTAAAAAGATCTGTGTCATAAAATAAACTGCTCTTTACGCCTGGAAAAATCAGTTGCCCACCATTCACCAAAACATACGGTCAAAAACGCGGAAATAAACAATAACAGCAATCCAGAGTGTCCGTGTGGCATTAGCATTAATTAAATGAATTGTTAATATAATTAAAATAATTAAATGGAGCTCCAACTGGTATTAAATCTAAAGTTTTTGAGAAATGTTTGCATTGCTTGTTAATTTTTGCTGCATAATTTGATCAAATATGTAAAACATGTCCGTAGCACGTTAAACTGTGGTGCCATTGTATTAATATACAATTATTTGATCAAAGGTTGGCCTTTTTTTCCAATTTGCGTTTGAATATCTACATTTATTCTCATTCTTCTGTTTAATGGAATGCACAAACACAGCAGCGTGCCATCAAAGATGGCGTCTCCGAGGAGGTCATGTGACATTCATTGGTCTGTGGGAACTATGTATATTTTCGATCGAGTTTTGATGAAACAAGGAAGAGAATGTGTTTCGGGTCGCAGATTGTGACCAATCACAGCGCACCACTAGCCCCCACTTTCGTGAGAAATCTCCAGGTCCGTTAGCACAGACAGCTGAGTTAGCACAACAAGCGGCGGAGCTAACCTGAAACTTTCTCGTCTTCGTCACCGGGTACTGCTTACACAGTGAAACAGCCATCCAAAAGAAAGTCCCGTTCCTCCGCGCTTCCCGGTTCCATCGTTCTATGGTCACGCCATCCACGTGAAAATCCATATCCATGTATTATCCATATTGGGAGAGGCTAGCTCCGTCTCAACACTGTGTGTGTGTGTTGGGCGATAGCTTCGTGGGTGCGGGGAGGGGAGCAGAAAGAGCGAGGCCAGCGAGTCCGCGGCTTCAAAATCCCAAAGTCAGTTAGTGCCGCTTTAAGTTTTTTAATCACCTCGCGCACCTGCTTTCTTTTCCTCTGTACCTCCGGAGAATAGTCTTGATCAAAGTAAACTTTCCTCCGAAATTCCATGTCTCGCTGTTTCCATGCCTGCCTCAGTATCTCTTGCTTTACTTTAAAGTCCAGAAGGCGCACTATTATGGATCTCGGTGGCGCGGCAGGTTTCGGTTTCGGTGTCAAGGCTCTGTGAGCTCTTTCAATGCAGATATCCAAATCATCTGGTGATGACAATCAGTGATGAAGGTTATCATGTCTTTTCCTTCTGCCTCCTCTTCAATCCCATATAGTCTGATGTTTTGTCTGCGCATTCTGTTCTCCAAGTCATCTTGTTTTGTAGTTAGCAGGATGTATTTTTTCAACAAGTAAGCTAACACTCTATCGTGTCGCATTGCTCGGTCTTCTGCGTTACTCACTCTGTTTTCAGCAGTCGTCAGTCTCTCTTCCAGGGTGTCCATTCTTATCTTTATGTCTCCAATCGAGGTCTCCATTCGTATTTGAGAGTCAATTATGTCTTTCTGTGCAGACCTTGATTCCTCGCAGAATTTACGGAGCTCTGTTAGCATTAGCATATCTCCACCGGTGTCACTCTGAGCTAAGCTAGCATCTAGCGTTAGCTGCTTTTGCTTTATTTCGTCACCTTTGCCAGCTTTCGCGTCCTTTCTGGACATCTTTTGCGAGGATGACATTATCGCCGTGTCAGGTCGTTAGATTTGTGTGCGTTGGTGGAGTTTAAACGCCTTTTCAGGTACTTTAAGAATTAAGTTGGTCAGAGCACACGGGCAAGCGGTTCTACCCGGGCATAGCGGAAACCGGAAGTCTTAGGGACTTTCTTATGGTGCTTTCAGACCGGGACAGTCGTTGCGTCTGCGTTCAATGCAAAGTCAATGGGGTGGCGCGTTTCAGCGTCGCATTGCACGGACCTCTCGGCACACGCGCACGGACCGCCCAGTAGAAACGCACGGACTTGGCGGGAAAGTCAAAAGGGAGGAGAAGGAGCGGAAAATGAACGCCCACAGGAGATGGATTCCGCTCAACTTTTCCTCGAGACGTTTGTGCAGCGACCAATCAGAGAGCACGCACACCACTGACGTAATCACGCCACTACACGGCGTATGTTTTCCCCATTGAGAGCCAGGAACCGGTCATTTAAACATGGAGGATCAAGCTGTGGATAGTCTCATTGTCGCTGTTACAAACTTTCCAGAGTTGTGGAAAGTCTGCATTCCGGAATATAGCGACAGAGCAAAGAAAGATTCGGCATGGAAGGCCATTGCGCAGCAGCTCAACCTCCCTGGTAAGTTTTTTCAGTCAATCAATCAATCAATCAAATTTTATTTATAAAGCGCTTTTCATACAAAAAGTGTAACACAAAGTGCTTTACAGTTTAGTTAAAAACAATCCAACATGCCCAGCCCTAAACCCTCCTCCCCACAGACCCCCCAAAACCACATTTATAATTATATATACAACCACATGCGTATACACACACACACACATATACACACACACATACACAAGTATAAAGTCATATCAGGTAAAATTGGTAAAACAATAAAAAGAAATGGGGCTGGGAGCAGATGTAACCGGCTGAAGAAGCGTCATCCAAGGAGCCATCTGCACCAGGAGCAGAGAGCCGGCTGCAGCCACAGGGAACGACACAGGACCCAGAGGAGAGAGGGGCCCCAGACCCCACCAGGCCCAGGACTCAGACCCCATAGGACCCAGAGGAGAGAGGAGGCCCCAGACCCCCACCGGATCCAAGAGCCAGACCCCCGAAGCCACAGCAGACCCCAGCTCTCAGTGCAGAGGGCTCCTCCAGAGGAAACACTGGGGACACTAAAACAATACAATAATACAATAGAAAGTAGAACAATAAAATGTGACAATAAAAAGAAAAATGGCAGCTGCCTAATATTGATAATTACAATAGTAAATGGGTAGATACAATAAATAATTAAAAATAGTAAATAATAAAAATATAATGTGTCTAAAAACATAAATAGATGTACTAAAAAGCAATAATAAATAATAAATACTAATCAAAAGCTACTCTAAAAAGGTGCGTCTTGAGCCTACTCTTAAAAATATGAATGTTCTCTGCGGCCCTGAGCTCCTCCGGCAGACTGTTCCAGAGACGGGGGCCGTAGTGCTGGAAAGATGCCTCGCCGTGAGTGTGTGTCCTGACTTTGGGGATGGTTAGGAGTCTGCTGCCGGAGGAGCGCAGGGGCCGGGAAGGTTCATAGGATAAAAGCAAATCTGAAAAATAAGAAGGCCCAAGACC
This sequence comes from Knipowitschia caucasica, assembly GCA_964034765.1. Taxonomy (NCBI): domain Eukaryota; kingdom Metazoa; phylum Chordata; class Actinopteri; order Gobiiformes; family Gobiidae; genus Knipowitschia; species Knipowitschia caucasica. The sequence goes on along the minus strand of OZ035827.1, from coordinate 36,808,760 downwards.
ATTAAGACATTTAAAAACCATTAAAAGAACCTTAAAATCGATCCTGAAACACACGGGGAGCCAATGCAGCGATTTTAAAACCGGTGTAATGTGGTCCCGCCCCCTGGTCTTAGTCAGGACACGTGCGGCCGAGTTTTGAAGTAATTGTAAACCTGAAATGTTCTTTTTGGGAAGACCAGAGAGCAGGGCATTACAGTAGTCAATGCGACTGGTGATAAAAGCATACATCAGCGTCTCCGTGTTGGCCCGAGAGAGAATGGGGCGGACTCTGGCGATGTTCTTTAAATGATAAAAACCTATTTTTGTGATGTTCTTGATGTGAGGAATAAAAGTCAGCTCAGAGTCAAAGATTACGCCCAGATTTTTCACTTGTGATGATGGATTAAAAGAGTGTGATTGGAGTTTCGGTAAAAGTTTCTCTCTCTGGGCTTCAGGACTGATGACTAAAACCTCAGTTTTGTCCTGGTTGAGCTGGAGAAAGTTTTCTGCCATCCAGGATTTCAGGTCTAAAATGCAGTTAAAAAGAGCATCCATTGGCCTGGTGTCGTCAGGAGACATGGAGATGTACAGCTGTGTATCATCTGCATAACTGTGGAAGTCAATTCCATGTCTCCTGATGACACCGCCAAGAGGGAGCATGTACAGGTTAAAAAGGACTGGACCTAAAATGGAACCCTGGGGCACACCACATGTGATTTTATGGACCAGTATCAGTGTAGTGAGGTGGGCGTGCTTGTGTCCGTGCGTCGTTTGGCAGTGTGCAAGCCTCTGCGTCTGAAAACTAGAGAATGCGCGTCTGGTGAGCTGGGCTGATGCGTTTCAGCGTTTTCGGTCTGAAAGCACCATGAGTCTGGAACTAATTCGGAAGTATGAAGTCAGCCTTTAGAATAATACTATATTCGAGCACGTAGCTAGAGACGGACCGCTCCGTCACACTGGCATTGCACCACGCCCCCCCAGGGAGGAGCGCCTGTTTGAGAAGGACTGGTCTATGTGAAGTACGCAAAGGCGCTTACTAGCTCGAGTGATAGTATGCATTTCTGATATTTGGCGTGCATGCGTACCTGCGTACCACTTATGTGCACCCCTGTCTTTAGAGAGTTTTTGATTGAGTGCATAAATACGGAATTTTAAATTCACACCTGGGCCAGGCCCGTCACAAGGGGGGTGCGAGGCCCTGTGCCAACTTGAAACGCAAGGCCCTGCCCTGACACCTTTTTCCCAGATCTCAGGAAAGTTTTCCCGGTTATAATCTTTGACAAATTCAGCACCACCTCGCGCGGTGCGTGAAGAACTCAGCACGCGCACAGCCGTGTGTCCTCGCTCCAATGCAGCGTCAGGCGCGTGCACGCACACACACACTCACACACACATCCTATTGAGCCATAACCAAGGAAATTGCTTTTTAACATAAGAGCACGATAAAATGGACAATAAGGAAACGTCCTTACACCAGAGGAAAATAACATGTTATGTAGGTCTATTAGAGCCTTGTAACGGTCTAACTAAAAGGACAGTGGTGATGATCCTGGACACAACATTCAACAACATTTATGGACATTTATCTTATTGACCAATAAAAATTTGTTTTCTGATTTATTTCTTGTGTTTGAACTGTTTGATTCTCTGATCTGTTTTGGCGAATTCAACGATTGTGTAAAGTCCTTCAAGATGACTTCTGTTGTGATTTAGGGCTATACTATACCTGTACAAGAATAAATGGAATTTAATTGAATTGAAGAAAACAAGGATTATTTGTATTATAAGTGTTTAAATGTTTTGTTACACTAAGAAGACTTGCAGCTTTTTGAAGCTCCTCTGCTTTGGGGAGCTTGGTACACTATAATTATAAATCTTATTATCATAGAAAGTCTATACAGTGATACGAGGATGCTCTCTGCTGGCGCAACACAAAAAACAAAGAGTCTTTTCACAGCTCCATCAGCCCAATAAGATAAATGGAGGCTTCTTGATTGATCCAATAGAAGAGCCTACAGAGCCTGTTTCTTTTTCTTTCTTTTTTTAATCCCACCTCTTTCCTCGTGTGTTCGACGTGCATCTCATCTGGCACTAAACCTCAGACCCCTGCATGTGCAGTGACACAGACCTTTATCACCGGTACATGTCTCCTCACTCAGACCTCTGACACACACGTGTTTATATAAGAGTGTCCTGGATCATCTCCTTTTTGTTAGACCACTAACAGTCTGACAGAACCTCCTGCATCGGCCAGGAAAAATTCTATATAATATATAACACAATATTTTGTATACATATGTATGCTACAGTTAAGTGCATGATATTATTAAGTGCCCATGTGAAAAAAAGAACATAAAATATAGTAAAATATAATTATATAAAAACATCCAAAAGGTTAAATCTAGTGTCATATCTATCTATTTAATTATGTTTAATTTTATATTCATCTTTTTATCCTATTCATCATGGAATATATTTATGTATGATGACCATCTATTGATCTATAACACAACATTTTTATATTTCTTTAAGTTACTATATTTCCTTTTTTCGATGTTATGTATTTGCATAATGAGTCGGTGCCAAGCCGCTATAATGGGGATTTCAGTTTTCTTCAAAAATCTTTGTAAAAGGTAATTATTTTATAGCTGTTACACTTAGAGTCCAAAAGATGTAATAGTATTTTTCCTCCAGACTGTTGAATACCAAATAACAGATTTTTTGGTTTGAATTTTGGGGCATGTATACAGTATATGCACATGGTCTGACTGTGTTTCACTGCAGTCTCTTCAGAAGAATGGTTCTTGGTCAGTACAGTACATTTACTGACATACAGAGGTTTTGGAGGTCCTTTTCCCAAGAGATTTTAATTTGGTTCACTTCATTATCATATTCATCATAGAGAATATTGTAATAAATGTAAATTTTTCATGTCTATTATGTAGAGTTTGGATTCTAATAGACTTTCAGAATGTTGGTGAGGAGGTTGAGCCGACTGAGTTTTTCCTCTTATGTACAAACTTACATGAATGTATCTGTAAAAGTGATTAGTTGGGGGCTCATACTCCTTTGCTATATTTTCAAAAGTTTCTAAAATCTGACCCTTAAATAGTTGATGGAACCTTACAGACCCCTTGTCCTTCTACATTCTGAAAATCTCATCTCTTACGATTTGGAGAAGATTCTGGGTCCTGACTAATTTCTCAAAGAAATTGTGGACGTATTCCACTGACTGCCCTGAGAAGATAGAAGGAGGGTGAATCTACCATATTTGCTTCAATACTTTTCCATTTTGGATTCACTTTACTATTCATCCATGTAAGGATGTTTTTGAATTGAGTGCAGAAACAAATTTGGTAGATCCCATATCATTTTTTCAAGAGGCCATCCGTTTCCAAAAAGCATACATTTGTTAGGTACAGAGAGGTAAATTCTGAAACAGAAATAAGAGCTGTGGCAATATATTTATTTTGAATATTTATATTTTTTCAAACACTGTAAGGGGCAAGACTTTCCACTCACTAATGTCTTATTAGTATTGTTTATAATTACACATATTTAATTTGTCTATGTCCTTTGGAATTACACTACCCACACTGTAAACCTGGATCTTGTAATCTTGTGAACTGTTTAGTATTCATTGCTTACTCTCATATGTTTTTGTCAAAATAGTTGTGGCTACTAATCTTTACGAGCTGTTTGTACTTTGGCATGACGCTGGTTTGGAATAATGCAGTTAAGCACTGATTACTAAACCAGGTAAAATTACTTAGAGGGGCGGGGTCTATTTTCCACATTTGGCCTACGTCATGACATCACTCACTCTACAGATCACGCACCGTCAACGACAGTTCTGTTCTGATGTTTCCAGGTTAAAAAATGCACTTATTTTGTGCAAGTTTCTCTTGAAAGCCTGTTTGTATTCTGTTGGTCACCGCTCATAAGCAAAAGTATTTTTATTTTCCGTACACTAATGCAATGGTTCCCAGCCTTTTGTCTAATGTACACCTTGGGCCTTTCTTTAATTCATATTCTGACAACCCTCTGATTCAAAGGATATGCTGATTAAGTTAGAAACGGAATGACAAAAAATCAAATTAATAAAATGAAATTGTAAAACTTAAAGGATGGCTAAACACTCAAATCTCTTTACAGGTAAATGTTTTAAAATGTGTCTTCTTTGACCATAAAAATCTAAAATACAGATTTTTTTTGTTTTGTTTGTGGCTTGTTGGAGAATGTGGCTGTGCTAGTTCCTCTAACCTGAGACTGAGGGTGAATACTTCCTGTCCTTTTTCGTTACTATTTGATTTTGAACAATTTTGAAATGAAGAAGAATTGTAATGAGAGAGGGAAGAAGAAGGGAGGGTCTCCATAATGAATAGAACAAGAAGTACCTGCACTGTAATAAGTGAATCAGACCAAACTTTGATGTAAAATACTTAAAAGTACTGTATAATATTAGCATAGCACCCTGTACAATACTGAGTTTATTGCTTTAAGTGAAAATACTTTTAAGTATTTCTTTGGTAAGCCTGGTGGTCCATTAATGACAAAACAAATATATTGTGTTGATTGAAAACAAAGGTATTGGGCGAGGCAGTGACGCGTCCCACAATGCATTGCAGAGAAAAACAAACTTCTGAAACATTTTGAACAAACTAATTTGACCAAATTAATCATTGTATTTATTTTTACCAACCATGATCAACAGGGCCCAGCCAAAGGAGCCTATACTGCCTGGGTCATCCTGTGTTCTGGTGTTATTTAAAAGTCACTTTGCTTCCATGTAGTACTTGCCTGAAACTAAGCTCTAATTGAGTTGCAATCATTATTGTTTCTCAATCTGAGAGTTCTAGAGTTCAGGACTTTAAGACTAATATATGAGTTTGTAGTGTGATGTCCATGGCATTTATAAAACTAAAATGGATTAGTACAAACTACTTATGAGTCTGGTATAGTGAGCTAATGAGTGTTAATAAATAAATGTGTTTAATGGACTTATATTGTTATGTTTATAGTATTTCTAAAACTAAGTTTTATTGAGGGAATGAGTTTCCTAAAGAAACATTAGTTTTGTCCACTATTTAGGTTTACAGTGCAGGTATTTATTTTATCTCGGTCCCACTTAAAGTTGATCTTTTTCTTGAACGCAAACTCGAGTTGGCAACCCATTTCCAGCACCTCTGTTTTACTTGAATTTACAGTAACTGAAAACCGGACATGGTCTCATATTTTCCAATTTACCACATTAGTTCTGGTCAGCATCTGTATACATCTGTTAAATATATGATATCATGTATTGTTCCTCATCTTTTATAGGTAGGCAACAGTAGCTCAGTTGGTAGAACATTGGCCTTTGAGCCAGAGGGTTGTGGGTTCAAGGCCACCTTCAGACCTTCACCATTGAATCCCACTGATGTTGGCAAGACACTTAACCTCTGGGAACACTCACCTCTGTCAGTGTGCCCCAGGGCAGCTTTATCACCACCGTGTATGGAGTGAAAGAATAATGACATGTAAAGCGTCTTTAAACCGATGCATTATTATTTTATCTTTTTTTTATCCTGATAAATTCTGCCAAGGATTCGATGCATAAGGCCAACATTCGTCCCTCTCTGTATCTGAAGGAATTTAGAAAGTGAGCCTGTAGCTTTAACTCGAGAATTAGATTCCTTATACATCCCCATTATCAAATTTACAAACTGTTCATGAAAGCCAAACTTTTGTAGTGTTGCAAAGAGGAAAGGCCAGCGCACAAATGCAGTCCGTTTTTAGTGACATGTTCCATAACATTTATTGTCCACCTTACATTCTCACTGAGGAATCTATTTTTGACAAAGCCTGTTGGATCTATGGTTATAATCTGGGGCAGAATATCCAAAAGTCGTTTTGTTATAATGGGACTGAAATGTTTATGATTCAAACGTGATATTGATCCTCTTTTGCCATGTCTATTACACTGGGTAACAAAAAAATATTTTTTGAAAATAGTCCAGGGTTTTCCAGCTGAATTAGACTACTTTTGATGCTGTGAGTCCGAAAATGACTTTGGTTTTGCTCAATCAGGTCAGGATTTTTTTTTTGCTACAGAAACATTTTTTTAAATCGATTTTGCGTAAAAAACTAATTTCTGCGGATCATCAGCTGAGAAACCCTTGACGTTTTTTCCGTTTTCGTCAAGAAATAAAAGTCAACGTATCCAAAGTCATTCGGTTTTTATTTACTCCATCAAATTTGATAAGCAGAATTTATAATAACATAGACGTACGTAATCCGTAACACTATGGCTGTATCTCAAAAAGTTGACCTGATACAGCAAAATGCATGTGATATTCGGACTCAGAACACCAAAATGAGTCTAAATCAGTTGAGAAACCCCTGACCATTTTTTGGCTGTCAACTTGTGTTATAGTTGTTTCTTTCCTGATGTGTCCGGCCATATTACTGTTTGAAAAACCTTGTTAAATGTTCTACTCAAAATTGGTCAATTAAGATGCTTGAACTTTATAGAATTCACATCTGCTCCAGGGCTTTTTTTTTCCAATTTCCCCTTTTGAATTAGTTTTAGGATTTCAGGTTCTAATATTTTTTTTTTTTTTTTTACAAACCTTTCTGAGATGCAGTCACAGTAGGCAGATTTACTCTATCTGTATATGTATGGGAAATATATAGCTATACAAGTGATCTGGCCTTCCATTCACAACAACTCGATTGTGCACCTGCTAAAATTGTGTATCCGTGTTATGTTCTTTCGATGTCTCTAGACACGTACAGTATGTCTTTCGATGTGTGACGTATGTGTGACATAACTTTGACTAAAAACAATTTCCTGACTTTGTTCTGTATGAAAAAACCTGAGAAAAACTGAAGGAAACTGAGAATAAACTTCCAGGTGGCTCTGGTGCGTACAGATTCCGTCTCTGTGAGGTTAATTTTCCACATACTGTGTTAATTGTGTGTACAGGAACAGTGTCTGCTTCAGGGCTATAGAAACTTCCATAATAGTTTTTAAAGCAGGTCAGAATTTCTTGTAACCCTCGTTGTGAGGTAGAGTCTTTGTCCAATATTGTATCTATCACACCCTGTTCTTTTCTTTTGTTAACTTTCGAAGCCAATATCTTTTGAGCTTTTGGACTATAGTCATAGATAGTTTGTTTGGCCTGAGTAGCTTCTTCTCAAAGTCTTCTAGGAAGATACATTCCAATTAATTTTTAGCTTCAGACAATTTTTTCTCATGCTTTGGGTCTCTTAACCCATAGTAGTTTCCTGCAAATGGTATTTTCTATTTTCCAAGTATCTTAGTTTATTTTCCCTCTGTCTTTTTTCCAGGGTGAGAAGCTGATTATTTCTCTCCTTACGGTGGCTTTGACTGCTTCCCATATTATTGTAGGGTTAACTTCATTACAATAATTTTCCTCCATATAACATTTTATCACTTGCGTCATTTTGTCTTTGAATGCCTGATCTGAAAGTTGTTGAGCCTCCAGATGGTGTCCCATGGCTCTCTGTGCAGATTTATCTCCATTCCTGCAGGAGTATGATCTGATAAGGATAAGGGTACAATCTCACATTTTGCCACTTTAGAGATATCATGTAAAAAAAAAAAAAAAAAACAGTAAAGGTTCTTTCCTGTAAACATCCAGTAATCCCAGTTATGATTTTGCCTTCCTTTGTAGTTTAGCTGTTGGTTCCGCCATATGTTTTGATTTGCTTTCTGTATCCATTTTTAGATCAATTACTAGGTTAAAATTACCTCCCATTAATGAAATCCCTTTAGCTCCGATCATAATTGAATAAAAAAAAAAAAAAGAATTAAGTTTGGCTCGTCTCCTGGAGGGTTATATACATTGAGTATAGGGTTGGAATCTATTTCTCATTCATAGATTCATTGATTGATTTATTAATTAGTATTTGTCTTCTTTGATGTAATTTCCCTGTGTTTTATTTTTGTAGGCGCCTTATCATCGGGCGGAAGTCCTCGTCACTTCCTTTCCTCCATTCGGTGAGTTCGTGGCCGCTGCGCGTGTTCTGCCGCTCCGCTAAAACTGCACTTTTCTCACATTAAAGCCGCTCTTTCTGTGCTCATTTCAGCACATTCACGCTCTGTTTCTATTTCCCCGCAGCTCGCAGAGATGGGCCGCCGTCCTGCCCGTTGGTGAGTCCTTAAATCTGGGTCTAAACTTTAGGCCTGCTCCGGGAGGAAAATGGCTGCAGAGCAGAGATCGCCATGTGCGCTTCACCCGCGGCTCTGCACAAGATTCTCTGATGTTAAACATGTGTGCTTGTGTTTCCAGTCATTATATAGACTTCGAGTTTTGTAATTTCTTAGGAATTAACGGCATGGTTTAGCCAAGTGGAACTGTCATCTAATCTCAGTTAGCTTTAGCAACAAGCTACTAATACATTTGACATGTATTTTATAGTATTCAGCTATGGGCAGGAATCTCCTGGTGATACACGGCAGAATATGCACTAACTCTTAAAACACAGAAATGGCAACACTTCAATTAGGATTCTCATAACTAAAGGATGCACAGATCCATTACGATACGATCCCGATACTCCTGAAAACAGGGTTTACCATTTGTCACGCATCAGATTTCTGTAAATCATGTACAATATATAATTATTGGTGACTTTAAAAATGACTTTTCAGCGAGTGGCCTGCGTTAGTGTAGAACGGGCATAATGCGGTTACCAGAAATTGATTAAACGCAATTTTGTGAGTAATTGCCATTGCTCATCCTGCCCAGTATGTTCACTTGCAGTCTATTAAGCCGACCATCCTTACTCTGTGTGAGGCTGGTGTGCAAAGGCTGCATACAGAGACTCTCTGGTTGTGTATGACTTCAGCTGTGAGGTGCTGACGCCTTTAAGGGACCATTGAGACAAAAGTTCAACTGGTACACAAGCACTCGCTGTCAGCTTGAATTAATGTGCAACCTGTAATATGAATCCCATTTCCCCCGTCAATATTGTGAACTTGGAAGTGAGCTGTACAATTGAGGGCTCCGCTTTATAAACCTTTACCATAGGTAACTTTAGTGATAAATCTGCACTAGGGCAAACCAGACATGTCAATACTGTTGTGACAAAGGACTTATTTTGATTCCTCTTGCAGCTGTTGGTAAATCTGGTGCAAGGATTTACAAGCTAGGTGGTTTTAAGACTGACATGGAGGGTATAGATGTTATAGCATTCATCGCTACAAAATGTGAAGTCTTTATTATAAATGTCTGTTTGGAACTCATACGCTTTACAATATGATTCCTATTTTATTCATTTTTCTCTTCAGTTACAGATACTGTAAAAACAAGCCCTACCCCAAGTCCCGCTTCTGTCGGGGAGTTCCTGGTGAGTCACTTCTACATTGACCAGAAGGGCATGTACTATGTGCAGTCTATTAAGCCGACCATCCTTACTCTGTGTGAGGCTGGTGTGCAAAGGCTGCATACAGAGACTCTTTGGTTGTGTATGACTTCAGCTGTGAGGTGCTGACACCTTTAAGGGACCATTGATACACAAATATTGTACCTTAGTTAAAGTGATTGTCTGGAGTTTGTAAGAAAAAGAGGGGTACTTTATTTGAAAAAAATGACGCACGCTCCGTTCCCCTTTTCTGATTGGTCTACGCCTAAGTTTCCGTAACACTTTTAAATGTTGATCAGAGAACACATTATACATATACATTATTAATACACATGCACAGAGGTTTTCAGAATTATTTGTTAACGTTTTAATAAAGTTTTTATGCACAAAACGTTCTCGGCAAACCCAGAAGTAGCTATTATCTTGAATTGCACATTATAGGACACATCTGCAGAGGATCTGATTATGGATATAGGTTCAGTATATAAATGAGTACCTCAGCGTAGATGTTCAGAATTCTTTGTTCAGTTTGCATGTAGTTCCAGAGCCTAATAGAGGCTTGATTCGGAGGTTCCGCAAAAACAACTGAGCATGTGAGCATCAGTGCCAATGATTGACAGCCCTTGGCATCACCTGATTGTTTAACGTGGACGGCATTGTGGATTTTATTAGAATTAATAAAATTACTTGTATCAACATTTAAGGCCATGAGGTCAATATAACAAATTTCCTAAAATTTGTAATTCGTTTAGACTATCACTTTAACGCGTGTTCAATGTTGTGCAATTTCCAACTGTTAATCTTTTGTGCACAGATCCCAAGATCAGGATCTTTGACTTGGGCAGGAAGAAGGCCAAAGTCGATGAGTTTCCTCTGTGTGGTCACATGGTCTCAGACGAGTATGAGCAGCTCTCCTCTGAAGGTAATATTTTCTCTCTATACTGAAAAGTATCATCTTGTAGAAAGCCTAATGCAGAGGTGTCCAGAAAGGGCCGCTGTGGCTGCAGGTTTTCTATCAGACCCAGCAGAAGCAGCACAGACTTCACCCATTTCCTCAAGTCTTAACCTGAAGATCTGAGGAAATGGGAGGAGTCTGCTCTGCTCTCCCTGGGTCTGATGGAAAACCTGCAGCCCCAGCTGCCCTTTCTGGACCTGTTTGGACACCTCTGGTCTAATGCTTTAAGATTGTATTTGAAGCAAATGTATGTAGTGAAAGAAGAGACCAGTGTGTGTGTGTGGTAGGCTGTCAGGCTTGTGACTGTCATATCTGTGCCTCAGCTCTGGAAGCGGCTCGTATCTGTGCTAACAAGTACATGGTGAAGACGTGTGGTAAAGATGGCTTCCACATCCGTATGAGGCTCCATCCCTTCCATGTGATCCGTATCAACAAAATGTTATCCTGCGCTGGGGCTGATAGGCAAGTACCTGTTCGCTATAGTAGTGTTTTTGAATGGGAGGAGGGCTTCAAAATCAAAGATGCCACATACTTTTTCTCAATGTATGTAATTGGAACTGTTTGGCATAGCACAAGTAGGGATGTTCCAACCACTGTTTTACGTCCAATCCTGATCTGATTAACTTCAAATCAGATCCTGTGTCCTGTTCTGGTGTTTCCTATGATTGGAACAAATTTTGCAAGTAAAGTAAATATTTTACAGACTGATTACAGCCATTACAAGCCAAACATATCAATGTAATGACAAATCGGTTAATCAGCCTCAGTCTATTTTTTCAGGAAAAAGAAAATAAAACTTCTTGGTTGGTACAGTAACAGATATAAATTATTCACATAGCTAAACGTTGCTAAGCTTTATGGGGCCCCGCAACTGACGAGCTGCAATACTGCATGCTTTAAATCACAAGTAGAGGATCACACCAGTGTGCAGTAAAGAAATGGGACAAACGTCTGAACTCCAAATATTGGTAGTAAAACTTTATCTGAACATTCGCTTTGGTAGATTTATACGCCATGTTGCTTTTGTGCTGTCCTTTGCTGTTTACTAATAGAAACTGCCACTTTTGATGTTTTACTTGGTGACTACACATTAACACATTTTATTTTATTTTTTCAACCGTAACAGCTTTAAATTATTGCGTAGGCAGTCAATGTAAACTGCTACTTCACAACTGCTGTAAAGATCAGCAGTCAACAGGGCTTTTTAGCAGATGCACACAAGTCTCTGACCCCCAAGTTCCCGGACCCGCAAGTCCAAGTCTCATTTTCTACGCATAAAAATTATGGCCAATACAATTTAAAATGGACTAAAATATAAATTAATTGTACTGTAACGCATTTTTTAAAACATTTTTGTAAAGTTTTTTTATATGGAGGCAGAAGCACATACTGTAGAGGATGTGTGCAGTTTCAACAATTAGAACAAAGTGCAATAGTCTACGTTAGAGTAACAAACATGTCACTACAGTGAAGGTACAGACCAAAACTATTGTTTGTTACAGGGATGAGGGACGTATCAAAAGTCTGAAATGCCAAATGTCAGCCAATGGCTGTCATTAAATCTGTTTGTTCACAGCATTTTACTGTTGGCACAACCAACATGAGCTGTTAATGCGAGGGAAAATTTTCCAAAGAGGGCGCACCGAAGTCCGAGTCAATTCCCGAGTCTTTAGGGGACGAGTCAGTCGAGTCGCAAGTCTCTAAAAATAGCGACTTAAGTCGGACTCCAGTCCGACTCGCGAGTCCCCTTATCTGCCTTTTAGCATATCCCCGATCAAAGACCATGACATATCGGATTGGGACATCCTTAACCCTCTAGGCGCCACGGTCGACTTCAGTCGACAAGCTGCGGTACTGTTAAAAACGGCAGAGTGTGTCCAACTGAGTGTCAAAATTCATTCACACTCCCTGCCACTAGTTGGCAGACATGTCAGACTACCTCCCTGGCCCCAAAAAACTTCATGCTCCCATACAAAATATTCGAGCAAGACCGCGTTGAACCAGTGCGGAAATCATAGTGAAGCGATGCCGCTGCGAGGGCAGTCTGCGAGTGTTATACCGCACCAAACACTAACTTTAGACACTTTGCACAGGGTCTGCAGTGGGAAGTGTTTCTCAGTAAGGCCAAGTCATTGGGAGGTTCAGAGACAGGTTAGATTTGCGGAAAACAAGCCTGGAACCTGAGTCGGGGCGCCGCGCTGCGACCTCCAGCCTCCGCTGCAGTTTCCGCTAAAATCTCCGCTAAAATTGCTTCCCACATATTTTCATGCCTCCCGTAATCACCGGGACAGTAACGTGTTGGAGAAGCCTTGGCTTGTGTGTGTTAGACGAGAGAGAGAGCAGGGGAGATGAGAGATTAGGGGAGACAGTAGCAGCAGGAGGGTCGTAGTGACGCGCATCACCTGGAGGCGCGCGTCTGGGCAGACTGCTCACAGCAGCACTATGATTTGTATTTTTTACAATTTTCATGAACATTTACAATGTTAGTGTTCTGTGTGTGTTCATGTATTAGTGATCAATATGTCTGTCAGTTAGAAAAATACCTATATTGTATGAAAATCCACTATTTCTTACGCCAAATGACGTCATAATATGCAAATTAGATGGGAGGATTTATTCTCTACATAAACTTTGGACCATCCTTAATATTTTTCTAATTTATTGAAAGCCTTTATCTCAAGTTATAGCCTTTTGAAATTGAGTCAAAATCGAGCGTTTTGGGAAAAAACCTCTGGCGCTTAAAGGGTTAAGCACAAGTGCTTTGAATCAATGTTGGTGAATCCATGCTTTTGTCAATGGAAATCTAAAAACATTTTCATACCAGGCAATTCTCGTTACAACTACTGTAAAATAGTGCAATGAATAACGACCTTACAGCATTGTCATTCATCTATTAGAATATACCGCTCGTTATCGTCTGTCGGTAACTCTACTAGTATAAAGATAAGTGCTGCCGAAGGCAAAGACTATTTTGGTGGTCTCCAAATTGTACATTCTGCATGACGGGCCTACTAAATGTGTTTGTGTTCACATGTTCCTTTTGTCCTCACCCTGTGCTCCTGTATTCAGGCTCCAGACTGGGATGCGTGGTGCTTTCGGCAAACCGCAGGGCACAGTGGCTCGTGTGCACATTGGACAGGTCATCATGTCTGTGCGCACCAAGGCCCAGAACAAGGAGCATGTGGTGGAGGCTCTGCGCAGGGCCAAGTTCAAGTTTCCTGGGCGCCAGAAGGTATGAACATTCCTTATGAGAGTCACTGGAGTGTGCACTCTAGAACTTGGGGCCTAGGACAAAAAAAATGCTGAAATTTCAAATTGCAGACAGGTTGAAATTTCCAGGAGTACACTAAAATAAATGTGTTTCTAAATGGACACAATAAATTGCATAATTTTACCCCCTGTTTTAATGAGGACAAAGATGGAGCTGGAAATGATTTGTATGATTTTAGTGCAATGTCCACCCTTCTAGTGTACCATTGCCCCATGTAGTGCTTTTCATCTATTATAATTGTGATGGAAATGTTCCTCATCCTGTCTAGTTTTTACTGGACACTTGCAGTCTATTAAGCCGACCATCCTTACTCTGTGTGAGGCTGGTGTGCAAAGGCTGCATACAGAGACTCTCTGGTTGTGTATGACTTCAGCTGTGAGGTGCTGACGCCTTTAAGGGACCATTGAGACATTGGCTGAACTAATACAAAACTCAACATTGCAAACCACACTCATCGAAAGGCAGAGTTAAAACAGGAGGCACATTGCTGTAGTTTATACACAACAGACTCTCACGTGAACGATAAGGAACTGTCTTTACACTGAGCGTGTCAGAACATCCGGAGACCCGCGTCGTAAATTCTGCCTCATTGTCAAATTGTCACACAAAACAAAACACAAAACAAGTGAATGTTGTTTTATCGTGATGGTATGCATGCCTGGTGAAAGATAATAAGCTTTTAGCCACAGTTCTGCGTGGCTGTGTCCATGTCCAGATCAATGTCCTCCTGGCTTCTCGGATCGTGGTTTTAAGCTCCCAGATTTCCCCATTTCTTCGTGTCTCTTCTCACTGCATTTGTGAAACTAAATATTATAATCTATGGTAAAGTGCTGTACATGTCCACAGCCGCGCATATGCGTCAAGGCACATGTGTGGCGTGGTAGTGTTTGGAGAGATGCGGTCATTTATCAAACTAAAGGATTCTTTCCTTAGTGGTCCGGTGAATTACCAGATGTTTGGGACCACTGTAAAACACAAAATGCCTCAGACCGTGTTTTCCAGAGATTTTAAAGCAATGTGTGGGGGAGAGATGTATAAACTTACTAGGACATGAACACACAACTCGAATTGTAACATGCTAAATGTTCAGGGAAATAGTAAAAAATGCAAATCATGACAGCTCCCCCGCTCTTTCTTTCGTCTAACACAAGAAAAAGGCTTCTCCAACACGTTACTTTGACTCTGTGCAAAGTGTCTAAATTTTGTTTGGGGCGGTACAACGCTCGCCTGCTGCCTCACAGCTGCACTTGCTTCGCTATGTTTTCCGCTCTTGTTCAATGCGGTCTTGCTCAAATGTTTTGTATGGGAGCATGACGTTTTTTGGAGCCAGGGAAGTCGTCTGACATGTCTGCCAACTAGTGGCAGGGATTTTGAAGTTTGACACTGTCTTTTTAAACATTACCGCAGCTTGTTGACCGTGGCGCCTAGAGGGTTAAGAACGAAACGCAATCTGTGGCGGTCTGTTTCGAATCTGGCGCCCCCCTAAGAGCTTTCCGTGGTGTTGGTGGTAGAAGACTTGCTATATATGATCTCAACTAGGGCTGCACGATATATCAAAAAAATGTTATCGCAATATCCATATAAAAAATGCCCACTTTTTTTATTAAAGACAACACACAAACGTTGAACAAAGTATATAGATATATGCATTTGATTGTCAATGTTTTATTTTTTGTCTCTTGAATTTCCATGCAGATTGCAAATTTTAGGTGAAAGACAATAATATCGCAATACTAAACACTCGTATCAAATATTGCTCTAATTTCCAATATTGTGCAGCCCTAATCTCAACGCTAGATGAGTAAAAATTAGTACCTTTAAACTAAACTCAACTTCATGCGAACACTGTTCTCCTTTGGATTAATTTACAAACTCCTGTCTCATATTCAATCTGGTGTGACAAATGGTTCATAAACTGGGTCGTAGTGTTTTTAAGACCTGTAACGTAAAGGATGCTCATTTACAAATGTTCTGAATTCCTGTAGTAACTTGTGGTTGTTTTCAGATCCACATTTCTAAGAAGTACGGCTTCACAAAGTTCAACGCATGTGACTTTGACGACATGATGGCGGAGAAGAGGCTGATCCCAGACGGATGTGGGGTCAAGTACATCCCCAACCGCGGCCCCCTGGCTCGCTGGAAGTCTCTGCACGCCAACTGAGTTCACGGCGCCACCTTCAGGCAAACACAATAAATGTTTGAGTACAAAAGTATATGCTGCTCCTGTCCTTATTTCAGAAGTGTTTTAGATGCAGTAAGTCAAATCTTTGTCTCAGAAAAGGTTTATAATTATTCAAAACTAGTATTTACAGACGTTCCACCTGATTTTTTTTTTTTCATTTTGGTATAAATATGGATTTTATAACAATAAGTCAGAATTTGTGGAAAATGTGTACTTTATTCTATAGTGAGCTGTGATTTAGATGTATTGAGAGAATTGCTATTATTTGGGGTCAGACTTCAGTTACTCCTGGACCAAACTGTTCTTTTAATCTAGCAGAATTTTAATTTGGAATACGGTTTTAATCAGTTGCAATTGAATAAATGTGAGACTTAAATGGTCAATCATTCCGAATTTAATTGAAAGTTGGGGAAAATCTTCCTATTATGTTACTCTGCATTTAATAATTGTATAGCCCCAAACTACTTATGCGGTCTCAGGACAAAGCAAGGTTGTTGATTTGCCAACCTGAACAGGGTCTTTTTTTTTATTTTTAATCAAAGAAATGTAATGAGAGGCATAGTAGTGGAAAGACTAATGTCAGTTCTGTACCTTATGAGCAATGACTCCTTTTCACTGGGATTAAATATTGAAGGCTCAAAAAATTAATACTAAATATTTGTATTTTATGTTTTAAGTCAGTTTCCAATCCTGGCACTTTGTATATGAATCCTTACTGCACTGGGTTGTGCAAATTCCAGTGATTACAGGACCAGAATAAGCACCAGAGGGAGATGCACCAAAGGGTCGTATTAAACGGGAACCTTCAGTCAACTCGCTGCAACGCTTGTTTCGTGATGAGAACTTGGTCATGCAAACGGCTGCTGTGAGCTCTTTGTGGAGCTAGGTGACTTTGATGGACCCATCTAGCCTTTTGATCTATCCTCTGGTCAAATTGACCCGCCACATAGGTTAAGAAATACCCTAAATAATTCCTAATATGAATATATACAGTAGACTAAAAGTTTAGACACATTCAATGAGTTTCCTTTCTTTTCATGACTATTGACTAGATTCACGCCCAAGCTGTGTAAGGACTATTCGACCATTAAGAGTGGTGGGTGCTGGGTCACATGACCTGGCCTCTAGTCACGGGACCTGAACCCAATCCAGATGGTTTTGGCTCTGCTGGACCACAGAGTGAAGGCGAAAGGGCGAACAAGTGCTAAGCATCTCTGGGAACTCCTTCAAGACTTTTGGAAGACCATTTCAGGTCACTACCTCCTGAAGCTCATCAAGAGCGTGCAAAGCAGTAATCAGAGCAAAAGGTGCTACTTAGAAGAACCTAGAATTTAAGACATTTTGTTACTTTTTTTTTGAAGTACATAATTCCACCTGAGTTATTTCACAGTTTTGAGGCCTTACGTGTGAATCCACAAATTTCAGAAAATAAACTCAATGAGAAGGTGTGTCCAAAACTTTGGTCTGTACTGTATATTTTTTATGTAAGTTATACCCAAATTGGGGGTGTTGTTTTTTTCTTTTAATAATCTGGTCAAATTGACCACGAGGAGGTCACGATGCCTGCCTGCAAACACTTCTGATGGGAACATGCCTGCCTGCCCCTCTACGAATTCCTTGGAATCCATCCTCACCTCCTCCATCACCGTGTGGTTCGCTGGAGCCACAGTCAGGGACAAACAGAGACTACAGCGCATTGTGCGCTCTGCAGAGGAAGTGATCGGCCGCAGCCTTCCATCGCTGCAGGACCTGTACGTCGCCCGAGCTCGAGGCCGGGCTGGTCGTATCACAGCCGACCCCTCTCACCCTGCACATGGACTATTCCATCCACTCCCCTCAGGCAGGAGGCTGCGGTCCATCAGGACTAGAACCTCCCGCCACAAGAACAGTTTCTTCCCCTCTGCTGTTGGACTCTTGAACACTTCTTAACCTGTCCCCCCGCCCTTTATAAAGTCACTTTACTGCCCATCATACGTCACTTTACTTCACTGTACTGCTGTCACCTTACATTGTGTGCACCATGTGCACTTGTAAATAGTAACTGTAACTCTACTTTAAATTTAAATTTATTCTTTAGAAGTGTTTTTTATTCTTATTTTTATTATCTCTTTTTGACTGTTGCACTGAGCCAAAGCAATTTCCTAGTCTGTGACCTCCTGTTACTTACGTGGCAATAAAAATGATTCTGATTCTGATTCTGAACACTAGTATCTGGCAACATGCACTGGACACGTCTGCTCCTCCCACAGCCATGACGCGTCCGTGCGCCTCGGTCTCATTTCAGAAGCTGTGTTAAAAGTTTGGGGAAATGATTTCTCCACAGATGTAGCAAGAGCTCAGCAAACTCACGGCAAGTGAAGCGTTTGACTTTGAGCTAAAACCGACGTTATAACCATGCGTAAAAGCCCGTGCGTAAATGTGCGGTGATTAATCTCTATTTTGAGCTGGAGGTCTCTAATAACTGAACAAACACCGGAACTATTGAACCGAATATTGAAATTCAAGATACTTTGGTTATGAAAAGGCATTTCCTATTTTTTGGCTGTGTTTCGTGTCGAAACATGTTTGAAAGATAATGATCATGCGTAATAACAAATCATTATGAACGCGCCCTTCGTCATTGCCTACCATTAGAAATGGAAAATGTTGATAAGTGCGGACGGGCAGAAACGTGTGTAATTCTTGTTTAAAGCCAGATCCCGTCAGGCGCGAAGCTAAGCAGGGCAGGGCCTGGATAATACTATGATGGGAGACTTATGAAAAAACTATGGGCCACAGTGGGGCGGCTATGAAGTGCGAAATTGTCGGGGTGTCCTTAGGCAAGACATTTTCATTTCATTCCGCAGTCATTATTAACCGTCTTAAAACCTCTTCTCAGCCTGTTTCAGTCTATGTAAGGTTCAAAAACAATGTATTGATTGCGCCTGTCCGTCAGATGTTAATGAAAACATACCAGTGGGGTGTAATGTTCCTCTGTCATCAGCAGGAGGCCCCCCTGTGCCATGGCCCCTCTCCTCCTCTTCCTCACTGCAGCCCTGTCTGTCCTGAACCATGTCCATACCAGCGCCGCCTTCCGGATCTGTGCCTTCAACGCTCATCACTTCGGAGATTCCAAGTCCAAGGATGGACAAGTGATGAAAAGGCTTGTGCAGGTAAAACACAAGGATGGGGAATCTCCATTATCTGCTAACTAATAGCTTAATGTGCTTTTCTAATATAGCAAGGCAAGCAAGTTTATTTGTATAGCACAATTCATACGCAAGGCAACTCAAAGTGCTGAACTAAATAACATTAAAATCATAAATAATCACAGTACATTACAAGGAAAGATAAAAATATAAAATCCCTCAGTTGTATGCACAGCTAAACAGAACTGTTTTTAACCTGGTTTTAAACATTGTCAAGAGAGGAGGCCTGTCTCACATCTTCAGGAAGATTGTTCCAGATTTTAGCAGCATGAATCTGAAAAGCAGCCTCCCCATGTTTAGTCCTGACTCTGGGCACTAACAGGAGTCCAGTCCCTGTGCTCCTCAGAGTCCGGGCTGGTTCGTATGGTACTAACATGTCACTAATATATTTTGGTGCGAGGCCATACACAAGCAGAGCTGTTTTAAAGTCTATTCTCTGAGCCACAGGAAGCCAGTGCAGAGACCTGAGAACTAATGTGGTCGTACTTCCTGGTTCTAGTCAGGACTCGAGCTGCTGCATTTTGAATGTACTGCAGCTGTTTTACAGCCTGTTTGGACAGACCTGTGAGCAGGCCATTGCAGTAGTCTAACCTACTGGAGACAAATGCATGGATAAGAATCTCTAAGTCTGCTTTAGACACTATGTTTTTGATCCTGGTGTTAGGATTCAACAGACAGAGACGGATCGTGGTGTGCCAAACTCTGGAAGTTTATTTAAGTTTCTCTCAAGTTCCACTGGTTTACTCTGTTTCTTTCTCCCAGACAGAATAAAGGCAGTACACAGTTTATATAGTCATTGTCACGTCACACATCGAAAGACATACGTGTCACAAAGAGACAGTCACATCATAGTCATAACATGGAGTCCTTGTAGAGTCCTTGTAGAGTCCTGCACGTAGGCCATATTGCTATCTAATACTAATACCCTCCCCTTTGATCACATAATCACATGTGATCACTCAAATCGATCAATCAATAAAGTGGAAAAAGAAGAAAAAAAAATCAAAAAAACAAAAAAAAAAACTTTCAAAAATTATTAAAACTCATAATCATCAAATCAATATCAGTGGATTTTATCCTCTATCCTGGGAAAAAATAACAAACAAAAAACAAATCAAAAATAAAAACAAACAAACACTATTGGACACAGTAGAACTCAGCAGATTCAGTCAAAACACAGACAAAAACGAGCTGAGTCTCAAATTTGAAGCTAATTTCACTTTTCTTACTCTATACTTTTATTCTAATGCTAATTGTTTACACTTCACTTATTTCACTGTATTATTTTCACTTTTTAATCTTAGACTGTGTACTTTACTTTTACTATTCACTATAGTTTAAAACTATTCTAATCTATTCACATAAATCTCTCTGTTCTGTGGTTTACTTTCATTATCAGTGGGATTTTGCTCCATGTCTATTCTCATTCTCAGGAATAAAACTGTGAACACAGTAAGGCAAATGGTCAACATTTACACTTCTATAGTGGTCAGTGATTTATTACTTTTTATTATCTAAAGATATTATTGTCAGGCAGTTTGGGATGAATGTACATCATTAATCAAATTAGTATTATCCTAATAGTAGCTAATTAGGTTTGGGGTTGGGGTCAGTTATTCTACAATGGTGTTTGCGCTGGAAACTTCTCAATATCTAAATATCTACCATACTGTTTTTGTGCTATACACAAATACATCAAAATGCTTTTAAATGCTTTTGAATCTCTGTTGGTTCTAATCTATCTCATTGATCTAGGCTACACTCATATGAACTTTTTGTATTGTCAACATTCACAGATGTTTGAACACAAGTGAATTTGGCAGTATCTAATAAAACTGTACATAAAACTGTAATTAACTTTATCTACTTCTGAAGTAAATGTTTGTGAAATGGTCCCTTTACCATTTGATATTAGCACTGGCTACAAATAATCTCTATTTTTGAAAGCATCTATGGTTGATGCATTTATCTATTCCTATTTTTACTCTATTTTTTAACTCCAAAGCTCGGTTGCAGCTTGAGCAAAGGCATATTTCTAATTTGTGACTTCTGTCACTTTCAATGGCTGTAACATTATTCTGATTCTAATATTATAGCTGATCTATCAAAAGGATAACATTGTAGGGTACTATTTTAACTCTTACGTGGAAATGTGTTTATGAACAACAAAGGAAGTCAAATTCTACTTTTTTACTACTATTTAACATCTACTAAAACGCTACAATACTCATACTTTATCATTTTCAAAGTTTTTGTCTGTCAGATGTCTGAATACTTAACATGTATATTGCATTTGTCACAGGTTCCGGTTGTAGCAATAGCATCGGCAATAGACGTTTTCATTGGCTGGTTCTTGTTCTGCAAATGGCTGTGTCCAATAGATCATCAGATGTCCAGAAGCTAGGGACAAACAAAAACAAAAGAAAGAATCATGAGTATCTCTCTCATTTAGCACTCATCTATGTATGATTTTAGAAATATAAACATCACTCCCCAGTTTTCTCTCTCTCAGATCCTCAGGTCCTCAGGGTCCTCTGAGGGTCAGTCTCAGTCGTCATCAGGTCAGGTCATATTTCCAGAGATGTCATCTTGGACATCAGTAGGGTCCAAGCCATGGTTTTGGTCTCTCCAGTTGGACATCGGATCTCCAGATACAGTCTTTTCACTTGAAGCACATCAGGTCATTTGCGACGTACTTCTGGTCAATGGTGCAGTGTCTCAGTTCCTGTACACAGCTTGTTATGCAATAGTTACTTTCTATGGTTAGTCACTTTGATTCTACTTTAACACAATTTCTATTCATGCTGTTGCTTCTGTCCCTCAGACAAAAGCAAGCGCAATGATTCAGTTTACTTCTCTAATTTGTGTTTTTATCAGATCTAATTCTAATCAATGTAATTACTTCACACAGTACAAAATCAACAAATCAAAAGTGTCAGGACAGAGGTCAATTATGTCCATGACAATATAGAATTCAAATGAACATTTCTGGTCTCAAAAAATACTGATTCAACTAAAGATTCAAGTGATAGACAATTAAAAATATGTGTTTACATTGGAGTAAACTTTTAAAATTCTTTTTTCTCATGTTCTGCTTTTTCATGTATCTATATGTAAATGTTAATGTGTCAGTGTATGTGTGTGTATGTGTGTATGTGAATTTTGGGGTTGTTTCTCCAGACTCCTCGAACCACCCGTAGGTGTCAAAGGTCACACTGTGGTGATGCGAACCAACTGGACACACTTTCAACTCTCCTCCAGGTCTCTACCTGATGCTCCACCCATCACTGCCTCCAGAAACCTCCACTTTGTGGCCCCGGTCTCACTCCCACTTACTTCTGTAGTGGGGGGAGGGGCGTAGAGGTGGCATTGTTGCCCTTTGCTCTTAGCTCTGTGACCTGTGGCTGGGTGGGCGTTGCGCTGTCCAGTGTCCAGCAGTGACCTCTCGTACAGTGAGGCAGAGTCTGAAAAACAATCCTTGAGACGGCCAATTTAAAGGCACACCGCGGACTTTGTGACCTAAAGAGTTGACACATATGAGTTATTTTATATGAATACTTGGGCCAATATACAGCGCTTGACACTTGCAATGCTCCGAGCGGGGCTGCCCTCTTGAAATACCGCCCATGTAAGTTTCGAGCAGACGGACCGTCTGCCACCAGGTCACGTGACTTGGAAGAAAGACTTGCTTTACGGCTACAGGCGCTGATATACTCATGGAGCTAAGGCTTTTGCTACTCATTTTTCACCTCTCGACTCCTGGTCATGGCTGAGGCAAGGAAAAATTTTAAACCTTCGGAGGAGGCTAAAAAGAGGAAACGCGAAAGGGATCGTGCTGTAAGCTGCATGTCTGTATGAGCGCTGCTCTTCACCTGGTTCCTGGATGTCATCGACTGCAAAGATGTCATTCCACGCAGCACGAGCTAGACGCAGAACTCCCTCATCCAGGATATAGAAGTCCATGTGTGGTAGATTACTAATGCAGCGGTCTGGAGGCTGACCACAGCAGAGTCTCTCAATATCTGTAGGCATGTCTCTACAGTTTGAACACACACACCAGTGCATGCTGTCTGAATACACACTCAAAAGACACCGGCTGACTGTTGACTTTTGCGACAGTGCTGAGTTGCTTGTGGCCACTAGGGGCGCTAAACGTGAAAGTTGCAGGTCTAGCGCCCCTAGTGGCCAAGAGTTACACGGTGTGCCTTTAAAAAACAATAGATATCAGTATGCGAATGAGATTGTTTTTCTCTCTGAAGTCAAAACAATTTTGGAGCGCTCTGGGTTTTCCCAAGCGCTATGTAAATAAAATATTACTTATTATCTTACTAATGATGACATTTTAAAACCAGAAACTCTTAATATAAAAAAACAAGACTCAAATCTCAAAAAACCTTTAAACTTTAAAAAATGTATTCTATTTTGTACTTCTGTACTGTGTGATGTTTTTAATCTTGGCTTGCTTGGGTTTCTTGAAATGCGCCATAAAATAGAATGAATTATTATTATTACTCAAATCGCAACTAAAACTGTATGAAAAATCTCCCTTTTACACTTGAACATTTAAAGCATATATTCTAATTTAAGATAATTGCTGCATTCTTCAAATGCACTCAATAAACTTTTAAAAACATTTTGAATTAACGGACGTAATCAAACTCTGCTCGCTCTGCAGTGAGCAGCAGCTGCAAGGCCAGAGCTATAGACAAAACAAAACTCACAAAACTCGCAGCTTTTAGACTGTAAATTGGGTCACAGTTTAACTTAATAATACTTTTACAGCTATCCTGTTCTATTCCTAATTCCCTCTTTCTTTTTAGACGAAGTCTACAATCATTAATCACTTTTAACTCAGATTCTAATTTAAATGTTTGAAAAACGGCTTTTGTAACTAAAATAAAAACATTAAAAAAAAATTCTCACAAACAGCTATGAAATATATCAGAGATACAATAATGGACTCACAAAATAAGCAGCAGATTTAAAAGAAAAGCAAAGCTTTTTGTACTAATCTTTGGGTTTCAAAAACATACTAATTCAAAACTTCTATTCCCTAATGGTGTTTAAAAACGTTTAACTGTGTCTAACACAATGTTCAAATGGCAAATTTCGCAAATTTAACTGAATAACAACTATGAAAAGCCAAAAATCCTAAAGCAGTAGCTTTGATTCAGAGCCAGAGCAGCGAAGGAGGGGGCCGTTTCCCTGACAACGGCAGCAGATAGAGATGTGCACACACAGGCAAAAAGATACAGAAGAATAACTTTCAAGATTACTTTGTTAAGCGAATATAACTGATGTTGTTCTTTATACTTTTGTCATCCAAATCTAGAAGTGATCACTTTCCACACTAGTAACAAAAGGCACTCTTGTCTTTAACGTTTACGCTTCTATTTTATCGAGGTAGCAAACTAATTTAAACTTAAAATCTCTTTCTAAAAAACAAAAACAACTGTTGGATACAACCCTCTCATAGCTCAACTGTAGATAAAACTCGGCAAAAAATGTAAATAACTCACGAAAGCTCTCATAGCTCACGAAAGCTCTCATAGCTCAACTTTAGATAAAACTCGGCATTCTCCGGTGAACTCTGTTCACGCCAAAAACAAAAACTCCCTTTTTCTGTATGTAATTTAAACCGTGATCACTGAAATATTGTTGCTTCTTTACTTTTGTCATTTATCAGCCTGAAATTCGTCAATTTCAAAGCTTTTGTAACAAAGGCCTCCTTAACACGTTTCCCTTTTTATAATTACTTTTAATTTTACACCATGGTTTCACTTATGGATCCTCACTTATGGCCTTTACACTTTATGGATCCTACACTTTTTATGGCCTTTACACTTTATGGATCCTATTCACTTGAATGGCCAACACTTTTCACTTTATGGATCCTATTCACTTTAATGGCCAACACTTTTCACTTTATGGATCCTATTCACTTTAATGGCCAACACTTTTCACTTTATGGATCCTCACTTATGGCCAACACTTTATGGATCCTACACACTTATGGCCTTTTCACTTTATGGATCCTATACACTTATGGCCTTTTCACTTTATGGATCCTCACTTATGGCCTTTTCACTTTATGGATCCTCACTTATGGCCTTTTCACTTTATGGATCCTCACTTATGGCCAACACTTTTCACTTTATGGATCCTCACTTATTTGAACACAATTTAGAGATTTCGACAGACCCCAAAAACAGACCAAAATTTAGCTAGTATCCAATTATGCAGACTTTACATATAAAAAGGTGTCTGCTTACCTTAATTCTTTTCAAACAGGTACCAAGGACTGTCCGAGAGGTCTGCCAACATCTTTTCCGCGTCGGAATATTCAATTTAAACACAAAAGTGACAGAAGCGACAAGAAGCATCCAGGAACAGCTCTTCCAGCCTGCTGGAATCTCCGCTCCCAGACACAGCATGCCGATCTCTCACGCAGAGGAAAAGAAACAGAGCAAACTCCCCCAAAACAATCCAGAGAATGGCACAAACCGAGCCGCGCATTCTCCACCAAATCTGTTAGGATTTAGCAGACAGAGACGGATCGTGGTGTGCCAAACTCTGGAAGTTTATTTAAAGGAATAGTTCACAGTTTTTACATACTGACATATGTTCTTACCTTACCTTAGACTAGTTAATACGTACCTGTGTGATCTTAGTCCGTGCGCTCTGTCATGCAAACGGAGCAAAAACGGGAGGACAAATGCAGCCTCCTCTGTATACTGTGTAGCACCAAAAGGTAGCTCCCGCTAGAAGCTACCAAACTCTTCCAAGTGTTCCCTATTAAATGTATATAGTTACGTGACGTGTTACACTGCAAAGTATAGTAACACAGAAATGTAACTGTCGATTTTCTCAGCGGATAAAACGGGTACTATATTGTGAGGCGTAGTAATCTGAGGAGCGCTACGTCCGCGCACTAACTTATCTCTGTACTACAAGTCACGCTGCTTCTATTGACTGAAGTGAGCGAGAGAGAAGTCTCCGGACAGAAGTTAGTGCGCGGACGTAGCGCACCTCAGATTACTACGCCTCACAATATAGTACCCGTTTTATCCGCTGAGAAAATCGACAGTTACATTTCTGTGTTACTATACTTTGCAGTGTAACACGTCACGTAACTATATACATTTAATAGGGAACACTTGGAAGAGTTTGGTAGCTTCTAGCGGGAGCTACCTTTTGGTGCTACACAGTATACAGAGGAGGCTGCATTTGTCCTCCCGTTTTTGCTCCGTTTGCATGACAGAGCGCACGGACTAAGATCACACAGGTACGTATTAACTAGTCTAAGGTAAGGTAAGAACATATGTCAGTATGTAAAAACGGTGAACTATTCCTTTAAGTTTCTCTCAAGTTCCACTGG
Source organism: Knipowitschia caucasica (assembly GCA_964034765.1). Taxonomy (NCBI): domain Eukaryota; kingdom Metazoa; phylum Chordata; class Actinopteri; order Gobiiformes; family Gobiidae; genus Knipowitschia; species Knipowitschia caucasica. The sequence goes on along the minus strand of OZ035827.1, from coordinate 36,782,435 downwards.
TTTCCTCTGTTTCTTTCTCTCAGACAGAATAAAGGCAGTACACAGTTTATATAGTCATTGTCACGTCACACATCGAAAGACATACGTGTCACAAAGAGACAGTCACATCATAGTCATAACATGGAGTCCTTGTAGAGTCCTTGTAGAGTCCTGCACGTAGGCCATATTGCTATCTAATACTAATACTGGCAATGTTTTTTAGGTGGTAAAAAGCTGCTGATGTTACTGATTTGATGTGGCTATTAAAATTTAAGTCTGAGTCCAGTATTACCCCTAGATTTCTGACCTTGTTTGAAGGTTTTAGGGAGAGGGACTGTAAATGACAGATGACGCTCTCTCTTTGTTTCTGGGGACCAAAAGCAATCATTTCAGTTTTGTCTGCGTTTAGCTGAAGGAAGTTGTTTTGCATCCATTCACTGATCTGTTGGATACAGTGAAGGAGTGAGTCCACTGGTCCATGTTCTCCTGCAGTCAGTGAGACATCGGAGTGTCGTCTGCATAGTGATAGGACACTTCGTTTCTGCATTAACTGACCTAACGGCAGCATGTAGAAATTGAACCGAAGGGGTCCCAGGATCCCCCTGTCTTACCTTGATCGTCTTCAAGGTAAGACAGGGGTCTTCCTGTCTTCAAGGTAAGACCTAAACCAACTTAGGGCGGTGCCAGCGACACCAACCCAGTCCTCTAGTCTCTGTAAGAGGATCTCATGGTCGACGGTGTCAAAGGCAGCACTTACAGTGCCTTGCGAAAGTATTCGCCCCCCTTGAACCATTCAACATTTCGCCACATTTCAGGCTTCAAACATAAAGATATAACATTTTAATTTTTTGTCATGAATCAACAAGTGGGACACAATCGTGAAGTGGAACAAAATTTATTGGATAATTTAAACTTTTTTAACAAATAAAAAACTGAAAAGCGGGGCGTGCAATATTATTCGGCCCCTTTACTTTCAGTGCAGCAAACTCACTCCAGAAGTTCAGTGAGGATCTTTGAATGATCCAATGTTGTCCTAAATGACTGATGATGATAAATAAGATAAGATTGCTTTATTTATCTCACAGAGGAGAAATTTGCATGTCACATTTGGCATGGATAGAGACACTCAGATTGTGCAAAGGGAGGAAATGTGCAAACATGTTACATGCAGGATATATGTACAATAAAGTGACAATAATTATGTACAACAAAAGTGACAAGTGTCAATTGGAAACAGTGTCAATAGTAGTGCAGGTTTTCACACAGTGATCATTTAAAGTGACTTATTGTACAGTCTGACAGCGGTGGGGATAAAGGCCCTGCGGTAGCGCTCCTTCCTACACTGAGGGTGCCTCAGTCTTCCACTGAAGGAGCTCCTCAGCTCCTCTACAGTCCTGTGCAGTGGGTGGGAGGTATTGTTCATGATGGAGGTGGCTTTGGCTAGCACCCTCCTGTCCCTCACCTCCTCCACAGAGTCCAGGGAGCAGCCCAGAGTGGAGCTGGCCCTACTGACCAGCTTGTTCAGTCTGTTTCTGTCCCGCTCTGTGCTGCCCGGGGCCCAACACACGGCAGCGTAGTAAATGGCAGAAGCTACCACAGAGTCATAAAAAGTCCTGAGCAGAGGCCTGCTCACTCCGAAGGACCTCAGCCTCCTCAGAAGGAAGAGGCGACTTTGGCCCTTCTTGTGCAGGGCGTTTGTATTATGGGACCAGTCCAGTTTATTGTTAATGTGAACACCCAGGTACTTGAAGCTGTCCACCAGCTCAATGTCCTCCCCCTGGATGTTCAGCAGCGTGTGGGAAAGTGGTTTTCTCCTGAAGTCGATGACCATCTCCTTGGTCTAACTGGTGTTCAAGCACAAGTGGTTGCGCTCACACCAGTCGACAAAGTCCTTGATAACCAACCGATATTCCAGTTCGTTCCCCTCAGACACACAGCCCACGATGGCGGAGTCGTCGGAGAACTTCTGCAGGTGACAGCTGTGTGTGTCGTGTGTGAAGTCTGAGGTGTAGATGGTGAAGAGAAACGGTGAGAGGACAGTGCCCTGAGGGGCCCCAGTGCTGCAGACGACCACCTCAGACTCACAGCTGCGCAGCCGCACGTACTGTGGTCGGTCTGAGAGGTAGTTGATGGTCCATGAAGTGAGGCTACTGTCCACTCCCGCGTCCTCCATCTTAGGACGCGGGACGCAAATAGAATGTACCTGTGTGTAATCAAGTCTCCGTATAAATGCACCTGCTCTTTGATAGTCTCAGGGTTCTGTTTAAAGCACAGAGAGAACCATGAAGACAAAGGAACACACCAGGCAGGTCCAAGATACTGTTGTGGAGAAGTTTAAAGCCGGATTTGGATACAAAAATATTTCCCAAGCTTTAAACATCTCAAGGAGCACTGTGCAAGCAATAATATTGAAATGGAAGGAGTATCAGACCACTGCAAATCTACCAAGACCCGGCCGTCCCTCCAAACTTTCATCTCAAACAAGGAGAAGACTGATCAGAGATGTAGCCAAGAGGCCCATGATCACTCTGGATGAACTGCAGATAACTACAGCTGAGGCGGGAGAGTCTGTCCGTAGGACAACAATCAGTCGTGCACTGCACAAATCTGGCCTTTATGGATGAGTGGCAAGAAGAAAGCCATTTCTCAAAGATATCCATAAAAAGTCTCATTTAAAGTTTGCCACAGGCCACCTGGGAGACACACCAAACATGTGGAAGAAGGTGCTCTGGTCAGATGAAACCAAAATCGAACTTTTTGGCAACAATGCAAAACGATATGTTTGGCGTAAAAGCAACACAGCTCATCACCCTGAACACACCATCCCCACTGTCAAACATGGTGGTGGCAGAGCATCATGGTCTGGGCCTGCTCTTCTTCAGCAGGGACAGGGAAGATGGATGGAGCCAAATACAGGACCATTCTGGAAGAAAACCTGTTGGAGTCTGCAAAAGACCTGAGACTGGGACGGAGATTTATCTTCCAACAGGACAATGATCCAAAACGTAAAGCCAAATCTACAATGGAATGGTTCACAAATAGACGTATCCAGGTGTTAGAATGGCCAAGTCAAAGTCCAGACCTGAATTCAATCGAGAATCTGTGGAAAGAGCTGAAGACTGCTGTTCACAAACGCTCTCCATCCAACCTCACTGAGCTCGAGCTGTTTTGCAAGGAAGAATGGGAAAGAATTCCAGTCTCTCAATGTGCAAAACTGATAGAGACATACCCCAAGTGACTTGCAGCTGTAATTGCAGCAAACGGTGGCGCTACAAAGTATTAGCGCAAGGGGGCCGAATAATATTGCACGCCCCACTTTTCAGTTTTTTATTTGTTAAAAACGTTTAAATTATCCAATACATTTCGTTCCACTTCATGATTGTGTCCCACTTGTTGTAGATTCTTGACAAAAATAATAATTTTTATATCTTTATGTTTGAAGCCTGAAATGTGGCGAAATGTTGAAAGGTTCAAGGGGGCCGAATATTTTCACAAGGCACTGTAGATCTAACAAGATTAAGATTTAGACTTTGCCGGCGTCAGTGTTCAGCCGGATATCGTTTGTAACCTTGACGAGAGCAGTCTCAGTGCTGTGGTGGGGTCTAAAGCCGGACTGAAACATATCCAATGAGTTGTTGATTATAAGAAATCTAGTAAGCTGTAGGTAAACAACTTTCTCAAGGACTTTCCCCATAAATGGCAGATTTGAGATGGGACGATAGTTGTTAAGTACCGTAGCATCCAGACTGCTCTTTTTTAGCAAGGGCCTGATGACTGCAGTTTTCAGGGCCTTTGGGAATATTCCAGAATGAAGGGACATGTTTACTATCTGTGTGAGTGAAGGTAACAGACTGCTCAGAACAGACTTCAGAAATCTAGTGGGTAGTACATCCAGGCTGCATGTGGAGGAGCTCAAACTGGAGATTATGTTTTGGACAGTTTTATCATCTACAGGTGCAAAGTGAGTTAGCTCAAAGAGCCTTTCTGGCTGTTGGATGGTTATCTGTGGATTGGAGACAATGGCGTTTTTGATGCCTTAAACCTTGTCATTGAAAAAATGTGCAAACTCATTACATTTACGTTTAGAAGTTAGCTCTAATGGAAGCTGAACAGGGGGATTTGTTAATCTATTAACTGCTGAGAACAGAACACGCAGATTGTAGCTGAGTGGATAGCACTCTCGCCTCTCAGCAAGAAGGTCCTGGGTTCGAATCCCGGTTGGACCAGGGCCTTTCTGAGTGGAGTTTGCATGTTCTCCCCGTGTCTGCGTAGGTTTCCTCCGGGTGCTCCGGTTTCCCCTACCACTAAAAATATGTACAATAGGTATGGCATGTGCCTCCTGTACTGGCACCCCCACCCAACAATTGTAAACCGCTTTGAGACTCTGATGTGCAGTGAAAAGGCGGTATATAAATAAAAGCTTACTTACTTACTTACTACATTTGTATGTCCTCTTTTCAAAATTAGCTTTAGCAAATTGACCGTGACACTTCCCAAATACATAACTAGTGTGTAACTGTGTTTTCAGATCATCTCTCGCTGTGACGTGTGCTTACTGCAAGAGATCCGGGACAGTAAGCAGAAGGCGCTGCCCGCTCTGCTCGCTCAGCTCAACAGGTGCGTGTCCTCTTAATACAACACTAGTAAGTAAGTAAGTAAGTAATCTACAGTACTACAGTATTCTGTTACAAACTAAAGCAGAGAAAGAGGAGGATGCGTGCACCTTCACATTCACTATACACATGCAGAGAAACACCACATAAGCTGAGGCTCCACAGTCTTCGGCTCTTCTCATGGTTCTCTTGTGTCCCTCAGAGGCAGAGGAGCAGAGTATGACTTTGTGGCGAGCGAGAGGCTGGGACGATCTGACTCGTACCAGGAGCAGTACGCATTCTTCTACAAGTGTGTTCATGTATTCAAATATTTATGAGCTTTCAAAACAGGCTTTAACCTACATACTTGGTTAATGTCGTTAAAGTGTAATTACCACTTCTTCCACTGGAGCAGTGTTTTCCACCCACTGTACTAGTGTGCCTTATGATATTGTCTGGTGTGCCATGAGAAATTCGCCTACTTTGTCAAAAAATAAATGCATCCACAGTTGGCAAGTGCTGACTTGTTTTGAACTGTGGAGTAACCACGTAATACCTTTTCATATCAGTAGGTGGCAGAAGATAGCTAAGTACTTTGAAACGTAAGAATTGGATGCGACCAACAAATGTAAAGCCGCGTTCAGACCGGATCATGCGTTGCGTTGACTTTCAATGCAAAGTCAATGGTGACATGCGTTCGAGCGTGGAACTGCATGTGCGTCTCGGACAACATTTACTAATTTAGGTATCCGAGCTTTAAATTAGGGAGCGGAAAATTGACGCACGCAGGAGATAACTATTGCTGAACGTTTCCTCGGACGCTCGTGCAGCGACCAATCAGAGAGCCGCAAAGTGTTCACGCGGACATTCGTGGTCTGAGTGAGCAGACTGAACATACTGTAAACAGCCAAAACAGAAGCTACATCAGGACTAAAACGAGGGTTGACAATGGGGGACATAGTGCTTGTGCGTTTTCATGCTCCCGTGACCTTATGCAACTGCTTCGAGCGCCTTCGCCGATGCGGAAGAACAGTTTAATAATTAAATTAAACTCATACTGCTGTTTTATAAAGTCTCTGGACACAGAGAGGCTGCAGAGCTGCATTATTGGAGAAGAAGCCGCTAGCTTAACTCTGTTACCATCAAAGTCCGGCCGCTACTTCCGCCACTTCTGGCAGGCAACGCCACAGGCCAGGACTTCTGGTCTGAAAATTAGAGAATGTGCGTCTGGTGCGCGAGGCGTCAGTGTTTCAGCGTCGCCAGTGTGAACGCACCATAACAGGTAGTGGGAGCATTGTGGCGAGAAACGAAAGAATTGGACGTGACCAACATATGTAACAGGTAGCGAGGTGAGAAGTGAACGTGATGGAGACGTTTTTAAAAAGGAATTATGCCATTTCTGAACAGGATTTACATCCTCCGCTCTGACCCGGGGACAGCTGTGATCCATAACGTGGTGCCCACCATAGACCCGTGGACAGAACCATGGACTCGTGTTCAGGACCATCTCCCGTATTTCTTTCGTGTCTCCCCCGTATCTCCTCCCGAAGCGCAACAAAAACTTCCTTATTGAAGGCTCGGATACCTAAATTTTCCCCATGCATTAACAATGCATGTTATTTGTGCACTAAAGTAAAATGTTGTGAATAAATCAAACAGAACACACAACAGGCCATTTTTTTATTATTATTTTGCATACTCAAGAGCCCTGTGAGTGGATTTTTTTGTTTTTTTCACACGGCTAGTGCCTCTTTATTCCCAAACTCCTGTCAACTCTTTGATAAATATTAAATAAAGCTTAATGTCAAGGCCTGAATGTCTATTTAAGTACTTTGATGAGAAGGACTTTTTATTGTGAATATAGGCTACAGAGTACATATTTTAAATTTTCTCCTGGTGGTGTGCCGAGAGATTTTCTCTATGAAAAAAGCGTGCCTTGGCTCAAAAAAGGTTGGAAAACACTGCACTAGAGTTTGTTTCATTATGAATGTTTATTTGACCAGAAGAACAGAGAACTTTGTCTAGATGCACGAGACAGTCCCAGAGAATTTAAGAAAGAAAGAATCCAGCCTACTGTAATGCTGCGTGCACATGAGCAACCATTTGAAATAGGTTCGGCACATCATGGGAGTGCCCAGGAACTATTACATACAGTGCCTTGCTAAAGTATTCGGCCCCATTGCACCTTTCAACATTTCGCCACATTTCAGGCTTCAAACATAAAGATATAAAATTTTATTTTTTTGTCATGAATCAACAACATGTGGGACACAATCGTGAAGTGGAACGAAATTTATTGGATAATTTAAACTTTTTTAACAAATAAAAAACTGAAAAGTGGGGCGTGTAATATTATTCGGCCCCTTTACTTTCAGTGCAGCAAACTCACTCCAGAAGTTCAGTGAGGATCTTTGAATGATCCAATGTTGTCCTAAATGACTGATGATGATAAATAGAATGCACCTGTGTGTAATCAAGTCTCCGTATAAATGCACCTGCTCTTTGATAGTCTCAGGGTTCTGTTTAAAGCGCAGAGAGAACCATGAAGACAAAGGAACACACCAGGCAGGTCCGAGATACTGTTGTGGAGAAGTTTAAAAGACCCGGCCGTCCCTCCAAACTTTCATCTCAAACAAGGAGAAGACTGATCAGAGATGCAGCCAAGAGGCCCATGATCACTCTGGATGAACTGCAGATAACTACAGCTGAGGTGGGAGAGTCTATCCATAGGACAACAATCAGTCGTGCACTGCACAAATCTGGCCTTTATGGAAGAGTGGCAAGAAGAAAGCCATTTCTCAAAGATATCCATAAAAAGTCTTGTTTAAAGTTTGCCACAAGCCACCTGGGAGACACACCAAACATGTGGAAGAAGGTGCTCTGGTCAGATGAAACCAAAATCGAACTTTTTGGCCACAAGGCAAAACGATATGTTTGGCGTAAAAGCAACACAGCTCATCACCCTGAACACACCATCCCCACTGTCAAACATGGTGGTGGCAGCATCATGGTTTGGGCCTGCTTTTCTTCAGCAGGGACAGGGAAGATGGCTAAAATTGATGGGAAGATGGATGGAGCCAAATACAGGACCATTCTGGAAGAAAACCTGTTGGAGTCTGCAAAAGACCTGAGACTGGGACGGAGATTTATCTTCCAACAGGACAATGATCCAAAACATAAAGCCAAATCTACAATGGAATGTTTCACAAATAGACGTATCCAGGTGTTAGAATGACCAAGTCAAAGTCCAGACCTGAATCCAATCGAGAATCTGTGGAAAGAGCTGAAGACTGCTGTTCACAAACGCTCTCCATCCAACCTCACTGAGCTCGAGCTGTTTTGCAAGGAAGAATGGGAAAGAATTCCAGTCTCTCGATGTGCAAAACTGATAGAGACATACCCCAAGCGACTTGCAGCTGTAATTGCAGCAAAAGGTGGCGCTACAAAGTATTAGCGCAAGGGGGCCGATTAATATTGCACGCCCCACTTTTCAGTTTTTTATTTGTTAAAAAAGTTCAAATTATCCAATAAATTTCGTTCCACTTCACGATTGTGTCCCACTTGTTGATTCTTGACAAAAAAAATAATTTGTATATCTTTGTTTGAAGCCTGAAATGTGGCGAAAGGTTCAAGGGGGCCGAATACCTTCGCAAGACACTGTACAGTATGCTTATTCCCATATTTCCGAAGGAAGCAATGATCTTTCATCATCTGAGTGTAAGGGACAAAAGCCTGTTCTTTGTCCTGTAACAAGTTATTGTTCTCATGTGTGACATAAGTGTGTGCATGTGCAGCTTTTTTTTTAGGATATAATCATCCTATCTCTTCTTAAAGATATATAGGGATCGAACATGTGAGACTGCCTTCTAGAGGAGGTAATCTGGATTCTCTCCTGTAAAAAAGGGAGCATTCCTGGATTCACCATTTAGGACTCTTGCTCCACATGGACTGAATGTTGACTTTGATTTGAGATGATGTCTTTAAAATATAATGTACATATTTTTGTAAATATTTTTAAATATTAATTTATTCTCTCATGTTTGTAAAAATGGGCTGACCAGGTGACCTCAGTGGGACCTCCCACTTATTTGGAGGCATATGAGCACCTGGGCTGGCAAGCACTTTGTATTTTGTGATGAAAAATATGATCTGATGAGGGCATAAAGCCAAAACGTCATGAATAAATAAGATTTTGGACATCTGAGCGTGCAATGATACCCTGTTTCCTGGAATTTTGATTCTCGCATCTGCGCCTCATTAATAGATTTTTTTGTGTGCGATGCCTGCTTCTTTCTACACAGGACCAGCTCCGCCTCGGTAACAGGAAAGTACCAGTTCTCTGACGATCGTCCCGGAGACCAGGACGCCTTTGCCCGTGAGCCCTTTGTGGTGCGGTTCAGTGCTCCAAAGACAGGTATATGTATAAGTGGACAGAATGTCTATTCTACCAGTTCCAAGTTCTGGACTTCACCATGGAGCTCTCGCTTTTAAGTTTAAAAAAATCTGCAGTTGTGTTTGAGACTGGGCTCTAAAGCTGTGTTTTGTGTTGATCAGAGATTAAGGAGTTTGTGCTGATCCCGCAGCACACAGCTCCGACCAACGCCACCAAAGAACTGGACGCTCTGTACGATGTGCTGCAGGACGTCAAGAGGATGTGGAGGACCAAGGTGCACATGTCTGCATATTCATGACAGCAGCAGTGTTCACATGCATGTTAGACACCAGCACAATGGTTATAGAGCCACACAGAAACACACACACACACACATGCCAATCATCTCTTAGCTCTAGAAGGCCTATCAAAACTCAAAGGCTCAAGTGAGCAACAGTTGTGAAATGTCATTGTGAATTATTAAGACAAACCCTAACCCTGTCTGATGTTGTCAACAACTGAGTAGCACACATTTGTGGTAATATAGTAGAAGAATAGTAAGTTATAAATCTATTATAATTTGTTTGGACATGTACTGAGTTATGTTTTATAGCACAAACACAAAGTGCAATGTTCTGGTACAGCTCAGTGTTAAAATGACATGGATGGTTGTGTGCATATCTTCAGTCATAGTGGCCCTCATTATCAAACTTGCGTACGGCCAAATCAGGGTGTAAATGAGGCGTATGCAAAAAATTTACACTTTTCGGCATTTATCAATCTGGAAGTGAGAGTGCGGTACTCACAAAAAATACGCCGACTCTGGAGGTGGTGTACATTTTACACCCATCTCAACACGCAAATGAAATTTGCGTGATGAAACACGCGTGAAATTCAAGATTTGGACGACAATAAACATATTCCCACTCTGGCAAGATAATAGGCACACCTCTCACATTACATAAATTTATAAATCTAACTATTGGCCCAATATATCTGTCAACTATTTGACATAATATATGGTATATTTCTTCAAACATAAATAAACTCACATCTTCAGGATTGCGTCTTACAGGCCCTACGCTGTTTACAGATGTTATCATCTCCATATTTTCTTTTCTGAGCCCCTTGATGCCACTTTTGAGGCTTCGAAATAGTAAGACTTTATTTTTTATCCACTTTGTTCATAATGTTCTCAATCTCGTGCTCTGTGAAGTTTCCTCTCAATTGTTGTAAAAACGGGGCGTGAAACAGGCGTGACTTTCATAAATACGTTCGTTTTCAGCCGTGGCATTAATCAACAGCAGCAGCTGCGTACGCTCAGATCTGGGCGTATCTTGCACCTTTATAAATCCCGCACCCTTTTCTGCGCAAGTTTCATAAATGAGGGCCAATGTCTTTTACAACTGCCTTTGGTTAAACTCCACCACGTTGGATTTAAATATAAATCGTGCAGAATGTAAATTCTCACATCCCGTACTGCCTTTTTTCATGTTATAGGTATACATATATTTTCCTAGCCTGGCCTTAGCCAAGGACGGCAAATGCGATAGTAATCCGTTCTGGTTTGGCTACAACTATCAAGAAATTGAAGCCAAAGCAAGAGGAATGCTTAGCAAATTTCATTGCTGGCAAAGATGTTGTGGCTCTTCTCCCTGGGCTAAATGCTCGGCCGCATGCGTTACGGAAAACTCAACATTTCAATCTGCAAAAGGAGTTGACTCCTCCCACCTGTAACCTCACCTTAGTATGAAATGATATGAGTATGAGGGTATGGTAAGACCAGGCTAATATGGGTTATATGGGATATTAAACACATAATTTTGCATTCTGAAATATTAAAAGCCCTTGATATTATTCTCAAGATCTTGTTGAAGGGATAAAATGGACACAAAGGATGGCCCAGTAGAACGAGCGGTAAACCTGACTTGCATTTGTCTGTGTGCCTCCTGAGCAGAACGTGATGCTCCTGGGAGACTTTAACGCAGACTGTGGGTATGTGGCCAAAAAGAACCGCAAGAAGATTCGACTGATGACGGATCCCGATTTGACGTGGCTGATCCCTGAGGGCTCCGACACCACCGTGAGGGAGAGCACATCCTGCGCCTACGACCGGTACCAGCACACTCAAAACACACACATGTGGAAACATGCAGCTTACCACTGTTTTATAGTGCACTTATACAGTCTCACTCCAGTGAAACCCCTGGAGAACATACTGTATTTAGGCCATACCTGCATACCAGTTCCCGACAGCTGTGCAGGGCAGGGCCGGGTTAGTACAGTGATGGAAGACCAGGTGCCACAATGAGGTGGCTATGGCTGTGAAGTGCTGTAGATAGATAGATACTTACTTTATTGATCCCCGTAGGAGAAATTCAGGTGTCCAGTAGCAGCAAAAATAAAATTGATAATTCTAAAAAGCTAACAATAGTAATAATCAGCAACAGCCCTTCAGGTCACAGCAGCAGAGATGGAGTAGCCTCTGGGTGGAGCAGGACAGGTCACAAGGTGGAGTAGCCGCTTGGTTCGGAGCATTTTCTCTGCTCTAGTCCAAAGTAAAATGCATAATGCTTCATTAGCATTTTTCAAAAAGTTAGCATTCCTCCAGTGGATTTTCACCTGATCTACTTGGGTCAAGCCATGAATCCTCTCCGCTCCGGTCTGGACCAGTGTAAAACCATGAACACTGTACTGCAGCAACATCTCAGATAGAAAAAAGCAAGAAAAGATACAAATTGTAAAGCAACAAAACAACTGTTTCAGAGCTACTTAAGACTTGCAGCTGTTTGCACTTTGGCAAGACACTTCACCCACATTGTCTAGAATGAGTGAGAATGTGTGTGTAAATGGTTGGTGATGGTCGCAGGCGCCGATGGCACATACTGGTTTCCTTGCTTCTGTTAATGTGCCCCAGGGCAACTGTGGCTACAGTAGGCTTTTATCACCACCGTGTATGGCAGGGGTGTCCAAACCGGTCCAGAAAAGGCCACTGTATCTGTCGGTTTACTATCAGAACAAGCAGGAGCAGCGCAGACTCCACCCATTTTTTACAGTCTTAACCAAAAGATTTGAAGAAATGGGTGGTTTGCTCTGCGACTACTTTTAGTCTGATAGAAAACCCCTGGTGTATGGAGTGAATGAGTGCCATAAAAAGCGCTATATTAAACCAATTAGTGTGATCTTGTGTTGTGTTTAAAGTAGCAATATGTAAGATTTTCATGTCATATCATCATTAAATGGCCCTAATCTGTCAAAAGGTGTTAATAAAACATACTTCTTTAACTGATAACAGTAGTTCAGCAGAGATATTTAATTGTCAAAATTTGTTTTACAGTCCCTAAATCTTGTTGTTGTTTTCATTTCGATGTCCTGCCCTCCACCGTTTAACCAATCAGAAAGTCTGATCTGGGTTGTCAGAACTCACCACGTCAAGCTTATCTCAATGTTAAAGTACCATGTGGCCGCAGAACTAAAAAGACCTTGTTATGATTCTCAAATAATTCATGACAAAATAAGGAATAAAAGGAGGATTTCTATCGGGGCCTTTGTGAAAAAGGTTTTGGTTATAGATTTGTTGTTGACAAAACTCTTGTCTATTCAGTTAATATGGCCTCAGCTGGATTCGTCTGCATATCTGGCAACCTGAGTCAGGGCGAGTGGGAGAGGTTGCAGTACCACTGTTGGTCATATTTTTAAATACTACTGTTTTTAAATGAAGATAACGGGATTCTGTAATTATTCTTAGTGATACTACTCCTCCTGAGGAGGGCGCTGTGTGTTCATTGCTTTACCGCTTCTATAGAATCATGCTAAGTTCTAACAGCAGTGAGAAGAGCGAAGGAGCTCCTTTCCTTGTCCTCAGACCAAGTAGTAGGAGGGAGATGTGTTTAGCGATTTTCAGACAGATCCTTTCTGTCCTATTTATGCAACATAAAAGTTAGGTACCTTAGCTTTAAATTCACTACACTGAGATTTAATCCCGATTAATCTAATTTCCAAATTGCTATTAATCAGATAATAAAAGTATTGACAACACTGATTGTATTGTGCTCCCAGGATTGTGGTGAACGGCCGGGCTTTTCTGGATGCGGTGGTGCCGTCTTCAGCCAAACCCTTCAACTTCCAACAGGAGTTCAGACTGTCAGAGGAGGAGGTGCGTGTTAACTCAGGCCTGGTTCAGTCCCAGTCCAGGTCTACAACGGCACGGTGGCTGAGTGGATAGCACGCTCGCCTCTCAGCAAGAAAGTCCTGGGTTCGAATCCCGGTTGGACCAGGGCCTTTCTGAGTGGAGTTTGCATGTTCTCCCCGTGTCTGCGTAGGTTTCCTCCGGGTGCTCCGGTTTCCCCTACCACTAAAAATATGTACAATAGGTCTGACATGTGCCTCCTGTACTGGCACTCACAAAAAAAAATAACAATTGTAAACCGCTTTGAGACTCCGATGTGCAGTGAAAAGGCGGTATATAAATAAAGATTACTACTACTACTACTACTACTTACAACCCATCTCAGGGGCTAGGTTTTTTGGAGCTCATAAAACGAGGGTTACGTATGTAACCACGGTTCTATGAATCCCGGATGACCGCCAGAGGGCGGTGCATAGCACTGAATGTTCCCTTCGCGCATGCGCAGTTCGAGTAATAATACCAAATGAGTCACACCTGTGACCCCCTGGGTGACACACCGGAGGTAATAAAGTCCAGCGTCATCCAGCACTCTGTTCCTGCAGAATCTTCTCGCGGATGCAAGGACCCTGAGTGACAGAGCGCCTCTGGCGGTCATCCGGGATTCATAGAACCGTGGTTACATACGTAACCCTCGTTCTATTTCATCCCTTCAGACCGCCAGAGGGCGGTGCATAGCACTGAATGACCTTATACCAGCTATGTCACGAAGGAACTTGACCACACACCTCACGGAGGAGAGCCAGAGGATTCCTGAAGGACCACGCCAAGAGGAGCCGGAGTGGCCACATTGATGTTATAGAATCTGGTGAACGTGCTCGGTGTAGCCCAAGACGCAGCAGCACAAATAGTTCCCAACGGCACCCCGCGCATAGCGGCCCAGGAGGTAGAGACACCCCTGGTAGAATGGGCCCTCACCGTGGCTGGCGGGTCGCGGCCGGCCGAAATATACGCCTGACTGATAACGTCAACCACCCAGTGGGAAAGGCGTTGCTTCGAAAGCGGACTCTAGCACCACCATAAGCAACAAAGAGCTGGTCTGAGCGCCTCACACCTGCCGTCGCAGCAACGTAGGCCTCCAATGCCCTCACAGGACACAGCAGGTGCAGTCTGTCCTCACCCCCATCCAGGGGGGACACAAACCGCGCCAACCTCAAAGGCCGGTTACAATAGTCACGGGAAAGCACCTTAGGGAGGAAAGTGGGATTAGGCCACAAGACCACGCCAGCCCTCTCAGGATCCCAGTGTAGGCATGAGGGACTGACAGAAAGTGCATGTAACTCACCGACCCTTTTTGCAGAGACCACAGCCAACAGGAAAGCAGTCTTATAGGAGAGCCACTTGAGGTCCGTTCGGGCCAATGGCTCATACGGAGGGCGGCAGAGAGACTCCAACACCAAGGCCAGGTCCCAAACCGGAGACCGCGCGGGCACGCGAGGGTGCAGCCTACGAGCTCCGCGTAAAAAGAGAGACACCAGGTTATGGCCCCCCACAGTACAGTTATCAACCAGGCCATGATAACATGAAATAGCAGCAACATATACCTTCAGAGTAGATGGGGCCCGACCTTCATCCAGGAGAGACTGAAGGAATTCCAGGACAACCGCCACCGGGCACGACACGGGATCCCGACCGCGGGAAGAACACCAGCGGGAGAACAACTTCCACCTGTTCTCATACAGCCGCCGAGTAGAGGCCGCCCTGGCATTCAGGAGTGTACGCCTGACAGGGCCAGTGACATCGAGTGCCCGCAGCTCGGGCCAGCCAACGGCCATACCCATAACTTGAGGCGGTGAGGACAGGGATGCCACACCTGACCGTCCAGCTGTGAGAGCAGATCCCGCCTGGGAGGGAGAGGCCAGGGGGGAGCCCAACAAAGTCTGAGTAGCAGTGGAAACCAGGGCCGTGCAGGCCAAAACGGAGCCACCAGTAATAAACTGTGCCCCGCCCGAAGGACCCTCTGGAGGGTTGGCCAGATCAGAGGAAAAGGGGGGAAGGCGTACAGGAGGGCCTGAGGCCAACTGTGCGCCAGGGCATCCTGGCCGAGAGAGCCCGGAACCCCGTCCAGGGAAAAAAACTGAGGGCAATGAGTGGAGGCCACCGAAGCGAACAGGTCCACCTGTGCCCGACCAAAGAGGCCCCACACCCTCTGGACCACACCGGGGTGGAGACACCATTCCCCCGGGGCAGGCCTCCCGCGAGACAGGGAGTCCGCCACGCGATTGCAGTCCCCTGGCAGATACGCTGCACGCAGTGTAGCCAGGCGAGGCGCAGCCCAAACCAGCAGAGCCTGAGACACCTCGAGGAGCCGAGCCGATCGGACACCCCCTTGATGGTTGATGTGATACACGACCGAGGTGTTGTCCGAACGAATGAGGACATGTTTCCCCAGCAGGTGAGGCAAAAACTCCTGGAGAGCACGGTGGACGGCCCGAAGCTCCAGTACATTTATGTGGTCTGAGCGCTCCGCCCGAGACCAAACCCCTCGGGCCAACCTGCGCTGCCACACAGCACCCCATCCCGTACGGCTGGCGTCGGTGGTGACCACTTCCCTGCGGCACACTACCACCCCCAAGGGGACCCCACGTGACAGGAGACCGCGGTCCCTCCATGGAGCCAAAGCACGAAAACATGCCCACGTCACCTGTAACCGTCTGTGGCGGTGACGAACGGCATCCAAACGAAAACCCGTTCAGCCACCTCTGCAACGGGCGAAGCGAAAGCAGCCCGAGTGGAACCACACGAGAGATCGAGGCCAGCTTCCCCACCAGCTGTAGAAAGCTGACGTAACTGTGCAGGGTGCCAAGACCGAAACGGGACACCACACCGTGGATGTCGACCAGGCGGCGCACCGACGGACGCGCCGTCATAGTCACCGTGTTCAGACTCAGGCCAAGAAAAACAGCGGCCTGCGAAGGTACCAGGCTGCTCTTTTCGAAATTGACCCTGAACCCCAAGCGGGCGACATGAGTCAGAAGGCGCTCCGTATCTTCCAAGGACCGTGCCCTGGACGGGGCGCAGATCAACCAATCGTCCAGATAAGGCAACACCTTCATGCCACTGGCCTGCAGCGGAGCAAGAGCCGCCTTCACGCATCGGGTGAAAACCCTCGGAGAGAGAGAGAGGCCAAAGGGAAGAACCCTGAACTGCCAGTGAACGCCCCGATAGGCGAACCGGAGGAACCGCCGGTGGGGCTGCGCAATGGGCACGTGAAAATACGCGTCCCTTTAAATCTACGGACGTGAACCATTCCCCGGCCCCAACAGTCTGAAGGACTTCCGCAGTCGTCAGCATGCAAAATGGAATGACCTTCAGGAAATGATTCAAGCCCCTCAGATCCAGAATTGGTCGAAAACCCCCCGTCTTCTTGGGCACGAGAAAATAACGGGAGTAATAACCCCTGGGTTGCAGCAGCGGATCTACCGCCTCGATGGCACCCTTGGTCAGGAGGGCGGAGAGCTCCTGATCCAAGATAAAGGCTTTTGCCGGGTCCGAGAACAAAGTAACCTTGACCCGGCCCGACAAGTGCGGCCGGCGTCGGAATTGCAGACGGTATCCGTGGGTCAATGTGGCAACCACCCACGGATCCCGAGCTCGAGCAGCCCAACACTCGAGCTGCTGATGGGAAAAATGTCCGACGCTCGGCCCTGAGGCGTCAATTCCGTGCCCCCCGCCCCCTAGGGGCTCTGGGGGGACCCCGCCCAGGACCAGCCGCGGCGCCACTTGGCTGGCGGGTCGGGCGCCTATGTACGGGTGGGGCACGAAAATTCCCGGCAGGCCTGACCTGGGGAAAACGCTGAGCACCAGACCAATCCCGAGGAGGCTGCCGAACACCGGGGGCCACCATCGGGCGCAAAAACTGCCGGGGAGGGCGCACCACCCTGCTAAGGCTAGAAAGTTGCTGTCTAGTCTGACCAGCATGGACAGTCCGGTCCAATGCTTCCTGGGCCGCCGTCCCAAACATCTGACCCGGCTCGACAGGCACGTCACGGAGGGTCCTACGACAGGCCTCAGTCAGGGGAGACTGAGCCAGCCATACCTGCCGACGAGCCTGTACAAGGACCGACATGACCCGTCCGAGTTCCCTGGTCATCAAGGCAAAAGCATGCAGAGCTGCGTCGCTAAACGCAGTAACATCAGTGCCCACAGCACTACCCTCTTGGAGGGAGGCAGACAGGGCAAGCAGCAGATGCGCTAAGGAGTTACCAATACGGCCAGCTCGAGCACCAGAATTGTAGGCCTTTGTTAGCAAGTGATCCGTCGCACGACACTGGCTCCGAGGGCACCTCACATTCTCCCGCAAGGACTCCTCTGGAGAAACAATGAGGGAGGCAACCGCCGGCTCAACAGCCGGCATGCAATCCAGACCAGCCGAAGAGGCATCGTGCATCGCGGCCAAAGCCCGACCCTCAGCCGACAGCTTAGAGAGACGGCTGGGGTCCCTCCAGCACGCGTGTAGCTCCTTCAGATACTCCGCGGACGGGGGCACAACAAAAGCAGGAGACGAACCACCACGCCTGAAAAAAGCACTGCCAGGGTCAGCCTGTCCCGACTGGGGAAGTTCCACCTGCAGACAGGATAAGGCCCTGCGAAGAACCTCCTGCATTGAGCCGTCACCAGACCGGCTGGACACACTATGTGCGGAAGAATAAGCATCGTCCCCCGAAAGGGACCGCGCGTCATCCTCGTCCCGGAAGCACGAAGCAGATGCCGCCAGAGAAAGCACATCCTCTTCCGGATGGAGGGATGGCATGGAGCAAGAACCAGCCCCAGAGACGGCATCAGCAGCACAACGTGCCTGGAATGCAGATTTCATCGCCTCCAACTCTGCAGATAACTGCTCCACCCTCGACACCAGGACAGTATCCGGCTTGGCCTGCTTGGAAGGACCATGGCCATCAGACCGCTCCCCCGAAGCACAGGCCTCAGCACGGCGCTTAGAACGCCGAGGGGGCGGAGCCACAGCAGGTCCCACTGGCAAACTACCACCGTCGCCAGACGAAGGCAGCTGAACCAGCCTCGCCACCCTAACAGCCCAGGGCAAGCAGCTGCAGTTCATGCACGGGTTATCGGACACTGCCTCCCTCAAGTGAGTGGGGCCGAGGCACGCCGGACACAGGTCATGGCCGTCATCAACATCGAGTGCTGACCCGCAGCCCACACACGCATGTGACCCGTCCATAACAAGGTTGTTTTTTTTTTTTTTTTTTAAATTAAATTATTATTCTTGTTTCGTCTGTCTGTGTCGTTAATTCAATATGGAATTAATCCCAACCGGTATACAAACTGCAGAACTGAATCAGCGTACTGCAGTTTCACAACAGAAAAGCCAAATATAGCACGGTGGAGGAGCGGACGCGTGAACAGCAGCCTTCACACCACACAATGCACCCGCAGCAAAATGCCACTCGAATAAAGTAGTGATGGAGGAGAGGGCGCGCGAACAGCAGCCGTCACACCACACAATACACCGGCCACAGAATAAACACAGGCAGCAAATGCTAACCCAAACAAGAACTGATGGAGGAGCGGGACAACGAACCGCAGCCTTCACACCACAGAGGACACCGGTAACAAAAACTAACCCAAAGAAGAACTGATGGAGGAGCGGGCGCGCGAACAGCAGCCTTCACACCACACAATACACCGGCAGTAAAACGCCAACTCAAAAATAAAGTAGTGATGGAGGAGAGGGCGCGCTAACAGCAGCCTTCACACCACACAATACACCGGCCACAGACTAAACACAGGCAGCAAATGCTAACCCAAACAAGAACTGATGGAGGAGCGGGACAACGAACCGCAGCCTTCACACCACAGAGGACACCGGTAACAAAAACTAACCCAAAGAAGAACTGATGGAGGAGCGGGCGCGCGAACAGCAGCCTTCACACCACAGAGGACACGGGTAGCAAAAACTAACCCAACTAAGAACTGATGGAGGAGCGGAACCGCAGCCTCACACCACACAATACACAGGTAGCAAAATGCTAACCCAAATAAGAACCGATGGAGGAGCGGGCTAACGAACCGCAGCCTCACACCACTCAATACACAGTTAGCTAAGCTAACTCAAACATGCACAGGCGGAGGAGCAGGCCAACGAACCGCAGCCTTCACACCACGAAATGCATGTACCAAAAGAAAGTACTGACGGAGGAGCGGGCGCCACAGCAGCCTTCACACCAACCAATACACACGTATAAGACAGAAAACACCAATAAATACCCGAAGGACAACGTCACCGTCGCGCCCCACGGAGGGCGAACCGCAGCTCCGATGAAGAGGGCTTTCAGCGACAGACGTTGACGAAGTTCAAGCAACAACGATTCGAACCGCACGCGAGAAGAAAAAAGGAACAGAGTGCTGGATGACGCTGGACTTTATTACCTCCGGTGTGTCACCCAGGGGGTCACAGGTGTGACTCATTTGGTATTATTACTCGAACTGCGCATGCGCGAAGGGAACATTCAGTGCTATGCACCGCCCTCTGGCGGTCTGAAGGGATGAAATAGAACAACAGTTCACTTGACAATAAATGTGAATGTGTGTGTGTTATTACATGCAATTAAGAAAAGCTATAATTTCATTCATTTTAATTCAATTCAATTTATTCTTCTACAGACCTTTATCAGGCGGCACGGTGGCTGAGTGGATAGCACTCTCGCTTCTCAGCAAGAAGGTCCTGGGTTTGAATCAGTCAGAACGGGGCCTTTCTGTGTGGAGTTTGCATTTTCTCCCCGTGTCTATGTAGGTGCTCCGATTTCCCCTACCTCTAAAAACTGGACAACTGTGGCTCAGTTGGTAGAGCATTGGCCTTTGAGCCCGAAGGTCGTGGGTTCGAGCCCACCACGAGACCTTCTCCATCGACTCTCACTGATGTCTGCTGTCATTGTGTCCTTGGGCAAAACACTTAACTCACTTTGCCTTTAAGGAGCGCGGAAGTGATTTGTATTTGATGTACTGTGTGTGTATGCATCAAACTGAAATTTCCCCATTATAGGATGATTTATTCTTCTGAAAAAAAAAAAAACACATGTACAATAGGTCTGGCATGTGCCTCATGTATGGTGACCTTATTCCCACCTCTGTGTGGAGTGAGAGACAAATGGCCACAATTGTAAAGCGCTTTGTGACTCTGGGCAGTGAAAGCTGCTATATAAATAAAGTTTACTAAATCACAACCGTAGTTAGGACTTTACAAAACTATTGAATTCACCAACACAGATCAGAGAATCAAACACACCACCACATTATATGAATGTTATTGTTGTAATAAACAATAATATTAATATAATTTGATGGTTGTTTGGTAAGTGTATGACTGCTGTATGTATTTGAATAAGTATGCCTATGTGTTTTTTAGTTTATTTATTTCACTGTGTTATATACTGTAAATGTGTGTAACACATCTATATTTTCAGTGTAACAAATAGTGTGTGTTTGTGTGTGTGTCTAGGCCTTGGACGTAAGTGACCATTACCCAGTGGAGGTGCTGCTGAAGGCGGGCGTCTCCAGTCTGTCATGCCCCCTGCTCCTGGTGCTCCTCTGTCTTCTGTTTAACTAAACACAAGCAGATCATGTGCTCAAAACCTTTTAAAGCACAGGGCCTCTGTGAGACTGTGTCCAAAACGGTAAACTCACTGCGTTTAGCTCCAGCCATTCTCATATCTGTCCGATCGATTACATCAGGAGTGCTCATAACGTTGGTCACGAAGGTTGAAGTAAACAGTAAATAAGGTGCGAGAGTTCCCAACTAGTGAATCTGATAAAACATTTCACTAAACTAGATAATATGAGCTCAAAGCAGTTATGAGTGACATCACCACATGAGAAACTTTTATATCTCTAGCATCTTCAGGACGACGCACTGTCCTTCCTCCTGTCGTGCCTCGTCCCCTGTTCTCCTGATCCTTCTGAATGACTGAGGGGCTTTTTGTCGGCAAAAAGAGGTGGAAGCGCCCTCATCTCGTTTACAGAGTATTAGTAAAATTAAAAATATATATGTGTATAAAGATATATTATAAATATTAGTATATTAGATTATATAGTTATACCTGTTATTGACATTGCCTACTTAGAACTGTCCATGGCAAGTTTGCACAATGCCAAGGAGTGTGCCATCAACATATGGAAAAAAATATATTTCTGTGTTATTTTGTTCAACTTTCAGTTGGTTCATTGTGTGATTTTATGTCCCAAAGGTTCAAGTGTTTTTTTTTTTACACAGACATTTTAAAACATGATATGCCAAAGTAAAACTTCAAGGCTTGGGGCCGTTTACAAATTTTGGCCCCTCCTTCCCGTCGCTGTTGGACTTGACCACTGTTTTCGAATAGAAGCGCTGTGGCCAAACAGAACCTGCACTGAACTCTTTTAACTCATGTGCTTGTCGAGCTTATATTTATAATGGATTCAGAGTGTGTACGTGTGCTTTGTTTGTTAAATCAGAAGAGTAGCCTCCAGCATAGGGCATCTAATAAAAGTGGATCTGGTCGAGTTACACTTGAATGAAATAAAATATTGAGTCTGAAATTGTTTTGCCTCCACCATTTTGTGTTTCATCAAATATAAATTTCTACATGTGAAACAAAGTAAACCTGTCTCTCACTTTTTCAAATGGCTACAATAGCGCCACATTTGGAATTTTGTGACAAAAACAAAGTTAGCTGGGTTTAATAGGTCCTGAACTTTAGCACAATGTGTAGAGTATAACTATACTGGTGAAGCTTAAGTTGGCTGGATGGCAGTTCATTGGTAAAGATTTAGCCCAAGGTCATTAGGAGATCCCTGATTTAGGGATACAAAAAAGGGAATTTACATGTATTCTGTCTGGATAGCTAATTTATATATTTATTTATCTACTTTTGATCTATATCTATATAGATTATATATATTTTAACTATTGCAACTAGCTAAATCCAATTTTCAGTTAATTATCCTCTGCTGTAACTTCCCTCTGAGCAGAAGCTGTGACTAATAATTAGAGTCAGAGGCCAAAACTACAGCCCAAAACTACAGTCCATTTGTTTGTTCTGTGAGTTGCCTTATTCTTGCAAATTGACAAAAGCAAGAATAAGGCAATAGACGATTATTTATCATGGTACAAAATAAGAGTACGAGTAATTTTGTAGGAGTATAAAATTAATATTTTTAAACCCATTGTTACACAAACAAAGATAGAAAGATAATTCAAATTGAAGAACTTTATTGATTGTAAAAAGCAGAGGCCCAAGATTGGCGTCACAAAGTCTGTTTCCTGTTGACCCTGGTGTCAGCAGTGGCTCCTCCCACAGGCTGGGGGTGGAGAGTCACGCTTCATTAACGGTAAAAACGGAAAAAGAGCCGCGTGACGACAGACCTAACGGACCGATCATCGCACATCTGACATGACCGCAGCCAGAGGAGGACTGCTCACATCGTCCTCTGAGCTGGGACCACATCTCATGTAACACAAACAATTCATTGATACTAAATGTTCTTTTAAGACATGGCCGTCACCACAGCCGGGAACGCTTCATATGTCAAATGTGAAATCACGTTCATTCAGATGAAATACTTGTACATCAAGTAACATTGTGTGATGTTTCTCTGATCACCACATGGTGTTCTTTTTCCTTCGACAAATAATTTGTTCAGATTTTTACCGCTGGTATGATTGTTTTATTATATAAATATCAATCTATAAATATATATTATTTAACTCAAGTTCCAAAAAAATAAAAGTTATTGTTAAATTAAGTGTTGGAACAAGCGAATGTCAATGTAATTGTTGTAAATATTTTGGGTTCGCAATCTCAAATCATTTGGCAATAACAGTGCTAGAATGCCAACAGGCATTTTCAGCAACTTTAATACATTTGTGAGGAAAATTGGAAATCAAATGTTTTTACCGGCTGCACTAAACAAGATTCATAGATTTTCTAATCCATTTGCAAATCAACATCTCTTCTTCAAGACGACTGTTCTTGGGACTTTTGGATGTAGAAAAAAACACTTTTGAGGATTGAGTTACATCATCTGATCTAAATCTCAGCCCAGACTATGGACAATAATTATTTCATTGCTATAAAACGCCTTCAGAGGCTTCTTTTGTCCAGAAAATAACAGCTGGATTAGATTTTTTAAAATCCTACTTGCTCATTGGCTCAAATATTCCTCATTGCAAACTGTTTATGGCATTCCTGGTCACGGAACACTCGCATTAAACTATATTCCAGAAGTTTTTAATTGTGTGAAAAAATGTGGAGTGCAGCCGGCTTTAGACGATGTATGGAAGGCGTAAATTGAGTAAAAACCACATTTGACGAGTTGCAGGCCCCAGTTTAAATATTGGGGCTTGTGACGGGGCTGCCGTCCTGGCTGGCAGACTGACTCCCTCGCGGTGGCACTTCGATGATTCGTGGTTTGTCGATGATGCGGGCACGTCGGTCACCTTTCTCCACAATGCCAATGATCCAGGCTCCGCCCTGTCCCCCGCTGGACACCCGCTGACTTTTCATCTCGGAGCAGAACTTGGCCGCCTGCTCCCGGGGCAGACACATGAGCAGACCACCTGAAAGAAAACAGGAGACAACTATTTTAACACTTTTTCCGTGCATTACATCAAGTTCTTAAATAAAAATCATTTTCAAATGTACTCTGGTATTTTACTCTGGAGTCCAAACGCAAAAAAATCATGTAGAGTAAAAGTCAAATGAAGACCTGTCACCGAACAAGTGTATCAATGCTGCATGGAGCCAAACCGGTCGCTTCAGCGAAACCACAATATAACATACCATCCTCGCTGACAACGCCCATAATGTTTGCTTCATTGAAAAGAAGCCGATTAGAACTAACTCATCCAGCTCCTTGAGGATTAGAGCTAACTCAAAACAGGAATTTGGGTACAGAAGGCATATAAATTTACACAAGACATTATCAAAATAAGACCATCAGGATCATACATTAAGTGGTGAATGTAAACGGTTCCAGAGTGAAGAGAACCTACAGTATGCACACACACAGTCTCTACGTCACCCACCTGACGTCTCTGCGGAGGTGCCCTGGATCAGGTTAAACAGGTTTCCACAGGCCTTGCTGACGGCGGCCATCTTGGCGATGATTGGCAGGTTGTGGATGACGAAGGCGACGTCGCTCTTCTGCTGCGATGCCAGGTTGTTGGCGTGTCCGAGCAGACCAAAGCCCGTGACATCTGTGGCTGCATGTGCCTGGAACTTATGCATCAGGCCGGCCGCTGATGAAGAGGAACGCACACAATAGTATCATCTAAGCTGAAGTACCGAACTTTCAAACCACAACATTTAACGTTGATCTAGTTCCTGGCTCTGAAACAGTCTAAAGGTGTGACAGAGGCCAGATATACATGCACGTGAAAACGAGTGATGAAACCAACTAAAGAAAAGTGAAAAATAAGAGCTCCCTCACTCAGCCAATCAGCTTTAAGCCCAATCAGTCAAATAGTAACTCAAGTGAACAAAAATCAAGATGTAGACGGCATGTTGTGGTCTTCAAGAGTCTCTCTACAAACAACTTGTATGTATAAGTTATAACATTATAAAAATCAAGACAAAATGTGGATTTATATTCATTTGGGACTGTAATTAACAATTATTTTATCAATAAGTTGCTCGGATCCCAGGAGGTCATTGAATATGAAATTTTTTATACATTTGACCAAAACAAAGCTCGAGTGGGATCCTTGGAGAACATCTTCATAAAGATGACTTGTTTCACACTTGTTTCAATCATTATAGGGTCATAAAACTTCTCTTCAGCCCGTTTAAGTCTATGGTAAGTACAACACACAATTACTAAACTTTTCATAAGAAATTCTATAAAACAATTGTTACAGTGCCATATTCATTAAACTTGATTTTGTACGAAATAATATTTACAGAAATCGCTATAATTACGATGGATTGCATGTAGGAAAGACTGACATTATTTTATAAAGCACATTTCTACATAAATCCAAATGTGTGCTTAACAGAAGCATATCAACAAAAAAATTCCAAAGGCATTTAATAAATCGACACATCTAAAACTCTAGACAAACGTCCAAATAAGTAATTCCTTAGTCTCATCTGCAGTCATTGGGCAGAGCGTTCCATGTACAAGGAGCATACTGGGAGAAGGCTCCAGTTGACTGAGTTGGTCCTTACCTGTGCGGTTTAAGGTGGCCATAGAAAACATGGCCTCCTGATACGCCTCCTTCACCTCCTCCTTAGATATGACCAGCTTTATCTTGTTCCATCGCTCTGGCTGACAATACACACATGTACACACCATTAATTGGACTTTTGTTGTTTGCAAAGAAATTAATAACTTGTAGTCGTTGCGTATTTTGACTACGGTATATGAAATGTACAAATAAAGTTGTACTGTTTGGAAGCCTCAAAAGTGGCATCAAGGGGCTCGAAAAAGAAAACATGGAATGAGATGACGACATCTGTAAACAGCGTGGGGCCAGTACACGGCACTCCTGAAGAGGTGAGTTTATTCATATTTGTTATATGCAGAATAACAAATATAGAAATATACGCTATTATCATATATCATGTCAAACAGTAAACCAATAATATATTGGGCCAATAGTTAGAATTTATGCCTACAGGTAAAAAAAAAAAAGGGCATGTTGCGAAAATGGAAACAAAAAGGTGTTTAGCGCCCCATAGAAGTGCTCAGCAGCCGAGGGGAGGACCACCAGACCAAAGCATCCAAAAGAAAATATTTGGAAATAAAATGATCTTCAAATTAGTGTTTTATTACTTAAAATTGTTGAATGAGAGCCTGTCTGAGCTGTACAGGCTGAATTTAGTGAAGGCGGTGCTGGCCATGGTCTCTCATCCATGGTCTCTCATCCATGGTCTCTCATCCATGGTCTCTCATCCATGGTCTCTCATCCATGGTCTCTCATCCATGGTCTCTCATCCATGGTCTCTCATCCATGGTCTCTCATCTATGGTCTCTCATCCATGGTCTCTCATCCATGGTCTCTCATCCATGGTCTCTCATCCATGGTCTCTCATCCATGGTCTCTCATCCATGGTCTCTCATCCATGGTCTCTCATCCATGGTCTCTCATCCATGGTCTGCTGCACCAGTGCATCCAATAGCACACCGTACCAGTGCATCCAATAGCACACTGTGTACATTGTGTGCGTATCATATGCTACTTCTAGGCTGATAAATGCTGAAAAGTGTAAAAAAAATGTTGTACGACTCATTTACACCCTGATTTGGCCGTACGCAAGTTTCATAAATGAGGGCCAATGTCACTTGGAAGTGGAAACCCTGTGCATAAGGATAATGAAGTTCACTAGTGTTGAGTTTGAGCTTCTCACCTGATCAAGCCACTGATGTGCGTTCACAGCCACCTGAGTACCCAGAGGTTTAGTGAGGACCAGCACATCTCCTGGAACAGCACCATCCGGCCTGAAACAGCAACAGATTCATCTATCAACATGTTTATTTCAGAACATATACAACACAAAGCCATCAAACATAATATCATACAGTCGCACATGCATGTCCAAACTGTGCGGGTCAATCATTTTTTATCCATGTTAGAAGGACTTTACAACCTTGAGGAAAGAATTGAGAGCATTATTTTCAAGTGGGATGCAAATCCAGATCATTGTGACAATCCTCTTAGTTTTAGAAAGAATTGAGGTCAGACTTGGGTGTAATCTTAGTAGCGACCAGTTGTGGGCTTTTCACAATTAGAATTCAACAAAAGACAAAAAGTATAGAGAATCAATATTGTAATCTCAGGTCTTGCAGGTGGAAAGTGGCTCTCATCCCCTTGGGACAAAGTTTTGTAACAGTTCTTGTCCCAATCTTACTTATACCAAGCTACTGACCATATTCATTATTTTACCATCTAAAAAACATTGCCAGGATCAAAAACATAGTGTCTAAAGCAGACTTGGAGATTCTTAGCCATGCATTTGTCTCCAGTAGGTTAGACTACTGCAATGGCCTGCTCACAGGTCTGTCCAAACAGGCTTTAAAACAGCTGCAGTACATTCAAAATGCAGCAGCTCGAGTCCTGACAAGAACCAGGAAGTACGACCATATTAGTCCGGTCCTCAGGTCTCTGCACTGGCTTCCTGTGGCTCAGAGAATAGACTTTAAAACAGCTCTGCTTGTGTACAAGTCTCTCCATGGCCTCGCACCAAAATATATTAGTGACATGTTAGTACCATATGAACCAGCCCGGACTCTGAGGAGCACAGGGACTGGACTCCTGTTAGTGCCCAGAGTCAGAACTAAACATGGGGAGGCTGCTTTTCAGATTCATGCTGCTAAAATCTGGAACAATCTTCCTGAAGATGTGAGACAGGCCTCCTCAATGACAATGTTTAAAACCAGGTTAAAAACAGTTCTGTTTAGCTGTGCATACAACTGAGGGATTTTATATTTTTATCTTTCTTTTTAATGTTCTGTGATTATTTATGATTTTAATGCTATCTTGTTCAGCACTTTGAATTGCCTTGTGTATGAATTGTGCTATACAAATAAACTTGCCTTGCCTTGCCTTGTAATAGTCCCACTATAGTGGATTGAGATGAATATGGACAAACTTGGACTCACATGATGAACTCGTTCGGCTGACAGACCACAGAGGCCACTCCTCCGACAATGATCCAGGGATTGACCACAGTCTGTCCCCCAGTCACTGACGTCCCACCCTCCTCCGCTGCATCCCGGAAGCCTTCTATCATCAGAGGCATGACACGCTCACGGTCCTGCACATGGAGTTCTGTTAGTTAAACAACCATAGTACGCACAGCCTAAAGTCGTTCTACTGATCAGAGTTGCTGCTCTTTCACACTTTCAGAAATGTGTGTGCTTCACTTTTTGCTTAATAATGTATTGAAAATGTTAGCCTTTATATCAAGAGAAATTACGCTTTCATAGAAACCACTTCAGCCCAAAGTTTGGCGCTGACCACAGTGCTGAGGCTCCATCCTCCCTTTTGCCGTTACTAAAAGTCATTCATGTTTAATATCTCGCTCCTCCCAAGTTCCATCGCCCCCTCTTGAAGATGCTTAGTGTGAGAGGTCAGAGGTCCATCAGATCTCCACATGGTCCATGCTCCGGGCATAGACCTTGTTTTTCAAAACACTTTTAATCCAGCTGGGGGCCACATGTCAGTTTTTTATATTGCCATTGTAAGTAACAGGAACACAAACTAGGAATTGTTTTAATAACCTGTTTGCACCATATACCAAAGTAAAAGAAAATAGAAAAGGCATTCAGAAGTACAATTCTAATATACAGGGGAAGAAACTGTTCTTATGGCGGGAGCTTTCAGCTAAACTGAAAGATAGATGTTTGTGCTAAGCTGCCCTCACAGAGCTTCACGGAGTCGTGGCTGGAAGTGCAGTACACTTCAACATTTATCAACATGTGTTCTTTTATAAATATCATTTATACAATATTTATCGAAAACATTCTTTTTTGTGTCTTAACTGTGGATTCTCTGATCTGTGTTTGGCGATTTCAATGGTTTTGTTAAGTCCTCTGAGATGACTACAGTCGTGATTTAGGGCTATACAAGAGTAAATTGTATTGTATTGTAGTGGTTGATGTACAGAGTAAAGAGCATAGGAGAAATAACACAGGCTTGTGGAGATCCTGTGTTTTTAATCTGCAGGACTACAGATCTACTGAATCTGTAGCCAAGCAGCTAGGACAACAACCTGAACCACCTGTATTAATGTTTCACTTGTAGTAGAATATGAAATACGTTTACATGAATAATTAAATGAAAGAGAAGAGGTTTCAGACCACCTGTAGTCTGTCTGATGTCATTAGAATGTGTTTAATGCTGCTTTGCACATTTTTTGTGAATAAAGTCTGCATTATATGGATCTCTGCTGTATACTGTGTCCCAAGTTCATGTTTTCACATTGGTGCAGTTCTTTATCAGCATCATCTTAATCATCATCAACATCTCACTTGTATTAGTGAGTGTTTAAACCAGTGACTAGAATATTCCTAATATATTGAAGCAGTGATATAAATCTGCTAGAGCAAAGCACAGTGGGCTCATTGTGATGCTTCCATGACCAAGTGCAACCTGCTTTATCCTGTCTACAAATGTATAGGATTCCATGGAGGGTTGGGGGGTCGTTTCCCAGCCCTAGTACACATGCGATTAGAGTTGGATGTACAAACTGACCTTCTCGTTCATTTTCTGGCTGACACTCAGCAGCATTAGCATGTTGTCACACTCTGTGATGCCCATGGCGTAAAGGTCACTGAGGACATTAGCACAGGCGATTCTCCCCTGGACACAAGACATACACACACAGGCACACACATTATTATCAATACACTATATGAAATATCTAAATATTACACAAATCAGCATGTACAACCAATAGGGCTAAAGAAATAAACTGCATTTTATCAATTCGAGTAGGAACCAACCCTATGTTTTTGGACAGTTCAAAGTAAGAAACACTGAGCAGAGCCCAGCCCTGGTGAGCAGTGACTGATGCTCATTCTAAACTGAGGACATTGTTCTGAATCGATACTGATTATTTTTAGCTGAAGTCTGCACATCTTTCAGAATGCCTCCAGTGC
Source organism: Knipowitschia caucasica (assembly GCA_964034765.1). NCBI lineage: Eukaryota > Metazoa > Chordata > Actinopteri > Gobiiformes > Gobiidae > Knipowitschia > Knipowitschia caucasica. The sequence continues at coordinate 36,752,707 of OZ035827.1, read as the reverse complement.
AGTGAACAATTATCCACTACTGTAGAAATTTGACAAATGATTATAGAGGGTAATTTCATTAAACTCTCAGTAAAGCTGGCCTTAGTACTCCACTGTGCGCATGAAAAGAGCAGGTGGCTCAGTGGTTAGCACTGGTTCTGAGTCTGATTCTAGCTCCAGACAGGGAGTTTGTATGTTCTCAACCCACAATGTTTTGTGTATGCATGTTAATTATTATTTACAGAATTGTCCAATTATACAATAGCTGCACATTGAATAGAATGACATGATGATTCACAAATAAACCTTTCCCCCAGGTCTATCAGCTCTGTCCACTTGCACTCACCATCATGTAAGGGTCCTCCACCAGTGGGTAAAAGAAGTCTGTGGTCTGGACCAGAGACAGACCTCCATGTCTGAGTGGGATCACGCAGCAGTCCATCCCCACGCCTGAAAACACACCTCACACTTATGAATATTGGGAAAGCTTTCACTCTTACTCACATATCATGAAATGGGACATTTTTGGCTGTAATATTCCTTGGTAAAAAGGGCGGCATGATTTTGGCTCCAATTGTGATATCTCAGATTAACATTACGATTGAGATGAGATTAAGGGAGAAGATGCAATAATTAAGATAAGAAAACATTTATTGGTCCCACGCTGGGGGTAGTACAATATATTTTTAATATATTTGTTTTTAATTTGTTCTCTTTTTTTCAACTCAAACTCTGTGTGCCAAAATAAGTTAAAAACTTTAAACACAACAACTGTGAGCGACTTGGCGTGACTTGATGACCAAGTTGTAACTTTGATTGAGACTTTCATTTCATAGTCTCTTTTTGTTGAGCGTAAAAAATTAAAATAGGCGCAATAATAATACTATGATTCTAATTCAGAAAAATATAAACTATAATAAATTAAACCATATTATACACAAGCATGAATCTGCAGATAAATAACTCTGAAATTGTATCATACACTTCTCACTTGGAGGTCTAATGTTTCCTCTCTGTAGTGTCCAGCTCTCCTCGGAGTAAATCATTTTTACTGTGACCAGGACAAGGGGTCAAAGAGCATTTGTCTTGTGAGATACGCATGTCCTTAAGTCCAGTTCAGTTGCAATAATCCTTTTACTATCCTCTTTCACAGTCAAAAATACAACTACTGTGCAACTTCCAATATGCCCTGTGTTCCCATTCTCTTCAAAAGTTTCATTTGCATTGATTTTTGCATGTTTGAGTAATCCCGTGCATTCGGTGCTTCAATGCTCAGAGAGTCTTTGTTAAATAAAAACATTTATGTATTATTCATGATGTGGCCCCTTTCCAGCTGATATGAATTTATACAAGCATGCTAGGGCTGTAACTATGTTGATTATTGATTATTTAATAATATATGTTTATTAACTTTATATTATCAAGCACAAAGTTGAGATTTCTTTAAAGAAGACATTGTGTAAAATCGATTAATTTCTTAGCTTTAAAACCATGTAACAACATTGTTCTCTCAAAAACAGACCTAGAGTCGTTTTCAGCTCCATCCATGCCAATATTGAGAATGAGGAGTCACATGATAATTTGGGCGGGGTCTAATCCGGTCGGCCATGTTGATAGGATCCTCTATCGGTTGCCAGGGGCAACGCCACTAACGCTCAATATATACAGTCTATGCTAACGCTCCAGAGGTCTTTAACTTGAGCGGCCGTTTATTATTTTGGCAGTAGATACATCTACGATCACAACACTAGCAAGACAGTTAATGGAGAAAGTGAAGGCGAAAGGAAATGGACCGTACAGGGAAAAGCAAAACAACGTTATTTGGAGAAGCTCTCAGACATACAACAGGTAGACCCATACGAGCTTCCTGCAGCGGAGTGGCAAAAATACCTTGACTTTTTGCCTCCGTGCACGTACATGGATATAGTGAATTACCTTGTTTTCGGTGTTAGTTATTATACAATGCAGGAGTTTAGAAGTCACAAGTCACTGGAGAGTTACGAGGCTTTCTGCTGTGGTTGGGTGCAGGACTTGGCCATCTACAAGCCTCCAGGCGGTGAAAACACCGTTGTACTTGCACTATCAGCAGTATTACTATTTTATTATGTTGTCCGTCTTTTCATGCTGAAATATTTATACGTTGACTGCACACGTTCTTTTGCACTGTTAACTTTTCCAAGAGATTACACCCCCCTCCAAAAAAATTTTAATTTCTCAATAAATATTGCTTTGCCACATGAAGTTGTTTCAAACATTTATTTCAAAGAAATTAAAAAGGCAAGGCAAGTTTATTTGTACAGCACAATTCATGTTACAAAACAATTCAAAGTACTTTAAATAAAACATTAAGAAGCATTACAGCTGGGTGCAGAAGAAGCATTAAAAAGTAACAGAATAAAAAGCATGATTTAAAATTAAAAACAAAAATTCATAAGAAAAAGATAACAGATAAGTAATTCCAGCTTAAAAGAAGCCGTGCAGATTTGTACATTAGAATAAAAAATATTCAAAAGCAGCTGAGAACAGGTGGGTCTTTAACCTGGATGTAAACAAACTGAGTGTTTCAGCTGATCTGAGGCTTTCTGGGAGTTTGTTCCAGACATGTGGAGCATAGAAGCTGAATGCAGCTTCTCCGTGTCTGGTTCTGACTCTGGACTCGGATCCAGATGACATGAGGGGTTCTGGTTGGTTCATAAGTTATGAACAAGGCACTCAAACAACACTTTTGCACATGTTCGTTAAGGCACAGCAAACAGTGACAATCTTATCTAAAGGCATTAGGTTTTCACTAGGGATGTAAAGAACTATGAATTTTCATGACCGACCACCGAGCCTCATTAACCGGTTGAAACCGGTTAACCGGGTAGTTTAAAATATTCCACGTTCTCTGAAATAACAGCCATTTCGAGCCGCGTACTTCTCATAAGTGCAGCTGAGCGTTCTACTGGATTAGAGCTGAGACAGCGGCGCCAAAACCCGCAACAGCTTCGGCACCTTTGCGCACAGAGAACTGCTTTTTTAATCTTCCCATTATTCTGTGCTACGGGTTAAAACCAAAACTTTTTAGCAGCAAACAACGGCTCGTCCACATGGTCAGAGCAGCGAAAGACGCGCCGCGTCTCGCCAGTCTTTGCTAAAGTTTAAGTACAAGTGATGTGTGTGGATCTGATCTAATGCTAAGGACCATAAACACAAACATGTTCCATATGGTTTGACTGAAGCAGCGTATTTGCGCGGATCCTTTGGGCTCTGTGTGTGTGTGTGAATGTAAGCTCCAATGTGCAACTTTGGGTAACAGAGGGGAGAGAGGATGCGTGTGGATGTTACGTTTGGATAGGGGGAAAGTGTGTGTGTGTGCGCGCGCGCGCAAGTGTGCGAGCATATGTGCCGCGTGCGAGTCGTCCCGGAGTTTACTGATACATTTGCGCACACAGCTAGAGACAGACCCGCTCGTCACACCGTGCAAATAGGGCTTAAAATGGCGTTATTAAGAGACCTCCCCTCTCCCCCTTTTATTTTTTTTAACCGACAGTTTTGACCGGTTAACGCTGTGACGGTCAACCACCGGTTAAACTGTCACCGATTTACATCCCTAGTTTTCACCCTCACATTTGAGAAGCATATGCACAGGTACAGTTGAATGTAAGAATTTGAATTTGTTGCGCACAACACCAATCACCCTCTCAACGTGAATTCTGAGATGGAAGGTCTAATCTGAGGCGCATTACAGTCAATAGGACAAGCTGGAAGGGTGAGAGCTTCCTCATCCTTCCTTGTGGCAGCTGCTGGGCCGGCGATGGAGGCTGCTGGGCTTGGGCTGGCGATGGAGGCTGCTGGGCTTGGGCTGGCGATGGAGGCTGCTGGGCTTGGGCTGGCGATGGAGGCTGCTGGGCTTGGGCTGGCGATGGAGGCTGCTGGGCTTGGGCTGGCGATGGAGGCTGCTGGGCTTGGGCTGGGAGTGATGACTGCTCCAGATGCTGGGTCCTGCGCTTTACTTGCCACTGATATCGCGCTCCATCTGTTTCTTTAACATTATTGTGGCCTAACCGCAAGGATGGTGTCCAGTCAGGGTGATTCTCCAACATCACATATGATAGTTTACCTAGAACAGAATAATCTATGTAGTCAATGCTTTAAACTGGCAACAAGGTAGCATAATGTCATGAACAGAATCTCAACTATTTTTAGCAATCTCATATAATGGTTTACTTACATCAGATTAATAAGATTATTAAACAATCTGGAATCTAAAGAAATATTAAACAAGAAGGTAACGCTATTCATGGTTTCATAAAAGGGCTCAGGGGGTAGTGGAAACACAAGACAAAAAAAAAGTATGGGCACCACTGGTTTAGAGAACATAAGAGACAGAGACAAACGCACTTTGAGTGCCCATATTCCACCAACAAGGTAGATAGATAATGAGCAGAAACTTAAATATTCTTAGTTAACATTAATGGTTGGCCATTAAGCATTTTCATAGAGGCAACAGTTTGTTAGATAGTTAGCTAGGCAGCTAACTTAAGATGCACTTCAGTGTTTGCAACATTAACAGCTAGGTAACCTACACTTCTTAACTTTAAAAAAACAACATAAAGACATTTTAGGACGTACCCGAGTGAAAATGCAGAGAACACACTCTCATCGACAGTAAGGTCCTTTCTTCTTATTGCAGCCAACCAAGCCATCCGGCGTCTCTTCGTCAGGTCAGACACTTGCGCTCCCTGATGTTGTATCCATGTTTGTAGCCTAAACAATTGTAAACCGTTGTTCCTACGTTTTCCTTTCTTATTGTGTGAGGTACTGGAGCAGTTTTTCACACAGCAATGAGCTCCAGGCATGGTAAAACAGAAATAGCGACGACCTCCTTTGCTACCGAGTTAACAACAAGTGTTTGCCGCTGGGATCCTACCAACATGGCGGAGACGGGGAGGGGCTCTGTGCTATGACGTCAGCTCCTCACTCTTAAATTCAATTCAGTTAAATATTTTTTGTACAGCCCATAATCACAACAGCAGTTATATTTGACAACTTTATAAAGTTGTCAATTTTCCCAACACAGATCAGATAATCAAACAGGAATTTCTGGCACAAACATGTAATAGAAGGATGAATGAATGCATGATATTCTCTTTTGGAGCAGAAAAAGTATGTTATATTAGTTTAAGTGACAATATTTGTGAATAATCTTCTCAATAATCCTAACTCTAAAATTGGATATTGTGACGTCAGCTGTTATTACCATTTATGAATATTTGGTTGATGTGTTCCTTCATGTTTTCCTAAGCCGTTTGGTCTGCCGTGCTAATACATTAGTATTATTGTATTCCAGATGAACTTGTCTGCTAGTCTTGTGCACTAGCATGCGTCGCTAACACCACATGTGTTTATTTATCGCTCTTCCTCACCGAGTTTTGGCCCAGAGCCATCGCACTCCTCCTCCCCTGGTCCCCTCACTGCCTCCCCGGCTGAGGGAGACTCCAGTCCCGCCAGAAGCTTGAGCAGAGCCGCCTGCGGGACCTTACAGCCTCAGCCTTTCAGCTCCGAGAAAGCGGTGAGCCTGAAGCCGCGCTCCAGCCCGTGCTCCTCGGGTTTGAAGGCCTTGTATCCGTGGAAGGGTGGCTCCGGGACGGCTGCGGGACTGCTGTCGGACATGGCTGCACGGAGAGGACGATCACCGGGACACGGAGCTCAGGACACGCGGATGTGGAGGTGTCCAGGCGGATGTGGAGAATAGGTGAATGAATGAAATGAGAAGGGTTGCCAGATACTCAGACGGCAAAACGCAAATATACCGGCACATGATTGTTTCGACTACTCGATTCATATTTACAGTCTATGTCGATTACTCATGGTACTGCAAAGTGGATGGAGCTTCGGGTTCCAGAAGTAAACATCCTCTCTCAATATCCCCAAAGAAGATTTAAAAAAAAGATACATTAAGAGCTTGATTGGTGCCTTCATCTACTATGGAACTACTACTGGTAATTATGAGTGTGTTCTTTTGCAGTTGTAAGTAATGGTAGCAACATGATGGCAGAAAGGCTATCATTCTATAAAACTGTTGGAGAAGTTTAATTGATATTAATTTAACATTTTAATTTAATCTAAGGTCTTGCAAAACACATATTAAGTGACAAGTGAGCTCTGATCCTTTTCAGACTAATTGGTCTTTTGACACTTTATCTGATACAAGTCAGTCTGTTACTGCTAAACATTTAGCTTAACTTTATTCATAATTTTTTAGGCCACGTAGTGTGCGGCTCACACATAATAATATCTAGTATACGTATGAATGGCACCGGATGGATGATCGAGCCTATTAATATGAGAACATATAAAAGCTATTTGATACAAAGAGAAAACCAGAGTCTAAAAATAAGCTTATACTTGAGACATCACAACATTCAAGCCCAAAGTGGCTTTGAGAAGCAGACCTGGCAACCCTGTTCACTGACAGGCTTCAGGAAGAGGTTTCCGGAATGACGATGAACAAAAAAAACAAAAATAAAAAACAAACCTTTAAGCTATCTCAGACCTGGCAAGCTATTACGTTTTCTTTTTAAACTTGTAACAGTTCTTTGCTTCTTACTTTTACTCTTCACTTTTAAACACAAATATATGTGCTTTCTGCTCCATACATAAACACATCATGTAATCAGGTTTTAAGTGGTTCGCCAACTTCTAAGTTAATTCATTCATCGATGTTAGCCATTGTCTCTCAGTTTGAGACATTTAGAAATTTAGCATATGGGCGTCAATTATCTAACACAATTTTTTTTATAAATAACGTTTAAGTTTATACAAAACTTGTACGTTCTTACTTTTACTTAATATTTGACAATTGCAGCTTTCTTGTTCTGTAAACATGAATAAATTGCTTGTTTACATTTTTAGTTTGTAAATCATCAAACGAATGAGAAAGTTTAGATTGAAATAGGGCATCTTCCAACCTCCTGCAGCACCATCTCGCCCACTCCCATCTTCACTCCAGTCTTCTCCCTCTACTACACCTGTGCCTCGCTGAATCCAACAGCCCTAGCTTTAGCACAACCCTCCTCCTCCCCATCGAAGCCTCAACACTGGAGCTTTCCTTCAGCTCATCACTTCCATCATCTGTTCCTGCATATGCATCATGTTATTCAAATCCTCGAGCAATCAATTTACATTAAAATAAGTCTTTCCAGATTATAACGACCGCTTTGGAATGCACTTGTGTACCTGACAAAACATATACACATACATGAAAAGGATAAGAGTTTATTCCATACATCTCTGACAGCTTGAAACATGACTTTGCACCAGATTACAGATAATATTCACGGACTGCGAAGGAGGTACATTCAGAGAAATCGCAAAGTGCCACAAATGCAGAAAAAAAGAGCACAGAAAGGCAACACAAGCAGGGTTCTCAAGCTGAGAGAAATGGACCACGGACTAGTTAGTTACTAGTGGTTAGCCCAGTTCAGACCCTGTTTTTCCTGGTCAGTTTGAGAAGCCCTGTTAAAGGAGCAGTGATGTAAACATGTTTATAAAAGGCTCACAGACGCGACATTCACCACTAAATTCAACCTTAAAACAAGTACTAAGAATATTCACAGTATTGTATTTAGTGGTGCCGTGGATTGGATCACTATTATTGTGGTTTTCATTAAGCCATACTCACATTTCATGATTGTGTTCAAATACAGCTGGTGGCAAAGGCAAAAAAACTATTCAAAACTTCATATTATCTAACCATTTCATAAATATTTTGTGCAATAGAATCAGCCATCTATATTTGCCACTTGTCATCCAGCTAAAATTTAACAATAGGTCCTTTGAAATGTGAATGCAACTTATTGTTCAAATGATGTCGTCCATAGATACCTTCACGATACGCACATATAGTTTCTACATACTGCGTTGTTAAAGTGACCCAAGAAAAAGAGCAAAAAGTTAAATACTAATTGAGATATATGAATCGTCCCATCTGCAGAGAATTGGAGACATATATAGTTATTTGGATATATGAATATTGGAAGGGTGTGGGAATAATAGTATTTTCTTGCATGTGAAAACCAAATTTGAAACAGCTTTGTGTACACTGCCCTCTGTCAAAGTTTACACCTCTGGGAAACTCAATATAAACAGCATTATCATCTCATTAGCAACATTCATGTCTTTAGGTCTGTAGCCTCAGAGACTACAGAACTAACCCTGTTAAATCTAGGTATGTCAGGGAAAACGGGCTGACATATTTTTCATGGTATAACATTTTGCGATCATGGTAAAATGTTTTGCTCGGTCGAAAAGCGTAGACTGGGAGTGTCAAACTGGTTCCAGAAAGGGTTGGGGTTTAGTGTGGCTGCAGGCTTTAATTCCAAGCAAGCAAGAATCCACTCATTTCCTCAAGTTTCCAAGTTAAGACTGGACTCAGGACCAGTTTGACACCCCTGGAGTAGACACTTGTAAAATATGAGTATGTTTACAAAGCGTAATAAAACGGAGTGCTACTACTAAATAAAGAGTATTCAGCGTTGCTTCAAACTAGTCCAAATAAAGTTGTTTTTCACGCAGGCTCACAAGTCATTTTATTTTCACAATGCAGTTAAGTGCACAGTGTTTCCTGTTTTTGCCTCATGTAACGAAACCAAATAAGAACAATGAAACACATGCAAAGAAACTAAGTGTTTCATCACAATGATCCAAATGAGGGAGAGGCATATACATCCAAATACATACATTTGTATTATCAGCATGGCTCTTAAATGCATGCGGTGTAAACAGAGTAGAGTAGAAATGGTTTGATCCAGTTACGCCAAACAAACAGTTTTTTCTGTCTAATTAAAATGAACTAGGAGAGTGCTTTGTAAACATACTCTATGTTTAAAACGATTAAATACAATATAAAGAAAGTGAATAAAAATCTATCAATTTTCTTCCACTGTATGCAGGAGCCAGGTCGCAGCTGCTCCTCTTGATGAAGAGGAGTGGTGGCTCAATTTCAAGCTCTTCCTGCATGATAATTTCTCACTTGAAATGAGAAAAACAAGGCTATTGTGCTTGAAATAACATTAAAGCTGTTCTTTCCATTGGCCAACCCTGTAACAACAAAATGAACTCAAACCAAGAGAGTTCAGATTCTTTTGTATAAGAAAAGCCGTGACAGAGGACAGCGCCAGCAGAGAAAAGCACATGTCATTATTGTGTGTGTATAATGTGACTATAGATATGTTTGCTGCTGGTTAAAAGGTGATGCAGTCCATCACGTGTATCTGCAGCGTGTCCATGTCTGGGGCCTGGTATTTGCATTTGGGGCAGCACAGATCGGGGATGTCCTCTGAGGCTGAGGCCTGGTCTCCCATGCCCGACCCACGGGATGGTGGAGGAGCCGTGTTGAACGGGAACACGCCTGCAAAAACAACACACTAATATGATCAAAAAGTAAGATTAAGTTCTGTGTGACTCGTAAGACATGTCTTCAAACTAATTAATTATTCTTTATGGCAGACACATCTATCCCAGTCACAATTCTAGAATGATAATAACCAAAGAAACATTTATATATTTGAACACAGATTTGTCCAGGACTGCTCCACGCTAGAAACTATTGTGCCAATCCACAATAAACAAAAAGAGTCACAAAGTTCCACATCTTCTTTATCAGCACACATTTACACTGTCTTGAAGTGGGGCCAATTTTCAAAAAACCTATGCATGATGATGGCCAGTAGAAAGGGCTTTCAGACATAAAAAAATATGGCGGGTTTGTGAAACTAATTCTGTAACTATCAAATGGTCGTGAAGATTTCGTTCAAAAATTACTTGTATGCTACAAAAAACTGAAATTGTATTCTATTACAGGAATGCAACCTATTGTGATTTTAACTGTCATTTACCCAGTAAGTAACTAACTTGATTCAACTCAATTTACTTTGATATAGCCCATCTCGGAGGACTTTACTTGATTTAGGTAAAAGTTAAAACTCTTTGACATTCTGGATTACAATAAGCGGTTAAATAGTCTCATTATACAAATGTTAAAGCCCAATCAAGACATTGGCTTAATCAGAATCAGAATCAGAATCAGAATCAGAATCATTTTTATTGCCAACGTAAGTAACAGGAGGTCACAGACTTGGAAATTGCTTTGGCTCAGTGCAACAGTCAAAAAGAGATAATAAAAATAAGAATAAAAAACACTTCTAAAGAATAAATTTAAATTTAAAATAGAGTTACAGTTACTATTTACAATATACAAGTGCACATGGTGCACACAATGTAAAGTGACAGTAAGGTTAACCGATATCCGACACAACACATTTCCTTGTATCGGCAGATATTTGATCCCAGGGGGATGAGTCGGCCTACAGGAGGGAGATCGAGCGGCTGCGTAACTGGTGCAGCAACAACAACTTGGAGCTGAATGCTCTGAAGACAGTGGAGATGGTGGTGGACTTTAGGAGGGACCCGACCCCGCCTCTTCCTGTCATGCTGGGCGGCACTCAGGTGGAATCTGTACAGTCCTGCAAGTTCCTGGGGATAATTATCTCCAGAGACCTCAAGTGGGAATCCAACATCACAGCCCTCCTGAGAAAAGCCCAGCAGAGGATGTACTTCCTTCGTCAGCTGCGGAAATACAGACTGTCGAGGGCCATGATGACCCAGTTTTACTCGGCCATCATAGAGTCTATCCTCACTCACTCCATCATCACCTGGTTCCCCGCTGCAGCTGCGAAAGACCTGGTCAAACTGCAGCGGGTGATACGCTCTGCGGAGAGGGTGATTGGCCATCCCCTGCCCTCCCTTAAGTCCCTGCACGACTCCAGGGCACTGAGGAGGGCGAGAAAGATCATGGCTGACCCCTCCCACCCTGGTCACAGCCTTCTCACCCTGCTCCCCTCTGGGAGGAGGATGCAGCACCTGGGGGCTAAGACAGAGCGCTACAAAAACAGTTTTTCCCCTCAGCGGCCAGGCTGCTCACTGACGCTGGTTTCCCTTCTTCCCTTGCCCCCTAGGAACAAGGACTGAACACTATGGCACTTTATTACACTATTCTATTTATATCTCTTGCACTTTTTGTTAAATTATATGTGAAAAAAAGATGAATGCACACTGTCATGCTGCCAAGTCAAATTCCTATGTGTTTTGCACAATGGTAAATAAAGTAATCTGAATCTGAATCTGAGTATTGGTGTCTGTACTTATTGGTTATTATAATACTGTGGGAGTGTCATACCTGCAGGCTGAGCAATGTGAGAAGCTCGAGATGGGAAATCATCCAAGTGTCTGAGCTTCATCTGCTCGATCCTTGCGCTGTAAAGAACAGGCGTTAACAAGAGTCCACCAGCAGTGGGCGCTGTGACTGTATATGTTGTATATTTATATTGGATTATCTGGATCTGACTGTATTTTCATTCATTTTACATTCTGGAGTCATATGCTATGTCTTTCAATGGCCTGGACTAACATGGGTTCATCTGCTCCTGCTCTTTACCGTGAGGTGGCCTCCTGTTTGAGCCGCTCGATCTCCCCCACCGCCTGGTTCAGCTGGTCCTGCAGCTCTTCCTTCTTCTGGTTCAGTTTCTCTCGCGCCTCTCGCTCCGCCAAGAAGTCTGCTTTATAGATCTCTGCCTAAATATGAGAAAAACACAAATTTCTGCCTCAGTCTCTGCCTCAGTCTCTGCCTCAGTCTCTGCCTCAGTCTCTGCCTCAGTCTCTGCCTCAGTCTCTGCCTCAGTCTCTGCCTCAGTCTCTGCCTCAGTCTCTGCCTCAGTCTCTGCCTCAGTCTCTGCCTCAGTCTCTGCCTCAGTCTCTGCCTCAGTCTCTGCCTCAGTCTCTGCCTCAGTCTCTGCCTCAGTCTCTGCCTCAGTCTCTGCCTCAGTCTCTGCCTCAGTCTCTGCCTCAGTCTCTGCTTCAGTCTGTCTTTCTGTTGGTATAGAATTCCCCCTTATGGCTCCTTGGGCAATGGTTATTTTCTCTTCTGTCTGTATGTCTTGTGACTGTTCAGTGTAATTAAATGTTGTCTTTCAAATATTTATTTTGTTCGGGCTTAGCGTGTACAGTAACGATTAGATTTCCATATAACAACGTCTCTGCTTGAGTCTAGATTTTTGTACCTGGGCTGTGAGCACTGGCACGGTCTCTAATGATCCTTTCTGCTGCTCCACCTCTTCCTTCAGTTTGTCGATCAGATCTTGTTTTAGAGCCAGAGCGCGTTCAGCCTCCTCCAGACGCGAGCACAGGTCTCCACCCTGACCACAAAACAGTTAGACACACATTTTTATCAACATCATGCCAGGGAACACCAGTCACACTACAAAGACAGGTACGTAGAAACATCACTTCAGTAAATGCCTCACCTCGGACTTGAGTTTAGAATCATAATCTCTGAACAAACATGTGTATGCGTGCTGCAGCTGAGTCAGCTTTTTCCTGTAAAAAAGTGAATATGAATGAAAATGTGTCTGTAAGAAGCGTGTGGACTGCAGAGTGTTGTGCTTGCTCACTTGTCTTCTGTGGCCGTGTGTCTCTCGGTCTTCAGGGCTTGTTCCAGACTCTGTTTTTGCAGCAGTAGTTTGTCCACAGCCACATGATGCTGAGTCCTCTGCTGCTCCAGCTCACGCTCCACCGCCTGCAGGGCCTTCTGCTTACTGCCCAGTCTGACACACATACACACATATATTTTATAGCAGCAAACGCTCATGGTTCACAGCAATAAAATTAATGAAAATTAGTGAGCAAGGAATGAGTTACATAGATTTTATTACATAGTTAATTTTGTTGTGGTTTCAAAATGAGGTACTCCAGCTAATAACTCCCAATTAGGTACTTCAGCGAAAAAACTAACAACTTTAATGATTAATCGTTAACTGCTTTGTGACTCAAACAAATGTAAGGGTTATGGGTTAAGACTCAAACAGAGTTGTAATTAAATAAAAAAAATACTTTATAATTATGTAAATGTCTAGTTTATTTTATGGTAGAAATGTAAAATGTTCTGTTAAAATGTGTGGGTGGGTTCACTTCAGCTTATACACAAAATATTATACCGCCATTCTAAACAACTTGATTAATCAAAATAATCATTAGTTGCAGCCCGAAATAAAACACTGACTTTTCCTCCAGAACTTTGCGCTCGTGTTCACTCTTGTCCAACCAGCTCTGTCTCTCCTTCAGCTCTTCCAACAAAGACGTGGCCTGGGCCTTCAGCGCCTCGCAGTCTTTGGCCATCTGCAGATAATACACATTTAGAGACTTTAAACCAATAAAACACTATCATAAAACCTCATGATAGCAAGCTGGTACCATTTATTCAATTCAATTGATTGGACATTGATTGGACATTTATAGGACAAATTATATTATAATTTTTTCTTTTCTTTTTTGATTCTTCCAATAAATGAAGTGAAGCTTTTTGTAGGAAGCCTGGATGTGTCATCATGTAACAATTCTGATACTTTGTTTTATTGTACTTTTTATTAACATTGGCAAACAAATTTGAAATGGGCTATTTAAATACTGTCCATTTAAATCTGATCCATATAGTGGAATTCTCATATTAAATATATTTAATTTAAATTTCAATAAAAGATGTAAATGTACCTCCGATTTAATAAGACATTTACTTGAATATGAAAGAGTCTCTTAATTAGAAAATGTTTGGTGAAACACGAATTAGGGGGAAAAATCCCTGTGTACAACCAGAGGAGCTGACATTCTCACATTCTAAAACTACTGGCTGCAAACACAGGCCTGTGATTGTTAAGAACATAATTTCACTGGACAAAACTAATAAAGGGGCAATGACATCATACTATTACAGAACTGAGACAGGATCTTTTAGACAGAAGGAGAGGGGTTAGACGTTTGTGCCAGAGGTTCCCAACATAAGCGTAGATCGATCTAGGAACCATCTCCAGGTCTGTTTTGATAAAGAAAAGAATTACTCGACTCAAAGTCTCCTCTAAAGACGCTTCACATTTCATTATTTATTCACATCGGCCCGCTCTGACAGAAGCGAGGCTGCCAGTCCGCACCATGGGCCCCTCCCTCAGCAGATCCACAGGGGACTTGTGGGTGAAGTGTCATAGAGTGAAATCTACCTGTGCACAGTCTTTGTCCTTCTGTTTGAGCAGCACCTCAGTCTTGTCTCTTTGGGCTGAACTTTTCTGCAGATAATCCAGCTTCTCCTCCAGCTCCCGATACCTGTGCAACAGTCAGGAGCATTTACAACAGGACCTTCAGATGTCTATGGAAATATAAGGAACAAATCCAGATTTTCCACAAGGACACTTCATGCTTCACAAATCGCTCTCATTCATAAATCAACAGTCAGCAAATCAGGGCTGAAAAATACATCTGATCAACAGAAAAATAACTGATTGAAAAAATGAATGCAAATGAAAATATATGGTATAATGCCTCGTTTCACTCAGCATACATATGACATTGACAAAAACAATGACTAGACCAAAACATGACAGCACAGTGAGATAAGTCAAAGCAGGGGACGCATGCACAGACAGAGGAGCACACCTGCCCTGTGTGGCCTGCAGCTGCTCGGTGAGTTTAGCCAAACTAGAGCTGCGAAAGAGCAGACACAACAGCCAGCGCTTAGAACACGTTCAAGGCTTCACATGAACAGGCCAAAGAAGAGGTTAACGTGTGCGGAGAGGAAAGACCAGAGGAAACGCCACTCATTGTGTTAGTGTGACAGAACCAACGGATCACTATTGCAACAACTCTTCATCGGTTTGGTAAAAGTAGTGAGTTTAACAGGAGATATAAGAGTGAATGTGTGTAAGCATGTTGTTACCAGTCTGAGGAGTGCTGTGCTTCAGAGCGGTGTGGGTGTGATTCCTCTGTCGCTGCATTTGTTTGCTGGAAACACAAAAAAGGAGATAATTACAAAGAACATTTGGAATAGCGTTTTTGGGGGGTTATCTGAAAAGAGTCGTTTCAAATAGAAGATTTGTAGCATACATGTGATTTTAAACCAAACAAACATCATGGTCCTCCTCCTGGCATCTGCAATATCTTAGTTTCGACCTTCAGATAACCAAAACATCTCAGCATATTGTTGTAATGACGAGTTCAGCTTTAACCATAATTGTATCAAAGGTGCAATAAAAGATCCATAGTTTACTTTTCTAATGATTGGATTTTACTGCACCACTCAGCCACCAATTCATTTGGTTAAGCAGAATAAAAAAGTAAATAATAATAGAAAATAAAAATATAATATATTGTAGATCACTAAAATGTGTGATTGTGCAAGTTTACTTCAGGGCAGACAGATGGGAGGTCATACATGTAAACAATGAACTCTAGGGGCTCTAATATGGATCCTTGTGGCACCCCAAACACTTTTTACCAATTCAAATGACAATACAGCAAACATTTAAAATAAACAATCACGAAGCAGACTTCAGTGCTTGCGTTAATCGTCAGCAAAAAAAAGCAAAAACTATAGATTTCACAAGTAACTGACAATCACTTTTTCATCAATCACTCTATGAACACGTGTGTTTCTGAGTTGGATTAATGCTGGTACTGTTGGCCAACTAGTATATGTCAGAAGTAGTTCATTTAATTAAAATATTCTCAAATAAACAATGATGACGGTTATTTAGCAAACCCTGAATAACCCTGATCCTAATATGTTCCCGTACCTGTGCCAGTGCTAGCTTCCCTCCGAGTTGATCGATGAACCTCCTCATTCGCTCCTTCTCTTTCTCGCTTTCTTTTCGCTCTCGCTCCAGCTCCTCATTCCTCCTCTTCAGGTCTTTCATTCCTTCTTCCAGCGTTTCTTTGTGACTTTTGAGGAACTGTAGGACGTTGTTTGTGCCCTCCACAGGCTGTTGACACAGACGGTCAGGTTACGTGCGTGTAGAATACAGGTAGTCCGTGTGGACTGCGGCTCACCAGGCTGCGCGCAGGAGTGGTCTGTGTGTGCTGATCCATCTCCTCTGCTCGCTTCTTCTCTCGACAATCTAAAATCTGCAAAATATCAGGCTCCATTCACTTAGACAAATATTACACTAAAGTATCAAGATCACATCACTGGGATAAGAAAGAAATTCATGATAACTTTGTTCTCGCACTTTGGGCTTGTTCTTACAGTAGCGTTTCTTGACACTTGGAGTAAACGTCTATTCATACTTCATAATACTTAATAACAAGCACTTCCTCTTGAGGCGACAGGCACACGAGCAAGATTCTTACTTTAAAATTTACAAATTGGTCTCGAGAGTTTGTAATACATACCAAGATACACAACACCTGTAAAAAACAAAACTTTATTTTTGTTTTTGTTTTCAGAATGAATTAGAATGCATGGTTCAATGTGTCTATGCAAATCATCCATAGTTTTTTTTCACAATACTCAATTCACAAAATTAATTCAGAAGCAGAGCTTTTGCTGTAAAAAAGGCAGAAAGCAGCTATGTTAATGACATAATTGTGTTTGGACAGAGGGGATGGGTAGACGTGCTGGTACTAAGTTGTATTAGGAGCTTGAACTACAGAGAAAGAGTGAATATACAGTAGCAGATGTTGTGTGTGTTTATATATATATATATATATATATATATATATTATATATATATATATATATATATATATATAATAATAAAGTGTTGTTAGCTGGTTGCGGTGGCCCACCTGTGTGGCTTCCAGCGGCCCGTTCCTGGCTGCTCTCTGCTCTTCTGTTTGGCTAGAGCTGCAGCAGTGGCTGGAGCTGGTGTTCACTAGACTCTGTAGTGAATGATTCTCTTGGGCCAGCCTCTCCACCAGGGCCCGTGCCTCGTGGAAGCGGCAGCTCAGGAACTCTCTCTCCTCTTTGGTTTTCCTCTTCCAGCTCTCCATCTCCTCACAGCGCTGACCCAGGGCCACGTTACTGCGACGCAACGCCTCTGAGAGAAGTTCAAGGAAAAAGCAGGGTGTGTCAAAAAAAAGGACTAAGGTTGGGATGAAAACTAATGTGGATTTGTATTATGGCTAATATAGAGCTAATATATCTATCTCAAACTAGTATCAAACTTGTATAATATAATTACAACATATTCATTAGATGTAGGGCTTTGACAATTAATTTGTTAATCACAATTATTTTTTCAGTAATAAGTAATGTACAAATCAATTAATCAATCACCTCTCTATTTTTAGACTCACACAGGTAGAGCTTTTGGGGGTAATTACAAAAGAATTAATTAAACAAGAAATGCATAAATGTCCAAATATCTATTAAAATCTTCCAGCAACTACACATACACTTTTTCTACATCAAATTTAGATTAAAAAAAGAAATAATTGCAAGAGTTATCAATTATCAAAATAATGTATAAGTAAACATTAACTGGAAGTCCTTGGAACAGTTAAACCTCAGTTAGTGCCTCAAATCTGAATCATATCCATTGAGTTTTAAGACCTACACATATTTACAGAAAACTGCTTCGCCTCAGTCATAAACAGAGACGTGCAAGGGTAATCCTGTCAATCAAGTTCAAATGACCGGACTTCTATATTTAAGTTGGGGCTACTATAACTTCTATCTGTAGAAAAAATAAAAGCCTATTATAAATTGATGTATTTTCATGAGGACATATTCATACTTTGCTCCAAATGAGTCCAAAGAACTGTTTATACATTTTAGATTTGAACAACCAATATTTGCTTTGCTGGACTGCAGGCGTACCCCTGAGCTGCTGGTTGTCACACAGGAGTCGCGTCACCACTTCATTGGATGCCAGCTCTGGGGGCACCCTCAGGAACCCCCCACTGTCCTCTGCAGACATGTCCCACTGCATGGTCCCATCGGGCTGGGGCTGCACCATCTGCACCAAACACATAAAGTATGTGAGGTTACATTTGTACACAGTCATGACTTTACTTGATGGGGCAGAATCACTGGTAAAACTTGATATAGTAGTTTTACATCACTCCACTAGTTCAAGAACATTTATTGATCCGTTGTTAGCAAAAATGAAAACTTTGTAATGTCCGCTGAGATGATTCCTGTTGTGATTTAGGGCTATACAACTGAGATGAATAGTTTGTGAGAAGAAGACTCACACGAGAAAAGTAGTTACCCAACAGTCAACTAGATAAAAGGAGTTGTCTCATAGATTTAGACTCTTCAAGATGAGTTTGTTTTAGTGTCCATCAATTTGCAATAGAAAATGTTGACCCATCCACCACCAAAGTTCTACATTATATCCATAATCGATCACAATTCACCACCCCATTGTAATTTAAGTTACCGGGAAAAGCATAATAAGAGTGGCAGAGGACAACAAACACAGACGCTGAATCAATAAACAATAACATTGAAATAACTTTGAGCCTTTGGTACAATTACAAAGCAACAGAATATCCATGAACCATTTTAATTTGTTTTAATCATTAAAAGTAATTGGCTGAAGCAAATAAACAGCAGAGTTAAGCAATCACTCAGCTAAAATTCAGTATTATAAAACATATGAAACCAATTTCAAAGAAAACGTGTTAGTTGGAACACTAGAGTTTACTTATATTTTGGTTTTACAGAAGGGTAAAAACCATTATGGAACATTGGCAAATACAAACGCATTTTGTGCCGGCTTCATTATGAAAGGTAAATAATTTCTGGAGACGGCTATAGAAAGGCTAGTAATAAAGGAACTACGACAATGAATGCACCGCTCATAAACGTCACAGATCACCACAAACACTTCCACTTTCAGAATATTTTCCATCTAAATCCTCCCTCCAAATCCTCCCCCCAGTGACACGAGTATTAAAGATCTTATAAAAATAAAAGATCTCCAATCCACCTGCGAGATGTAACAAACACATGACGTCATTCCAAACCACGAGGAAATATCTTCTTTATTCGACACACTATTACACTGTTATTAAATCTTCCCATACATTTCATATAATCACAGTAATATTATCATGTGCCCCTGTCTAATGTGGTATTTTCATTTACAAAGACGCCTTTTACCTTTTCGAGCCCATTGATTTACACAATTACAAAACCACAACACGATAACCAACACTATTGCTATCAGGAGTTCACAAGTAAACGCTGATCTTACCTTATAAAGAAGCTTGTTTAGAGAACTTCTCCTCCAAAGACCTTTTTTTCTTTTGCTCAAACGAGACCAAAACAAAGCTAGCAACGCGGCTAAAGTCTAGAAGCTAGCGATAACATTGCGGAAAAGGCTAGCTGAACAAAAATAAACAGATTTTAAAATCTCAGAAATGTGTGTTGTCATAAACTAACCTGCTAAAATATGTAAAATGTTGTCTAAAAGCGTTAAAGTCTCAAAACAAAGCTCATTCGATCTGTCAAACCCTAGTCATGAGCTCGAGCCTGTTTTCCCCTCAATTCAGTCTGTCAGGCAGGTGGAAGAGGGGACAAATCATAATATCATTTTATTTACTTTTAGCATTGTATACTCTTAAGAACACTACCAGGCTATCCTTGGGTCAAATTAAATCGCCACAGTGATTAAAAAAAATACCCTAAAGATTTTTCTTGTGCTGAACTTGATCTGCCCTGGGTTATTTTTCTTCTACTTTTAACACTGCCCTCGGATAAATTAATCAATATAATCCCTCGGACAATAAGTTGCACATTTGATCTTATACATTAAAAAAAATATTTTCTGTAAATACGTTTGTAAATACAGTAGCATAAAGTCGCTGTGCAGGAGGCATTGACACTTAACCGCAGTCAAACTCTGGAGAAAAAGTGCTGGCCGTAACCCGGAAACCCCCTGTGTGCTGTGCGCCCTCCACAGCCTCCTGAGCATCAGCAGTGTGTGCTCCGTGAGCCCTGTGTCCAGAGAAGATGCTGCGGCCCCGTGTGTCTGCGTCTCTTTTC
Source organism: Knipowitschia caucasica (assembly GCA_964034765.1). Taxonomy (NCBI): domain Eukaryota; kingdom Metazoa; phylum Chordata; class Actinopteri; order Gobiiformes; family Gobiidae; genus Knipowitschia; species Knipowitschia caucasica. Next base: position 36,732,873 of record OZ035827.1, on the reverse strand, counting down.
ATCCTCATATTCTCCTGCTTTTCTCATTCCGATGGCCTCTATTTCCACATCGGAGAGACAGAGAAGAAATGTTTCATAGAGGAAATCCCTGACGAAACCATGGTGATCGGTGAGATGCGGGTTAGCTTAGCCTTTAGCCGCAACCAGCTGTTTCTGATGGGGATCTGATGAAATGTTCCCGGTCTTCGATTATATGGAATATAGAACCATATTTATATTCCGATTTCACGTATCATTATTATAACATACCATACAGAGGTGTGGGCATAGATGTTAACTGCAGGTGTTGCATTACTAACAAGACAAGTGTTTGAAAAATAGATTTCTCTTGGTTTTACTGATTTGGTTTTATATAGTGTTTTTATTTTTTACTATTAAATAGTGTATGGATCGACAACTACTGTAGCCACTGCTGCCCTAGGGGGTAGGCTGATGAAACTCTATTATTAGATTAAAATAATCTCTTTGCCATAGACTTTGCTTTATTGTATTATATACAACATTTTTGGAGTCATTGAATCTCTATAATTATATAAATGTAATCTAAATGTGATTACTGCTCTACTACTACAGAATTTTGGCAATACTAATACTAATGTTAGGAACAATTCGTTCTATTGGAAAAATAAAAAAATCATGATAATTGGGTTTTATTTATAAGAATAAAGATTTTACTAAAATAAATTCCCCCTATTATATGATACAATCATAAAACATTGCCTCCAGATGACGCACAAGTACTGTTCACAAACCATTCTTTACTAAGTTTACTCCTGTGCTAACGGCTTGCTACACACTCCTTGGGTTGTTTGTGTGTGTATGTGTGTGTGTGTGTGCATGTGTTGTGGGACTGGTTCACAGGTAAATACCGCACTCAGCTTTGGGACAAACAGAGCAGTGCCTTCCTCCCCGCCACACCAGGACTGGGGATGCACGTGGAGATCAAGGACCCTGATACCAAGGTGTGTTTTAGTCTAAAACTTGCTTAGAGTGGGAAACAATGCCTCGACACGGATCCTCAGGAGTTGTCGATAGCTTCATCCATAATGATTAATATCAATAATTTTCAGCACTAACTGATCCCATCCCTTGAATCTGCCTGATCATAGATGGAGTTGTCAAGATCTTTTCTGCCTTTTTTTTAAACGAATATCCTTTTGTGTTCATTGCAACTGCATGCATACATGAATGTGGCTTGACTTGAAATATACTTTTCCATACACATTTCATTTAAATGTTCTAAAACATAGGTTCATGTTTAAGAACCAAAAAGTAAGTAGAGAATGTATGCTTTAAAATCCCTGTGTTCCTAAGGTTCTTATGATGTTCCTCAGGTGATTCTGTCGCGTCAGTACGGCTCAGACGGCCGCTTCACCTTCACGTCTCACACTCCAGGAGAACATCAGATCTGTCTTCACTCCAACTCCACCAAGATGGCACTGTTTGCTGGAGGAAAACTGGTACTGTGTCAAAAAGCTTTTTTAACTAATGAAATTTGAGTCATTCATCAATCTTCTTCCCCTTAATCCATTTCTGGGTCGGTGGGGGGATTGAAATTTTGCACCAGCACCAAATTTAAATGAAAAAATTTGCAAACCACAGATTTTAATGTCTCAGATTCCAGGTGTGTCAGATGTGGAGGATAAGGTATTCTTCCTTGTGTCTGGTTGCAGAGGGTGCATTTGGACATCCAGGTGGGAGAACATACCAATAATTACCCCGAGATTGCAGCCAAGGACAAGCTGACAGAGGTGGAGCTGAGGCTGAGACAGCTGCTGGACCAGGTGGAGCAGATCCAGAAGGAGCAGAACTACCAGCGGGTCTGTGGTCCTTCCTTGTTCTGCTCACTTGGATAATGACTGACACAATGACTGTCACAGTGCGATTGGCTGAGGAGAGTTCCATTCTCTGGTTTAGGAGAAAGACCCGAGTCCTCTCCTTTCACATTGTAACAACCATGTGACAGGTTCACTTTATACTTAACCCTTAAAAGACGATGCCATCGCCGACGATGGTGGCGCACATGTTTTACAAATGATCAATTTACTCAAGAACGGTGAACGCTAGCGACTTACTTTTTTTTTATCTCCGTGAAGTACACATTCCAGCCTTTCCGAAACTGCCTTCGGTTTGTCTCTGCTACATACGGGGGATAAACTACGTGTGTATGAAAGTCAGTCCCCCAAACGGATCTTCAAGCGGTGCCCCGTGAGCCAGGCACAGCCGCATGTAAAGTTGTTTACACACACGGGGACTCAGACAAAGATTGTCAGAGAGTAGGATCCCTCACTCCTCTGTGTTTACTTGTTGCAGCATAGGCAGCAGCGCTCAGAGGAACCAGAGGAGTTCGCATTATTGAGAATAGACAATAATAAATACAGTAAAATGATATTATGTGTATATAATGTATTTGTATATATAAATTAGATGGTTTATTTGTCTTTGTTTCTTTTTGTTTTACATATTTTACAGCTGTGATACAGAAGCAACCACAGCCTCATAGACAAACTGCTTGAGGAAGGGCATCAGGAGTACAGCGTTTTTGGCTTTTATAGAGGAATTTTGTAAAAAGTATAATAGTTACGGATTCAAATTTTTTCCCCATTATCCCCAAGACCATAAAAAAACATTTCTATGGAGTCTAAAAAGTTGTTTATAGCATTTCATTGTGTTTTTCAATACATTTTTGTGAAATTGATTTTCCGTTTCGATTTTTTCTTTGTCTTCATGACTCCAAATTTTTTATATAATCGATATGACAGCTCTAAAATATAGATATTCTAAAACCCCAGGTTGTACTGAAAAAAACAAAGTATACTGCTTGACTCTGCATCAAAAAATGACTCTTTTATGAGCAATTATACACAAAGAAAACCAGGCGAGGAAGGTTCCCCAAAATGACCCTAGACCTTGGAGGGTTAATGATGACTCTTGAGACAGAACCTCTGGTATAGAACATGTTAAGAAAATATGCTGGAAGTAACGCAGTGTTTATTTTTAATGTAAATTGAAAGAGAAGGGAGCTCTGATCAAATGTGCTTTCCTGATATCTCACTTGGACTGTTAAGAAGGATTCCTTAGTCCTCTTGCTTAAGTGATGTTAAATGTTCTGGGCAAATAAGTGATGTTGACGATAGTGCCATCTGAACCACCAGATGGCACTATTGAAACTGTCAGCAATAATAATGTCCCTCATGAGCCGTCAGTACTGTCTCTGTCCACACAAACCAAACCGTATTGGTGCAGACTCTTTTAACTGCGTCTGATACAGAAATAATGTATTTCTATATGAAATATTGTTATTATATAAATTATAATAGAAATAATGTTGTAGATTTGTTTATGAATGACTGCAACAGGAAAATGGGTGGATTTTAATTCTGAATCATGTGTAAGCTAAAGTGGCTCATGTTTGTCTGTCCAGTACCGGGAGGAGCGTTTCCGTGGCACCAGCGAGAGCACAAACCAGCGTGTGCTGTGGTGGTCCATTGCACAGACACTGATCCTCATGATCACAGGAATCTGGCAGATGAAGCACCTCAAGAGTTTCTTCGAGGCCAAGAAACTGGTCTAGAACCCACTCCACACCACGAAGTCTTCATGAAGGTCTGCTCACAAGCGTCTCAGGTGGACTGAAGTGTATCAATGGACAAACTTGGACTGTTCCCACATATTTCTCTGATCAAAGATGGTTACCGTGGCGTTGACAACACATTCCACTAAAGCATAACATTGGATTCATGTAGTCAGTCTCATGAAAAGGATTCCACTCTGGTATTAACGTTTCTCAAATCCAACAGAATTTTATATGAATATTGAATTGTTTGACCATCTCTAAAATGTTGGTAATTTTTATTTGAATATTTGTTTTGTTCTGCACAATGAAATTCTGATTTCCTGATTTCTGGAGTTCTCACCAATAAACCTGCAGAGTGTATTTATTAAATGCAAAAAAGCACAGATTATCATCACAAAAGGATACAGAGTTGTTGTAGCTCCATCCATATGAGGAAGATCTGGCACCCACACACGTCCCCCCGCTCCATCTGTGTTTTCAAACCCATTATGCCAACGTTTTGCAGCTAAATTATTTTTGGGAAATTTTCCAGCCTACATTCTTAACTGCGTGCCTTCATTCACACAGATTCCGATTCATTCAGTACCAGGTTGAAATTTGAATACAAGCAGGATGCATTTTTACTTCTACAGCGAGACGGGAATGTTGCTGATTCTAGTTTAATTGAATGAACAATGTTTTTAAACACATTCCGCACATGTCACATTTTAGCAACTCAGGAACCATAATCAGAAATCATACAGGACGACTCCATAAATTAGATCAGATTTTCTGTGTTGTGACTTCTGTGATGCTCTGTCATGTTCACAGATGAGGCTTCATATTTGAAGAGTCAAGGCACTGGATATGTTGAGGTTTTTCTATTTAAATATTGTCTTTGTGCTTTTGCCGTAATTGGCCCGCTTTATTGAATGTGTCAGTTCCATATTAAAAAGCATTTGTTCTGTTGGCTTTGATCTCACATTCCATTAATGTGATTTAAATCCAGCCTTATTTTCCTAAACTGGGCATATTCATTTATTTGGTAGGGATCATGAAATGTTTTTTTTTTTAACCAATAAATCAACAAACTCATTCATTGGTTTTGCAGATTGTTTCGATCACATTTTAGCAGCTCAGGCACCACTCCATTTTCTTCGACTTTATCCGATGCAGTGTGGGGGGGAGCGAGGGAGCAGTTTAGCAGAGACATCCAGACTTCCCTCCACACAGACTTCCCTCCACACAGACTTCCTCCCGCTCAGCCGGGGGATTACCGGACCCTTCCCTGGGTCTTCTCTGGGCTACGAAGCGGATGCCCAGCCCACCTGAACACGCTCCATCCAAGAGGTTTTGAACTCCTCTACTTGGAGAAGGACTTCTACACCACCTGACACAGAAACTATCACCAGAAACAATTGACAAAAACAATTCCTTTCCATGTTCATTAATTCTGTGCTTTCTTCCAAGTTAAAGCTCACAATTTAATTTGTTAATGTTTTACTTTTAAAAAGTTAGTAAAATTGTGTTATCTCTCGATTTAACACTAGACTTCAATGTATTTGTCTTCTCAGAACTCATGAATCTGGCTTCATTCACAAGTAAAGCTGCAATTCCATTCTGTTTTTCAATTATTACTATCGATAATATATAATTTTTAGTAAATGAAAATCAATACTTTCAATGATTTACTAAGATCAACCAGTTATATTTTTGGCCATATAGCCCTGTAATATCAACCCAATTAAATTATTTTCATAAATGACTCCAATATTAGTGGGAGGAGTTAGACCAATAGGCTATCAAGGATTTGAATGAATTACATCCTATCAAGAAGCTGTGGGGCTAGCCTGGCCTTGGCCATCCGTACACTCCGCTCAATTATCATTTCCTGCACTGTAATTCGTTCTATGGTGTGGTACAGGGAGGGTCTAACAGGCCCTTTTGGGTTTGGGTTGAATGTCGATCTCTCTCTTCTGTAGGTCAACATATTTTCATAATTATTTTGGTTTTCTGCCCGGGAGCCGTGTGTATTAGTTTTTATGTTAATTATTTTTTGGGGAAAAATTCAATCATATAATTCAAATGTACATACTGATAAGTCATTCCGGGTAACAGGTGGTTCAACGTTCAGATCCTAAAGTTGGTAAAGGACCAGATGAACAAGCACACATGAAAGACGAGAGAAAAGTCTTTGACCTTAAACCTTTTATTGTGTTACATGTGGACACGTCCCGCCAGGCAGCTCATCTTTGCATAGGCTCCACACACAGAACCACACTTTACAAGACTAACAGTTGAACAGAGCACAGTTTGGTTTTTAATATCAAGAATAAAGATTTGAACACTCAACAACACCTTACAAAAGAAAAGAAAGCACTACGCCACACGTCTTTATAAAGGGATCAGGGTGCGGATAGAGGTGGGTGAACTCACCGCAGCAGGGTACTGCATGCACCACGCACAGCCCTCATTACAATGACTCTTTCTTATGTGGACTGGACTTAGTGAAATGAGAAGACCAGGGATGCACCGATATAATACAATACTGGTATCGGATCTTGTGTCGATAATGATGTATTGTTGGATCCGTTTAATTATATCGGTTAAGACAATACTATGATTAGGCCTTAAATGAATCATTTAACTTTTTCTCAAAGTTGCACTGTAGGGACTTGCACGATAATAGTTAAAAACACACTTGGACACAACAATGTAGCTGTGAGTTTAGTGCTCTACCCTACTAAGATTGGGAGCATTTATCTAAATCTGTTCACCGGCACCGTTTCACTGGCACCAGGTACTTTTTTAGTACCTTCTTGGCTCTGGTTCTAGCCAGAGCCAAGCAGGTACTAGATGGTACTGAAGTGTTCTGCCAGTGACTAAAACCTTCAGGGCTGACATTAATAACATTTGGTTGATTCTTTACTCCAATTTGCAATTTCTGGTCAGTCAGGTTCAGGTTAGGATTATGGTTAGAGTTGGGAACATTTTCTTACAGTTAGGGTTGAGGTAAGGACCAGCGGGAAAATATACCAAGATTTTAGAAAGTCCTGTGATTGGACAAACTGTTAGTAAAAGCCATTAAGAAATTTCCCTGCCTAGTGGTTTTTTGGTGTTAGGTTGCTAGAATTCAGCGCCATATTCTAAAGCATAATGGAAACGCAACCAGGTGGAAACAAGGTTTAACGGCCCAGGATCCCAGTTACAAGTCGATCCAGGACTATTCCGACCAACCCCGACCTTTACCCTAACCTTAACCCAATGAAACCCTGATTCTGGGCAGTATGGAGATCGGGATAGAACATGAAAAATCTGGATTAGTGCATCCCTAAAGAGAAACAATCTTATAAAGGGGAAATATACAGTTGAACTAGACGCACTGAAGAAGATAAACAAGATTAAGACGATCAGCATCTGTGACCAGAGAATAAGTTAAATCTTTATGCTTATATGGACTATATAGTGTTGGTAGTTAAAGCTGGGGTATCAAATTCTTTTCATAAATACTGCACATTGCGTTTGTCTTGTTTTGTTGTATTTATGTTGGGAACAAATCAGAGCACAACATGCATCATCTCAGAATGTTATCTGTTGTGAAAACTAAACTAGTGGCTTAACCAAACTGTTTTAAGAGCGAGGAACTTTTTGTGAAGTTTAGTACCTCAGTTTTGAATATGAAATGTTCCTGGATCTAAAGGCTAGTTTCTTTCCTAGCTCTATTTCATCTCTTCCAATCTTGAGTCTTTGGCCCGGATCTTTTCGCGCATCAAACATAAAAACGTTTTCCGCCCACCTCTATGTAAACAGCTCCAATATCATGTTCCAATCATAATATTTTCTACATAAGAAGTCAGTGTTATTTCAACATGGATGCGCCCCTATGATCACGAATGTTTCATCAGAGGAATCCCCGGTTCCCCCGAGGTAATAGGCTGTTGGACCTTTTCATGTTATTGGACACCCAAGTTTGTTTATGGTCTGATTTAGGTTTTTTCAAATAACAGAAATAAGCTTTCTTCGACTTATAATCCGCTCAAATATGACTTAAGATGCTGAATGGAACATGATAAAGAAGCTGTTTGGCACCAGTAGAACAAAAACAAGAGCTCTGGGTCAAACCCTTGAACTCTGAGCATTAGACAGATGAAATAGCGGCAATGCCCTCTTACAAAAAAATATATATTTACAGAGTTTAACTTACATCAGAACACAGATTCATTGTCTAAAAATGCATTTTTCAATTTCACAAGAAAGCGTTACTTCTTTTTGTATAAAGTCAAACAGAACTCAATAAATCTAGTCTGGGCTACTCAAAGATTCAGGACTGCAAAAAACACCATGGCGTGTTCGATTCATTGCAAATCAAGAATATTAATTTAAAGTAATATCGAATCAGCCATGAATCTTTTGTCAAGTGTAGAGTGATATTCGCCCCTAAGTAAAATCTTGACGCTACAGAGTTATATCTATTCTACGGTTTATTAAAATTAAGTCACTCGTTGGCCATTGTGAGCTAGACAGATATAAGGTGGAAGAATTCAGCCCTAAAGCGAAAAGTCTATTTCTGTACAAATAATCCTTACTGCCGAGCGAAGCTGATACCGATAAGGGTTCAGGGACGTCACGTTTTGGTTTCTGCTCGTGTTGCTCTGTAGTTCTGCTCCTCACTGTGCAGAGACATATACACATTTAAAGGGCCTGTGCCTGATCTGAGAGGAGACATATTCGGAAAGATCTGCTTCTTGGAGCCTTTAACCAGGTCACAACATTGTTCACTGTCTCAAAGCTGGTGGACAATGATGAACCCTCACACCCCGCCTCCAGTGGTAAATTCTATATATTTTCTCCTTTTCTCTATAATATGACAATCAACAATTTAATATGGTTAAGTAAATTGTCTCCTTAAGTTGCCTACCTCCTCCTTTTCTTTTCCACATAAAAAAAGGTTAAACCAGAGGGAGTGGTATGTGCTGGAGTGATAGGACTGAGGGGCGAACAATGGTGGCGCACAACAAAATGTAAACATCGCACTAAAAACAGCTTTGTCTGCAAATGACAAGAGAAAAACAGTATATATGGCTAAAAGCTGAGAAAAATCCATCTTTTTCACATTCCACAACATGACATGCCAAAGAGAAAGCATATTTCTTCAAGCGTGTTGGTAGCGTCTTTAAACATCTTTAGAAGACCAACATGAGTCAGAACGTGACGCGACGATACCAAGAGTTCAGCCCTTAGTTTCCCGCTGGGTAACTCAGATACCCCAGGTTCATCTAATCCTGTGCATTTCGGGCTTTAGCCACATTTAGGCACATTAGCTCAAGATAGCCACAATAGCATCGCTTTTCCAGATCCCTACGTTTCAATACAACTCTCAGTAATCAGATTAAAAACGCAGTAAAAGGACTATTTACAACATCCAAATCTGTGTTTATGACAAAACTGCACTTTTCTCAAAAATATCAATGAAGTCAGGTACAGGCTCTTGGGGGACAAAAGAAAAGCAAACAATGCATAACATGAGGTCCACGTGACATCCCTGAACGGCGCCCCCTGCTGGCCGTGTCAGTGCTCGGAGACTGTCAGGTGCTGCATCTTCTGCGCCGCCTCTTCAGACAGCACTTTGGAGGTCTTCTCAGGGCTGGGGGTGGGCGTGTTGGCTGCACTGTTGGGATAATCTCTGTTCCCAAATATAATACTGCCCACACGCACGTTTGTGGAGCCCACTTCAACCTGATGAGAGACGGGAGACGGAACACATTCTGTGAGCTTATGGTGACAGTTGAAAGTCTTTTGGGGCGTTCTGTTTGTCTGCTAACTGCCACACTAGCAGCTTTCTCAAGTGGAGAAACCTCTTTGCTGCTATAGATGGATTCAACCGGCTGAGAGACAATTATCAACATTATATCAAACAAAGGCTTAATATATCTCACTTTGTGTGTACTGAGTCGGTCATAAACTAGCTTTAGATTGTAAGTGGAATTACAGAAGTAAATGGACTTTTGAACAATATTCTAATTTGCAGAGTTTCAGGAAAGTGTGTTCAGCGATTGTTTGAGGAGGACCAACACTGCTTAAATAAATGAACAAATGAATAAATGTATATTCTGAAGTTTGAAATTATAGATTCAAATGTCTGTTTTTTGCTCAAACACAACAAAAATAGTATTTTATGTATGCATTTATTAATGAATTTATTTGTTTCATTTTATTTTCTGTTTCTACAATCACCTTTCAAATTACATGTACAGCTTTTCATAAATGATTGTTCCGCAAATAAAGGCTTTTAGGTGTTCTCAGAGCAGGTTTAAAAGAGTTTGCTTGTCTAATGTCAGTCCTGCACCACACAGCCTGAGTCCTCGTTCTACAGCCCTCACTTTTTCCCCACTGGGGTTAGATTTGTCCTTTGCCAAAGCCCGTTTAAGGACAGTGAAGATCTGGGACATTTAAGGACATTTATGGACAGCGGTCATTCCGCTCCCTGTGGACTAATGGCTCCTATGGGTTTGTTATTTTTGAATTTCTGTGTTTGCCTCATGGACAACTTTGTAAAGTCCTCAAAGACTGACTGCTACTGTGATTTAAGGCTATATGAAAATAAATACAACTGAATTAACGTGTTCTGGCAGGACACTCCAAAAGGACAGAGCTCGGACCGCAGAACCCAGTCTTTGGGATAGACGTCCTCGCTGTGAGACATTAGTTTGACAACCAGAGGAGCAGAGTGGGCCAGAGGATCATGAATGCATTATGGGGAAGAGCTTTGAAGTGATCATTTGAGTATTTAAAAGTCAATTCGATACGGCACAGCTCACATGTTGATCTTGTTGTATTTATTCGGATCCACGCTGCTTTTTTCAGGATTATTTGAAGGCGGTGTGTTATTTTCAGATATTAATGTTATCAATGGCTTCACGTTTGTAATAAGCCTGAGCTGTAAGGGGCTTTTGTGACTCACACAGCTCTTCCACTCAACTATGCACGCTGTAGTAATTATTCATTTCAAACTTCTCATTACATTTCATGAAAAAACAAACAAGATACAGAGAGTGTGTTTGAAAAGGGGTTGAACGTGTGTTTGGCTCTAACGCCTCTCACTCACCACAAAACACAAGGTGCACACACACACACACACACACACACACACTCACTGGCCCAAACACTCTCTGACCCTACACTTCTCTCTCATCACTTTTTCTTCCATATACTTCAATGGTTCTTTTATTTTAAGATTATTTGAATGAAATCATTCTAAGTCCCTTTACGTCTGTAATTCAACTTACAATATAAACTAATATATGACTCATTACACACAAAATCAGATTACTTGTTAAAATGTTGATAATTGTCCCACAGCTTTTGAAACCCCCAAATTATTTAACTTTAAAATCACAGAACTAAATGAACTCTATGGTGATATTTCAACAGTTGTTCTAAAGAGTAGCTCCATGCACTGAGACACCCATATTGATTTTAAAGTGTTCTAAATGTAGGTGCATACATTTTTTCTTAATCTGTAAGAGGAATATGCTTTGTACATTAGTTGAAGAGAGTTTCCAGATGCCATGACCATTAGAATAATGTGAACAGTAGATACAACCAGAATGGCCTCTTTTGCGAGGTGTTCACAGTACATTCTGGACTCGGCAGCCTTTACAATATGTATATTATTTTGTTAGACATGGGCTGTAGGAAGAGATTTGGACACAGCTCTATCTGCTGTTGATCTCCAGAGCTGATGACATTGCACACATTCCTACTCCAGTGTGTTTATGTGAACAGCAGAGAGCCAACACAAGGAAGTTTTGGGGAAATACACAAGACTTGTTTTTATGTTATTTGAGAATATCAGAACAGATTTTATGTTTTGATAACAAAATAAGATTGACCAGAATGCTTTGCTCATCACGGGTCAGCTGTGCCTTAAAACACTGTCATTAAATCACGTTGTGTCCTGTTAGAATAGCCGTCCATTAGCTTTGCTTTGTCCCATCAGCTTGGTTAGGTTCTATGAGTGAATGGATGGTGTTGGTTGGGCTTTGATGCCAGAGTGTTCGGCGTCTCACTTCTGTCATCACCGTGTGTGGAGCGAACGGAACTTTATCTGAACTGTGAACATTGTAAAGTGCTTTCGATGACCTTGGTCTGTAAAAATGCGCTATATAAATAAAGATTACTTACATGAATAATAAAAAGTTCTCTTAAAAGGTTTACAAGCACTGTAATGGAGTATCCCCACGCTTTCAATATTTTCAGTATGAGATTAAGAAGTTGGACTGAACTCACAGCGTGTTCGAAGTCGTTGGACATCCCCATGCTGAGCTCCACCTCGTCCAGGGGCATCTTCAGGCTCTCACACAGCTCCTGCCGGCGGCTGAGCAGCATCTGGAACACAGTCACAGTCACAGGTCTGCCATGCGCCCGAAGCAGACACTTGCAGCTTTATATTTCAGAACATCACAATCAAAATCAGTGTTTGCCTTCTCTAAAACAATCCATGTTCAAAATAGTGAGGCAGGGGCGATATCAATTATAACCAGGGGTGCACATCATTTTTTCAGTGAGGTACTCAGATGAGTACCAGGACATGGTGTTTGGTACTCATTCCATTTGTCGCATGGTCCTTAATCAGGATTTTATACTTATTTCTTTTTAATGCTAGAGTTTAGATCAACTCAGATAATCCACTCAATCCAAATCAAATAACCCATTAGGCCTGACACAGCTGGTAAAACAGACATGTAAAACCCATGGCCAACCAGAACCACCCTCCAAAACCTGAGGTTTTCCTGAAATTCAACGTCTACTAAATTATTGATATTTCAGCCTCTGGAGCAGATAGAAACATCATTTCAAAGGAATTTGAGAGAGAGAAAGTGGCACTAACTATGTGGAAAAAAATATTTTAAAAATCCACTCTCTGGCCAAAAAGTCAAATAATGACTCACAGGGCTTTTTCTTAAGTAAAAAAAAAAAAACAAGACTGTTTTGGTTTGTTCTGTTTGATTTGGTCACAACATTTTACTTTGGTTCACAAATAACAAGCATTTTCAATGCACGCAAAAATTTAGGTACCTGAGCTTTAATTCAGTGGCTGTTTTGGCTGCGCTTCGTCAGAAGACTTGGGGGAGACTTGGGAGAGGCATGGGGGAGAGACGGGGGAGAGACGGGGGAGAGACGGGGCAGAAACGGGGGAGACGGGCAAGACCCACACGTGCAACCACCTGGGGATGGTCCTGTAGAGTGTGTATGGTTCTGTGTGCGCGTCTATGGTCCGCGCTCGGTACATGACCATGCGCGTTCGGTGAGTTGTCAAAGCAGCCACAGTTTCTCCCGGGGTCAGAACAGAGGATGTTATCGCACCACGCCCCCCTAGGGAGGAGTCCCCCCTATTTGAGAAGGACTGGTCTATGTGAAGTACGCAAAAGCACTTACTAACTCAAGTGATGGTACGCATTTCTAATATTTGCCGCGCATGCGTACCTGCGTACCACTTATGTGCACCCGTGATTATAACCATAGTGATAGTGGACTTAAACTCTAGTTGAGGATTTCTCCACGGCTGCAGTGACTGTATTTACAAAAGGAACACATCCAAGTGAGAGAAAAGCAGCAGCTCTCACCTGGAAGTCGGGGTTGGGTCCCAGGCTCAGGTCGTAGCCGTAGCGGCCGATGGTCATGAGTCCAGTGAAGTGAAGCGCAGTGCAGCGAGAGACGATGTGTTTGACGGTGGACACGGTGTCCTCCGGGGGCAGGCCGTGTTTACCTGAAGACACACAGGACACAGTTATTACTCACTTTCTCTCACACCAGACTGGACTGGGGATGCCTTTACGCCAGAACTCCCTTAAAAACAAGCACCTACAACAGATGAAATGTCCCATGTGTGGATGGTGGGTTTCTTTGTTCACACAGGCTCACTTTTTTGCAGGTTTTTTCTCATGAACCACATTTTTCTCGATTTACATCAAAGGCTCTTGACTTTCCTATTATCAGTCATCCTCATCAGAGCTGAAGTTTAAGTGGCTCTCTGACTCATCTCCCAACCGTGCCTTTTGTGTGTGTATACTGTATGTATTCTGCTGTCTAATGTGCATGTGTAACTAGGATCAGTATCATTAAATGTCAATCTTTCTGTAGAGTGGGTACATGCTTAATTTAATTCAATTACACGTTAACTCATGCTAACAAACTCACTGGGCTGGTGTCTCATATGCTAACACCCATGCTAACACACTCACTGTGCTCTCCGCTAGTGTTGAGCTGCACCATGATGCGCAGTCTCTGAGCACTGCCTCCTCTGATGCGCTCCCATGAACTGTTAACCTTATCCGCCAGTTTCACAGAGTCCACCGTTTCCACCAGGAACAGGTTTGGGACGCCTGCAAATAAAACACGTTTTACTCAGGGGCCACTCACATTTCCTTTTGTGATTTGCATACTGGTATTTGCAGATAGTATGTATTAGCACTCCCTTGTCCCAATTTATGTGCACTTACCTAAGAGTTTGTTCACATTGTTTTTCTGGAGATGTCCGATGAAGTGCCATTTGATGTCTGGACAGGATTCCAAAATCTAAACAAATTAAGTAATATTTGGTCAAAACCAGAGCAAAAACATCACATTTTCAAATCTGGAAAACTTACAAGTGGATCTGAGGCTTTGTCCACCAGTTCATTCACCTGCAAAAAAGGAAAGAAAATACTTCAAAATACAAATGAGTACACAAGGTATGCATTTAAGAAGTGAGAAAAGACCGCCACAGCCCTGCCTATGTCATAACACATCAGACGGATTACTGTGGATGCAGCTAAACACAACTTTTGTCCGATTTTTGTGTGTGCTAATAAGCAATGTTAGTTTAGTGTCTTTAACTCTAGTTTTCCATCCAGTCTCACGCCCTGGTGTCACTCACGTAATTCTCTCCAAAGTTGCGTTGTCCATGTTTGTAGGCCTCCACCACCATCTCCGGAGGTTTGGTTTTACTGACGGCAACAAGGCGCGGACTCACACAGGGCAGAGTCTGAGGACAGAAGCAGAGGACAGAAATTGAACATAGTCCTCTGACATTATAATGTCACCCATATTTTTATGTCACTCACTTAAAAAAAAAAGTTAAAAAATGAATATATATAATAAAAAGGTATGAATGACAGTTCAAATGTATTACGTATTTCCGCAGCTTGTGGTCAAGGTTAGTTACGACCCAAACAACGTTCTTGAAAAGACAATTGTGTAGCATTGCTTAAGGCCTGTAACAAATTGCTCATCTTTATGAATTAGTGGGCTACTTGAGTGGCATCAGCGTTATTTTGGTCTGATTTGTAAAAAATAAAATCAACCCGATCACTAATGATTGAATTGATGAGTATGGGTCTAGTCCAGTCTGTGTATGTGTGTGGCTGATGGTAGTCTGACTGGACAATGGTTCAAAATAGCAGCCTTGCTTCAGTCAGTCTGCTCCTGGGCAGCTGTGGCTACAGTAGGAGTTTGCCACCACTGTGTAATGAGTAAATGGATATCATGTGAAGCAAATGTGCCTAATATAAAACGGATACATAATTAGGATTGAAATCACAATCGTCTGATTATTAGATTTATAGTATACTATTATATCGGTGAGTTACAGAACTCAATAGTCCTTAAGCACACCTTGTCCACACGACTTGTTTGGGAGCAATACGGGGGGCACCGCTTATAATTATTATGCTTCACAAATGTGACAGCTGCAAAGAACGGAATATAATGTATTATCCATAATTATCTTGTATAAGTGGTCCCACGCCTGCTGACAGAGCAGCCCGGAGCCATGCAGCCCTCTCCGGTGCAAAGGTTGAGGTCTGCGGGCTGATGTAACGAGCTGAGCCGCTGTATCCGGGGGTCAGGGGTTTCGGTGTTTGCGGAGGGTAGAGAGGGGCACGACGCTCAGCGTACCCGGCTCGCTCTCACCTTGTGTCGGCGTGCTGCAGCTTGGGAGATCCGCTGGAGCGCGGCCTGGAGCGACTTCCCCACCTCCTCCGACATCACGACCGATCGCAACATGTTGACGTAAGCGGCATACGCGTACAAACAGCAGTGACGCCAGCAAGCTTTCACAATAAGATGTCACACTGCCACTGTGAAGACTTTCACAATAAAAGCACACGCCTTAGCAAAGAACAAATATCGCTTTGAGTATATTTTAATACATGTTTTGCCGACAGATACAAATAAGAGCATGTCCATTTACCTTCAAGAGGGCGTGTCCATAAATGTGACCATACTGGTCAAATTACTGCATATCCTAGTGCAGAAATTGTTTTAAGTATCTGTACATGTTAGCAGCATGAGGGTATGGGAGTGCACTTGGCTTCAGTCTTCCTCTCCGTGTCTGCTTACAGGATTACTTACAGGACATCACCATATCTACCAACATGTGATATATCATATATGTGACCTTTTATTTCAATACGAGTAAAAACAAATATGTTAAAACATATTACACTGGATTCTCTATTAAATCTTACATTCAACTTTTTAAATGTATATAATTAATGACAAACAAAGTTACAAAGAAAGATTTATTCAAGAAAAAGAACAATTCAAATGTACAAACAGAAATCTTTGACAAACTTAAAAACAGAATTGGTCTTCCGAGTTTCGTCTCATACTCGCTCCAGAGCCTCCACCATAATGATACTGTTTCCTCTGATCACCTGAACAGGGACACAGGTTAAGTTAGTACAAAATTAATCACCTTTCTTTAGAGTCTTATTAATTCATTTCATGGTCATTTCTCCCCAGTATTGTAACGAACAGCATTATACACTTTGCACCCAATTTGTTTTCCCCTCGAGATTAAAGAGGGCATTTGGGACTTTTCAATGCATCACTTTGACATCTTCACACAATCCATCCATCCATTTTCTACCCTTTAATCCATTTCTGGGTCAGGGGGGTGGCAATCAGAGATGCCACACATGTCTCATAGCACCAGCCCCTCACTGACCCTCTGCAGGTGGTGAGTCCACAGGAGGACGGCTGCTCTCTGAGTGTGAGCACATGAAGAGGAAGATGAAGGCATCTTCCTCTTCACACAATCAATCTCAATAAAATGAAAGTTGATTTTGCATTGAATGTCCCATTTAATCTGAAAGCATTCCGAGTGAGGGCGGGGACAATGTCAGAAAATTTAAATGAGATAAGTTTTTACCAAGGTTTGCATTTAAACTGTAAAAAAATGATTTGGTTGGGCGATTAGTTTTTTAGATCACAGCTGGCTTTGAGATTTAAATGGATTGACATCTAAAATTATTTGACTTCTTAACACGTTAGGTTATTTGTTAATGTACATGTTTCCACTTTTATTTAGCCGTATAAAGCAGAATAAAACTAATATATTTGTAGACTGGGAGTCCTAAAACTAAAATATCTTGTTAAAAAAATGAATAATCAATTACTACAAACAATATTCTAACTTCTCAGTTTTCGAACTTTGTAACTAATAATTATTACCAATGGCCCTCCGTAGAGCGCTTTTAAATCGCAGCTAAAGACACATTTCTTTGCTTTGGCTTTTTAACATAAGCAATATGGAAACATTTATGATAGTGTCCTCCATTTTAATTTTTATGCTGTATCTTATTTGTGTGTTCTATTTTGTAATATTGTCTGGTAAGCACTTTCTGACAGTCATGTCTGTTTTTTTAAAATGTGCTATATAAATAAACTTGACCTTAACCTATGACCATTTCACAGACAATCTGGTGACCATGGTAAAGCTGTTAGAACCATGTAGAGCAGCGTATTCCCTCACCACCATGCCGATGGTGCTCTGCTGTCCTCCAGGACCCATCTCCACAGAGTCGTCCACCACCAGGTTCATGAAGGGGTCGAAGCCGCGGAGGATCCCCTGCACATGCCTGCCTCCATTCAGCTTCACTGGAAAATAAAGCGGAAACACAAAATATTAAATCTTGAATCCACGCACCCAGGAGCTCTTACATAAACTCAACAACATTGATGGAAGAGCAAGAAATCCCTTCATTGCAAATCAGTTTATTGCCATTTGCAGAAAAACTACATTGGAATACAAACAGGAGACATCGTAGGCACCACCACAGAGCACACGCGCACACACAAATAGCGAGACACAATGCGGCACATTTAAAACTCAAAAAAGCATTGTAATCATTTATCATTAGAAAAGGACAACTTTAGTTACATTTACATCAAGCAGAAAAAGGGATGTCAAGTCAAATTCCTTTACAATTGCGGTTCATTCAGGAAAATATAAATCATGGTAATTTTAAGATGTGCTGCCTGTACGATGTCCATCTATAAAACTCAAAACTAGTTTTCACATGCGGAAATGTTTGTGAAAGAGAGGTTTCTAACAGGTTGACAGACAGGATGTTGTGATCTCATTTGTTGATTTGACCTTTATTAGAATACTTTTGTTGGGGCAGATAAAATTACTACATTTAATTTTAATGCCTCAGTTTTAACACGTGTTTGCATAAAAGCATCAAGAGCTGCTTCGATGAATCACAATTAATCAACAGTATGTTATCTTAATCTGATTAGAAAACATTTGATCTTTTACATACATGTAAGAAAGACCCAGTGAGTCACTATTTGACTCTTGACTTGGGTCTAAGAGCTGGGAAGTGGGAACTAGATATGATAGATATTAGTTCATTGTGTGTGGGTTTAGAGCTAGGTACTCCAGTTTCACATGATCTAACAATAACACACATCAACAAGCCATAGATATAATATACTATTACACTCACATGAAAGCTTCTTGTCCATAAACCTGAAAGAAAAGATACAGTTTAAGTTAGATGCATTGGGAGTGAACTGCTAATGCTAACAGCTCATGCTAACTGTAGCGTAAACGAACTTAACCCATTTGCAAATTGAACACAGATTTAGCCACGTATGAGTCAAGGTATAACGCTATACTCACTTTTTGAGCTCAGGTGGGTGTGCTTTACTCATGGTGCTGGTTTTACGGGCTATAAATGTACAGAAAGCTGAAAGAAACGCGTTCAAAATGCGTCCCTCAACAAGCGGCGGAAGGAAAGCGTGCAGCCGGGGGAGAAGTGACGACAGAGCGGCAGGAGGATGGTGTGGCGCCCCCTGTATGTGGAGAGTGGAACTGTGGCTGTGCTGTCTCGTGAAAGCTGGAGTACCCATGGATCTATTAGTACCTTACTTCTATGTATTAAAATGCATGTCACTAGTTTGGTCCTTTCACAAACGGAAGTGACCACTTCTATATACGATGAACGCTGAGCTCATCAGATATTCAGCATCCATCCATCCATCCATTTTCTTCCCCTTAATCCATTTCTGGGTCTGGGGGTGGCAGTCAGAGCTGCACCCAGTATACACAGCACCAGTCCCTCACTGATCCTCCTGCAGATGGTGAGTCCACAGGAGCATTGATCTCCCAGCAGGGGCTTTAGGCAAAGTGGGGTTGCCCAAGGACACAACGCCAGCAGTCATCAGTGGGAGTTGTGAAGTAGGTCTTGTGGTGGGCTCGAACCCACAACCTTCAGGCCCAAAGTGGCTCTACCAACTGAGCCACTGTCGCCCCATATTCAGCATGTTTGAGGTTAAAAGTGAGGAGCCTTAAAAAAGTTACTACCTTTGACTAGTCTTTGGTAAATAGTTCAAAAACTGATGGGTTAAATCATTTTTGGCCTCAATATATACCATCTGTACTTGTTAAAACAACCAGAATTGTTTTACGGAGTCTGGGATGATAGTACTTGTGTCAGCGGTATAAACAACTGACAGCTCCTTTAATTCCACTGTAGCTGCATTTCCACCACAGTTGACATTGAAAGACCCCACTGTGGGACAAATAAAGGCTTATCTAATCATCCACATTAGATTTTCAAAGGTTTTTCTTTATAGTAAAATGGCATAGTAATGAAAATGAACAACGTAATATTTTGGACCATTCTAGACAACATAATGAAAGCAATTTCCCTGAGATCAGGAACAGATATTCATTGTTCCTCAAATGAAGACAATTTTTTTTAGATAGATAGATATTATTTATTTCAAAACCTGCACAAACATCATCTCAAAAATCAACATAACAGTCAAATATACAGGTGCATGGTTTGAAAAGGAGGTGGATGAAGCAAATGCTTATTGAATTCCAACCCCCTCACACATTCAACACAAAGTACAGTACAAGAACCTTATACATACAGGATCATTCGTAAACAGCTGGAAACTTATACCGTACATAGAATGAACTAATACATGACATGACTACAGAGACAGGACAAAACAAGACAACACACACACACACAACACACCACAGATACACACAACACCTCACAGACACAGGCCCAAACACTCTCTGACCCTACACCCTCACCCCTTTACTTCATGTTGAGGGCATCACTCTCCTTCCTCTTTATATTTGTTTAAAACATTTTTTTTAAACAACTGTTTGAAATGAATTATGCTTGAGCAGTTTTTTAATTCATTCGGCAAGTTATTCCAAAGTTTCACTCCCCGCACTGAGATACACATTGACTTTAGAGTAGTTCTAAATGTAGGTAGATATTTAATTTGGTTTCCTCTAAGTTTGTAACTATGACAATCGTGTCTATCGTGGAATAAGTTTTGAACTTTAGGAGGCAGAGAGTTTTGAGATGCCCTGAACATAGTTTGAGCAGTTTTAAAGTTGATCACATCCAGCAGTTTGAGTTCTTCCAACTCTACAAACAGTGGATTAGAATGATGTCTGTAGTGTACACCAGAGACAATCCTAATGGCCTTTTTCTGTAGGGTAATCAAAGGCTTTAGATGGGATGCATAGCAATTTCCCCAAACTTCAACACAATAATATAGATGTGACATTATAAATGAATGATACAGTAGGAGTCGAGCTTTGGTGTACAGTAAATTACATGTTTTGTTCATCATTCCGACACATTTGGCAACTTTTGTTCTCAGGTAACAAATGTGTGGTTTCCAGGAGATTTTTTCATCAATGATAACACCCAGGAATGTGTTTTGTTGGACTTGTTCTATTGGTGTGTCATCAATAACAATTCTAATAGGTATATTATGTTTACGATTACTAAAGAGCATGATTTTTGTCTTTTTCAGGTTCAGTGACAGTTTGTTAATATTAAACCAGTGTTTTAACTTATTCATTTCCACTGTTATCGAGGCCAAAAGTTGCTCAAGGTTTTCATCGGCATAAATAATGTTGGTATCATCAGCAAAGAGGATGAATTTCATTTTGGTAGACACTTTACATATTTCTTTAAATATGGATGCTCTATTTCATATATATATTATATTATATAATATATATAATGAAATATAGATGCTCTATTTCATATATATATACAGTATGAAATATAGAGGCTCTATTGCTCTATAAGTGTTGGGCGACACAGTGGTGGCACTCTCGGCTCTCAGCAAGAAGGTTCTGGGTTCGAATCCCAGTCGGAACGGGGCCTTTCTGAGTGGAGTTTGCATGTTCTCCCCGTGTCTGCGTAGGTTTCCTCCGGTTTCCCCTACCACTAAAAACATGTGCAATAGTTCAGGGTGAATGGGTGTGAGAGTGTGAATGTGGGACAACAGATGCAAATTAGCCCATGACTACAATCTGGAGTGATGTGTTCATTAACATGTACTGTCCCAACCAAATTAACTTAATATATATATATATAACTTAAAGGATAAAAAAAGGCATTCAAAATAGATGTTAATGGTCAATAGTCCCATTTCACACAACAGAAGATGTTCCAATATATATATATTTTTTTAAATTGGAGCGCATGGATGGGCCACTTATAAAGCATTACAAACTGAGCCGATGAAACGACTAAGTACTGGAGATAAACAACTTGAAGCATGGGGCTACGTCACCGTGCGGGCGGAGGGAGGGCTCACAGGCAGAAGAGCAGACTAGTCTCTGGATCATCTCGTTTGAGTTGAGGTGACATCACCTCTATGAATGACATGGCTATAATCTCACGAGTTCAGATTCAGATTCATTTATTTGCCATTTGCAGTAAAACCACATAGGAAAAACTGTGCAAGACTACCCCAGTGTGCACCAGACGACACACACCAGAGCTCGTGCCACGGCGCCATCTTTACTTAGTTTTGAGTGTTGTATGGTGTATCACTCAAATTATTATCACACATGTGCATAGGATGGAGTGTGAAACATGAAGAGCACAATATGGAACGTTTCAATGTAGAATTCACACATAAAAAGCCTAACTATTAAATCTGCACACACAAAAAACAGCCAGCACCACTCCAGCAAACTCACTTTTAATCAAACAAATGTAAAAATCTTAAGAAGTGAAGCTTCAAAAACATTTCACACAATTATCAGTAGTTTTCAAATCATTGGATGTATAATAAATCCATCAAGTACATTTTTTCATCACGCATTTTAAAATTACAATTGTATTTTGAGGAATGAAAAATATAACTGTCATCACCCCTAACCCAAAGACTACTTTAGCTCACATTTGAGGGTGCACGACAACTGTGTAATGTATTGCATTTGCCAGAAAAGGGCCAACAATGCAAGTCAGATCTTTAATGATACGTTCAAGACCCAATGAGATCAAATTTAAATTTTTTTGACATTGAAGTTTATATATTATATATGTTTAGCCCTTGTCTGGAAATAGTTTGTGATTTTAGTACCATAACATAATTAATATAGACAACATTCAAGTTCAGAGATTTTAAATATTACAAAAAGCCTGTCACAATAATGTGTAGTTTCAATTGATTTTGGACAGCAGCTTGTGATTTTTGGAAGACGTTTTCTCTTTTAACAATCTCAAAACAATTTCTCCCAAACAGTAAAAAAAAAAGAAAAGGATCTGTACCCGTTTTTAGCTTCCACCACACAAAAAACAAACTTCCGTCTTTTTTAAACAAGTTGTCTTCAAATTCACTCTTGAGGATGTCCAATCAATGACTAAAACTCTGTACGTTACACTATATTACAATTATTTTTGGTGAACACTGAACAATGTTGTAAAGCCCTTTGAATCTCATCGTACTAGTTTGGATTTATGTGAAAACCAGAGAAGAGATTATATAAACAAAAATGTAGCTTGAATGTAGTTAGGACATTAGGAAACGAGGTATTCTAATGCAACAGTACATGTTCATTATGATGACAGGCCTTGACATCACTACTTTTCCCTATTTTTTTTTTTTTTTTTTAACCTAAAATCAACTTTTTTCACAAATAATAGCTTCACTAATCCCTTCGTCCTCTACTTTGTTTTTGAGATGTTCCTGACAGTGCGACAAAAAGTTCTCAAGTGCCACAAACCCGCGCTGGCACAGGCCGCAGTGGTACAAGCGCATTTTCTCCGCCCATTGCGAAGACGCGTCCATTTCACACGTGCACACGCTACAAGACCCGCGCACGGTCGCCGTCTGGTGAAGCTCTGCATGGGCGAGCAGTTCAGATAGCTGGGCGAAGACTTCAGGACAGGACGCACACGCAAACTCCTCCTCCTCCTCCAGACTTTCACCGCCCACCTTCTTTTTGACAGCTCTGTCTTTCCATGCCGTGATACGCAGCTTGGGCACGGTTTTCATGTCTACAGAAATGTCTTTCGTCCATGCGTTTTTGCGAAGAGTCAGTTTAATTGGTGCAAGTTTTTTTTCATTGTACGGCGTTTCCAACTTTCCCGCAAGTCGACTTTGTAGTGGTTTAATGTCCTTAGAAGGAGCCGTTTTAACAGTTTTGACATCACCGTTTGCTTTGGGGTGCTGCCTTGAATGTGCCCAAAGAGAAAGATGGTGGAAAAAGACTTTGCTGCAAATTTGACATGTGTATGGCCTAGAATTCGGCTTCCTGTGTCTTTTTACGATTGGCTTCTTCTCGATTGTGGACGGAACCCCTCTGCTGTGTATCTCCTTGCGATGATTGTAAAGTTTTGTGGTGCTATTGAACACCATATCACAGGATCTGCAGCTGAAAACCCCATTTAAGCACTTTTTTGTTTGCCTTTTTGGGCTTTCTTCTCTTTTATCACAGGGCTTGGATGGCGCATGTTGCTGACACGCCGTCTCGTCGCTGAAAACCCTAGAACAGAATTTGCATGAACCTTCGCCTTCCATGTACTGCGAAGAGGAGGAATCGTCGTCAGAAGTGAGACTCTTCTCGGGAGAGTTTGTTTCCAGCTTCTTGATGATGTCGTTTCCAGCTTCTTGATGTGATGGAACCTGCTCTTGTGCGAACGGACTAACGCCTACAATGGTAGGCTGAACACAGGGCAAGTTTTCGGTGGGAATCTCAGTTTTCTGAATTCCTTCATTGCAAGGAGTACTATCGACTCTTTCCATAGAGTCTTCAGTTATTTTAATGTCTACAGGGCTCGGCTGAGCACATGGCACGTTTTCAAATAGATTATGCGTGCTCTTAATGCTGCTCACACTGACCGGCTGAGTGCAATTGAAACTTTCAATGGGACTTTCTGGCACGTTTGTCAATGACGTAGCGTAAATTGGACTGTTGGTTGCTTGAAATGGCACGTGAATGGCACTTTGGCAGCTGTGCATTTGCAAAGTCGATCTGTGAGAAAACTCCTGTAAACAGTGCTGACATCGGTACGGCTTGGGCAGATTATGTTGCAAGTCCTGGTGCGTAAGAAGCTGAGTGGGGTAGGTGAACTGTAGGCTGCAGTCTTGGTAGGGTAGGCTTGGCGGAGCTTGCTGAGGCCTGTAGATTTGATTCAGGCTTGGCCCAAGGTCTACATAGGGGTAGGGGAGATTGAGGGCAGGTTGTGGTGGATTTGGAGTCCTGTAGATTTGGTTCAGGCTTGGGAGGGTTTGTAGTGGCCTGTAAATTTGGTTCAAGCTTGGATTAAGCTCGGCACAGGGGTAGGGAAGGCTTGGGGCAAGTTGCAGTGTTTGCGGTGGCATGTAGAGTTGACTCAGGCCTGGATGTGATTCTACACATGGGTATGGCAGGCTTTGGGCGGGTTGAGGCAGTTGTGGTGGCCTGTAGATTTGGTTCAGGCATGGGGCAGGTTGCGGGGGAGGTGGGAGCCGGTGCGATCGGCTCAGGCCCGTTTTCGACTCAGCACGGGCGATGAAGCTGGCCAGGCGGGTCAGAGTGTCCGCTGGATTTGGCCGCTTGAAGGGCTCAGGACGAGGAGTGGTGGTCCAGCTCACGTCCATCATACTCGGCTGTACTGGGAAGATAGACAAAAGTGTAAGCCCTCTTTTTTCCAGCCAAGGCACATATTAGGGGGAGACAGTTGCAAATTTAAGAGTTTCCCCCATCCCACAAGTGTGTGGAATTAACCAAGCAAATGAAAAGCCATGTTATAAAGATTACTGTGGTGCAGACAACGCATAAAACATATACATAACATTTCCTAATGATGCATAGAATACAGAAAAAAAGAAATAAGAATTTATTTTTGTGTTGTGACAATACTAGCATGAATAAAATGGTTTTAGGACTTTAAATGGGACTGCTCTAAAAATAAGATGAAACTGGCTTGTTCTATTGGCAAATTATATTTAATCAAATTTGCCAATAGAACAAGCTGGTGGTTATACAACTATATACATCTACCAATTGGGGCGACAGTAGCTCAGTTGGTAGAGCATTGGTCTTAAGGCCAGAAGGTCGTGGGTTCAATTCCCACCTCTACACCTTCTCCACCGACTCCCACTGATGACTGCTGTCGTTGTGTCCTTGGGCAAGACACTTAACCCCACTTTGCCCAAAGCCCCCACTGAAAGATCAAGGCTATGCTCACACTCAGAGAGCAGCCGTCCTCCTGTGGACTCACCACCTGCAGAGGGTCAGTGAGGGGCTGGTGCTATGAGACTTGGGTGGCATCTCTGATTGCCACCCCCCTGACCCAGAAATGGATTAAAGGGTAGAAAATGGATGGATGGATGGACATCTACCAAAACTAAGATAAGATAGACTTTATCTCACACTGGAGAAATTTACATGTCACATATAAAACATTACCATTAAAACAATTATTATCTTTGAGAGCAACAATTATATTGTGACCTGAATGATCTTGATTATCGATAAACTGAATGATCCAAATATCTTTGCTCGCAATGAAGGAGCCAGTACACTACACTCACATCAACAGAACCCGCCCCTCACTCATCCTGGGGGACTCGTGGCAGAACTCTGGGGATCAGGGCAACCAAAACCCCTAGTGCCAAACGCAGTAGAGCAGACACATCTTGTCCCCTTAATTGGAGTAATTTGATCCTGTTCAGCTGTTGGTGCACAACAGTAAACACTTTGGTTTAATTACTGAGTTATATTGTCATCTTTTTGTGCACTTTGAACATAAGCCAACTATCAAAAACAATGAACATATCATTATGTAAAATATTTGTAATAAATATCCAAACGAGATGTATTAGAACCCAAGTTATAGGAATTTGCTGTTAGGTTAAAACAAGTGTCAACAGCCTGATAAGCGAGTGTTTGTCCTTGAGTACAATCCCTTCACTGTGACCAGAAAGACATAATATAAACAGACAATGGGCAACGTGACGGAATTAGAATGTCTCTTTTGTCCAGATTGAGTAAGCAAAATGGGTTTATAGGAAACCCCAATAACCCCAGGAAGAAAAGCTACTGTTTTTTTCAGTAGTTAATGGGGAGCTGAATAAAAAACAAAAACTGATTTTACCCCGAGTTACCAGAAAAAGAGGCCAGTTCTACTTGCATATATTCCCAATCCAAAGAGCTCCACAATTTGGGCAAAATATTTTAGAGTTTCAGATTAATAATACAATGTAGGGCAGGGCAAGAAATCGAATTTAGGCAATTAATTGGCTTATGAAAAAAATCGAATTTGGGAAAAATGTGAAAATCGTGAAATCGAATGAAGGATATTGTGAGAGTTCCTTAAGCACATCAATCATACTTGCAATATCAGCACAGTCTGTACAAGACTTTTCTAATACGTATTGGGGGAAACAAATTAAAAATAGTTTTGAAACTTGAATATTGAGCGGAAAGAGTCGGTCTTTGGTGACTTTAATGAAAATTGATTTAAAATTGAAATCGTCCAAAGCAGGAAATATAATCGAGATTTTACTTTTTTGCCATATTGCACAGCCCTAATACAATGTAATTTACAGTATCTGTTTTAGTATGATGCATACATTTAACAACTTGAGAAGGGGAAATTCAAGCAAACATAAGATTGTTTTGTTGTTGTTTGTAATAGCATGTAATAGACTATGGATGAATTAAGTAGTTTATCTTCACTCGAGATTATCTTTTTTTTCCTTAAAGATTTACCAATGGAAGTTGGAACCAGAGAAATAAGCAATTTCCTACAAAGAGAAAAATGTGACTTAATAAGTCTAGTCTGGATCTACAGCCTGTCCAGCCGAGCGAGCGGATCCCTCTCTCAATGTGGGCCTCCCAGAGGTTTCTCACTTTTATTTCTTTGAGTCATTCCTGGCTGACAGAGGACATTCTAAGGACAGCAATGATCCAGGACATTAAAGAACATTGATCAACCCGCTTCCTATGAAACAATATGTTTGTTCTTATTGCATTTCCTATTTGCTTCCCTGATGATTGAGTCCTCTGTTGAGGATTCTACAGCTTTATCCGAGGCTACTTCTGTTGAGATTTAGAGTCTTACAATTTATTTATTTTTAATGGTAAAATAATGACAAATCATTAGTTTTGGGTACATCTTCTGGCTGTTAGAAGTATGTTTTTCCCATGTAATATATGTAACCTGCAAAGCGCGTTGAGTCAACATGTTTGAGCAATTATTATTAAAACATGCCCAAAGTAGGGACTTTTATCTCATCACAAAAAATAAAGAGGAAGACTCGTAGACTGCTTACAATTAGAATATAAACTAAAGTATGATTGTATTTTATGGCTTTGAGCAACTGAAGTTCATGCATACCCAAAAGGGGAAGCTCACATATGAAAACATAAATACGACGACTAAATGCACAAAATAAGGCTTATTTTTCAGTAAAATCCTTAGATATCACGCTGTTCCATTATGATGATCAAACACGTTGAGATTAGACTTTGAAAATGACGAAAACAGTAACTCTTCGCTGAGCTCCCCCACCCCTGTCTGTTGTTTGCTATGTTAGCTCGATGCTCACTATGCTAACTCCCGCAGACTTCACGGTTCATTCTTGCACAAAGTAAACTTACTCGGTCTCTCAGACACGGCTGGGCAGGTCCGCACCCATGCAAGCAAAAGGCACGTGGATCGCAGGGGACAAACAGTGAGTTTATCCGCGCAGATTCACGACAAAAGTGAAACTCAACTTTACGGAGCCGCCATGATTTCAGCTCGCGAGGCACACTTCCGGTTGGTCACTTCCGCTTCAGACGAACGGGAAAACCATGTGGGAAAACAAATAAATAAATGAACGTAATGTGATTATATTTACCTTTACTTGTTTAATCATTTTAATCTTTACTTTCTGGCTTGTTAAAGCACTGTTGATTATTTACTATATACTTGTCTTGACGTTGAGAAATGTGTCCTCTGCATTTGCATCCTTCACAAGGGCCTCAGTCAGAAAAAGGGGACCTATCTCCAGAATGCTGTTGGTCAGAACGACAGCTAAGGCATTGCAGTCGGGGGAAAATGGACATGGGGAGAAGCCAGAGAGAGAATCATGCGCATTTCGACAGAATAAATCCCTGGCGACAAGATCGAACCATAGATCTATAATAGTATCGAACCCACTGTGTTACCCACTCAGCCACCCCACCACCATAAGGAAATAATATATGATAAAAGCTGCTAGAAGAATACAACGAATAGCACAAATAGAACAAAAAATACAAATATTGACAAAAATAATTACACATCTAATATTTATAGCTTGTTTACATCAGCAGTTGTTACTTGTAATCACCATCATTTTGAAAATCAAACTCTTTCAATATGTATCTATTTTGTTGTATTTATATTTCTATGATTACTTTTCATTGGATATGTGGTCCCAAAAATGAAAATACATCATGCATCAAACTTTTTGTAAACAGTCAACAGAATGTTTCCACAAATACCCTCTACTTTTTTAATGGCGTAAATAACTTCTGAGTTAATAAGGCTATCCTCAAGAAACATCACAAGTTAGGTCTATGGAGATATAATCCTATTTACATGAAAGAGCGCAGCAGTGTAATTTATATTGTGGCATGTGGGTGTTTTGGAACAGCAAGACTTTATCCAAATGTAAGTTATTTAAGTTGTTGGCCACTTTTGCTACTTATCTGTCGGTGTACAATAGAGGCCTTTTCATTCCCATAGTATATTCCACAAATCATGATAAACCGGTGTGCAGAACAATCTTTGACTAGTATTCCAATCCTTTTGAGTCAAATAAACGGACACCCACAAACAAATAAAATCAGTTTAATACAAATAAACAAACTTAATAAACAGCGTCTGAACAAAAGCACAAAAAACTACTTAAGGCTCAGTTACATTCAGATGGAATAAACAGCACAAGCTTTTACTCACAGAACCATGTTATATCTGACACCTATTGTACTGTATGCATTTCTATTTATGTTTTAACAATTGACCAACTGCTCCAAACCGCTTATTTCCCCCATGTTTGCATTTATGATTGTCTCATTTTGAAATCACAAATGTAAAAACAAAATCTCACAGTATATTTAGAAAGGGTCACAGTCTTGAAGAATGTATTACTTAAAAGTAGTTTAAGCGGTCTGAATATTTTTGTATCGTGGCCAGCATGTTGAATGGAAGTCAGAATTACAATTTATTGTATTACTGATGCACTGGCAATGAAAAAAATAGTGCAGAGGTAAAAACAAACAAATGTATTGATCTACGCAGTTCAATTATCTGCTGATGCCCTTTCATAACATATCCTTAACATACAGGCCTTTTTTCAAGTTAATCTGAGTGATGATAGAATTAAACAGTGGCATAATATGATTAATATAAATTGTGGACGTTTCACAAAGCTGAGGTCACAACTATTCAATCTCCACAAGGCTCCAGTCTGTGCCAAGAGCCCCTGTCACCACCATCACACACTCATTCATGGTGGATGTCTTGCGTCATGGGGGAACCCAAAGCACCCGGAGGAAACCCACCCGAACACAAGATTATGCAAAGAAAGGCCTGATTGAAAATGGGATTGAACCCATGACTCTTGCTGTGGTTGAATTCAATCTAATATAGTCAAAGTGAGAAAATGATAAATGCTGTCATATTTAAATATTTAATAATCAATTACAACTTCACATCTTGTTATGCTCCAAAGCTAACCCAAGTAAGCCAATCGAGAGCTTCATTCTTAAATGTCATTTCACCTGATCATTATTCCTCTAGAAGGGAAAACACTAATTAAAGGGGACAACATTAACAGACAAAATGTAAAATATTTAGCCTTTATGAGTGGATTTTGGCCATAGAATTATATCTGTATATATAAGAAAATGCTACAAGAGCTTCCCAACAAAAATAAAATGTCTATTTTGTCTTCTTTTGTTGCTGCTGTTGGAAAGTGTTTGGAAAAATCTGACCTACGTTCATAAAAGCAACAGATCATGTCTTGTTGCAACTAAACAATCAACGTACCCTAGAGGCTTATTTGACTTTTGGTACCTTCATATCACATTATAATATAAATGGAGCGTAGGAATGTTGGCATGAAACAACAATACAGACAAATGAAACAGATTTAAATGTGTGCAACAAAGGGCTGCTGTGTGTTCACTGGACGTCAAGTCAAAACACAGACTCTAAAGAGTTCCATACAATTCAATATGCAAAAAGTAAGTTTTACAAGGTACTCATAAAACTGAGACTGGCTCTTGTTTTGGGCAAATATGTGTGTATAAGGTAAACGTTGACTAGTATTCTGCTTTTGTACACTCTCCTTGCTCTACACTGGGCTCTTCCAAAAAAAAGATAGTTTCCCAGTTTCCCATTTTTCTAGACATTTTTAGAAAAGGGGAAGTAATTTTTTGTTTTCCCATTTCAAAACAAGAATCAAACGTCCGCAAAGTCCACAAACCTGAATTCAATTGGCCTGAGTAAGAGAATCAGCTCTCACACTTCTCTTTTGCCAACTAGATGAAATGCAGAATACGTTTTGAATACTGTTGTACTGCACAGTGAATAAATGTGAATTCTGGATTTTGTTAAAAGTCCCTTAAATTGATGCATTAAAATACTTTTCATTTTGCACATTTTTGAAGGAAAGCAGCCTTATATACATGCTTCTATTTGGCCCAATGAAGCGTCTAAATAATTTCAAAAACTGAAGTCCTTTTGGTTGCTACAATATAATAAACTTCTAGTATTATTCTCACTGTACAGATATGTGCTTTTTCCATTCAAATGTTATCCGAGCACTTTTTATACATACATACAGTATATTCAACAGGAAAACTGATTGTACAATGCACCATTTGAAAAGTGAACCAAAATGTCTGCGTCCAGTGAGAAGACTGTGTCTGAGTACAGGTAATTAAACAAAACAATTCTCCTAAAATGTGGTTTTTCACATTAGCACAAAAGATACTCCAGTGTTTTTTTTTCAAGTTCGTACTGAGACTACAGCGGCACATGCACTCACAAACTCATACTAATTGTTGTTATTCATGAACAGTGTTGGACAGGTCAGGAAAATGAATCAGATTCTGCTTCAAAATGTATTCGGATTGGTGGAGTAGTCCAAATGATGATCACACTGATTAAAAAGTGATCGCATTTCCAAATGTCTAAACAAAATAGAATGGTGAAAATGTATAATTGTTATACATAAGCAGCAGGACTTATTTTGTTATAGAAAAAAATTACTTATTAAATTATACTTGAGCAGAAAAAAGGACTTCATAGTTACTTCATAAGTAATCTATTACAGTTGAATGTGGCCCATTATTACTGCGCTGCCGAACAACATTTGTTTGCAGTAATTTGTTACTGCCCAACACTGGTCATAATCAACTGTTTTAGTAGTTCCATACTTCATTCACCATTTCAACAATAATAATGCTGCTGTTTAAGAAGCTTAATTTGAAGAATTATTTGTATTAACTCAAATTTCTGTCTTAATCTAAAATAATTATTTTAACTTCTGTGGTTCTTGAGCGTTGCTTTATTTCATTTTACTTGCGTGTGTGTTTTTGTCTCTGCGTGTGTACAACAATCTGTATTTGTTGCCAGGTTGTGCTTTACCATTTCATAAGAACACTTTCTTACATTGTTCTTGTATAAAACTCTGCCCTGGCTCCAGTGTCAAACATATACAGTCTGTATAACAGGGAGTGGACCACCTTCATGTGACCTCACCCTTAGCATGTACCTTCTATTGAAATAAGCTAATTCGAGCCGATCTGACGAGCTCCATGCGAAGGAATTGAAAATAGTCTCAAAGCAACATGATAGCCAATCAGGAGTGAGGCTATCCCACTCACGCTGCTTCGCAACAAAGAGCTAGCTGAAGCAGGCTTTGTGGAAAGAAGGCACCTGATTGGTTAGTTATTATTGTTCACATCTTAATTTACAAATACAGTCCGACATAAAAAGGATCATCTAGAGTCTGAAACCCAAACATTTGAAGCCCAGAATGGCGAGTGTGACACAAGCAGGTACGAAGGAAGAGGGGTTTTCTATGAAAGTGCCTGGAGCCAGAGAGGGAGCAAAACTCTCACCCCCACGACCACTTCCTTTTATGGCTTAAGCGGATTCCATGTCGCACTGCCCATCACTACTGCAAGATCCGAGTCAAGTCTGTGGAGTTTATCTGAAGCAGAACCAGGTCCTGATCAGGACTATGGTACATTTTGAGTTGGAATGGACTCCAGACCTGCTCCCCTCGTCTGTGCGGGACACGAACACTGGGTGGATGAACCTTCTCATCTCTTGTAGTGGCTCGGAGCGTCTGCAAACATGTACTTCAGTCTGTACGCCTCAGCCAATAAGAGCCCCACTTCCTCGTTGCCCCAGTGGATTGTGGGAAGGTTCTGTAGCAGCATTAGAAGACCCTGGAGCAAGAATGTTAAACAAAACATTCAGTGGATTAAAAAAACTTAAACATATGTGCCAGCAACTGTCTGTCTAAAGTTGAATAATGAACTTGTTCCTGGTGTATTTGACCGTTTCAAATATTTGGCGTCAATTCACCTTGCCCACATACGATGGGAAACACTCTAAAATGGAGATGTTTTATGTGCTGATTAAGAACATAAGAACAAGAGCTTTGTTTAAAAATAATACCTTGTTTGACAAGACATAAGCAAAGTAAAATGTTGTGAGCGAATCGAACCGCAACATTCAGTCATTCGATTAGAATAGATATTAGTTTTCACACACTAGATGGAAAGAGCCCTAGACTGAGAGCTATTTGTCACTTTTCCGTCTGAAAAATCTGATCAAAAGATGTGATAGAGGCCGAAAAAAAACATGCATGACCATTGCACTTTAGATTTTAGATGTTATGCTTATTTTGTTTTAAGCATTATTATTATAAAAGGATCATGTTTTAATATAAAAGCATAAAACACCCATCTTAAACATTTCACCAT
Source organism: Knipowitschia caucasica (assembly GCA_964034765.1). Classification (NCBI taxonomy): domain Eukaryota; kingdom Metazoa; phylum Chordata; class Actinopteri; order Gobiiformes; family Gobiidae; genus Knipowitschia; species Knipowitschia caucasica. The sequence continues at coordinate 36,699,742 of OZ035827.1, read as the reverse complement.
TAAAAAGTCAACTTTTTTAAACTCATAAACTGCATAAATATGTTTCTTATAGTGCTCTCTACATCTCCTGGTAATTTTTTGACATTTTAGTGCAAATTAGATAAAATCTCACTTTTGAGCCTTAAACCGTCTGTGTGGCGCCCTCTCTACCTTTTACTTTTACTTTGACGGCATCAAGCTTAGACAGCAATAGGATGATAATTTAGTGGACAAAACCCCCATAATTCAGCTGGTGCTGTTTGTATATAGGTGCCCTTAATAGTCCAGCAAGTACTGTAATTTGGGAATAGCAATACATTTTGCTACGATTTACAATTATTTACATAATTTAATGTTATTTCAAAGTTAGATGTTCCAACATTAAATCTCCGGGTGGTCTTAGAGAACGTACCTGGAAGTCAGCAATGGACAGGATCTCTTTGCGCCATTTGATGAGAAATGCGGCACAGACATAAAGATGGAAATGGGAGAAGCCCTCAGACTCTGCCTGCACACATCCAAACAGACAATCCCTTCACTGTTTGTTGCATTACACGTTTGCCCACATGGCCCAATTTGAATTTGTTATGAACTAAAACTATGGATTGAGTCATTTGATTTCTATCTTTTTTTACTAAACTCAAAGCAATCCTAAAGACAACTCAGAAATACAACTTCAAAGAACATAGATTGTATGGTAACTTGAGCACTATCCTCTTCCCTTTCCTACTATGTCATCATTATGACTGTAGTCTGTTCATTACTATTCACCCACTGTCCCTGAACCCAGCCTCCATCATCTGCAGGACTGGCCGGACTTGCACCAGCCTCCCCGCCTGGGAGCCTCCTCAGTCCTGTACCCAAGAGCCTCAGTCCTCGTTCTACAGCCTGAGTAATGGTTCAATAGCCTGGCCATCTGAGGGAGTGGATTCTCCTCTCATTGTGGGGATCTTCAAGATTTTTCCCTTCCTCCCCCACATTATATATTGTTTTGTGTTGTTCCTTGCCGGTGGACATCCGCTAACTCTGGACCAATGGCTCCTATGTGGTTGCTAATTTTGCATTTCCAGTGTTCGAACAGTTTCATTCTCTGATTGAATGTTAACCAATTAAATTCAATTTATTCTTGTATAGCCCAGAATTACAAAACTGTTGAATTTGCCAACACAGATCAGAGAATCAAACTGTTCAAAAACAAGAAACGCGGTGATAAAAACACAGAACAATTGGTCCATTAGGAGGCAGATGACCAATGTCCATAAATATTGATAAATGTTGAATGTCAAACTGTCCTGGATCATCACCACTGTCCTTTGACCCTCCTGCATCGGCAAGGAAATACTCCCTGTGAGAGCGAGAGGGATCCGCTACCACGGCCAGACGGGTTATAGATCTGAGGCTGTAGAACGAGGATTCCACAGTATAGGAGCTTGGTAGCTCGATGTTCAGCAGCCTGTTTAGGAACCACCAGAAGTAAGCACAGAGCTCAGCTTGGTTGATATGACACTAACGTGTCTTGGAGGTAGGATGGTGCCATACCACTTAAAGCCTTGTATGCAGTGTTGGGTAAGTTACTTTGAAAAAGTAATTAGCTATAGTTACTAGTTACTTCTCCCAAAAAGTAATTGAGTTACTGAGTTCTCCACTATAAAAAGTAACTAGTTACCAGTAAAAGTAACTATTGCGTTACTGTTTCATTCCGAGCTTTAGCTGGTTGTAATTAGGATCACTTCTAAGTATATTAATTGTTGCAACAACGCCACCCTATTTTACTATTAGTATAAGTATTATATTTTAGTATAGGGAACTGTCCTGCAAGGCACACAGATAAGACAGGCCAAGGTGCCATTTAAATTACATTGCATTTATTTTTATCCATTGATCAAACAAAACGCATTAAAAACCTTGCAATTGAAAGAGACCATTTTAAAATAATTAGTTCCCACATACACACACGTTCAGCAGCCCTCGCGCCTGACAGACCAAAACGAGGGAAAATACAGTGCACAGAGCACGGCCGCTACAGCCGCTGGAATAATGTGAACGGAGCAATCGCTCGCTGCCCACGCAAAGCTCGCACTCCACGACAATGTTTTTATCTTTTTGACTGATATAGTTAGAATAGTGTGCATATCTCCACCGGTAGAATGAATTCCTCTCCTCTGCCTCTGCCATGTTGCTTTACAAACAAACTCGCTCATGTGCTCAACGTGACGAAAGTACGCTGCAGTAGAGCAGTTTTCTCGGCACAACTCGGCAGAACACCGGTGTCGCCGGTAACGAAGTATTTAGGTAGTAACTGTAATATAATGAAACGTGTTTTCACAATAACCCGTTACACTACTACGTTACTCAAATTGTAATTTTGTTACAATAATGCGTTACTTAAGTAACTTATAAGTTATCCTAAATTAAAACCAGCTAAAGCTCGGTACCACGACAAACGAAAAAGTAACGCAATAGTTACTTTTACTGGTAACTAGTTACTTTTATAGTGGAGTAACTCAGTCACTCAATTACTTTTTGGGAGAAGTAACTAGTAACTATAACACTGCTTGTATGTTGAAAGAAGGATTTTAAGACTTTTTAAAGTTTTAGCCAAACAAAAATAAATTGAATGGAATGGAAATGAAGCCTGGACAGAGCAAAGCAGCATTCTTGAGCGTGACCTGGTATGTGTCCCAGAGGCGGATGGTGCAGCGCAGGGGCAGCTCTCTCATCAGCAGGTTGTTCATCCAGCGGAAGGCGAACTGTAAATACTCCACCTCGTACCGCCTGAAGTGCACGTGGACGTCCTCTGAGCACACAAGACAACATTTATGATGACGAGGAATAACGAAAGTGACCAAGATGCAATCAGTACGCACCGTCAATTCTGCCGATCAGCTCTTCCAGCGCCTTCACTTTGTTCTGAATCCCTGGCTGAGCAAAGGTGTAATTATCCTGGAAGATACAAGAATCATTCATTCAAAAAATGTCTTATCATTTAGAGAAGTTATAACAGCAGATAGATGAGCTGTTTTAACTGGACACAACTGAAGAAAAAGACCTGTGACTGGTCCCAAATCCATGCAAAAATGTTTTCCAGGCTGTTGTGCAGTTTGAAACAATTTGAGCACACACAGCAGAATGGGGATAACTAACTAATGTAAAGAATTATTTCCAATCTCACCTGGATCCCATCCAGTAACTTGCTCATGCACCAGAAGCTGTCAGCCTCAATGTTTCTCTGAGTTTCAACAGGAAGCGCCGCAACGTCAAAGTTCTCCATGTCGTCCTCTAAAATCACAGCAACACACATTTATACATGAGGTATAAGACACTAAGCGCATTGTTCAGATTTTTGGTCCGCGCGATAAAGAATACAAATATATACAACTAGTTTTTACATAGAAATGACTGTGACAGGTGGTAAAATCATGCTTTTCTAGCACTAGACGTTTTAAGATTTGTTGTTAGAATATTTTGTATATTTACATATTTTAGCTCCACAAATATTCAAGTGGAGTCACAACGCCGCAAGATGGCGCCGTGACATGCTCTGCCAAAGCAATTTCCAAGTGGTGACTTTTGTTACTTACGTGGCAATAAAAAAAGATTTTGATTCCGATTTAAATATTGGTATAATTGAAAGCATACAGTACATGTGAATACGTTAAAATTAATTAGGAGATACAAATTGTATAGAGCACAAAAATGACCTGATTCTAAGTCCACTTAATAAAACACCTCAGGTCAAAAAACGAAAGAAATATAAAAATTGTAAAACACAAAACAACAACTGTTTCAGAGCTACTTAGGACTTGCTGCCATTTCCAGCATATTCAAAAATCTACTTCTACACCCGAATAGGCCTTTTCCCTTTACTCCAATCCTAATGACTCAGGAAGTTTCTTTGAAAATTACCTCAACACTCATCAAATATGCTAATAAAAGAAACACACTATTTTTTTTCAATAACTCCTATCACCAACTCCTAACTTACCAACCTGGCCTTTGTAGGACTTTTAGTATCTTGTTCAAGACACCTCATATAAAAAGACCTATGCTTTCCATTTCTTTATCTCAAAGCGTGACATTATCTGGATTCATAAACCACAAATAGAAGTTTTATGTAGATTGTCATTTGTTGTAAAATGCACATTGCCAGGCTGGATGGATGTAGTGCTTGAAGCAGCTGCAGTCTCACCCACAAACTCTGAGAGGAAGACCACGAAGAAGGGCGTGACGAGGTCGTTGATGCCCTGCACGTAGCCAGAGGCCGGGTGTCGGATGGCCCAGATGAATAGGATCCTCTCAAACACCTACACACACACACACATATTATGGCTCATCTATTTAATGTTTGCAGCCCTCTAAACCAGTCGTTCTTAACATGGGGGTACTTGAAATGATTCACAATTCTTATTAACCTACAATTCTGGAGAGCAGTTTTAATGACAGACTTGTACATCCTTGCTGTGTGAGGGAGAATTCCACAAGTCTTTGCTTTCCGCTGCTGTCAGTCTGTACAACAACAATGAGGACTAACAAACACAGCCGACCTGACCTCACATGTCAGAATGTACAATATAGAACCACAATCACCTTACAGAGTCACTTTGTACAACTATAGATTACTTACAAGAGTATATGGAGCATTTTATTCTTGATCATTATTTAGGGGTTTTTGTACTTGAGCAAGATAGAGATTTTTATTTCATACGGTTTCTTTTTAAGCTAGAGTTACAGATTTTATTTTAGCATTATTAATTTATTTTGTGCTGTGTGCTCCCCATTCCTACAGTCTCTAAAATTACCCCACAGTGGGATGAATAAAGGATCTCTTAATTAATCAAACATTGATAGTAAGCAGTATGATTATGGGCTACCAGGGCATGCAATTCTCTCAGGAAATGACAAGCCTAAGGTTTAGGAACCTAACAAGGTTTAGCTTCGGTTCAGTCGTAGCATGCACTCATTTTGTTTCAGAAACACTTTCTATAACACATGTCTAAAAGTTGTGGCCCCAGACTAAAATAAGTTTAACACCCCTGGGGTATGAAAGACTTTTTGCCCTAAACAACTTATGCCCCGTGTATGCTGGTCAAGAGTACAGGGCAACTCCTCAATCCGAGTCTGTGCCAAATCAGGGTCAAAAGTTAATGACGTTTGGAGGGTTTTTTGCCAATTACCAAAAATAACCTGATTTTTTGTGTCATTTACAAACCAATTCAATTCAATTTATCTTTGTATTGCCCTAAATCTTAACTCATTGTGTCCCATTGACGCACAAATACGTCAAAGCAAATAGTAACGTCGTGTGCCATTGACGCATTAATCCGTCAAATGCCTTTTTCGCTATTTTCACGTTCCCAGATGTCTATTGTATCTAATATGTATGGGGATGACTTGAGACCATATTTTATCGAGCCAGCAGGTGGCAGCATTGCTCTCTGAATGGTTTGAAAACATGTAGGTGCACATGTTGTGCCTCTTTTTTCTCAACTTTCTGGTGATTTCTGGTGATTTCAGTAAAACTTCCCTCTACTCAACGGAGGATTACAGGGGAACAAAAAAAGCTATAAACAAAATTCTTTTTGCTGAGGAAAGTAGACAGTCCATTCTTTTAGAATCTGGTGTCGGATTTCAGATAGTCATAGTACACAATATTCTGTGGGTCTTGAAAAATCAGTAAAAATCATCATAAATGGCTGGCACTGTGGGAGTACCTGATCTGAAATAGGCTGGCATTCAATGAGTTTTAACAGCAGTCAGAAACTTACAAAGTTGTCGCTTCAACGACAGCAGATCAGAGAATCAAACAATTTAAACACAGTAAATGCAATAATAACTAACTGAAGCAATTGGTGCATATGGAGTGGGGTGTCCAGAAAAGTTAATAAATATGGATTTTTAACTTTATAAATGATGAGCAGTCGTCATAGGATCAATTGAAAAGTATTACTGACTGATTGCGGATTGGCTGCGACAGAGATTCATGTTCGTTCTAGAATAGGATTTCTTTTCAAACGAGCAGCCATGAAAGAAGTTAATCACATAACTTAAAGAAGCTGAAGTGGCAAGATCATTTCCCTTTAATCAGCATTATGTTTAGGCTGACAGTTTGAGTTCCAGCAGTTCCCATAGTGACTGAGAAGTGTCAACGAGATGTGAAGTTGTGAACCAACACAACACAACTGCTTTTTTGACAGTCTCTCTTAAAGTACACAGATCTACACAGAGCCTTCTGATAAACTAATATTATACAATTAAATTTTTTGGATACAGGGATTTTGTCTAATTTAAATACGTCTACTGTTTGGTCTGCCCACCCACAATAGATGTGTCGGTGTTAAACGTGGGTTGAGCACTGAAGGCTGACTGCAGGAATCACTGGAGATGACACTTTGGGGAAAGAGAAGGACAAGGGAATACGGAGAACAAAGAGAACATTTGAATCCCAGTTTACATCATGGTATTAACCAGTGGGAGCAGAATTTGACTTCCTGGAGTCACATATCCGTCTTATCTTTTGAAGGGGCCACAAAAATGACTGCCATGAGGAAGAGACTTTCTGCACTTCCTCTTTCACTCATCTGAAATTGCAGCTTCTTCCTCCAAGAAACAAAAATGTGTCTAACAAGAGATATGCATCCACAGCGAGTGCAAGGTTATAAATGACTGGGAGTGGAGATTGTGTGAAAGTTGATACTGTTGACCTTTTATTGATAGTCCCGCCGAGAATTTCAGAATTGGGTCAACACATGATGTGACATAAAACAGGCTCCAAAGAAGTAAAATCTAACCCAAACATAAATATTTAGGTAAATATTCATCTTGAAATTGTATAATAAAATACATGTATTATAATTATTTATACCTTACTTTGCTTAGTAGATTATAATGGTGCCTTTAGTGCTTAGTGTAAATGTGTTCAGGATCTAGAATTCCATTTCAGTATTTAGGGGTAATAGAAAACAAAAAACTTGCCTCCTGTACGGCCGGCTGCTGGAACAGAGGGATCAGAGGGTTGGTTCTGGGGATGTCGATGTTGATCTAATGACACAAGTATAAGGATACGTTTTTAAGTATGAGCAATCTTCTTTCAGTCCCAGGTAGGGCTGATAGATACAGTATATTGTCCAGTCAAAGCGCAGAAGCCTGCTGTAGGGTTAGTGAGTGTTTTGGCCCTGTGTCTTGTCTGTGTGCATGAGAGCATGTGTTTGTGTCTTGTCTCATGCCATTAGTATTACTATGTAGGGCATTCGTGTTTTTATGATGTAACATAAACTTTTAAATCTATGTCTCTGTGAATAATTGTTTGTAAATCTTTAGAATAAATGTATTGCTGTCATTAGTTCATGATTAATACGACTTCAAAGACTTTATGAGCATTTTGTTTACGGTGTTACGGAATTCAATTTTTATAAAAGATTTTTGTGCTGTGTTACTTTGTGTTTTAGAATAGATAAGTGAAAAATTGAGTACCCATCACCACACACCCATCTAGTGGTATGGGAAATTACATCATGCTATATTCAGACCTAAATCTAACATGACGCAGTCAAGCTTAATTAAATATGACAGGAGAATTTTGAAGGCAACATACTTTGGTCACACTTTTAGTCATGGAGTTGCAAAAGGAGAACCTGTACCTGTCTGTATGTGTCTCTGTGCGGCTCGTCACTTCTGGAGTCGTAATACTGTTCGATGAATCCAAAGTATTCCTCACGTTTCCTCTGTAAAACGTGCTCACGCCGCTCCCTGTTGGCTGGGAGGTAGCCCTGCACATTCAATGTGATGAGTTTACAAGGGTCTTCTCACAACTCAATGGTAAAGCTAGAGAGTTACCCCGAAGAGTTACCCCGAACAGTTACCCCGAACAGTTACCCCGAATAGTTACCCCGAACAGTTACCCCGAGATTAGACACATTAGCGAGAATTAGCATGAGGTCATGTTAGCGCAGCCCCTCTGGTTTGTTGGATGATGATCTGATCAATAATTGATCAAAATTACATTGTTAGGCAAAAGCAGCAGCTAAGGGGGCCCCACACCAAACCAGTTAAGTACCCTTTGTGATTCTAATGTCCAGCCAGGACATAGAACATAGAATAGCACTAAAATAGTTCTTTAGACTGATAAAACAAAAACTATTTTTGTGTCGGCATTATTATTATATAAAAAAAAAAAGTTAACTAATACATGAACAAAACATAAAAATGCTCAACAAGAAATAAGGTAAATAAAACAATGAAAGAATAAAAAAAAAAAAATCAAATTCTGGCTTTATATTTAAGCTCCAATGGATTAAGACATATGTTTGGCAGTTATATTGAAGTGCGATGAAAATATGAATAAAAGATATTCCATTTAAGTACATCTTATTGTATAAAATCATTAGTTCTTAGATAAACTTTTTTCCAACACTTTAAAAAAAGACATTTGTAGAAAACAATTTGAGCACTCACAGAGAGCAGTCTCCAGGTGATGGGCCGGACCTCTCGTGGAATCCCTGACCAGCTGTGCTTCCGGAGCTCATCTGACAATAACACACAATATTTACACACAAGCAGCGAGGAGCAGCCTCTGTTCAAGCAGCGGCACGTTTTAGAGACGTCACAGACATAAGGACATGTTATACACTAAAAGAGAGGGGCACATGCGTGATCAGGAAACAGTTACAAGTGAACAGATGGAAGGAGGTATGTGAGAAACACAGACACAAGGAGAGCTGCTTGGTGCATTCACTCTTCGGTCATAATGATTATGACATCTATTTGGAGAGTGTACATTTGAGAGCAGATGTTTTAGACATATCTTTGGATGAGATTATCTAGCCTCAGAGGAGGTGCAGTTGGTCTTTGTTCAGGAAGACAAAAATAAGACAGTTAACATTTATTCTGATATTTGTATAAGACCTGTACCTTTGTGTTCCCAAACACATGTGCTGTACCTGTTCAGATAGCAAGGCTGGTTTATTTGTACAACCCAATTTGTACAACTGTTTGAAATTGACATTGTTGAAGTGACACTTGGACCACTTACAATGCATCACAAACACAAAGACCTGGTCCTGGAGTAACTTAATTAAATGGAATCCCCTTCGTACCCAGGTCTGTGTTGTGGTCACACAGCAGCGTTCGGAACCTCTCCAGGCGGCTCTTCTCACGCACAGTCATGGGAGGAGCTCCAGATGAGTTCTGGTCTGATATACGAGCCACCAGAGGGATGATGGGACGAGAGGGGAGGGACGGAGGCCTCTGCTCTGAGCCCATGTCTGGAAGGAAGGACGTAATGAACAATGGCTTGTGTATATGCAGCTAAACTCAACAGCTTATTTTCTACTTAGGCTCCATAATCTGTTATCTGTCATGATTACAGCTGATTACCTGAGTCCTGGAGGTGGCTGTCACTGCTGGACTGGACCATGGTCCCATTGTGGACAGATCTCTCACCACACAGGGGGCTCTGCTCTGGGGGCAGTGACAGGGGCAGGGGATGGTCTACGGAGACTGAGGTCTGAAGAAAAAATAGTCGGGACTTTAAACAGGACAAAATAGCTTTTGACCATGTCACTTGTCATTTACACACTTACCGTTATTTTAATGTATCTTTATTTCACTAGAGAGAAGTTTGAATGTATACAATGGGAGAACACCTCTGGCTTCTCTGACTAGCAGCCCCAAGTTATTAAACTACTGCTGCTGGGGCCCTGGAGCACAGTGTCAGGAGTAAGTAGAGGTGCAACGGTTCATCACTGATCCGTGATCCGTTCGGTTCAACGTCTTCGGTTCGATACAGACGTAATCCGCGGTTTGATTTAGGAAAAAAAAAAGTTGTGCGCACGTTGTTCAGTCCACACACAGCGCGGTCATTGCGAGCTGAGGAACGGAGATGCTTGAAAGCCCCGCGTCATTTAAATCCCCAGTATGAGAGCATTTTGGCTTCACTGTAACTACACTGATAATTAATATTTGACAAAACTGTCACGATGTGTAAGCACTGTGGCACAAGAAAGACATGAGTGAAAAAAGCGTCTCAACGACCGCTTATTGCCGCGGCATTTAAGCAGCTCCTTTACGCACAGTCAGACCGGGCTGAAGTCAACTCTCCCGCGCATCCTCAGCTGCGCTCACGACTGACGTTTGGACGTCCCGCGGAACCTATAATAGATCCATGAGCGGAACGGAGAACTATGTTAATAAACGCTCACTGCAGACTGGGACATGAGAAGTCTGGCGCTGCAGACACGCCCCTTCTACGACAGTCACACAGTCACACAGCGCAGGTACTGACACAAGCAGCGGAGGAATGGAAGACAAAGGCCCAGTACTAGCGACAGTAGCTCAGTTGGTAGAGCGTTGGCCTTTGAGCCTGAAGGTTGTGGGTTCAAGCCCACCATAAGACCTACTTCACGACTTCCACTGATGACTGCTGTCGTTGTGTCCTTGGGCAAGACACTTAACCCCACTTTGCCCGAAGCCCCCACTGAAAGATCTCAGCTCCTGTGGACTCACCACCTGCAGGAGGATCAGTGAGGGGCGGGTGCTCTGTGAACTGGGTGCAGCTCTGACTGCCACCCCCCGACCCAGAAATGGATTAAGGGGAACAAAATGGATAGGATGGATGGCCCAGTACTAATATCCCAGTCACAATTGATAATGCCAAAAATTAAATAAATGCAGTGAATGAGGCTGGACTGGGCACTGAATGGACCGCCTCCTTGGGAGAATCAGGATGGTAGTTTAATATATGAGGGTAAATATCCTCATAAAGTGCCTTCTTATGTTGCACTTCTTCTTGTGTTGTTTTTCATTAATTATGTTAAATAGACATAATTGGATGGATGGAATATGCCTTCCATCCATCCATCCATTACCTTCCCCTTATCCATTTCTAGGTCAGGGGGGGCAGTCAGAGCAGGTGCCGAGTCCACATGAGCTGTGTTTATTAAAAAGACAAGACTTTTTTGTTGAAAAATGAACCGAACCGTGGCCTCTGAACCGAGGTACGAACCGAACCGTGATTTTTTCAAACCGTTGCACCCCTAGGAGTAAGGCATCTTCAACCTCCACCAACCCTTCACACACACACTAGACTCATTCTAGGGCATGTGAGGAAAGTTTTTTCCTGAGTCACCAACAATAGTCAGACACTTTGCAGCTGCCCCACTGTGGCACCTGGTGTTCCTAGAGGTCTCTCATCACAGTGCAGGCTCTGCCCTGCTTAAGCCTCGTTTATACGGAGGCGGAGCGCAGACGTTGCAAAGCAAGTAACAGAAACTACCAGGCTCGTGCAGCGTTTAGATGACTGCGGAAAGCAATGTAGTTCTAGAACCTGGCCAGTAATGGGCAGTGGAAATTTACAACACGACTCATGCGACGCCCAGCAGCATATTAACTTTTTCAACAACATCCTCCAACACAAAGACGTGAAAGAATGCACCAACATCATTCTGCATTTTGTTTGGACGAACAAAGGAGTAGAATTGTTCTCCGTGTCGCGCTCAAAGCACACGTAGCATTAGTAGTGTACCCGCCGCCATTGTTTTAGTTGTTTATGTTTGTTCTCGGCAACTGCGCATGTCCAAATGTACGTGCAGGAAGTGGAGGTCATAGCAGGCAAAGAAATCCCACCTTGTCATTCATGCGGCTTTGAAACAGCCACCTGCTGAGCAGCATATCTGTTCTGTTCCACTCTGTAGGCTGGTTCTCAATGCTTACGTTTTCAACCCCCCGGAACACCGCCTTAATGTAAACGGAAGGCCAGACCGATAACAAACTCTAATGTTTTATTGTCGCAGCGTCTCTGTATAAACGGGGCCTTAGCATCAGAGGTCTGATAGAATCTGGCTTTTACATGCAGGTGTTATGTCTTCTTGACTAAGTCAAGCTACAGAGATGTAATGAATGGTAAAATGATTGTAAAAAGTGCTGAGAATTTGTCAGCAAAGATCTGTCTGACCTGGACATGCGTGAGTGCCTCCTCGTCCTCCTCCTCGTCCTCGATGTCCCAGGCATCGTTTGTGCTTCGGGCAAACTCATGGAAACTGGAGGCCTTCTTGGATCTCACGTTGTTCAGGTTCAGCTTAGTCTCTTTCAAATATCTGTGGAGGTCACAGAGGATCTTACTGAGACACCAATAATTGGGCTGCTGTGGGATGATCCAACATAAAAATTAAAACAAAAAGTATTAACATAAATTTTATAAAGATCACGATCAGGTAACATTATAGATGAACCCCTGTGTGTTCCTTTGTGACTTGATAATATGCCTCTATCGGACATTCTTCAGCCAACAGAATAGACCACTCACATGACTTAACAGCACTGGAAATGTGAATGAATTTGACTGAATTCATTCACAAAGGAACTAAAAAGGAACTGGTGGGAGGAACACACAGAGTTTATAATGGAGCAAAATAACAACAATATGTAACAGAAATAACAAGCATTAATCAAATGGGGAGAACACAAATATTTCACCTATAACTAAAGAGACAATCGTTTCTTCATGCAGCAAATTCATATGCGGCACAGGACAAAGATGCATAAATAAACAAAAATAAATGAGTATTTAGAAATTATTCAAAGCATGGAGGAGTGGTCGTTGGTTGGACTCACGTGCGTCTGAGCTTTGGGTCGAGAGGTGGGTGCTGCGCGCCGTAAACTGGTTTTACACTGCGCAAACCAACATTTATTTAGACATATGCACAAGGGACAGAAAGGCATTGTTCCCAAAAGGCATTTGGACACCTCCCCAAGTGCCGCTGGGACACACGTGAGGGCTGTGCTGAATATGGCGAGCTCAGAAAACTAAAGATACCAAAAGGAGCATAGAAACATACCCAGTAATCTAGGGCTGCAATTAATAATTCTTCTGATTATCGATTAGTTATTTTGATACCAAAAGAGGTCAGAGTCAATATGGGATTTTTGACCAAAACAAAACTCAAGTGCTGCCCTTAGAGATCATAGAAATGACTCGTTACACATTGGGTTATTTGATTAAAAATACGTCAGTCTTCAGTTTAATCTAATCAATCTAGAACTATCTGAGTCATAAAACCTCTTCTCAGCATGTCTTTGTTCAAGAACACGTACAAAAATGATGACTTGATTTATAAATAGTCATCATTTGACATTGACAACCATCTCATTATTGATTAGTTGTTATTAATTAATTGACTGAGAACTGATTATTTGTTGGAATCACTAAAAAACAACATTCCCAAATACACATTTGCCTGGCTGTAATTAAAAACTACTTTGATACCAGGCAGGCATAAAGGTATACTTTTTTGGTCTAAACTCACAAACATCATTGCGAGATGCGAGTTACAAATTAGTTGAGAAGATACAAATGAAACAAGTGTCTGATTCCTTACTACATAATGATACTAAGTGGAAGTGATACTGAACAAAAGCTAGAATTGAATGAACAAAATTAAGACTTTGGGCATGTTTCACTTCAGGCTTTAGAACCCAATGCAATTGTGCAGAGTTTACACAGAGCGCCTCAAAGTGTGGTCAGTGTTTGAATATGGCCTGCGACCTTGTCTGGTTTCACTTACACTCTGTCTATGTTATCAGCAGTGAAGCAGAGCTCCAGCCGGCTCATAGCGACCGCTCTTAAATGACAAAGCAATTTCCACAATATGTCTCTTTTACAGGACATTTCTGTTGAATATTTTACATCGGGACAAGCACAATACTTGTGAAAAGAGCGTCCTATGTATATTCTGTAATAATCCTGATGATTGGTTAACAGAACAACCTTGACACCTTTCTGTGTTCCTCTGCGGTATGTGGTGTTATCAGAGTCCAGCTCAGATCTTAAGCTCTTCCTGTTTGTTTGTGTTTCCACTGCTGCTCTGCCCTCCACAGTTTAACCACAGCAGCAGAGACACGCCCTGTTCACAAGCTACCTACCGTGAGAGTCAAACCCATCAAGAGAAAATGTATACAAAAATAGATATGTTTAGTAATATTTGTCTGCAACCATCAAAGCCACTGTCGAATAGGGCTAAAATCATATTACATCATGACAAATGGACTTCATGGTAATATTATTTTGACTATATGAATTATAAATGATAAAAAAATGCAGCTAACCTCATAGTATAGACAATTGGATTATTTTTACTGCTGATTAAAGTTGTTCTTATTCAATTAGGTGTCCTGAACACAGATACATATCACACAGAAAAGCTGGAGTGAAGCAACTAAAAGACCTTTTAAAATGTTAATTTTAAAGGCGTTTTAAACTTACGTCTTTCAGCACATTTATGTGTTGCTGTCTGTATAGGTAACAATTATTCAATTACTAAAATAATCAGCTATTTTTAAAGAAAGCCATTTAATCAGTATAGCCCAGGGTGAAGAATTGTTTGCCACTCCCCTCCCCAGCTGTTTCACAGATGAAGACAAAGGAACGTTATATTTTTACAACAGAATTCTCAGCATGTGTAAAAGCTGCTATGTTGAGCTGCAAAATATAAACAAATGTCATATTTCTTGTAAGTAAGTAATCTTTAATTATACAGAGCCTTTCACAAACCAGAGTCACAAAGCGCTATACAATTGTTGTGTAGACATACTTGTGTGCAAATGTAAATTTAACCTACAATTCCATTCCATGTTTTATGTATTGTGAACATAATATTAGTGCAAAAACTAGTATTAGTATTAGTAGAAAAACATTTATTAGGTTTTACTGGGATAAACACTTAATATTTCTATCACAAGGTGTTCAGCTGTTGTGGATTTTCAAAATTAATGTATTAAATCATGTTTTGATGTTGAAAATGGTTATACAAAGAACAATTTAACATGTAGAGTCAGAATGTTTAGAGTAATCACAAGTCAAGAGAAATGAGCAAGAATAGGTCAGGCCTGTGGGCCAATATCAGTGTCTTCCAGCCAATATAGACATACTGTTCCTTGTGGTGAAGCTCTAGACTCCAGCTGTTTACTTTATTTGTATATATACTGACATTTGTTTTTGATTGTCACAAAATTATGTTATTAGTGCTAATAGAGCTGGTGAAATGTTTCATTCAGCCAACTTCAGCTCCATCACAGCTAAATATAAAGTTCGGGAATCAGAACATCCAAAATTCTGTAAAAACTGTTTCACAATCCAGGTTGTAGGGACCTGGACAAGTCAGGTGAACAAATAGGTTTAGAAACCCATTAAAAAAAGACTATATAAGATTACGCAAACACAAATTCATATTAGAGTGAATTGAGTATGAAAAGGAAAACCTCGACATTATGATTACATTGAACATAACATATCTTCTTTGCATTAGTCTTTTATTGTTTTTTCTGTTACTTAGGTCAAAATTAGGATGCTTACTCTAAGCATATGTTCTGTTGTCACGTTATCTCGGTAGCTAAGCAGTTTCCACTTCAAACGTTGCTTGACAGAATGACAACAATTGTAATAAGTAATCCATTTAGATCTTAGATTACTCCTGTGTCTCATTTAAACCCACTGGACTTGTAAAGCCACTATTTCAACCCGAGATTTCGCACTGTGACAATCACGTTACTTAAAAATATAATTTAAGAACAGTATGCCATTTTAAACATAAAGGTATTAGTTGTACCAGGGAGATAAAAAGTATATTTGAACACTCACCTTCCTGGAACCTTTACATTTCTCCTCCAAAAATTGACCCGGTTTTCAGTGGCCATTCTCAGAAACCACAACCCCAGTGAGTCCTACACACATCCAGGCGAGTTACACCGCCAAAACATGGGAGAAAGGCTTCGGTAATCCACCCGGGACACACGGATCCTCTATGTGTTATTATCCAGTCGACACTCATGGGTTTATGCAGCGGGAGAAGTGTTTTATTTCGCTAACTTTGGCCTGAAATGTGAGGATGATGTGGGGAAGAAGCCGTGCGAGCCGCCATCTTGGTGTGGTCAAAGCAGTGGCTGATTGGTCTGTGCGCGGAACAGGTGCAGTGAAGCTAGCCAATCCAAAACACAGGATAATGAGATGCGTTGGAATAAAATAAACAAGAAAATAAATATGTACTTATATACATATAAAAGCTACATGTTGTAGCGTACATGGGTTGTATATACACATGGGGTTGCGTTTTAATCACATTCAAAAAGCTAATTAGGGTAAGCTTATAAACTGGTTAGCTAAATGTAGCTAACGTTTCCATAACGTCTGGATAAACGTTATTGATATATACGTTACTATAAATATATACAGTCTATGGGATAAACTTGTGTTTGTGGTTTAAAACCATAATAGATCCATGTTTAAAACCAAGATATTCAACTGTTGTTTCCTTTTCGAACTTTTAACTCTAAGCCGTGTATCTAAATAGAAAACGTTAGGTTAGTTGTAGGCTTTTACAAAACAATTAAGAGCACTTAATAATCAAAAATACACTATTTGTATTTCAAAATAATTTAAAAATAAGAGCAGAAAAAACCCTCACACAGCTGTTAACCTTTTTTCAAACATGAATTGAAAATTTCTTGGTCACACATTTTAAGAAAGACTGTTCCAGATTTTAGCTGCATGATTCTGAAGAGCTAACCCCTCCTTGTGTTCCTCAAAGTCCAGCAGAAGGCCGGTCCCTGTGCCCCTCAGAATCCTAGCAGGATGCCAGTCCTTTTGTTCCAGAATCACAGTTGGAGGCTTGTCCCTTTGCTCCTCAAATGCCCAGCAGGAGGCCGGTCCCTGTGCTTGGAAAATGATGTAAACAATTCGGGCGTTCTGCTCTCCCAAAATTCCATCCACTGAGCGGCGCTGTGATCAAAAAATGACACCGTTTGTTGCCCAGTTCACTTCCGGTTGATTTCATACAATGGCGAATATGGCTCACGAAAACAACAAGCGATTGACAGTGCCTGAATTGCGTGAAAGGTTGAAGCGAAAGGGTATTTGCAGTGTGGGAAAACGAAAGGAGGAATTGTTGTTGCTAGTTCAACGAGCGGATGGTGTTTATGAAGATTTAGAAGAAGATGACAGCGAGCAGAGTGAACGAAAACGGCTGTGTGTGCGAGTGACAGATGGTAACAATGAGAATGAAGTTCAGCTAAGAGGGAAGAATGTGAATTGGACGGATGATTTGCGCGATATGCCACTAGTTAGAGACGGGAATGTATTTGCATACAGAAAATGACGAAAACACTCAACCATTTAGAGAAAATGCGCCGGGCAGAGAGAACCGGAAGTTGCGAAGGCAAGTGTTACCCATAATGCAACGCAAAATTCAGTCGCTCCCCCGCCCATCGGATGGAATTTTGGGAGAGCAGAACGCCCGAATTACGCAGGATACTTTCTCGTGTCAACTGCTTATACGATCAAAAAATGTAAAATCCTAACTACTATTTGATTGTTTTCAAAACTTGTATATTTTGACTAATATAAACTCAATATTTTTCTCCAAATATTACTTTCCTTTTTTTTTCTACTGCTGCTTTGCATTCGTCCACTGGAGGGCAGACTTCACTTGTGCAAATAGAAGGAAAACCAGTTCATCCACTTTCAGTTGAGATGCAGTGGTGGAAAAACATCAAACAAAGGAGCAAAATATCACAAACAAATAAAGTCACGTCATCATACGTCATCATTTCACATTTAGACTTGTAGCTTTGGAATACTTTTGGCACTTACTTAATAGTGTGTGTGTGTGTGTGTGTGTGACTAGAATGCAATTAAGTATTCTGTGTCAAAGGTATAGGAGGAGTTTTAAATAATGAAATTGTCCATATATTTTAAAAATGAATCTATAATGTTGTGGATGCTGTCAAAGAGGCCATTATATTTTTAATCTCTAGACTTTCTCTTTGTAACTTGATGTTATTATCTTATTAGTGGTAGGAAGTAGGTTAGTGCATTTGTTTTTTTTTTTAAAATCAAATAATGACAGTAACTAAACTCGGAACTAGGTACATATAAAGGTTAAGACACTTTATTTTCCTCACAAAGACATTTGTTGCATTTGACCTATTTTTCACTATGGCAACCCTGTCAGAATTCCCGGGACCCATTGCCCTTAATATTTGATGCTCGGCTTAATCAAGTCTAAACAAGTCAGCAACCGCCTCTGATTTTCCCTTGGGATTAATATTATAATTCCTGCTCAATTTTGCAGTCGGACAAGTTCCACTGTATATATTCCAAAACGTTTCTCTAAGAAATCTTGTATATTATTTTCAGCAGTCCCAGTATTGTTTCCTGAATGTCCCATGTTGATGGCGTTCTATTCAAATGAATTCAAATGCAGGTGAGTGACTCCAGTGTGTCTGTGTTGGTTTAGGGAAATGAAATCAGTGCAGCAGCTCGAGCCCAACGAATTCAACGGAACATGGACTCTACAGGTAAGCACTCACTATCATACTTTTTATTGTAGGAGTGGGCAAAAAAGCAGACAAGCTGATTCGAGTGGAGGAGATGTGGAGCAAGGATTATTTATACGGGTCGCAGTCTAAATGTAAACACCAGGAAACCCAAAGGTCGGCTCAACTTTTATCCCTGTAATATTACTATGTGAGAAACCAGTAAAACATACATTTATCTGGCTTCCTTGTTTGAATAGTAATTCTTCTGGTACCCCTCCATTGTTTGCTTTTCTTTGACACTGGTCTGAAAGAAAAGAAATATTTCAGAACAGTGTCAAAGAAGAGCTAACAGTGGATGGGTAGCAGAAGAACCACTCCACCAAATGACTATTCAAACAAAGAAGCCACGGGATATATACTTATGAAGGCATTGTGGCCGAATGAATAAATTAATGATACCTGCAACTTGAAAGTGCCATGCTTTCTTTTAACTGTTCCTTGCTGTGTGTGATGGAAAGGTTCCTCAAGTCTTTCCTACCTGCTACTGTCAGACTGCACAAGGAATAATGACAACTGAAGAACACTGCCGACCTGATCTCACATGTTCAATAAGAAATCACAACAATGTTAGAAAGTGCAATATGGGACCACATGTGTCCACTGTCACTTTTAGCCCATAACCTCATTCTGCTAACATGTACAGTAGTGTCTCATTCTGCAAACATGTACAGTAGTGTCTCATGCTGCTAACATGTACAGTAGTGTCTCATGCTGCTAACATGTACAGTAGTATCTCATGCTGCTAACATGTACAGTAGTATCTCCTGCTGCTAACATGTACAGTTGTATATCATGCTGCTAACATGTACAGTAGTATCTCCTGCTGCTAACATGTACAGTAGTATCTCATGCTGCTAACATGTACAGTAATGTCTCATGCTGCCTACATGTACAGTAGTATCTCCTGCTGCTAACATGTACAGTAGTATCTCATGCTGCTAAAATGTACAGTAATGTCTCATTCTGCAAACATGTACAGTAGTATATCATGCTGCTAACATGTACAGTAGTATCTCATGCTGCTAACATGTACAGTAGTATCTCATGCTGCTAACATGTACAGTTTTATATCATGCTGCTAACATGTACAGTAGTATCTCATGCTGCTAACATGTACAGAAGTATCTCATGCCGCAAATATGTACAGTAGTATCTCATGCTGCTAACATGTACAGTAATGTCTCATCCTGCTAACATGTACAGTAGTATATCATGCTGCTAACATGTACAGTAATGTCTCATCCTGCTAACATGTACAGTAGTATATCATGCTGCTAACATGTACAGTAGTATCTCATGCTGCTAACATGTACAGTAGTATCTCATGCTGCAAGTGGTCAAGGAATGCCATCTGAGGAAAAAGTCAGAAAACGAGATGGGCATGGCACTTGTGAAGCTGAAGAAGGACATGGCGGCCAAAGCTTCACAGGCCAAGTGTCCAAGAGTATAAGAGACTTCAATGCTGTATAAACAATTTTAAGTTAAGATTAAGATTAGGATTAAGAATAAGTAATAACAATATTTCAAGTTTTTAAGAAAAACAAATGTCTGAATCCACTGAATGATTAAAAAAAAAACTTGAAAAAATGAAACTAGTTACTCAAGCATTTTAATGATTCCAGAGTCTGATGTGTATTTTGTTCATACTTTTACATTTGTAGTGTTATATAATGCATTATTCAAACAATGATGAGTTATGGATATGTTGTGAATAGGAGTAGTAAACGACTGGTGCACATAAGCCTCCGACTCCCAGCACTAATGTTTTTATGTCACAGTGTAACTCTCCCCATCTGGATGACACTCTGTGATCTTCTTTGCAGTGTGTAGAAGTTTAACGAACAAATGCTTGCCAGGAGGAGCATGAAGAATTGGCCTTTTGCAGACACAGGTAAGACTTCTTTTGTCGTGATCTAGTAATGCAGTGACTTGTAAACATGATTTACTCTATGGCGTGAAAGTCAAATGATGTACCAACATTTTTCTAAATTGTGTTATGTGCTCAAAGTGTTCTGTAATTTGTGATGCAATGTGGGACGAATGAAGGACCTCTTAATCGTTGGAATATAGTCATACCCTCTCTGACTCTCACTTGTCCTATGCACTTTAAACCTTGAAATGTGTGAGCATTTGAAACAGAATCTATGCAGCCGGACTGTTTGAGTGAAATATTACTGTCAATGCTTTGTGTTTTTTTCTGTGTGCTGTTGCATTTCGTTATTTACCTGTATGTCTACTTTTTTCCCCCACATTGACCCAAAGCTAGGTTTTGTAATGTTTGTTTTGTAAACCCAGGCACAATATGCCTCCTTGGGCTGACAGCTGATTGGTGGTGTGAAAAAAAATGAGTTGTGTGAAAAAGTATTGATGATTAGACAAAAAAACAAGGAATTTTGAACTTGACATCCATTAACCTGTTTCTATTAATAAGAATATATACTATTTTATTATTAAGTTAATTTACATTAATATTGTGGCCCCACAGCATGATGAAACCACCATCAAATTTTACTGTAGGTAGCAGGTTTTACTCCATGCATAACAGCCCTTGTTTTGCCCAAATACAGTATCTTGATTTTAGTTTCATCAGTCCACTGCACCTTATTCCAAAATAAAGCTGGCTTGTCCAAATGTGCTTTGGCATACCTAAAGCAAGTGGCAGTGGCACTGTTTGTGGCATGACGTGTACTACACCTTTTTGGTATTTCTACTAAGTAGAAAGAAGTCTACTTCTTTAAGTTCTACTTTTTAACCTAACCAAAATTCAAATGTAGCATTTTTTTGTTGTGTGTTGACTTTCTATGGCAGTTAAAGCCATAGAAAATTGGTTCTGGGCCGAGTCAGCTTGGTTTTCCAAGGGGTGAGTGGTAGTTGCCGTTGTACCACAGTTTTCTTGCAGCAGTTAGCATTTGGTCTTCAGCATTAATCTTTCAACAACCCTATGAACTACATATTTTTAATAAATATAGTGACTAACTAAAAAAATGTGGCTACATTTCTGGTTTTAATGGGAATTGTTAAAATGACGGTTCTGAGAGTTCTAGTAGTTTTAGATATCTGGGAGTCCTAGTGTTAAACAAGGTAGGACTACCGGAGCAAAAACATTAGAAACTCAAGCCAATATGTCTGCCTTTAGTTAATGTATTAGTAGGTGCTTTACTGTTGTAGAAGCATTGGTCAGGAGAATCAGAATGACCTTCTCGGATCAAATCATTTACACATCACCGCTACTGCTGCTGCTGCATACGGAACATTAACCACGTCCACAGCTTTATTTAACACACAGTATTAATCTGCACATGTGAAGGATGAGTCACACTATCCTTTAAAGGTACACTTGGTAATTTTTAGTGCCATCTAGCGTTGAGATCTTATATTGCAGTCCAAGGTACTACGGAAGCCTTTGATAGAAAATATGTGTCTTTGACAGTGCTCCTCATCTCTCAGTCATTCACCAGACTGCCAAGGAAAGAATACTTTAGTTTGATAAATGACCGGATCTCTTCATACGTCTCGAGCACTTGACAGTCGCCTGGAGGAGTGGATGCAAACAAGACCACATTCAGACGCGGCACCCGCTGCACTGAGTTTTACCTTGGATCTATTATAATATACATGTCTAGTTTTACAAACGAGGTGTGAAGAGACGCATGGAGGATTAACGTCTGCGGGAGCTTAAAACTATGATGATCAAAGAAGCATAGACACAGCCGCGGCAGTGTCTATGTCATTCACTCACGCTGCTGATAAAGTATTCTGGTAATTGTTTTGTGGGGATTCTTTGTGTTTTATTTGAGGCTTTGTCCCTGAAAAAGTTTAGTTGAAACTCGTGACAGTAGTTGGACTGCGCTCGGATCGGGTCAGAACATCCTGAGACTGTGTTACAGATTCTGCCTCATTCTCATTATTGTGAGTGTGAAGAAAGTGAGTGAGTCTGTGAGGGTACAAACTACACAATGTGCCTCCTGTTGTGTCAATGCTGTCTTTCGGTGCGTGTGGTTTGCAATGTTGACAGTTTGCTGCTAGGACACTGGACTTTTGCATAATTGTTTTTGAAAAAGATTGTTGTTCGGGTCGTTCTTTTACATAACTGTGGTCCTCCATGGTTCCTTCTTCCAACTTGTGAAGGCATGGTGAAAGCAACAATATCAGTTTCTCATGTGAAACGAAAACGTGATTCTCACATTATTTTTCAAGATGGCGCATTGACAAGGAGAGCACTCCTCTCTCATGGACGTTTATAAGTGAATTTCTAAGCCTATGAATACAAATTAAAAAAAACATGGTGGAGGTAAATATTCTTAAAAAGGTCACATTTGCTTTTAGTTAACATGATTTTTCATATGGAGCAACTGTAAAAATTACACAGTGTGGCTTTAAAACATGTCATTATGAATATCATGCACAATATTCACCTTTTAGTTTAGTTTAGAACAAAAGCGGACACAAAGTGTCAAAGATGCAGAAACTCTAAACTTTCTGAACAAAAGAATGAAGAATGAAGTGGCTTGAAAAAGATTTGCCCACATCTGCCTTTGACAGAAAGGGTCAGCCTTTCTGTAACCAGCTGATTGTCAGAAAGGCTATAGTGTCACCTGCAGATCATGCTTCAATCAAGAAGATTTTATAGTCTGCCACGTTCTAAAAACAACAGTCACTTTAAATCTTTTAACCATATTAGGCGGTACTCTCTGTAGCGGAACTCTCTAGCTTGTATGGATTTTATTGTACGTTAAAGCTTGTATTTACTCTGTTTGTATGGGCTCCACTTAATGTTGCTATTGTATTGTATTGTATTGAGGGAAATTCATTTCCACAGACACTGTCACATATATAGAACACAGAATACAAAAATTACAAGACACAAAAATACACATTCAATACAGGTAAATGGACAACATTACAAGCTGTTAAGAGCAGCTGTGGTTGAGGAGACAAAACTCTTACTGAATCTTGCCTTCTTCCACCTTAATATGTTGTATCTACGGCCTGTGGGCAGCAGAGAGAAGTGGGTGAGAAGAGAAGGGTCTCAGGTCTTAAGTGGGACTGCTTTGTGGTTGAGTTGGGAGAGGTCTGTGATGGAGAGATTTTGGATGCTGTGTGACTTTGGTGAGTTTATTTCTGTATTTTAAAATGTTGAAAAACAAACAAATGCAATTGCTCTCTTTGGTGGTTGCATAGGGAGTTCTGGCAGGTTTTTTTTTTTCTTTCTTTTTACTTATGAGACTTTCTCTATATATTTTCTACTTAAGATCCATACATACATACAGTCTACCCCTTAATCCATTTCTGGTGCGGGGGGGTGGTCACAGATGCCACCCAGTACACATAGCACCAGCCCCTCACTGATCCTCCTGCAGGTTGTGAGTCCACAGGAGGATGGCCCCTCTATGGGATAGCCGTGATCTTTCAGCGGGGGCTTCAGGCAAAGTGGGGTTAAGTGTCTTGCCCAAGGATACAACAACAGCAGTCATCAGTGGGAGTCGGTGGAGAAGGTCTCATGGTGGGCTCAAACCCACCACCTTCAGGCTCAAAGGCATTTTCATTATCTTTTAATATGTAAAAATAATGTATAGTTAATGTTGGATTCTGAAGTTACATATTAAGTTGTTTTTTATCCATATCAACCATATTTAATGAAGTTGTTCTGCCTAAAACACTAATGTGCATGATTATGGATTGGATTGTTGTGTTTATACTCTTGTCGAGCTGTAAATGACCTCATATGCCGTACTTCCTTTACTGCTACTGCCACCACTACTACCACTAATTCCACTTTCGTCCTCTATGCTCCAGCTGTGTGCATTTCTCCCTCGCTCAGATGGTATAACAGCAGCAGTATAGAAGTGTTTTGTTTTGATGGTTTGATGGTTTGTGGAGCTCCAGGAGGCAGAGCTGATCAGAGCGACAGCTGTGCCACAAATCAGACGGGGACATTAACACAGGCCGTGTCATAAAGCAGAGGTACACGCACACAACAGAAGAGAGGACGCACTGGAGTGATACAAGCCCGTGCATGTGTGTGAGCATGTGTGTAATATAGATGTATTTGAGCACAGAGAGGAGAGAGGGTTGGACTGATGCTCATTTCAAACACTTCACTAAAGAAAAGGATCGTGCTCTTAAGTGTAGGTTTAGCACAGTATCGACATTTTGTGTCATGGTTATCATTGACCGAATAATTGTTATTTCTGATAATATCACAATTACCTGGGTTTGGAGTTTAAACGGCTACTATTGTGCCATAAAAAAAAAAAACATTTAGAAATAAACTTACTTGAAACCTCATTCTCCAAAAAAAAAAAAGGTCTAGCCTCATTCCTGCTGTGCAAAAACAGGTTTTTGGTTGAAAAACCTGTGTCGACTCTTTCTTACACGCAGAGCGACACAGGCTGGTGTGTCGTTTTGACTTTGAATGGCGTGCTGTTTATCCAATTACTTTTTCCTGCCTAACATTAGATTTTATTTGCAATTTAAGAGGAAAGCACAAACCTATTATGGTTGTTGTTATGTCCATGTAATTCAAAATCTATGTAAATCTATATTAAAGTTTAAATAGCTGGTTGTTTTCTTAAATGCAGTATGCAGTCTTCCACATTAGTGATCTGGCCTTGTATTTGGTCAGATCTCTGCTCCCATCTGTGTCCGGTTTACTGTACTCTGGACGGTTCATTGAAGGTGGAAATGTGTTGTATAAATCTGAGCGTTATTGTCCCATTAGAGCTGCGTGTGTTTTAAAGGCGTCATAAGTGATAATGAGCCTCATGCCGTGCACAAAGGCTGAGACACACACGTGCTAAACAAACTGAGATTGTCAGAGAGACAACGCACAACACACATCTTTTTAAATCATTAGCGCTGGATCATTTACGTGTCTATGGACTTTATTTTAGCTCCATCTACACTAATATCAGGAACTTCCGCCGCTTTTTTTGTCGCAACACTAAGTTTCAAACCAGTTACATGAATCATCCGACTGTAATCATGGACTGAGCTGTTTTAATGACTATAGTTATTGTAGTTACTAGTAGTGTAATTTAGATTTTGGATTATTTTCAGTCAAATTACATCCTTTACTACTGTGTGGCATCAGTGGGATACTCGTGGGAGTTCCGGGAGTTCCGGGAGTTCCCAGGGTTTCCGGTCTGACCCGGAATCAGCTGCACTTGAAGATGTCCACTAAGAATGTGTTCATAGGAGCAATACTGTTTACCTCTACAGAACACATGGACAGAATGCAGCCAAACCTTTGCCCCACCTACTTAATTTTCCAGTAGGAAGTTCGGTCTGGCATTGCTCCATTGGGGTGGAACTATGTCCGAACAAGACCTGATCGGACCAATGAAGTTGTCAGGGCGGACTTTTTACAATGATGGGCAGATGTCATAGAAGAGAGCCATATCCTACTACATGTATATCGGCCAATATGCCTAAAATGGTTTAATCATAGGTGAATAATTCTGAAATGAGGAGTGTGGGAATACATGTGTGTTTGTCACATTGAACACGACTCACTATTCACACATGAAAAACTTGGGGGATATTTTCATAGTCATATAATGTGAAGTAGAAATTTAAAAGCTTAGAGGTAAAGGCGTACCTCTGTAATGCTGCTTTGCGTTTTTGTACCAGTTGGAGTTAACGGATTAGGGCAGAACTTTTTCAGAGCCCTTCGCGTCTTTCTTTTCTCTGATCCGTTCCAGGAATTTTCTCTGATAATGCCTCCGACGAACATTCAACCTGCTCTCCTTTGTCATTTGTCCATATATTAAAAACGGGCATGTCACGTTCATTTTATCAGGAGGACTTATACATACATACATTGACTTTGTTATTTTTCTCAAAAATTAGAAACATGTTGGCAAATACTCATTTATCAGAAACACTGGAAACAGTCATTTACACTCATCTTCTACGTCTTCCAGCGTACATACAGTTGAGTTCTGGCGACAACAACTATACGTTGCTAAACATAAATCACTACATTGCTCTGATTAGTTGTTGGACTATCCAATAGAGGTTGGGTTGAAACACACCCCATAATCGCAGGTCCAATGGATTAGTTTCAGACTCACATTCTTATGTGGGGGGATGTAGTCAGGCTAATTCAGTTCACCTTTTGGAGGACAACAGAATATCATCAGTGATACAACACAACGGAGGGCCAAACACACTACTTCACCCAACAATGCAATGCAGATGGCACCACACCTTCTGCTTGTGAAACCCAAATCCAGTCAGACCTCTGAAGCTAGGGCTATGCAGGGCCTGGTTAGTACGGTGGGGCGGCTGCGGCTGTAAAGTGCAAAACTGTTGTTGTGTAGGCAAGACACTTAACCCACTTTGCTTAGAATGAGTGTGGTTTGTGAATGGTTGCTGGTTGTCAAAGGGGCTGAAGGCACATACAGGTTGCCTTGCTTCTGTCAGTGTGCCCCAGGGCAGCTGTGGCTACAGTAGTAGTAGTAGAATGGAGTGAATGAATAATGGCATGTAAAGGATCTTTGAGTGTCAAAAAAGCGCTATGTAAAACCGATGCGCTATAATTATTAAAATGTTTTATCCCCAGGGGTGATCGTGCGACTTTTCATTACACTGCTCTTTGCTTCACATTGCTTTTCCATGAACTGCTGATTAACTGGAAAAGTAATTTTGCGGCTATTCCACTAGATTGCACCCTGTTCAATGTAATTTCCCAAATCTACCACTAGGTCGTTGCAAATTCTGACCATGTCATATTACCTCTAAAGTATGTCCATATATTATCTACTTAAGAAATGTTAGATTTCTAAACATTAAATGTCCAATCAAAAGTTCTGTTGTAACACAAATAATATATTCAACTGCATGACTTCCATAGCAATGGGCCATGTTAGATAGATTAAGTCATTTTCCACTTGAATCACTAGATGGTGGTGTCTTACTACTCAAAATCATACCAAAGCTTTAATTTTAAAAGGTATTTTAAAAGGCTACTTAAAGGTATTTATGATGATTTTGCCGGAAGTCCCGCCTCTTTGAAAAAAAAAATTGCTTTCACAGGGGCATTCTAGTTTTATTTTGGACCTCTACAATCTCTCACCTGCTCTCAATTATATGGGATTAGAATTAGGATTAGAAATCACAAATCACAAACAGCTGAGAGATATTTAAGGTGCCCAGGACACATTAGAGGGACTATTCCCTCAGCTGGCCTGGGAATGCTTCGGGATTCCCCCGGATGAGCTGGAGGAAGTGTGTGTGGATAGGGAAGTCTGGGTGTCTCTGCTTTGACTGCTGCCTCCGTGATCCGGCAATGGATAATGCAGACAAAAATGGATGGATGGAAATCACAATTCAACATTTTTTTTGGTTTATTGCCACAAGTCTATTTGAGTGTCGTTCCGGTTCCTTCCAGTAGATGTCAGTGTTGCAGAATATTTCCTGATCACCTTGGGGCCTCTCCTCTTGTCATAAAAGGTTGATTCAGGAGGAGTTTGGTCTCTGCACTTCCCCCATCCACTTACAGGGACATCTGCAGCTTCTGTGGCTCTGTGGACAAATGACTGTGTGCCGTCAATAAAGAGAAAACAGACAAAGGAAAAGGAAAAATGCATTCATGTTGCCTTTTTTAAATCACTTTCACACCGTACAAAGACATATACGTGACAAGTAGTCTTGTTTCTTCTTCTAGTTTTGTCTCATTTAGTTTTCAGCTAGAGATTTAGAGGCAATTTGTGACAAAAAGTTGAAAAAATTGTATGCAAAGTATCAAGTAAAACCGATATTTAATTATGTTGTTAATACAGAATAAAAATAGAAAGTTTTTGCATTGGCACATACACTCAGAAAGTACTATTATAAAGTTTTCCCAATGTTCAGAGACAAGATTTGAAATCAACATGGCCTCAAAGGTGTTAAACTTAAATTGGTTCACCTTTTAGCCCTTAATCGTTTTCTCAAGACTCCATTGGTCCCAACACAAATTCTTTGTTTTGTGATTTGAGACATTTTGGCTCAAATAAAAATATTATATATTTTTTTAAGTTTCATAATTTTCGTTGAATACTAGGGTGTTACTGGTAATTGTCTGCTGACCATCTCAGACAGACAGTTGGGTCTATAATACAGCTGTTTTTGTTGTCCAAGTAGAGGCTGAGCAGTGATGTCCCTTTTGAGATACCACTAAGTTGTAAGTTATGGAGCTGTGTGGATTTAGGATTCAAGAAGAGCTGTGCCAAAAAAAAATGCAATCTTAAGTTTTATAGATAGCGACTATTGACATTGACTTTTTTTTGCTATAGTAGTTATTATTTTGTATATAATTGGAAGTATTACAAAAAAAAAAAAAAAACTGTATCGGAAATTGGGGGAAACAATACAATTCATATTTTTGCCAGATTGCAGATTAGTTTCAAATGTTAAAACTTTGTAATTAGGATCCATGGGTGTCATCAACGTAAAGCACAATGTCAAAAATGAGTGTAACCTGGTTTTGCAAGGACTGACTGAAATGGAAAATCAAAACTGCAGCAAATCTAAATCCGAGTGCCAAATAAACCAAACCTATTTACATAATTTTCTAATCTTACATTGATTTTTGTTTTGCAGTGCACCCCCCTTCTCCCCACCTCGCCCTCGTCTCCTCGCTCGTGTTGCGATGCGCGTTTCACCTTGTTGAATTGGGCTTCATTAAGAACAAATGAACATGACGAGTTGTGACATTACGGCAGCTGGAACAAATGCGGGGCCCGCTGGTCGTTCATCAGCCTGTTTACGGCCGGGTGTCGGGGTGCGGACGGGTGCTGGTGGGTGCCGTGATTGTGACTGTGTGTGTAACGTTATCGCAGATGTAGGCGAGTGGCGGTGTTGTGAATCGGATCTCACGCTCAGATGCAGGGGCAGATTGTAAACTCTGCTTTTATTAAATCCTTCATTAGGATTCATCAGAGAGATTGGATCAGGGAAAGGTCAGTGCTCCTTCTCCCCCCCCCCCAACACTCCCCCAGCTCTCTCTTCTGTTTCTGAATAATATTTTATGGTCTCGTCAAGCAGCTCTATTCATAATATTAAAGACGACATATTTGGCAACAATAGTTTCCAAACCTTTTATCCATGTTCTAACAGTTTTCATTCACCCCCTGAAGTTGTTTTAGATAGACACACATGTTTGCGTGATCAAGAAGTCGAAGCAAAACTGGTTGACAGTGCACAAATTTTATCCAAAGTTTGTCCCAACAGAAACAGTTGGGTAAAAGATCAAAAGATCATGAGCAAACCAGACCACAACATGCTGTCTTCCTTTTTTAAACTTGTGAGAACTCTTTGCTTTGGGCTAAGATATGATTTGTGGAGCATTAGTGGTCATCTGTTTTTATTTTCTGGCTGCTCCAAAGATGTGACAGGAGCCAAAATATACATTTAATAACTATAGAACCATTTCCATTGTGAAAGCTATAGAACGAGATAGAGGGGTATTCACCTCAAAGGGTTGGGTGGCAGCAGGTTTTCATTCCAACCAAGCAGGAGCACACTAGACTCCAGAAGTGAGTTCAGTCTTAACCTGAGGAGTTAAATGGATTGTATTACACAGTTCAATTGTGTATGGGTTGAAAGTTAGGTCCCCCAGCTTTATGTAATTTCAGCTAATAATACTGATCCACAGAATCACTGATCTACATTCCAGGTTCTACAGGATCAATGACATTGTAGATTAGAAGAAATAAAATAAACCAGAAAATACCATGACCACACCAGAACCAAACCATTATGGTACGCCACTGTTAAATGACATTTTATGATAATGATAATTTACAGTGTGGTCAGTCAGCTTGACATGGCCTACATTCCACTTGACCTGACACAGCCTACTCAAGGACAGACTGAGATGTGATCCTGGGCTACCTTCACATGTTATTTATAATTTTCTCCAACTGGAAAAACCATGACCAAACCAGGCCCAAACCCATAAGACTTTTAATGCCACTTTATTAAACGGCATGATACTTAAACTCTAGTCAACTTGACACTTATTCTACATAACACATGACATGATAAGGTGATAAGGACAGATGCACAGAAGCACTGGACAATTTTTTTTTTTTTTTTATTGTAAAACCATGTGTATGTGAACTTCTCACATTATTTGTTATCTTCTCCAACTGGACAAAAAACAGAATTTTGTCCTGGTCTTGTGTCCAATACTGTGTCCAATACTGACACACATCTATAGATAGAATTTTAAATCTGTATTATCTTATCACAATACTTTATTGGCCTATGCTATAATGTCCAAACTCAACTAAGCAGTGTGATTTTATTAGTATTTCTTTTTACAGTGAATCCCTCTCTATTCCCCCACCCCCCTTTTTTTCTTCGAGTGGCTCTTCCCCGAAACAAATTTGCCATGAAAATGGGTAAAAATGATCATCATGGGCCTTTTGGAGAGGCACAAGGTGAAAGTGACATTAGCACACACATACATGCACAAGCACACACACACCTACACATACACACACATCTACACGCACACATCTAAACGCACACACACTCTATCCGGGAAGCTGCTGCTGCCACAATTCATTTACACACTCACATTTGTGGAAGCGAGCCGCCGCGTTGCTTACTGTTTAGAGCAGATGACTTTGCGTGTGTGCGGGGAGGGGGAATTTGCCGTTTGGCTCTGAAATTGAGAGGGAAATTGGGCCCGCCATATGTCAAGTCCTGCTCTGGTGTAAAAGGTGCGCCTGGGGAGGGAACAAAGTCAAATTTTTCTGTTTCCATTCATGTTTTTGTAACTGGGAAGAAGCCAGATTTCTGTCATTCTCAGGGTTACTTTAAGGAGACGTGCTGTGCTTTTGTCTGCTGTATTAAGTTGCATTTCAAGTATTAAGGAAGACCAATTGTGCCTCTGTCTGCTATATGATCCACACATATATGACTCATCATTAAATATTTAGTACATTTGAAATCTCAATATTGATCTTGTAAGTAATGGAGTAATTAGGGGTCATATTGCACTTTTTGACTTTTTTTTGCTTTGAACATGATTACAGTGCTATTTGGCCTTCATACACAAGCCCAGAGTAGTTTTTTCATTGATTCCTTCAAGCTTTAGTTAGAGAGCCATCTTTCTGTTTCATTCTCGTGAGGCAGCGAAACACCCGGGTCCACATCTATAATGATTTCAACATACTGTAGGAAGCACGTTTTTAAAATGGTTCTTAAATACTGTTGTCAAAATAAGGAAAACAACACACAAGAAATAGTCTGTTTGTTGTCAATAATAATAACAATAATACTAATACTAAAATTCAGGAGGTGATTGACAAGTTGAAACAGCAAATGGCACAAAGCCAGCTCCCGAGTCCAGCGTATGTCTGTGGTTTGGTCCCGCGGACACCAAATGGAGCTATACTTTATTCTGCTTTTGTCAGTGACTAAAAGTGGTAAGATCATGTCAACTTGGAGGAAATGTGTCTTTGGGTGTAAATATGTGACGCACTATTTGGTCTGAAGAAGGAAGAATGCGGCTGGACTTTTTTTCACGGGGATCTGCTTCTGTTTGAATGAATCTGTTCATCTGCGACACTTCACTAAGACTGTTCCAGAACTACAGGGACAATGGAACTGGACTTATTCAAAAACTGATCCGGAAACCAGTGTTATTCCCATGATAAAAGATGCGAACATGAAGTCTCGCTCTGTAAGTACGGTGCTACTAACTCGCCGTATACTTCTGTAAACTAAATAATTAGGGTCTGATTCTGGATTGAGGACATAGGGCTCGATGTGTCAAATTGTCATTGTTATAAAAAGTTTATTCTCACGTCTGAAATGACTATGTACCGGCGAAACAAAGAGTTTACTTTGGAGATAAACAACTCGCAGCATGAAGCTATGTCACCGTGCGGGCGGGGGGAGGCGGGCTCACAGTCAGAGGAGCAGACTCCTCTCTGGATCAACTCGTTTGAGGTGACATCACTCATAAATTGAAACCTTTGTGGACCTCATATTCAAAAACACTATCACTATAAAGTGAGCACTCTTTTTCAGTTGGTGTATTTCAGTATTTTACATATTGTTTTTGTCTTTAGTCACTTCATTATACCGTATTAGGTGTCCAATATAAGCCGCAGTATGTAGATGCAGCCCTGTAACTTGTAAGTTTTCTCTAGCCAAAGTTACAATGTCATTTTACTCGTTTTCTCGACTCCCGAGACTTGTCTCCTTTTCCCCTGATAGTCCTTGACCTGCTTAGTTTACGTCTATACATTATTTTCTGTGAAAACAAACATAATTTTCGACATGTTCTGCTCTGTCTCACACCTTTAAGGAAAGTGAGAAATAAACAGTAACTCCCCTGGCTTGTCTCCTCCTTCAACACTCTTAGCGGATGGCAGGGGAAGCACTGCCCCTGATTGGCTGTCTCTCTTTCTAGTTAAATACATGCTTCTCTCAATGTATCTAAATACATTCAACTATGAAAGCATGAAATCAGATACTCATTCAAGTATAAATATATGGTAAACAAGTCTGAAGGGTGAACAGTGCTTTCCACTGTTACTCCCCATGCCACCACCAGAGGACAGAGTGATAGGTTTTCTAATTTTAAAATGTATTTTTCTCATTTGTAAATTACTGGCTGCAAACACAGCCATGTGATTATAAAGGATGTTATTTCATCTGAGAATGTATCAAATACTATTACAGGACTGAGTCAGGAGCTTTGAGACAGAAGTTTCTGATATTACCGTGGATGGGTCAAACGATAACTCCAGGGCAATGTTGTAACATGATTAAAAGTGAAATTCCCAATACTAAAATGTAAGAAAACAGAGACAAAAGAATAAGTAAAGGGGGTATCTTGAATTTAGCTGCAGCCAATGTCACTTTCCCCGAGCACATAGCACACACAGTCGTTTTGCAGAGTGCAGACACAGTGGCACAGTGACCTCTGGAGGAACCCTCTCTCGTCCCAGTGCCCGTCTCTCCACCCCTGCCCGCTGTCTGCCTCTTCCTCTGGGTCTGAGCTGTTTTCAGGAACATGCAGTATTTATAACACACTGCTCTGCTCCTCTTACACAACACTGACATAAGCAGAAACCAAGTGCTGGGACTCGCACAGCAAAGAGACTGAACAGAAAAACACAATCATTTCAACAAGCAACAACATGTATACGTTTTAGTATAGTTCCCAATTTGGAAGATTGTTCTGCAACAGTAACAAGATTCTCATTCAAATCATGAAAATGAAAAATCATGGTGGAATCGTGCCATAATGAAGTTACTGGGACTTTTTACCACATGGTCTGGTAGTGCCCAGAGGTCGTTTGGTTTCAGGAGTTGGTGGTGAGTGATCTGTCCATCCTTCTGTTGTGCCTGTTCTCCAGAGCCCACTTGGTCCTTATTCTCTCACATCGGACTGAAAATCAAGTGTTCTCCAGTCAGGGCTATTATTACCCTTCGGTGGAAGCCCCCTCTCTCACTATCCCGCTGTCAGTGTGTGATGACTTTTGTGGACCTTGTTTATTAAATTCAATTACAGTCTTTCTGTTTTTGTACACATTTTGATATTTGATATTATATCATAGTTTCTTTCCTGGACCTGTGTGTACTTGTTTGTTTTTATAGTTTGTTTTTTGTTATAAAAATAAAACGAAAAGGCATGACAAAATACCATAAATATTAGTATTAATAAAGCAAAAACCTATATCTTTGGATAAACAATAAGGTCATAGATTAAACAATTATGAAGGGCCTCACGGTCTCAAAGATCTCTTTGAGACCGTGGGCAGGTCCTGGCTGGAGGGCCACCAAAATTCAGCTGCTCATTACAGAAGAGCAGGCAGCGTTCAGAAAGGCAACTTTTCTGAAGCAACATTTTACCTGAAGCTAGTGAAGAGAGGACAAGACTGTAAAGTTTTTTGTAAGTCCTGTTTAAATCATTGCAGTGGAGTAGTGTGACCACCATGAATGCAAGTTTTAAACTTTACAAACAGATCATTCTTTAAATAAGGCTTTTATAATCTTCGTCTTTTGTCCAAAGTCAAGCTGCTTTTCATCTTTGAGCAATTAATGCATGCTTTTGTTTCTTCACCTTCAGATTGCAGCAATGCCCTCTACACTGGACTTTTACACAATGCACTTTCACACTTTCAGAACTCTGCTGCACAACTTTAAGAGGAACCAGAAAATGTGATTTTAGTGTTGTTGCACTGTTATTGTTTGTTTTCTCACATTGATCGGGCCCCACAGTGCATCTCAGACCTTATCCTAATTTAGATCCAGTTCAATGCCAAAGAAGAGACTTAAAACATGGGGAAAAGTCAAGTTCATTTATAATTATAAACTAATAATAAACCTCTTGCCTCTGTAGAAACCAGCTTTGTCCTCGTTTGGAGTGAACTCGGTGAACACGCAGCTTGTTGAGGTGTGAAAGAGAAGCCAATTTGACATCAAAACATTGCGATTTGGAAAAAGTTGTTGACGTCTGGAGTCTCCGCTGTCAGCTATGCTCTCGTCCCTAAGGCGTATGTGTCTGTGTCTACAATAGTGACACACACGTTTGACCCACATCCACACAAGACACACACACACACTCACTCACTGCCCCAGGGCCTCAGGCTGCTCATCAGACTCACCCAGAACAGAGCACTGAGGGTGAGAAAGAAGACACACACACCCCGTCCATAATGCATCTGCAGATTCTGTGGATAACTAAACATATATTGAGGTCATTTGAGTCATATGTTCTACCTTTATATTACTTTTTGTTTTAAACTAACCATAGCTATGACAATAATTACAGTAATCAAACTTGAGGACTTATTTTTAAGATGTCAGAGGTGCATCTTTGTATCTTACTTTCAATGCATGTATTGTACCTACACACTTTTTTTACTGAATAATGTTGTCGTTTTTCGATGCTGTGATATCTTGTCCCTCCACTAGAGGCAGCGCAGGACCTAGTCAGAGCAGAACAGACTGCATGAATAATAGATCTTGAGAATCCACATCTCTTAAATTATCTTATTTCACACCTCCTGTAAACTACAAGTATATACTGTACACGCATTTATTAATTTACTACAAAACAGCAAAAGTTGTCCATTCTAATAAGAAACAAAACACACAACAACATATTTAGAATACATTATGGCTTTAGAATCCCATTTCTCTCTGCGCATTATCTACAAATCTGAATTGGTAAGACATTGTTGACTCCTTTGATGTCCCATAATTGGCAGTGTTAAAACTGTTCCATTTAAAGCTTAAAAATCTGTAAATTATTTAATTATTCGGTTTTAATAGGCTAAAACAAGTAAAATAAACAATATTGAGATACTGTACATTTATAAACTAGAAAAGACCTCAAGAGAAACAGTGTAATTCCTTAACCTGCAGATCATTCAGGCTCTGCCTTAGAGAGTTCTCTTATATAGCTCAGAATCCACGGTGCCGTTGAGGTTAACCAATCGAGTCATGCCAAGGGCTGTCAATCATCGCACTGATGCTCGCAGCTGCACGCATGCTCAGTTGTTTGGTTTTGCGGAGCCTCCGAATCAAGCCTCTATTAGGCTCTGGGACTTCATGAAAACTGAACAAAGAATTCTGAACATCCGCGCTGAGGTACTTATGTATATACTGAACCTATATCCATAATCAGATCCTCTGCAGATGTGTCCTATAATGTTCAGTTCATGGTAATAGCTTGTTCCGGGTTTGCCGCGATTGCTTTTTGTGTGCATAAAAACATTATTTTTTTCATTAAAACATTAACAAATAATTCTGAAAACCTCCGTGCATGTGTATTAATAATGTATATGTATAATGTGTTCTCTGATTAACATTTAAAAGTGTTACGGAAACGTAGGTGTAGACCAATCAGAAAGGAAGGGGGAGGGAGCTTGCGTCGTTTTTTTCAAATCAAGTACCTCTCTGTCTCTGATTCTGACAAACTCCAGACAATCACTTTAAATGAAAAGTCCGAGATTTTTTTTCAGCTATCGGCCACCCTAGTGCCTCTGCTCAGTTTCATTTCACTTGGTCAGGCATCGCAGTAATGCAGACAACTCTGAGAAACCAGGAAGTACAATCAGCCAATCAGTGCCCATTTGTAGTTCAACAAAGCAGAAGAGAAACGATCA
Source organism: Knipowitschia caucasica (assembly GCA_964034765.1). Lineage (NCBI taxonomy): Eukaryota > Metazoa > Chordata > Actinopteri > Gobiiformes > Gobiidae > Knipowitschia > Knipowitschia caucasica. The sequence continues at coordinate 36,663,275 of OZ035827.1, read as the reverse complement.
AAATAGATGCAGACTAAGCCATACATTTTGTGTTTGAAAAGCTCTACAAAACGGAGGATTTGAAAAATAAACATTAGGCAGAAATCCAAATACTGAGAGTAGTTTGTTGTTTAGAATGTGGAATAATCTCTTCTGGACAAAATATATAGTGAAACAAGTATGAAGGCTAAAAATGATTTTGCCCAGTAACTCCTTATGCTACCAACAGAGGGAGGAATAGAATTTGTTCAAAATTTTAAAATGAGCAGCTCCAAGTATAGATTTATGATTGCAAAGGCTGTTATTTCACTTGAGAAATGCAAAGGAAGGTTTCTCACCCATCATTGAGTGAGAAATGTGAGAAATGACTTGAGAAATGTCCTAACTACTTTAGTTTATGATGTAACATAATACTCTAATACTAAATTTAGCATAATACTGTATGTCACCTTTAAAGCCAGAACAGAGGAGCAAGGTTGGAGAACTTTATCCAGGGGAAAGACATTATTGTTGTGCTTCCTACACATGTCACGACCAAATGGTAGTGATCGTTTCATGCACAAAGGTCCAAATGAGATGAAACCGGCAAATACATCAGCTGAGGCTGAACGTCAATTTATTTAAAGTATATTCCTAATTCTAACTGCAGTTGTCTCGGAGGACTTGACAAAATTGTCAGTTTGCTGAAAGATTAGTGAATCAAACAATTAGAACACAGGAAGGGCATTTTTTTATTATTTTTTTTTGCGCGTCGCTTTGTGTAATTTTGGGGTCACTCAGTATTGAGATTTCAAATGTACTATGTTTATAATAATGAGTGTCATTCATTATCACTGTATGAAGTCAGAAACATTACATAAACTTTAATAACATTTTCTGCTTTGTCACTTGTTCTTTAATTGTGAAGAAGTGTTTTTTATTGTTAGCTTTTAACTCAAATTGTGACTTTGAACTGATTGCAGTTGTTTTATTGTGCACTACTACTCTCATTTTCATCTGGGCAAAGTATGAAAACATTTACCACTCTGAAACCCAGAAGGCAAACATGATCGGATGTACAGCGATTTATTTTCTAAGCCTTTTTTTGGTATGTGGAAAATGCAATGCAAATGTGCCTGTTAAGGATACACAGCATGTAGTTTGCTTAATGCACACACAGCTTATGTTTTATGCAAACTGCTCCATAGTACAATAAATAAATGCATGAATATCATTACGGAGGCTTAGTTTGGCGCAGGGGGGAGCACAGCTGTTACTGGGAAGAAGAAAAGTCTATAGTCATTGGCTTTTAAGCAAAACAAAAGCCATTTCCAACACGGTTCTTCCCACTCCATTGACGCTAGTGGTTTTTACGGCGCAATAACGCGAACGCTAAATGAGTTGTTGGAGTTTGACAAAGCCGTGAAGCCTCGTTAGAACAACAGGTCGTTAGGAAGGGGCTGATAGAGGAGCATTCACACATCCAACAATGTGACGTAATGAGGCTTTTGTGGAGGGAGCGCAGCAGAAAAGGAGCCGTGTAAAGTTTAAGAGGCGTGAAGCTTCATTAAAGGGGTCGAGTTTGGTGGATCAATGTTTTTTAAAATCATGCTCAAACTGGGGTTCTTTCCAGAGGCGTTTATGGGCGAATTAAAAGCACTGCACATCCTCTGCATCTCGCTTTGAACCACGTCCCAACATTGTTCCTCACAAAAAAGAACCAGAGATGTTTTTAATTCAATTTATCTGTGTCAGAGGCTTTATAAAGTTGCGGATTTCTCCACAATTGATCAGAGAATCAAACAATTTTCACAAATGTTAATATACATCCTTAAATGTCCCAGATTATTATTTTCCTTAGACCCTCTTCATCAACAAGGAATGACTCAAGAGGTCATTGGGGGGAAAAGTTAAAAACCTTGAGACACAGATATACGGGCTATAGATCCAGGAACCAGTAGAACGAAGACTGAGGCTGTGCGGAGCAGGACTGAAGAGGCCCCCAGGCGGAAAGGGAGCCTCAGTTCACAGCTGCAAATCAGCAATTTGTAGATCTTTTCCTCTTCTCAATGCTTCTTTAACTGATATTTAGAACTTTTTGACCTGGGACAACAGTGGTAAAGGGAGGTGACTTGTTTACATCCATGTCAGCTTTTCACCACAGCGTAAAATAATACAAACTTCAGACTTGCATTGTAATGGACCACAATAAACTTATCAAACACATCGAGCACTATAAAACATTTCAAACATATTATTTGCAATGTCAGCTTTATAAAGAAAAGAGCAGCGTGTGCAACAAACCAAACTGCGACGGTAAGAGTTTCACTCTTGTTGCGCATCTTGTAACTTAGAACTTTCTTCAAAAATCACAGTTTTATCAAATTGTAATCTCTGAACACAAAAACTGCTTAAATGTATAGTATATTTTTAATCTCATTTGTTATTTTAAAAAGCTATATCTTTCTGTATGATTTTAATTAATGTTGACTGTCTTGAATGAAGATTTGACAATATTCTTCGGCAATAAGAAATTACACACACAATTGTGCAGCCTTAATGCACAAATGCATTGTAGAGAGACAGATGTATGACTTTCATTGAGGCTTTTTCTCAAATTCAAGTACATCTTGTTATTCTAAGTAAACTTTTAGACATACATTTCTCATAAGGTCAGAGAACATAATATATTCTTTTGTTAAGCTCTTTGAATTCAGGGCATTCATTTGTCAAACAAGAAATCCTTTAATCGACTGCAACCCCCGTAACACATTTCTTTCACTATATTTGATTTCTTGTGTGGTTCCTTCTTGTGGTAGTGAAAGGTTCTGGGGCGCTCACACAAAGTTCCCCTCCTGACAAACACACACTCTGGGTCAGGTGTCAGGTGGCTCGTCTGCACATAAAGCCGCTTCTGTTACCACAAAGTTTCTCCTTAAACTTCAGCCTTTTCTTCACTCACTCATTCATTCAGTCACTCGCTGGCGTTTCCCCTTTTTCTCTTTTGCGCGGTGGCTCTTCCTCTTCCTGTCAGATCCAGGTGGATCTTTTCACACGCAAATCACTTGTTTAGAGCTCCGGGTGCAAAGTTTAAACTGTGCAAAAAAGACTCCACTGTCTGTGTCATCTCCCTGCACCAGTCAAATGGATTGAATCAGGCAGCATTTATCTTGCTCTAAGTACATTTTGTCTGTCGTAAAACAAGATTTTTCAAGGGAACGAACAACTTGAACGATCAAAGTGTTATTTCAACATTTTTAAAAATTGCTCGTCCTTTTTCCATTTTGAAGAGACTATGCATTTTTGTCATGTTAAATTACATCTACATCTTTTATGTGCCCGGAGATCACAGGTCAACATTAGATTTTTGCATATAAACCTCAGCAGGCGGTTTGCATCAGTAATCAGTGCTTAGGAGCTACTGTATGTCAGGGGCTGGAAGTTGGAATGTAATTGTACTTACTTTATTAGACCTCTAAAGTTGCACAATACATATAGGTTCTTTTAAGTAAAATTAATATATGGAGTTAAACATTTTTGGGGCATGGCCCTCAAGAGAAGACCAAGAGTTGCATTCAAATGTATAAAACATGCAGTAATTATATTCTTTAACGCTTTACGTGATCGGACAGGTCCAGCATAAAAAAAAAACTGTTTTATAGGCCGTTGCTTACATGTGGATGTGGTGAAGAAGGTTAAACTGCACTAAAAGTCACATTTGAGAGAAGGGGCAAAACTTTACATAATGACAGTGTAACAAGCAAGAGTGAAGCTATACCACCAAAGTAAAAAAATATGCTTCAAAATGTTTCGATTTGGATAATATTCTTCCCGTGGTCTATTCTAATGTAATTCCCCGGTGACTTATTTTGAAAGCTGACACGGGTCCAAACAACAGACCAACCTTTACCACCCCCGGGTCGACACACCATATAATCACATGACAAAACACTACTGAGTCACATTATGCCTCTTTGGGATGTTTGGCTGCTGCTTACTTTAGTGTATGAAAATGGTACTGACAGGTTTTATCTCATGACCAGAAGCAGTTCTTTTTACCCCCAAGATATATTTCATGCCGTAAAAAACTGAAAAGCTTGAAACGGGTCAAATAATAGCAGCATTTTCCATAAACAGATCTAGACTTGTCAAAGCTACTCTGACTGTGTGTGCGTGTGTGTGTGTGCGTGTGTCTGTGCGTGTGTATGTGCGTGTGTGAGTTTTGCAGTCTCATGAATAATTCTTGTCTGGCTCTTCGTCACTTTGTCAGTTTGTTGTTGTTTTGTTCCTCTGCTGTCAGTCTTTTTATACAGCGCGGACATGTGTGTGCGCGCGTGTTTGTGCGTCAAACAGAGGCCGTCTTACATCTGACTCTGAATCTGTTTTCACTTCCATTCACAGAAACACAAAACACAAAGAGTTTTCCAAAAGACATATTGAAAGGGCTAGAGGAAAGCAGTGTGAATGTTGTCATAGTTTTATTTGCTGGCTAAAACTAAATAGAAAGTTGTGGCATTTTTGCTGAATATTGAAAACTAAACATAGACTGAAAGGAGCATGTTGTAAACTTTCACTAAGGACTTGGACTAGTTCCCATTTCTATCAAACATGGCAGACCTCTTGTTTCATCTTTGGCACGTCCTGTTTTCTCGGTGGCGCTGTTGAGTCAGTCTCAGATTGCTGAATTCAGAAAAGCCCTGGATCAGACACTTTACAAGCATGCCTAGGGTCAAACAGTTGTTTATTTGGGGAGACAAAAAAGAAGAAACCGGATAAGAACAAAGCCGTCTCCCAAGCAGGGAATGGGCTCAGGCTAATAAATATATGACAAAAAACACATCAAATATTTGATTGGAATTACTATAATCACTGATTTTATGTGTTTGTGAATTTCCCAAGCAATTTTTGGATTGTGAGGGAGCCTGCAGTGCGTCAGACTGGATTAAAGAAGACATATGAATGCAAATAGCTTGAGCTTGTTTACAACAGACCGGGATTTGTTTTTAGATCCATCCACACCAATATCAAGAACCTCTGGCACAAACTTGTAAAAGGACCTCTTCTCTTAAAGCTCACGTCTCATGCGAACAGTGTGAACAACAGAAATGTAACTGATTCTCTTTGCTCGTGCATGAGAAAGGCCCGGAAACCTTTACTGCTGCGTTATGAAAATATATAAATATATAATTTTTAATGTATCTGCAAAGCTTTTGTTGCCATGGATTAACTGATTTTTAAAAGTTTTTTTTTTATAAATTTTGTGCTTAAAGGACAACTCACCCGCAAATCCACTTTTTTTTGCTGATAAACGGTATAAATGAGTGTCCAATAGTGTTGTCTACATATCCTGGTCATAATCTTGTCACTTTGGTGCAAATTAGTTGAAAGTTAGACTTTCTGCCTAAAACCGTCTGTGAGGCGCCATCTGCTGGCGACCTGTATTACTACATTTGAATTTTGAATCTGGCGCCAACACTGGCACAGAAGTTGGACCTGACGTCTGCAAGTTGGACCTGACGTCAGCAGCCCCCCGCCCAGAGCAATGTACACGGCCCAGTCTCGTTCACGCCCCCTTCAGTCCTCCAGGCTACGCCCATTTAGAGGAAGATTTGAACAGGAAATGTGAGTGACGTAAGCTCCGAGGAGCGGGGGTGAGAACCACTTTAAATGTATTTATATCAGTGTGATCTAAAACAAATCCCTCTCAGTTTGTCTCTATTCCTCACAATCTCATAGATAGTAAAAAGGTCATTTGAAAACCTCACATTAGTTTCCTGAGAACAAGAAGTAAAAAAATGTGTTGGAATGATAAAAATATGAAGTTATTTTCTAAACACCAAGGCTGTTCAGTAAATAACTCATTGTATTGTTCATTCATAATGTCATATTTAAATTATTGAGTTAAAGTGTAGGAAAACTGTCAAACATCTCACAGCCTTTGGTCCCTTTACAAAAAATGAAAAGAACTTAAATAATGTTCAGTTAAGATAGAAACTCTGCAGCAAATGTACAAAACATGACAGAGATACTCGCCATCATTACAGAGTACCATCTCAGTGCGAGGATATGTGCTCTTTGCCATGAATGGGAAGGGAGTGTTTGGGCCTGGATTCTTTAGTGCGTGTGTTTTGAATAAGTGACAGAGGTTAGAGTCAAATCAGCATCTACTCCCTTTTCAAACAGTGTACATTATCAAACATTAAATAAAAAAAGGTAAAAAAAAGTAAGTATGAATAGAATTTTTATTGGGCAATAATAATGCATAATAGTAAGACTGTAAATTGTAAATCTCATGACCACAAAGTACCCACAGCTGCAGATCAAACGGATAAAAAAAAAAAGTTTCAGTGGTGGTGATGAAACTGGGGGTCATCGGAGCAAGGCTTTTTGAGATAATGAGAATATTGAGCCTTCAAATATTCACAAATCACATGTAACAATTAACACATGCTTCATAACTGCATTGTCTACTATATCTTAAATGACAACATGACACACAATAAATGTCAGAGGTTTGGACTGATGTGAGGTTCTTCCACAGCTCTGGTTTGAGTCGCTGTTTGCAAAGATAATAATCCGTTCAGAATATATTTGTGGAGAATCTGTCGGCCAAGTTGTTTATCTGTCACATTGTGAGCTCATGCAGGAGGACTCAGCAGTGACAGTGAGGAGATCTGTACACACACACACATACACACACACACCGACACACACTCACAAACATGCACTGTCACAAACATGCGCACATTCCCTACACCCCTTATTTAATTTTTTCAATGTGCATTTATTTCAAGTGTTTTGAAATAAATGTTTTATAGGCCTATGGTGCTATGAGACTTGGGTGGCATCTCTGACTGCCACCCCCCTGACCCAGAAATGGATTAAAGGGTAGAAAATGGATGGATGGATGGATGGATGGGTTTTATAGGCCTTTGCTTGAATGTAAGTCTGGTAAAGGGTGAAGGTTATAAAACTACACTACATAAGTCAGACTTGTGAGTAGGGACAATACTTTGCATAATGACAGTGTAAACAAGCCGTGGAGCAAGAGTGAAGCTCTTATCATCACAATGAAAAAAAATATGCTTAAAAATGTTTTGATTTCTTCATGTGGATAACATACTTGCTGTAGTCTATTATAATCTAATTCCCTGGTGTTCTAGAAAAAGCCTTGTGAGTCACATTATGCCTCTTTGGGGTGTTTGGCTGTAGCAGATTTACTTTTGTGTATAAAAACAGTACTGGGTGAGGGTGAAGAGGAACGGAGCGAGGACGGTCCCCGGGGCACCCCACACTGCTGGTCAGAACCTCAGACACTCAGAAACTGGCTTTGTGAGAAAGCTGCCTCTCACAAACTGGGGTGTGTCTGTGAGGTTGTCCAGGATCTTCTCAGATAGGTCTTACTCCACTGAAAGCGCTGGAGAAATTTAAAAACAGAATCCTCACAGCAGAATCGGGCTTCTCCAGGTAGGACAGTGTGTGGTGAAGAAGGGAAATGAAGGCGCCTGCCACACTGATGCCCGGCCAGTAGGCAAAAAGCAGCGGGTCCATCGTTGAGTTCACTGTGGAGCAGAGGTCTCCCAGGACCAGCCTCTCCAGTGTCTACATGTAGTTTTGGTGTCATTTCTTTACTCAGATGTACACAGCTGACATTGATTATGGCTGCTTTACACACAGTTTTTCAAAATGACTTTAATTACAACTTCTAACACATGAAAGGCCAAGGTAAAGATCCTCCGGATCATTTTAAAGTCCAAATACACACAAACGCATAATATCTCTTCTTTATCATCGTATTTTAATAGCGCGTTGTATTTTCTCGCGTTTCTCCCTTAAGGACTCATTAGCTTTGTACTCGGGGCAAAACACACAGAGATGCTGCTTTATTTATTTATGCCACTAACTTTTCCACTCTCTGCACCTCTCTGTGTTTTTGACTTCTCACTCTTGCGAATTTACAAACTAACGATTAATTCTTTTTTACCTTGTGGGAAGAAACGCGTGCTAAAATATGTCCAAGGTTTATGTCCAAGGTCACTTTATTTGTAATGTAAAAAGAGGAATGTGTTTACGTATCGGATGAGGTCGCGGAGGAGTCTGCTTCTTCACAGGTTTTGAAGTAAATAAGTCTTTGCAAACATGAGGAATATGTTTTAATCTAAATCTTAATTAATCTTGTTTGGGTTTGTTGATATCGGAAAGGCCTCAGGGTGAAACTCTGTGAACTGTGGAAAAACGAGCTGTATTTTTGTTAAATTAAAGTGATTTAACAGACTGTCTGTCTTGTTTAGAGCAGCTTAGGCTAGTTATAGGATAAATACAGTCGTCTTGATGTGTTTTTTTTAAATCCCGGATTTATTACAGAAATTGCTTGCGTGCGTGTGCAATGTACATTTATATTTGTGTGTGAATTGGTTTCATCTTCTATTTTATTGGCCCTACTGCATTTTGTTGTGTTTCTTTTGTATTGTATTGTGTTTTCTCTACTTTTTCCTTTTGTGTGTGGACAAAAACACAATATATCTTAATTGAAACAAGTAACTTGAAAACCTGCTTCACAAACTATTCCATTAAAACTAGTCAAACGGTGATCACTAATAGTTGTATCAGTACGTCCGTCCTTAAGACCCCTGTGTGTGTGTGTGTGTGTGTGCGTGTGTGTGTTTACATATGAGCCGTATGCAGGGCAGCTTCAGGACATATGGTGCGTCCTAATCTGCACATCTCCTGCTGACAGTACCAAGATGGCTACCTCTCCCTGCCCTGAGGCCGAGCCAGGACTGTGGTCACACAGGGACATCGCAGCCGGACAAATCATGTGACAAACATATTACACGCTTTCATGCTTTCAGACTCCTGTTTACAAGGGACATCTTAAGGACAAAAGGACACCAGAAGAGACCACTCTTTGCATTGGAAAACTACTCTTTGGGCCTTTACCATTTACTTGACATTGATAGATTTGAGCAGTTTTTAAAGGTTATTACAAACATGTAGTTTAAACCAATGCATCAAAAACAAACATTCAATTCAATGTATTTTTTTGAAGCCCTAAATAACAACAGCTCTGTGGACTTTACAAAGAGATCAGAGAATCAAAGGTACTATAGAGAATCAAAGGTACTATACTTCTCCCAGCAAAGTGTCTCCATAAACCGCTTAATGTGATGCTTTTTAATGATATTGCTTAACGGCAAACATATTATTCACAAGTACTTTACTTTACTGATCCTTGTGGCACACTGAATTTTTCTTCGGCGTAGTGGGAGGGGAAACATAGAGAAAACAGAAAAAAGCATAGCTACAATTTGTGATGAAAGGAAGATTTTCAACTGGTGAGATCTGTATTTCAGCACTGGCTTGCGCAAAAGTTGTTCTTCTGTAATAAAGCTCATTTTGTGACTAAAGTCTCTAAAGCCAAAAACCGTCTGAATTCCACTACGTCACTTTTGATTAGTCCTCCCACAGGGTTTCTCTCCAATGAAACATGTCTGAATGTCGGGCTTCGTTTGATTCATTATGATTAAATGCAGCAGAAGTTACTAATTCAGTTATCAGGAGGACTATCCATTATTTAACGAATTATTACATTATTCATCGTTTTTTCATAATGATATGCAGGGGTGTGTTCACATTTACTTCACCCTCACTGTTGGGATCTAAAAATTTAAATTAATTAGTTTCAGTTGTTTTCAGACAGAATGCTTAGGAGCTTCTTTGAGTAATGGTATATGGTGAAAGGAAAAACGACCAAAACCTGCAGTGCTATTGTACGCCGACACTTCAAAGTCACATTTGTGATGCTTTCTTGGCTGCAGTTGGATTGGTTCACTGTATGTTCATCAGAAAATACCTGTTGACTCATTTGATGGTTTTGAATCTCCAAGGTTCCCAAATAAAGGATAGATATTTGTATTTATTTATTCTGCATATGCATCCTGACCTCGACTCTTAGACGCCCTCTTCTCTGTCTGCACATTTCTAAACATACTTTCACATTCGGAATTCATAAATTGAAGGCTAGATGTTCTGCTGTTTACTGTTTCCTTTAAAAATATAGCCTTGAATTTGTTTGCACCCACTAAATATCAAACTTCACTTTATTCAATTAGACAGGGTAAGTATTATTCAGCGACAACTTCAAGACAATTCAAGTGACTGGAGAGAAACACTGGACGTTTCGTCTAGAGGGTTTTTTGTGTGCCTTTTTAGCCTATTTATTCAAAAAGGCACAAAAGATTCTCCACAACTTTGTGCCAGAAGTTCTTAATATTGGCAAGAATGAAGCTGAAAACAGCAGTTTTGGATGAGGTTTACTGTAACAAAGAGAACATTTGTCTTTTATCTTTGTTTTCATATACTGATATTTTTACTGGTACTTGTGCTGCTGTACAAGTGTAGTTTGTGCTAATGTCCTTTTGTATGTGCACTTTAACCCGATCCAAACCTCAGACTAATCACATCACTGCTGCAGCTTCTGGGAAAACCTCTCTGTGTGCAGCCATTTACCATTTTTCATTCATTTACTTTTTCTTCTGACTTTGGCGGAAAATCCATTAGGCCTCTCAAACTTACAGTCAGAGCAGCGTTGGTGATAAACATCTGCCATTTGAACAGTGATGCTTTCATAAAGACACACAGGCGCAAAGGCCAAAACTCAAGGCAACGTTTGAAACGGAACATTTCCCACCTGCAGAGGGTCCCATGGGGGTCATGAGGAGAGAGGACTGCTGCTTCCTAAAAGCCGGCTTGAGAAATATTGATGGAATAACTGGGAACCTTTTTTTTAATATATATTTTTTCATGAACAAGACAAATATCAACGTCACTAATTACCACAAAGTCTTTATATTAGAGCTGGGCAATATAGTATTGTTTCAGCAATACCGGTGTGGGCCTCTTACTGCTGTGGGCCTCTAACTGGTGTGGGCCTCTTACTGGTGTGGGCCTCTAACTGGTGTGGGCCTCTAACAGGTGTGGGCCTCTTACTGGTGTAGGCAAGACACTTCACCCACATTGCCTAGAATGAGTCTGGTGGGTGTGTGAATGGTTGGTGTTGGTCGGAGGGACCGATGGCGCATACTGGTTGCCTCGCTTCTGTCAGTGTGCCCCAGGGCAGCCGTGGCTACAGTAGTAGTTTATCACCCCCGTGTATGGAGTAAATAATGACATGTAAAGCGTCTTTGAGTGTCCAAAAAAGCGCTATATAAAAACCGATGAAATTTTATTTGACTGAATTTATTACACTTTTCCGTAATAAGTTTACCAATTATATTTAGTGAACTAGTCTATTGTGGTGAAACACTGCTGGTGAATTGATGACATAAACACAAAAAGATATTTGCAATAGGTCTTAATAAGTTCTTCTAATAAGACAATAAGGCAAAAAAAAAAAAAAACCTAGTAATGCTTAATTACCTGACATGTTTTGGCGGTAGACTTCCGCCTTTATCAGAGGCCTAAGCATAAGAAGACAAAATTAATTTACTACATTTATTTGCAATAAGTTTTAAGGCATTTTGTTTATTTTTTTGTAATTGTTATCTATCTGAACACATCTATGGATCTGTTTTTATCATTGTTTTTCAGCGTGAATTGATTGAATATGTATTGTGAATATGCCCCGAATCGTCATGGATGAGCATCACAGAGTAACGTGGCACAAATAACTGTTACGCCTCTAATTTGCGTGTCTTTTATCATCTCAACATCTTAAAAATAATTGTAGAATAATCAACAAATTCCCAATTACTAGTGCTGGAAAACTGGTTGAAACTGGACATGGACACTGGTTTAAGTGTGTGTGTGTAATGGACGTCTCAGAGCCTCATCTCAAATTCATCTTTAATCTTTATGAATTATGAATAAAACACATTTACATCACCTCTGACCACCTCATGTTTTATGTGTGAGATTTACTACCAAGAAATCCACCCACATTTACATATGTTCATTTACATGTACACGGCCTGCGTTAGTCCTGCATTAGTCCTGCTTTAGAATTGCTTTAGTACTGGTTAAGTCCTGCTTTAGCCTTGTTTAAGTCCTGCTCTAGTCCTGCCTCAGTCCTTCTTTATAACTGCTTCAGTCCTGCTTTACAGATTCTTTAGTCCTGTTTTGGTCGTGCTTTAGAACTGCTTTAAACATGCTTTAGTCCTGCTTTATTCCTGTTTTAATACTGTTTTAGTCAACTTTTAGTACTGCTTTAGTCCAGTTTAAGTACTGTTTTAGTCCAGTTTTAGTACTGCTTTAGTACAGTTTTAGTAAATCAACAATCCCGCCCATGACCCCTCCCCCCGACCATCCAACACACCCACCCAAACCGCATATATTAATAAGAACTCACACACACACAGAGAAACACATGCAAACGCACACGCGCTCTCGCACACGGCCACACACACGCTCTCATGCACGCTTACACGCACACTCACACACACACACACACACACACACCAGTAAAACAGTAAAACCATGAAGAGAGACTTGGCAGGATTCAGATGCAACCAGCTGAAAATGCTTCATCAGTACTGTTTAGTACTGCTTTAGTCCTGTTTTAATGCTGTTTTAGTCCAGTTTTAGTACTGCTTTACAGTTGCAGTCCAGTTTTAGTCCCGGTTTAGTCCTGCTTTAGTCCTGTTTTAGTCCTGTTTTAGTCCAGTTTTAGTACCGCTTTAGTGCTGTTTTAATACTGTTTTAGTCCTGCTTTAGTACTGCTTCAGTCCTGTTTTAGTCCCGTTTTAATACTGTTTTAGTCCAGTTTTAGACCTGCTTTTTCCAGTGCTAGTCCTGCTTTAGAACTCTGTCCATGTTTTGAACTGCTTTGTTTCCTGAATTAAACCTGGTTAAGATCTGCTTGATGGTGCTTTCACACTGGATCATGCGTTGTGTCGACTTTCAATGCAAAGTCAGTGGTGACGCGTGTTCGAGCGTGGACTGCATGTGCGTCTCGGGATGCACGCACGGACTGCGCGGTAGAGACGCACGGACTGCGCAGGCGCAGGAGCGGAAAATTGACGAACGCAGGAGATAAACTGCTGAACGTTTCCTTGGACGCTTGTGCAGCGACCAATCAAAGAGCTGCAAAGTGGTCACGGGGACATTAGTGGTCTGAGCGAGCAGACTGAAAATACTCGTAAACAGCCAAAACAGGAGCTACACCAGGACTAAAACCAGGGTTGACAATGGGGGACATAGTGCTTGCGAACATATGCATTTTCATGCTCCCGTGACTTTATGCAACTGCTTCAAGCGCGTTCGCCGATGCGGAAGTACCGTTTAAAAATAAGATGATTATGGCGCACCTCCATGAGCACATACTACTGTTTTATAAAGTTTCTGGAAGTTCACTGGACACAGAGACGCTGCAGAGCTGCATTATTGGAGAAGAACTTTACACAAAAAACCGCTAGCTTAACTCCGTAAGTCCGCTCGCTACATCCGCCACTTCCGACGGGCGCTACCGCAGCCCAGGACTTCTGGTCTGAAGACCCTTGCGTCTGAAAATTAGAGAATTAGTGCGTCTGGTGCGTGAGGCGTCAGAGTTCCAGCGTCGGCGGTGTGAAAGCACCATTAGACCTGGTTTAGTCCTGCTCTTGATATGGTGCTATCCAGTTTTAGTCCTGGTTTAGACCGGCTTTAGTCCTACTTCAGTCCTGCTTCATTCCTGGTTTTGTAAAAAATAAAGAAATACTTTGCTGTATTTTATTTTTATTGACAACACTTTGTCAATAAAAACACACAGTTCATATAGACTTTATATCTATACATATAGACTGTATGTAGAAGATGGTTCTATATGTTTCAAATGGTGGAATCTGTCTTGGACTTGACTTGGAGAGACCCAGAATTTTCCTCTAGCTGTTAAACATGGAAATGTGGGTATTCAAGTGAAATTCCTGAAATATATTGATTATTGCATCTCGTCTTGTGGTTTAAAAGAGCAGCTTGTCGTGTTGTGGTTGATTTGACAACGGCTGTAGCTTCTCCGACCCAGGCTTTATAAATGCCTGTCTGAATTCATGTATGCAGCATATGTAAAGGTAAATATACAGCGTGAATGTGCCATGGATATAGGCAGGAATAATTTAGCTCTTCTATAATTTATGTGGGGGTTTCGCACCAGGGAATCTTCTTTTCTATATATTTTTGAATAACACAGTGTGGTACTCAGTGTATTTATCACAGAGCATTTTCTTCAACAATATATAATTGCATCATTTGTCACAAATATTAAAATATTAGGTTTAAAATGTATGTTTAAAATCTGGATTCTGTTCACTTTTTGAACATTGACTACTAACCCACACAGCACTTTTTAGGCTCCCAATTTTTCATGAGATAAAATTAAATTCTCTACAGACACATTTATCTCCTTCACAAATCTGTCTGAATCTGTTTTAGTGGACAATTCTCCTAACCCTGTCGAGATATTCCACCAAACCTCACATACATGTACAAGATGCTGATTATGAATATTGCAGATGCCTTATGTTGGCTACAATAAAAGGACACTCTGAACTGGTCAGTTTCATCAGCCAGCACAATCCCACACATGTCACTCATTTCTCTGGCATAAGCCGTCTCTAAAGGAGGTTTGGAGTGAGTGAGGGGGGTGTAAGCAGTGGGTGAGCTCTGTGAGGAGTTGGGGGTCGTTGTCTCTGTCTCTGAATGTCAAACAGAATGTCAGTGCCATGACGCAGTGTGAATATACAATCTAAAGTACTCTTCAAGAGGTTCTCATTTGGCTCAGTGTAGACATTGCAAACGACTTCAGGAGCTATAGTTTTAGTGCAGCATATTTTATTGTTAAAATGTTTTTTGTGTTAAAATGACCATTGTCAAAGAAACAAGCTTTTTACAGCCTTAATACATGTAGATGCTACTTTGCAGATTCCACTTATTTCATTTATCTTTAGAACGTAACCCTGTGATAAACAAGGGGCCACTCTCGTCTTGTTTTTGCTCCCGTTTGTGCAGAGGTTAAATTTACAAAACTCTTTAAACAGTATATGAACATTATATTATAGTTCCCAAAACTATCTAAATCTCTTTCAATGAGCACTTCTCTTTGTTGAGATAGATAAGACAGCATGAATCCTGCACAGTCTTGGGCTCACCACAATAAAAGGCCTTGTTTGGTTTTGCTTTATTGGGGGGTCAGAAAACCAGCCAGTATTTGGTGTCTCACAGTGCAACAAATCTCCTTCACAGAGTGGATCAGGATGTTGATTCTGTCCTGTGAAATGTTGCTCCAGTCCACTTCAATGGCTGTGTGAAATTGTAAGATATTGGCAGAAACCGGCAGGACACAGAGACAACCTCATGACCTCTAGAATGATAACAAATAAATAGGAGTTTTGATACTCTGAGCTAGGGTTGTCAAAATGATCAAAACTCAGGTACTGACATTAAAACTATACCGCTGAAATTATGCCCCTATACTCAACGTCGGCATCAACATGATCACAACAAAAGCCCAGCAGGCTCCGCTCAGACCACATATGAAGTACATGTGAGGGATGGCAGTGGTCATAGGAGGCAGATGACGGCAGTGTCTTCTTGTGCGTACGATAATTGTACATGAATGATTCTAAAAACAACTGTGTGAAAAGTAATTTTTGCATGTCATGTTCCTTTTACGTAAATAAAATTATCTCCAGCCTTGTTTGTGACCCGTTCATCTCTGCTGGCCCCGGTTTGAACTCTTCTCTCTTTCACACATTGTAAGTTCTGTGTGTAACCTGGGACACGATCGTTTGCAAAGCGCCTGTGGACATGTTGATCATATTTTCACATATCTCTCCCTGACCTGAGCGTCTGTGTGTGAAAAGCCCGCCAGCTCATTTGACTATCTCTCGTTAGCGCTCGCCGATATTGCCATTAGCCATATTTATTCCTTTTATTCATTTGCCGTTAAGCCGCTGATCTTTCACAGAGCTCTTATAAGAACACAGTCGTTTAATTTGAATTAATTGAAAAATGGTCGTAACCCGGCGTCATTAAGGTGATTATATGAGGTGAGATGGTCCTCTGAGAGCGAGGGATGTGGCCTTTTATAATCTACTGTCATTACAGTCACATTCAGTCATGTGGGAGGTTTAGACCTGCTTTAGATTTGGTTAAGCTCTGGCTTGGACCTGGTTCAGTCCTGGTTTAGTCCTGGTTACACCTGGTTAAAACATAGATGACGTTTAAAACATGGTTTGACCTGATTTGGACCAGGTCAGGTGTCTCTTTTTCTAAGCATGTGTGGTCCACCTATACACTGGTGTGATATACTGCGGAGTGTACCCAGGACAGCTGTGGCTATAGCAGTGTACCACCAAGAAGTGGAGTGAACAAACATTACACTTCCCAAGCCAAGCCACGTTGGATTGTATTAATAAGTATACAGTTGCAATAAACACAATTTGAAATGCTCAGAACTAATATAGAGCAATTCATGAGCGCAGAAAGACCTGCAGCTCTGGCTCAATTGTGTGTAATATGTAAATAATCACATTTATATAGCATTCTTCTACATTTCAAGGCACTCAAAGCGTTTCTCACCCAAGAAACACTCACACACTATACAGAGTCTTGCACAACAACACAACGGCAGAATTCACCAAACAGAAGCTGGTTCCACTCCACACAAAGAACTAAGACACACCAATTTTGGACATAACATTAAACATATAGTGACTAATTACTTTGTAATTTCATGTTTCAGAATATTAAATTATATGTTAAGTAAATGGGGAAACAAGAGTAAGGGTAAAAAAATACTTTGCGTGTAACTCCCAATGCTACCACCTGAAGAATGTCTCTTTTTTCCTTAATTTGAAAATAAGCAGCTGCAAACACAGACATAGACCTGCACCAAAACTAATTTAATGGGCAATATCTAAATATTTGTGATGTCATAGTGGTACAAGGACATCATACTTTTACAGGACTGAGACAGGAGCTTTTAGACAGAAGGGGCGGAGTGTCATGTTTGTGCCAGACGTTTTTGATAATAGCATAAATGGATCTAAAAATAACTCCAGGTCTGTTGTAACATGGTTAAAACCCAGAAAAAGTAAACTTTGCATATTTTGTAGTTTAAGAGTAATAAGTGTGGTTTAGTAAGTCATTTGCTGTTCTCTTCTCACTCTGCAGAATAACAAAAGTGAAAGTGACACAAAGTAAAACGCAGTAAAACTCATTTCAATTAAAGGATGGCGGTGTAGGGTTGAAATCTTTACTAATGTGAGCTAATACTTGAATCTCTTCCTATGCTGTGGTAATTATCCACTCTTGTCTCTTTTCGCAGACACAATCACACGTTAGTTTTCCATCTCGTCTCGTACCGCTTGGTTTTTGGGGGGGGGGGGGGGGGATGTTTTTCAAATTTCAATCTAATTTTGGCTTGATTCTCCGCAGCCAAATGCATGAACGGATTTGGACACAGGTCTGATGTGGTTACTGCTTTCAGCGCTCGTGATTAACTCGATTTGGGACGCGCTCAAATACGCAATAAACACACGCACGCCTCTGATGAAATTATCTCCTTTAATAAGTTATTAAAACACTTTGGAATCAGTTGGAAATTGGAAAAGTGCAGCGCTCAAAATGCACCGTAAAACCAAACGAGCTAATTCCCAAACAAAATGTCTTATATGAGAATATTTTGACTGTTTTAAAATATAAATTATTACGATTTAACAAATAAATGTAGTCTATGTTGTCAAATGGAGAGCTAAAGAAGAACTGATTTTAAAGGTGACGTAAGATTCAAAATAGCCTTTTTATATTGTTTGCTCAATGCCACAATATTGAGAGCAGTAACTTTAAAAATAAGAACAAAATCAGTAGTTTACATACAGTTAATATATACTGTATTTGGTAGAACTGTCTGCAAAACTGTTGAACTTAGGTCAAATGTCTTGGTCATGCATCCATTAGCTTGACAATAATTAGCTCGAATACATGCCCTGTCCTTCTGACAGAACTGGTGTAAGACAGAATCTATGACAATTTGACTACTTTTTGTTGGATAAGTAGAGATGTGCTGATTTTTGTTGTTGAAATTTTCATAATTGACTCACAGCTTGTAAAAACACCAAATAAAACATTTTGAACATTAATTTCACCTTTATTTAATTTATTAGTGTTGTATTTTTGTTCAGATGTGACAGAGCGTTAGATAAGGGGCTTTACTGAATTTGATCATATTGTTAAGAAAAATATTGCGTCACTCTGCCGCTCCAGCCCCAGTGAACATCCAGGGAAGGGACATTGAGAGAGTGGACTCTTACAAATACCTGGGTGTTCATCTGAACCGCAAACTGGACTGGACTCATAACACAGACGCCCTTTTCCAGAAGGGCCAGAGCCCACTCTACCTGCTGAGGAGGCTCAGGTCTTTTGGAGTGCAGGGGCCACTCCTGAAGACCTTTCTATGACTCTGTGAAGGGATCAGCCTCTTGTACGGTGTGGTCTGCTGGAGCAGCAGCATCACAGAGAGGGACAGGAAGAAGCTGGACAAGGTAAAATAAATTCTTAAATCATGTGCAATACTGCAACTTCGGAATGTCCACTGAACAATGTCACTTTACTTTATCTACTTATTATCCTGCACTATATGTACAGTGTAGAACTCCGCACTACTACATATATATATATATATATATATATATATATATATTTATATTTTGACTGGTATTGAAGCATTTTCAGCATCTACAGCTAGTTATGCTAGTTAAGCCGCGTTCACACCGGATCATGCAACTTTCCAATGCAAAGTCAATGGTGACGCGCATTCGAGCGTCAAAACGCACAAGCGTCTCGGAATGCACGCACTGACTGCGCGGGGAAGTCGAAGGGGAGGAACGCAGGAGATGAATTTTGCTCAACCTTTCCTCAGGACATTCGTGCAGCAACCAATCAGAGAGCCACAAAGTGGTCACGAGGACATTAGAGGTCTGAGCGAGCAAACTGAAAATACTCCTAAACAGCCAAAACAGGAGCTACATCAGGACTAAACCAGGGTTGACAATGGGGGACATAGTGCTTGTTAACATGTGACTTTTCATGCTCCCGTGACTTTATGCAACTGCTTCGAGTGTGTTTGCCGATGTGGAAGTACCGTTTAATAATAAAAGAAACTTATTGCGCACCTCTGTGAACACATACTACTGTTATATAAAGTCTGTGGAAGGTCTCTGCAGAGCTGCATTATTGGAGAAGATCTGTACACAAGAAACCGCTAGCTAAACTCTGTTAGCATCAGAGCCTGCCGGCTACTTCCGCCACTTCCGGCGTGCGCCAGGACTTCCGGCGTGCGCCAGGACTTCTGGTCTGAAAACCCCTGCGTCTGAAAACTAGAGAATGTGCGTTTCAGTGTTGGTGGTCTGAACACAGCTTTAAGAAACATAGCGACTACTTATTTTGTATATTGTGTGTGCTCCCTGTGTGCTCTTAGTACTGTCCTGTATTTGCGCTGCAACATCGTAATTTCCCCACTGTGGAACAAATAAAGGAACCTTTATCTTATCTTATCAAATCCAATGGAAAATCCCCCGTATCTCGATATCTATCACATTGTGTCCATCAGCGATAAGGATTGTATCTGCAGGCTCTGAAGGAATCGTGAACACTGTTTCTGTCCCACAAAGGAAAAGTTGTCTGGCGTCACCCTTTGAAAGTCTGCTGCCTGGACGCTGAGACACGCACTGACCGGAGCCTGTGCACGTAAAGCTGATGCACAGCTTGAGTCTCACATGCAGATGATCTGAGTGGTGTGGTCCAATCTTAAATGCATTAATGGTGTCATGGTGGTGATTAGACAGATCGTGCTCTCTCTGCTTCGCTCTCGTACCTGTGTGGTAATGGTGTCAGAGCGGTGATTACACGCGTCCCTGTGGACTCGTCACACTCAGAGCTGTCAGTCCAAATGTCACGTGTGTCCTGCTTCAGCCATCTGCACACACCAACAACCGAGGACAGAGGCCATAGAATGTTGAAGTTTTCGTCTTTGGATTTAGCCGTTTTCTCTCTTTGGACCATGCGTTTCAACAGTGTTTCTGATATAAAACACACCTGAATTTGTTAATAATATTATATTGTATTGACTGTCTCACTTTTTGCATTTTTCCACCTCTTTTGTCTAACTGACCTTCATCAGGCTTAAAGGAGATGACGGCAACTTAAATTGCATTTCACTTTTAAAAGAATGTATATGTCTGACCATGGTACATTATGTGAGGTAAATATCATCCAAAAATACTAAATTCAAACTACTCCGTCGCCTTGGCATAACTATGACCAATAACATTTGCTGGAGGAGAATAGTTAAACCAATGATGAGGGCCTCAAGGATTTTAATTTAATTCAACCAATCAGGAAGCTCCGGGGGTGAGCATAGTCGGTAGGTCTAACCAGTGCTTCTCCTCATTCTTCCTTCACAGTTTGAAACTCTAGGCCTAGGGTAAGTGCATATGAATTTTACAATGTGTGTGAGCACGGAAGTGTGTGAGCATGTCGTACGATATTTTAACAAAACATCTACATAGTCTGAACTCGTGATTATTCGCAATTTATTGCATATTTTTTCCTGGTCCCTTGATTTGCTTTGAAAAGGGAAACCTGTTTGTATTGTCTAATATAGGCTACTCAATCTCTGCTTTTGTTTTTGCTCTTACTGTATTTACTGTAGAACTATTTAACAGACTTGAATTATCTTATAAAGGCCACTCTTGTGTTTATGTTTTCATTCGGGAAGTGTTTAACTTGTGTTTGTGGACAAAATGTCAAAGTATGGGTATATTATTACAAATATCATTTTGGGTTCATTAATGAGAACAGAATATGTACTGTGGAGAAAAGAACATAAATATACAACATAATAGGGCATAATAGAACAAGCACTGGTCGCACATATTAATTTAAGTCCTCATTGAATATTGACTCCTAATTCATTTAAATAAGCAACAGACTGGTTTGAAATGTGAGTTTGGTATATCTACGCTCAGACATTGCTTCAAGACTTAAAGCAGAAAATAACCTAATGTATTGTTAATAGACAAAATGTTACGAACAATTTTGAATATTTGTTCTCTTGTCCGGCAAGGTACCAGGGAGACACACACACACACTCGTGCCCAGCTCAAGGCTCCAGCCCTGGGCATACTCTCACCAAGGTCACTCCGCAGTCTAATGGGGACTGACAGGTGAGAGACTTCACCATTAAACTTACATTTGAGCCGCATGTGTTTGAGAATCATAAGCAAATGAGAACTGTGTGGAGACAGCCGACCTCCGCCTGACCTTCATGTAGTTTAACACAGAGGGGGGTGGGGGGCTTGCGCTTGTGCGTGCATGTGTATGTGCATGTGTGTGTGCATGTGTGTATACTTGTGTGTGTGCGGGGGAGGGAAGGGTCACAGCTGGAGACCGAAGCATTCGATGTTCGGTTGATAGATCCAAAGTGGACAAATACTGCAAAAAAGTAACACACACACTAAATTAGTCAGAATGAATTAATAACCATGTTGAACAGATGTTTTGTTTAATTTTCTACCAGTAATAAGTTGTGTCAGCGTTGTACAATTGGAGCGATCATTTCAGATTCAGGTGACAATATAACACTTTATGTGGGAGATTTTGAGTTTGTTTCATAAATATGTTGTCAGAAAAAGTCTTATTTAAGTTAAATGTTGTGAGAAAAACAGCCCACAACATGCTGAATTTATCTTAGGTCGCACAAAGCTCTTTACAATGTTTTGGAGTAGCAATATTTTTCCATTCCCTCCACACACAATAATGACAGACTTCACATTCTGGCTCCAACCATCATCGTCCGTTCACTCCCTTACATGCAGACATACATGGGTTTAGAGGTAGGGGAAAACGGAGCACCCGGAGGAAGAACAGATTTGATTAAATAACGTGATATCATTTTTGTGGTTTTGAGATTTGAGTACTAACTGGTATGTCTCCACAACTTTTTTTCCTTTTTGTTTTTGTGTTGTTGCTCACAGAGAGGACTTTGAGCGCAATGTCAGCTTTTGTTAAATAGTTCTAAGAGAGAGATATAAACCTTAATCAGCTCAACAAATCTACGTTTTCAGCAGTAGAACTCATTAACTGTCTCCGTCTCATTATTATTAAAGATGTATAGAGGAAAGAGAAAACGTTATGATGTCACGTGAAGGCAGTAGCATTAGTCTTTGTAATAAGCGCACTCCTCCCCTAGTTCGAATGTGTGTTTATGTGTGTGTGTGTTTGTGTGTGTGTGTGTGTGTGTGATTCATCTGAAGACTCTGGTGATGCAGCTGTGAAATCACCCCAGTGCCTCCTTTGGTCATGAACCTCCCACCCCCCAGACACACACACCCGCACCCACACACACCCACACGCACACAGGCACATACACACACACCCACACGCACACATAAACGCACACATACACTCTTGTACACGTTGTTGAACACAACCCTTTACCGGTATTTACCATCTTAAACAAATCCAAAGTTGTCACAGTTTGTGCAACTATCCAAATAATTCTTTGTGGTGGGTTTGTAAACACTTTTCAGAAGCACAAACAAAGCACATTAACAGCATGTGGAGTTACTGATGACTGACTGCTGCAGACATTGTCAACATCTAAAATAGATACATACACTTGAATACCAGTTCAATTCACTCATTCAAAAAACTAAAATCATAACACATTTGTATAATGATGTATAATAATATAAGAAAGTTAAAATATGTGTATACTTCTGAATACAGTTGAAATATTGTATGTGTAAATATACAATATTTCAGCTGTATATAAGTACTGTAAGTAATGTTTATTTATATAGCGCATTTAACAGACCAAGGTCACTCAAAGCGTTTTACAATGTTCAGAGTTCAGATATTGTTCCAATCATTCCACACACGGTGATGACGGAAGTGAGTTGCCGAACACACTGTACATGTTTTTAGTGGTAGGGGAAAGCGGAGCACCTGGAGGAAACCTACGCAGACACGGGAAGAACATGCAAACTCCACTCAGAAAGCCCCTGTTCCGACCGGGATTCGAACCCCAGACCTTCTTGCTGAAAAGCTAGAGTTCTATCCACTCAGCCACCGTGCCATATATATATGCAATATGAATAATAAGGTTTTTTGTGTTCACAATGAAGACATTCATTGGAATAAAAACTGCCACATCGTCCCCGACTTTCTTTGGATACAAAATAGATTTGTTATTGTTGATTGTTTTTTTCCATTTCCAAATTTTGTATCTATAATATATATGAGATAAAATGGTCTTTGTTTTGTATAATTTAGTTTATTTGAAATGTCACAGTGCAGATACTAAAACCCATGAGGGAGAAAATGTAAAGCTTTGAAACCTGCACCTAATGTCCAGGTCAATGATCAGGTTAAACAAACTATCAACCCTGCTGCCTGTACAAATGTTTGCTCTGGCCTTTTCCCCTTACGTTGTTTCCCATCATCATATTGGGTACAGTTGTGCAAATAAAAATTTAAAATTATGAATTATGTTTTTTTTAACCTAATTGTTAGTGACTTTGTGAAGACATTTATTGTCAGATCAATGGCTTCACATATGACAAAACATGTGTGTATTAATAAAAAAGGATACAAAATAAACAGAAAGTTTGAAAATAGTTTGAACGCAGACGCTTCTTTGGTTCCAACCCTCTCAGACACAGGCCCAAACACTCACTCCCTGACCCCTGACCTCCCCCTCCCTTCCCTTACAAGCTCTGTGTTGAGGGCATCACTCTCTTTCTACCACACATCCTATTTTAAAATGATAATGACAGAAACCGCTCTTCTGACCCTGATCAGAAGTCTCCATCCCCCACTTCTCAATGGTGTGTTGCCCCTTTAACATCTACGACAGATGGGAGTCCTTTGTGATAGTTGTGGATGAAGTTCTTTATCCTCTCCGATGGTAAAGTTGCCATTCTTCTTGACAAAAAACTTCTTGTTCCTGTTCATTCCTGGGCCGCCTTGCATGAACTGCACATTTGAGATCTCCCCAGCAACTCAATTATGTTATCTGTTGAAAATGGAAACATGTTTATTGGCAATAAACAAGGATTCAAAGGCTTCACATATTGTTTTTGTGTTATAATTCATATCATAACACATTAATTCAAGTTAAGGACATTTCTGCCTGGGTGTGAGAGTTTATCTCAACCGCAACTGTATGAATCACCAATTCTATGTATTTTCCATGCTCCACTGTTCAAATTGATAGTCATTTTGATTGGGGGTGTCCAAAGTTTCCGCACCCCGCTCTGTGCGTGGCGGCATTTGACTCGCTCAGTTACATTACAATGATATACTACCATTATAAACAGCCGTAATGTACTAAGTGATTGAAACGCCCGGGTTGTAACTCTCCTGCTTACGTGCCCTGCTCTTTTTTACTGCCCTGTCCATCACAAACACATAACGCCTTCTTTAACCATTGGGAAAGGGGGGTGTCACATGATGCAGGTAGGGGGAACCGTGGTCTGCTGTCCTTGGTTTGTGGGGGAAGGGTTTGACAGGCACGCAATCCGAGCATCTCCTCCTGACCTTCAGCAGTCCTTTTGTTTAACATCATCCTTACACACACACACACACACCACACGTGCGCACACACTCACGCCCACAGCATCGGAATACAATTTTTACACTGTCCACAAGACGGCAGGAGTCATGTTTAAAGCAAGACAGCGATGGTTGAATATTTACATTTAAGAAAACAATAATCCTCTTTTGTGAGTGAGATTTTGTAAGTACTAATTAAAAATAGAAAGATAATTACTCTTGTACAAAAACATACATAAGAAATACTGCAAACACAAACTTCTTGTTGGGCACATTATATAAATATAAAACTCTTATTCCCTGACTTCCACGCTCTGAAAGTTGTCACTTTAAAGGGACACTAGGTAATTTTTTTGTTTCAAAGGGCATCTATATCTGTGTGTGTATGTCCAGTTAACAGGTCAACATATACATATTATATTTGACCTTTTACGAAAATAAAATGTAATGTCTTTCGACCACGAACCCTTCAAGATAAAAGTTACTTAAATCTGTTGCTATATGTCTAGTAGGGCTGGCTCCTTATTTGGTTGATTACTTGGTTGATAAATTATTCGTCAACCTAATCCGTTATTAATTGACTTAGTATGGAGCAAAATGGCTGAAGATTTTAACACTTTCAGTTGATGAAAAGAAGAAGCTTGAGTTCAGATGAATTTAGTCCATCATTGCGTTCAGATAAATAGTTAAAGTCGCTCAAAACCAGGCAAATAGTTTTGGACAAAACGTGGCTATTTTGGCTGCATAGAAGAGTTGCAGTCTTTAAAAGATTTATCATTGAAATCAACTTGAAATTGTTATTTTATTTGACTGCAGGCATTCTCTAATTGATTTTACACAACATTCAGAAACAAGCATTTAGCCACACAACTAGAATGCTAACAGCACACTTCCTGTTTTGCACAAAATGAAATGCTATTACTACAAAAAAGTAAATTATGGGGTCAAATAATCTTTCCATGAAAATCCACTTTATTACATCAAGAGATTTCCCTAAAACAGTTTAATCAAGAGGAGATAGACGTGATTTTTCACATCTATAACATGCATTCTTACTTTGAACATGAGCGTTGGTTCTAAGCAGAAGTTTAAAGGACACACTCGTAATATTCATCATATTACTTCTATTCAAATGAGCGATAAAAGCCCCTCCCCCAGTGTGTCCTTGGCTCTGCCTGGAAATGTCTTTAAAGCTTCAGAGCAAGGTCATGATGGACAGGAAGCAGCGAGTGCGTCTGGGGAAGAATGTCTCGGACTCTCGGATTATAAATACAGGAGCCCCACAGGGCTGTGTTCTTTCTCCCCTGCTCTTCTCCCTGTACACCAACCACTGCACCTCCAGCCACGACTCCGTGAAGCTGATCAAGTTCGCGGACGACACCACCCTCATTGGACTCATCTCCAACAACGATGAGTCCGCCTACAGGAGGGAGGTGGACCGGCTGGTGTCCTGGTGCAGTGGTAACAACCTGGAGCTGAACGCCCAGAAGACAGTGGAGATGATTGTGGACTTCAGGAAGAGCACTGTCCCCCCGCCCCCACCCTCCGTGATGGACTCCCCCATCACCTCTGTGGAGTCCTTCCGTTTCCTGGGCACCACCATCACCCAGGACCTCAAGTGGGAGCCGCCCATCAGCTCCCTCATCAAGAAGGCCCAGCAGAGGATGTACTTCCTGCGGCAGCTCAGGAAAGCCAAGCTGCCTGCACAGATGTTGGTGCAGTTCTACACGGCCATCATCGAGTCCATCCTCACCTCCTCCATCACCGTGTGGTTCGCTGGAGCCACAGTCAGGGACAAACAGAGACTACAGCGCATTGTGCGCTCTGCAGAGGAAGTGATCGGCCGCAGCCTTCCATCGCTGCAGGACCTGTACGTCGCCCGAGCTCGAGGCCGGGCTGGTCGTATCACAGCCGACCCCTCTCACCCTGCACATGGACTATTCCAACCACTCCCCTCAGGCAGGAGGCTGCGGTCCATCAGGACTAGAACCTCCCGCCACAAGAACAGTTTCTTCCCCTCTGCTGTTGGACTCTTGAACACTTCTTAACCTGTCCCCCCGCCCTTTATAAAGTCACTTTACTGCCCATCATACGTCACTTTACTTCACTGTACTGCTGTCACCTTACATTGTGTGCACCATGTGCACTTGTACATTGTAAATAGTAACTGTAACTCTATTTTAAATTTAAATTTATTCTTTAGAAGTGTTTTTTATTCTTATTTTTTATTATCTCTTTTTGACTGTTGCACTGAGCCAAAGCAATTTCCAAGTCTGTGACCTCCCGTTACTTACGTTGGCAATAAAAATGATTCTGATTCTGATGATGCCATCGCTCACATCTGATCCCTGTGCACTGTAAAAAGAAAACAATGTATTTTCTACAGTATTACAACATCGTTCCTCATCAAAAAAACAATATTTAGCACAAACTGATCACCTCCCCTCACAGATCGCTCTATGTTGAATCTGTCCGGTCTGTGATGTCATAGACAGAGCTGCGTTAATCTGTTCTTTTCTTAGAGAAAAAAAGTGATAAATACATTTGATTAATCCCAACAGAAGGAGCCTTGTTTAAGCAACATTTTGTGAAAATCATCCAACTATACAAAAAGTTTCCTAAAGTGGGTTCCATGGCCCACTGGGGGCTTCGGACTCACAGCAGGGGTGGGGGGCGGCTCACAAGTTGTTCACAAAAATATGTATCTTTATTCAATATTTATTTAAATGAATAACCGATCGAATCTACTTTATACCTCTAAAACTCTTTATTTATTTTTTGTGCTTAAGTTGAATAGGAAAAAACATCACATACTGTTAATGGTCAGACTTTCTTGACTCACTTAAGGCCAGTGAGCCCCAGGGCAGCTGTGGCTACAGTAGTAGTTTATCACCACCGTGTTTGGAGTGAATGAATAATGACACATGTGAAGCGTCTTTGAGTGTCCAAAAAAGCGCTATATAAAACCGATGCATTATTATTATTATTATTAACATTTCTTGTTGCTATTCTTGTATGTCCAGTGACATTGTGTCAGCCAAAATAGAAAATAAACCTGTCCAAGTCTGTAGACTATAGTACTACATCTGACATACAGCAGTAGAACTAGTCAATATTCCTAAAACTGGTATAAACACAAGATTCTCATTTGAGAAATGTTGTCATCTAACATTCATCATCTATTTTTGGAAGGCGTTGGATCCACATCCCAATTGTTCTCGAGTAGAAACTGCTTAGCATCAGATTTGAGTTTATATTTCTAATATTGTAACAGTCCTGCCTAAAAAGGTGTTTTTGTGTGATCAATTAGAGCTTCATGAGGGAACTTTTACTAAAGCTTTGAGAACTGAATTAATCCGGAGACCTTATTAGATAGTGTTTGAAAAGAACTTGCAGATATGGAAAGGGAGAAAATAGTTATAGGAACCAATACATCACAATAGAAGTATAAAGTTTAAAGAATGTGTCTGCAGATGTTTTTGCAGTGCGCTCTTGAGAAGCATCGTTATGACTTCATCTCAGTTGCACACAGAAATGAGACGAGGCATTGCCATAATTACTCATCTTTACTCTTAGTATGCACACACATACCGTACACACGCACTCGTTCACACACACACCCCCACACACACATGCACACACACACACACACACACACATACGCACACAAAGACAGACAGCACTAAACAACTGAACTTGTCTTTGAATGGTTAAAAGGCCTGAGCTGCACAATCGAAGCCAAATTCAGCCAATTGTAATCCTTAGAACTGTCATTACCGACACCACTTCAGCTAAAATGGTATCATATTCCAAAGAAAAAAACAAAGTCTTCCCATACTGCAAAGAAACATGTTTGAAGAATAGTGGACTGACCAATTAGGAGTGGACTGACCGAGTGCTGACGATCCCCACAATGCTGATTGGAACATAAGCTAGCTTTGCGTTGTAACAGAGGCAGAAGTGTTGCTACGGCAAGTTGGAGTTTCTCCTTCAAAAGACAGCCTCGGATTGGTGAGTCTTTAAAGTAGCATTATGTAATATTTGCAAGTCATCATTAAATGGCCCCAATATTTCAAAAGGCATAATTAAATCATGCTCTTTTCGAATACATCTTTAACTGATAACAGTAGTTCAGCCGAGATATTTGAAAAACAAAAATAGTTTTATGACCCGTAAAAGTTTTTTTTGTTTTAATTTCGATGTCCCACCCTCCGCCGTTTCATCAGTCAGAAAGTCCGAGTTCCGGGTTGCCAGAACTCCCCGCGGCTAGCTTATCTCATTGGTAAAATAATATGTGGCCGCAGAACTAAAAAAGGTCTTGTTATGACTCTCAAATCATGAATGACAAAACAAAGACTAGAACAAGGATTTATATCGTTGCGCCTTTGAAAAATTGAGACAGCGGATAAAAACTTTTTGTGTGATGTAAAAGTTGCTGCTTTGAGTGCGTTCTTCATTGACAGTTAAAGTATGTGCCTCGATTTAACTTATCATTGTATGCAATGGTGGTGTAACAGTTTAGCCATGGCGCTGGCACACTAGAGACTAGGAATCTTCTTGTAACTATTATATCACATCTATTATATCACATCACATTCTATGACAGATTGCTCAAAAAACAGTTAAAGACATAATTCAAGACGTTTTTTGCACATTATAACTTCATTGTAAAAAGAATAATTTGAGACCACATGTACCCCAATTAAAATAATGTTAGTCTCTTTTTGATGTGGGACTTATACATGTATGTCTATGCTTATTTATTTTGCATAATCTATGTATAATTACATTGCTTTTATTTTGTTTTTTTCATCTCAAATATCCCCCCAAAAAAAGAGGTCCTCGTTCCGTAGCTTAGGTCCTGGATCTATAGCCGTCCGTCCGTGTGAAGTGGATCCCTCTCTCAATGTGGATCTACCCGAGGTTTCTCACTTTTCTCCCACTGGGTTTTAGAGTTTTGCCTTGCCGATGCAGGAGGGTCTGTCAGACTGTTAATGGTCAAACAAGAAGGACTTGGTGATGATCCAGGACATTCTAACATTCTACAACATTTATGGACATTTATCAACATTCATGGACATTGGTCTTGGTCTCTCCCCATGGACCAATACCTATGTGTTCTATATTTTTAGTCTTGACTGTTGATTCTCTGATCAGTAGTGACGATTTCAACGGTTTTGTTAAGTCCACTGCTGTTGTGATTTAGGGCTATGCAAGAATACATTGTTTTGAATTGAGTTGAATCTCCAGATGTTGATGCTCAACTCGGCCAGGACCAGAGCTGAGGATTTTACTTTATGTTTGAACTATTGGTCCTCCTCCAGCAAATCTCAGGATGCTAGCTGAGCAGTTTACTTCAAAAAACCAAATAATCCTTTCCTCTTACTTCATTTGCCTGACAAAGGTCCATGGCCCAAACATTGCCATTCCTGATGGTGTATGCAAGTGCATATGTATTTTGTAGAGATCTTCTATATCCATCCTCTAGAATTGAAAGTGATCACAGTCTAGAGTTCTGTCCATCCCAAAATGCCCCATCCTTAACCCTAGCCTTAGCCTTGACATTATTGTGACTTGATATAGTAACAAAATGTGAAACAAAATACTAGGATTTTAGTGAATCCCGCTTGATACAGCACTATTTAGAAGGCCAGTATGCAAGGAGAAAATTGAACCCTAAGTCCACTTTCACATTTGAAGATCTGCTTTTGCCTCCGGTGTCAAAGACCCTGTTCCCCTGGCCTTGAAACACTCCCTCTTTGAGCATCTTCTGTGTTTCATCTGTCCGAACAACCTGTCACTCCTCAACATTAGTATTCTCTTTTCATATCTACCCCTCCCCCCCTTTCCCGCTCGCTACATAAAAAATAGTTTACGCTCCTGACAGGAAAATGCCTCTAATCCCGCGGTTTGCTGCGGAGTAAACACACGCGATTGGCCACTTATTATTCCGCACAGTATTTTCCATTGCGGGGTGTTTGCGGTGTCCATGGAAACAAAGTGGGAGCAGATATCCCCCCTGTCACGGAGAAGAGAGGGAAGGACGGGCGCAAAGAGGGAGGGGGATGAAACAGAAGATAAAATAAGACCCTTATGAAACCTGCGAGTTTATGAGCTGGACATGAAAGCGCCTCATAGAAGCAGATTTACCGACATGTTGTGCGGCAACAGTGTTGTAGAAATAGCACTTTTGTATTCAAGAACTGGAGACACATTGTTTGTATTCATTTGGTCTCTCAAACATGATCTAAAAGCTTTACCCTGCCCATTATAAACTATGCAGAAGATATACTGTATGTAAATAGAAGAAGCAGGATTTCATGGTAGAATTTCAACCCCTATGCAAGCAATATAAAACTTTGAGGCAGAAATGCCCCGAAATCTTTTAGAGGCAATGTGTTTGTATAAAGAAAAGGTCTCCACAGCTCCTTCGCCCTCTCCATCTATGTTACAGATTGGACAGATTCAACACAGAGCGCTCTGGTGAGGGTGGGGGGGATCAGTTTTAGGTGAGGGGCAATGTTTAAAAACAGAAACACTTTTGTGGAAAATTTGTCTTTCCAACCTGGATCTTTGCCAGTAATGAGTTACCCTTGGGAACCTGAAGAGTCAAAGCACAATTTTAAACAGAAACCCATAATGATATCTAATCCACCGAATATTTTGGAGAGATTCCACACAGAACGTTGTGACTTTTCAATGAGTTACATAGGAAATATAGAGATAATTAAACATCAGAGTACTCCTTTCACAAAGTTTGTCCGTGTTGTGCAGACTGAGATAAGATAAGATAAACCTTTATTAGTCTCACAGTGGAGAAATTTCAGTGTCATCGTTGCACACTTCTCTTCAAATGACTTGAATTCCGGTCATGATGTAAGTTTTTGTGTTGAGAATTCTTCAATGGAATGTATTCAGTTGCAGAATAAGGAATATTTATGGAAATTAAAGATTTGTTCATGTTAAATAACATATAAGTAGATGATGCATTTGTGTTCCTACCAAATTTAAAAATTACCAGCTACAAACATAGCTTTACAATTCAGAGAAACTGACAAA
Source organism: Knipowitschia caucasica (assembly GCA_964034765.1). Taxonomy (NCBI): domain Eukaryota; kingdom Metazoa; phylum Chordata; class Actinopteri; order Gobiiformes; family Gobiidae; genus Knipowitschia; species Knipowitschia caucasica. The sequence goes on along the minus strand of OZ035827.1, from coordinate 36,631,670 downwards.
ACTGTAATAGGAGCTTTTGTTCTGGGGATCCCATCATATTGACTGAACTCAAATTCCTTTTAAATAAAAAAAATACAAAAATAAAAACGGTATGATTAAAACAGTACTTAATTGACCGTGCACGATATTGAAGCATCACGGTGAAAGGCATGAGTCACATTATATCTGCTTTAAAAAGTATTTTGTACCAAATTGTTATTTTTGTTTTGAACACACGTATGCGTCACTCAAATTTCATGAACAAATACGGCAATGAATTCTTACAATTTTCCAAAGTAACTGCCTTCTGAATGGCACCAAAATAACTTGTGACTAGGTTAGATTTATTTGCTCGCATGAAATATATTTATATTGATTTTTTTGGTTAAAATTAGAAATAATGTATTGAGAGCGTTCAAAAACATTATCAACAGCAAAATAATGGATAGCTTCATCAAATGAATGAAACTAAACTAGTCCAAACTACAGAATTTTTGAACAAAATCTTGGCTTTCAAGTCACTTGAAATCCAGGAATGCTGTTTTGTAGAACTATCATTACTTGTGAACACCATATTTTCCTATACTGTACATGCATCATTTACATTCAGAAAACACATGCACAAAGGCCTGGATCCATCATAATGTAACGTTGAGAAGTGTCTTGTGGAGATAATCTGAGCCATAAAGCCATCTCACACCGTGGAAATCATACTCTCTCTCTCTCTCTCTTTATGTGTGTGTGTGTGTGTGTGTGTGAGAGAGAGGGCACTTTCACATTTATATATGTTGAAGAAAAGAGGGGCCACTTTTCTCTGTGGGGATGTGCGTACATATATTTAAATGTTTATCTCACTGCACATTTACTGCTTTGTGTTTGCTACATTTCCATCCTTGCATTTTTCTATACTGACATATCCACCCATCCTTCCAAAATTCGGAAAATTTGAAAGTCCATTTACTTCTGTAATTAAACTTAAAGTCTGAAACTAATTTATGACAGACATATTGCAATTTATTTTGCTATAAGATTGATATTTGGATCACAGCTTGTAAAAAGCCAAAATATAACATACAGACAAAAAGAAAAGCCTGGCATATGTCACTTTGCCTGTAATAATTTTACATTTTAAGTTGAAATAAATTAATCTTTGAACAAACTAATTTCATCAAAATGTCATCTGTATGATGAAATAAGAGATCTCCTAACACCTAACATGTCAACAATCAACATCAATAATTGAAAACACACGTTTGTAAAGAACGTCCTTTGAAATGTATTTGGAAGAGATATATATTTTTTAAACATGTCGGGGTGACACATGTTGGACTGTGCATCGACCCTGGACAACAGTGGGAAAGTTTGGTGCTCTCATGGAAAAACAAAAAAACCTGGAGAATGTCTGTCTGGAATTGGACGACAACGTAACAGATCTGCAACAGCAACTGGACGAAGCAGACAAACAACATTTGGTCGACGAGGTTAAGAATATGAAACTCGAGGCTAAAGTTACGACACTGAGACACGAACTGAAGCACCAAATACTGACGGAGCTAGAACTAGAACAAATATTTCAAGGGAGAGTTGACTTCCAGCCAGTAAATGGGCTTCAGGAGTTCTTGGAGCAGAGATACGCTCTACAGGAAGGATCTACTTCAAATAAGAAAAAAGGCAACCTGGGATCTAGAGAGAGAGAGAGAGGAGCACTAACGCTGATGGTAAAAGCTTTTGTTACACGGTTTTTTATTCTGTCATTGTATTGTTTTTTGTAACTCATGTGTAACGTACGTCACCTGACCCACATGTAAGCATTATGAAACAGTGTAGTTTAAAATGTTCACACTGAGCACGCCTCGGCCAAAAGACTTTGCCAAGTGGGATTAAATGCTGCGTCGCTTTGACACATCGGTCCGTGTCGCTCAGTGTGTAAGGAAAGGTTGAAAGTTCTATGTTTTGACACAGTGGGAATTTGGCCTTGGAGTTTGTAAATAATAGTAGTTGGACAGAAGGGGCAGGGGGATTTGTTTAAGGCAGAAGATCCTGATCAGTGTGAAGTGAGATGGAAACAACTCCAGCTCTGTTTATGAGGAACAATGTTGTAACTTAAAGAAGCTATACCCGTTTCTGCAACGTTTTTTCAGTTTGAATGTTCAGCACCGCCCCCCAATGCGTTCACAGGCTTCTCATTTCTCCTACGCTCTCCTCACACAAAGTCATCTAGTTTTATTTGGATCTGATACATATGCAAACATTAGCATTAGCGCAAATTCTTGTAAACTGTACAACAATCACTGATGAAATGGAACTAAAGCAACACACTGCTAACAAAATATTGAGTTGTTTGGGTTGTTTTACTGTGTCTGAAGTTACAGCCAGAAGAGTTAGAACCACTTTCTGCTAACATGCTGTTGTGTTTGCCTGCAGACGCTAGAGCAGTGTCTCCCAAAGTGGGGTCCGCGGCCCCCTGGTGGGCCGCGAGGGTACTGCAGGGGGGCCGCGGGAGGTGATAAAAAAAATTAAAAAATAATATAATTATTTAATGTTAAATTTATAATGTTTTGTTTGTAATATTAAAATATTTGTGTTCATTATTTGACTTGAATAATCCACTGTAATCATTTTTGTATTACAATGTTTTTAGCAGAGGCTATTTCCCCAAAATAAAATAACCAGAAGAGCCTATTCTTAATGTTGTCTTCTTGGTTATTATTTTGGGGGGCCACGCAGACCCGTCAGATTTTTAAGGGGGCCTCGGTGTTACTGAGTTTGGGAATGGCTGCGCTAGAGGATTTGAATACAACTTGTATGTAGTAATATGCATTTTTATGAACTCAATGGAAAATAAATCGAGTATAGCTTCCTTAAAAAATAATTTTACTTATTGCTGGGTTGCAATATTATTTTAATTATGAATCATTATAGTAATGGTTAGATAGATAGATACTTTATTGATTCCCGTAGGAGAAACTCATGGTTTCCGGTAGCAGCAAAAATAAAATGTATCATTCTGAAAAGCTAATAATAGTATTATTCAGCCACAGCCCTTCAGGTCTTACAGCTCTTGGTTGTTTACATTATTTTTGCTCTCGGCCTGTGCAGAAATTCCACAACAGCAGCAAAGATGGAGTGGTCTCTGGGTGGAGCGGGACGGGTCACTGTAGCAGAGGTGGAGAAGCCTCTGGATGGAGCAGGAAGGGTCACAGCAGCAGAGGTGAAGTAGCCTCTGGGTGGAGCAAGACGGGTCACAGCAGCAGAGGTGGAGTAGCCACTGGGTGGAGCAGGACTAGTCACAGCAGCAGAGGTGGAGTAGCCACTGGGTGGAGCAGGGCCGGTCACAGCAGTAGAGGCGGAGTAGCCTCTGGATGGAGCAGGACAGGTCACAGCAGCAGAGGTGGAGTAAAATGCTAAATGCTTCATTAGCATTTTTCAAAAAGTTAGCATTCCTCTAGTGGATTTTCACCTGATCCACTTGGTTCAAGCCATGAATCCTCTCTGCGCTGGTCTGGACCAGTGTAAAACCATGAAAACTGTACTGCAGCAACTGTACTGAAGACCAGTGTCTGGGACTGTGAGGTCCAGGGTACTGTCTGGAGTTGTATCTGAGCCCTGCGCCTCCGGGACGGCTGCGTTTATTGCAGCCCCTAGCTGTTAGCTTAACGCTACGGAGCTCCCCCCCGGAGCATAAGTCAATTTTTTTTGTTTTTTACAGCTCAACAAATCACTGAAATGACTAATGCTAATGCTGCTGAATGCAGGTTGTTTTGGTGCTTTCTGCTGGCGTCAGAGCCTGCGCTAGCTTTAGCCAATCAGGGTTAACCTCAAGTCCCACTACGGAGTACCTAACTCGGAGGAGGGACTCCGTTGGGCCCCGTAAAGGATCCTGTGAATGGCCCTGTAGGGGAAGTAGTTCCAAAGTTCCTGCGGTGGACACGCGGCTATGTGTGAGTTTCTTACATCGCCCATTCTATTTGATAGGAAAAAATACTTCCTGTCCTACAGCCCCATGCCACGCCCCTTTTTGGTCACGTGGTTGCAACCCAGCAATAGGTGTCTTTATATGAGGCATGCTCACTATAATGACAGGAGAAAAAAATTGCCTAAATTTACTTTAAAATCTATGTTTGTCTCAATGCATGGAGTTAGTCTTGAACAAATTACCAGAAGAACTCAAAACAAGTATGGTTGAAGCCAAATGAGCGTCTTCGTTGTCTTACCCATTTTCCAACTGTGCATCCTGCTAATTGTTGTATGTTTTGTGCGTTATGTGTGTACACAGGTTTGATAATAAATTAATAATTTTTAAAATAAAAAAAAGCAACTAACATGAGCAATATGAATAAAGTGGACTGGATTGTTACTGAGCTCTGAGCAGTTCCACTTTCTTTTGTTCGGATAAATGGAGGTGGTGACCTGGACGCCTTCTGTCCTGTGACCACTGACCTCCAACAGTCAGTATTGACAGAGCACGTGCCCAAACACAAATTAACACCACATAAAAGGAATGTGACGCCTCATCACAAACTCAAGGAACCCCCAAATCAATGACTAAGCATTTACAATGGATCTGGGCAAAAGTCAATATGTATCTATTTTCTTTTATTGTTAGCATTCAAGGACCGAAAGCTAAAATAATAACGCATTGGCAGTTTCGTGTCACTTGGTCACTTTGGTGGTTGAGGTGTAGCTTCAAAAACAAACAATAGTTCTAATGAAAAATGAAAGATGTGCGGGTCTGGGATTGTGGGGGAGTAGAACAAAAGGTTTTGTTGTTGATTCGCAAATACTCGACACAACCAGAGTTTTCACAGCATTCATACGTAATAGTTTTGCTTCAACTTTCAGATAACCAAAATCCCTGACTTTTGCATATTGTTGTGCATCTGGTTTCGTTTTAATATAGTACCACAACATATCCATAGTGATCCTCCAGCTTTTCTCCTTATATTTTTTATTAACTAAAGCCCTTGAATCCAGTTATGAAGTAGAAGTAAAGTAGGTATAAATCAGGTCAAGGACTTATGCAACTAAACAGAAGCTAAATGAACGGTGTCAGAATTAAAACTCATGATATAAAACTCATACGCACAGCTAAATAGAGCAATTTTCAGCCTGGAGATGAGATTCTAGTTGCGTACACCTGAAATGCTGCTTCCCCATGTTCAGTCCTGACTCTGGGCACCAGCAGGAGTCCAGTCCCTGTGCCCCTCAGAGTCTGTGTTGGTTCATATGGCACTAACATGTCACAGATGTACTTTGGTGCAAGGCCATGGAGAGACATGTCCACAAGCAAAGATGCTTTAAAGTCTATTCTCTGAGCCACAGGAAGCGAGTGCAGAGATCTGAGCAAAGGGACAAGTGCATTTTCAATATACTGCAGATGTTTTACAGCACGTTTAAAGACCCCAATGAGCAGGCTGTTTCAATGGTCTAACCTCCTACAGACAAAAGCATGGATACCTGTATTTTCTAATATTAGCTATATTTTGAAGTGATAGAAAGCAGCTGATGTTATAGATTCTATGTGTGTGTTTAAGTTCAGGTCAGAGTCCTTTACTCCATTATTGGTTAAAAAACAATAACTTCTGTTTTACCAAAGTTAAGTGGTTTTACATCCGCTCACTGATCTGTTGAATACAGTGTGAAGAGTGAACCTACTAGTCCTTAGTCACCTGGTTTCAGTGGACGTCAACTGCGTAATTGTAATAGAGCACCATAGTACCTAGATTAGATGTTAAAAAGAAGAGGCCCGAGGATTGACCCTTGGGGCTCTCCACATGTCTGTGCCATATAATATGAAGCAAATTTTTGTTCTTCAAAACACTAATTCAAGGCAGTACCAGCTTTATCCACCCACTTTTCCAGTCTCTCCAAGAGGATCTCATGATACTGCAACTTTCAGAATCTTTGGGAAAGTTTTAAAGGCATAGATTATTTATTTTGGTGATGGAAGTTTATGTGCTCATTCAGGAATATACTGTATCTTCAGGAGCTGATGTGAACGGTAATAAGGGAGATCATACTCTGCAGTTGGATTTTAGATTTCTGTTTGATGACCTTTTCGTGGCTTTTGCAAATCTCATTGCATTAAACGTCTCTAAATGTTCTAAAATTGATATCAGGACAGATGCTTCTTTTTTTTTTTTACATCATATCTCATTGTAGCCATTTAATTTAGTTTTATAAATAAAAAGGAAACATAGTTAAGAGACAAAAAAATACTCTTTGTGAGCACACACCTTTCAAGAGGTTCTTGTACCTCAATTCAAAAGTACAAGCTAAAAATGTACAACATTTCAGGAGTTACCTTTTCAGACTCATTCATTACAATAGGAAATCAGCTTGTTTGAATGGCCTAATACTTTTATTGCACAATTGACATCTCAAAGCTGATTTAAGATAGATTTTTTTTACATAATGTGTTTTTTATGTGGTTTGATAGCCACGCACCTCATCTTTAAATAGGCTTTGTGGGGCAGCTCAGAGATATAGTCCCTCCAATAAATCCTGAGGGTTCCCTGGGGTCTTCACAGCTCTATTGCACATTCTTTGCCACCAGAGGACATGTGGACCCATTGGCCTATTGTCCTAATTATTTGACTTAACATCTATCTATCTATCTATCTATCTATCTATCTATCTATCTATCTATCTATCTATCTATCTATCTATCTATCGCATCACACATATCACATCAGACTGAATTTCAATGGGATCCCTCCATCCATTTTCTTCCCCTTAATTTCAATGGGATATTTAGATTAATTTTGAAGCAGACAAAAAATAAGAAAAAATTTTTTTTATAGTGATAATTATATGCAGTAATCACTCAAATAACGTCAATGCAAAGTGATATCTTTATGTTTATAGAAAAAGTAGGACTGCACATGTGTTGGTAAAGAGAATTTCTTCTTTATTAATGAGTGAATATGAGCTCAAATCAATATTCAGAAAGGGTGCTCATTTACAGCAGAGGAGGAAAGGCCACAGGGAAGGACGCAAAAATGAAAGAATTATGAAGCAAATCACAAAAACTATTTTAATAAGAGCAAAGTTAAGTGATCCCAGCGTGACCAGTTCAGCCTGCAGCCACGAGGTCGTTACTTCACCACTGTTCACAGACGCATTAACAAAGGATTTCAACATATTCAACAAGTGACAAGGACGCTGTCTCACATTCTTTTAGAAATATGGATATAAAGGGACATGCCTATGCCCAAAACATGAATTTATAGATTATTCAAAAGTGCTGGAATTCAAGCTTTTGTTCTGTTTGACTGCCAAGTTTTTGCATCGTCTTAATTCAAGCACAACTCACAAGGGGTTTCACGAGTTAAAATAATAATATGCATAAAGTGAATAATCAACTAAACACGTGCTAAGTGTGTACCATAGTTTAACGTTCACGAGGGCCAATCCGTTCCTAATAATTATGATTTATGTAATATTTAGCTTTACAATAGACATCATGCACCACTGACAAACAGCAGCACGTGCAGGAAATGTGTAAAAAGAGTAATATATGTTTTCTTTTTACTGTGTCAAACATTATGGGTACCTATGTTTTTGTTTTCATAAATAGTTGTTTGTCCCAACCGAAGGGGGCTTGTGCCAGTAAAATGTGAACAAATCCGATCACTGCATATTGATTAGAAAACATATTTTGCATACTTGCAATTAAGAGCCCTGTGAGACACTATTTGACTCTTTGAGCCCTTTGACTTTATAAATTCAATATGGATACTAGAAACAAAACATAAAAGAACCAAAAAAACCAGCTCACCCACATTTTGCCATTTTTACAATCCAGCACAGTTGTGGTAATCTCCTCCCAATTTTCATATCTGGAGATCAGTAATTATAATGTAAACCAGTTCTTATGATGTTACTGCTGAAAGGGCTTCAGTCTGTTATATATAATATAATATAACATATATATAATATAATATACATAACGTAGCGTAATTCCCTTTCATAGACAAAAGATGAATGTTATAATGTTACAACAACAGAATTACAGAAACAATTCATATTTGATAAGTCAGATGAAGGTAACAGTATACAGTGTGAACCAGAGCAGTGATGATGTCAGACCTTAAGTTACTTTCCCTGACGGAGCGACAGATGTGACCGAAACCGGATCCAGACAAGAAAATCCGATCTCTGCTTGGTTTGTATCTGGTGCATCTCACTGTAAAAGAACCCAGGAATTGTATCTCTTTCGCAAATAATAATAATAATCATCCAAACGATGCTTCTCAAATGTTCTGACTGTTCTGTTCATTCTATATTTTATGCCTTTTCTCTGCGCGTTATTGGATTTATTTTACCTTCGACTGTTGGACTTTTAAACCCCATGTAATTACAACTTTATTTCCCATTGTAGTATAGAGAGTGAATCATGTTGGTTTGTGTGTGTGTGTGTGTGTGTGTGTTATGCAACAAATATTTTACAAAATGTGTCTCATTAGGATCTTGAGCCTTTACTTTAGCATATCATGTTTTTTTTATAAACATAATTAATATCTATAGGTGTTTAAACAGTGCAGGTCTTTGTTTTTTTTTTATGCGTGGTCTGAAAAACCAAATAAAATGTCACCAATTTTTTGTTGTTGTTTTCAACCAATCTATATTGATCATAGCACCAAACACAAATTTGTAATTCTGACCCAAATATTGTTGGACCATTCACATAGCGGGTGATGTGTCCTCCCAGAAGTCTCCCACCACAGTAGTAACCAGGCACAGCCCTACTTAGCTTCTTAGATCGATATGTATAAATTAGTCAATCCAACTAATCAGCATAAGAAATTAGTTATTAGAATATCAATTAGTGACTGTAAGTTTGTTTAAAAGGCAGAAATTATCAACTTCAAACTTGTTTTTGATGAAGGAACAATGCTGTAACAGAAATATTGAAGACCATATGAAGTGGTAAACTTGGCAATAGCTGGACTAGAACAAGACCAAAGCCAACACAAACCCATTCTCAGATTAAAAGCCACATAATGCGATGATTTCAGACTCCCAAACCCGAGAGTCAGTTTTCATTATTGATCGTCATCTGAAACCCTGCATCACAACGTCACCATTTACACACATTTATTTTTGATTCATTCCCAAACTTAACAGATAAAAAACATATCAAACAGTACATTTCATTTGCATTTTAAGGACAGATGAAGCCAGATTACGGCGACAAAAGTGCACATATTCTCTTATCACGCATATGCTTTTAACTCGACGACAATCCACTGAACTAATGCTTTTTCTGATGTATACAGCGATACAGAAATCCCATTGGAATGTGTGCTTAATATGTTCCATCTAATACACAGGCAAATGCAGATGGGATATGTGCAAGTCTCATAGATCTGCTCTAGGCTTGTTTCTGTGTTCCCGGGAGGATTTCTCCGCTCTGTCATCTTCTCTTCAAACTCGTAATTCAAGATTAATAGACGCACAGATTGTAAATAGCTTGCATTATTCAGAAGGGAATGGAATGAAATAAAAAAGGGTTACATTTGTCAGATATGTGCCGTTTCACACTTTTGTCTACGGCGGATATAAGGCAGTGGCAGTGGTAGGACGAAGATACATTTGAAACGTATTTTTATACTGGCTGTGGGTATATGATGTTGTGAATGTTTTCAAGGAACCGTACGTAGTATAGTGGTCTAATAAATTCATTTCGTGATTTTGTTTTTGATTTTTGTTGTTTAAAAAAAGAGCCAAAACCAGCCACAAGGCCTGGCATATGCATTAGTCTCTATTATACAGTGTTTTCACATTTTAAGTTGAATTACAGAACTAAATAAACTTCAGAATGATAATAAAAGTGTTATAGTTTCACCTGTGTTTATATCAGTATTATAGATATGTAATTTATAATAAAACTATTTTGTACAGCCCCTTTAAAGTTATGCAACATTTGTATATCAAGTGCCTTGTTTATAACTTCAAACTGCTACACAAAGAGCTGCTGTATATTGTTATATTTATAATGGTAGAATGAACATGAGTAATTTGACAGATGACACATTCTGTAGGTCAGTGTGTGAGGAGGCTTTAGGTAGGTCTACCCGGCAACAATGCGCTCGGCTCTGATTCGCTGATGTTTGGTGATATTTATGTATTTTGTTGTCTGGCCTGATTCAGCAATGAGTTTGTGTGAAAAACGCAAAGGAGCAGCTGCAGTGAGGGGAAAGCTGTGAGACGACGTGTGGAGAGCGTGGAGAAAACAGAGAATGTGTGAGAAAATAAATAGGGCAGAGTGGATGTGACAGAGCAGAGGAGATGTGTATGTGGTGGTTTGAGCGCAGATGATCTGTGGGAAAGTTTGCTTATAGCACAATATGGGAAATCAAATCTGTAAAGGAAACATTAAAGGACACATGCACTGCTCACAAAGTCCACCATATCGGAGGAAATTTCAGAATTAACTTCCAATTCCCGACAACAGTCAAAGGTGAACTGTGTGTGTTCTTTCCATAACATTTCACTGGACTTGTCCAACAGTCCAAAGGCCCTCATTTATCATATTTCCGGGAAGCTTCCGTATATTTTTCCCTATGTTCCTTGACACGCCAGAGGGAGCATGGTTTTATCAACCTATCATACGTGTGGAAAAATGTGTTGTTTTGTCATCATTCCTGGCCATAGACTGTAGAAAGGAGAGGACAAACTGGCTGCCCGTATGATTGGCTTCTTCCCCCTTATACTAGAAGAGACAGATTAGAATTCAACTCAGCAGGGGAAATAATGGGACTCTGGCTAATATTAATAGCAAATATTCAGCAACCAAACAGCCAATCAGAAGCAGCGCTGATCTATTTCTGCTCGTTACTCAAAGTCATATTCAGGGAGACACCTGATTGCTCAGTTTTAAGATAAAACAAAACAAAAATAAACTTGTGATAGAGCCAAACTGTTTTGAGAAAGACAAATATACTACATATTTACTTTTAATGGGGCGACAGTGGCTCAGTTGGTTGAACATTGGCCTTTGGGCCTGACAGTTGTGGGTTTGACCCCCACAAAACCTTCCTCTACTCTCACTGATTTCTGCTTTGTGTCCTTGGACAATCCACATAAAGCCACTTTTTCAGAAGCCCCCGCTGGAAGATCATGGCTGCTCAGAGCAGTGCAGCCGTCCTCCAGGGGACTCACCACCTGCTGGAGGATCAGTGAGAGGCTGGTGCTCTGTGAATCAGGTGCAGTAAATGGACTAAGGGGATGAAGATGGATGGATTTATTTTGTGGTTCACAATGTAAAATGAACAAATATAATACCGAAAACCGTAATAGCCACCTGCTATAGTGTTCATACCGTGCTCTTGTCCTGACTCTAAGCACCTGCAGGATACCAGTCCCTGTGCTCCTCCTTGGAGCTGCTATCTTGAACGTTTCACAGTTTGGCATTAACATCCAAATAAGTGACTATTTTAGAACTTGGCAAACAACAAGCCAACATTCGGTCTTTTCTCTCCCCCAAAACAATGAAATACATTTCAGTCTAGAATTCAATGAGTTCACTTTGAAAAAACATTATGCAAATTAAGCATTTTCCCGAATAATGAAGTGGAGTGTGAAGAGTGAAGGAGTGTCATGAGCTCTGACGGGACATCTGGCTTTTGTTTCCCTCCTCTTTTCTTCATGTTCATCTCCATCTTTCCACCATATTTCACCAGGATCAACACCGACCAACTTTACTAAATCCTATCTTCGGAAAAATAAAATCCAGTCAATAGTATTCTGCCTGATAAAGAGCTTTTAGGATGTGATTAACCTTTCCAATCCTTCCAATCACTTTCAATATTCTTGGTTGCTCAACGTGTCGCTTGCTATCTACTGGTCGTTCTCAAAGTACCGGTCGAACACAACGGCAGGGTGGGTAGCTCGCATGACAGATCAGTGAAGACAGTGTGCCATATACACTTCCTCCTTGAGTCTGTGCACTTGAGCCATCTTCATCCTCCGCACCATTTATGAACGCGCCGCGGCTGACGTGCATCAAAAGAAGCTGGTCAGATTACATGTGCAAACGTGACGTGAGTTCAACCCAAAAAAAAACCTTTATTACACATCAATTAAACTGAATTAAATGTATTCTTGTATAACCCTAAATCACATATCAAAGGACTTTAAACAACCGCTAAATTCGCCAACACAGATTAGAGAATCAAAGAGTTAAAAAACAAGAAATCAAACAGAAAACACATTGTTATTGGTCCATAAGGGGCAGGTGACCAATGTCCAGAAGTGGTGATAAATGTCCATACACCTGTATTGTTTTGGAGAAATTCTTCTAATTGCATTAAATACAAATGTGGTACAAATGTGAGTGAAACAAAGGGAAAACTCTGTAACTGCAAATGGGACAAATTACAACCTTGAAACTTTGAACATTTATTATTACACACTTCGAAAGAAATACTGAAATACTTGTTGCTTGCTGGAGTTACAGATTTTAATGTTTCTTACCTCCGCTAAATGTGGAGGTAAGAAACAAAGGTGCATATAAGGTGCAATAAAGGCTGCTGATTGTGACGCATTGTGAAGGAACAGTAAAGAAACTTTAAAGCCTTTTTGTAGTTTAACGGACCTTTGTGAGGGAAAAAAGCGTTAGTTATAGGTTTTTTTTAATTGAACCTTTTTATAAGTTTGAAAACTTATTCTTTTGTTTGTCTTGTCACTAGCTGCTGTATGTCAACTCAAACACCCTGCCTTCCCCTCCTTGACCCGTCCATTAACCCCCCCACCCCACCCCTCTGTCCATTATCGGAGCAGCTGCTGGTGGGACAGGAAAACTCAGTGTAATTCACTTATTGATCTTTGGCGGAGGTCAGAGGATGGATACAAGCACGTATACACACATACGCACACGCACATACACACACACACGCTGAGATTAGGACTGTAATTAGACCCTGGTTAATAATGGAACAAAGGAGCAGCTGGAGTTTGAAACAGCAGTGGGTTAAAAGTAAAAATCAGGCCAGTTAGTGGCAGGTGAATAGGTTTGGTGGATGTGATCATTTACAAGGTTAATACTAATTTACAACAAAGAAAGAGGGTCTGGTATCTCAAGTTGAAACAAAAAAAATTGTGTTTTTTTAAACAGGTGAAAGGACACGTTCTGCCATATTGACTTTCTCTTTGTTCTTCATCAAATACAGAAATTAAGCTGTCTGCTTTATCCACTCTGAAATCTGTGCAGATTGAAGCACTGGCGTCTTATCATATCTAAGACCATAATAGGTCTACAACCTCAGTATCTGGCTGACCTTGTGCTCAGGAGCACTGGAGCTCAGAACCTGAGGTCTCAGAGCGTCCTGATGCTGTCTGTCCCTGGAGTAAAGAGCAGGGAAAAAAGATTTCCATTTTGCTTCGCCATCTGCATTTAGTCCAAACACAAACACAACTTGGACTAAATGGATTGGTTTGCCTGTCCAGGTAAAAGTCTGAAAAAAAAAACATCCTTCAAAAGTCCATTCACTTCTCTAATTCAACTTACAATGTGAAACTAATATTTGCCAGACTCATTAACTGCAAAGTGAGATATATCAAGCTATATATTTTTACATTTTTCATAATGTTGAGCTTTTAATATTTCTTCTGATTTAATTCGATGTGGATTTTATCAAGATTTCTTATTTGTTTATTAACTTCGTTAACTTCATTGTTGTGGATTTAAGATGTTGAATACATTGTCTCTTGTCCAGGACACTATTGAATATGAAAATAAATATGAAATTCTCATTCTCAGTGAGGTTCTCCTGGCTAAACAAAGGTTAAAAAGAAGAAAGACACCAACTGATTCCCTCCCCTCACAGAGCGATCTGTATTGACGGAGTAGGGAGATCTTTTCTGCCTTTTTAAGCAATATTGTCTCCAAATGAGATTGGAAATGCCAGCTTACACATTTTCCATCATGTTTGAATTGGTTTGCATTGCGGATGGTAATTCCCATAGAGGCCTTTAGATAGCACTGGCTTTTCTACCCATCTCAAAATGTTACAATCAGCTGTTTTAAGCCCACGTCTTTAACATAATGGCAGCGTTTACCGTTGATGATTTAAAGCACTAAAGCTGCGTTTGAGTGACTTGCTGTTCAAATCGGGTTAATAACTGCAGCATTTCCCTGAGACGTCGAAGAAATAGGTCAAATCTCTAAATGTCACCAAAGTGCTTTTTATCTGTTCCAGTGAAAAGACTTGTGGCTCATTACAAGCTCACGAGCGCTGTGCGAATTTTGACGTAAACAATAAACAATTCGCATCCCAAAAAAGTAATTTAACTAACTAATGGTTTATTGTCGACTAAAAGACTTAGTAAAAAGAATAAGTCTATAACAGCAGCAGAACTGAGGTACAAAGTCTACTTTCTTTAGATTTTGGTGTAAATAGTTTTAATTATTTTATGGTTTTCACTAATGCAAATTCTAACCTTAGTAGAAATAGGTGCTAATAAAAATATGTATAATAATAATGCATTTTTATCTATAAGTGCCTTTCCAAACGCCCATGGTCACTTCACAATATAATCACTGCAATAAACTGACATTACAACACATAATAACCTACTGCACAGAAATGTGAATGATTATTCTCATAGAGAGAGAACACGTGGCTCCATCCATGAAATGTAGGTGAAGGTCAGTTGGGAAGATGGAGGAGATATTATAGTTCAATTTCAAATTAATTGAATTTCTATATCTGGATTGGCAAATATCAGTGCCAATAATATATTTAAGAATTATACTCAAAGCTACTTTTGTATAGATTTTTTTTTTTTTCTGACTTGATTTCATTGTGTGTTTTTTAAGAAAATTATTAAAAGATTGTTTATACAAAATGGAAAACATGCACTCATAAACATGCACATACACGCATGGTCCGTGTATCTCAGCAGAGTATGTGGTGCAGACAGTAAGCAATGAAAAAAAACAAAATGGTAATTTTTGTATATTGCTGTGTGCCTGAAAATGCAAAATGGCCTTTTTTATTTCCCTTCAAAAATAGAAAATGTATTGAGCGCAAAAGTACACGGACCACGCATAAACCCATACTTACATGTTTCAGCAAGTGAATTATTTCAATACAAGAATATATAATCATAGTAAAAGTATGTATTGGACAAATAAAGAAAGTCTAAAATTGTGCATATTGTTCAAATCAAGATTAAAACTCCAGGCTAAGCATATATTGACTTTTCCTTCTAATTCCTGTGCGCTCGCTCCTCCGTATCCCCTGCTATCTGCGCACATGCAAACCCCGCTGTCTAAATATTGTCCCTGCTCTGTTATTTGCCTTGTGTGCGTTCGGTTTGATGCGTGCGCACACAAACATGCGTCAGATTAGCGCTGCGCCTCGTATTTCTCGGTGAACGGTGCGTGTTGGATTGTATTCACATCTGCGCGCTTTGTGCCATTTACAGAGCTTCAGAATGTTTAGCTGTCACTCGAGAACCCCGTGGCACACACTGCAAAAAAACATGAGCTTGACTTAAATGAGACAAATCAGGCTTTTGCCAGCGATATTATTATTGTTTAATGAAGGCTAGCTGTAAACCCTGACAAGTAAAGTTTACTTGAAAAAACCTTGGAAATAAATTGCATATTAACTTCACTTGAATTTCTCGAGTACATCCTTTACTTGATATTACCAAGTAAGCTCACGTGATTGCGAAAAAGTTAAAATTTCAACTTACTGTATGTCCTGACCTGGATTCATACTTATAACCTTGCGGTTAGAAGGTGAAGGTGCTACCCACTCAGCCACCAGACCACCCAGCCATTGATACACCTGTCTCATTTAAGACTCTACACGTCAAAATGTCAAAAGTGAGGCTTACTTGAACAGAGTGAGTTCAATTCAAAGAAAATCCTGAGTGATTTAGCCAACCTTTAAATAAACTTACAATAAATGAGTAATATTCACTTACTGGGAAAAATCTATTTAAAATAACTTTGATATCTGAAGTACGATTGAAGTTAGGGTTTAGATGTGGCACTTGTGGATTGTTGTCTTTTGAGCATTTTAATTCTGAATGTTGTTCTGAAATTACTTACATGAAATGAAATGAGTCCGCTGATGTCCATCCCAGCATCTACTGTGCACTTATATTCCTCCATTTTATACAGTATAAGACCTATCTCCAAGTTAGATATAAATTATGTTAATAGAAGAAATCTAGATACTTGAGGATTTGCTATTTTAAAAATGCAGACCAATTGTTGGATAGTGATATGTAACAGAATAAGGAGTCAGGATTAGGAGTTGAAACCTCCAGTCGACCAGTTGTATTAAGTGTTGTTCCGTGACTTTTGTTCACGTGACGTCAACTACTCATCTACTACATGAAACTGATCAGGAGGGGAAGGACAGAGGCCCAAAGGCTGTCTGGATCTGGACTTTGCATTCCCATGAAGCGGAAAGAAGACTCGCCACGGTGCCACTGCAGCTTCTAAGTCATTCTGCGAATGAGTCGTTTAAGAATGAAACAGGAGTGACCCAACTGTAAATAAAACTTTTATAATGTTCTAAATAATTAAATAAGTCCTTCCATCTTTCTGTATTTCTGCCAGGGTCTAACCGCCGATGCATTATCCAACTTTTCATGTAAAAACATGTACAATAGTTCATAATCAATGAGTGAGTGTTTGTGAGAGAGATTGTGGGACTACAGATGGAATTACAATCTGATGTATGTACAGTGTATGTATGTATAATAAATGTATTTATTACACAGCTCCTCACAGCAGCAGGAGAACGCTCCATTGATTTGAATTTAATTTCAAAACGTTCTACCGGTCATTATTTCTGGATAACCAACTTCTCAAAACAATAATGACCACTACTGCAACGCACCCTCTGCTTATAATTCAGATATGTAGATTACTTTGCAAGTAGTTCGGCCACTTCGTCGTTACTACTGTCTCTGCAGAGAAGCTATCGGAGCTAGCCACGCTCAATATAGTCACGTATTACAATCAAATTTAAATGTTAATTGGAGAATACATTATACATACTGTATACATTTGTAACACACATGCGCGGAGGTTTTCAGAATGATCTGTTAACGTTTTCATGACAAAAATACTGTTTTAATGTGACAAAAACCAAAAGTGGTAAACCCGGAAGTAACCATTAACATGAAATAACATTTTAAGACACATTTGCAGAGGATCGAATTATGCATTTAGGTTGAGTTTATGTATGGGTCTTTCACCGCTGATGTTCAGAATTCGTTGTTCTGTTTTTGTGTAGAGTTCTAGTTCTTTTGAAGTTGCTAGCCAAACTGTTACTCGCATAGCCACGGAAAAACCTTTGGGAACTATTTTATTTGCAGTCCTTAAATAAACCTTTCGGCATTCATAAAAGTGGACTGAAGTTTATTTTGTGTGTGTTCGGTTGGTACAAAGCCGCATAATAAGCGAGATAATGTATATGCAGGTCATTATCAGAAAATAAGTACTGACAGGGCGGAGCGGACCCCAATGCGCAGCGGAAGATTTCAATGGATTTCTCTGCATTAAAACAGTGCATTAGATTTGAAACATCAATGTAGAGGTAATCATTTTGGCACAATTACTTTTGTTTAACAAAGTAGCTTTTGTGAGCTGTCCGAATCTGGGAATATGACTCTACTTTACCAAACTTCTGCCATTATGATGCTGCGGGCACGGCCCACGCTGGCGCTTGTCAACATTAAACCCATGGATGTGATCAAGCCTACGCCCCTTTGACACTGATTGGCCGAAAGGTAGACGCTTAAACTGTGATAACTTTTTGTGTGCGTGTGTTGCGTGTGTGACATGCAGTGAGTGAGTGATGCATTTAAGGCGACTCAGAAAATACGGGACAAAAGCCGTCCAGTGTCCATTCAATACGGGACGCACATAGTTTTTCTATAATACAGGACAATTCCGTATTTCAAGGGACGGTTGGCAACCCTACGTGTTGCTAACATGGTTGCTATGACAAGCTAAAGTTTGAGGGCACCTGATTGGTTAGATTGTGGCTCTTATCTGAATTTACAAAGACAATATCAAATTGGGCGGCACGGTGACTTGAATGGTTAGCATTCCCGCTTCTCAGCAAGAAGGTCCTAGGTTCAAATACCAGTCGGAACTGGGCCTTTCTGAGTGGAGTTTGCCTGTTCTGCCCGGGTCTGCGTAGGTTTCCTCCGGGTGCTCTGGTTTCCCCTACCGCTAAAAACATGTACAATAAGTAAATCCTCCAGCTTTGGTAGTTCTGACCAAGCTGAGCGGGGATAAATAAAGTGCACATTTACATTTTTAATTATAAAGAAAGCTCCAAATCATTGTTTTTAAGCCCATAATGGTGAGTGTAACACTGTGTTACAACAGAGAACTATTTTGCATAATTGTTCTTTAACATTTTCACACCTGACACTATCATAATTCACCTGCCACCACACGTACATAATACAAACTGCATTCTAATATGGCTTTAAGTCAATATAATTCCAGTGTAAAATCTTCTCTGCAGTGCTGTCCCTGGGCGTGTGCGTGCTAATGTGTTTGAGGAGAGTGTGAAGCTGGCTGCAATTTGTTACGATGCAGAGATGTGCTTTTAAAGAATCCGTCCACAAGTTCATCATCATTTGTGTGGATTTGTCTCTGCTGTTTATGCAAACGTGTCCGAAGATGAATGTCTTTGCTGCTTCCATTTATTTAAAGCTACACAAAATTAGCTTCAAACCAGTCAGAAATGCCATGAAGCAAGTTGAATAATGTGGAATTAACTGTGTCACAATTAGTAAAAGGCGAGACATTTGCATACATCTCTGTTAAAGAAGTTATTGTGCTTTTGTGTGCTATCTAGGCTAGTTATAATACCCAATAGTGATCTCTAAAGCAATTTCAAGCATTCATATTTGGCATAATCTTCTTCTTTTCTTGCAATGTTGTTTCTTATCATAATCATACCTGGGGTTTTCTTTTGATCCATTCATGCTAATATCAGAAACTTTTACACAAGCATGTCCTCTTACACAGCGCCGCAAATGACGAAGTGGCACGCTCTCTGCCAAAACAATTTCCAAGTGGTAACTTTTGTTGTTACTTACGTGGCAATAAAAAGGATTCTGATTCTGCTTCTGATTCATATCTCGCTACGACATGAACAGATTTTCTGCCTTCTTTAAAACTTATTTTATAAGTATAGCCCTAAAATTGTCATCCTTTCATCCATCCTAAAACTGTGCGTCTTCAATTAAGTTGCACAATTTTAGATGTTTGATTTGCAGAATGAGATGAGGAAAATGATTAGTACCGGCCTAATACCAAGACAGGAGTGGATATGGAAATGCTTTTTTGTTATGGGTACTTCTCATACTCTCAAATTCTCCCTAAATACCGTTAAGACTTCTGGAACATGCATGCCTATCTAAGTTTCTAAGTTTTTTATCTAAGTTTTTATTTATATACCGCCTTTTCACTGCAGATCTGAGTCTCAAAGCGGTTTACAATTGTTAATTTTGGGCATTTGTCTCTCACTCCACACAGAGATGGGAGCGGGGTCGCCAGTACAGGAGGCGCATGCTAGAACTATTGGACATATTTTTAGTGGTAGGGGAAACCGGAGTACCCGGAGGAAACCTACGCAGACACGGGGAGAACATGCAAACTCCACTCAGAAAGGCCCTGGTCCGACCGGGATTCGAACCCAGGACCTTCTTGCTGAGAGGCGAGAGTGCTATCCACTCAGCCACCGTGCCGCCCGTAAACATTTGCAGGATCCTGATTTAGGGACAAGAACACAAACAATGCATCATGTTAAATACATGATCAAAACAATGTTACAACATAGCAGCACAGCAAAGATAGATTTTTTGGTTTTTACAATTGTGTCAAAATGCGGTGAAAACAAGGATAGTCAGAGGAATGGATGGCTTGAATGCTGAAGATTAAGGATTACTCAAGCATGTTTCTCCATAAAGCCATTGGAAAGAGAGAGAGTTGTTTTCTCTTAGCATTGTGGTGCACATGTTACAGCTAAAGCAATTCATTCCAATCCACATGTCTTTGAGGATCCACAGAGCGAGCGAAGGTTCATCATCATTTGTCTCAGCAGATGAATGTGCGTGTGTGTGTGTGTGTGTGTGGTTTTGTGGGGGGTTGTGTGTGTCTGTGTGTATACATAGATCCTAATTCTACACCATGTTGTCCATTTGCTTTTGTTGTTGAGAGTATTCAAGGCTATTGTCCTCTCCATCCAGCACATCACATGATAATAAAGCTGCGGTAGTTTAAATAAACTGGTAGCCAAGCTAGTTATTTGTATAGTACATTTACAAAGAACAGCTTCAGAGTAGATGTTGTGAGGTGTATCTGAGGAAGCAATGATTATGATATTAATATATCTCAAAGATATAGAGGTGCAGAGACAATGAGTACTTTAAAGACAACTCTGAAGGTGACTGGGAGCTGGTGGAGATGGGTTGTTATTTTTCCCTAATCTAGCAGTTTTGAGTGTTGATTGTTATGAGTGAGTAGATTACTGTCCCAATGGGCGGCACGGTGGCTGAGTGGATAGCACTCTCGCCTCTCAGCAAGAAGGTCCTTGGTTCGAATCCCGGCCGGACAAGGGCCTTTCTGAGTGGAGTTTGCATGTTCTCCCCGTGTCTGCGTAGGTTTCCTCCGGGTACTCCGGTTTCCCCTACCACTAAAAATATGTCCAATAGGTCTGGCATGCGACCCCGCTCCCATCTCTGTGTGGAGTGAGAGGACAAGTGCCCAAAAATAACAATTGTAAACCGCTTTGTGACTCTGGTCTGTGAAAGGCGGTATATAAATAAAGCTTACTTACTACTTACTACTTACTTACTAATGTTTTTTTGTGAAAGAGGATTGGATTTTTTTTTGCAATGGTTCTTGGCTGAAAAAGAAAACTTTTAACATTATTATTTTACAATAATGGCTGCTTATTTTTCAAATGCTGTGTTTTTGCACTTTGTCGTTCTCAGAGTCAAAACTGTTTTCTGCTTCAATGAAGCAGTAAAAAGGTCTTCTCTGATCTCCAACATGGGGATTCTGAAGATCTGGTGAACATTTCCTGAACACACAGCAAATATTGAGTTTGCTGTCACACAGACGTCAGTGATTACTTCACAGCTGAAGACTGACGCCCATCGAGCACATGGGGTTTTGTAGACCAAGTATTCTGTGCATGTGCTTCACCTCTGCTGTCACACTGGAGCTGTGTATCTATACAGGTCACAGGTTGACATATACAGTATGTACTGTTGGTATATTTTGTATATGTACAGTATTTGTGCTTTGCCTCTAGACTGGAGGTACAATTCTAATCCCCCTTCACACTTCACTCTTCACTCACAGTTAAGTGAATATGGACAGTGAGTATTGCTTCTGTGCATTGATACTGAGTGAGTATTGCTTCTGTGCATTGATACTGAGTGAGGATTGCTTCTGTGTATTGATACCGAGTGACAGTGCTGGCAGTTATTTGGAGTACATGCACGGCGCACGTGTATGAGAGCTGTCAGACTTTGACATGAGCTGAGACAGAAGGAAACGTAATAGTGTGAAAAGTGGATGTATAACAGCAGCGTCTTTAGAAGAACGCGTCATTTACATTCTCAGGCCGAATCATTTCTCCTCCTCATCACTCCATCTCTCCATCACTCTTTCTCGCCCTCTCTCCTCTCCCTCTCTCCTTTGCTCCAGCGTGGATACCAGCGGCAGACGAGCGGAATATCAACCATCTCTGAACATACTTCACACATGTGCACTGTAAAAACACACGTCATCCATGTTCTCTCAACAAAAGCTTCACTCTCAGACAAACACATTGTGACTAGTCTCCATACTCTGGGTCCATGTTAGACTTCATACTCAATATATTGACAGTAAAGCTCTCTCATCATGGATCCATCAATCTAGTCTGATGGATGTATCTCCTGAGGACCTCTCTCATATTGTTATAATATTGCATCTTCTTCAAATGTCAGGCCGTATGTATGTATGTAATGTAGGCCGTAACCCTCCACTGTTCTCCTGTGTGTATTCAAAATCACAAATTCATACAATGGAGCTGGTATTATTGTTTGTCAGAAAACAGCATGTAAATCCTCTGAAGACGAATTCTTTTGTAAAGTTATAAAATGTGACACCTGTGGGGTGTTGTTTCATATTGATCTAAAACTGTGTATTAAAACAAACACCCTTCTATATTGAAAATCTTGCTATTGATTTGGGTCTGGTCCTTTACGGTTTGTCAAGGTAAACGCAATCACAACAAAGCGCCGATCGGCATCAAATCACACACGCCAGTGGAATTTTCTTTTTTACTGTTGTGCCAAAATGTCCGTGCACTGCAGAATCATGTGTGTGTTATAAAATAAGAATGCAAATCACCAAGCATTAACTATTAACTATAACTGGATACAATCTCGGTGCGACATGAGAAAGAAAACTATTACAAAATAGATAAAAGCTCTTAAAAGTCTTTTTCCCAAGAGGTCACCTTGAGAAAAAGTGCTCAAGACCGACTCTCAACATGCATTCCCCTCATGCTGCGCGCGTTTGTGTTTTTACAGTGCACACCAATGTATATATGCACATCGGCCACGCTTGTCATTCAAAAACATTTGCATTCAGCCGCACGACTCCCCACTGCAGATAATCGCTCCAACACACAACAGGCTACATGTAAACACGCACACGCACACATACATACACACGCACATACCCATACGCACACACACATACGCTCACACATACATATGCACACTTAAACACATGTAGATTGCTCCTTCACTCTTTACAAAGAGAATACGTGACAACAAGCTGCATTCTTACGCACACAAATGGAGATGGACTTATTTAAAGGGACTTATTATGCAAAATGGCCTTTTCGAAGCTTTCATCCTGGTTTTAACAGTGTTTCCTTGTTATGTTCTTCAAAGTTTCATTTGCATTGATTCAGTGCTCAGAAAAAGCCAGTTTCACCTACCACCTATCTCGACCATTTGTCAGTATTTGGATTAGGGTTGACCAATGTGGAGATTTTGAAGGTCAACATCATTGGTGATGGAGAGGGACTGAAGTCTGTTGTATGTTGTACACATATTTTATTGAATATTTGAAACTACAACAAATTAACTGTTTAATAAAATGTCAGTAAAATGTGGCCTGTTTCTAGCTCTAAAACTGTTTGGTGATTTCATATTATGTATTTGTGTCCTGTCACATCTGCTTTTTCATTGAAAAAGAGAGTACCAGTTCTCACTCAGCCAATCAGCTTCTGTAAAATAAAATGTTTTCTAAAATTATTTTTAATAACAGAATGTTGTGGTCTAATTTGTTAAGAAAATGTTACATTGAATTCATGAAAAAGGTTAGGTACTTTTAAAAGAAAGTGAGCTGGCTGTTTGAGATGTAAAATGAGATGTGGCTTGTGTATATTGTTTCCAGAGCTGAGGTTGGCTGCATGAAGAGGATTTGTTTACTCATTTTCTTTATTAGTGTCAACACAACCTGACAACTTTAGTGTTAGGGTTACATGTGTGGATTTTTGACTTAGTGACATGAATCAAGTTCATTCAGACGGATACTGAGACTGGGGGTTTTACCTTTAATACTGTAAAGCGTACCAACATTTATTTAAGGATTTGATAAATGTGTGTGGAAAACCATGAAGGACCTCTTAAAGCTGGGGTATCTACTGTAACGTTTCATGAATATATATTTTGTTTGTCCCAACAGAAAGACGTTGTGTGAACACATCAATCAATCAATCAATCAAATTTTATTTATAAAGCGCTTGTCATACAAAAGATGCAACACAAAGTGCTTTACAGTTTGGTCAAAAACAATCCCGCCGGCCCAAGACCCCTCCCCCCGACCACCCAACAGACCCACCCCAAACCACAGACAAACACACACACGCACGCACGCACGCACACACGCACACACACACACACACACACACACACACACACACACACATACACGTTTTTGTTACCTGGTGGGTCCCTTTGACAGAGCCGTTCAGAATGGGACCCATAGACATAATCTTTTTTTACTGGGACTACTTTAAGTAATACAAAACAGTCAATAGAAACCAAACAACTATTTTAAAGGAATTTTATTTTAGATTTTGTTTTCGAATTGCAGTGATTCTATTTTTGACATAGAATTTAATGCCACTCCATGTCCGATGTCTAAGGTCATCTGGTGAGGCATTAATGCAGGCCAGGCAGTGAGACTTCCCAGGGACCTTTCCAGTCTGTATGAAAGGTGTCATGGTCTTCTCCACAGCCTTCACCTCAGATGCAGACCATGGCTTTCTTACACGTTCTAGGGAGAGAAATAAAAATATATTAGCAATATACACTCCCAGGGTTAGGACCAAGCAGCCTGGCTGTAATCCCCCACCTGGTACACTTACCAGAAGGGGCACTGCCACTACCATGGGGTGCATCTGGATGAATGGTTGAAGGTTCTCCGCTTGAAGTTTCTTTTAGCCCGTCCGTTTGTGAGAAGATCTCTACTGCTCTCCCTGTCGCACAGAAAATAAAAATACAAGTGGCCTTTAGGGGAAAAAAATCATACATATTTTAATAATATCAAGAATTACCTTCAGGCTCAATTTGTATCTGGTCGAGGCTCTTTCCTTCGAATTCCGTCACTCTTCCCTGCTCCATGGCCATCAACACTTTGCTGATTTTGGCCAGCTCCAGTGTCCCCTCTGGTAGTCTGTAATATTGCCTGTGGATGCGAATGTCATGGCCGAGGAAGTTGGCAAGTATGTCCATCTCATTCTCTTTCATATTGAGAACTGTAGACATAGTAGCTATGTGCTTTCTAAGTTTGGTTGAGGATAGCATCTCTGGATGCACCGCACCACATTCTTTGGCTACCTGGCGTAGGGAGTCTGATCCCCTGATGTGGGTGTCTGCGCCCGGGCGGGAAAAGAAGTATGGGTTATGGTCAGAGATGGAACAGGCCCTTCTGTTCTCCACCAGCACCTCCATCGAAGCAATCATTTCAGGAGTCAAAAGAACCGGCACTTTCCGACTTCTTTTCCCTTTAATTTCAATGCGTTGAAAATGCTGACACAGCTTTTTCTCAAGTTGGGACAGTCCCAGAGCAATGTCAGAATGGATCCCAGTCTTACTTCTTATGGTAAAGGCTGTCAGTGGCATCTTTGAAACCTCACCTTCCCTTCTTCGATTGAAATGCTTAGACGTTGGCTCACTTATTAGGGTTTGCACATATTCAGGTCGACATACCTCAATATGTGCATGCATGGCTCTAACGTCCTCAGTCAGAGGGAGCAGGTCCGGAGTGTTCCACTTGGCTTGCCGGAGGGTCTGTAGGGCAGCAGAAGAAACACAGACGTCCCACCTCTTCTCAAAAGCAGCCGGCTTCGTTGGAGGTTTTTAATAAATAGTTCATCAACACAATGCTCTTTTTGAGTCACATTCAAGAATATCTGCTAGCTTTCTGAGGCTATGGCCGAGTTTGAGGGCCAAGGATGGAGTCTTGTATTGATTTGTTTCCTCATCATATCCAGCCACAGACCTGACTGCATCAATCACAGGTTAAAGTTGGAAGGAATAAAGAAATCCTTAATTGTTTTCAGTTTCCCTGCGGTTTTTGCTTCGTTAATTAACCTACCGACTTCTCTCATTTTCTGCCTAATGTAATCATGGCTTAGTCTTATCATGCCCGTGTTTTTAAGTACAGGTGCTCTCCGAGTCTCAGAATCCCCTTTTCTGCTTTGACAACACCCGTGACCTCATCCTGATGCATTGCCGAAATTAAAGACCACAGCTTTTTGCTGATGCCCTCCGGTACAGGCTGGGCTAGGGAGCAGAGGGACTGGACCCTACTTCTACCTGGTTTAGCCTGGGCATCTTTCTGTGAAAGCCGGCACCTGGCCACATGCCTCCACAGCGACTTTCGCTTAAGCAATGCCCCACAGTCTATACAGTGCAAAAACTCACTGGATTTAACTGGGGAATTTGGCTGTTTAGCTGGGACTAAAGTTCCAATGCCGGCCTTAAAACCTCAAAATTGTGCTCACGGTTTCCACTATTCCTGATCAAATCAAACTGAAGTTAACGTGCTTTAGATTTCACAGGTAGAGCCAATGCTCTGGCTACGTCACTTTCATTTCCATGTTTTCTAGTCAAATGACGGGACATTTTGTGGCAGGACATTGAACAGTAGAGGCAGAAGTGTCTCTTGCTGTATACTCGCCCCCCATTTTTCTTCTTTTGCAGCTGCATGATAACAATCTTATTTGCCTTTGGTTCGTCACTTTCCGAGTCTTGAAGAAAAGTGTTTTTGATTTTTCTTTTTCCATACTTTTTTACAGGTTTCTTCTTGACAGTTAAATCGTCAGAATCTGAGTCGACTTCATCAATTAGGGACTCTTGACTAAGCTGCACAAACAACAAATAATTTGTAATCATTCTATATAACAATTTGAAGTCATGACTTCGTAGTCAGCACTTACCAGTGGTTTGTAAGCGTGCGCTTCAGTGTGCTCCTCCATGATTTCTTGCAGCCTAATGAACCACACACTTGCACCTTTTTCTAGCCTGACACCTGATTTCCTCTGTTGTGCTGCTCCATGATTGGCTCCAGCCTGCTGGACTGAAATTGCCCCAGTGTGCCCCTCCTTGATATCCCGCAACCCACCACCAGGGTTCCGACACATAACACACTTTTTTCAGGAAAGTAAACCTCCAGGGGTCCTTTCCATATTTTTACAGAGACTGCATAAGGACCGTTAGAAAAGCATTACCCATTGATTATTAAGCTTGGACCAGTGGGGTCCGGTGTTCGGGCCCCACCACGTAAAACCAGTCCCCATGACGTGAGTGGAATCTCAGGTTATGGAACCCACCAGGAGTTGAAAACAAGTGCACACATATTCTCAAAGAATAAGGGTGGGCGCATTTCTCCCCGGGAGAGAGCGCATGAAATTTGTCTTGAAAAAGAGCAATGACAGGTCCCAGAACCAAGGGAGTCCCTGGAGGTTTTAACCCCGAAAAAAGCCCTTAAATCCGGCTTAAAATAGGGCCATGCGGTCCCAGAACCGGGGGGATTCTGTGGAGGTTCTATCCCCGAAAAAAGCTTAGAAATCCGGACATAAATGCAGCACTGGAAAGCCTGAGACCCAGGGGGTCCTCGGAGGTTTTAACCCCGAAAAAGCCCTTAAATCCGGCTTAAAATAGGGCCATGCGGGTCCCAGAACCGAGGGGATTCTGTGGAGGTTCTATCCCCGAAAAAAGCTTAGAAATCCGGACATAAATGCAGCACATGCAGCACTGGAAAGCCTGAGACCCAGGGGCACTCCCATCAGCTCTTTCCACAGATTCTCGATTGGATTCAGGTCTGGACTTTGACTTGGCCATTCTAACACTCTGGATACGTCTATTTGTGAACATTCCATTGTAGATTTGGCTTTATGTTTTGGATCATTGTCCTGTTGGAAGATACATCTCCGTCCCAGTCTCAGGTCTTTTGCAGACTCCAACAAGTTTTCCTCCAGAATGGTCCTGTATTTGGCTCCATCCATCTTCCCATCAATTTTAGCCATCTTCCCTGTCCCTGCTGAAGAAAAGCAGGCCCAAAGCATGATGCTGCCACCACCATGTTTGACAGTGGGGATGGTGTGTTCAGGGTGATGAGCTGTGTTGCTTTTACGCCAAACATATCGTTTTGCATTGTGGCCAAAAAGTTCCATTTTGGTTTCATCTGACCAGAGCACCTTCTTCCACATGTTTGGTGTGTCTCCCAGGTGGCTTGTGGCTAACTTTAAACGAGACTTTTTATGGATATCTTTGAGAAATGGCTTTCTTCTTGCCACTCTTCCATACAGGCCAGATTTGTGCAGTGCACGACTGATTGTTGTCCTATGGACAGAGTCTTCCACCTCAGCTGTAGTTATCTGCAGTTCATCCAGAGTGATCATGGGCCTCTTGACTGCATCTCTGATCAGTCTTCTCCTTGTTTGAGATGAAAGTTTGGAGGGACGGCCGGGTCTTGCTAGATTTGCAGTGCTCTGATACTCCTTCCATTTCAATATAATTGCTTGCACAGTGCTCCTTGAGATGTTTAAAGCTTGGGAAATCTTTTTGTATCCAAATCCGGCTTTAAACTTCTCCACAACAGTATCTCGGACCTGCCTGGTGTGTTCCTTTGTCTTCGTGGTTCTCTCTGTGCTTTAAACAGAACCCTGAGAATATCAAAGAGCAGGTGCATTTATACGGAGACTTGATTACACACAGGTACATTCTATTTATCATCATCAGTCATTTAGGACAACATTGGATCATTCAAAGATCCTCACTGAACTTCTGGAGTGAGTTTGCTGCACTGAAAGTAAAGGGGCCGAATAATATTGCACGCCCCACTTTTTAGTTTTTTATTTGTTAAAATGTTTTAAATTATCCAATACATTTTGTTCCACTTCACGATTGTGTCCCACTCGTTGTTGATTCATGACAAAAAATTAAAATTTTATATCTTTATGTTTGAAGCCTGAAATGTGGTGAAATGTTGAAAGGTTCAACGGGGCCGAATACTTTCGCAAGGCACTGTTCATACGGCTTCAGAACATCCTCTTTTAATCTCACTATAGTCCTGATGTTTCCTTGGCATATGTGGTACGTAAAGCAAAATAAACATTGATTCTTCCCCCCGTGTTTCTTCTCACAGCGTGACCTACAAAGCGTTAAACGGGGGCTTTCTTTACATTCACAGACACTTGGTTCAGAGGCTTCACCCACGCTCCGCCGCTGCACTCAAAGCCTTCTCCTAAACACTGAGCAGAGATGTAGTCCCCTGTAATCTGCCTGATAGCACAGTGCAGCCGCTAAGAGCCACGAAATCAGCTTAGAACCGCACCGCAGAGTAGGAGGACAGTTTAGGAGAGACACAGCACCACGTAAACGGGAGAGGAAGGCCGCACACACACTCACTCACGACACATGCTTCAGCCAAAGTTAGTCCAAGTCGAAGGTATAGCCGGTATTTTCTTTATACGTCCCTCTCCTCCAACTGTTGACATGTTCCAGTTGTGCTTGAAAGTTTACACACCCAGCCAGAGAGGAATATGGTTTGGTTACGCTTTTATTTCTTCACGCCAGGACTTTTGCAATGCACTTTATGCAGGCATCCCCCAAAATTCATTTTCCCGTCTGCAGTTGGTCTAAAAACTCAGTGGCACGTCTTTTGACAGGAAGCAGAGGGAGCGATCATATCAGACCAATTCTGGCGTCGTTGCACTGGCATCCCCTTTATTTTGGAATCAATTTTAAGATGTTATTGTTTGTTTTTAAAGCTTTGAATGGGAAGCACAGTCAATTTCTGACCTCATTCAAAGTCACCACCCGCCCCACGCGCTGTGGTCCCGAGGGCCAGCTCCAACTCGTGGTGCCTAGGACGAGACTTACTGTAAAACACGAGGGGACAGGGCCTTTTCTGTGGAGTCCAGCTGGGACCATAACAGCTGAATAGACAAGAGTTTTGTCAACAACAAATCTATAACCAACACCTTTTTCACACATATTCTTACATATTACATTTTTATTTTATTTTTAATTTTTTTCAGTTCTGCTTTTGGGTCCTTCCTTTTTTATCCGTGACACAAAGTACACCAAAAGGCAGCAGTTGAGTGACAAGATGAAATGGGATGGTTAAAAGCTGATTGTTGTGAGTTTTGCCATTTCTAGGAGATTTTCTCACACTGTGTTTGTGCCGGTCACAGGGTTTATTCGCTATAAGAGTAAAAGAAAAGAGTATATGGACAAAAGTAAAAATCAGCTTCACGGTGATGCCTCCAATGGAAACATTTCACTTGGAAAATGTTTGGTTGGACTGAGACCCAGGATCAGAGGTGCATGTTGGCGAGCAGTCTGTAAGCTCC
This sequence comes from Knipowitschia caucasica, assembly GCA_964034765.1. Classification (NCBI taxonomy): domain Eukaryota; kingdom Metazoa; phylum Chordata; class Actinopteri; order Gobiiformes; family Gobiidae; genus Knipowitschia; species Knipowitschia caucasica. The sequence continues at coordinate 36,601,758 of OZ035827.1, read as the reverse complement.
AGTCTGTTACAGCAGGAGTGTGGTCAGGGTAAGTTAACCGATCACCAATCTCACCCATGAATCTAATACATTTAGAAACGTGAGAAACTGCTGAATCATAAATGCGTCTTTAGGAACAAGAATCACCAAGGAGCAAAAAGAACAGGGCGTGTCATCTGGGAAAAGATGACTCGATCATGAATCACAATGAATCACAAAACTACAGTGGGAAATGAGAAGGGGTCTCTAACATATAGGTCTCCAAAGGCTTTAGAAATCACCACACACGCCACTATCGAACTGTAAATGTGTACTTTAACTTGCATTCATAAATTGATAGGCATTTTATGTTTTATGGGATCTGTGGTCAGCTCTATTTTCTTTCGCTCACATAAATACAAAGAGTTTGTGTTCATATGATAGTCATATACACTGTAAAAGAACATCTAAGTGTCGAAAAACATAAACAATAGAGTAGCCTTTATTTGACAATTCAAGTCATTTCTACTCTGTTAAATAGTTCTATATACTGTAAAAGCAATAACAACAACAGAGATCGAGTAGGCTAAGTTAAACAATCCAAATACTAATACTCTACTCTTTTATCTTCGTCCAACCCCTGTTCAAAGCAAATCATGGGAATATTATGTGATTCATTGTTATTAGTTGTGATTCATTTGCAAGTAATCCCAAGTTTACTCTTACATTAATGCAATCAATTGTGATTAAATATTTTAATCAATTGACAACCTACTTATTCTAATACTTCTATTAAGATAGTTGAAAATGTCACTTCACCAGCCCAAGCATTAGTTTATTTGTCAATAGGAATTGGTAGTGTTTATGAGTGTGTGTGTGTGCATGTGTGTGTGCGTGCGTGTGAGTGTGTATTTGTGTGTGTGTGTGTGTGCGTGTATGAGTGTGTATTTGTGTGTGCATTTTGTGTGTGTGTGTGTGACACTTAGCTCACACACTTCACTCTGCATATTTACAAGTGCAGCATCTGTATGCAAACGAGGAGGGGGAGGGACACAAATGAACTCATACTCATTTAAGCCCATTCACAAAATCATCTGTCAGAGCGTTCCCCTGCAGTCGCCTGGACAGATGTGACTCTAGTGTAGAGCAATGCAAACCCATATTATGTTAAAGAACACGTATGATGTGTGTTCATTTTGACCCCTAAATATTTGGTGTATTTTTCACTCACTCCACACACAATGCCAGTAAGCCACAGTTGAAGCCAAAGCTGCCCTGGGGCACCCTAAAATGTCCCTGCCAACACACTGGAGGTGCCACCAGACTTCTAACCACCACCATCCACTCACTCACTCACTCATTCATCCAGAGGTATTATTACCTGGTAACTGTACTTTCACCACATGTTTAAAATGGGCGAGTTTCTTTAAGAACTTTTACCGATGATGACACAACATATAAATGGTGTGAACGATAAAGCTTAAAAGGACAATAATTTTACTTAAGTAAAGGATGGGTATGACAAAAAACATTTTACCAGAGTAGAGTTTTATAGAATATGGAACTGTTAGAAATCTTTCCTACAACCTTTTAACACTTGGCAAAAAAAACATATATGTGCTTGAATTTAGAACTACTTTGAAATGTGTGTGCTTATAATACATTTTTCATGTATTGTTAATATGTTCATCGATCAATCCAAAACACAACATACACAAATAAATAAAAAAAGGAAAAGAAATATGGAATTTCATCTTAAATAAAATGTGCATTAACACAGTAAAAAACTCATCTGTATCAATAATTATGGCTGTGATTTTTACCTCAGAGATGTTTTGTTTTTCAGTGTCGGTGGAAAAGGTCGGAGTGAGTCAAGAGCCTGATGTACTTATGGGATGTATGGTTTCCACAGCAACACACTTCAACGATGTCATCTTTACCTCAGGGCACTGAAAAAAATTTGGGATGACAAAAATAATGCTGAACATTAACACAATGTAAACCACATAGTTTACAATCAAAATCATGTTTTTCAGTGACGCCATTTTGAGGACCACAATCCTACAGCTTCACTTTATATTTATGAGTTTTTAACAGTGCACGTCTTTATACTGTAGTGTACGTGGAAGACCTTAGCCGAGGCAGGGCACGAGGACCTGAGGGGAGACAGGGCACGGGGACCCGCAAAGGAAACGCACCCAAGAATGTTGAATACATTTGGTTGCAGACAAACAGTTTTAGGCTTGTTTTACCAAGATTTCCTACTTTCTTCATGAAACATATATTTTGCCTCTAAATATTATATCTGAATACAATACAATACAATTTATTCTTGTATAGCCCTAAGTCACAACAGAAGTCATGTCAGAGGACTTAACAAAACCATTGAAATCACCAACACAGGTCAGAGAATCAACAGTTAAAACACATAAAGAATATAAAGCACACACAGAAGAAAATGTCCATACATGTTGTTGAATGCTAAAGTGTCCTGGATCATCACCAATCCTTTCTGTTGGACACTAACTGTCCAACAAGACCCTCCTACATCGACAAGGAAAAACTCTTAAAAAACCCAGTGGGAAAAAGTGAGAAACCTTGGGGAGAACTAGGGAAACCCACAGGGAGGGAGACCCATTTGAGAAAGGGATCCGCTCCTCCGGACGGACAGGCTAATGATCCAGGACCTAAGCTAGCCACAGAACGTGGACCAGTGGCCGCTGAACGTGGACAGGTCCGGCGCAGGACTGAAGCACTCCCAGGCGGGTCGGGCGGGGCAGTCCGCAGGTGTAGATGGAGGAGGCCAGGCTCAGAGGTCCCGTCATCGTACCATGAAACAGACAATGGGACAACGGGTGAATTGCAATGAATAAACTACAGTCAAAATCCTAATAATGCTAAACAGATAAAGTAGGAAGGAGGAGAGGATAGTGCTCAAGTTACCATACTTCTCCCAGCAAACTGACTCCCTATGCAGCTTGACTGACAGTCTGAGGAGTTTAGCCTTCCCTGAGTCTTACCTTCCCAGCCATATGCTAAACTAAAGAGGACTGTTTTAAACCTAGCCTTGAATAAAGAGAGCGTATCTGAAAAGAGGTGAGACAGCAGCAGCCACGGCTAGGCTAGTCTAGGTTACAGCACCAAGATTCATGGATTGCACACCAGGTGTCCAAACCGATCCAGGCAAACAGCCTAACTATATGCTAAATTAAAGTAGAGTGCTTTAAGCCTGGCCTTGAATGTGGAGACCGTATCTGCTTCCTTAACATAAATGGGAAGCTGATTCCACAGTAAAGGAGCTTGGAGCTAAATGCTCTGCCGCCAACAGTGATTTGAGACCTTAGGAACCACCAGACGTCGTGAGCGCAACGCTCGACTTGGTTGATACGACACTAACGTGTCTTGGAGATAAGAAGGAGCCAAGCCATTTATGGCTTTATATGTTAAGAGAAGGATTTTAAACTTTATTCTGTACTCCACAGGGAGCCAGTGGAGTGATTTTAACACCGGAGTTATGTGCTCCCTCCTTTTGGTACCTGTTAAGATCCTAGCTGCTGTATTCTGAATGAGCTGGAAGCTTTTCAAAGAGGTTTTAGGGCATGCTGCCAATAAAGCGTTACAGTAGTCAAGTCTTGAGGTGACAAAAGCGTGGATACGTTTTTCCGCGTCACTTTTAGGAAGGAAATTCCTGATTTTAGCGATGTTCCGCAAGTGGAATACGCCGAATATTTCTTTTCTTTGTATTTATCACATTTTAGCTTTTATTTATCTTTGCTTTTAGATTTTTTGAATGAGCTCATGTTTGGACTGAATCAAAATGGTACGAAAAGTAGAAAGTATTTGGAAGACTTTGTATAGCCTATTTTAAGATTAAGATTGAGATTAAGAGATCCCATTTGTCCCACAGTGGGGAAATGTCAGTGTTGCATCACAAGTTACAGAACAGTAGGAATGAGAAGCACACAACACAAGATCAATGAACAATAACTCTTTAAGAAAAGCAAAGAAGCTTTAGCATAATAAGAAACTTGACTTTCCTTGCCTTACCTCTTATTCTACTACACATAATTATCCATATTTATATCACTTAGTAAATTATATCACATTATAGGACACAAAATGCAGTAAATATCCTGTTAAACTCATGACTAAGGGACACACAAAAATAAAAGCAGAGTCCCACCCACAAACAGGGAATCCCAATCCCAAGGGTGTGCACGTTTTTTATATCTTTACTCCCCCTGTTTAATGCGATTTGTGAAACTTTGAAAAATGCAGTCGTCAAAGTCAAGGAGATACAGTATGTTCTAAATGGAACTTCAGAGCAGAGAAAGTAAAGAATTTAAGAAAAATGTGGCGTCTTCGTTGGTGCAAAGCAAAAGCTGCGTTGGCTCTTTTTAACTGCACATTTCTGAACACAAACGGATCAGATATCGCACAAATAAAGTGTCAAAAATGTGTGAATGTTTGTGGAGGAGAATGTAACAGACAAGGCCACATTATAAGATTTTAATGCTGGAATTTACCGACAAAATGCAAGATGATGACTTCTGTAAAGACCGTTCGGATTGACTTTGAAGCAGTGAAAATGCTCATTTTTGTGGTTTGTGTATTGGATCAATATATCTATGGTTCCAAAGTGAACCGATCCCAAACACGGAACACCCTCTCAGGTTTGGTCCAGTCAAACTCAAAACCTTTTTTCCCAATTTGTATTTGCGGTTTAAACAAAATGTTAAGGCATTTTATGTGCAGACAACAGAATCGAATAGAGTATTAGTGCATTTTTTACATAAATATTTTTCATTTGTATAATTTTTCAGTTGTAAAAATAAACACAACACAACCATAGATACAGGTCCAACCAAAATGTAATACAAAATCTGTAAAAGGAATAAAACTCTGAATAAGTGGACAGTTGTGTACCACAATATTTAATGCATCAAACTCTCAAATTAGAAGGTCCTTTTTGTAAAATGAAGTTAAATTCACTCTTTTCACTAGAACAGTTAACATTTGCTGTAAGTTTGGCTAGAACAAATGTAATATATTTTGTACATTTGAAAGACCCGAGGGCAGCCCAGTGGGAAATGACCAAAGTTTCAGTTGAAAATTGTAGAAAAATGAATAAATATCATTGCTATTTTACTATGGTCGGAAATAGAAGTAAGTAAGAAAGTATTTATTTATATACCGCCTTTTCACTGCAGACCAGAGTCACAAAGCAGTTTACAATTGTTATTTTTGGGCACTTGTCCACTCACTCCACACAGAGATGAGAGTGGGGGCGCCAGTACAGGAGGCATATGCCAGACCTTTTATGCATGTAAACCGGAGTACCCGGAGGAAACCTATGCACACAGGGGGAGAACATGCAAACTCCACTCAGAAAGGCCCAGGATTCGAACCCAGGACCTTTTTGCTGAGAGGCGACAGTGCTATCCACGTGCCGCTCCGGGAAACATGAACTCATCTTACTGAGACGACAAGATGAATCTTCCAAAACGTTGCAACACAATTTCTATCTTACAATGACAATGTATTGATCAAAGCTTTGATAAGGATGAGAAATGTGAAATACTTGATGAAAATGGACAGTGGAACGTCACAAACAGAGCTGTTATTTCTGCACCACACAGAGACCATTAGACTATTAGAGCCTGACACCTCCATCATGTATCGATCAGTGACATGGCGACGACGTGATCATGATTGTTATGACGCAAAGGGTAAAGAGGCATCATCAAAGAAAGAAAAATAAAAATGCACAATGATAATCCACAATGTGTCACTAGAATCCAGAGAAGAGGAGTCACTTTTGAGCCAGTTGTGTATGTAAGGTTTTCATTTTCACCCTGCGTTTGGGTAGGTTTCCTCCGGGTGCTCCGGTTATCTACATACACATTTTTGTATACACATATACAAAAATAAATGGAATTGAATCTGACACAGACTTTTACAGATTTGGGAACGAATTGGGAGCCTTTAGTTTCCTAAGTACACATGATCTCATTACATATTAGCATGTAACAACATTGTTCCTTGACCCCTCACAGATTGCTCTGTGTTGAAACTGTTCCATCTTGTATCATAAACAGTCTTTTTAAATAAATGCCGCCAACGTGTATAATAAATGTGCTGCTAAAAAATATTTCTGCGCTTCTCTGCCTCAAATTGTAGAAGTGTTGATCAGCGTTTTGGTTTTAAGAAATGACATGAAGAGCTGTGCGTATCGTAAACATGTGAAACGTTTGAGAGGTTTTGGAGCTGCAGACGTCAGCGCACATTTCCCATTTCTCCAGCTCAAGTCACAGAGAATCTATCCAACTGAAAATCAATCTACTCTTTAGTGTTTTATTTATGTATTCCAGTGCTCAAACATTTAACAGGCTGTGAAATGTGAAAAGAAAAAGCAGAGGCAACCCCAAAAAAACAGAAACCGATAAACATTAGGATTGTGTGCTTTTTTAGGTTCAGAATCTGCTATCAAGTTCAGTCAATAAATATGTGAATTGACTTTTATTTGCAATGTTTGGGGCCGTGACACAGTCTGTGAAGCTTCTCACTCAAACCGGGCTGCAGTCGGTTCCAATACCTACCATTAAAGTGCCCACTATGAAGCTATCGAAACTTCTGCTCTGGCCTTTTCTCCATTTCTTTCCCACATGCTTGTTGCATTTTACTCACTTATTTATATTTTTCTGAGCCAATTTATAAAAGATAACCATCTAACTTGCCCATGTGAAGGATCAAATCAAAGCTGGGTCTTTTCTTTTACTTGATAACATGTCCGCTTGCCTCAGCTGTGAAAGTGAAATTGTCAAAAAACAACAATTGCAATTTGGGGTAGCCTCCAAGAAGCAGCTTTACCCTCCTGATACTCTATATAGACAATATAGACATTCTCAGCGGAATCTTTTTTTTTCTTGCAGATACCGTCAATACTTCAGATTCAGATTCAGTTTATTTGTCATTTGCAGTAAAAACACCACATAGGAATACATTAGCAAAAGTCACCAGTGTGCACAGACAAATACAGACATAAAACAACATTAAAAGACAAAAATAAAACAAAGAAAACAGTAAACAAATGTTACTTAAAGTGAGAGAAAATGAGCCATTTCAACTGAAAAATGGCAATACACTCAGAGAATAGACTTTAAAGCAGTTCTGCCTGTGTACATGTCTCTCCATGGCCTTGAACCAAAGTACATCTGTGACATGTTAGTGCCATATGAACCAACTCGAATACTGAGGAGCACAGGGACTGGCACTGTTTTTAATTGACATGTATTGATTATGAATTGTGAAGCTCTTTGGACAACACTGTATAAATTGTGCTTGAAATGTGATTGGTTGATTTGTTAATGCACAATTTTGGCAGGATGCATAAAACATATTTCAGTGGTGTATGCGAGAATCTATTAATAACAAAAGGTATTCCGAATACGCTGACATATAATTGAGTATTCTGTAAATACATTCATTTGCTAAGTATTCTCCCCAAGACTGTCGCACTGTCCCCTGTGCGTGGGGACCAGTAAAGGCTCTTGTATCTGATGTAAAATGTATTTGTGTGGGATTACAGCGCTCTCCACATGAAGCCTCTCTGATCAGAATTGGCTTTGGGATGGCCTGGGCCCTTCTGCTCCTCACGGCTCTATGGCTCCGCTTGGACTGGCTCCAGTTTCAACAGAAGGCAGCGCTGGAACAACACCAGACACAAGACAAGAGAAGGAGAGGGGACAGGAGTGCAAAGTCCCCAAATTGTCCACCGCATTTGGCATCGGCTCCATTGCACATAGTAAAAAGACAATTAGAGGTATATTTATTGATCCAAGTTCTTTACTGTGGGTCTAAAGTGAAATACACACATTGTATTCTTTATAGGTGTGTACATAATATTATGCACTTTGTTTGGGTGTTTCAATATTTTTTCCAGATTTTAAACCTTGTGACTGTAGGCCCGCCCACTGACCATGTGACAAGCACCATTCTCTTTAAATCTGTACTGAGACACTCCTCTTGAGTATGCCCTGAAGAAGGCCAGAAGGCTGAAACGCGTAGGCGTAATTTTAACCTCTCTTTGCCATGTCAAATAAAGGCTTTTAAAGATTTTTGTAACTTTTGAGTGCCTCAGTCTTCTTTCTGAAATACACACAGTTTAGTTCTATCTACACATGCATCATTAATCAGTTTGCCCAATAGCTCCCGATTTAGACACAATTTTGTCTCATGCTCATGCCTTTCACAATCAGAATCTGTATGGTTTACTTGTCCCTCAATAAACCTAAAGACCCAATTTTTTTTCTAATGAGTTCATAAAAATGCTTATTACTACATACAAGTTGTATTATAATCCGTAATTTAGTTGATAACTTGAGCTCATTGATTCAGCTGTGTAAAAGTGCTGAGTAGAGACCGAGTAGAGCGGGCCGCTCGTCCTGCTCCAGTCACAGAACGAGCCTCGAGTCTCTACAGCGCTGCTAAAAACAGCAGCATGTTAGCAGAATTGGCTATAAATCCTCTTGCTGTAACTGCATACACAGCAAAACAGCCCGAACGACACAATAGTGAGGAAGAGAAGAGGGAACTAAAGCGAAAAAATTATCAAAGAAGAAACCAAGCCCGGGTAAACATAGCTAGCTTACACGGTATCCTCCGGAGAGACCTGCGGGTGCGGACCGCCTCGGACTATCTATGCTCGGACTATCTATGCTCGGACTATCTATGCTTGGACTATCTATGCTTGGACCACATGCGGACGCGAAACTAGCGGTAATCTTTCAGTGATATATTTTGTTAGCAATGTATTGCTTTTGTACCATTTCATCAGTGATTGTTGTACAGCATAAGTTGCGCTAATAATAATGTTAGCATCAGATCGCAAATACAACAAGAAAGGCTCCGCTTAGTGGAAATGAGAAGCCTCTGAGCGAGTTGGGAGGCGGTACTAAACAATCAAACATACCCGTTTGCAGAAACGGGTATGTTTGATAGCCGCGTTCAGACCGGATCATGCGTTGCGGCAACTTTCAATGCAAAGTCAATGGTGACGCGCGTTTGAGCGTTGAAATGCATGTGTGTCTCGGAATGCACACACGGACTGCTCAGTAGAGACGCACGGACTGCGCGGGAAAGTCGCGGGGGAGGTGCAGGAGCGGAACATTGACGCATACAGGAGATAAATTCTGCTGAGCGTTTCCTCGGACGCTCGTGCAGCGACCAATCAGAGAGCTGCAAAGGGGTCACGGGGACATTAGTGGTCTGAGCGTGCAGACTGAACATACTGTAAACAGCCAAAACAGGAGCTACACCAGGACTAAAACCAGGGTTGACAATGGGGGGGCATAGTGCTTGTGAACATACAGTATGCATTTTCATGCTCCCGTGACCTTATGCAAAGGCTTCGAGCGTGTTCGCCGATGTGGAAGTACCGTTTAATAATAAAATAAACGTATGGCGCACCTCTGTGAACACATACTACTGTTATATAAAGTCTCTGGAAGGTCTCTGGACACAGAGACGCTGCAGAGCTGCATTATTGGAGAAGAACTTTACACAAAAAGCCGCAAGCTTAACTCCGTTAGCATCAAAGCCCGCAGGCTACTTCCGCCACTTCCGGCGAGCGCCACCGCAGGCCAGGACTTCTGGTGTGAAGACCCCTGCGTCTGAAAACTAGAGAATGTGCGTCTGGTGCGCAAGGCTTCGGCGTTCCAGCGTCGGCGGTGTGAAAGCCCCTTATGATCCTTGGGGTGTGACCTTTCCCGAGCAACTAGTTTCAATCCCAAAGAGCAAAAACAGATATTTTGTCCAAAATTCCCAGGCTGCAGGTACAAACAAAACACCAAATTTTCCCCCTGTTGTCCTGGGGCGACACAGCATGTCAACTCGGCTCAAAAACATGGGTCTGCAATATAACATTAACATCAAGTTTGCACCAACATTGAAAGCATGAAAGTCTTTCTTCTAGTGGACTTTTAATTGTTAGGCACATGGAGTTGCATGTAATTGTATGAAATGTAGTTTTGCACACTCGCAAACCCTAATTGTCCAGTTACAGTATACTGTAACTGGACAATTACTCAAAATGGGCCTCGGTATTAAACAGTAATGCACAAAGGCTGGTCAGGCACGTCTGATCCCAAATTGGTCATGTTCTGTTTGTTGGATTGCCTTGGCACAATGTCTCGTTGTGTGTAGTGTTGATAATTTGCTCACACAATCTTAATGACCATGACATGATGCCAATCAGAAAGAAATTACTATGGTGTGTAGCCATTCAGAAGGAGCTGACGCAGAGGTGCTGTGACGTAGCGGTGAGGTGACGTAGCGGGGAGGTGACGTAGCGGTGAGGTGAAGTGGCAGTTTGGGGAATCCCAGAAGCACTGAGGGGAATCGTCAGAGCACCCGAAAGTCCAGTGATCTTTGGTCAACTGATCACTGCTCATCTTGACTCTTATTCCAATGTTTATCAGAAACATAGGCACAAAGTAACATCGTGGGGACAAACCAGACCACAGTAAGCCGTCTTTATCTTGTTCAAAAACATGTGAGTCACTATTTGACTCTATTGCGCTCTATTTGAACTTTTTGGTCTGAAAAAAGAGGCGAACATGTGTGTGAAAACTAGTGATAGAACCAATATGTTATGAAAGCAGTTTGTAATGGATTTAAATATATTGTTCCAGTTTTATGGTTTTAAAATGAGGTAACACAGGTTTAAGATGTTCTTTATTTATTATTATTATGATTTGGGAATGAGTGGAAGACGCTTTCAGCAACACAGATTTAGACAGAAAGGCGTCTCATGTGGAAATGGACAAAGTTTTGAGTTCAGAGAAAAATAGGAGCAAAAAAACAAAAACACTGTGTTTATATTTTTTGTTCAGTGCATGATTCAAGTTGAAGCTACACTATGATTCAGAGCCTGCGTGTGTGATTGTGTGTGCGCGTGTGTGTGTGTGCGTGTGTGTGTGTACTTCCCGTTTGCAGTGATGAAGTCGTTAAGTGTTGGCTCTAATGGACTTTGAGCTCAGGACTATCATTTTCTCGTAACAGCGCTTTCCGTGACACGCGCCGCGGCCCCCTCTACCCTCTCCACACACACCACGATTAGAGGGAACAGCTGCAGGAGGCTCCGAACAGACAAAAGTGGCCAATTTCTCCTCTTCCATTTAAACAACAGCGATGGCGGAGGCTGTAAACACGCAGCTGTGGCGATGAGGGTCATTTGCTGCATGCGCTCACTCTATGGGCAGAGCGTTCGGACGCCGCTGAACAAACAATCGCAAATGCATAATTCGCAAGAACTGTCTAAATGTATGTTGAATATTCGCCCGGCTGTTTCTTACCCGGGAGATTTGATGATAGCTTCTGCTCGTGTCCCAGTGGTAATGACTTTGTGTGGTTACATGAGGAAAACTGTAAATAGAATAATCAAGAGTTGGGTAAAAGGATCTACAGGACGTTCATGAATTCAGTTTACAGCAGTTACTTTTGTTTTCCTCTAACAAATGTAAATGTTAGGGCACTTTCGGTTTCTTTGGAAATGAAACGCTGATTTTTTTATTTGGTAATTTATGATTTCACATGAATGTTTCTCACCTGCATGTGAAAAAGCCAGATCCCATCACACCTCTGAAGCTAAGCAGGGCGGGGCCTGGTTAATACTGTGATGAGAGATCCCTGAGAACACCAGGTGCTACGGTTGGTGGCTGCGGCTGTAAAGTGCTAACTCTTGTTGTGTCCATGGGCAAGACACCTCATTCACATTGCCTTGTATGAGTTGGGTGTGTGATGGTCAGTGTGTCAGGGAATGAATGATGTCTTTGTCTGTCCAAAAAAGCGCTGTTTAAAACTAATGCATTATTTGTTTAAGCTTTGAAACATCAAGAGCAGCTTTTAAGACTAAAAGTTTTCACAGAATTGTGCGATGATTTGTAGAGAGAAAAGAAAGGTTCTAGCAATAGGGAAAAATTCAAGAAAATACACAGTCATTTTAGGTTAATTTGTGACATAGTACTTTCCATTGCATTAGAAGAAGTATTGCCCGGTGTACGGCGTATATAGTAAGGTTTTCAACATGTGAACCCTGGGTCAAAGTAGTCTGATCCGGCCCTGTTCTTTTAAACATTTAGCACATTTCAGTGTATACTGTCTTTATTAAGTCATATTATTGACTTGGTTTGATTCTAGGTTGTTGCTTGTTTTTAAACGATTGCAACGGCATGGTTCTAATATGTTCTAACGTAGGTTCTAGAATAATGTTTAATGTTGATATGACAGACCAATTTTAGATTGGAAGAGTTTTAACTAAATTAGTTAAAATATTGTTTTACAAAAGTAATATAGATACTAATACTAGAAAATCAATTGCAGAGCACAGACCTCTGCCAGAAAGCGCAGTTATATTCCTTAAAAATGTCTGGAAATATATACGGGGAGCAGGATTACCTCTGAAATCGAATTGTTTGTCCCATTTCTGCTTTGTTAAAAATGTTCTACAAATCTTTCCATAATCTTTTGAGATTTTTTTGCAAACTAACTAACAAACAAACAAACCATGGTGATACCCTTACTGTTTGGGAGAGGAAACAGATCTAGCACTTATCTGGTCCAGAGACCAGGAATAACCCATCCCTCTGGAGAATCAGGTTTATTAGCCCTGCTCTAGTGTGACATCATCATTTCACAATCAACAAAAAAACAACAGCAAAACTGGATTAATATTTCTAAATTTTGTAGTTGAAATATATTGATGCAAGCTGAGTTTGAATAGAATGAGCTGTTTCACTAAGTAAACTTTGGCCTTAGTTTATGTGTCTGTGCATCTCTGTGTTAGCTGAGGAGGGGGAGGGGCCTGGCACTCGTCACAAAAGCCCCAGGCAGGTGCTCTTTCTCTGCTTTGTCTGCACTGCTTATTTGTCCGAGTGGCGGAGCAAAGAAAGACAGTCCCACACGCGACCAAAGTCCACGGAACAAAAGTGTGTGTGCATGAAACAAAACCTCCACACGTCAGCTGAGCGCCAAGGACACAGTGGAGCAGGTGTCCTACAGAGCAGAAAAGTGCACACAACTCTGCCGCAATTCAGCCAAAACACGCCACAAGCTCTGCAATTAGCACAAGGTTGTAATTATCTGTGAGATCTGTCCACTTTGACACACTGAGTCTCCTGAATGTCTCCATTGGCTCTTGTTCAGTCTAAACGCTGCAAACAAGGGCTGAATCGTTTACGCAAGAAGTTCTTCTGCTGACATTGGATATCTGTGATTTGATCTGCATTATTTGAACAAAGTTTGGTCTCAGAACATGTGTACGAGTGGCATTAAGGTTTTAGAACTTAATATAATGTCTCTGTGGAAAATGCAGTCTGACATGTGTTGCAACATGAACACAATTTGAGGCAGGTACATTTATTTGGAAACCAAGCATTTGTTTGAAAAGGCAAATAATAACAGATGTGCCATATGAACCAACTCAGACTCTGAGGAGCATGGGGACTGACCTCCTGCTGGTGCCCAGAGTCAGGACGAAACATGAAGACAATGTTCAAATCCAGGTTAAAAACAGTTCTGTTGAGCTGTGCATACAACTGAATGATTGTACCTCAAATTAAGATTCAGATTCAGTAAAACCACATTGGAAAACTATTGCAAAAGTCCCTAGTGTGCACCAAGTATCTTCACCTGTTTTAATGTACGGTGACTATTTAGGATTATTATACCTTGAATACCTATGACTCTAATGTTTCTTTAGCTGTTTTTTTAAGCACTTTGAGTTGCCTTGTGTATGAACTGTGCTTTACAAATAAACTTGCCTCGCCTTACCAAATTCCACTAATATTGGTCTGGATGGAGCTACAAGCATCTCCAGATCTATTGTGGATTAGATACATTGGTTTGAATGGAGTAAAGTTGTTTGGAGGAAATAAATACATTCCATATTAGATAAAGATACATTTTACCAAGAGCTGATGCCTCGCAATAGATCCCTAATAAATTTAGGTCAATGTTTGGATACCCCCCCACCCCCCCATTCCAAAAAAATCTAAAAAAATAATCAACATTATATCTGTGTATTTGAATTGGTGTCTGCCATATTCTAGTGAGAAAAAAGTCAGCACAAACACAAGCAAGCATGCTCCTGTAAACCACAGGATTTCATGCACACATCTTCAAAACGTTGGGTTAAAAGAAGAATAGAAAGTTCTTAATCACACTTGATGGTTTGGTGAGGAGATTTGCTAAACTTATTTCTCGGTTTCAGATACCTAACTTTAACACAGTGGGCCCCACTTTCTTTCAGAATCAGATCTGCAGACTTAGCAACTTAGCACCTCGTCATTACGAACAACCCCTCCCTCTGAGTGTGTGCTCGTGTGCGTGTATGTGTGCTCGTGTGTGCGTGTGCGTGTGTGTGTGTGTATTCAGCAGCAGGTTTGGGGCTGCTGCCATCTGTACAATCTGTTCTGTGATCTCAGCTCTGGTCTGTACAAACTCCACAATCTGCTCCTTGCTCACACACACACACACACACACAGACACACACACACACACACACACACACACACACACACACACACACAGGCTTGGCACTACAGCAGACCAGCAAGTTTCCTCATCCACTCGAACATTTGTCATCCATCTCAAATTATAAATGACATTACTACATTACTACACTATATAGATTTAATAATACTGTGGCTGCTATAGCTGTTGTAGTTATAATAAAACTTATTTGTTGACTACAAAGATACTGTATGAATTCAGTGGACACCAATCATAAGAGCATGCCAAGAACAAGGAAATATGAAAAAACACTTCATGCCACTCACTTAAAAACCTTAGTGTATAATAAAGTGTTTATGATTCCTTAAAGTTTTTAGGTACACAAATAGATTCAGGTGCGGGTATGGAAAGGTGACCATAAGGAGATTTGTCCTTTGTCCATGGGAAACTACTTCCCAGGCCACTTTCATATTCGAGGACATGAATGAGCGCTATTTTTGCTCTTGTGAGTTTCAAAAATGACGACCCCAACTTGAGAGCCATCTTCAACATTTTTGGCCTTTTCTTTTTCCCCTTAGCAAAATAAGGTATTCTAGAACGTTGTTTTTTGAATCAGAATAAGATCAGTGCCAAAAAGCCTTGGACTTCTGATCATCCCCAAATCTGGTCTAGTCTCAAGTCAATGTTTCCTCGGTTCATGTTTTGTGTTGATAGTTGTGTGAGCCTTTATCATTGAGCCTATTCAGGTTCTTCTGAGCATACTCTTCTTTGTGTGCAAGATTGGCAAAAGAAAGTCCATCTATTTCTCTTATTCAGCATAAAATGTGAAACCAATTTATGATATAGAATCAAGGGTGACACATGCCAAGCCTTAGTTTGTTATAATTGTACAGTATATTTATGGTTTCCAGTACAACTTGTTTTATTTTATTTAGATGTTTTATCTGGGTTTTTACAAGCTGTGATCCAATTATCAACTTTATAACAAAAAAAGGATTGATATATCTCACTTTGCATGTAATGAGTCATATATTAGCTTCACACTGTAAGTAACAGACTTTTGAAAAACAATCTAAGTTTCAGAGTTACACTTGTAATTCAGCTCAATTCAGTTCCATTCAATGTGCTCTAAATCACAACAGTAGTGCATTGAATTCGCCAACCCAGATCAGACAATTAAACACAAAAAATGCAATGATAAAAAAAACATAGAACCATTGATCCACAAGGTCCATAAACGTTGTTGATTGTCGAGTGTCCTGGATGATCACCACTGTCCTTAGACCCTCCTACGTCGGCAAAGAAAAACTCTAATACAAACACCCAATGGGAAAAAGTGAGAAAGTGAGGCCCACATTGAAGTAGTGAGTTCCATCCATCCATTTTCTTCTCCTTAATCCATTTCTGGGTCAGGGGGGCAGCAGTCAGAGCTGTATCCAGGACACATAGCACCAGCCCCTCACTGATCCTCCTGCAGGTGGTGAGTCCCCAGGAGCCTTGATTATTCAGCGGGGGCTTCAGGTAACGTGGGGTTAAGTGTCTTGCCCAAGGACACAACAACAGCAATCATCAGTGGGAGTTATATAGTAGGTCTTGTGGTTGGCTCGAACCCACATGCTTCAGGCCAATGCTCTACCAACTGAGCCACTGTCGCCCCAGTAGTGAGTTTATGTTTGTAAAAAGGAGAAAAACTGCACTTCACTTATGAAAACTAAATGCTTGTTAGTTCAATGGTTTTTTTTTATTTTTATTGTTGGATTTCTTAATCGGTTTAATTCTAATTGATTCAGATCTGTTTCCAAAAAAGCAATTCTGTGAGACCCTGCAGTTGCAATGAAAAATAATGAATTTGAGTTAAACACGTTCTGGTAGGCAGGACTTTTGGACAAGCGAGCAATCCAGATATTATAGATCCATGGTGAAACATACCAAGTCCACAACCACCCGGCCACACGCTCACGCTCACAGAACACATCCTCCTTAAATGGCTGCTGTCATTTCTCTGTATTTCCAGGCCTTTGTGAACTTTATGAGCTCTCGTCGCTCGGACACGCCTCTGTGCAAAGCCACTGTTCTTTTACGGCGTGCGGCTGTAAAACCACGACCGAGCTCACGTGACACGGATAAACCTGGATCTTTACAACCGCCCAGGGCCAAAGACACATCTCCAGAACCAGAGGAGGATCAAGGGTTATCAGCAGAGCAGCAGAGGACGGCAGAAGGAATGAGAAATGTCATGAGAGGAGAAAGGATTCTGCTTCTCTGTAAATAATTTGGATTAAATGTTATAACACATGTCATTATTTGGCCCTTTGTTCACTAGATCCTGGAATACTGATCTAAAATGTCTAAATATGTTTCTAATCTTTCATGTGCATGTTTCTTTTAAATAGCTACATAAAATTTTTGAATCCGGATTTTGCAAATGACTATAGGGCACTTTTCTGGGCAAAATAGAAAAACGTCAAGGCTGCAAGAATGAATATTCTTAGAATACGACCTCAGTGTATTCTACCTAATAGTTTCTTCCCAGTTGAGTTTCTGAAATCTCTTTTCTCTGAGTAGGTTACCAATTAATGTTACTGTTTATTTTATGCAAACAAAAGATTTAAGGAAATATACAGAATAGTTTTCCCTCCATTTTCTCTAAATACAACATAACTTAGATAACAACATCACTAACCTACTACTGTCTGGTATAGATGAACCAAATACTTTTAGAACTTTGGTCTCGTGTTCTTTCACATTTACTGTAAGGATTTTCTTCAAAATGCAACAAATTAGTAATACTTTTATTATAATCATTTTTTGCTGGTATGGTTTAGCTCTACATTGAACCTGTAGTTTACATGGTGTGAATGGTATAACTTGAAGTAATGTCTGAGTATATAGAATGGAAAATGAGAAGAAATGTAAATGTCAGAAATGTATGTATATATATATTTATATATATATATATATATATATATATATATTAATATATATATACATACATTTCTGACATTTACATTTCTATATAAATATATATATATATACATATATATATATTTATATATATATATATATATATATATATATATATATATATATATATATATATATATATTATATATATATATATATATAACAGTATATACAGTATATTCAAGGAGATCCATTTGTGGGACTCAGGGAGTGTCCATGTTGCCCCCCGAAGCGAAAATCTAAAACTCACTCAATTAAAGCTGGGGTACTTATATCTTCCCTTGCATTAATAATACATGTTTGTTCAATGCAAAGTTTTTGCATACTAGTGAGTCATTAGTGAGTCATTATTTGAATTTTTAGGCTGAGAGTTGATTATCTAAAAACAAAATTTTCATCTAGAACACATCCTACTGAGAACCTACCCCTAACAATTGACAGGCAACACATTGAGCAAGTGAGAGAATTCAAATATTTAGGCCTAATTCTGGACTCTCACTTGCAATTTGACAGTCACATTAACAAGACTGTAAAAGCGACAAAATCCAGTTTGTATAGTTTCAGATTAATTAAATAATAATAATAATACCTTTAATTTGTAATGCACTTTACATACAAATCTCAAAGTGCTACAGCACAACAACAATAAAAGCACACATCATTAAAGTTAAAACAGTGTTAAAACAATGTTAAGAAGGAAACAGAAAAGTTTTAAGTCCTCTTTTGAAGTTCTCCAATGACTGTGGGGCCCTCAGGTGTGGTGGTAGGGCGTTCCACAGTTTGGGAGCAGCCGCCTGGAAAGCCCTTTCAAAGATTAAAGATTGTTTACCTTACAACGCCGCCAATATCTTTCTACACGCTATGATTTTTTTCTCAGATAAGTTACTGTATCACCTGCTGGTCCCAGGCCACAGCATCCACCATCAAACCAGTAAGAATGCTCCTTAACAGAGCCATAAAAATATTGGACAAAAAGCCAATAAGAACACTTGCCAGGTGTTGCAGAGACTACATTTTCTTAGTTTTGGTAATTTTATTACATTTTGTAAATTATTGTATAAATGTTTGCACAGTCGAGCCCCTGCTGTCCTGAGTGCTCTCATAGTTCCTCTGAGATCCATCACACAAGGCTCCTCTCACGGGAATGTAAAAGTGCCCCTCAGGAGGACCACATTCGGTCTTCTCGGTCCAGGGGGCAAAGCTCTGGAACTCTTTAAGCCCTCAGCTAAAACTGAACTCTGACTGGGCTGGTTTTAAACACGAACTCAATCGTTTTTTAAAAACAAACCAGTTGTGTCAGTATCAATGAGTTGGAGAACACCTGCTTTTGTATAATGTGAATACTATAATGTAAAATGTGTTTTTAACTGCCTTAAAAGCCCTCCTAGGGACGGACATTGCAAATTAGCCTTGGCTATAAATGTTGTAGTGTTTCACATGTTGATTGTGTACACTTGTCCCTATCAAATAAATCAATAAATAAATAAATAAATCTGAGCCCATCTAAAGTTTAGCATTAAAAAGTATAATGTCTCGATTGAGAACCACGCGACAAATGGGGTGAGTGCTCATGGCACTTATCTGAAAAAGTGACGTGTACCCTTGTATATATATATTTTAGACAAAATTATGAGGAGTTTGTGCGTGAAACAAAATATGAAAATTGTGTTTGTAATGTTTATTGCAGAGCGGCGCCACATGGAAACGGCTCGGTGTGGATCAAGTTTAGTCGTATAGTTTCACCGGGTCATTATCATATTGTAACAATACAATAGTAATCTGAAAAACATCTATTTCATTTACCTCTGCAAATTTGTCTATCTAGCCAATTATAAGATGTACCACTCCAGGGGCTACAGGTGAAACTACAGCGGATGACACGAGACCAATGTTTATCGTACATCGTCCCTCAGCAAATAAATACTAATTTGAAAAAACACTCTCGGCCTGATTTGGATGAGGGACAAAGTTATAACACAGTTAAAAGATCATAACTTTTGATTTCACAGGTGTTGTTTAAACTGAGCACTTAGGCCTTCATCACTCCAGGGGATAAGTTTTGTTTTACTTTTGCATGTGTGCAAATTCTTGAATGAGGCTCTTGATGTGATGCTACGCACAAAGAATGCAAAGATCCAGTGCAAACATTCCTAACAAAGTCAAATCTATATGTTAAATTATACAAATTAACTCTCTTAAACATGTCACTT
Organism: Knipowitschia caucasica; assembly: GCA_964034765.1. Taxonomy (NCBI): domain Eukaryota; kingdom Metazoa; phylum Chordata; class Actinopteri; order Gobiiformes; family Gobiidae; genus Knipowitschia; species Knipowitschia caucasica. The sequence goes on along the minus strand of OZ035827.1, from coordinate 36,582,115 downwards.
CTTAAAGTTCCGTAGACAGTTTTTCTTCCCGCCAATTAAAGCTGTGATTTTGGGGTCCGTAATTGTCACAGGAAAAGCAGAAAGTTATGCAGCGGCTGTATTCTATATGCAAACGCACAATTAAAGGCGCTTTCATGAAGCGAGCTGGAGTGCTGCTAACGGAGCTGCACTTTTCACATACAAAGTGAAGGTACGAGGTGAGAATATTATGGTATGTATTAAAATACGGGCCAATTTACAGTTTTCTTGCAGAGCCCAAAAGTGAAAGAAAAGTCGTTTTTTCATAGCATAGAACTTTGTTTCGTAAACTTTGGCTGTATGTGTAGAATTGTAGGGCTTCAGGGACGCTTTGGGTTGAGAGCTGAGTGAGGGTGGTCCTCTCTTATCACTTTTTTGTCTGAAAAAACTCCATCTACATATGAGACAGAGGTATACAAGATAATATAAACTGTTTTGGACGCAAGGAACTAGTTGGACTACATAGAATTCATTACATAGATTGAAAGTTAGATACCCCAGTTTTAGTTGGCTGTATGCTCTGGGTTGTTGTCCTGTTGGAACGTGAACCGAGGCTCCAGTCAGAGGTCAGAGCGCTCTGGACATCTTCACGTCTTCACATCTTTCCCCATATCCTGACCGGTCTCCCTGTCTCTCCTTACGCTGAAGAACATTTCCAGGTGACGATCAGGGCCTGGAGTCATTTAAACGTCACGCTTGTTATGTTCTGGTGGTGAGTTACATGCCTTTTGGCAAACTATAAGAGGTCATGTGCCTTTTACTGAGGAGAGTCTTGGTGTGGCCACTCTTCCATAAAGACCTGGTTGGTGCTGCACTGACGGTTGTCCTTCTGGAAGTCTGTCAGAGTGACCATCAGGTTCTTGGTCGCCTCTCTGACCATGGCCCTTCCCTACCGTGATTTCTCAGTTTGAACAGGTGGCCAGCTCTGGGAAGACTCTTACTGGTTTTGTAATCTTTCTATTTTCTAATGCTATAGTCCTCCTTTTAGGAACGTTTTGTGTCCTTCCCCTAGTTGTGTGGGGAAGGACACAATATAATGTCCACAGGTAGTTTTGGTGACATCATAGCTTGGTCTGCTGGTCTGCAGACAGTTCCTTCGAGCTCATGGCCCTGGCCTTCATCTTTCATCTGGTATCTGGTCAAGAAGATTTTTGCTTATGTTTTTAATGGTAGAGGAATATATATTTTCTGAATGCACTAAATTAGAATTATACAACAACATAAGATAAGATAAGATTTGCTTTATTTATCTCACATAGGAGAAATTTACATGTCACATTTGGCATGGATAGAGACACTCAGATTGTGCAAAAGGAGGAAATGTGCAAACATGTTACATGCAGGATATATGTACAATAAAAGTGACAATAATTATGTACAACAAAAGTGACAAGTGTCAGTTGGAAACAGTGTCAATAGTAGTGCAGGTTTTCACACAGTGATCATTTAAAGTGACTTATTGTACAGTCTGACAGCGGTGGGGATAAAGGCCCTGCGGTAGCGCTCCTTCCTACACTGAGGGTGCCTCAGTCTTCCACTGAAGGAGCTCCTCAGCTCCTCTACAGTCCTGTGCAGTGGGTGGGAGGTATTGTTCATGATGGAGGTGGCTTTGGCTAGCACCCTCCTCTCCCTCACCTCCTCCACAGAGTCCAGGGAGCAGCCCAGAGTGGAGCTGGCCCTCCTGACCAGCTTGTTCAGTCTGTTTCTGTCCCGCTCTGTGCTGCCCGGGGCCCAGCACACGGCAGCGTAGTAAATGGCAGAAGCTACCACAGAGTCATAAAAAGTCCTGAGCAGAGGCCTGCTCACTTCATAACAGAAAAGCAAAAACATGTCTTCCAAACCAACTGATTTTACTGTTATTCGTCTAACTTTTCACAAGCAAAGGTAGTTTTTTTTTTTTGCCCTGACATGACATTAGAAGCAGACCGGATAATAAAAAACAAATTAGCAAAACTTTCTCAACAATGCATTCAAACCAGAGCGTGAAAGTTCAAACCAGCTCATATTTAAAAGACTTTAGATGCAAATGGCCGTGCGGGTATGCAAACGAGCAGATGAACTTGTGACATGTTTGAAAAGCGATGGCGGAGTGAAGCTAACCCTGCAGTCCAAACGCACCAATCCTTTACAGCAAAGACTTCAGCCAGAAGACTCATATTAATAATGCAATTTCCTCTAAAGCCGTATTTATGTGCAGCAAAAGGATCCCCGGAGACGGCTGTATTATTCATAAGAACGAGAGAAAACAGATCATTTAGTACAATATTCCTACTATCTTTAGTTTACACACAAGTTTATATGCTTAAAATAGACAAATTATTATGTTTTTTGGGGATTTTTAGTATTAGCTTAACCACACATTTTGCTTCTTTTTATTCAGAAGATTGAGCCTGAACAATGCAAAACCGTCTACCATAGAAGGATAATCGAAGACCACTGTGGTTCATGATTTTATGTTTAGTTTGAAGTCTCAGAACTGAGTATTTGCACTTCTGGATTCAGTCATTTCAGTGAAACATGGAAAACACCGTTGAATTATCTGCATGTGTGAAGGTCCGCTTAGTTGCAGTTTATCATAGAAGTAGCCAATTTCCACATCGATGTATTGATTCAGGGATGTACCTGTAGTTACAACCCATTCTTAAGATCATAATGACCTGCAGTTTTTAGCCCCACAGCGCGAGGCTGCCACCACCAGTTTGACACTGGGGATGGAGTGGGTAGAATGATGCGCAGTGGAAGCCTGGGATTCCACATCCAAGAGCTTCTGCCTCCAGAGCTTCTGCCTCCAGTGGGGTCCGTCTCTGCTCAGCTCAGAAGTCAAATGAAAGTCAAATATGAATTACTATTTGTGTAAATCCAGATGCAGTGTTTTTATCTCTCTCATCTGCATGAACTCACCAATAATCAGTGATATGATCAATGTAATGTCTTCACAAACAGCATTTACTTTGTAAATAAGGATATATTTTTGTTGTTGGAGCGATATGAACTTGTGGGCGATCCATTGTTTATCTCCTGTGGGTACAAGTTTTGGTGCCAGCCGAACGGCAGGTACAGTGCGAAGCTGCACAGTCAGACGGAGGGTGTGGGACTGTATTCACCACACAGGGGCTGTAGTTTCTCCAGACGTTGATCAAAGCAGAGGCTTAGTGTTCCACCATACTGCATTTTCAACACTAGCTTCCATTTACCACTCGTCCATAAAGGCCAGATCTGTGCAGTGTACAGTATGACTCATATTTACCCCATGTACAGATCACTGCTCCAATATTACAGCTGGAGAACCAATGTTTGAAACCACAAACAATAAACATCACAACATGTCTTCAATAAGATAAGGACAGAATGGTCTGATGTCTCAGGTCCATATAATCACATGTGGTGTGCCCCAGGGTTCCATTTTAGGTCCAGTCCTTTTTAACCTGTACATGCTCCCTCTTGGCGGTGTCATCGGGAGACATGGAATTGACTTCCACAGTTATGCAGATGATACACAGCTGTACATCACCTTGTCTCCTGACGACACCAGGCCAATGGATGCTCTTTTTAACTGCATTTTAGACCTGAAATCCTGGATGGCAGAAAACTTTCTCCAGCTTAACCAGGACAAAACTGAGGTTTTAGTCATCGGTCCTGAGGCCTAGAGAGAGAATCTTTTACCAAAACTCCAAAAAGACTCCACACTCTTTTAATCCATCATCACAAGTGAAAAACCTGGGCGTAATCTTTGACTCTGAGCTGACTTTTATTCCTCACATCAAGAGTATCACAAAAATAGGTTTTTATCATTTAAAGAACATCGCCAGAGTCCGCCCCATTCTCTCTCGGGGCAACACCGAGACGCTGATGCATGCTTTTATCACCAGTCGCATTGACTACTGTAATGCCCTGCTCTCTGGTCTTCCCAAAAAGAACATTTCAGGTTTACAATTACTCCAAAACTCGGCTGCACGTGTCCTGACTAAGACCAAGGGGCGGGACCACATTACACCGGTTTTAAAATCGCTGCATTGGCTCCCCGTGTGTTTCAGGATCGATTTTAAGGTCCTTTTAATGATTTTTAAATGTCTTAATGGTCTTGGGCCTTCTTATCTTTCAGAACTGCTTTTATCCTATGAACCTTCCCGGCCCCTGCGCTCCTCCGGCAGCAGACTCCTAACCATTCCCAAAGTCAGGACACACACTCACGGCGAGGCATCTTTCCAGCACTACGGCCCCCGTCTCTGGAGCAGTCTGCCGGAGGAGCTCAGGGCCGCAGAGAACATTCATATTTTTAAAGCCTAGCGTACATCGACAGAGAAACTGGGGACAACTAGTTGCAAGGCGGCTTTTGGCAACTGAGAGGAGATGGTGGGAGATGATCAGTTGCCGAAATCGGTCGATGTGCGCGCTCTTACAACTGGAGATGATCAGTCGGTCTCCAGTTCCAGTCAGTTGCCCGTGTTCTACTTTTTGGCAACTAGTTGTCCTCAGTTGCCCCGATGTGCGCGCTCCATGCGCCGCTCCAACAACGTGTGTGTATTGCGTGTATTGCGAGCCCGCAACAGTTTGTTGTCAGAAAACACACTGTAGTTGAGGCCAGTTGCTGTCGATGTACGCGCTGTTATTCAAGAGACTGGCCTGCGACTCAGAGTTGCCCGTTTTCGCCAGATTGTCGATGTGTGCGGGGCAGCAACTCAGAGGCGACGGATATAATCAGTTGCCAGTCCGATGTACGCTAGGCTTAAGAGTAGGCTCAAGACCCACCTTTTTAGATTAGCTTTTGATTAGTTTTTACTATTTCATTTTATATATATTTAAAAAAAAAAAAAAGCCCCCACTGAAAGATCAAGGCTATGCTCACACTCAGAGAGCAGCCGTCCTCCTGTGGACTCACCACCTGCAGAGGGTCAGTGAGGGGCTGGTGCTATGAGACTTGGGTGGCATCTCTGACTGCCACCCCCCTGACCCAGAAATGGATTAAAGGGCAGAAAATGGATGGATGGATGGCATTTTATATATTCTATTTATCTTCTATTATTTATTATATTGCTATTGCGTTTTTTCATGTATTGTGTGATGTTTCTTTTAGTTTCACATTTTTGTGTTTTACTTATTGTATTGTTTTTAGTGTACCCAGTGTTTCCTCTGGAGGAGCCCTCTGCACTGGGAGCGGTGGTCGGTGTGGCTGTGGGGGTCGGACTCTTGGTCCTGGTGGGGGCCTGGGGCCTCGGTTTCGTGTCTCCTCTAGATCCTGTGTCGTCCCCTGTGGCTACAGGCGGCTCTCTGCTCCTGGTGCAGACGGCTCCTTGGATGACGCTTTTTCAGCTGGTTGCATCTGAACCCTGCCAAGTCCCTCATCATTGTTTTACTGTTTTACTGGTGTGTGTGCGTGTGCGTGTGCGTGTGCGTGTGCGTGTGCGTGTGCGTGTGCGTGTGCGTGTGT